>JAOEGL010000001.1:319542876-321942876 GCA_034509955.1 Urosaurus nigricauda
CCTAAGAAGGGTGACACTACTTCTCCTCAAACAGAAATATTGTGGCATTTTCCTGTATCTCTTTAAAAAGCTTAAAGAAATGGTGGGAGTGGGGTGAATGTCAGTGGGAGAAGAAAAGGGGGCCCTAGCATTTTTTTTAAAAAAAATAAAATTTCAAATTTCAAAATTTTAATTTAAAATTTTTTTAAAAAATTTCTTTAAAAACATTACATTTTAACTAAATCTTCACTTTCACTTTATGTAAGTACATTTAAGTTATGTGTATGATCATGGAATCATAGAATCACAGAGTTGGAATAGACCACAAGGGCCATCCAGTCCAACCCCCTGCCATGCAGGAACTCCCAATCAAAGCATACCCGACAGATGGCCATCCAGCCTCTGCTTAAAGACCTCCAAGGAAGGAGACTCCACTACACTCCGATATTGTAATTTGAAGGTATAATTTTTTGTTAGTTGTTTACATCACAGCTATTAGCATTACATTCAGTGGTATATGGGGAACTATGATTTATGAGTAACAGTGCAAAAAATCATTACAAAGGATTCTGTATGGTGTGAAATGGGTGTGTGTGTGTGACACCATGAGTCACACAGTGGGTGGCACCAACCCTAGGGACGTCACTGGGCAGGAGCTAGATAAATGAATAAGTTGAAGTGAATTCCTCTAACTTTTGAAATAGGACTTGAAGAACAACTCTGGGTCCATAATGTTCTTCCAGAATAGAGACCAAATAGTAATGGTCATTAGTTTGTAAGAAAAAGGACTATGAACTACGCTATCTTCATTCAAGTTGGTATACAAACAGATATCCTCAGTCAGACTTTTTTCTCAGCATAAAGAAAATCAATCACTTCACAGTGATGACTGTCGCTCAGCAAACATCCATTGTGAGAGAACAAAACTGACACCAAATCAAGATATATGTAGTCAGAGTCAATGCCTGGGGAAACCCCTTGCTGGGAATTGCCATGAATTTTGAGAGCTCTTCTCCATCTTCTGTAACCATTAGCAGAAATAGCATGATATTCTAATTATTAAAAGTGCATCCAGTTTATCACCACTGAAGGAATATATTGTCAGTGCAGTTTCTATTTGCATCATTTTATCATGGAACATTTCTCATGATCCTAGGCTCTGGTCTCATATTAAATGAAGAGATGCTGTAGTCTGTCTTAACAGGAATGGGTGCCTTGAAAAAGAATGGAAGAGATGGCATGGTGTCGGTGGACATGGCAAGCCCAAGATGTTGTTGCTTTGGCAAAAGTGAAAATGCCTCCATCCCACATGCATCTCTGTGGCTTTTCTACTTGCAGGCAAGACCTTTTTATTCAGACAGGCTTTTGGTAACTAACTGCTTGCTGAAAAGGGGGCTTTGACCTGGTGGGAGTTGTATGCTTTCAATAGCAATAGCAAGTATATTTCTATACTGCTTATCAGTGCACTTAAGCACTCCCTGAACGGTTTACAAAGTGTAAGCTAATTGCCCCCAACAATTTGGGTACTCATTTTAGCGACCTCAAAAGGATGCAAGCCTGAGTCGAGCTTGAGCCCCTGGGCTGATATTGAACTCACAACCTAATGGTTTTTGAACGAGTGGCTGCAGTACACGCATTTAACCACTGCACCCCCAGGGCTCTCAATGGCATGCATTTAAATTGTTTTCACATTAGAAATGGTTTAATTATGTTTTAATGTTATAAAGTTCATGAAAACTGTGCCATTTCAAGATTATATCCAACACTACAAGAAGAAATGTTTAGAACATACAAAAGATTGAGGTTTATATGGGAGTCAGATCTGGGGGGAAAAACTATCAATGAAACAATGGGATACAATTTGGATACCACCACCCCATAAATCAGTATTTGCTCAGGCTAAAGAAAGCATATTAAAATAATGCATAAATGGTACCACTTGAACATCACAAAACTAATAATGATATGCTGGAGACACAGTGGTGAAATAAATGAGACTGGCAACATATGTGGCTAACCTGTGTGAAAATAGTTTTTTGGAGGGGAAATATGCAAAATGTTAGGTCAAAGAGTACTTTAAAGAGGAACTTTACCATTAATTTCCATATATGAAAATGAAAATGAAAGATTGCCAAGCTTTCCTGTTAAGTGGTACAAGTTAGAAATATTGAAATCATGGAAAATGTTAGTGCAAAAGTAGATATAGTATGGTCTATAGCATTGTTTAAAAAGCTAGCATATAAAATAAAATTAGTAAGATGTGATGTTTTTAAAGAATAATTTTAAGTGCATTTTTTAAAAAAAATATTTTTTAATTAAAAAAATGGCCTTCCTCTTTCTGCTCCCACTGAGCCTCACCACACCATCTCTACAGCCCAAAGACCAGATATTTGGGGAGCAGTAATTTCCCCCCCTTAGTGTGTCACCTGGTGTAGTCTGCCCCCCTCCACTCCCTAGCGATGCCCCTGAGCGTGTGTGTGTGCGTACTTTGCCACCCCACTTCACTGGCATCTGTTGCCTGAGGCTGCTTCTTTCACTGCCTTCTTTAAAAGCCAGCCATGCTACTGGGCTGCTTCAATATCCTCCCCCTGTATGATGCACTGTGATTAGTAAGGATATCCACACAGTTTACAAGTGAACTGGACAGACACAGAAAGACATTTATGTACAAACGCCACACTTGTTTCATGTCAGTAACAATGAAGAACATCAAGAGAATATCCAGATAATTAAACACAAGGAAGAACATGAGCTGTCTTCTCAACTGCAGCTGGGTTGTCATGAAAATAGAAGATTGTGAAAATAGCAATAGCAAAATAGGGCTGAAGAGCTTGCATAAGGCAAAAACATTAAAGAATGTCATTGTCTGGAGTCTTCACACCATACTAAAATGTGAAGGGGATGAGTAACAGCAGCAGAAATACCATGACAGCGAAGATTTACCTGTCTCTGACACATTGTCTAATGAAGTAACCCACTTTTATGTAGGATTTTGCTAGCAGTACATTTTATATCTATCCCATGTCTTGACTTCACAGGAAATAGCTAAAGGGGAGTGAAACCAGCAGGAACTGACACATTTTTCAGTTCACACAACTTTCTTCATCCCAAAGTTGCACACTGTAGAGATGAAAAAATGAAACTTACCTTCAAAACTAAGAATAGTGTATAAAGAAGAGAAATTTAGAAGAGATTATCAGATCTATCTGTGTTTATACCATGTTGAATTAGAAATCGTGAGAGTACATTAAGAAGGAAAATAAGGCAAGGGCAGGGGCCGGAAATAACTTCTTAAACAAAAAACAAAAAAACTTGTCATGAAAGGAGGAGGCTTTAGGAAATCCTGAAAAGAGGAATTTCAGTACAGTGAGATGAACAAAAACCAGACAGGATGGAATTCAAAAGAAATAGGGCAGCAAGTGTCTTGGTGGCTCAAGAGGTCTGAAGATGAAATTAAGGAGAAATACAGTACAGTGGCTGCAAGAAGAAGGTCTTTAGATATGAAAGGAAGTACAAAAGCCAGAAAGGATGAAGATGAGAAGAGGAAATAGTGAGAAAGCAAGAGTGGAGTCAAGCCCAGGTTTGGAGGGAGATGAGAACAGGCATTTGATAGCAGCTGAATTGTGTGTTGGGGAGAAGGCTAAGCTGTGCATACTCTTACCTTTGAAAATATGCACATGGTGCATAGTCTAATCCTATAGGATGTAACTTGTGAGACACAAAACTGCAACCTGCACTGCTAAAGCAGTGAAAGAATAATTGCCTAGTTTTGTATTAACAACAAAATCAAAATAATAAATAATGGCACACATATTAATTGGGAATGGTACCATTTTTCTAAGATGCTAGAGGAAGAGAAACACCAGGTATGGTACATGCTGTACTTCTTCCATTTCCAGGGACAGGAATTTACAGATAAGCAAAACTTCTACATCATATTTTGCACAAACATTAAAAGTGATTATGATTCATCAACCATTTCTTTTCTGTTCTCTGTATGATACTGTATTGATACTCCAGCTGAGCATCCTCTCACCATTTCTAACAGAATCATAAGATATGTTTTGTGCTGATATTTGTAACAGACAGGAGCTAATAATAGCAAACCTAAGGTTTGGCCTGCATCTCCACAATTCAGGCATGGCTCATAATCGGTCCTCTCTGGTGTGGCTAGGCCTCATTACCACAACTTTCTCCCTTCCTTCAAATGAATGTTAAGTAAAAAAAGGTCTAGAAACAGGGCAAGTTTCACTCCTTCAAGCCCAGGATGTTCAAAGGGAGGAGACAATTATAATGAAAACCTGAGGAATTAATTCCCCTCTGACTCTTGCCTCAAACTGCCGACCTGTGAGGCACTCAAAAGCCTATTTCCCAAATTCCACAGCAAAAAACCCCAAAAACCCAAACACCAAAAACTAATGCCCTATTTGACTATTCAAGCTTTAATGAGATTATTACTGAAACACATCTGCATGCCTCTTTTGGCAAGCAGAAGTCTTGGAAAAGTGGGATCAGTGGGGAATTCCTTTGAGCACAGCAGTATCACACACTCCCATAGCCAAAATAATCCAATCCTGAGTTTGTCTGAGAAAACTCAGAAATACAGAGCTCATGAAATATTTTTATCTAGATTTATGCAATAAACAGAATTTTAGAAAAGCTATATGATGGCTGAGGGATTCTGGGAGCCATGGTCCAAAAAGTTGCCCAAATTACAAATGTTAGTTTGTGCCCATACTGAACTTTTTTTGTTTTGTCCCATAACATGTCACTCTATTTCACTGACAATCTCAACTACATAATGGCTGGAATCAGAGAATTGTGAGCAAAATTCTGCTCACACAAAGAGTTCCTCACCTCCTCCTCCTTTGTGCAGCTCTTTGCAGCCCTAAAAAAGAACTCAAAGATTTGAGGGACAACTTTGAATATTTTGCAGCTTGCAACAGGTTTGTTTGTGAGGAATCAGTAGAAATCCAGAAATTCACACAACACACTATATATTTGCAAGTAGTTAAACAAAATTTTAGCCTGCCCAATATAATCTCTCCACAGGAGAGAAAGCATTTGTTTACATGCAAGCTGTAATTACTGTGTGCACATTATTTTTAACATCTACAGATCTCTATAGAAATGCCTATTATACAAGTAACTGGTTTATTGCTCTTTGCACACATTGTCCAAAATGCAGCAAAACTGACTTTCAGACATATACACACACTACACTGTGGAAATATCTTTCCGTGATAATTGAACTTGATTCAAAACACATTATAAACATTTTGTAGTTCACACAGTTAATCACACAGGTATATCAAATTATTGTATAAAGTTCCAGAAACACTTTATTTAAAAATGGAAGCTGTAAATGCTTGTAACAACATACATAATATATGTAACAAAAAATAAATAAGGAGTACGCATCCATACAAATAAGAACATTGTAAATGCAAACATTTATTACAGAACATAAAAATGTGTAAACGTCTGAAAAAATGCATAAAGACCTGTGTGAATAGCCTAAATGTTTAATTTTTCCATAACTATTTCCTATTTTCCCATACTTGCATGTTTCTGGTTCTTCTCTCAAGTGGCGAAATAAAGGAAATAATGATAATGGCCAAAATCTTGTCACTGTCCTCCATGTATTTTGTCATACATTTGTTTAAACTTTGACAACATCTGTAAACAAGTGTTTTCCAGACCTCTGTTAACAGAGAATGGGATACAGAGTTTGATAAGAGGCAGTTTTTTTAAATTTTAAAACAAAAAAAATTAAATCCAATATACAACAGGATAATTCTGTTTTTTATTTTTATATCTCTACAAAAAGTGTTTTTGTATATTTCGTTGGTCAAACTTTGTCATGACTTCCAAAATCCTGTACAGTTTAAAAATGTACAGGAAAAAAAGTATTTTAAACAAGTGACACATAAGATTATTGCTGAAATATTAAAGATTATTTCATAAACACTTCAAAATTGTATTTGTAACCATTACAGACTGATGCAAAAACATAGGAAAATTCCAGTTATTAGTAGCTTTTAACAGAAGACCTTGAAATTACAGTGTTCTGGAAATACAAGGTTAACTTTTATTATTATTTCCAAATGTTAAAGTTATTGGGACAACTTTAAAGATAAAATAGGCTTATATGAGATATTTTAATAGCTTTGCTGTTACACAGGATAAGCAAAAGGCCTATGTTAGCAGTTTTTGTCCAGTAATTTTTATAAACATATAAGACAGTCTCACTAGAGGGTCTACAGGAAAACATGAACAATTTGTATGCCTGGAGTCAGCCTATTGACCAGATTATTACTACTCTATCTCCAAATCTTCTGAAGAAAATTTTACAACTCATGATCATCTCAAGGAGCACTCATAAATGTATTTTGTTTGACCTTGGTGACAAAGCATGAGAAAGGATTTCAGGACGCACATAGCTATACATTTAAACTGGTTTCATCTGGACAGAAACAATATGACGTTTAATTTTCATCAACATCAAAAAAGACATATTGAACAGGATCAGAAAGGGCTAAGTGGATTATTTTCAGAAGAAGACCCACATGCCATTTTGACTATGTTTTTCCCCCTAGGGAAACTGTGACCACTTTTCTGAGTACAGAGTCATCTGCCCTTTTTGATACTGATATGTTCACCTTTCACTCCCAGCAAATTTTTAGTGCAAACATAATATTTGAGCTCTGTATACCCCAAGGCAATTTACATAGCAATCAAGTTGAATATATCCCAATAGTTTGAAATCTTCTGTATGCAAGACTGAACATACTTTGAAGCCTGCTCTTTTTCTATTGTTGTGTCATGGTATTAAAATGTACTATATCCTAATTTAGTTCCCCCTACTCAGAATCAAATTGAAACATTCAATAATTTCTGGTGATTTCTGGTGATCAGTAATACAGTTACAGTCACCTTGGTACAGGAGACCTAGAACTTTTAATAACATTGGACTTTCATCTGTTTGCAATCTGCTTTAACAAATTAAACCATGGAGGAAAAGATTCAAAGTGCTTGTAAAGCCCATAAAATGCCACAAACTTATTTCTATGTTGGTACCAATGTTTACCTTAATGAGTCAAGTGGAGTGTGTGACATCCAAAACATCACAATTAAGTAGCTGGTATAAGAAAACAATGGCATTTTTACCAAGCTTTTTCTTTTTCTTTTTACTCTGAATGATGCTATGAATCTCACTGAATTCTGCACATTCGATCAATACTAAAGGTACTCATAATATTTATGTCATTCACGCAAAGTTGGATCTTCTTCCTCTCCATCTGGATTGAACCTATTAAAATGTATACTGAAATCATGCTCAGATCCTACATTGCCAAGTTCTCTTGAAGCAGAGGCAATGACTGGTCGGACAGCCCTTGCCTCTGGTTGACAGTTTGGCTGCAACTGAGGCTGAGCACTTTGAGAAACAGGACTGGACTTCTGCTTAGGTTGTGCTACTTGAACAGAAGCAGCGAATCCCAAATTACTCAGGGCATCCAATGTTCCATCAGGGTCAATCATTGAATTTATCACTGAACAAAGAGAGAGAAAAAAATGACAAAACATCAGTTTCCTTATTTGTTAAGAATTACACAAACATTAATTACTTTTAATTACTTTTTAATTTTCTTTCATCTCGAAATATTCCTTAGCATTTTCTCAGTACCCCCAGTATTTTTCAACATTCCCTTTGAGAAGAGCATCATAACACATCTGCTAATTTTTTCAGTCTCTAAATCAATCTGCTAATTTTTTCAGTCTCTAAATCAATCTTTTTTTAAAAAAACTGTTTTAATAAGATTTACCAAGGAATAGCTGAGGAACAGTGGGGTCCCCATATGTGCCAATACCAAATTAAATTTCACTGAGTCACTTTCATCTAGCTGTCTGAGAGCATGAAAACTCTGTTGTACTAGAAGAAGTTGCTACCTCAGTGAGAAAGCAAGTCTACAAGCACAATGGAACAATTAATTTCTCCATAGCTTCTCTTTAGTCAACTTCATTGAAAGGACTGGATGGACTTATGAACCGACAAGAGATATTGACAATACTCTGACCTGCATAAACAGTTGTTGTTGTTACATTCATTTATATCCCACCTTTCTCCCAATAATGGGACTAAAGGAGACTAACAACACTTTAAAAACAAAAGTTAAAGGAAATATGCAATATACCCTAACTGTAGCACGTCACATCAGCAGCATCATGGCAGCAGCATCCACACGGGTGCTGCCATGATGAGGTCACTGCACATCCCTTACATCACCGATGCGCCAACGTATGGCGGGGTGCTGTAAAAAGAACCCGCTTTTTCTGGGTTCGTTTTACTCTGGAGGGACACCACGCAATTTGGCTGCTGCAGCATCCCTCCTGAGTTAAAACGGATGCTTCCAACCCGCCGTTTTGGGGCGGTCTGTCATGCCCCTAAGTTTTTGAGCACTTTTCAAAGGCAGCCCCACATAGAGCATATTACAATAATGTAAATGGAATTAACCCAAAACATGTACAACTATGGCCAGATCTGACCTCTCAGTTAATGCAGGTTCATTTGCATCATACTTCCCTTCAGTTTCACCAAAATAATCCTTACTTGTCTATTTGGCACAAAATGAAAACCGAAGTTTCTACTTAGATGATGATAATGATTAGCCTGTCTTTTTCCAAGTTTGCAACTTACAACAAATTTTAAAAAGTTACAAATTAAAATACAAATGTTAAAATAACATTAATCAAAAGCTAAAACTAGATTAAAACATACATCACTAAACAAGAATAGAACCACAAAATGATAGAACTGTAGAGTTGGAAGAGACCACAATGGCCATCCAGTCCAACCCCTTCCCATGCAGGAAATCACAACTGAAGCATCCCTGACAGATGACCATCTAGCCTCTGTTTAAAGACCTCCAAGGAAGGAGACCCCACCACGCTCCAAGGGAGTGTGTTCCACTGTCAAACAGCTCTTATTGTCAGAAAGTTCCTTCTAAAGTTGAGGTGGAATCTCTGTTCCTGGAGCTTGCATTTATTGTTCCGTGTTCTAGTCTCTGGAGCAGCAGAAAACAAGCTTGCTCCGTCCTCAATGTGACAACCCTTCAAATACTTAAAGAGGGATATCATATCACCCCTTAACTGACTCATCTGTGGGCTAAACATACCCCCCCAAACAACCAGATCAGCACAATGACCTGATGAGTTAAGACCTTTAATATTATTTACTGTTGTTTTCATCACGTTATATATGTTCTGTTTGTCTCTTTTGTTCTTTGAATGGTCAGATTCTGTCTAAATAAGATACCAGTGGTCTGCAGCCTTCTGATTTTGGGGATGAGACCAGAAATAACAGTTAAAGAGACTATGAGGCTATACAGATTAGCCTGAAGGTGGCGACAAGGCCCCGGATTGAGGCTGCGGCAACCATATGCTGCGGACCCAATCTGGCCTTCGGAGGATGCAAAAAGGAGTGGCAAGAGCCAGTTCCTTCTTTTGCCCTCTAAAGGGCACCATATCCACCGTGATGCAGCGTGATGGTGCCCTTTTGACACTACATCATGTAGATACAGCACCAGAGTGTGTGCCAAAATGGCGCCATGGGGGCACGGTCATGGCATCGAGCATGCAGATGCTATGCCGTGACTCCACCCACAGGCCGGCCTTTTGGTCCGGTCTGTAGAGGCTCTATATCCCTTGGGCAGGGATGCTAGTGTGGTATGCAGTGGGTACCTTCTGGGAGTGAGAGGTTAACTTCCCTCTCCATTTTAATTTTATTTGTGAATGAGTGCAAGGTGCATGTGGCCCCTTTCATAAACTGCATCTACTTCTGTCACTCCCAAAGAGCTCTATAGCAACCAGTGTGTCCCCTTAACCTCCAGAGGTTTCTGGCCTCCTCTGGAGGATATAGAAAGAGAAAAACAGGGCATGTGGAAATATTACAGGAGTTGCTGTCTCAAAACTACTTTCTTAAGTTTCATAGGTCTTGAGGATAAATGTCTGTAGAATTATTTTATACAAACATGTACATTAGAATGATAAAATCATAAGCAGGTCTAAGTTTTTGTTTAGGACATCTTCAACAGATCTAAGAACCACAGGAATCTGAGCTAACAATTTCTGTCTAAGGATCCTTCTCATGCCAGGTGAGAAAATAGTGGAAATGTTTATAAGAAAAGACTGAGTCAGATGTAATTCATTCAAATCACATCTATGCTAATTAAAAAACAAAAAAACAAACAAACCTGAATTAACATTTAGCTTGGCTGATTTACCAGTTAGCTTTCAGAGCGTAATGTCTACAGAGGCAGAAGACTGTCATTCATTATTTAAAAACAAAAACAAAAAAAACCCCTTAAAAACACTGATGTAGGCAGGGCCAACTGACTGGGATGCAAATTTGAGAGGTGGTACTTACTGTGAATGTTCATTCTTGGATAAACAATCTACATACTGTTGGGCTGTGCCAGCAGATGAAGCAGAAGTCCAAAACCAAAGTTCTTTTCTGTTATTTTTGTTGACCCCCCCTCCCTTTGTGTCAATTTCTTTATCAACCTTGTCTTAGACACCTATTTATGTGCACACCTATTTTAATAACCTGTACTTTTTCTACTTTGTATATTAATTTTTAATCTTATTTATTTTGCAGCCACAGTGTGGGAGGTAATGGATTGCACTTCAGGCCTATGGAAGATTGAACATTCTCAGTAAATACCAAACTCTCATTTTCTGTAATGCATAGAGGAGCAATCCACATACTGCTGGGATGTACCCAAGCCTCCTCTACCCAGGCGGGCATAGCTGCCTTCCACTTTATCACTGACTACAGGACAGTTTGTCCAAAGGCTGTCTGCTCATTCTTGTATTTATCTAATTTATAATGTCATATACAATTCATCACAGACATCCTCCAGAGGTGCTGATACAACATAGGTAGCACTAGTTGACAAAGATTGGGTTGGATATGTACATTTTAGGGCCTTGGCACCTTTGCATACTTTCAACCAATGAACAAGTAATATTTTCAATCCCTTGTTCTCTAAAATCTTTGGGTTAAAAGATGCAAACAAGACATCTGTGCATCTGTTTGGATCTTTTAATGTACCTCTTCACTACTCACCTCATATGCAATGTATGCCACTTCTTCCCTAGTTGGTGTGATGGATTAGGACAAAAAATTGGCAAAATTTGCCAAAAAATCTGGCAAAATTTGCTAAAAACTGGGCAAATGAATGGATTGATGGAGCCTCTATTCAAATGATATTTAGGAAGAAAAATTGGAAAACTGGATCTGTCGAGCTATCCTGATTCCATGTACATACGCTTGGATGTACTGATAGTGTTGCTAATTCAGAAACTCTTCTAGCAGATGTAATAGCTACTATGGGCCAAAAAGAGTGGCTTCTGGATGTTTTGGGGGTGGTGGATGCAGAAGATGTGTGCCCCTGGATCAGCTGGAAGCTGCTAAAGGAGCCTGAAGGTGCTGGAAAAAGAAGCTGGTGGCCTGTTTGGGACCACCGTGGTGGCACCCTGCTGTCAGAGTCCCTGGCTGAATGGAGGGTCGGTCGGGACCATAACGGCCAGAAGCCTCTCCAAGCTGCCAGCCTGCTTCCCCCCTAAGCAAACTACAGTAGAGTCTTGATTATCTGACATTCGGTGAACCGGCATTCCGGATTATCCAACGTCGGCTGAATTAGGACAAGCCCCCAGACACACCCCCAAAATGGTGGACACGATGGGCAAGAAGCCAGAACAGGCCAAGAACAAGCCCCAAGCACGGCTTTTCAAAATGATTGCAAGGCTTTTAATAGTGATTTCAAGGCTTTTCATACTGATTTCAAGGCTTTTCTTAGACCCTTCAGTTTATCCGACATTTTCGGTTATCCGACTATCAGCTGGTCCCTTTTATGTTGGATAATCCACTCTATTGTACCTTAAAAGTTAGCAATCTGAAAGAGGACTGAAATTGTGGATTTGTTAGTCTGTTCAGCACTAACTTTAGGTCCCTATGCAAGGTAGGTAGAGCGTGGAAGGTTGCATCCCTCAAAAACCTGTTAAAATGAAGATGTGTAGATAAGGCACAACCATCTGGATTTATTACTGTGGACAATGCTACTACCTATCTTTTAATGGTATTTCTTTACACCTACCTGTAGAAATCTTAACACATCACTGACTTATTTTTTATGTAATTGTTTTTCATGAGATTGACATCAATCAAGGAAGGTTTCCATGACATGTTGTAAATCTTTGAATGGATGATTTCCTTGATGCCAAGACAGTATTCGCAACACAGTCAGAATACCATTGATGACTCAATTACTGCCTCTCAATATCCATGTGGTCGGCCATAACCAGCTTGGGTTGTGGTGCAGAATTGGTGAGGTAGATCTGGTGTGCTTGTCAGAAGCCAATATTTTTTAATGGACATCTGAACCAGAACTACAAACCAAGGGTGTCTTGGCCCTTTAACACCACTGAGTCTTTTCAAAACATATATTTGTTAGCACTCTTTATATTATTTGTATTGACAGGAAAACAAATAGTATGCCTAATGGCCATGATGTCACTAAGATGTCATGCTTCTTCACACTTCCACTTCCACCTAGTGAAAAATATTATTTTCATTTCAAATTCCACTCTATTCCATGTCTAAATGTTTAGATTTTTCATGTGATGTAAAATCCCACACGGACTTCTTCCTTTTCAAAACACATTAAATAACCAGTAATTTGCTGCCCTTGTGAGAGCCCCAAAATCTGTTGGCTGAGTTGACTGTGGCTGCTTCACTGCCTAACAGTATGGATGTCCCTCAACCCAGCTGAGTTCTGTTTTTTTTAAAAGCAAGTCTACTCTGGCAGAAGCAATATGAGAACCACCTGGCCCACCTAGTTAACACTATTTCAGGAAGTTCTAGAATCATGCTTCTTCCACAGCAATAACATATGGAGTTGGGGAGAACCTTCCCACCTATGCAGTCATGTGCTGGAAGAGCCACTGTGTTTGTATAATGAAGATAAGAACACAGAAAGCAACCTGCTTCCTTTGTTAAGCCCAAAACTTGGAAAAAGAAAAAGAATGTATTAACATTGGACAATGTGTTCATTTTTCCTCTGTACTGATTCCTATTATCAACCCACTATAATTTAAATTGCAATTAAGAATGTAAAAAAAATCTAAAAATCAATTAAAGAACATGTCTGACTCTGTTGATTGCTATTCTGACAGCCCTTTTAGCATCATATGTTGCAATCATTAAATACCTTGCAGCTGTTTTTCAACTCTCTTCAGTTCTTGCAATATAGATGATATTTCCTGTAGGAACACAATTGTAAATTTTATTTGCCTCCATAAAGAAAACTTTTGACTTCCCATTGTATGTTTACATCACAATAACAAATGGTAAATACTATCGATTGTTTGCTCAAATAAAAGAAATACATGATAAATACACCCAAGAGAAAAGTTATGTCTTTTAAAAAAATTACACAAAAGGTGTCTTTGTAAGGAAAATCTGAAGGGTTTAAATTAACTTTCTTTCACTGAGGGAGAGAGCCACATGCCTTCCACAGGTTTTGAACTACATCTTCCACAGTCCCTAACTATTGGCCATGCTGGCTCAGCCCTACTGGAGTTGTAGGGGAAAAAAAGCTTAGAGAGCATCATTTTGCTTACTCTGGTTTAACTATTTATTTTGGAGAAATCACATGGCATTTGAAGAAATTTAATCTCTGTGCAAGCAAGCCAAGATAAAAGCTTAAACTTTCATATGTTTTTATTTTTTAACTTAAAAACCAACAGGGCCCTGAATTACATCAGAGTTCTGCCACTGAAAGGAAGAGTTAGCAACTCCTCTCTGTATTACTGAGCCACCCACTACTCTTCCAGCACACAGTCCCAACAAAATTCAAGGCTTCCTGTGTCCCTCATTTTAACTTAGGACATGGAACCGTAAAGGGTTTTTGTGGTCTCTAGGTTCCCCCCACCAAAAAAAAAATCTCCTGGATCTCCCCACAGGCATTTTTGTGGCATTTTCTGTCCCACACACATCTATAATCCTATGGTCCCTGGACATGGCAGCCAAAAGTGATTTCAGATATAAATGGTATTCTGCATTATTCCCCACAATCTAATGGATCCTACAGCTGATGCTTATCATGCATCTTTCACATTTTATCCAAACTGCCACCTATATTGGTAACCCCTTCCCCTGCTGTTATCCCTCAAGTTAGTTCTAAATTAGGGGGAAGCACATACTTCGTGGCTGAACACTGGCTTTGGGAAGTCTATTTAATATTCAATGTAACACAGCTGTGGAAACTGCTGCACAAGTTAAGGATATATCTGTGGTGCAATGTGTTCTGTTCCAGTGGCATCACTAGGGTTAGTATCACTTGGTGCAATAACTCATGATGTCACCCCACCCATACCACACCATATAGAATCCTTAGTAATATTTTTTGTATTAAAATTGCTAATAAATCATAATTACTTTATATCACTAAAAGCAGTTGTGACATAAACAACTAGCAAAATTAAAATATTACTTTTATATTACAATATCATAAGCACTGTCTAAATGTATTTACATTTACATAGTTTCATGTGGTTAAAGTGAAAATTTGGTAAAATTTAATGTTTCTAAAGATTAAAAACAAATCCTGAGGCCTCTCCTTTCTCTTCCTATTGAGCCTCATCCCACTCATACATTCTCTTCTGCTGAGCCCTAGGGTTTTGAATACAGTTGAACACATTGTTGTTGTTGTTGTTGTGTCATCCCTCCTTAGGGTGTTCACCCAGTGCAGTCTGCACCTCTCAGTGACACCTCTGTTCTGTACTATATAAATGGTAATATTTATCCAGATGGTTATCTATAGTGCATGTGTTCCATTCATTAGTAAAATTACGTAATTATATGGCCATCCCTACATACTGTTTAAGTAATAAGTACATACACACATCCCTGATAGTGAGGGTTGTTTTTTTTTTTAAAAAAAGGGTTTCTAAGCCTGATCAAGCCTCTCCCTTTTCATACCTGCCCTCTATCTAGCAAGATTTTTTTACAGCATTGGCATTGGGGAGATGGCAAAAGAGGGCTGGTGAAAACAGACTATAGGTATAAGGCCGCAAGCAGCATGCCTATAGTAAAAAATGCAATAAACAAAGCTTGAACTGCTATAGTCATATATGTGCCTAATTAGTGCAGGTAAGATAAAGTTCAGCTACCTCCAGAAATCCTTATTGAACATGTGTGAACAGAGACAAAATTAGAGAGTAGATAAGCCTGCTTCAACAGCTACTGCCAGTATGTTAAAGTGAGGGGGGGGGGGGAACAGTGATCTAGAAGTCTGGTCACCAAAGTGGAAATCCAAAGAAATGAGAAATTTGGTGAAAGGAAAGGTAATCGGTGGATGCATTTTGGAAGAAACTTTCATGTAGTGTTTAGAATGCTGGAAACATTTTTGTTTATTTATGCAGTTTACTAGATTGGACTGTTTCATTTCACATGTGCATATTATTAGTTCCAAATAAAAAAGTTTTTTCAGGCATGCTGAACTGTTCCTCTTTTTTGTGGTGTAACAACCTATCCATATCCTTTCCATGTTATTTCTTCCTCTAGTACCATGTTTTCTTTTAAAATAAGTTTTGGGCAAGAAGAGGCATATCTGTACTTCGCCTTCAATTGTCATTAAAAAAATCTTTTGATGCAGACATATTTTTAGACATAAAGCATTCAAAATCTACTTTCTTAAATCCTAAACAAAACCTGAAGAGCCCATCCCTTTTTCAATATTATCTATCTAAGATTACAAAGTATTATATCATCATACCATGCTTGATGTTTTTACAATTGGGACGTCACTCTCAGCTCGTAGTTTCTTTTCAATGTCTTCCCAGTTCCGGTCTTTATCCTTAAACAATATTCTGTACACAATGACAACAGAATAATTATATGGGCCTTACTGTAGAAACATGCATACTTCCATACACCAATTAAAATAAACCAGGCCAGTTTGAATGAGGTAGCTGCAAATTTTCTTGTAACTGATAAGAAAGGGTATCTCAACCAAAATTTTATATATAGATATTATTATTTTTTTTGCAAAATGTTCCAAAATATTAACCACCTAATTTGTTTTTGTTTTGTTTTTTGAGGTATCATGAAACATTGAAAAATCATAAGCAAAATGTGTTCAGTAATCATATTTGGGGACTTTTCGAGAAAATTTCAAATATATAAAAATGCTTTTGAACCAAAAAAATTGTGGGTTTTTGTTTGTTTGTTTTGCACAGAGAGTAGTGTATTTTTTGCAAAGCACAAAGAAAACATTTCTGCATGGAAATTATAATTTCTGTACAAATTCTGAAAAAAATAGCCCTGCAATAGGGAAATTATTTTTAAAAGACTCAAAAATTCTTTTTGCCCAGCTGAAAGAAAACATCTGAATTTCTTACTTTTTGTTCCTGTGAGAATGAAATAAATGAAGATTTATATTCCTACTATCTCTCTCTCAAAATTCTCTTAGTCCAGTTTTAGTATGGAATTTTCAATGTGTTTTCCCCCCTCCAAAGCATTAGTCGATGGCTTTTCAACCCAATAGAACCTCTGAAGTGGTGTACCATGGATAAAAACAAAAAAATTTTTTTAAAAAACAGACTAAAACAACACTTTGTGAATCATTTAAAAACCTCAACTCCTCCCTGTGGAAAAAAACCCCTACAGTTTACCCTAACATAGTTGCTTCTTGAAAACATACACAGAGGAAGACAGGTCTAGAAATTCAGGTTCTTTTCTAACTTTGCATTTTCCACATCCTTTGGAAACTGAAGCATGGAAATATTGGCAAGATGAAAGAAGAAAAATTTTTGAACCTTGGTTCAACTGATAAAAGAGAAGGTGGGGCTGGATATTATAATTATTAGTATTATTTTTACATAGTGCTTTCAAACTACATGGCATCTTGTATATAGTAGACAAAAGAGAGAATTCTATTCTAAAGCCTGAGGAGGACAATCTTTAAAACAGACAGAACAAAGTAGAAATTAAAGATCAAGCCAGAAGAGTTTTTGGTATGTGAAGATAAAAAAGTAGAAGGACATGGGTGTGAATCCAATATTGGTTATTTACAATTTTAGATTAATTGATATAATTGTATGCTTATCGATACTGAGATGAAGAATAAAATCAGGAAATCAGGGAGGTATCAAAAGGAGTAATATATGTCCTTCACTATCCTTGTTCTGACTCAATAAATACAGGTTCTGGTCATAATAAAGAGATAACATTTCTAGACATCTCAAATTACTGTACATATAACAACTACTCATAGACAATAGACCAGAAGGCCAATGATCCTGTATGCAATGCTGCTGTGGGATGTGAGTGTGGCTGAACTAATTTGAAACAGTGGGGCTTTCTAGATTGGCAGGAAAGGGAAACATGAAGTTGCCTTTTCCTTAATGCTTAGCAGCTGCACTGCAAGTCCCAGGTGTGTAATAAAAAGGCATAGGGCAGCTACACTGAGAAGGTGTGGGGACAACTTATCTGAAGTCTTTTCTGTCGCTCAGCAACTACATTGGAAGCTGTCAGGATGCTAGAAACACAGGCAGAGCAGCTGCACGGGTGGCAATGAATGGGGCTTTTGGCCGCACTGAACCTTTAATTTTTTAATATGTTTTTTGTTGCTGGCTGCAAACTGCGCAGTTGCACCAGTACATCATACAGGCAATTGTATTGCCAGCTGCAAATTGCGCAGTTGTGCAGGTACATCACACATGAACTGTGCAGTTATGAAGATCTGTCAAATTACCATTGTGGTTTTGCTTCCCTTTTTTAAGTGTGCAGTTGCATCGGTGCACCATGAATGAACCCCTTTATTTTATAATTAATAATAATAATAATAATAATAATAATATTATTAATACCCCACCCCTTTGAGATCAATTGAGGTGGCTTACACATTAAAATACTATTACATCAATAAAACAAACTGTATCCCCCCTTAAAAATATATTAAATCTGTTACAATTTAAGTTTATGAATAAACTTCTTTATTTTATGAATGAATTGACATTTTATGCACAGTTGCATAACAGTTACAGCATCCCAGAGTCCCTACTGCACATGTCTAGGGTTCAGGTTAGGGCTGGAGCTAGGGTTTGGGAGCTTTAAAAAACTGCACAGTTGCACTGCAGCATTTAGACGCAGCTGCACTGTTACACCCTTTTTAAAAAGAAGCTGGGAAAAGCAGGTCCTTTTTAAAGCTGCTTTTCCCCCACTAAAATGCAAAAGAAGTGCGTTCATGCCAAACTTTCAGTGTGGGTCATCTAAAAGCTACACTTTCATGCAGGCATGAACACACTCCTTTTTGCCAGTCTAGATCAGCCCAGTGATTACAGTAATATAGAATTTATTTATAAACAAGGGGGAAATGAATGGGAGCTCTCAAAAAGACAAAGCTTGTATAAAATCAGGGAACTGGCAAAAACATTGAAAGAAAATTCAAAAGTATTAAAATAAAAAGTGTGTGGGCTGCTTAAGATCACAATGACAGAGGTTCAGCTAGAATGTATACTACAAATCAGGAAAAGGCAAATTGAAGTTCCTGTCATTACGACATGGTTATCAAACAGTGTGAAGGAAAGGAATAGATTTCAGTGTGAAGGGAGGTTACTGGGACCCAGACTCTCTGTAGAGATCTGATTAAGATTATAAGTCCCAGGATGCTCATGGGTGCAAATGGATTCCCAATAGCTCCTTGGGAATGACCTATAGGCAGAGCAAGTGATCCTTTAGAATCAGGATATCAAGCTGAAAGTAGACAGTATGCTCAAAGTCTTTGACTCTTCAGTAAGTTCAGCCATAAAGAAAGTAAATGACCGTAAACTAAACCACTCTTTCTCAGTCTTATATATGAAAAAAAGAATTTTGGTATTACCCTATCTCTCTGGATTGCAAAACCGACTAAGACAATGCACTTTGGAAAAGAGATGCACCATTTTAATTCAAGTAAGTTATAAGGTACTGTGAAAAGAAGCAGGAGGAAATAGATATGATCAGAGGAATCAGCAAGTATTAATGCAGAAATGTAGCTAGGGATAGCTGAGAAAAACCTCAAGAATGAGAGAACAACCCCAGTTAAAAGGAGGAGGCAAATCTTTGATTATAGAACAAGTCTGGTAGAAAAAAGGATATAAGAAGTATTTTATTTCCAAATAGAATCAAGCTGAAGATTAAGATAAACAACCTGAGAAATGTATAGCAATAAAAACAAGTAAGGAAGGGGGAAGGGGGAGGAAAAGAAAGAATGTAGCAGCACCTTTAAGACTAACTGGTTTTTATTTTAGCATGAGCTTTCATGGATATAAAGCCACTTTATCAGATGCAATACAGAGTAATATCCACCTCCTCTTTAAGCTGCAATAGATTAACATGGCTATTTATTTTTTAAAAAAATGTACAACAATGTTATTTATAGAAGAGGAAGTTATTTAATTCACACCGTGAAGTGATAAGTCTATTTAAAACACAGGTGTTGGCAAAGCAGGAGAACTCTAAATTCTTTCCTTTATATTTTTCTTTATTACCAGTACATTATAATCCCTGTTTTGTCTGTTAGGAATAATTTTTTTACTACTTTCTGAAAAACACATCTTGCTATGTAACAAAGTGTGCACATGCAACCACTCTAAACTATTTCTGATTAAGGTAACAGTTCTGTGCATGTGGAAGGAGAAAAAAAATCAGCTGCCTACTCAAATGCATCTACTGTTTCTGAACTGCTTTTGAATACTTCAAATAAGGCTTAGGTAGAAAAAAGTGTATACGTTGGCTCAGACTATGTCACATGTGAATCAATCATGTAATTTGGGTTTTTTAAGTTGGATTTTTGTGTCTTGTGCTTGTAACCATAACCTATACAAATTAGACATCCATGCATTGAACATCACAAAAAAGTTTTTTAACACCCCTGCTAGAAATTCAAGGTAATGAATTGTGAGTTTTCATCATTTACCACTAATGTTAAAGGAGCTGTTTTCCTCACTGGATATCATAATATGATATGCTGAAGTATGCAAGTTAATTTTCAAAAGATAAGCAGGATCAATCTATTTCTATTAAACGAAATGAACATAGCCCACGTATTTTAGTGGGACATGAGCTGCAGTCAAAGCAAAAGCTATTTTTTCATAACAACATTTGCCAGAATATTATTTTGATAAAGAACACATCTTACCTAATTTTACCAGCTGTTTTATCTATAGATTGTCTAATCTTCCGGGAAAACTGGAAGACCGAGGATAACAGCAGGGTATCTCCCATAACCTGAAAATTTTGAAAAGACAACTCTTTACTGAATGAAAATTGTTTCTAAGTGATATACTAAAAATAAGACAAAATACTGTACTTTTTTCTCCCTGTACAACTTTTCTCAAGTACTGTACATTTTACTTTATTTTACAAATATACCTTAACTAATCCTCAGAATCAGAGACTCTGATCTCTGCGTCATAAGACTCATCCAACTTGGGTATGAATATTATATTGTGGATAACACGGGGTTAGAGAAGTAGTCTTTAAAAGCTTTGCCACAATATTACAGGCATATTCATAACAAATAAACAGAAATTTACTTCAAGATAGCTATAGTCAGATTGTTGGTATCTGCAACATTAGTTTATGAATAGTATATACATATATTAATTTCTGTTACATAGTAAATATAAAGGGGAGAACTATGTTAATATAAAGGGAAGAACTATGTTTGCCATCTTAACTCACTGAGGGAAATAATAACTGTAACTGTGATTAATAAATAACAATAAATAAACAGTAAAAATTCTTATATTTATTTGCAATCTTCCTAGAATGATCACAGTTTTCTATTCTCCCCTTTCCTTTTATTCCTCTCTAATGAACGAAAAGATAACAACAACCAGTTTTTCCCACCAAACAGTGATTCCAGCTCAATAGTGCCAACAGAATTCAATACAATTAGTAATTGCAGGCTTCAGGATGAATTCACAGCCTGTGCATCTCCAAGTCTATTGGTTCTTTGGGATTTTTCATTCAAGTCTTTATGTAAGCATGATGGATATTTACTTCATCTCTACTCCACGTTCGACGGCGTGTAATTGTGGGGGGTTCAGGTAAATCTGCAGCCTGTGGTTTGGATTCATTAGGACGGGAGTTTCCATCTGGTGTTTTAACATTTACTACTGGTGGAATCTTCCTGAAGTTTAAGCTTTCATCAAATACACGGTCAACTAGCTGAAAAAATATAGATACACATAATATAATTAATAACAAAGCTTCATGTTATAGAAGCAAGTAGAGAAATGCAGTATGAAGTCCATCAATTGAGACTTTCTCTCTCACAATTTTTTTTTTAAATGGAGGATACCATTTCCTCATAAATTATAAAATAAAATATTTTATTAAATTTCACTATTTTAGCATGAAGAAATATATATTTGGTTTAAAAAGGTAGAACAGTACATCTAATACTAGTTATGTATTCTATAGTGTATGTTACTGAAAAATAGGAAAGAAATGGGACTCACATTACTAAGTAAACAAAAATATAAGTCAGTGTTACCTAACTCAGAGAAAATGCATATTTACACTAGCAGAGGCTTAGAAGCATAGCTGGGAAATAATAAATAGGGTGCAACATGAACACAACAACAAAAAAATGCAAATACTATGGTACATGTCTTTTTCAAATGGTTACACCTTATTATTCACAAAATATGTACACAAAACATAATGTGGTTAACCAAATAACATACACAAGAGATTAAAACACACCAACAGGGACAA
Source organism: Urosaurus nigricauda (assembly GCA_034509955.1). Lineage (NCBI taxonomy): Eukaryota > Metazoa > Chordata > Lepidosauria > Squamata > Phrynosomatidae > Urosaurus > Urosaurus nigricauda. The sequence goes on from JAOEGL010000001.1 coordinate 319,564,688, forward strand.
CACAATGGATGAAGAGAAAATATTCAGGGTTGGCATAATACCTAGCATAATAAAGTTGTTTTTTACTATATAAAGTTGTGAGTTTTAGAGCTCCTACTACTCATCCACTCCCTGATGAAAAAGAATTAATACTATTAGTCCCCATATTAACATAAACTGAAAAAGAAATAATGGCATATGCATTTCAAAAGTTACATTCTGGATGGCGGGATTTACTATTTCACAACAGCCAATTATTTGGTTGAACACTTTAAGGCCTAATAATAGGAAACAATCATAAGACCAAATTTTGCTTCTCAAATCTTTTTTGCTCCAGTTGCAGAGCTCTGTTTACCAAAACAAACAAACAAACAAACATATATATAAGCCAAAGAGAAATATGGATTCTATCTGTTCATTGTCACTGGTTTTAAACTGTGCAGAGAGCTTTCATGGATAAAGGAGGCTGTCTTCTGCACAAAGAGCACAACATGCACAGGGATGGAGGGGGTGGAGCTAATATGTTCATGTCTACCCCACCACTTTCTCACATGTAGATGTTACAGATATAAGCAATAATTGTGAAGGCTTATTATTGTATCAGAATCTGGATTTTAGAATCTGTTTCTAGTAACTATCTCATTTTGTACAGGCAGCTCTTCGTTAATATGAATAGGCTACTTCTATCAACTGCAAAATATAGGCTGGAGTTCTATGAACCAGCACTTTCACAGTGACAGCCCATTCTGTGGTGAAACTGCCCTTGTATCTTTATTAAACACTACACTGCTTAAATTAGAGTAGTCATGTGAGCAGTTCTATGCCAATGAGTAAACTGGAAGCCTATCAAATGTAGCCAAACAAATGGCTCATATGAGTAGTAGTAATAATAGTATTTATTCCCCCCCCCCCCACTCCTTATGGAAATATTTTCCAGCATACTTCTCTGCAATTCTCCATTCCATTTTGACAGTGAGATCTGCAGTTCCCCTTCCTCCCTAGCCAGAGTGGTAGCAAAGCAAAAGTGCACTCAGAAAGTTTAGGCTGGTAATGAGAGGAAGGACATTTTTGCTGATTCCTCTACAGGTTGTATGATACCTCTTCTCCTCTACTATTCTGGAGAGTATCTAATCTCCCAGAATATATTTTCAGATTTTTAGAATTCTACAATTCACTGCTGTAATTATGAAGGAAGCTAGATGAAAGGTGGACTGGACTCATGACATAACTTTTCTTTCTGCATTTTTAATTGTTCCCACCTTATATGCAATTTATTAAGTTTTGATCAGCAAATGTGAATTTGTGTCTTCTAAAAACTGTTCCAAAGCAGTAGAGAGATCTTGTAGCACCTTTGAGACTAACTGAAAGAAAAAAGCTGGCAGTATGAGCTTTCATAGACTAAAGTCTACTTCCTCAAAGGCAGTTGGTCCAAATGCATACTGATTTTACAAACTAATATGGCTATATCTTTGAATTGTTCCAAAACTGCAAATCCCAAAGCCAAATTTCATGTTAATCTGTTTTGTTTTTCAATTATTCTTTAACTTACTGAAAAGTGAAACGTAATTTCTGCATGTGAGAATTCCAGGTACAGCACTGCAACAACATTCACACATAGGATTCAGTTTTAATTAATGTGCCTTTATATTTCCTTTCAATAACAACTGAACCAATTATATATCCCTATTATTCAAATTACTAAATACATCCCAGTATCTTTTTTATTAGTATGGTACTTCAAATTTCCTGTGCAAAAATGTGTCTCACTATTGGCCTGCTCCTAAGATTAGTTTTTTCCAATGAAACTGCCAACCCTGAAAACAAAACAAATAGTTAAGAAAACGACAAACAGTAATATAAGGAATTGACTTTATGCATTTTTAAGTACACTTACTGGAGTTTGCAATAGTGACTTGAGCATGCAAGTTTGCATATAGAAACAAAGAATATCAGAAAAGGCAAAACAAGCTAGAGTATGAATTTGTTAATTTGGATTCATTGTTTAATATATTAGAGAGGGGAAACTAATATAGAATCAGTGAGTAAATTATTTCAAAGATTAGTAACCCCACGGCAATCTAAGACCACTAAAATTCAATGAAATTTATCTCACATATAATATTTTATAATATCTGTGTATAAACATGTTTGTAATTATTTCTTCTTCACTAGAAGCACTTAATACTACTCACTTGCATCTGAGGCTATGATAAAAAACAAGCAAAAGATCTTATGTTCAATTTTTTAAAAAATGACAATGTGTTCACAGTGTGACCGTTCTTGTACAGTTCATGTTAAGAAATGTCTTGATTTAACTGCTGGAATTAATGGTCGACAATAAATGACCTAACCTTAAAATTAAAAGAACAGAATGCTGAGGTTCATGCATATAAGAGCTGGAATATTTAAAAACAGTGACAAAAGGACAAAGCAAAAGAAATAAAGAAAAAGAAGAACCTTATGCATTTCTCCATGAAGATCTCCTACCTCTTCTCTAGTGTCTATGGCAGAGCCAGGGGTGGTGGCAGCAGTGCTTACTGTGGTACTAGGAGCAGTGCCTGATGAAGTCACTGAATCTATCTCGCCTGCTACATCATTGATTTCCCGTGCGATGAGAGCGAGGTCTTGACTGATCCTGTTAATGATTAATATAACATTATAGCCTAAGTGTAACTTATCTCAACCAATCAACTTCAAAGCTCAAATTGTGTTACTTTACGATCTGGAACATGTTGAAATTTTGCAGGATTTTTTCTCATACAACAGCACACATTATAGTAAAATAGCTTCTTGTACCTCTAGTTGATACAACAGTAGCAGTAAACAATGCTCTCTCATTTTTCTGCTATAAATGTGTAAATATATCTCTTTACTTTTAATAGATGAAATTTTGGAATAACTGTAGTTGCATACATGTACATAATGAGTTATCATGTAAACGGGATCCAAGTCTAAATACCGAATTCATTTATGTTTCATATAAATGTTATACAGATAACCTGAAGGTAATTTTATACAATATTTTAAAATGATTTTGTGCATAAACAAAGTTTGTGGACACCCAGCCACCAGAAAGGAAAGGTGTCACTATCACATCCACCCATGAAAAATCTTTTGGTTTTTGGAATATTTCAGACTTCAGAATTCTGAAATTCAACCTTTATTGTGCAAACAGATTTCTCTTCATGCAACATAACTTTCCTCTCCTCTCCCCAAAGCCTTCTTCCATATGCTCTTTGGTGCAGATTTTGAAGAGGTGTGGGGAACTGCAAGAGGGAGATGGAAATACACAGTTCCAAATTTAATGCTTCAATATGTTCTATCAACTGGAAGGGCTAGCAGTATATAAACCATGGAATGTAGGCTTATGCATATATACCAGCATGATCCTTCCTTACTACTGCTGTTCTTCCATGACTCCATAGGTTCCTCTGCTTCCAGTGCCTACAATACACTTGTTCACCGCCACACTTGGTCTCTCTTTCTGTCTCTCAATCTCTTTCTGTCTGTGTCTCTGTGCTACTACGGTCAGTAACTCATGATTTCCTCCTCCCAAATCCCTTTCCATCTTTCACAGAAATCCTGACTAGAGGCTTAAGACAGATTCAGATATCAAACCAGCAAGGGGAGGAAACCAAAATGTCTTTTCACAGCCTCCAGCCAGGATTTTTGTGAAAGATTGGGAGGGGGGTGAGTTTGTGTTGTGGATGTTTCACAGCTGATGATCTAGTTTGTGTTTTCCCTTCAAGTTCCCCAGTCTTTCACAGAAATCCTGACTAGAGACTATGAAAAGACATTCCATTTTCCTCCCCATCCCCAAGTTGGTTTTACAGCTGGAACATATTTGCACAGTCTCTCCTCAGGCTTGGGGCTTGGAGGAAGATGTGGCAAAAACAGAAACCAAATCATCAGCTGCTAAACATCTACAAATTTCTCTCTGCAACTTTCTTCTGGAATTCTCCTCCTCACCCCCAGTCTTTCACAGAAATCCTGGCCAGAGACTGCAGCTCGCAAATGATAGCTGTAACTGTCTGGCAACTTCCAACCTCCCCACACCCAGCTGATTTGACAGCTGTAGCATTTATTTATTTATTTACATCTGATAATTTCTGCACACCTCCAGGGACAAGAGGAAAGGGAGAGAAAGGAGTGGAAACTGGAAAAGCTGGGCACTTTTCAATGAAAGTTGTGAAGCTTTGGGCTTAGAAGGGAGAGGGGAGTCCCAGCAAAGCTGCCAGACCTTTATTGGTTCACCCCACCCCACCCCATACACATTCTCGAGGAATTGTGAGCTCTGATTTATATCCCATTCCCACCAGTGTATAGTTTCAAAAAGGGAAAACTTTGAGACCCATGCAGGCCTAGCTTTAACATTTTAGTGAATATGGCTAGTGTTTTAACCACTGGTTGCATCATTTGCTCTCTTTTTCCTTCCTACAAACATCAAAAACCTTCCCCAAGCCTGTGGGGTTAGCAGGAATCATGTCAGCTCTTGCATGACAGAGAAAGCAGATAACAGCAACCTATGTGTGGTGAGAGATAACTTCTGGTTATGAAGGAAGCCAGTTGGACTCAAATATTATATTTCAACAGGAGTGCTTATTACAACATTTATCTTTATGGGCATATAGTAGTTTTCAGTGTTCTTTTCTGTTCTGTAACAGAGAACAGAATACCAGTACTTCCATTTAAACTGTTATTTGTCATGCAGTAGTCTAGGACACTGAGCCACCAGGGCTCCCTAAAAGTGTCTTTTAAAAAGGTAAAGAAATATTCTTGCATCTGATATATTCCACTTCTTAAATTAATTTTAATAGTAGAGCAGATTCCTATTCTCATACTTCAGACACTGAATACATTATCATCAACATTTCTCACACTATGTCATGTCAGTATTGTGTAGTGGTTAGAACCACATATCATCTGATCCACAATGCTTCTCTTGGTGACAGCAGCTGAACACACTTGAAGCTGGTGGCTTATAGAGAGACGATCCGGAACAGAAACTGCAGGAGAGATCAGCAATAGCCAAGAAACTTGGTCAGACCACAGAGCCATGACCATATTCCCATGACTGCATTTCAACCCCTTAGACTCTTGTGCAATTTGAGAAAAAGGGCAGTGTTAAAGAGAGGGGGAAGTACTGCTGACATTGGCAGAGAGAAAAGAAGGTGCCAGAAAAACAGGGAAAGGATGCCTCTGCTTAGTTCTTACCCTTTCCAATAAACCAAGAGTCAGTTTTTTTGTTTTTTGTTTGTATTTTTTTTGGTGGGATGGGGAGGCTCCCCACATAGATTATAGTACAGCAGCCTATGCTCAAACCACCATTTAGGCCTGAAGCATGCTGGATGCTGGAGGCTTGATCCCTCAGTCTAAATTACCTCAGGCTATTTGGGAGGTAAAAATTGGGGAGGGAGATGCACTCTGCATCGAGCTCCTTAAAAGAAAGGAGCGCTGTAAATATAAATAGTAATAACATATGAATCACTACAAATTACAGCTAGGCATTCTGAACAACATAAAATCAAATGAAATAGTATGACTGGAACCCTTTAAATAGAAAATTTTGGTTCTTTTTCACATAACATTAACATATTTTTTGTTAATGTTCCCAAATGTTTTCTTTACATAAGAATGTACATGCCCTCATTTGAGAATTAAATAAATTAGGAACATAAACACAAACACACAACAACTGCAACTCCTATTTCACCTTGATTATTGTAAAGCTCATTTGTCTAAATGTATAACTATTTTCCAGTGGAGTGGATGTAGCAGTGGGCTTCTGGCCTCTGCATTTCCTCTTAAATCTCTCCCTCACCAGCAGCCAAATAGGAAGAATTTTCCAACTGTAATTAAGCCAGGGAGGAAAAAATAAAATCCTCCTTGTGATCTTATTTCATGTTGAGGTGAGAGAAAAGAAAGGCAGTATGAAACTATGTCTTTTGTCTGCTCTTTTCTGTTACATAGTCGCAATTGGTGACAGTGATGACAGTAAAAAAAAAAAAGAAGCTCCAGCGCTCTATTCTGTTGCATGCAATCTCCAATCAATGAGTACAATTATGAGGAGTTCTTAATTCATGTTTCAACATGAACAGACTCAATAGAAAAAGTTATTTTTAAAGACAATAATGCCAACTTTTCTGCTGCTAATTAATTCTCTATTTAATCCAATCCTCACTCTGATGTGTCTCCTTTTACTTTTTTCACACACTTCTTATCTGGAATGCAAACAGCATTTTGTCTAAAACAACAATTTCACTTGTTTCAAATTAACCAAAATCAAGATTAAGCAGTTTGACAAATTTAGGGAACACAAGAGGCTGCTATTAATTTAAATTTCTACATTCTCATACAAAGCAGCATTAGAAGTATGAGACAAGTGTGGCAGCCTGAGGATGTGGTGGCCTATTACCATTGTAGCTCCAGATTCAATCTCCAATTTTCAAGTAGAAGCCTTATCACTCTAAATGAATCCTGCTCAGAAACAGGATTTCAAAAGTAGAAAAAAACCACAAATGCAGGATTTTTTTCAGATGCATTTGCACCAAACAGCAATAATGTGAAAATAAAGCAAATCGAAAGACCAAAAACAACACCTTTTTACTTTCAGGAATTTTCTGCAAGTAAACAGGTGTCATTTTTGTCGACTTTCCTTTCACTTTATTTTTGCATTATTGCTGTTTGGAAGAAACGTCATCCCACGTTTGTGATTTTTTTCTACTTTTAAATCCCATTTCTGAGCAGGATTTATCTAGTGTGATAAGGTCCTACCTGAAATTCTGCAATACCCTCTGGCAGTCATCATCCTCAATACAGTCAGGATGTCCAATGGTCTGATTCAGTATAAAGCAGCATCCTATTTTCCTATGACATTTGAACAGAGTCACCATGTAAAAAGAAAGTACTGACATATATTTTCCACCAAGTAAAGAAAACCATCAATGCTTTTGTAGCAGATCTATCAATATAGATTATTATTCAGGAGGAAATGCATGAGCTAGAAATCCACTCCTAAACACATATTGTGGCTGCTCACTGGCTTAATTAATAAGGTATCTGTTATTTTTTTATAAGAACCCATTCCTTTAAAGCCAACCTTGCTATTTCTTCTCGATGTGCAGTCCAATCTCGAATATAGTCTTCCTGTTCCTTTATCCTATGCTTGAAGATATTGCTAGTTTGTGTTGGTGTTCCAGTGTTCTGCAATCGTGTAGTTTTCAGGGCTGGAGAAGTACGTAGACGGGCATGTTTAGGAGAATTACGGTTTGATCCAAATTCATCTTCTGAGGTGGAAGCATAATCAGTAGGAAAGCGCCTCCATCTTGAATTTACTAAATTAGTTTAATTATTAAAAAAGAAATATTATTGAATCTCTTGAAAGAAATAAAGTTATCATTTTAGAAACATCATCATAGTTGCTTGATTCCAAACCCAATATACCACATAAAAAGTGTTTTCTGACTACAGCTTTAAAAAGAAAGCCACTATATGTTAAAATAATAGTTGCTAGCTTACAAAATGTGAAAAGGGACACTCTTTTGTACAATGATGAGTTAAGGTAGGAATGCTACCAGTCTCCTAATGAAATCATGATATATATCAGAGCCCAAGTCATTGTCCTTCATACAGTGAACCTGTACTTTTTCTGCAAATTTTTCCCATTGTCAAAAGAGCTTATATCTACATTAGAGAAGCTTGAAGTTCAGTTTGGAAATTAAGATAACATTCTCTAATCAGCAGAATGAATTTGTAATCATGGTCTAATACCACTTGGGAAAGAACAGTAGAAGTCAATTTGGTATGCAAAATGCTTATTTTGAGTCAAAAATTGAGACTTGCAGTAATGTCTCCTACTTTTCTGGGACATTTCAACTGTCATCCTGACTACTGAGAACATGACCCCTTGGAAATTAGTCTGGGAGAAATGAAGATTCAGTTATATCTGGCAAATATAACTCTGAATGTCAGTTATCTTGGACTATGATTAGTATTTGATGAACAGACAAAACAATATGAGATACCATTTATGCAATCAACATTTGCAGCAAGTGCTTTTCAAAATTAGACTGCAGATGTGAGCACCCAATCTAAACCACGGCTTTAGGCCTTTGTCCCTCCTGCAGTCTCAATCTGGGAAGTCTCACCTGCATTGGGGGGAAAACAAACCCTCTCATTGGAGCCAAAGGGTCCAAGTCTAAGTCAGAATCTCAGCAGGGGACAACATTTAAAGCACTTCTGTTCCTTATGCCAGAGTATTGATCCATAAATCCAACCCACTCATCCAAACAAATTGTACAATTAGAATCTCATTTAGTTTGGGCATTTTCAAATAACCGTAAAAGAATGTAGTATTGAAAACATACATGTCCTTTCAGCAGAGGCTGATTATGTACACTAATGATAGTCAGGATATTTATAAATGTTTCTGTTCATATTTTGTTAAGAATTTAAACTATGGAAAACTGTGTACAATTATTGCATGAGAAGCAACATGATACATTTTTTCTTGTGCAGCTTATGAACTTGGAATATAACTTTATTGCAGTTGAGGCAGTCAAGGACTGAAAGACACATTTCACAATCAGGTTTTCTTGGAATTCATATGCAGAGTCCAATAAGCCTGGTTATACCGGCAAATTTTTAGGGTTTTGTTTTTTGTTCCTGCTTAGTTAAAAAAGCATATTTAATAGTTTAATAAGCAGAAAAAGCATTTTTCTAAAAGCATGCAAAACCAGAATCACTGAAGGCTAAAGTAACACTATGATTTGGGTTCAACTGCTTTCTTTAAAGTGCACTTTAATTTAAAGTCCAAGTTCCCACCATTCCAGTTTAAATATTGAGAATGATAAAAAAAATTTAAAACATTAGAATTTTATAAATTTTGAACTAATCTTGAAACCCAGCATTGTACAACATGAGTATTTAAAGAAAAATAAATAAATAATTTAGGAGTGAAATTTTAGATACAAAATATGATTTCTAGTACTCTACCACTGTAAGTTTCAAGAGCAGGATCTGGGTCTGGGAGAAGACGGTATGCCTCTGTGTATAAAATATTTGTTTATCATGTTAATGAAGACATACAAATATAAAGCATTTCCTAAAAATGTAATAATTAACTTAATTCCACCAGTAAAATAAAGATGTGGAAAAAAGTCAAACATGCATCCCAGTTCACTAAGCTGATTGGAATTGTTCATTTTGGAAATCCAAATATGAAGCTAAAACATACTGAACAGGAGGCACAAACTTAGTAATAAAATGTCAAAAACCTAAAACATTTATAAGAGTCAAAGCATTTAAAATACTTCAGAGCTTTACATTGTTAGGGCAGGGATTTAAAAATGCCATAAAGAAACATGTTTGGATTTTTAAAATGTAACTTGATTTTCTTCCTTAAAAATGTTTGGTATAGTTATTCCAGCAATAATCAAATAAACAAGCTTAGTTTGCTAGGATATACTGCAAAATGAACCATGCATCCACAAAGTTTGGTGGTACGCCACTGAATCCCACCTCATACACAAACATTGTTTTAAACTTAGTTCACAGATTTTAATTCACATTAATGACTTAATATTAATTGAAGAAGTTCAGTTCAGTTCAGATGCAGAATGGAACTGCAGTACTCTGCTTCTGATCCTAATCCTAATTCCAAGGTCACATGACATTGCTAGGTATGACCTGACATTCTGAATTTAGATTTAGTAACCATCAAGAAGAAGGAAAATCCATAGGTTTTTCTCTGCAAACCCATATGGCTACTGTGCATGGGAAGGAGAAGCATGGCCAATACTGCAGAACTGCAGGTCTGTTCTATGATGCTCTTTCATGAAACGAATACATAAATCAGGCTATGCTTAATCTCTTTTAACATTTTGAATGCATGATCAGAATATGAGAGCAGTTCCTCTACAAGTTATCCCTGACTTCAGAAAAAGGATCCCCTCCCCAAAATGATAAGAATGCATCACTCTACTCTTGGATGCTTGGGAAAGAGAAAATGAACACTGAGTCAATGGATGTTGCACCCAAAGACTACCAACATCACTCACAATGAGGAGGAAAATGACATTTTCATATAATTTTGAAGTTATTCCAGTGTGTTTCTGCACAAATATTTAATAATTATCAATAAATATGAAGTATTATGTGATGGGATACATAAGTGTTAACCTAATACTCTCTTTTTTCTTATGATAACCAACAGTAGTAATTCAACTCAACAGATGGCCACAAACCTCTCACAATTACAAGAAATAAAATAAAAGGCTGATTTTACAACTAAAAATCTAAACAGATGGCATAATTAATAAATTAATAAATTATGCCAGCAGTTGGAAGAAATTAAACATTTTCTGATGACCTTGCTAACAGTGTACTATAGTGAGGGTCAAAAAACACCACTGCAACAGTTTTCAATTACTTCTAGAGCGATCTAGCAAAAAGAATGCTTAGAGGGAACTAGTAACAACAAATGTTTGTAACACAATAGGATATATGCAAAGATAATTAATAGATATTCTGAACTGCAGCCATTATTTAAAGAGACTGCCAGCTCCTTTTTCCCAATTTGACCGCAATTCTCATACTGGTTCAGAAGCTGCTCTAAAGGTTTCCAAAAAGTATTGGACATGAGAGACCATGAAAACCTAGTTCATGCACAGCACATACATCACCAGCCTGAGTGTCCCACAAGATGACTGTTAAACATTATAATTCCCAGAAAACCTATTTTTCTACCATGTCTTGTAATGCAAGTCCACTAGGTTCTGTTTCAGATTCTTTTTGTACAGCATTTAATGCAAATTTGGTATGAAACATATATTCATTATTTCCAATGGAAATGAAGGCATTAATATTGCTACAAAGAAAGTATGTTCCATGGGAAGAATTTGAAGGCGATTATACGGCATCATGATTATCTACAGTTTCTAAAGGACAGTGACTGTTACATAAGCTCATAATCATTACCCAGTGAGAATACACAATACTTATTAAGGCAGTGACATGCAAAGTAGGAAAAGGGAAGGCTCTTGATATCTCCTCACTAGAAAGTTCTGAACATTGAAAATTCAGAGATGACGGAGAACTTAAGCTCACCCAGAAAATTAATGGGTGAGCAAGAACAGGGATAAAACCATGACATACTCTATAAGCATTAGTTTGGAAAACCAATTCTGAAATCAAAAAACTTATGTAGTGTTTTCTTTTCAAGCTGGGAACAAAATCATGATTACCTATAGAGTATATACATAGTGTTTATATGTATATGTATGTGTGTGTCTATGTATGAGGAGATATCCAAAAGTTTTAATGATCACCTTTTTAAAGTGTGGAGGATCAAGATACTCTGGGGAAAATGTACAATATCTAGATAGTGACTACATAGAGATAAGTTAACAACTATAAATCAAAACAAACTTTCTGTCAAGTTTTTAAAAAGGTGATAATTAAAAGTTTTGCATACCCCTCGTATACAAACACAAACATATAGAGCCCTCTAAAGATTTTAGTTAGAAAATTGGCAATAAAGTGGTTCATTTTGCATTAAAATTAACAACCAAGTGACATTATATTATGTCATTATATGAGAAATGTTACCAAAATACGCTCTGCTTAAGTGTTGTTATCAATGAAAACAGTGCAGAAAGACCAAATTAATGAACTAAGAAATAATGTCAAAAAACTGCCATACCTGAGGGAGAATTATGGGCTGATGACAAAGATTTGGATTTAGAGTCGGACAGGCGAGAAATGCTGTTCGCTCTAATTCTAGGTGAAACTTTAGTACTATCTGCTGGAGGTGTTAGCCTAATCCCACTTCTAATTACAGCATCTGGTGTTCGAGATGAGGCAGTGCTTCTAGTTATTGTTGCTTCAGAGTCACTCCGTGCAGATAAAGAACCAAGTCTATTTCTACGTGGCTGAGCAAGCAAGTCAATTCTTGAAATATTTCTCCTTCCTGATGGAGGCTTGGATGTAGAACTTGTAGTAGATACCTCAGAAGCTACTGATGCTTTGTCTGCATCTGCAAGTTCACTATCTGAAACTTCCCCAAGTCGTGCTCTACGTAACAGAGAAGTCCTTGTGGGGCGAGGCCTTGGAAGAGTAGTTGATTTACTGGATGGACTAGTTGGTGCTGGGGAAGACTTTAACTTTGCTGATTTGATACCTTCTGTTTTGGAATGCAAATGTTCATCTGCTGAGGTAAAAGGTGTCCTTCCATGTGACTTGCCAGAGCATGTTTCCTGGTCAGAAGACAAAATATCAGAAATGGCAGAATGCGGTACACTAGAAGTTTGGTCATCATCTGTTAAATCTACTGAAGGTTGTCTTATTCTTCCACTGCTCTGTACAATCTTACGTGCATCCCCTTTTGAACCAGTTTCTGAAGAACGGCTTTTCGTTTTCTTTTCAATTTTATCTCTAGCACTTGTAGAAGATGACTTTAAAACATCCTTTGAAGGAGAACCAGTGGAACACCTATCTTTGTAGAGAGTAGTAAAGCTTTTGCGCTTCTGAGTTTGTTTTCTTTCACTGTCTCCAGTGACTAGACTAATTGTACTAGCAGTATCCACATCTGATTCAGGTGAGATGGAATTATCTCTATTATAACTGGGAGTTTCAGGTCCTTCATCTGTTTTGTTTTCTTCACGTAGCTTAGCTTCAAGAAAAGCCATTACAGCTTCAGTATCTTTTAATATAAGTGTTGTATCTAGACTGGAATCTGTTTCAACTGAATCACTTTTCTCACTTATCCTATTGGTAGGCATTAAAGACAATGATGCTGGAGCAGTTCCTGTTTGTTTATTAATATGAGGGATTAGTTCTATGGGTATATTTGTGCTTGGTTTATCTATAGTAAAACTGCCTTGTCTCACTAATGGCTTTGAACCTTCTTTCTTTTCACCACTAAATCCTTTAGTAACTTGACATTTTGCTGTTTCCTCTGGTTTCCTTCTTTTCCCTTCACTTTGTACAGTCTTAGTTTCTGTTTTGCCAGCATTCCGTGCAGATGACTTGTCTTTATTGTCTATTTTATGGGAAACAGAAGGCTCCTCCTTTCCTCTTTCAACTTGATTTGCAGTTTTTGCAGAAGATAATTTAGTAGAGACCCAATGTGTTGCCTCGTGTTGTTCCTGCTGCTGAATTTTAGCTAAAGCATGTTTCACAATGGATGTTTCCTTGCCATTTTCACCAGAAGGGAAGCAATTGTTAGATGGAAAAAATGTCTTGTCTGCTTTAGGAGAAAGACCATTCATTGCCTTGCTTGCTTTAGTCAGGCTTTTATCAATAGTTTGTCCTATTTCTTTTTGAGTATGAGTTGGAGTTTCCTTCTCCTGAAGTTCAGTGTCTTGTTTTTCACCTATCTCTGATCTCTGATGGGTTGTAACTTTTGTTCTTTGAGCGTCTATGACATTTTCCTCCTTAGGCAGCTGTGGAAGTGTCCGCCTCTTTCGATCTCCTTGGCTGGTCAAAGAGGCAGCTGAACCTGTACTTCGAACTGATATGCCAGATTCACTGATGTCAGTGTCTAAAAATCATACAAAATAGGAAGAGCAAACACCCATTTAGAAATAACACTGAAATTCTGTAACAGATTATTTCAACACCAAACTAATTAATTAAAAAGCTTATTTCCCCATTTTCTTTTTTCTGACTAGATCTTTCAGATTTATTTTTAAAACTTACTACAACTAATTCATTTACAAAACAAATGCAATAAAGGAAGAGCAAGGAGGAGGAGGAGGAGGATTTATTTATATTTCCTGCCTCTCCCTGCAGATCGAGGTAGGATTGCAACATTAGAATCATAGAATAAAGCATGTTTAGCTAAAGCTCCCAACCAAAGTATCCCCAACAGATGGCCATCCAGCCTCTGTTTAAAGACCTCTAAGGAAGGAGACTCCACCACACTGTTGAACAGCCCTTACTGTCAGGAAGATCCTCCTAATGTTGAGGTGGAACCTCTTTTCCTGTAGTTTGCATCCATTGTTCTGGGCCCTGTTCTCTGGAGCAGCAGAAAACAAGCTTACTGCCTCCTCAGTGTGACATCCCTCATTAGATTTGACCCTATCTAGATAAGGTTCATTTAGGGTCCAAAGCACACTGCAGAAATAATCCACTTTGAGACCACTTTAACTGCCCTCTCAGTGGTAGAGAATTCTGGGAACTGTAGTGTTTGTGAGACATTTAGACTTCTCTGTCAGAGTGTTACGGTGCCACAATAAACTACAATTCCCCAAATTCCCTAGCACTAAGCCAAGGCAGTTAAAGTGGTCCCAAACTGGATTATTTCTGCAGTGTGTTTTGGACCTAGATTACACTGAAAATGATGGGATATACATTCATATTTACTAGATTTTCAAAATGGTTTCAATGGGTCTTACATGAAACTAACTTAATTTAGATGACACTATTTATGTAGAGACCTCTAATAGCAATAATTTTACTAGTAACATAAGAAGATCAACAACTAAATAAAACACAAATCACACAAAACCATTCCCGAATGTTACAGCAGAAGCAGTAATGCGAAAAGAACTATTTATAGTACCATTTTCTAGATGAGCAGGAGCAAATGCCTCCATTCGTACTTCACTTTCTTCATGTTTTGTATGATTAGCAGCAAGACTAGCCCACTGTGACACCCAGCGTTTGCTTCCAGTCTCACTAGTGCTTTCCTAATAAGAAAGTTAAAGAACAGAAATTACACTTACATTAGTGATCATGGATTTTTACAATTTAATTCAGTGCTCCACCTTGAACTGAATCATATCCAAAGCCTCCATCATTGTTGAAGAGTATGACATGAACAATCCATAAGAATCAAAAACCTGTTATAATAAACATCTTATGTTGGCTTAAAACACAGCAGAGGATGATCCTGGTTGTTTTAAGGCATCAAAACGGCATCACACACAAGCAAAGAGCTGATGGATTGAAACCAGCCTGGCCCAATCAGCTACTGATTGACAACAATCCAAAACAATACAGTTGGAAGCAAGGGGAGCACAAGGTGATAAGAAAGAAAATTGACAAGGGTAAGAATAGCCACAATCAAGTACACTTGGCCCTATAAGGTCTGCTTGAAAAACAAACACAGACTCTAATTCCAGATGCCTGGAATTTCCAAGTTGTTGGCAACATTGTGGCTGGAACTGTCAAGTGCATTGCCAAATCTCTTCATTATTCAACTCAATAGTAGCTATGCAAGTGCAAACAGGATGCCTGCTAAGTGGCACCCTAACATGTGCATAATAGGTATACATTACAGGATATTAAAGATTTATATATTTTAAAAAGATATAAAGTTCTACAGCATTTTGAAGCAAAATTTTGATTCCCTAAATCAGTCTTTCACAATTTGTCTTCCATAAATTTTCAATTCAGATGATCAGAGAAGCATAGAAAATGGTTTGGTACCTTGGTTCAAAACATGTGGAAGGCAACAGATGCAGAAGGCTGGCCTAAACAATAATATAATCTGTGTGGTTTTCCTAATTATGTCTCCCCGGAATTATGAAAGAATCTAAGCATATGACTATGTTGGTTTCAGCTTTACAGTTTCAGCAAGAAAGTTTAGCAGTTGGTATTTGCCTGTTTTGTGTATGATAATCCAAGTTAACTGTGTAGAGCACTGTAGCCACCTATAGCAGTTTGTACTATATTGATTTAATTATGAAACATTCACCAGAAAAGAATAGAGAACCCAGCACCTGCTGTGGAGTGGTACCCATATTTGCCATTTTGTTGTCAAAGCGGATGTTTGAGTTCACTTCTCCTTCCATTGTATCATGGGTTATAGAATATTAGAGGAACTTGCTATGCCATTTGAACCAGTAACATGTGGTCTGAACCATCTCTTCAGACTGTGATTTGGAAAATTATGAATGAAACATCTGAATGCAATCACTATGTGTATGCCAAGCAGCCCCATCACTTAGCTACAGGAATAGAAAGGGGGAAAATGGCTCAAGATTCAGTTCAGTTGAATCCCTACCCACATACTCAATAGCTAATTGATGTATTAAGTTCACTTAGTGGGAGAAAACTAGATGGATTATTCTGAGTACAGTTATGAAGAGGATGAAGGTTCAATTGTTTCTTTAGAAATAGTTATTGAAATGGTATTGATACTAATGCACTACAATTACTTTTAGTAGTAATCTCAGAAAACTGAGAACCCACACATTATCTTTTAAAAAATTTCAAACATTTCCAGCTACGCTATCAGTACAGAATGCTGTTTACACCAGCAGTTATTCATAAGAAAAATGCTCACTCAAGGATCCCAAAGAATAATCCAATTGGAATGTGAATGACACCCAAATGCATCTTCCAAATCTGAAGTAAAACCCAAACATGCTGTAAAATCCACCCAATTATTAGTGCAAAAAAAGCAAAGATTAGAAAAAAAACATTATCAAAGCAAAGCAACATAAGTAAATAGGAAGAAAACATCCTAAACGTGTTACCTTTCCGGCAAAGGAAAACTGACAGAATCTTCTTTTAGGCTTGTGCAGAAGGGAAAAAGAAAGGAGTTCCTGCCAAAAGTTGTGGAAGATTCTGGATCTGAGCTCTGTGCAGATGCAGAACTAATATATATGAAGTAAAGAGACTACAACAACCTAATCTTTTTCTTATCCTATGATTCTCAACATTCCTACATTGTGTGGGAAACACTTTTGGCAGATTAGTGATTTCCTACTGTTTCAATGATGATTTTAATTCTGTTTAAAATCTGTATTGTTCTAGTTGTGTTTTTTTATGAACTTCCCCTCCAGGAGAAAGGAGTCAGCATATAAATAAAAGAACAACCAAACAAATAAATGATAAACACTAGGGAGATCATCACATGAGGGATGGGACATCATTGTCCTGTCCCCGTCCTCTCTTTCCCACCCAATTGCAAGAAGGACTCCCACACATGACCCACACTTGATCTGGCAGGGAAGTGCAAGTGAGAGTGATTGTGAAAATCATTTTCACACTGCAGCCAGCTGAAAAGAACTTTCAGCCATCAGGTGAAAAGCACTTTCAATCATCAGCTGAAAGCACTTTCGGCCATCATTTGCACTCTTTTGTATTAAAGGAAGAACCGATTAATACCATGATGGCTGAAAATGCTTTCAGCTGACGTCTGAAAGTGCTTTTCAGCCGGCTGCAGTGTGAGTGATCTGCGCAATCACTTTCACTCAGGTCATGGACAGGATAAGGACAGGAAAGCGATCCCATCCCTATCCCATTCCCCTTGTGATAATCTCCTGGGAGACCAGGGAAATAGATGAGGTATGTGCAGTAGAACAATAGATGACACCACCGCCTTCTCAATCATCCAATCAGAAGTACTGCCTCTTTCTACAATTGCTTCTCTCTCTTGCTCCAAGAGGTATGTAACAGTGGGCCTTTTGTATCCACTGCGGCTTGGTACCAGGCCCACCTGTGGTTACCAAAATCCATGGGTGCTCAAATGCCTTTAAAATTCAATGGCATAGTAAAATGGTATCTCTTATGTAAAATGGCAAAATCAAGGCTTCCGTTTTGGAATTTATATATTTTTGAATGTTTTCAAGTCATCCATGGATAAAGAATTGATGTACTGAAGACTAACTGTACTTATTTTAAAAACACCAACGCTAAAAACATTATGTAATCTAAATACATAAATACAGTATGCAATCTTAAAAAATAATAAAACAAACAATGAATGCTAAAGCAGTAGACATAAAAGTGACACAACAAGAGCTTCTTGAATCTGGAAAGTATTAAATGATACCTAAAATCCAACACTGAGTGAGTCTGGCAAAGAACCAAAGACAAAGCATTCTGTAATTTCAGAACCAACACATTACTGTTTATTCATCAGACTACTCAATAATTTGGTTTTCCAACACAACTATATAGAATATAAAGGTTCCAACCACCAATAGCAATAGCATTTACATTTCTATATCACTTATCAGTGAACTCAGCATTCTCTAAGTAGTTTACAATCTGTAAGCCAATCACACTCAACAAGCTGGGTACTCATTTTACCAATCTATGAAAGGATGGAAGGCTGAGTCAACCTTGGAGCCCTGGGATCAAACTCACAATGTTGTGGCTGCAGAACTGGCATTTACCCACTGTGCCACCAGGCTCCTCACTACTACTACCACCACTACCAACCTGGTATGTGCAGACATCTGTAACAATACACAAAGCAAAGAGACTGCTGATTAAGGATGGAACAAAAAATACATTTTTGTTCAGTTAGTGTTCCTGCTCCTATGAATTATAATATAATAGGTGAAGTAGCATCAGATATGGAACAATGAGGGAAGCATGGAGCTTTTTTTCAGATATATAGGAGTGCTGCAAAAAGTTGAAAAGGCTTGGCTATCCAGTATCCTGGAGATGCACAAGGATCCCCAACTGATGCTGTTAAAACTTTTGACTTCTACTTGGAAAGGAAAACAACAACAACAACAACAACAAACAAACAAACACACCAAACCATGTGGGTCTAGGGGAGGCATGTGCTATCTCTCAAACTCTAGAACTTGCTAAACCTGTCCTAGACAATATTTTCATTAACTTTGTGTACACATAAAACCATGTATTTATTGTAGATCTCACAGCATCAAAGCCTGCTCCTGTTACATCCCTCCAAAGCCTTAAAAAACTGTCCTGCAGAGCTGGGAAACTCCCTGGAACAGACTTTTAGTGCCAAAGAGGACTGCAGCAGAATGAGGGGCAAGTCTCAATGTTGCTATAGTATACCATTGGGTCTTGGACATTTTCTTATAGCATCAAGATAAGGAAAGAATGATTCCCCTGGAAAGAAATAAAGAAATGCAGTAATTCTTAATGTAATTATTTCTTAGTTTCTATGCACTTTACTTTAATGCAGTGAAAATATTACTATGCACATTACCATTGGTTGAAATGGAGGAAACTTATGTTTCATCCTAGCAATTATGCCTCACTAATGTACTGTCTGATTGTTGCACACTTTCTGACAGCAGGCTAAATGTAGAAAAATGGTACTGAACACACAGTTGAAAGATCAAGCCTTGGAGCTCTAGGAGCTATTTTTAATAAAGTGACATCTGAAAAGAAATATTCCTCACATTTATAAATATTTTTGCACAATTCTGCACATTTTCAATGATACTTTCAGATTATTTCAATACATTGTGGATCTTTGCCAGTCAATCTCAAATCTCTACACTTAAATGAGGGTAAAACATGAAATTTCTAACTCCACATTCTTCAACAATGTGGCAAAAGATTTAATTATTACTTTAAATATGTTTTACTCAAAAATATACTCTGTCCATGAGCCTGCATGGTGTCGTGGTTGGATAAGACTCTGGGAGTCCAGGTTTCAAACCTATGCTCAGCCTTGGAAACCCATGGGGTACCCCTTAGACAAATCACATTTACTCAACCTTAGAAGAAGACAATGGCAAACCTCCTCTGAAAAATAAATCTTGTCTAGTAGTACTACTACTGTAAATGGGATAACTCCAAGGTAGGCATTGTAGGAATTATTAAGTGGCCTTCTGTTTGTATTCTTACTGTTCATTCCCATTACTGCTTATTCAAAAATTAAATATATAAATTACTGTCTTCTTTCTATTGCTCTCAAAACAAAGGAAAAAGGGGAAAGACAAAAATGCAATATTAAATTCTATAAAAAATTTTGCATTCTTGAAAGGGAGGAGGAGGAGAGAGAAGGACAGTGAACTTTAAAGGTCTGACCTTTTCTCAAAGTTTTAAAAGAGAACAAGACTAACCAAAAAGCAGAAGAAAGGAATATTACAATAAAATATTTGGCAGTTTCAGGAAGAAAATAAAAGATTGTAAGTTCTAAGATATTTAAGAACCATAACTTTACACATGATATTCCTTATTTACCTTCTGAGGCCGTTCCAGGAGTCTAAGTAAAATCACTCTCAGTAGGATGTTTTGTCTGTAACATTCATTTTAAAGGACATTTAGAATATGGATGTATGGGTTGCTATGGATATGTTATGGAGTCACTTACTACAGATTGTACAAGGCAGGAACATTCTTTTAGTACAGCACTGGGAAAACCTCAAATATGCTCATATTTGGTATTGTCATGAACACTGCTTTAACATTCACTCAGGCAGATAAATAAGACTTCCACAAAGGGGTTATTTTCTGATCCCAATGAAAATTCAATTCAAAATTCATTATTTTTAACCCACCTTTGGAGCATCTGAAATACAAGGCTCTTTCAGTATAAGAATCTGGGATCTGCTACTTTGAGTCCCAGTCTGGGGAAAAAGTAGTATATAAATAAAGTAGTGGATAGATTGATTGGATTGATAGATATGTATGAAGTGTTTCTGCTACAGAATTTACATTTGAGGCTTAGAGGTTCACAATAACATTTTGCTTCAATTTCAAACTTTCTCATTTAAATTGAAAACTCTTAAATATGTCCTTAAAAAGAACTTCAATAAAACAGCATTTTGTTCTGTCTGTGAACTAGAATTATGGTTTTTGGAAAGGTTGATGGCGTAACAGTGCTTTTTCTCTTTGGTCCATAGACCAAAGGTGAGATGCATAGTGCAATCTTAAGATGGATCACTTGAACAATTTTTGCATAGCAAAGAGGGGCGCAGCTGAAAATTTATCACTCTGTTTCCTTTGTTTCTCAGTCCTGCAAAGTTAAGCAATTTTCAGATTAACACTTCCACTTCAAGATACAGATCCTTGTTTATTTTCTGCTAAGTAACTTGACATTCTAACACTTTTTTAAAGTATGAAAGATAAGGTATGGACACTTAGGTATAAAAATGGTCATACATTAATAGTGAATATAAAAGTAGATAAAGAAACAGGGTTCTGTAGAACAAAACTGTAGGATGAGATTTAAAGTGACAAAAATAAAATAGTGTCAGCAAGATAAAATATAATGGCCATTGCTTTTTTATTGTTAGTCTATAGACCAACTATGGTATATATAGAAAAACTGTCAAGTTGGTAACAAATACATACATTATACTAATGTTCTACTCCAAAACAAATATATGCTATTTATCAATCTACAGTGTAACCTAAGGTTTGGAGAACTGTTTCTGGTGTGAGTGACTTAATTGTTTTATTTTTAAATACTACAACCGTTCCTTTTGTACCTGAGCATCTTCCACAAACTTGTAAAAATTCAGTAGAAACTACTAAAAATTGAGAGAAATGCTTATTTATAAAATGACAGAAAAAGGGCCTAAAATAATGATTTTTTTTAAATAATTCTCTTCTGGAAGCAGAGAATCACATCACTCTAACAGTAAAGGCCAACTTTCTTTCATCTTAACTCATATTATGCCTTTTCTTTTCCATAGTCTTTTCCTTCTCTTGGAATTTTCAGAATTTTTCCTAAACAACTACAGCCATCAATGCAATAATTCTAGCACTAATATTTTCCTTACTGCCAAATGTTATTATTAATATATGTATCATGAAACAGCTGCATACAGAAATGAAAAGTTGGGACAAAAGTTGGACCAAAAAACATGCTATGTAGTATGTGCAAACAGATTTTAAAAGATCATGATCTTAGAAGTACTAAGAGAAGAGAGATAAACTCTAATATGGAAATTAGGAATATAAAAGATGAAAATAAATCAGTTACTATTCTCTAATTGAGTCCAGCTTGCTAGCTATTTAACACTGACTATATTGAGGTCCTCTCCTTTATTGGAAGAAAAAAGAAGGTGACCCATCAAAAATGGAATTCTACCTCTGTGTCAAGAAATCCAGTTGTACTCAGTGGTCTTTTTTCTTCCAGCACTACTGTAGCAGAATTTATAGCCCAATCTTTTACTAAATCTTTCTCGCTTTCGTTGATAACAGTCCTATTATAATCCTGGCTGCCATCCACTCCAAAAACCTGAAAATAAAACAAATCATCACACACATTAACTGAAAGCCTTCCTGATAACATTCACTTTGAATGTATGGGTGGTGCCACTGCCATATCCAAATTTTAGAGATTTTGTTTTAACTTTAATAAGTTGCTATGACATGAAGATCTTGCCAACAATTTACTAACAAAAATAGATAGTTTTGTGAGCTATATTGTACTGAATATTTCAGTCCCGGGAAAGATCAAATTAATTTATTCCTGATATTTTCCCGTATTCTGATTAATGTGAATGTAAAAATACTGTAAATGCTGTACTCTATTTACACTGTATACTATAAATATAAAAAACAAAAAAGTCTTCAAAATAATACTATTTTTGAAGTTAATACACATTAAGCTCTTGATTTACATGCAAGATATATAAGTGAAATGCAGCTAGTTATTACATATTTTTGTAATGTAAACTCATGGGGTGTGCATGCCTTGGGTAAACAAGTGAAAGAAACCCATGATAAGGAAGCCAGTAGACAAAATACAAAATCAATGGTGATTTAGAAAACGAGAACATCTACCATTTCTGAAGTAAATATGATGAGGAACTTAAATAAGTCAGACATCCTGGACCAGGTAGGTCCCTTCTCTACTACAAGCAACTAATTTGACCCACCATTCTGAATATCTCATGCAACTCAAGGGCTGCGTTCAGTTATTGTGGCAGTTAGAGTATGTAATCATAACACCTTTACTCGGACAAAAATTAATACCATGTACCATTATTGTATTAACCTATGTGCATTTTTAACAAAGTCATAATCCATAATCTTTTTTCCCTATTGTCTCTGATTTGCAAAGTATAGTTTACACAAGCAAATGACAGACTGAACTTCTACAGGAAGAAGGAAGGTGGTGGCATATAAACTACTTCTTCCTAAATGCAGCAATCTGATGGGGGGAATAGGGTCTTCCTCTTGTTTTATTAGTTTTTCCTCCTGTCAATTGTATTTTATAATTTTCCCTCCCACTGATACCAATAGAAAGGAATATCAGTATGCCAGGTATAGGTGTTACAAAGTTTCCATCTATTGTCAGAAGAAAAGGAAGTTTTGGATCTTCTGGTTCCAAGGCCTACTTCAAACACCTCAATACCTACTTGAAACAATCAGTGCTGGTGTACTGGGAGGTTGAGGACTGCCCAGCTCATTGAGCTGCAGTTTCACAATATTCTACATCCTGTTGTAAGCTAGCCATAAGATAACAGCCTGTGCACTATCTACCCATTCTTTTCTGTCTTGCTTTGATCAAGTTACTCCTCCAAACTTTTTGCTAGCTTCCTTGCCCATACTGTGCTTGCTTCAAGCTTACTTCAATTCTGCTTTTAATTTTTTGTTTTGTTTCCTTGAGCCCTTCCAAAGAACCTAACATTTAACTATTTTCCATCTCTCCATATAAAATACTGTATCACAGAATGAGCTGCAGCTATTAAAATTACTGTGACACCAATTTTATTTATAGCTGTAATTCCTATGGGTATGAAGCTATTTGGAAAAGTGTTTATTTCTGAAGATGTTTAAAAAATTTTTTTTTGTCTTTGATGCATTAACAGACTTCACTGCCTGCAATAATATTAATCTTCTAGGAAAACCTATATAGCTACTTTAATTGCAGAAGTTACTGGGGGAAATGATAAATTAGAATTTATCACTGAAGATTTTTTTTTGCCCTGTTTCCTGTGAAGTTGGCTTCCAAAACAATGAGTTAACCAGGAAGGGAAGGGACACATGAACAAGAGTTTTGATCTAGAAGTGGCAACCCACAGCCACTCTTTTAGCCACATTGAAGGCAACAGCCCAATAAACCTAAGGAAAAAGGAAGACAGCTTTGTATACAGGACAGAGATAGACTGTGAAGCCCTGGTAGAGGGCAGATGCATCAGGCAGCACTTTTTCTGTGTAATAGCCATCTGCAAGGCACAACTATATCATTATATTCTATGGTTTCAATACATTTTTGTACTGAATGAATTGTTCACAGTGTATCCCACTCTCCTATTCCCTGTTTGCTGAAAGAGGCATCTAAAAAGGATGCAATGTACCCAAGGTATTTGACAAATTAGTCTCAGATTGTTGCAGGCTGTGGTAGTTGTCTTTATAGAAGTGTATCTGTCAAATTTGCTTGGTCATTATGGAAAAGAAGATATTGGACTAGAAAGGCCTGTGGTTTGATCCCGCAGGGATGTTTGTAAGGACATATTTGATCAATGTAACAAAAAGTTAAAGAGCCAGTATGGTGAAGTGGTTTGATAGTTGGACTACAACTCTGGAGCCCAGGGTTTAAATTCTTGTTCAGCCATGGTCAGCCACTCAGAGGAAGGCAAATGCAAACCCTTTCTGAACAAATCTTACCAAGAAAACTTTCAGTCAGCCATAAGTTGGAAATGCCTTGAAGGTACAGCCCAACAACATGAGGTTAGGAATGAAAAAAATAAATAAGGAAATCATACATCAACCCATGCATATATTAGTAGTTTTCCATTTACAAAGCAGCACTTTGTATACTAGCACTCACCTAGAAACTGAGCTACCTGACAAGCTTTCTGTTATCTTTTATTCTCTCTCTGTGCATATGTACCTTCATATTGTCTGTTGACAAGCTTACCTTTCAAGATCAGAAGGGATCTGGTGCCTTAAGGTATTTAGTCCTACTGCAGATAAAATAAGAAACTAAAAACATTCGCCAGCGCATAGGGGACATTGAACTACAAAATCATGTAAGTGCAGCCTTTTTACACTCAACTTTTATAGAAAATGGGAGAGGCTTTGTCCTTGCCACATATTTGAACAATCTAACAAATCCAAATTATAGAATAGCCTTTACTCTGGCCAAATTTAATGTACTTCCATTGGCCTTATGAAGATATAATAACAAACCATTTTGTGAACGTTTATGTCCATGCAGGTCTGGGGAGGTAGAAACAGTGGGGCATATCTTATTGTATTGCACCTTTTACCGGGATCAGCAGCAATGTTTTATAGCACCAATTTTACAAAAAATAGCAAGTAAACCTGATATATTTTATACTGATGATATTCTGGCCGACCAGCAGCCAGGGATTACAACCAAGATGGCAAGTTTTTGCATTGTTGCAATAGCTTGCCGACACAGAATGGTGTCTTAATTTTTAATTCTACTGATTTCATCTACGGTAGTATTTGAAAGGATTCCACTCTATATAGTTACTTGTATTTACCTCAGTTTTGATCCACTGATAACATGGATTAAATTTGATGTATAATTTTACCCATCATAACATGCTATTTTTTCACTATTGTTTTATAGCATCAATCTTATGAATAATATAAGGTAAACTTTACTGGGGGCTAAACAGACAAGCAAAAACAGGTGCTTTCAGGCTGGCTTGAAGGCGTGGATTTAGATGACACATGCCTTGAAGCCAGTAGAAAAGTGCCCTTATGCAGAGAAAAGCTGTTTCAAAAAGAAGCAGCTTTTTTCCTCTTCTTTCTGGCTTCCCAGTTGCCTTGGGAGCTAGCAGTGTGGTTGGTGGGGTTTCAATGTGGCTTCAGAAAAGTAGCTTCAAGCCACTTTTCCTGCCCATCTGTTTCGCCCCCACCTCAGGGCTGACCCTCAGCCAGGGTTTATAGTCAAGGTGGCAAATTTTTGTGTCATTCCAATAGTGTGTCAATGCTGAATGGTGTTTTAATTTTAATGATCTTATTTACTATTTGAATAGTTTATTATATTGTTCTTAGAATTTATTTAGCTTCTGAGTTACTGAGAAATTGATAAAACTTGATGTACAATACTTACCCTAGTACCTATTGACCCTTGATTGAGGTATCTCAAGCTGTATTCCTATTGTATTTGTAGTGTACTGCTTGCATTGTTTTCTCTATTGGTCATTGTATAATATTGTACTGTATTGTATTGTTTTGTGCTGTTCATCGACTGTAATACATTTCATTTCAACATATGTGCACACTCCAATAGTAGCCAAAATCCCAATACCAACTTCTCATTTAAGGCCTTCTTTGGGGTTGTCTGCAAGGGCTAAAAGAAATGGTCTGCCTTGTTTCGAAACCTACCTTTTCAGACAACGCACATGGCCAAAAAAGGAGGAAAATGGATCCAAAGCTACACTCTAGGGCTTAACAGTGGACAGGAAAAAACAAAACAAAACAGCACGAAAATGAGAACTATTACACAGGTGTGCAAACTGCACACCAGTGTGGAAGCAGTCAGGAACTTATGCCTTGGGACAAGCATGCTGTCAGCACCATCGCTGGATATAATTTAGTCACAGGCCCATGAATTGGTTACACAGGCGCATGAGTGGGCAGTTGCACCATCAACCCATTGCACACAATGTGGAGTAAATTGATGGCAAATATGTCAGGCTACCAACAATACAATAGATTTAGTGAGAACATTAACAAACCTGTACTAGCAAAACAATATCTCAGCCACCCATAAAAAAAAAAATATTTGGGGGGGGGGGGTTGGAGGATTTTGGAATTCTAGATAATGGAGACTCAACCTATATATCTTTACCCTTGAGGATCTTCACAGCTGCCCTTCCAAGTTCATCCTAGTCTCCATTCCTAGTCTTAAACTAGTCTTGAACTGGTCATTATTTTTGTTTTCTTAATATTCAACTGTAAACCTGCCTTTGCTTTCTTCAGTAATAGTTCCAGGTCTTTATGTTCCACTGGTATTACAGTGTCATCTGCATATCTTAATTATTGATGTTCCATCATCCAATTTTGATGCATCCTTTCTCAAAGGTCTAATCCAGTTTTGAACATGAAATGTTCCGCATACAAACTACAGTCCTGCCGAACTCTCTAGCCAATTGTTATTTTGGTATTTGCTATTTTGTTTCTCCTTATTCTGTTCTTAACAGATGCCTCTTGTCCTGAGCATAGGTTACGCATTAGGATAATCAAATGTAGTAGCAAACCTAGCTCTTTAAGCATAATCCATAATTTGTCATGATCAAAGGGTTAAAATTACCTTCAGGTCATGTGTATAAGATTCATATGAAACACAAATTAATTTTGGATTTAAACTTGGGTCCCATCTCCAAGCTACCTTATTATGTATGTATATGCAAATACCAGTATATGCAATATCCAAACCCCAATAAATAAATAAATAATCCCAAACACTTCTGTTCCCAAGCATTTCAGAAAGAGGAGACTCAACCTATACTAGATTTTAACATTCTGGTTGGGACAATCATGCCTACATCAAGTAATAAAACAGATGGGTAACATAATTTGCTACTTAATGCAGTACCTGATCATATTTGTGCTCCAGTCAATAATCCCACTGTTACTCATCCTTATTTATGTCATATTAATTAAGCTCCTACTGATAGATATCAATATATTATTTAGGAAAAGTGTCCATTTTTAAACAACAGATCATGTTCATGAATGATGTGTACATGCAGTAAACAGAAGGGCACACAAGGACAAAAGAAAAAAATTACAAATGCCACCAAATTATTTTTCTATAAATGCCCAAAAATGATGTCTCGGGGCATGGCAGGCATTTCCACCCTGTTTAGAACCTCTTAGACCCTCTAGGGGTCAAAATAAAGTTTTGCCATTTTAAAAATAAATTACCTCAAAATGCCTCCTAGAAGCTCAGAATGACCCAAATACATGGCCCCAAGCCCCTTAGAAGGTGCTTACTGATTTTAAAAAAATTAAACTTTTTTTTTTGTGGGAGCAGCTCCAGTGAGGTGTGTGATCCTTCAGGTTCTCCTAGAGAGCTAATGCTGCCCTCTTGTTGCTCACCTCTGCTTTAGAAATACATTGCACTTTCAAAAACATTATAGTTTCCATTAATCATAGAGCATCATCAAAAGCAGAGATTGGCAAAATATGGTCCAGAGGCTACATTCAAACCTTCAGGGCCGCTTTGAGGCCCTCAGGTCCTCTGAGGTGTCACTTTTTTCCTTGGCCTTTAAATGGGGGGTATTTTTGCCATTTTTCAGAATGCTCTAGGCACATAAAAACTTTTTTTAAAAAGCAGAGGTGATTTCTGGTGACTTCCTCTTTTGGAAAGAAAAAAAGGCCACTCTTGGGCCTAAAATGGTCTGAATGAGCTAAAAGCAAAAATGTGACCACAGCTCTTACTTGGAGTGGGGTGAGGCTAATGTACCCTCTTAGCCTGCCACAGTTGCCCATTCTGATCTAAACAATAGTTCAAAAAACTTTATTGATATGTGCAACGACATTTGTATACTCCCAGGAACATTCCACTTCTTTCTGCATTCATAATCACAATGAGAACATACAAATAGAAAAGCATTTTCAGCGCATCAAATTGAGAGCAATTTCATTCTACATACAACAAAAGATTGAACATACCCCAATGTATTGTATACCAGTATTGATCAAAGTAGTTCAGAACTTTGATTTTCTTTGATTTCTATCCTACTTTTATAACAAGCTTGTATACATCTTGATTCCATCTTGACTACTGTAATGCATTATATATGGGGTTGCCTTTGGAAACTGTTCAGAATCTTCAAGAGCCAGGCAGTAGGCCACGGCTGCATACAGGGATCATGTGACTCCTATGTTGAAACAGCTACATTGGTTATTTGTCAATTTTTGGGCAAAATTCAAAGTGCTAGTTTTGGCCTTTAAAGCCCCAGACAGTTTGGGTCCAGACTATCTGAAAGAACATATCTATGTAAGCCAGGGTGTGCATTAAGATCTGCAGGGTAGAGCATTTTTTTACAGTCTCATTACTCTCACAAGCTTGGCTGGTGAGAACTCAGGGGAAAGCCTTCTCTGTGGCTGCTCCCAGGCTATGGAACTCCTTTCCACAGAAGGTCCAATTGGCTCCATTGGTCTTTCCACCAGCAGGTGATGATTTTCTTATTTAGACTGGCCTTCTGAATGTTAACGATGGAGTTGTTGTGTGTGGGTAATGTGGTTTGCCATACTTTTCAAATTTTTAGTTTTTTATTGAAACTGTATTGTACACATGTGTTAAGTGTTTTAAACTGTTTTAACCGTGTTTTTAATAATACTGATATTTAATTCTCTTTTAATTTTTGAAATGAGTGTTTTAACTATCTTTATTTTTTAAAGTATTGTAAGCCACACTGGATCCCATTTTGGGAGAAAAGTGGTATATAAGTGCAATACATAAATAAAAATATTGGTTTCCAGTCAGTTTTCCTCCAAGGGATTGATCATATTTAGTTACCTGCTTTTGACCAATATCCTGCACCTAGCTCTTTAGCAAAATAGGAATACTGCTGCAAATCCTCCTTTACAGGTACATCTCATTTGTTGTCCACTGGACACCCTAGGAACCAATTTTGTTTTGAGACAGGATATAATAATAAAAAGGTAAGCATGAATACCAACATACCTTTCCTGCCCACAGGCTTATCACACCTCCATCTCCTGTTACTGGTTCAGTTATATATGGTCAACAGCAAATACACCAAGACAATAAGAGGATAAGAGTATTTACTCTTTAGATCAGTAATCTGCCATAACCAAGAAGCACAGTACACAGTAATAGTGATACACAGTATTTTTATTATTTTATTTTTTAACACTCTCTGTGTTTCCACCTGTTTCTCTGGATGAACTCTCTACGCTGCTAAATTCTTCCAAACCTACAACTTGTTCTCTTGACCCTATCCCCTCCCATCTTCTAATCTCTATAATCCCTTCTTTTCTGCCCTTGCTCCTCTATACCTTTAATCTGTCTCTCTCTTTGTGTTCCTTTCCTTCTGACTTCAAACATGCTCTCGTTTCCTCAATTCTGAAGAAACTCTCTCTCGACCCCTCTTCTTTGTCTAGCTATCATCCGATCTCTCTTCTTCCTTTCCTCTCTAAGGTTCTGGAATGGGTAGTTTATTCTCGCTGTCTTGAATTTCACGAAGCCAACTCCATCCTGGACCCTTTTCAGTCTGGTTTCCACCCACGGCACTCTACAGGGATGACCCTCACCAAGATCTCAAATGATCTCTTGCAGGCCAAGGCGAATGGCCTCTACTCTATTCTCATTCTTCTAGATTTGTCTGTGGCCTTTGACACCGTGGACCACTGCTCTTGCTTGACTTACTTTCCGACCTCGGGTTCTCTGACTCTGTTCTCAACTGGTATAAATCTTACTCGTCAGACAGATATTTTGCAGTGGTCACAGGTGGTCAGACTTTCTCCTCTGTTCCCTTATCTGTTGGAGTTCCTCAGGGCTCTGTCCTGGGTCCCCTTTTGTTCTCTCTGTACACATTGTCTCTTGGTAAACTCATCAGTTCTTTTGGTTTCACCTATCATCCGTATGCCGATGACACTCAACTGTATCTTTCCACCTCTGACTTTTCACTGGGTTTTGAACATCAAGTCTCATCTTGTCTGGCTGCCATCCCTCAGTGGATGCGGCATAGGCGCTTGAAGCTCAACATGTCTAAGACAGAGCTTCTCATCTTCCCACCTAAGCCCACCCTTCAATACTCCTTTTCTGTTTCTGTTGACGGCACTTCTATTCAACCGGTTCAGCAAGCCCGCAGTCTTGGTTTTATTTTTGATTCCTCTCTGTCGTTTATTCCCCAGATTCAGGCCACTGCCAAGACTTGTAGATTCTCTCTTTACAACATTGCTAAAATCCATCCATTCCTCTCAGCCTCCACTGCCAAGACTCTGGTCCCTGCCCTAGTGGTATCACAACTAGATTATTGTAACTTTCTTCTGACAAGGCTTCCTCTCTCTCACCTCCATCCTTTAATCTCTGTCCAGAACTCAGCTGCATGTATTATCACATCTGCTCACCACTTTGACCATGTTTCTCCTCTTTTATCCTCCCTTCTCTGGCTCCCCTTCCCCTTCCGCATTCAGTACAAGCTTTTGTTGTTGACTTTCAAAGCCCTCCACGGACTGGCCCCTCCTTACTTGTCTGAACTTCTTTCTTCTCACACTCCTTCTCATACCCTCTGTTCTGGTAGTCGAGGTCTCCTGTCCCAGCTGAGGATTTCCACTGCCCTGTCCCGGATTCGTCCCTTCTCGCTTGCTGCCCCTCACTCTTGGAACCTTCTTCCCCCACATGTGCGCCTCATCACTTCTCTAAATAGATTCAAAATTAAGTTAAAGACTATATTGTTTAGGGAAGCATTCCCAGGATTGTGCCATCTGCCCCAGGATTCCTCCTTTTAACTATGTATTAAGAAGCCAAGCCCTCCCTCCGGTCCATCTGCCTTGGTCCAGGTCCTAGAGGGAGAGAAGAACCACTGGACCTCATCCCCTTCCCACCACCTTCCCCTTTTCCTTTTGTGTTGTGTCTTTTAGACTGTAAGCCTGAGGGCAGGGATCCGTCTAATTATAAGATTGTATGTACAGCACTGTGTAAATTTACAGTGCTATATAAATAAAATAAAATAAAAATAAAAATATGGGAAATTCAAATGAAACTAGCAATGGAGGCCTAAACTCATTGTTAGTCTAAACATAGTCTCAGAGCATTGTAAGACCCAGCACAGTCAAGCTCTTAACACACTGATGTAAGTTCCATTGGCACAATGGGTCTATTCTAAATGAACTAATAATTGAATTCAGGCCACAGAATCAACAGTATGCTCAAAGGAAGAGTGCCAACCCTATAACTGAATTCTAGAAAAAAAACACAAGCATACACACATATTGTAAACTGAAATCAGAAAAAGTTTTACAGAGCCCCAAGCATAACAATACACACAAGTTATCTTCTATATGTATGATAGAAAACAATACTGTGCTTACTTCCTACACTCATTTTGAGCACAGATTCTGCCTCTTAACTGCTTGGTGTACATGCGTGTGTGTAATGTTTGACTAGGGGTTTTGTGTAAAAATCCAAGATGCAATAGTCTAATCGGACAATCTAGGAGTAGAGAAATTGATTATCTTTGCATTGTTTTAACTTTTTTGGTTATCCCCTTGAGAGGCCTATTGAGCTGGGAGACAATACAAAAATGCTTATCATAAAATAAATAAATAAATAAATAAGCTATGTACCAGATTTGTTTGCAATGCAGAAGATATTCACTGTGGGGCTGTACAGACTGCCTCTTTTAGCGCGAGATCGGGGCCATGGCAACCACATGCCACAGCCCCGATCTTGCCTTTCTGCATTGTAGAAATGGCATGGTAGCCACCAGCGCTGCAGCTTTTTGGCACTCCTTTGGTGCTGTGTCATCTAGTCACAGTGCCAGAGAGCTGTGACACCACATGCATGTGGTGCGGCATGAAGCGTCGTGACAGCCTGGGAGCAGAGTTGGTGTGTGTGTGTTGTATGGACATTATGCCCTGTCTCCGCCCCCAGGCTGGCCTTAATGGCCAGTCTGTATAGCCCCGTGACACCTATATGTATGTACCTTGGAGGGGAAAGTTCAAGACAAATACTCCTACTAGGCACAGTGGATGGTGCAGTCTTACTCAGCACTGAAAGTTGAAGCATGTAATTTCATGTTTTTTAAAATGCCTATTATACACCTCCTTATCAACATATCTGGATTGATCTCATCTAGTTCTAGAGACCAGTTCCATCCTTCTCCCACCGGATAATTTAAATCAGAAATCAGAATTTTTAAAAAACAATAAATATTCTTGAGATATTCCACAATTCATTCCATGAACAAGTCCTTGAAACTTTAACAACCAAATCCTAAAATGAAGCTTTGTTTCCTTTTCATGGTCTATTGTGTGTGAAGCACTCTCATTAGTGGAGATCCTGAAACCAGATTGCTTTAAATGCACTGAAATACTGGCATTTTCCATTAATGTTACTTTCTTTAATAAAGCAAGTAATATTTTATGACTGAAGATTACATGTTCAGTATATGTGACACAATTAAAATAGCTGTCACGCCTCAGACCATCACTACTGTCAAAGTTCCTGTATCCAGCAACACAGACAATGTGACAATTC
The DNA here is from genome assembly GCA_034509955.1 of Urosaurus nigricauda. Classification (NCBI taxonomy): domain Eukaryota; kingdom Metazoa; phylum Chordata; class Lepidosauria; order Squamata; family Phrynosomatidae; genus Urosaurus; species Urosaurus nigricauda. The sequence goes on from JAOEGL010000001.1 coordinate 319,597,512, forward strand.
CAAGGGAGGCAGACCAACCTAGCAGATCAGTTTTAGTAAATGAACTAGACTTCTTGGAACACCAGTGATCCTGTTCCACATGGAACTGATGCATGAAAACTCTACAGGGCTGGATAAACTATGATTTCAGAAATACACTGACAATATCACTCATTGAAACATTAAATAAATAGTTAATGTTTGACTACTAATTTCATTAAGAGAGTATCCTCTCCTTCTGCTATCAAGTAGCAACTCTGAGACAACTGGAGGAAGACAAATTAAATCAGTCACTCTGTTTATATACACCCACATACAACTGAATAAATTTAAATGATCAATCTCATATGTGTGTGTGTATTTTAAAGTATCCTCCCCTTCCGTGAAATCCTGCTCACACCAGTATCATAAACTTGTGCTCTGTACTCTGCCAAACTTCAAAGCAGCATTGAGACATGGGTTTGTAAGAATCAGGAACATGCTAACCTAATGACCTATATGGAGTAAGGACAACACTTATTTCTGTTCCTTAATCAAATGATAATACTGTATGGGGGAAATGATAAAAAGCTGTAAGATGAACTAACAAACAAAGTGTAGCAAGGTCTCCTTTTTTCTCTCCAACTGATAGAAAGACCTCAGCAGAACTGTTACAAGAGGGACTATGCAAAGCAACAGGCAACAGGAAAATGAAATGTCATTATGTAGAAAGACTGTGAAACTAAGTTGAATCCAACAACCTCCCAGCTTGCTGCTTGGTTAAAATAAGTAATGACTGCACCCAGGCAAACACTACTTGCCTTTTGCCCCTCCAGTGTTACACCTCCTTGACTAAGAAAGTGCAAGACAGGCAAATCACTGATTTTTCTTCTTCTTCTTCTCCTCCCTTTTTTTTTTTTTTACATTGTCTGGAAAAACCAAGGAAGAACCACAAATATGACTGCCACAACATAGTTATTTTTCTGACGGGAAGCACTGTGGTGGCTATACAGTTGGCCCTTGGTATCCACTGTGGTTTGGTTCCAGGACACACGCACCCTCCACCATGCATACCAAAATCCATGGGTGCTCAGATCCCATTATAGACAGTAGGGTAGTAAAGGGTGTCCCTTATTTTAAAAAATGGCAAAATCAAGACTTTTTTGGGGAATTTCTGTTTTTTGAATAATTTCAAGCCATGGATGGTTGAATCCATGGATAAAGAATCCATGGATACAGAGGGCCAACTGCATGTGCCATCTTAATTTGATAATAAAACCAACAGTACTGCAACAGTGATAGGCACCATCAGAACCAACTAACATTAGAGACCACTTTCTGTCTTTTTTAACTCTGTTTTTTAGATCTTTAATTGTCTAGATACAGACTCATTAGATCATGGTTGGTTCATATGGGTCTGGAACAGAAGTAAGAGTATTCATATAAGAAAACACTGTATTTCATATAGTTTCACATAAATACTAATTTACATACATATTTTACATACATGTATTTTACACAAAATAGATCAGTGCATGGAATTCCAAAGAAAAACATTACTTTATTTGAAAAATCTATGACACTGCTACCCAAATATTTGTGTGACCCATAAGGCATCAAATGCTGGTTCCTAGTGAGAAAAGAATAACTATAATGAAAGGGTACAAATGGGACACTGACTTCTGGCACTTTAGAAAGAAATTCCATTAGGTGTCCCCCCCCCCCCCCAATCAGATAACTTGAGAAGCACTGGACTGTGACGCCAGTGTCTCTAACACAATGTTTTCATTTTATTTCATATTATTGCAATACACTCACCCCTCCACATTTGCAGGTTTGAGATTTGACTATTTACAACTTTGTAGCATCTCCTTAACAAGGTCGACCTCTTTGGGAGTCCCTCAGCCTCCCTCCTAGCCAGTCAAAAGCAACACTGTACTTTCCCCAGTTTGCTAGATTTTTGCATCTCAGGGAGGATGAGGACATGATGAGAAGGTGGCTTCTTCATGACAGTGGCTGCTAAAATCAGATTCAGAATAGAAAGACTTTGGAAAGGAAAAGGATGCAAAGTGGGGAAGGCAGAGTGTTGCTTTTGACTGACTAAGAGAGAAGGTGAGGAAGGGGGAAAGGTGGATCCTTCATGGTGGTGGTTGCTAACATCAGACTCAAAGTGGACATGTAATAGAGAAATTGCTAAGGACTTTTATATATTCAGAATAAATGAGTTTATATTGCAATGTGCTTAACATCATAATGTAAAGGGTGAAGAAGAGACTGTTCACCTGCTTGGTTGAAGGCTTGTGTGTAAGAATGCTCATGGCTTATGTGAGAGGGCTTGGAGCTCATTAGCTTGTTAGCTGCCTGTTATCAATATGCTCTAATGGACAAAGAGGCTTTGAGAAGGAGGAGGTAAAGCCCTTGAAAGTAAAATTGCTGTTTTGAAAACTTCTTAGCTATTGTTATGAGAGTTGAAAACTTTTGCACCAAATTTGGAAGGAGGGGCTATGCCTTTCAAATGCTGTTATTTGAAATACGTGTGCTTGATCTTTAGTTCTGTCCAAAGATGTCTTCCTAGCTACATCTCCCTCCCTTCAGAAATAAAGCTTACTGTAAATTGACAGAAGCCTGATTTACTGTATGAGAGGGAAGTGTTCTACTAGTTCTGACACAAAGTTGCTACAAAACATAGAAAGAGATTAGATCAAATACATTTGTTAAAGTAGTAATTTTTCCACCTCTGTTTTGTCTGGTCAATACTTTTTTATTATTATTAACTAGCAATTATTTTCCATTGGTAATAGGATTTTTTTTTATTTTATCATATTTTTATTTATTTTTTATTTTTATGCCACCTTTCTCTCACGTTGGAACCCAAGGCAGCTCACCATATATATGTGTGTGTGTATGTATGTGTGTATACTGTATATATATATATATATATACACACACACACACACACACACACACTAAAACAACACTTTAAAAACAATTAAAATAATCCAATTAAAACAGTAAAAAGCTATTTAAAAATACATCATACAAAATTTAAAACATAAAAGGTTAAAAATAATCTAAACCAACCCCCGTCCCCCAATAAAACCTTCCTTGCTTTCCCTGGCTACTGTTACCTGTCACACTGTGTCTGAGATCTGATGGGGAGGCCCTTCTCTCTGTCCCACTATCTTTTCAGGTACCTCTGTTGGGAACACAGGAGAGGACCTTTTCAGTGGCTGCCCCAAGGCTCTGGAACTCCCTTCCCAGAGAAGTTAGATGGGCACCCTCCCTAGCTTCTTCTTTCAAACAAGTAAAGACTTTTCTATTCCAACAGTCCTTTGATGAGTGTACTGGATACTGCTAATTGCTGTACTAGTATGTATGTGTGTGTTTTAATGATATACAGTATTTTAACCCAGTTTTAATTTTTTTTCTCTGATTGTTTGTGTTTTAATTTTTTGATTTTGTGGATTTTAAACATTTTTTAAAGCACTGTAAGTTGCTTTGAGTCTCAATCTGGAGAAAAGGCAGGACAGAAATAATAACAACAACAAAAATTGTGAAATTGGTAAAAAAAGAGAGGAAAGAACTCTACCATATAGATATTCAACTACAGTGGCTTTTAGCTTATTTTAAATAATTTTACTTAAAATATTTATTTTGACAGGAAGATACCACAAGTTAGAAAACAGAAAAAAGAAAGAAAGATGCACACACAACTATTATAAACTAGCATCCATAGACTGAGATGGGAGTTATACAACATTCAAAATTTGGCTTTAAAAATGTTAAGGTATTATCTATCGTAAAGCAGCATTAAGCAGTAAGCATGAAATGACTTGAATGCGTACAACAAGAACAAGTAACAATTCAAAGGAACATTAGTGCCCCATGGAACCTGGCTTTGAATAATGGCATGTACTTTAAAAGGGCTTACCTTATCAATCATCTTGCGAGCTTCCACTTCCTCAGCATTGGGATTTTCCAGTTCAATAGTATAAGTACCTTTATCACTTTGATCATCATCTTCCTTTTCAGTAGTTGCCAAAACCACCTGGCTTTTTAACTTTTTCTCCATGTCTTCGTTTTGACTCGGTCTATGCCCAAGGCTTCCAGAACTTCTTAGCAATGCAGTCTGTAAGAAAGGCAACACAGCAGAAGGTTCTTCTGATTTTTGCTTTAAAAGTTTTGCATGTACAGCTCTTTGTTGTGTAGAACTATTTTGTGAAGGTGATGAATACCCTTTGGAGTCACCTGATGCAGGTTTCACTTTTTCAGTTCTTGCATGGGATGCTGGAGAAGATATTTCAGGGCATAAAGTTCCGACATTTTGAGAAAAAGAATATGATCTTCTCTTCCGAGGATGGCCTTCATCAAAAAACTCAATCATAAACGCAGTCTGACTTGCAACTGGTTGTTCTGAATGCTTCTCTGTATCCTGGGCTTTTGAATGCAGTTTTCTCTGATCTGCATAATGATGCCTTAACTGCTCTTCAAGTGCTGCCCGTTTACTGTAATGCTTGTGTGCCCCAGCATTTTCTGAATCACTCTGTGTCCCATCATCATGTTTATTTCCTGCAAACATAAATAATAGGATTTAACTCTACATGAGCTTCAACGACACAGAAAGGACCTCCCCAAGTTAAATGAATGCAGAGGCAATATTTGCTTTTCTGTTAGAAGCTCAATTGTCTATTAGTAACAAGCCCTGAAAACTTTCCATAGCAACGCACAACATTCAGAGTTGTCATGCAACAATGAAGTCTTTTGCCAGCTATTCAGTGAAAGAGATGCATCTCAATTGTGTTATTCAGAATAGCAGTTGGTTCTTAATCAGTCATACTCACTGGAAATCTATGAGCATGTTACAACAACTACAGTACATCAGTCTGGACTCAACAGATCAACATATTTCCTAACCAAACTATATTAACCAGCATGTTACAAGTAGCTCATAATCCATGTTTCTAATATTGTTCCATAAACCCTGTTTCTAACATTGTTCCATGAAATTCAGAGAGTAAAAAAAGTCATCACTATGGTTAGATAATATCTCTTGAAAGCTTCAGCTTGAAACATGATTTAGTCATTTCCCTATAACAGCTTTTTATTTGCTGCTCAACAGGGTAAGGCTCCAACCAATGGATTCAGATTATAAGAAAAGCAAATCTTATTGTATGTTAGACAGAACACCCTCATGGTAAGAAGAGCTCAACAGTGGCACAGAATACTCTGTTTTGCTGGAGATTTTCAAAGTAGGGAATGGATGGACATCTGTCAGGAATACATTAGAAGTGGATTTTCTGCCCTGGCAAGGGGTTAGACTATATGATCCTTGCACTCTACAATTCTATGCTTCTATCTTATGTTTTCAAATTGTGATTATTTATTCAAAGCAAATGTTTATCAAGGTTATAATGAATTTTTTCAACAGCCTATAGCCTGTATAAACACACAGTACAGAGGTAGAACTAAACAACATAGTTTCACCTTTTTAAAAGCTCTTTTAAGATACAGTTTAAATGGAGAGGGAAGCAGTTCTTTCTAAACATTAAGTATTTACAACTAAAGATGCCTGAGTATCTACAGATACCTAATGTTATAAGAATATCTAATATTATAAGAGAATATATATATGAAAAACATGGTAAATATATGGAATATATCATAAAAGACAGAAGTAAAAAAGATATCATCATGGTCTTACTACAGATATGGAATTCCTCAAGGTTGGCCCACACAGTAGATGTACATCACTGCATCTATAATCTATCTTTCTGGACGCCCTCAGCAAATCATGAGCACATCTAAGTTATGAATAGTGCACAGTGTCAAATAGCAGCCATTCTAAAACTGTACATGCCCATGGTGTTCTGCTCTTGACTAAATGTGCTAATTCCAGCCTTTTGCATTTAGTGTCAGAAATTGTTACAGCCTTTTGGCAACACAACACATAGTCAAATTGGAGGTAGTAAAAAGGCATAGTTGTGAATAGGGCCCTAAACCCACAATATACGGTAGCTAAATTATGCAACACAGCTGTGAATACAGCAGTCTGAAAGTGAGAGGATGAAAAACTTCAGAATTGTATCTAGATCCATTGATAATTAGTACTGATGACAAAAGCTGAGTATTCAGGACTCATTTTTTTAAAAGGCGATCATTATTAAAACATTGGAGTAAAGTAAAGTTCTTTACACATGCGTTCTTTGGACAGCTTTTCTGATTTTATATTTAGGTGATGATATGATGAAAATCATGATAAGACTGAACTAGAAAATCACTGAAACATGTTTACAGTATCTTCTGAAAATTCTTATATTCCTAAAAAGTTTATTGCAATACTGTGCAGCCTGATATGTCACACAATGCTAATCGAAAGTATTATTCCCTCCAAAGCAGTATGCCACATCAAAGTCTTTAGCATTCTGGATTCACAGAACCAGTTTTATAATTCTTTGGACCACTGTGTATCCATTTCTCTGAAAATGAATCAACCAAAAAACATACTTTTAGTTGAAATATATTAGGGTGTTTTTTTTTTCTTTATGTGATTTCCCCCCATGATTTTTAGTTATAGGTTAAAAAATGTGAAATAATGTATTTCATTCATACATCACTACATAATGTCACCAGGCTACTAATGAGTTTTTAATCTGTTGTTAATAGGATTTAAGCAAGTAAAATGGGGCTTTAGTAGCACTGACAGGAAATTTTTGTTTTGGAAATGTACCACTTATGTATATCACCAGCTCTATGACAAGCATAAAAAGCACATTCATTTTGTCTTGGCACAATTGTCTTGGCACTCAAGAGACTTTGTCTAAATGGATAAAATATTTTGGCTGTAAGAAAATGAAGAGAACATAGAAAATGGACACAGTTCCAGTTATTATACTTACTGTGGAATATTCAAGGCAAAAGAAATAAAAACAAATGAAATTATTTATTTTACCTTTCAGTCTTTTCAAGTAGACTGGAACATCACTCTTAATACTTTTTGAATCTTCCTCTGTTGTTTCCCAGACCATTGTTGGGGGATTATTTTGTGCTAACCAGTTTGCCACTTTACTCTCCGGTGCCAACATCACAGCTTGAAGCCCAGGAAGATCCTGAGCACCAGAAGGAGAAGGCTTCTTAGGCTTGTGGCGTTGATCTGGAGTGAATTTTGTGACATGATCTTTGATTGTTACTTTTCCTGGGGTGCTGTCATCAAATTCAATAGTAAATGAAGCATGCCCTGCCCCTGCTATGTGTATGTCTTTTGTTGGGATCTCATGAATAGTACCCTCAGGTATTTGTGAATGTTGCTGGAATTCCTTTGTAGGGATTTCAAAGTAACTGGGCTCCCTACAGAAAGGATAAGATTCTTCTTCACTTGCAGCTGCAGATTGCTCCTCAGCTTGCTTGGCATCTGTGCTGCATCCTATTGAGAAAAATAAAGAAATTGAAATTCTCCAATATTATGAAATCTGAGTCTTCAAGGAATTTCAGAATTCATACAAAAGCCAGGTGATAATTCTTGGAAAAGAAATACAAGCCTGTGTAGAACGACTGAATATAGTTCCAGAATTGCAACTCATTTCTGCTCGCTGCTGCTATTTTATATTGAAGATGGAATTGAATTAAGCATATCTAACTGCAAGAAAGCTCAATAAGAATATCAAGGAATATTTGTGCTCCAACAAGTTCATGGATGTGAAAAAGAGACATGATTTAACGGTGCCCAGAAGGGACGGAGATATCTAAGAGAAGATTCAGAAAATAGTATTTTCAAGCTTCGGAATAAATACTGAAATGTAAGTATGCACTTGGCTTTTCAGTCAAATTTTAAAATATTCCTACTATTGGGAGAGACCAAACTAATAAGCTAGACTGGCATGATTCAAGACACTTCCAAAAATGCAATTTAGAGAGTTCAGAATAGAAAGTTAAATTTAAAATAGAGTTTACTATAGCAGCAGGAAACATACCAAGTTTTGTAAATATCTTGCTTTTGATGGAACAAGGAAAGCAGGAAAAGAAGAGCAGCACAATGGACAATGTGAATAAATGCTAAATAAAAGCCTTTGTGGAGCTCCTAGCAGAACAGTATGCAATTAGCATAATAAGCTCACTTGCCAAGCATCAGGGATATGAATGTACCATAAGTAACTGCTGTTAAGAGTGAATACTGGAAAACAAATTCCAACTACAGATCAAGCAATATCATTTACTGTAAAAGTAAACGTAATTTGAAAAGTAATGAAAGTGGAGAACTTCAAAATGACAAATAATGTCTGAGAAATGTACTACTGTGTTAATGAGGTGGAAGAGATGGTGTATCATGCAAAATACATTTGAAAATAAGCAACACAAGAAGCAGAACATCCATGTTATCCAAGACTAACTCATTTGATTTTATCATTTTGCTTCTTTACAGTAAGGAAGTTACTAAAAGGGGGATGTATTTGTATAATTATGACTGAGGAATTATTGATATTAGCAAATAATGAGAGAACTGACACAAAAAATCCTGTGATCTTCTTTCTCAGTTTTACAGAAGCAGCTGAGATTACATAGTTTTATTACAATGATAAACGAGAGGTTGACACCTATCATAAATGATCATTCTGGGAAGGCTGAAGGAGCAATCCACCACCATTGGGATATTCCTTCAAAGTGGGAGACCAAAATTCCAAATCCATTTAAACCACTACTTGCTTCTCCCTCCCATTAAATTTTTTTACGCACCTTGAATGATTTTCTCCTTAACTGGTGGGTGAAACAGACAAACCCAAAGGAGTAGCTTTCTGCTGCCCCTTTGAGAGCTGGATTGGGGTCATGACAACTGCACGTCACTGATCCGGCATTTTTCCAGGCCAAAAAGAACCAGCAAAATACAGTACTGTTTCTTTCTGGCCCAGAAAAAGAGCACCCTTGCCGCTGTGTTGGCAATTTTCCACGCTCCTTTTGGCATGTGGACACGGCACCAAAGGAGTACCATATTGCTGCACACCATGTGGTCAGGCAGGCAGTGTGACACTGGCTAGGGGGTGGCATCAGGACATGTGTCATCCAAATGCCACACTCCCATGCCACCCCCAAGCTGGCACTTACTGCCAGTCTGCACAGCCTGATAGAAAGAGTCAGAGTGTGTGTATGTGTGTGTAGATATACCCAAGCCAGATTCCTTAAGAATGGGAGTGGCCGCCTGTTACCTACTGCTTGTAAAACAGTTAGCCAAAAGGCCACCTTTCCTGACTTTCTCTACATTTATGATGTCTGATTAATACTCATGGTTTCTTCCATAAGGTTGCTTTACATACTTTGTCCAATGGAGATGTTATTCTGAATGTCGTTGTTACTGCTATTGACCTTATTGAATAGGTCCACACATGCTGTGGTCCTGGAATGCAGGAGAAGTCACAGCACAGGTAAACACAACTTTTCAACCATTTGGAAATCACTGATTTAGTTGAATTGTAAGGTTCTAGGATGGAAAGAAACAAGTAAAGCCTTTGTATGTCTAATTGTGTTTGCTCCTTTTAAATGTGCACCACTCTCTAACATCCAATGAATGGCACTCTCTCTCTAGTGGATGTGTTGGATTTGTCAATGTGTCAGTAGTTCTAATGTGTGACTCATAATTGTGTGCAACATAGACTTTGGAAGAAATGAGGGATCAATGGTGATAGGTAAATTGTCTTTCTCAAAGTTGCACAAGTTAGGGTTTACTGACTGAAATGCCATTTCTAATACACTCTTTGCTGATGTAATTATTACCAGAAATTGAAAGTCATTGTCAGGGAAGCCTCACAAAGTGTCTCAAAAGGATCATTTTTTTGAAAGTACTCAGTACCAAATTCAAATCCTACATAGGGAATATATGAATAGCTGGATGAGCTTGTAAAGTTGCTCCTCTCAAAATGTCTTGGCATCAGGATGGGTAGATAAAAGTTTCCCATATACTACCAGCATAGATGGCAAATCAGCAACTCTTTGAAGCCCCTATCTTACGTGGGGAATCTGTTGCTGACCCCCAGCGTAAGGCAAAAAGTGCATATGCTCGAGCCCCACTGAATATAATAGGGCTCGCACTCATGGCGCACCATGGGCATGCACACCATTCTTTTGTCACACAGCTTCAGCATAAGCTGAAAGATGCATATGGCGCAGGCGCACTGTACTGGGTTTAGGTCTTTGTCTAATCTACTTTTTTGAAAGGACAAGAAATCTCCTGTCCAAACCTCTTCCACTGACCCAGAATTTTGCTCACACCATTTCTGGAATGCCTTCCAAATGGTTTCATACATCCTCTGCATAGACTGCCATCTAGATACCATCTAAAATGGTATTCATTACTGACTCGGTGTATTCCTGTCGCCTTAAAATTTCCCACTCAACTTCCATGTGGTTCAACTTAACCATTGTGGGTTGGGATAATAAACTGGATGCTGAGTTAACAGATCTGATCTCTGAAGTATTCAATATAGATTTTCAACTGACATATTGATTAGTAGAGAATACCTAGGTCTGTGCAATTAGTGTGGAGCAATTAAGATCACTCTGATTTTTCTGAAAACCCTGAAATATTGGTAGTGGAAAGAATACAAGTAGTCCCTTCAACCATTCCATTGCTAATGCACCATTCCTTTCTGCATTTGTGCTTCCAGCATCTGAAAAATACTTTTTTACTTTGAAATTCTGACCAGATGCAAAAAAGTCCACCACAAATTATCCATAGTTGTTCTATAAGTTGCTTAGTACTTCCTGGTTCAGATTCCATTCTCCTGGCCGAATTCTGTTTCTACTTATGTAGTCCACTGTCAAATTCAGAGTCTCTTTGCAATATCATCCTGTGATGAAAACACTGCCATTTTTTTTTTTTTTTGGCCCAAGCAAGAATTTTGGTTGACTTAGAAGTTGTGCTGATCTCTTTAGTTTTTTTCTTTAACTTTTTAAGACTTCTCCCAGGTAATTATTTTTGATCTTACTGTCATGGATCTAGAATCCGAGTGTTGATGAGGGGATTTTTCGCTCTGTATTGCTCTCACTAGATGTTAGAAAAAAAAAAATTCTTTAAGAAATATTCTGAAGTCTGTTCAGAGGTATGCCACTCACTGCCCAACTGAATGGCAGAACTATTTTTGTTTATAATATTTTGCTCCATAGCTTTTGTTCTTGCAGCTAATTGAGCAGCTTTGGTTTTGACCTCTTTATCTGGCAGCCTTTTCTTTTTCTTCCATGGTGCTTGGAGAAATTTCCTGTCCCTACTACGATCTGAATTTTTGTTTTCTTTAAGTTTCCCTGCCGATTCCATATTTAAATTCTCTCCATCCTAATGTCTAACCAGCTATAATTTAGTTTTAATTTTGGTGTTAGAGAATGAGAGAGAGGGATATTATTGACCAGCTGGCAAGGCAGGAGAAAAAAAAACCAGAAGGTGACAGAGAAGCAAACAACACTTTAAATGGATTTGGAATTTTGATCTCCTGCCAGTCAGTCCCTCCTGCTGGCATGAGGGAATATCCCCAATGGTTATGGATTGTTCCCACCCCAGAATGTAATGGCTTTCTTTATTTTGAAATAGTATGCTGCATCCAATTCATGCTTATATATTTCTGCAGAATCTCTTCTTAAGACTAAGAAAACTAACAAGTTCTGAAATACATATTTGTATACCACCTTTTATCATATAAAAAGGGTAAGATTGCTTAAAATAACTACACCCCCTTTTTCTTTTCAGTAATCATGTCATTAAAAAACAATATAAGCAGGATGGAGGGGCTTAAGTAATTAAAATCTATAAAATGTGTCTATTTGTTCCCCAAAATGCATTCTTGAGTTTTCAAAACTCAAAATTAAAAAATAAAATAAAATTATATGACACTCTTACCTTAGCAGAAATAATCTTTCCTCATGCAATCTCCACCAATTTTCCCCTCTAGCTGCAGCCCCTTGTGTTGAATCTGACCTACAAGTAAGACTTTCCAAGGAGCATTCAAGCTTTTCGGGGGTACAAGTGGAAATGTGCTTTTGTATCTTTGGCACAATTTTTTAATATAAAATATGGATTTTTGTTTTTTCATCAGAACTGAATGATTCAGGGATTTTGCTAAAACCATCCTTCCCCTTCCTTAAAGAGGAGGTTGTTATTAGAGCTGTTCTAGAAAGTACTGTAACAAGCATAGTGCTAACAGCTTCCAAAATGATTTTTTTGCCAGGGAATTGTATACTGTAGGTTTTTGTGTAGAGAAGGAGGGCAAGAAGACAGGCAAGTTGCTTAACAAACATGCAATGCAGAGCAGGATACACATGAAATGAATTGCATCTGTATAGAAATCATGAAATGTTATGTATGTATGGATTCAAATTTAGGAAAGCAGATCAGATTTCTGGGAAATGAAAGCAATCTTTTGCTCTAAAGGAAAGACAGCACAGCATAGGAAGCAAGAAATGCTCAGGGAAGATACTGGGAAGGGGGACAACAGGTTAACAGCAAGTGTTAAGAGCAAAGCCAGGTGTTAAGAGCAAAGCCAGGTGTTAAGAAAAAGGCTGGGAAAGGAAGCCAAAGCTGGCCTTCAGATAAATCCATGGAAGAACAAAGACTGAACAAATATGTTTTGCTATGAAGTGTTTTCTGAGAAGCAGTTTGATAGTATGAATTCTGGATCACAAGAGGTTACATCATTTGTTTATTTGCAAAAAATAAAAATTCTGACCCGCAGGAATGAGAACTAACAGAGCTAGAATTTTATGATATTCATTAACTGAACAGTTTGATTCTAAGTAGAAGTCAATAGCTGGAAACCGATGGCATCAATAGATCCATTTAATTAATCTTGTTATAAATTTTTCATCATTAAATGGATCTAGTTCAGTACTCTGAATCTTATGCTAAAAGGTTTCATTTAAATAAACTTTCATGAATGTAAGACCTACAATGCTATTTGTTTGTTTTTTTGTTTTTATGTGCAGCTTCATAAAAATCTAACAGTTGTTAAATGACATACTGTAGATGTGAGAACAGCCATAGTGAAAGCCAAGGAGAAACCTAAAAAGGAGGCTCAAGTTAGAAATAGATAAATTTCAAGAGCTTGCATTCAACAAATATTCACTAACCTGGCCTTTTTCTTTTTTTTGTAGAATTACAAAATATATAATTCTTTTGATGGGATTAATGGATAGCATTCTACTGTAGCTCAGGACCCATTGCTGTCAATAATGGTTTTAGCTGTATGTAGTTTAGGCCCATTTTCAACTAGTTTCTTCAAAAGGTCATCTGTGACCTCACACAAATGGAGTTTGCACCTGTACGGAGGCTCCATTCAGAAAGTTCTAGAGTTGACTAACTTGGTGGGAATACCTCACCTGCTCCCACCTATGTCTGCACCTGCAAAGGTACCATCCCCTCAGTTTCAAAGTCTGCTGTGACTTTAAAGAAGCATCACAAGGACCTGAAAAGAACCTGAAAGAGGGGAGATAGGAGTGGGTTTGTGTGAGGGCACAGATTAACCAATTAAAAAAATACAGTTACAGGTAACAAATCTCTTCTCCTTCTCCTTCTCCTTGGTCTCTGTGCCTTACACAAATGGGTGACTGTGAAGCTTATCAAAAGTTGGTGGGCCAGGTCACTGGAGAAAAGAAGGGAAAACCATCCATGCATCCAAAGCTGGCATCTGTCCTGGATCTGCAGTCAAGTATATAGTGCTGGATAAAGGTAGAAGGCTGTGACCATGTAGTGACTTTGCACAAATCTTGTAAAGGAATGTCATGAAGGACATGATGCCATTGCTCTAGTGGAATGTTCTCGCAGACCCTGAGGTACTGTTTTTTTTAGCCATTTCATAAACTGGTCAAATCATTGGATAAACAAGTCTGCAAGTCTTTGGGAAGACACCCATTGTCCTTTCCATGGTTCACCACAACAACTGAATCACTGAAAGACTAAACAAAGCAGTGCATTTAATATAGAAGGCCAATGCTTGGCACACATCCACAGAATGAATGGACTTCTCTAAGGGTGTTGACGGTTTAGGGTAATACATCAGCAACACAATGTCCTGATCGAGATGGAATTGCAACACAACTTTAGACAGAAAATCAGGTCTCAGGAAAACCCTGCCACAGGGGAACACAAGGAATAATTCATTTGAGTATAGAGCCATCATCTCAGATGTTCACCTGGCCAAAGTGATGGTTACCAAAAATGCAGCTTTCAAGGTAAGCAGGCTGTCATCTACGACAGCAAGGGTTCAAAGGGGTGACAGGTCAACTGCAAGATCACCAGAGACAATGACCAAGATGGAGTCAGCAGAGTCTAAAGTGGATAAAGGTAAGCTAATCCCTTAAGGAATTTCTTGATGACTGCGGGAGAGAATAATGTGGCAGATATAGGAGCTGGTGACTGATAGGCCACTATAGCTGCCAAGTACACTTTCAGAGACGAGAAAAATAGATCCTGGCCATGAAGATGTAGAAGAAAGTGTAAAACAGCTGAGACGAATCCATGTAGAGAGATCCAATCTAGATTCTTCAAAGGAGCAAAAACATTTCCATTTATATTCATAAAAAGATTTAGTTGAGTCTTTCCTGGGCTGCATACAGAACCAGCTGTAATTTGGGTGACCTCAGTGCTGAATCCCCCAAGATGTCAGATGAAGCACTGAGACATCTGGGTGGAGAACCTGAATTTGAGAATGTGAGAGTAGGTCCGGCCACCATGGAAATGTCACATATTACTTCCAGCAGAAATCTAACAGTGGAGCAAACCACAGTTGTCTTGGCAGTAAGGTGCAAGATTTATATTGGTCATCTTCACCACTACCAATCGCCATCTTGGTAAAATATACCAGTAAAATATAAAATGAAGTGGAATGTCACTACTGTATCTTGAATTTGCAGGGTTTGATGTAGTGATTGGCCCCTCAAAGGTTCAAGATTGGGCAAAGACTTTTGTCTGTTTGCTATCATAAAGTAATTAGAGAAGAATCCATCTCTTTCGCATTGACATGGAGTCTTCTTCACAGTATCCTTTTGGAGCAAAGAGGTGATTTCTTCCAGTAGTGGCTTTGATGTAGGGGTGCTACAGACCAAACCAATGGGTGGAGTACAGTATTTGAGAACTCAGTGGTGTAACCCAGATGGAGAATGGTAAGAATGCAGGGAATCTGTGGTTCTCTTGCACCAGGTAGGGTAATGGCCATATAGTCTAGCTGCCCGTGATGGAAATGGACCTGGACTGAGGCACTGTCTGGAACAAAAAAAGGTGTAGATGATATGGAAGATTTCTTAGAGGATATCTAATAATATTTCTGCTGCCTGAAGGAGCATTAGGGAACGTAAAGGAATGTTGTGAAGACTGATGAGACTCTGACAATGGTGACTTGTGCCTGGAGAAAGAATGAAGAGGTTGATTGTTGATACCATGAAGGCCTGAAGCAACATTGCTAATGTCATTGTCCAGAAATGCCCATCTTTTTCTCAGTCTGTTGAGCCTTGCAGAGGTGGTTCCGCGGCTTGTTTGTTTTGGCATTAAATGGCCGTTGCTGTCAAAGGGGAGATCCTCTACTCTCCTATGGGTATCCTCAGGCAGATCAGAAGAGTGCAGCTTGGCATACAATAGAGCTACTGTGCCAGATATAATTTTTGATGCACTGTTTGTCAAGATGAGTGGATTTGTTGCAAGGATTATGCCTCCTGGTAGAAAGACATTGTTGTGCTCCTTTGGTCTTCAGGAAGACACAGAATGAATGCCACCAACTTACCCCACAGGAACTTTTGGTAGGTTGGCATGGTGGCACTTTTCCACGCTCCTTTTGGCATGTGGACATGGCACCAAAGGAGTGCCATATCACTGCACGCCATGGGGTCAGGCAGGCAGTGTGACACTGGCTTGGGGATGGCATCAGGATGTGCGTCATCCAAATGCCACACTCCCATGCCA
Organism: Urosaurus nigricauda; assembly: GCA_034509955.1. Classification (NCBI taxonomy): domain Eukaryota; kingdom Metazoa; phylum Chordata; class Lepidosauria; order Squamata; family Phrynosomatidae; genus Urosaurus; species Urosaurus nigricauda. The sequence goes on from JAOEGL010000001.1 coordinate 319,613,392, forward strand.
CCCCCAAGCTGGCACTTACTGCCAGTCTGTACAGCCTGATAGAAAGAGTCAGTGTGCATGTATGTGTGTGTAGATATACCCAAGCCAAATTCCTTAAGAATGGGAGTGGCTGCCTGTTTCCTACTGCTTGTAAAACAGCCGAAAGGCCACCTTTCCTGACTTTCTCTACATTTATGATGTCTGATAATACTCATAGTTTCTTCTATAAGGTTGCTTTACATATTTTGTCCAATGGAGATGTTATTCCGAATGCCGTTGTTACTGCTATTGACCTTATTGAATAGGTCTATTCATGGGTGCAGAAGAATAGAACAGTGACCAAAAATGTCCAATCTCCCTCCCTTTTTATCCACTGGTGAAGAATTTGTGTTTCCACTGGTCTTAGCCTGGAAAAGTTTGTGTACTACTGAATTAGGTGTTGGTTGATTAAAAAGGCAGTATGCCCCCTCAGGCTTCATCCCGTACAAATTTTCCAAACATTTTTTTTTTTGGATGCTAGTGGTACCAATGCTGGCTTAACCCAATACGGTGTCATGACTTTGTTCAATATTTGCAAGAAAGGTACCAAAGCCAGGGACAAAGAGTTGGACCACTGGGTCATTCACAGGAGTTGTAGGAGTTTTGATGTCAATTCCAAGTGTCTTTGCCATCATCAGGACCATGTCAGCAAACAGTTTAACATCCTCAGATTCTCATTCTGAGGCAGGATCAATATTCTCACCATACTCCGGTGAAGACTCGAGGAGGGGGAGAGTGTCATAGCCATTAGAGTCTTCTGCAGAAAGATGTCACTATCTACCAGAAAGGAGCAGAAGTAGCTACCAGGGTAGGATTTATAAAGGTGGTTGATATTGATGTCAAAGGTTCCAAGATGATTGATGTTACTGGTATCAACTGAAAGTGCTGCTGAACAGGGGGATCCTGAGATATACTTGGTATCAGAGAATATGTAGCTGTAATAGACACCGTGGAGACTGAGAGAGATTTAGTAATATGGAACAAAAATGGGTAAATAATATAAAATAATATAGGATAGTGTAATGTTACATAAACAAGATGGCAATGCACTCATATATATAATAATTATGACCATAAATGTCCAATACATACATCAAGAACAATAGTGAAAAATACATGGAACTAATATTGCAAAGAGTCTATAGGCAAGTTCCCAGCAGAAACAGCAAATTATAAAGCTGTCTTGGGGAAGTCCATGGATACTTAAAAAATCATAAATTCCCCACTCCAGAAAATCCATGTAGAAGATAAGAAGTGTGGATTGTATGAATAATAAATCAGAGAGTATGAGCAGTAGCCCAGGATGTTCTAATCTCCATTTCATCTTCAGGAGATTTCTTCAGCTACATCATCACTGCAGTAATACAAAGTGCCTACACCACCGTGACTACAGCTCTATCAGCATTATCTTCTACATGGAAAGTCCAGCATTCAGGAATCTGAAGTTTTTCTGGAGTGGGGAATTTATGACTTTTTAAGTATCCACGGACTTCCCCAAGACAACTTTATAATTTGGTATTTCTGTTGGAACTTCCCTAGACTCTTTGCCGTATTAGTTCCATGTATGTTTCAATATTGTTCCTGATACATGTATTGGATGCTTATGGTCATAATTGTCATATATATGAATGCATTGTCATCTTGTTTGTATAACATTACACTATCCTATATTATTTAATACTCTTTACCTGTTTTTATTAGGTATGTCTTGGGTTATTAAGGGGTTCACAGTGGTTTTCTTTTGATAGAGATGCCCTACTTGTCACAGGTCAGACTCTGGACCTAGAGAAGGAGTCCGAAGAGGAGCTGAACAAGGGATTCAGGCAAATCCCCTGAGCAAGGAGCAGCCAACAGCTGCAGAGCAGCTTCATGCAGCTCTGCCTACTGAAGAGCAACCTCAGCCAGCAAGAAAAGGGCAGGACTCATCTGCAGCTGACGGGGCCAAGAACACAGCTGAGAAGGCAGCACAGCCTCCAAATTCAAATACAAGGAACAGGGAAAGAAGGGCAGGCCAATGGTGTTCAATCAGGTTTCTTGCCAAGCAGAAATAAAGAGTCTTTGGTTAGAACTGGTGTCAACCCATTTAGGAGCTGGCTCTTCCTAGGGCTGGTGCTGGAAGCAACTTGTCTGCTTCTTGACCAGCATTCCTGTCTTCAGACTCCTACAGTTTGATAGTTGACTTCTTGGTGTCTTCAGTCCTTGGCTTGTTTTGACCTTCCTTCTTGTTAATTTCCTTGAATTGGAAGGCTTGACATATGCATTTGTCTGGACAGACCTTCACAGGCAAAGACACTATCAGTTAATTGTTTCCTCCCAGGCAGCAGATGAGTCCTGCCTTTGTCTGTATGTTTTAAGGGACTCAGGACAGTACTCAGTGGAGAAGGTCGAGCCCTGGAGACTGCAGCAGTGACTCTATGGTGTGATGATGGAACCTGATGGTCTGGTGTTTCTGAGTAAAGGAACAGAGAATGCAGTGATCAAGATGGTGGAGCTTATCAAAATCAATGCTGAATCTATGATGAAGAGCAGTGCCTTGGAAAGATGAAGGTTGGATCCCAATGAAGCAATCAAGAGGGACTGTAGTACCAATAAGGAGAGCGATGATATGACATAATATTCCTTTGGTGATATCGATCCCTATATGATGAAGAGTAAGAGTGATAGGAGGCAGGTCACACCCTCGAAAGGTTTTCCAATCTATGGTAGGTATATGAGATTGATGTGAACTGAGAGTCTTCTTCACAGTGAAAAGCCTGTGTGGAAAAAGAACAGGATTGCTCGCAAACACAAAATTAATGTGTGTGATGGGGATGTGATTGTTTCTCTCTCAGGGAAGATCTATGACATTGGCATGAATCAACATCTGGCTCCAGCAAAGTTTCCCTGAACAGACTCAGAGGTGTAGTTGAACCTTCATTGACAGGGGAGCCTGAGAAAAAGGCACAACTACCTCAGATGTAGAGCACTCCGTACTGAGGACACTGGGTTACTAGATGTTGTGGTCGGTACCATGTGTGACGGAAAGACTTGGCCTTCTTTTTCTCTTTTTCTCTTTAGCCTTCAATTCTCCTTCTTCCAGGAACTCTGAGTGTTCCTCTCGTGATGCTGCCCATTTCTTGGCTGACTTAGAGTCAGACTTTTTAAAAATCCCTTTTCCCTCCATTGCAAAGTGGGTAAAACTTGCTGAGCAGAGTTATCAGTCAGAGTGATGGTCAGAATTGAAGATGATTCTATTTGAATGGAAGGAAGCAGCAGTACCGAAGCATTGTGAGGCTTTCTTGAACTTTGATTTTGAGTTTAGAACAGAAGTGGGGAGAAGGCAACAACTATCAGGTCAGAATGCATAGGATAGCCATTGAAATCCACAAACACCTGGACATCTTCAACAGGAAAAAAGAAATCCTTAAAGTCAAGAAAGTTTGGCCACCAGTCCTGAAAAACACCAAAATAAAGACTCAGCACATGCAAATGAACATCGCCCAAGGTCAGGCGATTTCCCAGTAAACAGTGGATCACTAATTAAATAGACACAAAGTCTTATTGCATATTCCTCCCACCCTGAGGGCTGATCATTCACCAACAGGCCAACATGGATTAACATGTAAATCACAAGGGTCACACAATAAATATACCCCATGCCACCCTTTCGCCAGCCACAGATGCAGGCGAAACATCAGAAATAAATTCTTCCAGAACATGGCCACATAGCCTGAAAAAACCACAACAAACTATGGAGAGAAGCTATTTATTCTGTGCTGCACAGTCTGCACTTAAGAGTTTCAAACAAAACAAACAGCTTCATTTATATATCACTTCATACCGCCTAAGCAGTGTCTAAGCAGTTTACAACTGTAAGCTATTTGCCCCCAACAATCTGGGTACTCATTTTGGCGACCTCGGAAGGATGCAAGCCTGAGTCGAGCTTGAGCCCTTTTGCTGGTCTTGAACTCACAACGTTATGGTTTTGAGTGAGTGGCTGCAGTACAGGCATTTAACCATCATAGTTTTTAAGAAGGGATAGCTTTGCCTTAATGGATAGCACATATTTTAGTCGAGGCACTTTGGTTATGCACTCTTCCAGAAAAACAACATGAAAAATCTCCTGAAAAACTGAAAATCCCCATTTCTCAGAAGGGACTAACACAAGGTATGGAGGCCAGGCTGCAGTTTATGGGAGATGGGAAATCTGGATCATTGGGAATCCTAACTTGTGCAAGCAGAAGTGCCTTCCACAAAGGCAAGGTCACCACAATGGCCAGAATGTTCTTGTGCTATTTTTCATATATAGTTTGTTTTAGAGGGGCTTTTCTCAATTTCTTCCCTACAATTCTGGATTAAGGTTGTTAATAATTTAATATTTGGCTCAGTAAAACAATTATCAGTTTGAAAATGATGCAACAGGCTGTGGGAGGAGAAAACCAATTCCTATGAAGTGAGCAAATCATAAACATAATTAAAGTAGAAAATAACTTATATACCTCTATCATATTCAGGACTACATATATTGTACCAAAAACATTTTCCCAATGTAGGGAAGGCTTGAGTCAGCATTTAAAATTTAATTTTGGGGATCCACAACAGACTCCAGCACTGCCGGAGATCAGACCAGAGCACATTAGGAATCTTGATGTTTATGAAGTGCCTTATCTAACTATCAGTGATAAGCAAAAGCTTATACCAATTAAAAAGCTATAAATATTTTATGCACTACTTACTGATAAAAACCTGAGGTGGGGGAGTAAAAAACAGAAATATACTAAAAAGGAAGATCGTAAGTATCTAATGAAGATGGGAAAGAAGAATAATTTAAACCAAAATAGAAGTAGACAGTTTGTACTAACACACACCTCTTTCTTTATATCATGGATCCACCACAGATGAAACAGATAAATACAGTATGCCAAAGGTAAAGTCTGTGATACTTGAGTCCATTGAGTTTACTTGTGATTAACAATCTTCTACTAGAGGTTTCAACTAAGGCCAAGAAGCAGTAATACAGAATAATCTTATTAACTTGACTGTAAAGGTTAATTGTATCTAGTTGGCTTAGCAGTAACTAATCGCCTTTGTCAATCTCCTCATTAAATCATGCTCCATCTGCCATAGTATATACTTTCACTTCTGTTCAATACATTACCGTTTTTTCAAAGTGTAAATTGGTGAACAAGTCTTAGTTTATATAGATTTATTTAGGTCCAAAATAGACTACAGACATAATCCAGTTTGAGACCACTTTAACCAACCTGGCTCAGTGCTAGGGAATTCTGTGAACCATAGTTTTTTGAGATATTGAGCCTTCTTTGTCAGAGAGTACCTAATATACAGAAGTGAAATTTATTTATTTTTTAAAATTATTGAGGCAGATACAAATGAAGACAAGAAGGATATCCCAAAAGGTTATGATGTGATGAACTGTCCAAAAGAGCCCTCATGAGGCTTGGGGAGTTAACTAGGATTGTGTATAGTGTTTCCCTTCAACCCACTGTTAAGGATTGGAATTTGTAGATATATTCCAGTTCTGTTTCTCTTTCAAATCTCCCTTTGAAGTTATTTTTGTTTGTTCAAGAATTGTTTTTCTGAGGTCTGCCATGGATTGCCTAGGAAGACTGTAGTGTTCTGCAACTGGTATTCACATTCCTAATGTCTGGTTTACATTCATTTATCCTCTGGCGCAGAAACAGCCCTACCTGTTGAAAGAGGATGGCATACATCATGTGAGAGGATGAGGAAGTGAAAGAATTTTAAAAATGTGGATGATGTAGTTAGGTCCTGTGATGACATTTTCTGTGTAGATATTTGGCAGAGTTGGCCCACATACAGGGATATAGCAAGGTCTTGTACCTGTCTCCCAATCCATTTTGTGTGTCCTGTACTTAACTGAGATTGGGAGGCTGACTGTAGGCAAGTAAAGGCTTGCTACCAAGAGCCCTTGAGAGGGCAGCACCACTGTCTAGAAAAAGCTGTAGTTCATTGATGATACATCAGAATGGTCTCAGCTGGAAGTCATATATGACCACTAGTGAGTTTTGTCTCTAGTATGTTTTTCAATTTTTTGTTTTTGTCATTTTCTGTCTCCACTATTAATAGATTAGTCCTGGGTACAAGTCTTACCTTATTTGTTGTTGTTTTTACTTCATATGGTGGATACTGTAGCTTGAAGAATGCTTGTCAACGTTCTATGAGTTTGGCATTCCCGTCTTATGGGTCTGAGTAGATATGATGGTATTGGAGGGTACGGCTGTAAACTATGGATCTAGTAGTGTGTTTAGGATGGAAACCTGAGGTATGAGAGGGTATCCAAAAGTTTTAATAATCACCTTTTTAAAAAATTGACAGAAAGTTTGTTTTGTAGTTGTTAGCTTATCTCTATGTAGTCACTATCAAGATTTATACATTTTTTCTCAGTGTATCTTGACCCTCCGAATACCTGATTTTGTAGATGCCTGCAGATTGCGCCTTATGAGGGGGTATCGTAAAGTAATAATTATCACCCGGAAGTTATTATGGCATATTGATGAAATTTTATCAGTGTCATTGGTCCCTAAGTGCACGTTGCTGAGAAAGTCAACTCATTGTGTCCTTTATTTTTGTGACTGGCTCTGCCAGAAGTGAGTAAAGTGTAAAATCCTTGTCAGGTGCAATCTGCAGACTTCTACAATAATGGCATTTGGAATGTCAAGAAACGCTGGGGAAAATGTGTCAATCTGGATGGTGACTACATAGAGATAAGTTAACAACTACAAATCAAAACAAACTTTCTATCAAATTTTTTTAAAGGTGATAATTAAAACTTTATGATACCCCCTCATATGTAAATAAGTGTAGCAGTCAGTGGGTTTGCTTAAATGTCCAATGTGTAACTGTACAGTGACATTCAGAAAGTGAACTTGTTCTGTTGATAATTCCAGGCTGAGGTTGGTTGTAGGGTAGATGTTAAAATTCTACTACAACCAACATTTTTGGTGGAATGTCTTCATGAGTCCTCTCCATGAATCCAAATCATGAAGGTAACATCAATGTATCTCAGGTATATGAGAGGTTTCTGCATGCAGGAATTAAGGAAGTGTTGTTCTAGGTCAGCCATGAAGATGTTGGCATATTGTAGTACCATGTATGTGTCAATGGCACTACCGTAAACTTGACGGTATATACTATTACCAAAAGTGAAGTACTTGTGTGAGAGAACGAAGTAGTAGTCTTTGGTGACTAGGTATGGCTAGAATGATATCCCTGATAAGTTTGTAGTTCATCCTTGTGTGGGATGTTGATATACAGGGATTCCATGTCCATAGTGGCTAAGATGGTGTTCCAAGGGAAGTTGTGGATGGACTGTAATTTTTGCAAGAAATCAGTACCATCCTTCACATTGCTGGGAGCATTGATGACATATGATCTAAGGATATCGTCCACATATCAAGAGGCATTGTGAATGTTTCAATGCTTGAGGCAATGGGCCATCCAGAGTTGTCTAGTCTATGTATTTTCCTAATAGACATATTGTGCCTGGTTGAGGCTCTGTGGGGGTATCAATTCAGATTTGATTTTCAGGCTCCATGGGGAATCTCCTGAGCAGTCTGAGTAATTCTTCCTGATACCCATCTGTGGGATTGTTGGACATGATTCTGTAAAATGTAGTGTTGTGAGATGTTTCTCAGCCTCCCGTATGTAGTCAGATTTATCCATGTTGACTACAGGTGTTCAAATAGATGACAATATTAAGATTGTTCTTGAGATTATGTATAATAGTATCTTGTTCCTTGAGGTTTAGACTCACATCTCTTACTTGATTATTTCTCTCTGGGCACAGTGGTCGAAACAAATGTAGTTCAGTGCATCAACAATCAAGAGAGGTCCATGTGGAGAAAAGTAGAATTGGAATATATCTACAAACTCCAGTACATTAACAATTAGTTGAACAGAGACAATGTTTTCTTGGCATATTACGCACATTGCTAGTTAACTCCCTGGGCCCCTTGAGAGCTCTCTTGGTCAATTCATCACATCTCCTTTTATGGATCCCAGGCAGCATCAGTTTACAGTCCAACAACACCCAGCAATATTCATATGGTTATCTATTTATCTTTAGGCAACATCCTTTCTACTGCCTTTGTTCCCCCCCCTCCCAACAACCATGGTTAAAACTAAACTTGTCACCCCATCACCATGCCCACTAGTTTCGCTTTTCAACTGCTGTTCACATATCCTGCTTTTAAGGTTTGTTTCTGGACACATCACTCCATGCACCTGAAGAAGTAGATATTGTTTCTCTCTGCCTCAAAGATGCTGAAATACTCCTTTGCTACAAAACTCCTTTACATACTGATCTAGACTAATGTAACTATGTCTATGAATTCATTATTTCCAAGTAACCATAAAGAATTACAGATCTAGCCAATAGTTTCTTATGTAATTGGCACTCTTGTCCTAATGCTGAAGGTAAGGGATGGGGATGGGAAAGGAACTACAGTTGAGTAGTAAATCAAGGCATGAAATGAAGATATTAAAAAGCTCTGCAGGATCAAATTAATTCAGGCCCATGTCCTAGTTCAGCCAAGAACTCTAGGCTTGAATGTAGGTAGAATCTGAATGCAACAGCTCTTTCCAAATGTTGCTCCTCAGCCAGTGATATTCAGAGTTATGTTGCATGTGATATAGAATTATAACTAGCAGCTTCTGATGGCTTTAACCTCCATGAAGATCTCTTTTTAAATTCCCAGATCTATAAATCATCATTAACAAATTATATAGTTTAATTATTTGCTGTGTGCAGAAGCAGTTCTTTATTGGATAACATTTAGGCACACTAATACTAGACCTGTTTCTCTCTCTTTCCAGTTTCTCCACACCATATGGTAGACAGTTTTAATCACTTATATCATGACACACTGTAGCTAACTTTTTCCCTAAACCAAGGAACTCCAAATGTTGTAGCCTTTACTCATAATTAAATTGCTTCAACCTACTGGTCACATGTTAATTTATTATGAATCTTTTCTACTCCACAATACTCTTTTAAAGACAGAATATTCACGAACACACACAGTATTCTCACATGGCCATTCTCATGATCTTACTGGCAGATTTACTCCAGTTCCCTTTCTGAAAACACACAGCAGGGAATGAAGTTTTAATTAAGTCACCAAGACCCCTGCCTTGCCCATTGCCTATTTGGAGATTTACTTGGAGCTTTTTTTTTGCAATCTCTTTCATTTCTTATCACCTTGAATAATTTGGTGTCATCTGCAAATTTAGCCACCTCACTGCTCAATCCTAATTTCAGATCATTTGTGAACAAGTTTAAAAAAACACCAGTTTCCATACAGATTCTTTCATAAACACTTATCTAAGAATACCCTATTAAGCCCTAAGCTCTAATATAAATCCAACCTCTAGACTGTATGCCATAGCCAGGCTTTTTATATATTCTTGATTTTATTGGTTTTTGTACAGCGCCATGTACAAATACAGAATTCCCTCACTTAGCAAGTGTGAAGGGGAAAACAGAGGATAACCTGCCTCACCAGCTACCTCCAGCATGTTAAAAACAACAACATATAACTTTATATATTTGACCACAAACATGGAAACCTTAAGAACAATGGAGATAGTGAAAGAGAAAAAAATCTTTTCTGGATACATCTTGGAAAAAGTTTGCAAGCAGTCTTGGGAAGGCTCAAAATGTTTTTGTTTACTTATGGAAGGCTTATCTGACCTGGGTGTTTCATTTCACGTGTATAAAATTAGTTTTGAATAAAAGGTTGCCCAAACTTGCTAAAGTGCTCTTTTTTGTGGCGCAGGAGCTTATTCCCATTCTTCCCATGTTATCTTTACTTCTAGTGCCAAATTTTTGGTTAAAGAACCAATGCCCCGAAACACATCTACTTTGTTAACTGGAGGGTTATGAGGCAGTGCTGAAAAGTTCTCAACCTGACCCACTTCCCAAAATCTGAGCTTAATTTTGTCACTGTAGCTTGAAAGAGGTTGTTTGTTTGTTTGTTTTAGTTTGTTTTTATATTGTAAACTGCCAACTTGAAGGATTGTATGTAGCTCCAATTGTCAAAATCATGTCAACAAAAAGTGAGGAATTTTCAAGTACTGAACTCCGGGCCACCATGATGTCCTTGTTCCTGCAGTAGAAAACTCCAAGGAAATCCATGAGAGTATGATGGAAACACTGAATGACAAGTATCTGCCATATTCAACTATGAAGAAGTGGTGTGCCAACTTTCACATGGAGATTTTGAAACTAAAGATGTAACAAGATCTGGGAGGCCTTCAACAGTGTCAACTCCTGAAATTATTGCGCATGTCCTGGATCTGACTTTTGGCACATTAGCAAATCTCAGCTAAAACAATTCCTGAAACACTAGAGATATCCCAGGAATGCACTGGGTTTATAATTAGTGAGCAGTTGGTTAATAATAATAATAATAATTATTATTATTATTATTATTATTTATAACCCGCCCCTCTGAACGAGCAATCAGGGCGGGGTACAACAAGTTAAAAAGCAAGTACAATTAAAGAGTTACAACCCGATCCCTACCTCCCACCCCTTAAAATGGAATAAAACTAATACAGAATTAAAATAAATACCAATAAAACAATACAATGTATTAAAATCAATATTCTTGGGCAACCTGAAGGTGGCATCTGATGTGTGGCTGGGAGAGCTGGATAGGTGTCGTTGGAGACTGGGAGAGATTAGCCATCATCCAGAAAGGCCTGCTGGAATAGATGCGTCTTTGCAGCTTTTTAAAAGCCGTCCAGGGTCGTAATAAGACGCATCTCATCCGGCAGGTCATTGCACAGCTTGAGAGCAATAGCTGAAAAGGCCCTCTGAAGGTCTGCGACAGCCTGGTCTTCATGGACTGTAGCAGATTCCTCCCAGAGGACCAGAGCTTGTGAGGGGGATCATATGGGGACAGGCAGTCCCTAAGATAGGATGGACCCAAGCCATGTAGGGCTTTAAAAGTTAAAACCAACACCTTGTACTGTGCCTGGAAACTGATCGGCAGCCAGTGGAGAGATTTGAGCACAGGTGTTATGTGCTCTCTCCTGGGTGTTCCGGTAACAAGCCTGGCTGCCATATTTTGGACCAACTGGAGTTTCCGGGTTAAGCACAAGGGTAGCCCCATGTAGAGCGTGTTGCAGTAATCCAAGCATGAGGTTATGCAGAAGCTGTCAGCAAAGTGGGAGCCAAAATATTTAAATGCTTTAAATGAAATCAGTTGGATACCTGCAAGGTGATAATTTTTTGGAATGACTCATCGCTGTTGATGAAACATGGTTATAGCCCTACAATCAAAGACCAAATAATAGTGCTTGCAGTGGTAGCATTCAAATTCTCCATGGCTGAAAAAATTCAAGACTCAAAAGTCATCAAGAAAGGTCATGGCCATAGCTTTTTGTGGGATAAGTTTTTGATGACTGACAATCACCAGAAGGCTGAAACAATTAGTGCAGACTACTACTCTAACTTTTTTGTCAATTAAAGGATGCATTGATGGAAAAACTAAAATGGAAGCTGCAAAAAGGTTTTCTCTTTTTACAGGACAATGTACCTGCTCACAGGGCTGGCAAGACAATGGATGTTTTGAAGAATTGGTGATTTGAGTGCATAAATCATCCACCCTACTCACCATTTTTTGCTTTTACTTTTTCCAAACCTTAAAAGCATTTGAAAGGAATTAAATTTTCTAATGACTCAGAGGTGATAGCAGCAGCAGAGCACTATTTCAGTCACTAGACAACAGAATTTTTTTAAAGGTTGAAACTCAAGAAATAATGTGTCAAATATGCCAGCCTTTGAGGTGAATATGTAGAATAGCATTTAAGTTTTATGGTTCTAAGTCATTTCCTTCTTGGTCAGGCTCACAACTTTTCAGTAACTCCTCATACATGTACAGTAGGCCCTTGTTATCTGGTAGAGTTTTGTTACCAGGACCCCCCGCTGATACCAAAATCTGTAGATGCTTAAGTTCCATTGTAATCAAAGATATAGCCAAATGGAGTCTGGTATAAAAAATGGCAAAATTCAGGTTTGCTTTTTGAAATTTAAATTTCTTTGACTATTTTCAAGATGTGTGTGTTGTTGAATCTGTGTATAAAGAATCCATGGATATGGAGGGCCAACTGTAAAACCAATTTCATACACTTTATTAGTTAGTCAACCAATTAAATTACATTAAGTGTAACATAACTGAACAACTATTCCTCAAAATGTTTTTGAAGAACATAAAAATGTGGCTATAGTTCCCAAATAAACAGATAAAAAAGACTGTGTATATGTATGAAAAATAAAACTCAACTGCTAGGCTCCATTTTCAGTTCTTTATAGCACAAATGAAGAAACGGAAACTAAGGTATGGTTATATTTAAAAACACCATTTGTATAATATTTATTTGTACTATTTGCATCCTATTTATTTTGTTGCCTAGAAGCTATCAGCAAACTCTTAGGGAAGAGATTAAAACTTGTTACCATCAAAAGGCTGGGTTTGTAGCTCAACGTGCCCATTTCTAAGTTACAATCTTTACTTAATTTTATTTCTAAGTAGCTATAAGTAACAGATAGCATCTTCTGTTTGGTGAATGGGTGAAAATAAAAATAGGACAATAAGAAAATAAAAACAGAAGGATCACAACTTTTCACACAAACTCTGCCACTAAGTGGTCCAATTAGCACTGAAAAATACCGAAGAAGCTGCAAGGTGTATACATACACTTATGTGCATACCCTATGGACCCTACCATATGTAGCTGCTGTTGTGTGCCTTGAAGTCGTTCCTGACTTACGGTGACCCTAAGAGATTTTCTTGGCAAGATTTGTTCAGAGGAGATTTGCTATTGCCTTCTCCTGAGGCTGAGAGCATGTGACTTTTGCCCAAGGGGGTTTTGCCCAAGGAGGCTGACAGCATGAGACTTTTGCCTCAGTGGGTTTGATGGCTGAGGTGGAAATTGAACCCTGGTCTCTACAGTCACAGTCCAACACTCAAACCACAACACCATGCTGGCACTATCATGTACTGATCTCTTATTCCTCCTCCTCTCACCAGAATAGACAATGTTTTGTTTTGTTTTTCAATGTGAACATTGTGCAGGCAGTCCTGTTAACATGACTTACACAGAAGCAAAATGTGGAATGACATTGCAACATCTTCTCACCTTTAAAATGCAGGCGTGGAAAACCTACCAATGTATCTATTATCCAGATAATCTTACCTAGCACTCCAGGATCTTGGGTTTTCTCTTCAGGTTTGCTATCTTGTTTGTATCCATTCTGTTCCTCTGCCTCATCATCACCCCACCACGATGGTTGCCCATACAAGGGTGTACCTCGAGGCATGGCAGAAAGATCTATACAAAGAAACAAAATAAGTTATTGTTTAGAGCAACAAGAGTAGCAATGTAAAGAAAAAATTGTTCTCTCAAATATTATAATCCATGGTAAATACTCAAACATTTTTTCTTGCCTTAATGTTGCCTTAATACTGTTTAAGCAAACTAAGCTACCTACTTTCTAAATATAAAATTTGCTAGTGATGTAATATATCTTACTAGGTCTTAAAGAAAAAATAAATGGGTTTTGCCCAATTCTTCATAATGAACATTTTCCACTTTTCTTCTTATAGTTTTATTTTTATGCCTCCTAATAATTATTGCACCATTTATTTTACTCATTGGATTTGAAAGGTACAACAAAGATAGGTTTTTATTCTGGTCCAAGTTTCCAGTCACTTAAAAAAATATGGTAGGTAGTTTATCGGATAGCATAGGCATGCTATTTTAAGAAACACATAAAGTCTGACTACTTATTTGATTCTAATTCCATCATTAACAATTACAGAAACATACTGTGAAAGGGAAGTGTATAGGCTGAGCCACTAAGCAAAATGGAAATGTTCCTTCTCTAAACTGGCACAGATCTTTGGTTTTTATGAACATCTCTAGCAATCATTGCAAAGCAGTGTAACACATCGGCATGGCCTTATTTGTCTAACGATGATTTCCCTAACACTAACATATTGCATCCTTTAGGAGAAACAAAAATTATATTGTGTATGTAACTAGCATCCTATACAATTGTGCAGTGGTGTTGTGTGTCTTCAACTGAACCCATCTTACGGTGATTCTAAGGAAACTCTGTTCTGGGATCTTCCTGGAAAGTTTTGTTCTGGAGGAGTTTGCCTTTGATCTCTCTGAGACTGAGAGAGTGTGACTTGCCCAGGGTCACCAAATGAGTGTCCACAGCCAAGCAGGAATTCAAAACTTGCTTGGCTACCGGTTCATTTCTGGGGACAATTCAAAGTGCTTGTCATGAACTATAAAGCCCTAAATGGCTTGGGTCCATACTATCTGAAGGACTGTATCTTAAATAAATATAAAAGTAAAATGTGCATCTGTTTTTTTAAGTGCTAGGACCATCTAGAACAGCAACTTTCCCTAGTAACAAAACCAATAATAATAATAATAATAATAATAATAATAATTTTTTTATTTATACCCTGCTCTTCAGCCAAGGCTATCAGAGGCTTACAGTTTGTTAATTAGACATTTCCCTGCGCTCAGGCTTACAATTTAAAAAAAACACGACACAGAAGGAGAAGGGAGAGGTGGTGGGGAAGGGAGAAAGCCCAGCAGATCTTCCCTCCCTCATGGCAGATGGACTGGAGGGAAGGCTCTTCTTCTTTTTAGGCAAGTCCTGTTGGAGCTGGCTTGCCTTTCTCTCCCTCAAGATGTATTTTCTCCCTCTAGTATATTCAGATTTGGTTTGAATTTATTTTTACTATTCATTTCAAAACAGCAACCAGCCCTGAATTTATTATATCCACAGCATACATAAGATTTAAACATGGAAGGGCCACAGGGACAGGTTATAGGACAGAAATTAATCTCTTATACTACACAATCCTTTGCCAAACTTATGAAGTCAAATTTGGATGTAAAAAAGAAAAAAAAGGGCTTGCCTGATGTATATATCTTGTAGGTCTATCAGGATATTAAAAATTTCTGCTACATTTTCAGTATATGCAAACGGAAAATCTCCTCTCAACATATTGGACACTCAAAGCCAATTTAATATCAGTGTAAAGTAGATAAGACTTTTTTTTGTTCTTCAGTGTAATATACATATCACAAATTATATTAATTTATTATAACTTCATATTACAGAGATAAGCATACACAAATGGGGGGGGCTGGCCCCTGCTTTCCGGCAACATCCACTGCTTTTATAAACTATGTCAACAATGTTCAGTATACAACACAACAAAGAAAAGGTGGATGGGGTGGAATTTATATAACCTCAAGATACTTGTGTATTCCAGCTCCAGAAATGACTGAAAGTAGCAGAACAAACTGTGATGCTAAAGTGAAAGGTTTTGCAGATTGCCAGATAGGAAAATATAATAGATGTGCATTAACTTGAAAATGCCATTCAACACTCTATCTTCAATACAGTTGTTACATTAACCATGACATTTTTGAAATATTCAGTCTATTATAATGGCTGAAGAGACTATATTCCTTTCTCTTACCTGCAGATTTCTCTTCTGATTTCAGTGTCTCTATAGCTTTGTTGTGCACATCAGAAATGATATCTTGCACCTTTGGTTCTGAGGTTTTGGAATTGGTTATCTTTGATCCTTCTGCCTCTGAGGATTTTTGGGACAACTGCAATTGACTCGTAAATTTCTCATGCTAGAGATCAAATAAAAATCCAATCAAGCTAAGAACAGAATTTTAGTGAAATTCAATAACATGCTATTTTGCATACAACGAAATATAACAATATTTGGATGCTAATCCTATTGTGTGAGATGAGCCTTCAGATAATCCATTTTATTGCAACAATTTTTTAAATGTAAAAATTGAGTAATTCACTAGGTGCCTCCTCGCCATATTTACATCTAGAAGTATGTACTGGCACCTCTATTTCAGAGGTTGTGCATGC
This sequence comes from Urosaurus nigricauda, assembly GCA_034509955.1. Taxonomy (NCBI): domain Eukaryota; kingdom Metazoa; phylum Chordata; class Lepidosauria; order Squamata; family Phrynosomatidae; genus Urosaurus; species Urosaurus nigricauda. The sequence goes on from JAOEGL010000001.1 coordinate 319,629,365, forward strand.
AACTGACATGATTAGAGGGGTCCATGCAAGGCTCCTATAGAAAAGGACTCATTTCTACAAATCTGACTGTCAATAAAGCTGAAACATTCACATTAATTCTCCAAAGAATAATAAGAATAATTTTATTGTATGTACAGTGAGAATAAACTGCTATAATCATTATTGACATCCAAGCATAGAAAGAAAAGAAATATACGTGTGTGTGTGTGTTTACCTTAAGTGCTTCCTCAGGGACTCTCATCTCTCCTCTAACTACGGTAAAAAGATTAGTATGTATGTTGTGATAAGGAAAATACAAGCATTTGTCTACCTATATTACAAACCAAATTCAATAATGTGGGTTTTTAAAAAAAATCTTCCAGTGCCCTAAATATCGTTTTCCGCACATTTGTTTTAAATGTTAGATTCAAAGACATTCAAAGCTTTATGTGTAAATTAAAATCCAGGAATATTTGTAATAATGTAAAGGCAACAGTATATACCTTCCATACATTTAACAACAACAACAACAAAATGTCTGAAAGAACAGTATTTTCAAAAGATCTGTACCTAGATATCTGATATTCATCAGTTTAACTTGGTTTGGGTGAAGCATAATTGTTGTACCTTCAGCTTTACTTACTCTGCATTACATATCAGTTTCATCTCAAGGTGAAAGAAATCTGATTCAGTGCAACTAGTCCAACGTTATGTTTTATAAAAGGAAGGATAGGAGTGCATGGATGGACAACTTACATGTTTTGTCTTGAATATTTGTACCCATGACTGATTTATAAGAAATCTTGTAAAATAGATGGGCCACATTCTATGTTCTATGCTGTGGGATGAGCCACATTCTATGTTCTTGAGGGCAGCATGTAGCAATGGCTGTTGAGTAAGGGCTGCATACTGGTGGTGGCTCTAACCAAAATCAATAATGGTTGTGACTAGGCCCTGTGCCTTTGTGTCCCTCCTTCTCAATCATATGCAGCCCACCCTCTTGCTATTCCCTCTCTCTCTGGCATCAACACTACCCTGGACTTAAGGGTATTTTCATTTTCTATCCATTTCCTTTGCCATTTAGTCAGGCCCCACTGAGTATCCCCCTTTTTCAGATAAATGGAAATTTTCCCAACACTAATCCACTGGATAGCAGAGGAATTGAATTATTTAACTCTTGCTTTGGCTGCCTTCCTCCAGCTGCAACCACATTTTAGCCAGTCTGCAAATCAATTGTTTGGCAGGTGGTCCACATCATAATTTCACTGAGGAGAAAGACACATGAGGATGACATCATATGGGTGTGTGATCACATGAGAAGGACCAATAAGCACTGTCTCGTTCATCATTTGCCAAATATTTGCTTCTGAAGCTGAATCAATTAATATATGGCCTATAATGGCAAAAGACAAGAATATTTTAGCATCTCAGAGAATTACTTAATTTTGATATAAGAAGCCAGGATTTGAATGTCTAAAGTCCGAAACACATGCAGAAATAAACCAGTTTGAGACTTCTTTCTGTCCTGGCTCAGTGCTAGGGAATTCTGGGAACTGTGGTTTACTGTGGCACCAGAGCTCTGTGACAGAGAAGGCTAAATGTTTCACAAACCTACAGTTCCCAGAATTTCCTAGCATTGAGCCAGAGCAGTTAAAGTGGTCTCAAACTGCATTATTTCTGTAGTGTGTTTTGGACCTCAATCTACTGTAGAACAGATTGTTTAAAAATGAAAGAAAAAAAAACTGGCAATACATAAATTTATGAACAGAACGACTTTTAAAAACAAATAAATATTAATTCATTATTTTTATAAGGATATCATATCCAAATCTCAGTTTATCCTCAAGCTTCAGAGTGATGTATGTCTGCTCTGGAATTCGTATGTCATTCACAAATGTCTAGGAAGGAACAACAAAAAAACAACATTAGATGCAATGGTAATAACTTTATGTATATGAATTGAACCTTGACTGCAGAGTCATGGCACCACATATTATAGCGGAATTGAAGAAAATAACATTTTCAAAGAAATCTCACTTGCCCAATAAAACCCAGGCTGATGCATACAGAGGTGTAATTTTGACTTTCATTGACCTAAACCTTACATGTATAATATATCTCCTAGTGTAATAAGTAATAAACATGCTGAGCTAATATTAACTGTCTCCTTAATACAGGTATACCTCAACTAATAAAACAGATGTGAACCTGGATACTATTTCTTTAACAGAAACTTTGGTACCAGAGGCAGAAATACATGGAGGAGAAAAAAACAAGGATAGTTCTTACACTACAAAAAAGAAGAGAAATTCAATTAGTTTCAGCAAACATTTTAGTGAAAATTAACAATATGCATGTATGAATTGAAATCCTGTAAGCCTTGATGTCCAAATGTAAGACATGGAGATATACATGATCACAATACAGAAACAGAGATGGTAGAAAGGAACAACCAGGACAATGGCCAGGACAACAAACTTTAAAAAAGGCTACACAGGAAGATATTGACCCTACTGATTTTGATTTTGAGGTGTCAGAGCCAAATAAATTTAATCAATAATGAAAACCTGAAATATCTTATCATGGACTCTGAATGGTCTGAACTCTCTGATCAAAAGAATGAAAATATTCCATTATTTAAAGAAACTACACTTGGATAATTGCTGCTTGCAAGAAACAAACAATTGATGCCTGGAGGTACAAAGAACCAATTACCAAAGATTTCACCTTCTTCTCAGACAGACATTGTTCCTGGTCCAGTACAAGGCAAGATAAGTACAATTAGTACAAGGCAAGATAAGACTAATCTATTACCTAAATCCTTCTAGCATCACAGTCCAGTAACCATCTTCCTTAAACTGTGACCTACACAAATAAGATGGAGACTGAATGAAACCTTACTATGGCAAAAAAGCAAAACTCGTATTTATATGCAAGAAAGAATTAAAACAGTTCTTTCAAATTAATTTGCACAATAATGTTTCTGATGAGGTGGTTTGGAACACTGTAAAGGCTGTCACAAGGAGTGTCCTAATACAAAAAAAAGGGGGGGGGGAGAGAAGAAAAAGTGGAAGAGTAAAAAAACAAGCCAAAATTACTGGTGTTGGCGGCAGAAGCAAGAAAGCCATAGTAGTATCCAATGCTGATGCTGCTGTAGAGACCAGTGTCAGGGTTGAAGCAGACATCAAGGCTGAAGAAGCAATAGGCAGTGTAGAAGCCTTAGACTTATGCTTCTTTTTAGATCTTTTGATGTTGAGACATTTGGCCTCTTTTTGGCTTTCTGAGGATACTTTGTTTGTGAGGCAGATGGAACCTCCTGTAATGGAGGAGACTGGGCAGTATATGGTGTCTGTGACATTGATGGAGCAAGTTCCAAAGCACCGATGGCCCAATGCCGAGGCAGGCTTTGAGGCCAATGAGGTCAACGTTGAGCCCAACGTCGATACCAAGGTCTTAGAAATCTTTCGAATCCTTGGAAGCATGGAGATAGAGATCAATGCCAAAAGAACAATTTAGGAAGATGATTTATCAGCCACTGAGAGGGAACATTCCCAACAAAATAATTTCAATCGCTGGCCTCTGTTATGAAGAGTCATGGAAGCAAGTGGCAAATTGAACAACGGTCAGAGATATGGCCCTCACCCAAACAAAAAAGGCATTTAGAATGTCCACTGGTCCACCGCAATCAATGTAAAGCTTAAACAGAGATTTGAGGGCCATAGGAGGCCCCGAAGCAAGGAGCCTGTCCGGACAAAATTAAACAAAATCAAACAAAATTACTCACTTCTAAGTTCTGCTAGGGCAATGCTTAACAACAAAAAGGAAAAAAAAACCAAGAAGACAAGAAAAATCTTTAGAACTACTGTACACAAGAGGCTACTCAGCTCAGGAGCAATCCAAAGGAGCGGATGAAAGAGAACTGAAGGTGGAGCTAGATTGGTGGGATTGGGCATGCTCAATACATGAGAGTGGGCGGAGCCTCCTGCCAATCTGCTAGCTTTTCAGCTTCCGAAAGGAGTCTCTGCACAGGCGCAAACCCTATTGTCTGAGGCACAGAGAGCTGATTTTAGAGGCTTCACACTCCAATGAGTGTTCCTGACCACACGATGGCCAGCTTTGCAGCACTCTGGTGGCATGCCATTTACACAAAGCTTTTTGCCAGCTTGAAAAGGAGCAGCAATTTGCAGCATCTTTTTGTGCCTGCAAAAAGTCGGGTTAGGGCTGCGGCGTGTGGTTACCGCCCTAACCTGATGTTCAAAGGGATGGCATCAAGTTACCCCTTCATGGCCATCTGTTGTGGCCCTTAGAAAACCCATTCCCAAATAATTTTAGATCTATATCCATTTTAAATAAGGATTACACTTTTTTTGCAGATGTGCTAGCCAGTCATCTTAAAAACTTTCTCAAAAGTTACATTCATAAAGACCAATCCAATTTTCTTCCAAGAAGACAAATGTGAAGCAACATAGAGTTGTACTGTACATCACAGAATATTATGAAGAACATCAGAGATATTGGTAAGAAGGCATTAAGAGATCACCCTATGCAAAGAGATTGTCAGAGCATTGAAGAACAGAGGCTCCCTTGTCCAAAATCTAAATACAAACCTGTGAAGTTTGCAATTTTCCTGTGAAGCAAACAGGTGAAGCCATGGGATGGCATTTTTTTAAAAAAATACTCTCTGAAAGAGAAATAGAATTGAGACTCCATTCTCCTGGATCCACACTCTCCCTCCTCAACCAGTCTTCCTGATAATTCATTGACCCTGCTGATATTCAACACTCAATGCACTGAGGTGAGGTTCTACCAATTATAAGAGTAACATCCCCTCTCTCATCAGGGATCAAGACTTAATGCCTCCCTTTATTTATTTCTGCTTCTACAGATTTGTTGTCCAGCTGAACAAAGACATGTCTGCCTTGCATTCAGGACAAAGTTCAACAGGACAAGAATTAAAGCCTGGCCAATTGATATTGGGGTTCATCTTGGTCTGTGACTGTAGTCCCTACGCCAACTGACCCTCACAGTAAGTCACCCAACCTCCAAGATTGTATCCATAGTCATCACCATTCTCTTGGGTTCCTGAATGGACACATTCATAAAGAGAATCTTGGTGTGCCACTACTTCAAAGACAGCAGATGTTTGGGGGAAGTGCGACCTACAATTGCTGCTTTTCTGCTGTTTTATCATGGTATAGGAGTAGACACCAGTGTAGTTCTCTCAGATGAAACCATGCCACCATGAGCACCAGTAGTTTAGCCAGCTATATCAATTCCACTGATAAATGATGGACTGACAATGATTATTGCCGCCAACTTCTCTCTCGTCTCAGGTGAAAGAAATACTCAGTGCTCCCTAGTATACATAATAGTTCCCAGATGTAATCTGTGAACTGGAACCATTTATTACTTTTCTCTGTGTTAACCACAAACCATAGAACTGTAAGAATTCCATGCTGGTCCACATATCCTTCCTGCTCTTGAGGAAGGAGGCTGAGGAAATCAATAGGTCATACAGCTTTGTACATACATGCTCTCTGTGGTCCCTCAGATGTGTGGCCCATGTAACAATTATTGTGGTTTACATCCAGAGACAAACAGACAAAACAGGAGAGCATTCAGATAAAGCAACACTAAGGTGTTTCCTGTACCTGGGATGTATTGCTACCCAGAAATCAAGAGATGCCAGATAATCCTGCTCTTGAACACTCACCAGGATCACATCTAGAGCTGCCATCTAAAACTGCTATTTTTATTATTTATTTAGAAAAGCAAACAAGTTGATCTCAAATAGCCTTAACATGTTTTTTTTCCAAAAAAACCTCCCTGACTAGCATTTTCAGATCATAGGATTTCAAGGTCATTTTCTTTAGATGTATTTTAAAATGTTTATTCTATTAAATATATATAATACAGTTGTGATAATTATTTCTTTAGAATCCTCTAAGTTATACAAATTAAACTGTAAGTATTGAAAATAGAATAAATTCACTTACTCCATTTAGACTGCCTAAATCTTTCACTAAGTGTTCATCAGTAGAGGCATCATAGTTGACTACAGCATGTTGTTTGTCAACACTGCGTGACTGAAATATTAAAAAAATACATTTATTTTAATTAATGTGTTTACAGTAGCAAACAGGTAATAAATGCGTAACAATTCAAAAAGATCAGGCATTTCCAGGACATAATCATGAAAGTATTAAACAAAAGTTAGGACAATGTACTTAGTTGGGCCTCTGTCAGCAGGCATATAGGTTTAGAGGCTCTTGTTAGAATCATGGCTAAATGTTAACAGGGGTCCAGGGGTTATTCTTGTACTGCAACCAGCAGCTGAACAGACCTCCATCACACAATGTGGCTGCTGCTGTTAAGCTGGGTTTAGGAGAGTGGAAGGTCAGGAGATATGACCTAGTTACATACACCTAACTAAAGGGCGAAACAGACTGCCCCAAAGGGGTGGCTTGAAGCTGACCCTGAGAAAACTGGATTGGGGCCGCGGCAACAGTAACCCTTTTTAACCTGGCAAAAGCCAGCTTTTACCGCCCCACCATGGCTTTACGGCACTCTTGCAGTGTGCAGCATGTAAACACTACACTTCCAGAGCACCCAGAAGCTGGCCCACATCTGGGCAGCCAGTTAGCTTCCAGGTGTATTGGGGGCATGTGTCATCTAAATGCCACACCCCCAAGCTGCCAGGAAGCTGGAATTTAGAGCTGGTCTGTTTCACTCCTAAGTAACTGAGGTAAGATAGCAGTATATTTTTTAAAAAATAATTTAATTTTTACCTTTCCAATAAAAATTTAGGTCATCATCTCAGGACAATAAATTGATTCATTTTGCTAAATTAGATAGCAACATATATAAAACTACAAAATTATATACAGTGGGCCCTTGTTATCCACTGGGGTTTGGTTCCAGGACCCTCCGTGGATAACAAAATCCGTGGATGCTCAAGTCCCATTAAATATAATGGCACAACAAAATGATGTCCCATATATAAAATGAAAAATCAAGGCTTGCTATTTGGAATTTATACTTTTTGGGAATATTTTCAAGCCGTGTATGTTCAAATTCATGGATAAAAAATCTGTGGATAATAAGAGCCAACTGTATAGTTTCTTCTAGATACTTCTATTTTAAAATATAATCAGGTATGTAGATATACCTAGATGACTAAGTTTTACTGCAAAATACTTTCTTATTCTTTAAAGAAATATGTTGAAACAGCAGCAATACACACAGCTTGGTCTGGAAAAATCAATTCTTTGTATGAATGAAGAGAGTGCAAGCAAAAAGGATGAGAAAAAGAATTCTGGTACTGGACCAAAAATGGAAAGCCTTTAACCATTCTTGATTAATTGCTCCACATATTTCAGAATTAATGCTCTGCCTTCAGGAGCTAAAAGGTATGAAAAGGTTAGGGCAGTGATGGCGAAACCTTTGGGACCAAGTGCCCAAACTCAAAGGCATTTCTGCACTGGGTATTACCTGGTCCCGGGGGGGCAGGACCTCTGCGGGGTGGGACTTCTGCCAGCTGGAGGCAGGACTTATGCCTTCCAGGGCTGGGACTTCTGGAAGAGGGACTTCCCCAGAGACAGCTGAAAGCACATGAGGGTGGGCAAAGAGGAGGAATAGGTGTGTGCTGGTTCCTGCTCTTCTGCCACCCTCCCATCTCTCCATGTGCCCTCAGAAATGGAATTGCATGCCAGAGAGGGCACACATGCCATAGGTTCGCCACCACAGGCATAGGGGATCTTACCACATGTTAAACATACATCAACAGTGTGATGAAGTGAATTATAAAGTCAATGCAATGCAAGTCTATATTGCATCAACAACACTATAATGTCATTATTTTTTTTTAAAAAAAGCCTCTTAAATCTATGATAATAACAAGAGATTTTACTGGATATGTTACAGAAAGATTTATGGCACCTTGAGAACGATGTGATTTGTGGCCCTGGATTTTGAGAGCTAGAGATCTAGTCCAAAGGGTCTTAAAAGAACTTAATGCCAAAAATGTTCATGTCTGTCATGACCAGCCAAGAGATGGAGTCAGAGGATGAGGAGGAGGACATGGCTCCTCAGGAGCAAGAGGAGTTGGAGGCTAAACCAGGTCCCAGTTCTGCCATGCCAGACCCCAGTCCTGACATTTCAGTCCCAGGAGTGGGAGCCCAGCCAGCCTCTAGCACTGTGGAGCTCCCTTCAGAGGCTAAGCAGCTGAGTGAGGTTTCAATTGAAGAATCCAGTTTGATAGTTCCCTCCTTTAAGAAAAGGAGGGCTGACAGTGCTTGTGTGCATCGGTCCCGCAGGCTTGCAGAAAAGCAAGCTGGTAATAAAGCACAGCTGTCAATAGGGAGAGTGTCTCCTACTTAAGCACCTGTGGGATGCCATCCCTTTGCCAGAACTTATTGAAAGTCTCTTGGTGTGACTGTGTGCTGGCTTCGTGTCTTTGGAACTCTGGTTTGCCTTGACCTTGGAACGACTTGGACTTTTGCTGCTTTCTCCTTGCCCTGACCTCGGACTGGACTGACTTCTGTAATTTCTCCAACCCTGACCTCAGCTCTGGCTTTTGGACTATTCTTAGTATCAACGTTTAGGTTTGTGGAACTGCCTTATCAGCTTTGGTTGGTGTGTGCTGGCCGCAGTCCGGGACAATGCCACAATCAGTACACAAGCCTCTATAGTGCCAAAAAATCCAAAATGTTCTTGTTATGAGAACTATAGTTACTCTCCTGAAATTGGCCACTAAATATTACTTTGTGCAACAGTCTTTTAGACATTCGTTTGGAGAAGAGTACTGTAACAAATTTTGAAAGCACTGCACTAAGTCCACTGTGACACTGGAATATCTAACAGAGCTTCTTTCGCTTCTCCTGTTTCTAACCAAAAACCAGCTCTAGAGAGTTTCCCAGTCCTCTGCAGCAAGTTTTTTGGAGTGCTAGGTGGCTGCAGTTGCAAGGAGATATCACTTCTGCTTAAATATTTGAAGGGGTGTCATATTGAGGAGGGAGCAAGCTTGTTTTCTGCTGCTCCAGAGACTAGGACGCGGAACAATGGATACAAATTGCAGGAAAAGAGATTCCACCTCAACATTAGGAGGAACTTCCTGACAGTAAGGGCTGTTCGACAGTGGAACACACTCCCTTGGAGTGTGGTGAAGTCTCCTTCCTTGGAGGTCTTTAAGCAGAGGCTGGATGGTCATCTAGTCAGGGATGCTTTGATGGAGAGTTCCTGCATGGTAGGGGGTTGGACTGGATGGCCCTTGTGGTCTCTTCCAACTCTATGATTCTATGTCAGAACCCACTATAGAGCCTGCCTTTTTTTTAACTCTCAATTTCAAGCCAGGGGAAAAGAATAACATGTGGGGGAGAGGAGTTCCTGAATTTTTTGTACATTTTCATTTTTCTAGGAATAATGTTCCTCTTCTGTGAGTCCCAAAATGCTACTTATTTAAACTGTCTTAAAATAACTTCCTGTTGCTACCCAAATTTGTCTTTGTCTATGTGAAAAAAGGAAGATTCCATTTTCATTTCATCATCAGAATGCTTTATAGACCTACATTTTCTTCTTTCAGGGCATAAATCAGGAGATTTCTTACCTCAAGTAACTAATAGTATGCATTCACTAAAGTCCATTAGTCTTAGTCCTCTATGTGGACTATAGGCCAATGATTAAACTAATTGTTGGCAAATAAAAGCTAAATATGAGAAAGCAAAACATTTGATGAGATCAAAATGTACGTGTCTATGTTATTAAATCAAAATTTTCAACTTTCATACAGTTACCTGCAACATCAGCTCACAGTCATCTCTTCCAACAAAAATCATCTCTCGTGGCAGCCTATGGCGGGTGCCTCCACTGCTCACCAAAAACCAGGATGTTAGGCTCATTTTCTGTTTAGGTTATAAATCCTAACAAGGCTACGTCATCCTGCAGTATGACAGAGACAAAAAGAAATATATATATTATTTTTTATCTTCATTTCATACAGATTGTGTATCCCTTGTCTAAATTTTTGAAATGCTCCAACATTCGAAACTTTTTGTACACCAATATGATGCTTGAAGGATGCGGATGTGGCACTTCTGATTGTTCATTCACAAGAGATAAGTCTTGTTTCAACTCTGTTTAATACACAAAATTATTTAAAATATTGTAAAATTATCTTCAGTCTATGTGTATAATGTATACATGAAACACATGGTTGAAATAGACCGCCCTGAAGGGGTGGTGTAATGCCGCCCCTGAAAAAGCCAGGTGGGTGCTACGGCAACCACACACTGCAGTCCCACTCCAGTTTTTCTGGCACAAAAAGAAGTAGCAAAATGCTGCTCCTTTTTGAGCTGGAAAAAAGCTGGCTCCCACCCTATCCACCGATCCCCAGTGGATTTGCGGCACTCCTGTGAAGTGTGGCATATAAATGCTGCACCACTGGAGTGCCACAAAGCTACCTGCAGTGTGGTCGGGCAGGTGGCATGATGCCGGCTTGGTGGTGGCGTCAGAGCACCATCCTCAAGTTAGCACAAAAGGGCAGTCTGCTTCACCCCATAAATGGATTTTGTTTTTAAACTTAGGTCCCATTTCCAAGATCTTATTATGTATATACAAATATTACAAAAGTTTTAAAAGCCTCAAATCTGAAATGCTTCTCGTCCAAACCATTTCAGGTAAGGATATGCAACTTGTAAAATCCACTGGTGTCTGTATATTTACCAGTCTGTCAATTAACCAAGGATTGCAGATTCTACATCAGCTGTAAGGACTGTTTCACAAACATATTTCACATGTAGGTGGAAAAAATGCACTTGTATATCATATGTGGGAACTATTTTTCTACATTAAGAGACTATCATAGTTTCCCAATGTATGCACAAAGTGTAAGTGCACATCAGCACAATTCCCACCACACACGCACCTATCCTGGAAAACAAATATGAGAATCCACTGCAAGTTGTTTCAACAAAAAGAATCTATATTTGAAAGAAAGGTTCTGATATTTTTGAATAAAATCTTTCCAACATATATGAACAGATTGTTCTGAAGCCTCTTAGAATCCATTCATAAATTTGAAGGAGAGATTTTTCTGGATCACACCAGAATTTATCCACTTATTTTAAAATATATTTACTCCCTAGTACTTCCTAGTTCTTTTAAAAGTGCACACACCACAAACATGTTTACATATATCTCTTCCTTACTAAAAGTGTCAATAAACACAGAGAGCAGCTTTATGTTGTATGCCAAGCAAAGTGCCTTCTAGGAGACTGTATGGAAGCATCAATTAAAGCTTGATAAATTATCTGCTATAAAGGTAAGACCAGTAACTTCCTTAAAATATACTATTATATAGCATTTTAAAAAAAGGTCAGCAGAAAGAAAGTAGAACTCAACTGAATGGTGAAGCTTTCACCATTTTGGAAAAGAAGTACTGCTGACAATAATAATAGTTTTTAAAGGTTAATGCTAATATGATATTGACAGTAATGATCTATGATGGATATAGATGAAAACACTGCATCCTGCCAATGCTGAAAGCATTGTGACACAATAATCTAACCAAATGAGTTCTTATATAATTCTATATACAGTGGTCCCCCGGGTTATGAATCCCCCGGGATACGTAATCCCCGGGATCCGAAAGAGCCGGGGCCGGAAAAACAGCCCTGGTCTCCGAAAAAATCCCCGGGTTGCGGGAAAAAAAGCAACCCGTCCCCTTTAAATCAGCGTGCTCCGCCGCGCTGTGCATCAAATAAAGCGGTCCCCCGGGTTACGAAGACTTCCGGGTTACGAAAGTGATCCCGGAACGGATTACTTTCGTAACCCGGGAGACCACTGTAAGTATTTATTTCTTATTTATTTCTTATATTGGTGTGGATTTCAAAGAGAAGACAATAAGCAGTGCAGATATCTTATGTTTGAGTCAGCAATCAACAGCTTTTGTATTTTATCCATCTGGAACACAAGAGCTGTCAAGTAATTAATTCATTTACAGGGTATCCAGCAGAATGAAAGGAGAAGCAAAAGAGTGGTCCAGGAGTTGTTCAGCAAGTCAGTAGTCCACAAAAAGAGTCAGCCAGAAATTAAAAAAAAGTGTCATAAAAGCATAGCCAATCCAAGGTCAAGAAAACACAACTGACAAATGCCAAGAGTACTGTCAGTCACCCAGATAAGATGGTTGTGAGTAATGGAAATCCTATGGAGATTTATGGGCAGATGTCTCCAAAATACCAGGTGCCTAATTAGGTCAATGTCCCCTACTTAACAAACTCTGGGAACAATGCAATCTCTTTGGTCTCTTTGTCATTCCATAAACGATGGCAGGGAGTCATCAGAATCTGCAGCCTCCTCCTGGGGATTAGGGTCCCCCTCTGCCCCAGCTCTACATCACAGAAAGACCATCCAGGAGCTTCAGATTCCTAGCAACCTGCCGCCTCCTCTTCATCTGAAACCTGGGACTCTAGTATGTATGGCACTAAACTGCATCAACATGTATGAGAGTTTTTCTTCACATAATATTTATCTACAGGAATTAATGAAATAAGTTCTAAACTGTAGTGGGGGGGGGGGGTGCCACTTTCCAACATCATATAACCCAAGAAGCATGAATGTAGACAACACAATAATGAGCCTGACTAAAACTTTACAAAGCAAAATAATAAAAGTCACACTGAAATAATATTTACCCCTCCCCCTGCTCCAGATATACTGTTTCACACCCATTTTCAGGAACCATCCCACTACTGTATTGTCTACTGCAGTGATTTCTTATGACTGACAAAAAGGCAAGGGTAGCTTAAGATTTACCCTCCATGTTTTTTATATTCTGTGTATCTTCCTTCTATTGCTCAACCAAGCTTCACAAACAGATTAAACATGATGCTAAGCAAAAGCAAAGAATGAGTGCAAGAAAAGAACCAGAAAACCTCTATGATCAGTGTCTTACACTATGATGCAGATGGTCTGGGGAAAGGTTATTAAAATGAAGAAAAGTGGGAGGGGCCATAAAGACAGAACACAATTTTCACAAATAACAGAGTGGAGTGCTGTGGGGTATTGTGTTGAGTTCTGAGAACCTCAATTTAAGGATATAATCAAACTATAGCAAATTCAGAGACAGGAAACAAGGATTATGTGAGGTATAGGGACCAAAACATATAAGGAAACGTTAAAGGAACTAGGTGTATAGTCTGCTTATGTGCAGCTTGAAGAAGAGAATGCTGATGGGTGACGTGACTGAACTCCTTAAATACCTCAAGAGCTGTCACAGAAAAGAGCAGGCAAGCCTTTCTCTTCTGCCCAGGAGAGTAGGATCAAGTCTAATGGTTTGATGTTACAAGAGAGTAGATTTTAATTGAACATTAGAAGGAACTTCTTGGTAGTAAGAGCAGTTTGTCATGGAACCAATTGCCTAGAGAGGTGATGCGGTCTCCATCCCTGGACATCAGGCTGGACAGCTACATGATGGGGAGGCTTTAGCTGGAGATCCTGCATTGAGTTGGGGATTGGACTCAGTGGCCCATGAGGCCCCTTCCAGATCTATGTTTCTACTCATCTGCCTGAAAATAAGAACCACTGAGCTTGGTGGTACTTAATTCTGAATAGAAATCTATGGGACTGCACTGTCATGTCGCTAATAGTATAACTGATTTGGCTGCACTCACTTGTGAGAGCAAAGGGAGTGCCTCATAAGTAAATCATGGGACCCACAAGAATCAAGAACAGAGTCCTCTTTCATGGTGGCACACAACGCATTTCCTCTCTGCTACCAGGCAAAAGTAAATCAGCTCTTTACCATGAGCAGTTAGGGATCAGTTTATACATGCTGCTTCTTAAAGAAATACATATATTCTTTAAAATGTAGACCCAAAAAACATTTTACACACTGAGACCAAAGAAATAAGGCTTATTATTTTTAAAAAAATAATAATCCTGAATAACTGGGTCAAAGTTGATTAATCACAATACTCTACATAAAGAAACAACTGACAGAAAAGGCCTAAATTAAAATACCTGGAAGTGGATTAAATATTCATTATCCCTGACAATCATTGTAGCTTTAGGTTTCACTTGCAGAGATAAAAGGCTGTCAGAAGACACAAACTTTACTGCTACAGCTAGCAAAAAGTAAACTGGCAGAACTGTGACAGATTTGCAACCCAGATACATATTTTAAATTCCTCTAAAAACACTGTAAATCTGCTGCATGAACCAGAGACACATCTATGGAGCCAAACCCTATACTTATTTTCATAGTCGTTATGTATGTATTACTGAATTCAGTGGTACTTGGGGTCCACCCTAATCCACTATCAGTGAGTATGCACGGGACTACAGCACTAGATCCCATTTGATCTTGGAAGCTAAGCAGGGTCAGTCTGGGTGAGTACCTCCATAGGAGACTGTCAGCAAATACCAGGTGCTGTATGCTATATTTCAGAGGAAGGAACTGGCAAAGCCACCAAATATCACTTGCCTAAGAAAACACTATGGAAGGCCGGAAGGCCAGCACTCAGGTGCACATGCACACACACAAACTTGGAAATTTAAATAGAAAAGCTGAGTCCATCTCCAGTTATCTACTGCAAGGAAATGTCTGTGTTGAGTGTTCTATAATTGTTGCTAGAGAAAAGTAAGCACAAGCTTTTGTTCCAATAAGAGATATATTTAAATAAAAATCAGACTGCATTCTGCTACTAAAGTTTCAATATTAAACATTCGAAATCCACACACACTCTCTCCATGAAAAAAGACTAATATAAATCCCTGTATTTTTGAAATAGCTCACTATTGCTTCTAGAGTGTCTGGGACTTTTTGAGCCTATAACTTGCCTCCTTTCTCTGAAACATACAAAACAGCATAATTCAAAATGCTGTTTTCACTTGTAACTGGTTAGCTCTAGTTGACATGTATTTCTAGAGTTGTATAGCAGGTAAACATAGTTTCTAAACAATACTTTGATTTAACTAGAACACCATCAGAAATTCAATTATAACCTCAATAGGCAAAACTCAAGTCTGTCTCTACTAACGTGCTTGGGGTAGCCATCTTGGCCATGTGGTAAAACACAACAAAACCCAAAATATACATCATGGTGATAATGTGATTAGACAATCAAAAGATGTAAAATACACCAGGCAAGGAGAGTAAAAATAATACAGAAGAATAATGGCAATGTCAGAGTCATGAGCCTGCATCTTGTTTGAGCTGTTTGCTTAAGCTGGTGTTTTCAGGTGATCTCAAGAGAAAGTTGATGCAGACAAAGGCCATAGCTCTTCTTGGTCATGAAAGAACTGAAGACAAAGAGTAACAACAGCCAGGCAATATATCTGGCAGGCACCAGTTTAAGGAAGGGTGTGCTAGACTGTCCAAGCAAAGACTTGCCTACAGAGGCTACTTATCAGTGATTATTTAGGAGACCCTTGTTAACATTAGCAGAAAAAACATTTCCTCTCCCAGATCAATAACTCTAAAAAGCATTATTTTGTCACATATTAGAAAATATTATCAGTAATTCCATTAGACTTTGATGTTTTATTTCAAAAGGGGCACTTTAGTTTCTGAGAACATATTTAAATGCTGCTTTTTGGAGAAGTGTTTCTATTCACACAGATGATGCAACAGCTGCAAAAAAAAAAAAAAACAAAACAATGCAATCTTCATGATTTAGGACTTAAACTAAATTCTGCAGCCAAAAGAATGGGTGTAACCCAGTTTTGCATGATCTACAGATACTGTAGTTGCCAATATCTGAGCTAAAATAGTGATACAAACAAAACTCTTAATTTAATTTAAATTACAAAACAAAAGAACCATTGATATGCTCTTTCATTATCCAGACTAGTACCCAGATGTAGAAGGTGTTTTTAATTAACATTGAAAGGAACTTTTGCCAGAGATTACTTCTCAGTAAACATCATAGAAAGGATCTAACCATGGGGATAGAATTATTTGACATTTTATCATATTTGATCTAAATTCTCAAGACATTACAACTTACTTTTGAAACAATATAATATCTGGAATTACAGATTCATGTATTCAGTCTGTTCTAAATTTTTTGTAGGACAAGCATCCAAAGTAACAAATTATATTAATGCCTTCATAGATTTGAGCCAACATGGTGTAGAGAGTTGAGTGTGCAACTATGATTCTGGAGACGAGCATTCAAATCCCTGCTCAGCTATCAAAACCCACTGGGTGACCTTGAACAAATCACTCTCTCAGCCTCAGCAAAGCCAAACCACCTCTGAACAAATCTTGGCAACAAAACCCTGTGATAAGGGCACCTTAGGATCATGTTAAGTCAGAAATGTCTTGAAGGAACACAACAAATAGAGCACTTTGCTTTTATCTCTGTTAAAATTCATTTTATTAGTTCTGGCCCAGTTCTTAAATATGCTGCAATCATTTTGAATGTCGATCCTATCCTCAGGAGGATTAGCTCCTCGCCACCCACCCCAATCACCTGCAAATTTGATAAGCATGCTCTCTAGTAGTATAAGACCCCCACCTTTCGTCAAACAAAAAGTGACAGGTGCCCCGCCCCTTTTTGAGTCTTAGCCCCGCCCCCTGAGCTTCTTAGCCCCTCCCCCTGGATATGTGGGTTCTAGATCTTGGGGGGGTGTCAATTTTGGGGGTTCCCCCGGGGGTTCTAGGTTTTGGGGTGTCAGATGTTGGGAATGGGTTCTAGATTTGGGGGTGCTAGCTTTGGGGGTTCCGGCGGAACCCCCAAAGGTCGGCCATTTTGGTTTTTGGCCCAAGTTGTTTTTTGGGGGTATGTGTGACCCCTCTCTGAACCCGGCTCCTCCCGCCCGACCAGTAGGAGAAGGTCCCGTCCCTACCTGATCGAGGGCGTGGCAGCGATCCGCGTCCGAAGATGAGAATGGGCGGCCATTTTATTTGCGCCGACGAAACTTTTCGGGGTGCTTGTGACACCTCTACGAACTCGTCTCTCCCTCCCGATGTGAACGCTCCAGAGGTCCGCCGCGATCTGAGCTAGGGGAAGGCGCGGCGTGCGCTTTGCTCCCCCACGCCCCGCCCATGGGGTCGTGGCTTCAAAATCGGCGTCGCTGATTGGCCGAAAGGTTTACGTAAACGACGCTGATTGGCTCAAATCCCCCGCGCTTCCGACCCGTCCAATGCGGTTCAGGCGGAAGGAACAACGCCTATGCGCAGTAGGGTATATGAGAAGGGGTCTCGGCTTCGCGGACGCTACCGCTGCTTGCTAGCGTTGCTCGCTACTGCTTGCTACGGCCTGCTGCGGCTTTTGGGACGACCTACCCGAAAAAATGCTGAATTTCGCAGAGATGACCCCTGAGACAACATTTCACCGTATGGATTCACCTCCGGTCAAAAAGCGCTGTGTTGCAAGGAAAGATGCCCTGGAAGGTTCTGAGGTGATCAGGCAGCTGTTTTCAAATGAAGCAGAGGAGACCAATTCAGACTGTGTGGAGGCCGAACATGCTGTGGAATCAGAGAGGGTGATGAAAGAGGTGTGTATGAAAGGATGGGGGAAGGTGGGAAGGAGGAGGAGCAGCCATATGAAATGTTATATGAAAGTGTTTTAAAATTAGTTTTAAATATTATCTTTCAGGACAGCGGGGCCGGTGATGGAAAATTGTGCAGCTGTTATGTGACAGAAGACCAAGTCGGTGAAGGCCTTGCCCATGAACAAGTCAACAAAACATTTGGCTTGGGAATAGAAGAGAGCCACTTAATTCCGGCAAAGAAAAGAGCGGCGATGATGGCATCCTTAGTTAAAATTTTATTTTACGCCATCCTTCAATATGCAAAATTTGAACGTTTAAAGGAAAACTGTCCAGGGTGCTTATTTGATGAAGGAAATCAAATGTCACATTGCTGTTTATCTTGGGATACTCGCTATATGGATGATGTTTTAAAATCTCTCTGTTCCAAGATCGATATGCGAAAGTTTTTACATACGTTAATTGCGCTGGCTCTGGCCCTAGATAGCCTCTCATTAAATAAGAATCACCTGAGCCTGGCATCTAAAATACAAAATCGTATTTTACGTTCAAAATTTCCTTCATACACGGTGGCTATGTTAATTAAAGAAAAAGATAAGGTGTATTTACGCTATGCTGAGAAACTAGTCCATGGTTTAAAATATACGTATTATCTCAATTTTTGTGATCTCTGTGTTGAAAAGGAATAAATGAAGAAGAATAAAATAAAAGGTTTAAAGCAACGCTTTTCTCCTTCTTTGTGTGTGTGTGTGTGTGGTGATGAAGAAAGACGCACAGGCAGGATGATGGGTTGACGGGATGGTCTCCTACGTGAGGTAGCTCATGCCCCAAGAGACCTGCTAGTCAGTGATAACACAATCATCATCCCCCACCAGGAGATAACGGCTACAGCTGGCCCCCCACACCCAGGGCGGGTTGCCAGCACTGAAGAAAACAACCATCCCCTACAAGTGTGGTGTGTGTGTGTGAGTGAGTGAAAGGGGGCCTCATGTAGAACCCAAGCAGCTAAGTTCAAAAGTTTACATTCACAAATTCCATAGGAAAACATCATGCATTCAGTCTAAATGAGAGAAGTGGGAAAGTTACATTATGAAAAAAACAAGATTCAGGTTTTTAGGATTTTCCAATAGAAAATCCACTGCCTTTGGAAGGGGTGGGGGGGTTGCTATGAGAAATGTTTAAGGAAGAAATTTTACAAAGGGGAAATCACCACCAGCTGGTACAACTAGAGAAATACATAATCAGGTCAGGCCCCAATTTGAGAAATGGAAAGGGGAACTGTTTAAGGAAGAGAGAAAACCCAGGGTTTAAAACTTCATTTGAAGCTTTAAAACAAGAATTTAATGGGGGTAATAATATTCTCAAAAAATTAAAGCAATGAAGCAGTGCTGGATTAAAAAGGGAATTTAAAAGCCTTTTCCCTAGCAACCATTGCTTCAGCTAATAATTTTGCTATGGGCCAAACCAATATTTTTAAAATAAAACTAAATATGAAAACTAAATAGGGTAATATTTTTCAGGGTTTGTTAAATGGGATAGGGAAAGGTCAACTTTTACATCTATCTATTGGAGTCCTTTAAATAAGAGGGAGAAAGTCACAAATATGGGAATTGTTTAAGGAAGAGAGAAAACCCAGGGTTTAAAACTTCATTTGAAGCTTTAAAACAAGAATTTAATGGGGGTAATAATATTCTCAAAAAATTAAAGCAATGAAGCAGTGCTGGATTAAAAAGGGAATTTAAAAGCCTTTTCCCTAGCAACCATTGCTTCAGCTAATAATTTTGCTATGGGCCAAACCAATATTTTTAAAATAAAACTAAATATGAAAACTAAATAGGGTAATATTTTTCAGGGTTTGTTAAATGGGATAGGGAAAGGTCAACTTTTACATCTATCTATTGGAGTCCTTTAAATAAGAGGGAGAAAGTCACAAATATGGGAATTGTTTAAGGAAGAGAGAAAACCCAGGGTTTAAAACTTCATTTGAAGCTTTAAAACAAGAATTTAATGGGGGTAATAATATTCTCAAAAAATTAAAGCAATTAAGCAGTGCTGGATTAAAAAGGGAATTTAAAAGCCTTTTCCCTAGCAACCATTGCTTCAGCTAATAATGAGCAGGAGCTGCTATGGGTCAAACCAATATTTTTAAAATAAAACTAAATATGAAAACTAAATAGGGTAATATTTTTTCTGGGTTTGTTAAATGGGATGGGGGGGGGGATGGTGCTGAGTTTGCAAATAAATAAATAAATAAATACCCCACTTTCCAGTGAGAATAGGCGGGCACATTTGGGATGGAGGGGCAAAACACGTCATCATCACGTCAGCATACCGAAGCCAATCACAACTTTAGAATATTTGTAAATTTAAGGGGAACCAATAGAAAGTTGCGTTTGGGGCGGGATTTTTTGAGGAAAAAGTATAAAAACGCATGTTTAGGCCCAGTCGTTCATCGGCTTTCTCAGGCGGATCACGAGCTCCTCTACGTTGTGTTAATCTCTGGTGAGTCTTATTTGAAATATATATATAGGTTGAAGGGTCCCACTTTGTACCCTAACCCTGATGCTCCACATACTGGTGCTGAAGGAGGGAAGGGGCTCCTGCGTCCTCATGGCGGGAGTCTAAAATGCTGAATTCTTGCTGGCCAGGGTCCCCATGACTGAAAGGGTTATTATTTTTTTTCTATTCCAGAAAGAATTCCAATTCAAAATTTGAAATGGCTTTTTTTGGCGGATTTTCTGATGGTAAATGATTATTAATTTCTCTGTGGGTTGATGGAGAGGGGGGCTACGGGAAAGGCCACAAAATAAATGTCTGAATTTTCCCCCATCTAGCTGAGCTGGTAGATCTGACTGATTCGTTGTATGCAGCTGAAAGTCTACATTCTACAGATATTTTACAATTCCAGGGAAGCCAGCGCCCCCGAACTCCAGGAAAAGGTAAAAAAACTTCCTCTGGTAGGAAGGGTCTCTATTGGGGGAATTTCTGTGAGGCTTTGTCAGGTGCTGATTTTCCTTTTATTTTTTGTAATATTTTGCAGGGCAGGCTAATAACCATTTCAATGTGGGGAAGAGCAATGCCAATCAAAATCAGAGATGGTCTTCTTTTGGGCAAGGTATGAATTATAAATTATGTTGGGGGGCCTTGTGTTTTGTGGGAGGTGACATTTGCACATAGGCTGTTTGCAGCATGCTGTTTGCTATATGTGTGCTGCTGCATGTAGAGACCTTTGTGGCTTAATAAAAGTAATAGTGCTTTTACATGAGTTCTGTTAGAAAGTTCTGTTAGACTGCTAGATTAAGACCAGTTTAAGCCGCTTTTATTGTTAGGGCTGGGAATCAACTTTTTGTTCACATGTACAGCTTATTATTATTATTATTATTATTAACATTTAGATACTTCCATGAAAAAAAAGGAAAACGGCCCTAATTTCACAGGAGGCAGCCCATTTCCTGGTAAAAACCCCAGAATGAGCCGAGAAGAGGAGACCCAAGCCCTAAAGAAAAGACGCGGGTCTGCTACGGCTGTCAGACCAGAGAGTTCAGCTGTTTCTACGGCACCTGCCTTTCAATCGCAGGCTCCAAATTTCCAGGTTAATGGGGAAGGGAAAAATCCTGCTGTTTCTCCAAGCTTCAATCAGACTGCCCGCAGAGCTTCCGGAGGCGAAAGTGGACCCCGAGATCCCCGTGCAGCGACACCGAAGGAAGACAAGAAACCAATAGGGCCCCCAATAGTCAACAAGCAAGAGGGGCCATCTCCTGATGGTGAAAAAGTTCCTGATGTGCCTACAGAAGTGGGGGAAGGTACTTCAGGCTGTATTAAAGTCTCTTTAATTGAAATGTATCATGTGGGAATGAAAAAGATTGAAAAATATGAAAATAATGTGGGGGCTTTGAGAGAAAATCTGGAAAAAATAAAAAAATTAATTTGTGAGGATCCCAAAAGGGAGGGCTTTGAAGGGGATGCAATTGCTGCCATGTCAAAAATTAAACGTCTTAAGTGTTTTTGCTGTCAATTTTTGGGAGAAGAGGGAACTCAGAATGAAAATAAGTCACTAGCAACCTCTTGTGGCCAACGCTGGGCAGTGCGGGGGAATAGGGAAATGCCGGCGGGTTGGGGTGGGCCTATTACAAAGCATGAATCCTCATTTCCTCCCTGCCTAGAAGAGGGGGAATGGGCATTTCCACAAAGCAACAGCAATGAAAGCTCAGAGTCAAACAGCCCTCCGGCATCCCCCAGAAAAATCCCCAGCCAAGCCTCACCAGTCCCAGAGGCCCCCAGGGAGCCCAGAAATGTGGGGAACCCATTCCCTTCCTCCACATTCACAGCCATTTTGGGGACGCCTCCTCCTCCTCCTTGCCCCTCCTGCATAGCTGGTGACGTCATCACGGGAGACTCCCCACACACCCCGCCCCCTGAAGACCCCCAGGCAGCACTCATTGCTGCTTCTGAGCAAAGGCAAGAAAACATCATACAGCCTCTGGATTCCCATTTCTCCCAGGGGGATAATGAGCCCTTCTCCCCCTTTTCTGAGTGGGCTTCTAATGAGGGGGCCTCAGGCCTCATTGATGGTGCTGGGCACATGCTTTCCCCATTTTTGGAAGGGCCTGAAGAGGGTACCCCTCCAGCCACAGAGGCGGGCCAGAGTCAGCCCAGACCCCTCCCTTCCTCATTGAGGACGGAATCTCCGCCCTTCCCCCCATCATGTATAGCTGGGCCTGACCCCCTCCCTAATAAGTGGCCTTTGCTGCTTCCAGCGGAGAGAGCTCTACAAGGAAATAGCAAGTCCCATATGTTTTTGCATTGGGAAAGGAATCTACTTCCTACTTCCTCTCCAGAGGCTGAGAGTGCAAAAAGCCCATCTGTAGCCTCTGATCAGGAACCAGAGCCATTCTCTGCAACCCCCCATAGCAGCCCTGAAAGGTTCTATGTGGAAGGCAATAAAGCCTCTTTTGAAAATGTGGGTTCTGCAGGCCCCCATGCCAGCAATCCCACACTAACCACAGCCCCTCACCACAGCCTGTGTGAAGATTCCCTTTTTGAACTCTGGCCCCAGGATAACCCGGGGGCTATGCAAAGGGAGGAAGGGAATAGGGAACTGCCTTTTCTGCAATGGGAGGAAGGGAATAGGGAACTGCCTTTTCTGCAATGGGGAGGCAATTTTCCCTCTTCCTCAGAGGAGGAGGAGGAGGAGGAGGGAGAGAATGGGTGGACAGGGCCTCTGACTTCACTCTCTCCCCAAAATATTGAACTCATGGATAGGCAGGGGCTGGGAGAGGCGTCTGAGTCCTCTGAAAACAATGATCCTACCCATAGCACTGTCAACCCCCTGATCCCTCAAGAGGCGCCCCCTAGTGTCTATATCGAAAATGTCAGGGTGTGGGAAAGGCATTTTCCTAGGTTCCGTGGAAGCGTTTATACACACGAATTTAGATTTCATAATCTAGATCAGATAGATTCGTTCTCTGAAGCTGTGCGGGTGTTACACACTTCAATACAAGCCCTGCTTGATAGTTTTCTGAGTCAGTTGGACGATGGCGATGTGGTACAGATGAGGTTGGAATCCCAAATTCTGCAAAATCCTCTTTTCTCTCTTAGGAGAGGAAGAGATGAATTTAACGCAGAACACTTCCTCAATCATATTGAAAATCTATTGCAAAGCAAAGCCGAGATTTGTATAGATTCGGGTTTGAGGCTTTTTATCAGTGTGATCAGGGCGCCTCGCGGAGCAGGATATCGCAGGCTGCTGAAGTCTATTCCTGCCAGTATGATTGTTGACAAGAAGAGGCGCTTTTTAATAGATTTCAACAGCGTAGGACATAATTTGTGTTTCGCCGGTGGATTATTGGGAGCTATGGATTCTGGGGATTGTACAGATGCTGAATTGTTAGCTGGTGCTCAAAAATTACATATGGATCTGGGGTGGGATTTTCAAAGAAAAGTAGCTTTCTCAGATTTACCCACTGTAGAACGCCATTTCAGAATTAATATTCAGGTGCTTTCCTGGGGAGAAAAAGGATGGTCTCTGTTTAAAACAGAGGAACCTAGATATCCTAAAACCTACTTTATGTTCTTCCATGAAAATCATTTTTATGGCATTAAAAATGTAAGGGCTTTCATAGGCCAAAAAAATTACTGCAATCTCTGCCATTCTTTATATGATAAAAATCACCGCTGTTTGTACATGTGCCGGGCGTGCAGAAGGAGAGAGTGTGACTATGATAAGGGGTCATTGAGATACTGTGATATTTGTAAGGTTCTTTGTAAATCGCAAGTTTGTCTGCATGAACATTTGAATCAAGCATTGGCCCAGCACGGCTTTTGTCACCCCCGTGAATGGTGTAAGGGATGTCAAAGCTTCGTTGGAAGCGATCACGCCGGTCGTTGTCCAGGGAAGCGTTGTAGAATATGCAAAGTTGTCCTTAAAGGGGATGAAAATCATCTCTGCTTCATGCAGAAGCTTGAAAAACCTACAGTGAATGCCAGGCTAGTTTTTTATGATTTTGAAGCGATGCAAGAAACGGGAATTCATATTCCCAATTTTATTCACGCTAGGACACTCAAGTGTGAAACACATCCCGAGTTTGAAGGTAAAAAGAAATGGGCCCTACATAATAAAGAATTCACTTTCAGGGGGCCCTCATGCGTTTCAGAATTTATTAAGACAATCACAAAAAATAGTGCATTCAGGAATTCTGTTTTTATCGCGCATAATGCAAAAGGCTATGATAGCTATTTTATAGTCTGAGAACTTATTCGAGAGAAACTGGATCCTGAACTAATTACTCAAGGAGGAAAACTGCAAGCGGTCATGTTGAAAAGTCTAAAAATTAAATTTATTGACTCTCTTAACCATCTACCCATGGCTTTAGCAAAATTGCCGTCTTGTCTAGGGTTTGAAGGTTCCAAAGGGTTCTTCCCCCATTTTTTTAACACGGCCGCAAACCAAGATTACATAGGGCCCTTACCGGCCCCCCATTTTTATGGTGTAGATGCAATGAAGCCTAAAGAGAAGGAGGTATTTTTAAAGTGGCACGCGGAGAACCAGAACATGACTTTTGATTTACAAAAAGAATTGGAGTATTATTGTAAACAGGATGTTAAAATCCTGGAAGAGGCCTGTACCCGATACAGGCATGAAATCATTTCTATGACCAGAACAGAGGAATTCGTAGAAGATAGGGATGGAAATTACAAAAAGCGAGTCATGGCTATAGATCCGTTCCAGAGCATCACCTTAGCCAGCGTCTGTCTTAAAATGTATAGGTTTTGCTTTCTCCAACCTGAAACAATTGCTATCCCCGACTGTAGGGATTACCACGGCAGCGTTAAACGCTTCTCAACGGCATCCATTCAGTGGCTGTCCTACCTTGAACAAGCGGAAAATATCCAGATAAGGCACGCCTTAAAGGGCGGGGAAGTAAAGGTAGGCTCTTACTTCCTAGATGGCTACGCGGTTGTAAATAACCAAAAAATAGCCTTTGAGTATCTCGGATGTTTTTTCCACGGCTGTCCTGTATGCTATTGTCCATCAGATCGGAATGATTTGACAGGCTCCTCTTTTGAGTTTCTTTACAACGCTACTCAGAGGAAGCTCCAGTATTTGAAAAAATGTGGTTTTCAAGCTAGAGTTCTTTGGGAACACGAATGGTTTTCTATGATCAGATCAGACCCCGCTCTTCAGAACTTTCTTGCGGCCGTCCGGTTCCCAGAGCCCCTATCCCCCAGAGATGCTCTCTACGGAGGCCGAACGAATGCGATTCGTCTCTATTACAAACCCCAGCCCGGAGAGCAAATTCATTATTACGACTTTACCAGCCTATACCCTTTTGTCAATAAGACGAAAGCTTACCCGATTGGGCACCCCACAATCATCTATGATGATTTTGAAGATCTTGAAAACTATTTTGGCTTGGCTAGAGTGAGGCTGGTACCCCCTAGGAAGCTGTATTTCCCCGTTTTACCCGTAAAAATAGGAGGTAAGCTAATGTTTCCGCTGTGCCAAACATGTGCGGAGAACCGCCAGTTAGACCCGTGTTCTCACGGTGACCATCAGAGAGCGCTGGAAGGCGTGTGGTGCACGCCGGAACTGAACTTAGCTCTAAAAAAAGGTTATAAATTGTTGAAAATTTTTGAAGTCTGGCATTTTGAAAAAAAATCTGACACTCTGTTTTCAGAGTACATTAAAATGCACCTCAGGAGAAAACAAGAGGCTTCGGGCTATCCTGACTGGTGTGTGACGGATGAGGATAAAACCAGGTACATTCAGTCTTATTATGAGAAGGAAGACATACAGCTCGATCCTGAGCAGATACGTAAAAATCCTGCCAAAAGGCAGATTGCTAAATTGTTTTTAAATTCTCTGTGGGGTAAATTTGCTCAGAGAGTAAACCTCCCTAACACAGAAATTGTGAGAGACCCAGACCACCTCTTCCAGCTTTTGTTTTCTGAGAAATTTGAAGTATCCTCTTTTGATTTTATCGATGATGAGGCGGTGTGTGTAAGTTGGAAGCATACTAAAGACAGGATAGTGCCGCCTTCTAATACCAACGTGTTCATTGCAATTTTTACAACTTGTTTTGCCCGATTAGAACTTTATGGGCTGCTCGATAAATTGCAGGAAAACTGTTTGTATCACGATACGGATTCTGTCATCTTTGTGAGCAAGCCGGGTGATTATCGCCCCCAAACCGGTGACTATTTAGGCGAATTAACCAGCGAGATAGCGCCAGATCAGCAGATAACGGAGTACGTAGCGGCAGGTCCAAAAAGCTATGCCTACAGATTGTCGGATAACTCTGCGTGTATAAAGGTTAAAGGAATCACTCTGAATTCTGCAAACAGTGATAAGATCACCTTTAACAGCCTGAAAGATTTGGTTTTTTCATATGTCTCAAAAAAGGACGGACAGCCCCCTCGAGAGATAGTGGTGGAACAAAGCGGGATTGTTAGGAACAAAAATCAATTTCTGATAGAAACCAAGACCCTCAGGAAAACACAAAGAGTTGTTTATGATAAAAGGGTCATTGTGGACAATTTCAAAACTGTACCGTACGGGTATTGAAAATCATGGATACCCGTCTACAGCATCCTTTCTCCATGATTTTGGCAGGGCCTAGCAATTGTGGGAAAAGTTACTTTATTAAAAATGTATTGCAGTATGCTGATCATGTGCTTTCTGTCAAACCTGATAATGTTGTATGGTATTATTCATGCTGGCAGCCTTTGTATAACGAACTGATGTCTAAATATTCTTTTATTCGATTTGTGGAGGATTTACCTCAAACTCTGGATGATTCTGTTTTATTTCCACCCAATAAAGTTAATCTGGTGATACTGGATGACTTAATGGAAAAAGCTTGTGAAAATGAATCTGTTCAGGCGGCTTTTACAAAGCTGTGTCATCATAAAAATCTGAGCATCATATATGTCGTTCAGAATTTATTTTGCTCCGGGAAGCAGGGCCGAACAATCAGTCTTAATGCTAAATATATAGTTCTCTTCAAGAACCCTAGAGACAAATTGCAAATATCGATTCTGGCCCGCCAAATGTATCCTAAAAACACAGCCTTCTTTTTAGATGCTTTTAATGACGCCACCTTCAGGCCCTATCAGTATTTACTCATCGACTTACAA
This sequence comes from Urosaurus nigricauda, assembly GCA_034509955.1. Taxonomy (NCBI): domain Eukaryota; kingdom Metazoa; phylum Chordata; class Lepidosauria; order Squamata; family Phrynosomatidae; genus Urosaurus; species Urosaurus nigricauda. The sequence continues at coordinate 319,656,473 of JAOEGL010000001.1, forward strand.
GCGGCAACACCAGAGGCATACAGATTGCGATCAGGTCTTTTCCCTCCTGATCTTCCAGCAGTCTATGTTCCAAAAAAGCCTTCAGGCCCTTATAAAAGGCGCTGATTCCTATATACCGAACTTTTAAGCCGTCCCTGGCAGCCGCAGCAGCATGTCCGCCAATATAAAGAAAAACCTGCCCCTCTTGAAAGTCCTTATTAAAGCGGGGCCCAGGCAGAGAAGAGCTATTTTATGCGGTGCCTCTGAGAGTCTTATAGCCGCTATTGCCGAGATAGCCCTTAATACTTTGAGAGGCAACGTGCCCTTAAAGCCTGGGCAGTTTAAGGTCCTGAAAAAGAAGAAGACCTTCATAAAGCAGCTGAGCGATAAAAAGCTCTCATTAAAAAAGAAAAAGCGCCTCATTGAACAGAGCGGCGGTTTCATCGGCCCCTTGCTCGGTTTTGCGATCCCGCTCCTGACCAGCCTCCTCACAAAGTAAGGATGGAATATGCTGAGAAAATGTATCTGGTTCCCGGTAAACAATTGGAAACCTTGCGAGGAGAGCCAGAAAATATCAGAAACGCCGCTGTTAGACGCCTGGACTCGGACATGAGAGAAATTCTCTTAAGGACAGATCTGTCTGAATATGAAAAGGCTAAGCTCTACACCGGTGTTCTGCAGCGCTTTCTAACCCTAAACAGGATGGGTGAAATGGAGAAAAATCCCATTCTCCCTGACCTTCTACCACCACCACCACCACCACCATCACCCCCGTCTCCTCATGAAAAGGATGCTTCCATTCAAGAGATTTTGGAAGGTGTTCACGGCCGCTACAGGAAAAATGCTGAGCTTCTGCTAAATAAATTAAGTCAGCATAAAGACATCTCTGCGTGGGATGATCGAGGAACCTTTCTGTATAGAGGGAAAGCCATGCCCGGCTCCAACATCCTCGACTTGATCAGAGGCGTCACCCATTCTAATCCCATCCCCGATAAGAGAAAACCCCAAGGCTGGGATATTTTTTTGAAAGCTCTGGCAGAGCTAAATATACCCACTTCTCTTGTAGGAAATATGGACGTTAGACAAATTGTGGAGAACTTGAAAATACCCTCCTTACTGCCAAAGACACCCCGTTCCCACCCCAAAAGGCAGTTCAAGAGACCTCCCTGGTTAAAGCTGGAATCCATCCCTGAGACCCCTCCGAGAGAATTCGTTAAGAAACCTGAATGGCTAACTTTCTAACCTGTGTAAATAAATAAACGCAACAACGCTGAATCATACATCGTTCTCTCTCTTTTATTGTATTAGGATTACAAGCGGTTTTTACATCGGGGGCAGCATGTCTGAACATGTTGAAATAAGTCGTAAGGCTTCCGGCACCGCTGGGCTTTTCTGTCTCTGACAAACCTTATGACCATCCGGTCGTTTTTCAAAACATCGTTAGAATACAGTTTTAAAATCTGGTCAAAAGATAGTCCCCTCGCTCGGTTTTGTAAAAAGAAAACGCAGTGGTGCCCGCAGGTCACGGCTTGGGGGTGCTGCAGCTGATTCTGCTGGAACACCGTCTCTTCGGTCTGGTGTTCTAAAAACTTGGCGATGGTCTTAGGAAGGCGGGGATCATCGGGGGCCATGCCGTAGGAATCAAAAAATTCTCCCGGTCCCTCTAGTGGCAGGTGGATAGCGATCCAGTGTTGTCCCGGTAAATGGTGAGGGTGGGTGTTCACCACTAATCCCACGGGCCTTTTGGCGAGGAATCTCTTTGGAAGCAAATCACTGGGGTATACGTCTAGAAAGGTCTTGTTCCGATATAACAACTGCGATATCTGCCCTGTGTTCATCTTCACATATAATCAAAGAGAATGTTTCTGCTGTGGTTGATTTCAATCACATTGTCAAACACTCCATACAGGATCATATTAATAGTATTTGGCAGGGGTTGAGCAAACCGGATCTCGGCTCTGAGGTTTCCCGTTTTTATGAGGGAATAGTGGTCGGCGCAACTCTGTCCAGGACTCAGGTCAAAACCGTACAAGGTATATCCGTTTAAAAATTCATTACGGTTAATTAGAAGGGCCCGGTCTTTCATTTCTTTTCCCGTCACTTGTACCAGCTGCATGAACTCTCTCACACACTGCTCCTCGGCATAATTGGGTTGGAGGGGCTTAGAGGGTACTTGAACCCCGTCTACGTATAGGGCCACGAAATTAACATTGAAGTGTTTGAAATTGAAGGGATTTAGGGTGTAGTTGCCGCTAAAAGCGGCGTTGTCGACAAAGCCTATGACGATCTGCTTAGGCAGCTGTCCCAAGAAGAGGTTTTCTTGGTTGCATACGAGGCTTCCTCCGGGTATACTGAACACCTTCATCCCCACACGCTCGATGGGGTACTTGGCGTTAGCGGTAAGCAGCGCTTCCGCGTGCCCCAATCGGACACCCGGTGAAACTTTCACCCTTTTCACAAACAGGGCGGCATTCAAAATGTGCAGTTTGTAATTCTCATTTCCAGCACCGCTCATCAGGCAAAATGCGTCCTTGCTGCGGGTGAGTTTAATTTTCACGTCCACACCGTTCAGCAACATTTTATCCTGAAAGAACAAATCGCTGTGCAGAGGACCCATCAGATCCCATTTGCGGCTGCCGGCTGTTAGAGCCGCCCTAGCTCTAAACCCCCTGTTTCCGGCATCTGTGAGGAGAGTTTGCTCCATCAGTCCGGAGGTATCTTTATGGAAGCCCCCCGCCGTGAACTGGGTGCTCAGGGTGTCGCCGCTGTAATTCAGAATCAGTTCCATCATGGCTCTGTAGGGGTAGCAGTTGTTACTCTGAGTGATGAGCCGATCTCCCAGGGTGACGTCAAGTTGAGAAAAAAGAGAGGCTATGGGGTAATTGATTAAGGCCACCCGGGCGCCGTCGTCGATATCGGAGTCGTCCTCTTTTGTTATTTTACAACAGATGTATAAAAGAGTGTTGTTTAGATCGATGTAGTCTTCGCTGTTTCCCGTGATATAAAAATCCAGAGGCGCGTTGGGGGAAAGGGCCGCCAAAGGCGGGACCTCGATGTACATACTGCTCTCGATGCTGGTTTGGGTTGGGGATAATTGAAAGAGATCCAATTCGGACTTGGCGCATTCTTCAGAGGTTCCGTGAATGAATGCCATCTTAAAATATATCTCTGCTGTTCCTTTTCGTCCCGCCCTTTTTCTTCAGCGCAGATTTCTTCTTCTTCGCTGTCTGCCGCTTCTGAATCTTTGTTTGCCACACGACCGTCCTTTTTAAAGGCATCGGCGGCCCCTGACGCTGTTGAGACGCCTTGCGCTTCACTCCGCCCCTTCTTTTCAAGTAGGCCACGCCTGAACCCTCCTGGCGATGCATTCTGTTCATAACTCTTCCCACAACGTCCCCGGCAATGTTGTTCACTGCCGTCTTAACATGCGGCTTCATCAATTCCAACCCTTGCTTCAGAAAAGGAACGGCTTTTCGAAAAAGCCCGCGAAATATCCCTCCCAACCCCGCTCCGTACATCATAGGTGCCCCTATGAATCCGGGCAATCCTCGTCCGGCCTGCGCCCTGTAGTAGGCCCTGTAGGCATCGACGTCCCCGTAGTCTTTTAACACAACCATTTTAAATTAAAGATAGGCTTTCCTGGGTCGGAAGTGCAGCCTCACTATCACCTTCCCAACACGAAATGGTACGTGTCTGTTCAAGTCAGTCTTTATTTCAATGGTAATCGTGTGAATGTGGCTCTTACTGACGGGAATATAATTCGGCTTATCATAGGTCACGGTGATACACTCGTGACTTTTCCCTCTGACCGGTACGCAGCGCAGCAACGGCACCGAAAAATCCCCAACAATCTGGTGCTCTATAATATCCGTGTACAGGTACAGCGAGTTGAATCCTCCGGTAATGTCTGCTGTGCGACGTGGTTTTGTTAGATTTCCACGGGTATTATATATACCCAATATGCGGGATAGCTCCTCGGCTAGTGAAAACTCATAAACATCAGGACCTCTAAAGTTCACTTTGGCCGTCACTGGGTCGTAATACAAATACACGGCGGGAGGGTTTGGTTTTTGTGTCTGTATGGCATGATTCATGGCTTTCACGATATCGGAGACGTCATTGTAATATCCTTTCTTCAACTGAAACTCCCAGTTCTTTGAATCTTTGGACAACTGAAACATCAAATGTTCTGTGACCGTGAACCAGCTGTTGGGGTACTGTATCTCTGCTAACCCCACTTCCCATTCTCCTTGCAAATCTAAAGGTTGAGCCAGCTGTATCGTGAAATTGGAACTTGTATTATGGAGATAGGCATCTAGACAGGCGTTACTGGGCAGGGTAATGTAAAATCCGCCGTTCATTTCTCCCGCCCCTTTGATTTCTGTTCAGGATCCGCGAGCTCTGAAGCGGCTACCCAGCTGTTAAATTTATCAGGCCACCCTAACCACTTCACCAAGTGATATTTTTTCTTTTTTCTGAACCTTGTGGAAATAATTTTTTCAATTTGGTAGCTCCTATTCTGCGGATCGTTCACTTTTTGTAATTCCTCGGGATAGAAACCACCCAACACCGCTTCGCCGTCATAATCTTTTAGCTGGTAAACCGGCCTCTTTCCTCTTCTGTGCACCTCGTCAACTATGAAAATTTCCTGGGAATACGTCCCTTCATAACTTTTTTCAAAACGACCCCTACTTTTGGATACCCTCACATGATCTCCTTTTTTGAAGGCCTCTTTTTGCTCCTTCGTTTGAAAATAGGGCCCGTAAACTCTTTTCCAGACCTGCAGAGAGTTGGAAGAATTCACATCCCGAGGCCTTTCTTGAATGGTTCTATGAAAGCTGCTGTTATAACTCTTTATAAGTTCCGGCAATATGTCGATATACCTGTAAGTGTTATTGGCTGTAAAGTATCTCCACATTCGTGACTTTAAAGTTCTATTGAACCTTTCCACTATTGCTGCCTTGACTTCGCTATGTGTTGAAAAATGGTGCACCCCGTGCTCCTTTAGCAGCTGTTTCACCTTTTTATTTAGAAATTCTTTTCCCGCGTCGGTTTGCAAATGGCGGGGGGTCCTTCCTTCCCCAAATATAATTTTGAAACCTCTGTACACCTCCGATCCCGTCTTATCTTTCAAGGGTACCGCCCAAGCATATTTTGACAAAATGTCCACTACCGTTAAAATATATTTATAACCCCTATTGTATTTTTGTAGATTTTGCATGTCCACCAGATCCGCTTGCCATTGGGCGTCCACATCAGAAACAACCGTTTTATTTCTTTGGAAATTCTTTCTGGCCTGTTTATGAAGGGTATATGCTTCCTGATCCTTTAACCACTCTTTCACATGGTTTCTAGTTACACTGCTGTGCTTGGAAGCTTCTCGAAAGAGCGCTTCCACTCCTCCAAAGCTACCCGATCCCCCCGGATTATAATATATCTTTTTTAATAAATCATTCTGAGAAACCATATTGAGCGCCGCACATACTCCAATAAAGACACAGGGTCACAACACACTATTTTATTGATCTTTTCATGAAGATTAAGCAAGCCTTTATTTCATCTCTTCTTCTTCGGGTTCAGAATTGGTGACATTTACACAGATACACGTCAGGCAACACTTTGTAGAGGAAATCTCTGTTACTTTTTCTGTATTAGAGTCCCCGTCGGTTATGTCCTGTGCAGCTTCTTCATCTTTTCTCTATCATAAAAACACAAAAGAAAATACCCAATAGCTCATCATATATGTGAACACACACACACACACACACACACACCACATATTCCTTCTTGTTAGGATATTTACCATTCTGAGCGGGGCCATATCTTCATAAATTGGCTCCTCTTCCTCCGCTTCACGGCTCATTGGGGCCATTGGCATGTACGGGCTTTCCTCTCCATCGCTGCTGGAGATCTCTTCCTGGAAGCCAGCATCCGATGATACGTCAGACAGTGAGCTTATCCGCTTTTCAGAAACCCATTTTTCAAACTGTTCCTTCAGTTGTTCTGGAGAACCAAAGATCCGCTCCTCAAGCACCAATTTTGTTATAGATTCATACTGCCGTTGTAGGTCTCGAAGCCGGGGCACAAGCCGTCTTTCCATTCTCTGAACATCTCTCTCCTCAGTCCCCGGAGAAGGCGGAGGAGTCTCCATCAGAGCTTGTTGAGATCTCTCTGGCACGGTCTCTGCGAAATTCAGCATTTTTTCGGGTAGGTCGTCCCAAAAGCCGCAGCAGGCCGTAGCAAGCAGTAGCGAGCAACGCTAGCAAGCAGCGGTAGCGTCCGCGAAGCCGAGACCCCTTCTCATATACCCTACTGCGCATAGGCGTTGTTCCTTCCGCCTGAACCGCATTGGACGGGTCGGAAGCGCGGGGGATTTGAGCCAATCAGCGTCGTTTACGTAAACCTTTCGGCCAATCAGCGACGCCGATTTTGAAGCCACGACCCCATGGGCGGGGCGTGGGGGAGCAAAGCGCACGCCGCGCCTTCCCCTAGCTCAGATCGCGGTGGACCTCTGGAGCGTTCACATCGGGAGGGAGAGACGAGTTCGTAGAGGTGTCACAAGCACCCCGAAAAGTTTCGTCGGCGCAAATAAAATGGCCGCCCATTCTCATCTTCGGACGCGGATCGCTGCCACGCCCTCGATCAGGTAGGGACGGGACCTTCTCCTACTGGTCGGGCGGGAGGAGCCGGGTTCAGAGAGGGGTCACACATACCCCCAAAAAACAACTTGGGCCAAAAACCAAAATGGCCGACCTTTGGGGGTTCCGCCGGAACCCCCAAAGCTAGCACCCCCAAATCTAGAACCCATTCCCAACATCTGACACCCCAAAACCTAGAACCCCCGGGGGAACCCCCAAAATTGACACCCCCCCAAGATCTAGAACCCACATATCCAGGGGGAGGGGCTAAGAAGCTCAGGGGGCGGGGCTAAGACTCAAAAAGGGGCGGGGCACCTGTCACTTTTTGTTTGACGAAAGGTGGGGGTCTTATACTACTCTCTCTATTCCATCACCCAAGTCACTTATAAACTATTATTATTATTATAAAAAGATACTGGATGATACAAAGGCCAAAACAGAACCCTGTGGAAAGTTACCAGTCTCTTCTTTGCAGGATGAAGAGAATCAAAAACTCTTTGGATGTGGTCTATCTGCCAGTTACAAATCAACTCAATGGTAGCACTGTCTAGCTCACATTTTACCAGCTTTTCTGCAATACTATAATGGGGTATATTTTCAAAGGCCTTAATGAAATCAAGATATACTAAGCACTCTGCTGATCTGCCTAAGTTTTAACTTTATAAAATTTTCCCCACTTTTGGCATTTTTCACTGTTCAATTTTTTTTTTAATGTCAGACTGCTGTACTTTAACATATACACAAGCTTTGTTTTTAGGGGTTTGTTTTAGCTTTTTTTTTTTTTACCTGATATTGACAATATTTCACATTTTATTTCCTTGATTTTGGCACTCTACTACCAGGCAAAGGATACTGCCACTAATGACTGCCTACATTGTTGTCTGATAACTGCAGCTACTAAAGAAAGAAAAGATTTCCTGTACTGTGCAGTACTTCTAGCTTCTCCGCTACTATCCATGATAGGAAATGGTAGGAATAAAGGCAACTTTTCATCTAGCTTCCATCCATATGGTAGCATCTGTAAACTCAGACAAAATTCACTATAGTCAAATAATGAACAGGATATGACCATCAAACTGATATTATACACAAACCTTAATTTGCAGTTAATGGTCCTAATAAAATTTTACATATTTGCAAAAACAAACAAACATATTTTTCAGTTTAAATATGTGGGTCTGTTCCACTATGCAGTCCAGAAGGTGGTTGCTTCCATTGCAAATTTTAATGCAAGTCCTTTTTCTTTAATACTCTTTTTTCTGAGAGACAACGCAAGCACCTAAAGAAGTCCATCCTGTACTTCCATTGATGACTTATTTATAGCGTTACAATCCCTTCTGCTTACTGATATGATAATAAAGGCTTCCTCAGTGGCTACTTAAAAAAAACTGCATCCCAAATTATAGCAATTTGTTAGCATTTTAATTTCACTGGTTCCATCCAAAACAACAGAAATCAGTCTAGAATATACTGTAATCAAGGAAGGGGGGGGGGGAGAGAAGTTACTGAACAGAGTTACAAATCACTCATATCCCCCTCCAAAATATTTGAAACATCTCCTTCAATACAGACCCTTGGGGCACTCTGAAAGAGCTCTAGCTACTCAACAGTTACCTGCTATGCACACAAATCAGTCCTATCCCATTCCATTCTAATTTTTTTCCCTTTTAGCTGCCTTGTATCCTATTTGTGTGAAGAGAATGGGATATGAATTCAATAAATACATAAATTCTTCTTTTTTCACTTCCTCAAAAAATTTTCTACCCCCCAAAATTAGCTGTTCCTATCCTCCACAAATCCAGCTATCTGACTTGGGTTCAAAAAGGACAGCTTTATTCTATTTTTTAAAAATTAGCAGTTCATAATGTACTTCTTATCTTGTTTTTGCAGAGAGAATGGAGCTTCTCCTTTTCTGCTTCCAATTAAGTAGCTTGTTTGATTTCTCTATTGGCTATCGGGTGATGCACAGGTATAAAGTCAACTCTTTCATTATTTAATCATCATGTTTGTGATGAACAAATTGTTGGCCTCGCAAAATTCACTCAGTCACTCTCTTGTTTCATTTCTTGATCCTAGGCCAAATATTTCTATAACTATTATCCTGCTCTCTCTCATACTTTTGTATTGCTGTTGTCTATGATTAACAAGTCTTTCTTTGATGTGTGTTCAGTTTCCTTCTAAACTTTAGCATAGAATCTTTCAATTTCTCCTCCTCCTACCTCTATAGTTGGATCATAAACTTAGATTATGACTTTATAGATGCTTTTCCCTGAAAACCTATTGATATTAGTCAGACTTTGCATTATATTCTTTGATTGCTTTTGCTACATCTCACTATTAATGGCACCCAATATGTTCTTAAATTTTTATTTTCCAAATAAAACACTATGTAGTTAAGACTGAAAATGTCCTATTCTTGTCAACTGTAGCTCTCTCTCACCCCAAGTATTGTAATGTTTACACATTCTATTTCTTGTTTTACAATGTCTAGTTTCCCATGATTTATGCTTCCCACATTCCATGTTCCTATATGTGCTGCACACCTTCACACTTTCCTTTCACCTTTGAGCACATCAGCAGCTGAATGTCCTTTTGGCTTGACTCCAGTTGCGTCAATAGTTGTAGTACTACTCATACATGACTTCTGCTATACCCGAGTAGCTCATTGAGTGCCTTCTGACCTGTAAGTCTCATATTCTGGCCCTATTTCTTGGTTCATTTTCGACTGTCTTCTCAAAGGGTTCTCAAGACAGAAGGCTTCAGTAGTGGTCATCATTGCCAACTTCTATGCAATACTAAAAATCATTAGCTATGATGCCACAGTTGTTGGACCTAAGAGATTACTGGTGTCACCCCCTCACAACTTTTGTTGCCCAGTAGCTGTTTGGCAAATTTAGCCTTGTTCCTCAGCAAAAGCCTGTCTGGTACAGGAGACCCTACCAATGGCACTGCTACCATCAGCATAACAGTAGCATACAGTCCCTACTGCAACCGAATGATATTGCCATGGTGAGAGATTTCTTACTATTTTGACTAATAGTTTGTAATTGTATTTGAATAGTGTATATACTCACGTATAAGTCTAGCAATTTTAGTTAAACAAATTGACTCAGAAAATTTAGATTGACATAACCACATGTCAAAATACTGTACATTAACTTTTATTTTAAAAAGGAACCATGCCTTTCTCTGAGTACAGTGACAAAAGACTTAAGTCCAACCCAGAAGAACCTAAAAGAAGCACTGACCCCCCTCTACTCTCTCTGCTTCATCATCGCTTTAGACCATTTTGAATGCCTGGGTGGGAATATGGTTGCAGTGGCACCATTTCAGAGCTTCCCCTCAAAGGAGTAAAGAGAGGAATCAGGCACTGAAGGATCTGAACAAGACATTTGTGTGCATTTGCCAGCTTTTCAAGGTTAAAATCAGGCAAAGTTATCAGACTGAAGTTAAAGGCTATCATTACTTCTAATGTAATTGCCACTTTGCTTTGCCTTTATATCCTTTTTGACATTTTATAAGTCCCACCTGTACCTGGTTGCCTCTCCTATACATCACACAGCCACAATCTATTGTAGTTCCCTCCTTATTCCTCCATGTTGAGCAAAGACAGTTATGCCTATTAGAATTTTCTAAGTTCTTTGGTATTGTTTTCCTTTGCTTCAGCCTTTACACCATTTGTTACATGCTCCTTAGCTTTACTATTGACTTATCCATCGGTCATACAAAAATCCATAATTTTGCCCCAAAACCTGCCTTCAAATTATACATGAGAGTGACTTAGTCAAACATATACCATAAGTTTATCAAGACCTCACACACACACACACAAAAAAGCACATATCTGATGATGTTGTCATTTCAAGTATTTTGCCACTTACCAAAAGGTTGAACCCTCAATATTTCCAGCTTTCCCTACTTTCATCTTGTTTGGCATCATTATGATGCATTGCAACAATAAGAAAACATCTAGTAATTTGATGGATATCTCTTTAATCAGTAACACATGAACATTGTGCCCTTATAATACTCAAGTCAATACGGTTAAGATTCCATCTTTAATTCTCTTTATCCACTTATTCACTACTGCTTCTAAAGGTAATCAGATTATTCAAGACAGGTTGTGTCATGGAACGGCACAGTAAGCTTTTCTTCAGTGGCCTAAGAAACATTTTCACTTGACCTCTATTTGAGCAGAATGGACTGTATTCCTTTTACGTTTATAAAATTAAACTATCTGATGCAAAAAAATTTACATCTTTGCTTCTTTTTCAGCAAATGCACTAGAAATTACAGTAAAAACAGGTACAGGTTTTGTTTTTTAAAAATACAATAACATGAGGCTTCTTTTTCACCTTTTCTTTTTAATGAAATACAGTGGGTCATTGTTACCCGCTGGGGTTTGGTTCCAGGAGTGGATAACAAAATTTGTGGATGTTCAAGTTCCATTAAATGTTAAAATGGAAAATCAAGGTCTACTATTTGAAATGTATACTTTTTTGGAATATTTTCAAGCCGTTTATACGCAAATCCATGGTTAAAAAATCCATGGATAAGGAGGGCCAACTGTATGCATTGGCCTTACTTATTCAATGAGATAGATTCTGAATTCAGGAGACAACTTATATGGGGCCACAGACATTTATTCCCATGCCCCCTTTTATTGCCGAGTGGACAAGCTTCAGGTTCATTACACTTTTATGTACCTAGATTAAAAACTTGATTCAGTAAAATGAAATCATTTGTCTAAAATGTACAGATACATTAGACTAAGCCATCTTGAATTATGTGCTGGGAGAAAACAGGACATAAAGTAAGTGAATAAATAAATAAGTTTAGGACAAGTTGATGGACAGATACTTTCCAGTATTATAACTGCTTTCTGAAGTTAGGCACAAGTATTGAGTAAAGAAATGTGGTTATCTATTAATTCAATCTGAATTGAACCTTAATATTTTCTACTCTTATCTAACACATTAAGTTGTTACATATTCAGTTGTGAATTTTAGTTGTACAAACATCCACATTTCTTTGACATGAATACTAACAATAATTATTACTTATTGTTTAGTTGCTTGTTTTAAAATTGCTATCATGATATACCACAGTATTTGGATTCAGCTTTTTTTTAAAATCAGATTTGGGTTTAGGGAGACATCTACAAACCAGTGATGGGCAGATTCATCTTGACAAAGACCTTTCAAACAAACAAACAAAAAAAAAAGAGTACTCCTCATCACAGGACTTAGGAAAAAAACATCTGTGTGGACTATTCCACGTGTAGTACTGCCCAGATCATACTACCACTGCTTATGGATGGCTTTGGCATGTCATTATAGTCTTCTTCTTAAAAGTAACTTATCAAGCTCCACTCTCACAGCAGACAGGATAAAGCCCTTGATTTACCCTGGTGTCCCAACTGCTGCTCTGAACATGAGGAGGATTCTGTCAATTTCAGCTTTAATAGTTTTCATGGAAAAAAAGAGAACTAATCGTAAGAGAAAAAAACATTATTTCAGAAAGAAGAGAATGTGCTACAAAAACCAACATGGCATTAATGAAATTAGTCAAATATCACAGCAAAAGTTGCATGTAATATGACAAAAATAATGTCCTCTTTTTCCTATGCAAATCTATTTCCACCTATCCAAGTAGTTACAAGTGCACTATCCAAATAGCTACAAATGTATTTCAAATTGTTTTATCCATAAAAAAGAGGCAGATTTTGGGGTTCTTACAGATCTCTCCCATAAAATCTATACATACAGGGAGAGACTACTTTGTGGCCAATCTATAATTTCACATTGAGAAGCTATGTTCAAAATTATCCAGAGATAGAAGTGAGAACTAAACACATTATCTAGGGAGAAATCCAAGATTTTAATATAATGATGACTAGGGAGAAGTGGGACCACCAATTTCCTCCCCCCTCCCCTTCATGCCAAAAAACCCCAGTGAAAAAGAGCATATTCCACAAATAGTATCTAGTGTTTAATTACTATAAGTATTTTAGTATTATGTATTAGTTTATTTCAAGTTACATATGTACGTGTATCTTATTTGTCTCTTTTTTAATTGGCTTTTTCTCTTTATGTTTTTCTTTCTGAATGTTTATGGGTTTTGGTTGTGAATTAGATTATATTAAAATTAATAAATATATAATTCAAAAAAGGAAAAGGAGCATAATCCACAGGCAGAGAATACTGACTGTTCACTGAAAACATGAAGAAAAATGAGTGAGGGTTTAAATTGAGTGGCTGGTACCCTGAACAACAACAAAAAATCATGCAGCAGCATTTCATTGTAGGGCCCCAGTTATTAGGGGGGGATGTATTAATGGTGGTTTCATTCCAGCCACAAGTTTAAACATTGTATTTTATTTTTATTGAGCCTAACTGATTTCCTACATAATTTATACATACATGTTTTTAGACTTTAATACTTTTCAAACTTATTTTATCTGGTAAAACTAATACGTCTGCAGTCTGTTTGAATAGCTTTCAATTATATTTTGTTTAAGACTGTTTAAAACTGTTTTACTTCTACACTGCCCTCAAATCTTAGGATAAAAATATTTCAATTAACTAAATAAATTGTGTGCACTGTAAGAAGGGCAAGTGGGAATTAAGAATTATCTGTTTTAAATAGTTATTTTCTGGAATTATTTCAATCTCACAAGGAGGAGCAGGAGGACAAGGAGGAGGAGGTAGTAGTAGGAGTTGTAGTAGAAGTCATCTCTTAATTGATTAAATGTATTTTATTTTTAAACACATTATTTTGGCTTTCCTATCAAAAATTTGTTCATTTTAGCCATGTGGAGAAAGATTGCTCTAGAGGCAGGGGGCATTTCACATTTGAATTTTCAAATGACAGGGAACTGTTTATCAAATTAAATTTAACAACTCATCTTTTTTTCCCCAACAAAGACATGCTGATGAAACATTAAGGATGCATGGTAATTTCACTTAGCAAAACATGGATATCATTACAGCAGAAATGCTGCAGTGTGCAAGAGTAAGAAATAAAAATTTATTTCAAAATAAATTTTAAAAAAAATGATAAAGAAGCAGGACTTGAAAAATTCAGCATTAAGGTATCTGGGATAAGCAAAATGTGTATGGATCTCCAAAATAAAAGCAGAAAGAACAGAAACAAAATCTGGGACTTTCTGGTCTTTTGAATCGGTGTGGTTGCCCCCTGTATCATAGGGCATGTAGCAAGGCCTCTGCTACAAAAACCTCAAATTACAGTTAGGTTCATATGGTCAGAGGCAGTCTTTTGGATATCCTGGTTACATAACAGGCATATAGATGTGAAGGTTTTGGGGTAGAATTAAGAAACACCTCCCTCAAACAATGTTAAAAGTTGTTCAGTGGAAAAACTGGAAACCTAGGGGAATTATTATTATTATTATTATTAACCTTTATTTATATAGCGCTGTAAATTTACACAGTGCTGTACATACAATCATAAATTAGACGGATAAATATGGCGGGGGGGGGAAACTCAGATGGAATATTTTCTCTTTTGGAATGAGGGAAATGAATTTTAAACAAGGATTTACAAACTCCATACAGCTGCAATTGCATACTATTACCATTTGTATGTAAAACAGACTGAAGTCCAGGATGCTTTCCTACACCCAGTGGGTACTATCAACTCCAGGAGATGAGCATATTTACTACCTATGTAATAATATATATATTGTAGATAAAGTAGTAAAACGGGCTTAGGTTTTTACAAAATAACTGTACCATCTAATTCATATGTTGTTTTGTCATCAGGGTAGAGGGAGAAGTGGAACCCACCTCCCAAATGATGGTTTCAAAAATTCCTGAAAGTTTATACCTCTTCTAGAGGGATACTTACACAAGATCCATTCCAAGAATGGAATCAAATACAGTCATTCCTCCACATTTGCTTTTGCAGTGGGTGTGTGGCTGTCAAGGAATAGCTGGTGCCAAGCTGGGCGGAATTTGAACCCCAGGGTGCTAAAGAGAGTTATAGTGCAGGAGACACTTAACAGAGTCCTGAGTTCGAGTTTCACAGTGAAGAATTGGTGGGATAGTGGCCATTATCATCACATAACTGGTGGAAGCAGTGGGATCAAAAAGACCCATTGTGCTGCCATCTGAGAAAAGTAGTTGGGTGGGTAAAGGCAGCCCTGGAAGCAGCAGCAAATAATCCAAGAAGTCAAATGCATGAATGTGGATGGGCAATTGTACATATAAGCTCATATATGAACAAAGTCATCTTCCAATGTTCATGGAAATAATTTAGTCAGCTTCTGGGCCAAACCCACCAAACGTTAACAACTGCTATAGCTTAAAACATATATAGGATTATATACATTGTGTGTGTGTGTGTGCGTATGTAACATATGCTGTATATATCTTTATGTCATAGACTCAAGTAGTATTTTGCACTAAACAAAAAGACTGGGCATTATCCATGGGAATGTGGAAAAACTGCAAATAACAAAAACACTATATTTTACCTGAGAGAACACCTGTCTATGAATCTCTAGGTCCTCCAGTGTGACTAATGGTTCAGCCTGAATGGGATTCAGACTCCCATATAAGAAGAAAGGGTTTTTAAAAGGACAAAAGAAGTCCTATGCAATTAGTTTGAAGGGCTACCTTCTTTGATCAGCAGAGAACCAGCAAAGGGAAAGCTCATAACCACCTTATTCTGTGATGACTTGATAGTACAGCAATGCTATTAGGTCTTGCAACAATTTACTGGAAATAACTAGTGAAAGAATATCAGAAAGCTGTAATGTTAAATTCTGCAGTGAAGAGCCCATTAATGTCAAACACCACTAGAAGATGCTAAAGTAAATTGAAAGCAGACTGGAAGCAATAATGAAACATATTTAACATGCTATCACCTGTCTACAAGACCTCTACCACAGACTGGATTACTGTGATGCATAGTAAATACTAAGGACATATTGGTTATAAACACAACTGTGTAAACAACTAATTCAGTTTCTGGATCAGTCTGGATCTAAACATGGTGAATGGTTTTCAATGAAACATGCTATACATATGCATATACTTTTATGGAGCTTCCACATCAGAGGTTGACACACTCAGAGAATCCTCCTGTTGCTTGGTGGGATGCACCTCCACCATTACCTGGCACAAGAATCAATGTTCTGGCTAGTTTGAAGGACAATGTTTTGTTTTGGCTATTTCTGGGTGTACAAAATAGTGTTTCCCAACGAAACTATTCTTCATGGTTAAATCTTCTCCAAGGTGGCCTGGTTATATATATAGAAGAGCCTTGTGATCCCCACTTCTGCTCTATGTGAACTGTCTTCATTGTAGGAACAGCTTGTAAGCAACCATGGCAGTGGCAGGTGCCAGAGAGTTTCTTCTTTACAGAATTTGTTCCTTTGTAATCAGAACTGACTTATGGTTATCTTTGCAGCATCTGTTTATTTACAAATATATGAGCACAGTAGATTTGAATAAAGCAATTGCCTAAAACAAGATGGAATAACCACCAGTCTTTTGGACTCTTGAACAGGACCAACTGTGTGCTACTATTAAAGTGTGCAGCCACAAACTCAAATGTTTAATGCAGGTCATCTCAAAACTCCTTCTCTGCCAAAATTTTAACTACAGCAAACAGTTTCTCCAAACCTCTCTCCCTTATCTAAGACCCATGACATTTGGAAAAAGAGAGATCCAGTCAGCGTGCTCTTATTTGTCCTGATACGAAAAGCAATAACAGTTTGCCCCAATATGCAAAATCATAATCAAAATCATCCCCAATATGTAAGACAAAATGTGTATCACAACATGAAAAGAGAAAGTGGAATTTATACTGCAAGAGAGCTTAAGCATATATTGTTGAGTAGGCAGAAGGGCCAACGAAACAGAGGAGAACTCCAGTTTAATTACTGATCTCTTGTATGTAAATAATCACAATTTAACAAACCACTGACAAGGCTGAATTCAGCAAACTATATCTTACAGGAATATACTTCTTAAAGATTATTGCTGTACTATGAATTGCTCCGTATCCACTTGACACTATGAATTACTCTGTATCCAAAATAGCAGTTTTTTGTTACCCCTAGTGAAGAAAGGATGCCAGAGAAGAGTACAAATATATTTACAAAGCTTTAGCCTCCCTGGCAAAATTAGACTACACAGAAATATGTATTTTATAATTCAGACAGCACAGACAGAAAGGGAAAATTGCTTCTCCAGTTAATTGAGCTCAGAGAAGAAATAATGGTTCTTCATACTATGGCTGCGTTCACACTGGAGAAATAAACCGGTTTAAGTGCCATGGCTCAATGCTGTGAAATTCTGGGAATTGTAGTTTGTTGTGGGGCCCAGAGCGGAGCGGAGCTCCGCTCTGGGCCCCACAACAAACTACAATTCCCAGAATTTCACAGCATTGAGCCATGGCACTTAAACCGGTTTATTTCTCCAGTGTGAACGCAGCCTGAGAAGTTCTTCTTAATATAATGATCACCTCTAGCAGTGCAGTTATGTTCACTATGATAAGCACATCTTCAGCTGCTAAGAAGAGCCCCAGCTTTGCTTTACACCTTGCAGCTATGGGAGGAATAGGTCATTCCTGCAGTTGTGTTGCCTAGGTGTGATGCAGATATGGAGAAGAGCCTACCATTCTCTCCATCTTCAACCTGAAAAATACAACAGGAGACTAACTTTGGATACTGGTCTGATCAGAGCACTCTGCATATGTGGATTGGTTTTGATGAGGTGCTCTAAGTGCTTCTATAGCCCAGCACCAAACAATTCACCTCTCTCAATTCCAATACAGAATTCAGTCATTGAAGCCAGCCACAAGTACTAGGGTGATCACAGCTCACTTTCCAGCTTCAAGTATAGAGCTGAGGATTGTCTCTGGCCTTGCACAGAGATGCAGAGGGAGATCAAGGTCCTGAAGTGGCAAGGAGACCACAAACTTTGGTTGAACAACTAAAGCAAGCAGAATTTGTGGAACTCTGCCCAACTGAGACATCACATCAAACTACCACTAGCACAAGTGGCAATAGAGAATGAAGCCATTATTTCACTTCCCAAACCATGAGGTGAAGAATTACTTATCTGTTTTTTCCTTTCATCTGCTTTACGCCACCATCTGTGAGGACAGTAGCCTCTATCCTTCTGGAGTCTGAAGAGCCCAAGTATCAACTAGCACTGGAGTAAATTGCCTATGGCAACTCTTCTTGAAAGTTTTCAGGGTGACCAGAATTTCTGAGGATATTTTAAGTAAGCAGTGTTGGACCACATTTTCAATCCTCTCTTCTGACTCTATTCTATTAGTGCCCTAAAGCTCCTTCATGTGCCTTCAACATACAGAAAGAAGTAAAGCATTAGTTTGGAGCCCTGCTTGATTAAACCAAAGATCCATCCAGTTTAGCATTATGTTTCCCACAGTGACCACCCAGAGGCTTCCAAAAATCCACAGGGAGCGCAATCCTGCATTCTTGTTCCCCTAAAACTGTTGTTCAGTGACCCCTTGGAAATGGAAATCCTTAGAATATAGAAATTTTAAGCAAACTTTTCACAGCCTCTCTAAGTATACAATCCAGTGATAACATTGACAGACCTTACAAGGACACTCTATGTAGAGTGGATAAAATAGACTATTTTTTTTAAAAAAAATAAATAAATGTGGAGAGACTCTGGCAAAATGACCACTTCAGAACAGCCAATCGGAGCCAGGCTGGCAAAAAGCTGATGAGCAGCTATTAAAAAAAAGAAAAGAAAAAAGGAGGAGCCATTAAGAGTGGATGAGTGTGTCAAGAACTGCTAAGAGAGCAGTCAGAACTGCCATAGGTGCAATTGGAAGTAAATATGTGTCTTAATGGGATTCAGACTCCCATGTAATGTAGAAAGATTTAAAAGGGACAAAAGAAGTCCAGGGACACTGGGGAGTGCATCAGAAACTGCTAGGAGTGCAGTTAGAACTGAGATATGATCCTTAATAGGATTCAAATTCCCATGTAAGGAAGAAAGGGTTAAAAAGGACAAAGGAAGTCCAGTGACAGGAAGGCATGTGTCACAGAACTGCCAGGAGCGCAGTTAGGAATAAAGGTTCAGCCTGCATGGGATTCAGACTCCCATATAAGAAGAAAGGATTTTAAAAAGGACAAAATAAGTCCTATGCAATTAGTTTAAAGGGCTACCTTCTTTGAACAGCAGAGAGCCAGTAAAGGGAAAGCTCATAACCACCTTATTCTGTGGAATTATAACTTGCAAATAAAGCTAGAGGTTCATAGGATTTGTACTCCTCATGAATGAGCTTTAGTGGAAGGTGTGTGTGAAGAACTAAAACACAGTGTGACTGAAGCTGCTGAGTGAACTGAAACAAAGTCAATTTGTAACAAGTGATGTACACATTGTAACCACAAGCTTTGCAAACCAATTTCAAAAAGAGATACTATCATAAGTGTTTTCTGTAAATAAAAGCTATTTTCTTCTTGTTCACAAAGGAGTGGCTTGAAGTGATTTATAAATAACAACATCCAAAAGACGCTACCGAGAATATTAAAAACATTTAATAATAAGAAGCTGAAGTAAGTGGGAGGACTAAAGATTAGAGAAATAGTTCTGAGGGAAGAAAAGCCTCAAACTATTTAGGAGAAGACAGGAGAAGAATCCTGTGCAACCCGATGGTCACACATTAAACACACTAAATATCACATTAAATAAACAAACAAATTGACCTCTTAAAACTCAAGCAATTAACTTAAGAAGTTGGGTTCAAAAGGATAATACAGGTACCCATGAAAATTAAACTCTGCATACAGTTTCTTAGAAGTGAATTATGATGTAAGAAGATTAAGTTAAAGGTGCCTTTTTTGTTTGAAAACACCCAACTGAAAGAGCTTACTGCTGGCTAAGATTATAAATAACACAATAATTAATGTCTCATCTGTATTATTGTGAGCTTTTTACAGGTTGCAGGGATCAAGAAATCATCAAATCATCAGAGACAAGGAGCAAATGTATTGTATACCATTTTTCTTGACCACTCTTTCAGATCATGTATCTTGCTAAATTTGTCCCCTGAGCTCCTCTCATGTAGTCTGCATTCACACTCTATGATCTGTAACTATGTACAGTACCTTGAATTTGGCAATGAATCAGTTGTCAGTTTATGAAGGCTCTAAAACTCCAAACTATTAATATGTTCTTTCAATTTAACAAAGAACGTTTAACTTAATTGAGAAACTGACCTGCTATTGTGAAGCATTGTCTTTCGAAAGTTTTGAACTACAGGCAAGTCCTATGAAAATTTACTCAGAAGGAAGTAAGTACAAGGGGCCTTAGTACCTGACAACTTAAGCAAGCAACCCCTACCACTTTAATATTAAAAACAAAAAGCCCTGCTTACAATCCTTGTTTGTGAGTATACAGTAGAACGTGGTTCTAAGATAGAATTCTGCAGTACAAAAGTCAGGTAGGCTGCACTCACTTGAAAATTTTAGATTATGATTCCAGTTTACGTGCAGATTAATTCAGGCTGCATCTATGCTGGAGAAATAACCCAGTTTGGCACCACTTTAACTGCCCTGGCTGAAGGCTATGGAATTCTGGGAGTTGGAGTTTGTTGTTTATACTAGGCTTCATAATCAACCACACTTAATGTACAATAAGATTAACACTAGGCATTTTTCCACTCAAAGCCAAATTTTTAGATTCTTACTCAAGAGACATTAACACTGAAGCACTACACCGTTTATTTTTTAAAATTTTTGTCAGATACAAGCTATTTGCAAACGTCCAAACATTTTAACTATTTATTGATAAAATACTACTCGTCACAAACTTAGGTCCAGAATACACTGCAGAAATAATCCAATTTGAGACCATTTTCCCGGCCTTGGCTTAGTGCTAGGGAATTTTGGGAATTATAGTTTATCACAGCGTCAGAGCTATCTCTAACATAGAAGGCTAAATGTCTCACAAAACTACAGTACTATGTTTCCCTAGCATGGAACCAGGGTAGTTAAGGCAGTCTCAAACTGGGCTATTTCTGTGGTGTGTTTTGGACTTTACATTCAGAACAGATCGACAATAACTGTCAGACCAAAGAGCACTATATTCTTTAACAGGGCTACATATTTTCCTCCATATTTATTATGTTTTAAAAGCCTTCCTACACCACATTCTCTCTTCTCCTTTCAAATGCAGCTCGCTTTTGCTGGCACAGTTGTACAAATAACACTAAATAGGCTCGAGACTTAGGCGTGTCGGAAACCCAAGTGTACTGCTTCCGACAAATAATTTATGAAGAGTAGGCTTCGCCGGTATTGAATGGGGGAAAAAAAACCACAACTGGATTCAAAGTATTCAAAATATGAAGGCGCGCTGCCCGATTATTTGCGCTTTTCTAACAGCCGAAAGGGGAAACCATGCCGGCTTTTGTCTGGCACAGGCAGCACGTATGTAAAGTTGGTTTTCTGAATCAGAGGCTGCATCCGCACTGGGGATATAACCCGGTTTGGCACTGCTTTAACTGCCCTGGCTCAAGGCTATGGAATTCTGGGAGTTGGAGTTTGTTGTGGGGTCCAGAGAGGAGCTCTGCTCCGCTCTGGGCCCCACAACAAACTCCAACTCCCAGAATTCCATAGCCTTGAGCCAAGGCACTTAAAGCAGTGCCAAACAAGGTTATATCCCCAGTGCGGGTGCAGCCAGAATGTAGCTCTTATATGCGAGTACCATCTTCTGAGCAGCCACAGCCATTTTAATGCACTGAACAGTTTCCTGCCCAGATGGAAAGGCCTCGTCTTACCTGATGCCAGGGGCTAGATGGACTGAACTGTCTCAATGCACATTGTGCCATTAGGAAACACTCTGGAGCATCAGAAGCAGCAGCAGCCCTCCTCTTCCCTTCCCCCATCCCCAGCATCCGGTTCCAAGCCATGAGAGGATGAGATCACAAAAGGAGGCTCATCTCGGTGGAGCTGTCAGATGGTTCCTCGGCCGAGTCATCTTCCTCTTTCGTTTAAAACGCTGGGCATTTCAAACCGCTTGAAGATTATTATTGTTGTATTTATTGCCTTTGCCAACAGTCCATCCCACTTCCAAGGAAGCTGCTAGGCCGCGCGCGCATAAAATGAACAATCTGGAACGGTGCCTTCGACAAAAGGGGCATCAATTCCCCGATTATGTGTAGCTTTCGAGAAGCCATATGCAATTCTCGGTGGGCTCTCCTTACAGGCCAAAGATGACACAAAACCACGTAGACCAAAGATTACACAAAAGCATATATACCCATGTTATGAGGGGGAAAAATGTCTAGTTGTGTTTATTTTTAAAAAAATACAAAAAGATCCTTTTTGTAACAGGGATCTGTTTTTAAAACAAATATCTTATCACCTTATAGGCTTTTTATACTTGAGGGATGGTTTTTCATACTCAGGGTGGGACACAAAACCTGAGATTCTAATATAAACCACACATCAACTTCAATTTGCTGGAATTTTTATTTTTTTATCTTTGAAGGATACATACCCACAAGAGCCCTCACAACTAATCGGCTTTTCACAGTGAAGCTGCAGGGAAGGATGGAATACAAAAGCCTGAAATTATCGTTTGAACCACACGCAAGCTTCGATTTGCTGGAATGTATACACAGTAATTGACTTGATTCAGATTAGTTGTGGAGGCTCTTGTGGGTGTGTATCCTACAGAGAAAGAGAGCATACAGATATAGATAGGAGATATATATACATAGAGAGAGAGAAAGGATAGACACATACACATATATATCTATTGCTTCTGATTAGTTGTAGAGGCAGTTGTGGGTCTGGATCCTATATACATAGAGAAAGAGAAAGAGGATACACATATACATATATGTATATGAGAGAGAGAGTATGGATAGATATAGGATGGATAGATAAATAGATAGATAGATAGGTAAAACGTATATTCCATCTGATTAGTTGTAGAGCTGCTGTGGGTCTGGATCTTATATATACATAAAGAGAAAGAGAGGATAGAGATATTATATATATGTGTGTGTGTGTGATATATGTGTGTATGCATGTGTGTTTTGGATATATATATATATATATATATAAAGCTTCCAATTAGTGGTAGAGGCTGTTGTGGGTGTGCACCCAGTATATATCCTACACACACACATACTGTATATGTATAGTGTGTGTGTGTATAATGTATGTGTATCTCTCTCTCTCTCTATATATATATATATACTATATTATATTATATATTATATACCATGTGCATATATATATATTGTGTGTGCATGTGTATATGTATATATATATATACTAAATATTATATTATATACCATATATGTGTGTGTATACACTATATATATATATATTATATAGTATATACCATGTGCATATATATATATTGTATATATATATATATATATATATACTATATATTATAATATATACCATATGTGTGTGTGCATATATATACTATATATATATATATACTATATTATATACCATATGTGTATATTATATATATATATATATATAGTATATATATATATATAGTATATATATATATGTGTGTGTGTGTATATATATATATATATATGATACAGCCCCAGAAGAGCCTCCACCACTAACCTGGACCAAATGGACAAAGGGAAGCCCTCTCCCAGTGAGTCGCGAGGGACAGACCTCCAGGAGGGACAAAAACAGAGGCAGGAAAGGGCCTCCTTGGAGGGGCAGGCAGCAGCTCTGCAAGTGGGTGGGTTACACCAGAAAGCCTGGCTGGGAAAGACTATAGTGAAGAGGGCTGCTGCTGCTGCTCCATCTGTATCCAATTGGGGCCAGAGAGAGAGAGAGAGAATAGCCCCAGCAGCAGCCAGGCGAAAAAAGGAGGGAGGGGGAATGATGATGGTGACTCTCCTATTCAGAACAACAAGGGACGGAAAGCGGCGGCGGTTAAAAAGGGGAGACAAGGGAAAAACAAGGGAGGCGAAGGAAAGGACGGCATCATCGTCATCACTCACCCCTCGATCGGGAACACAGGCTTTTCAGTGGCCCTCTATCCTCTTCTTCTTCTTCTCGTCGTCTCCGAGCGGGGCGCGCGCAACTAGACCCTTCCCCCTATTCACTAACCGTTCTAACGTTATTCATTCCCAGCGTATAGCGGTGGAGGCTATAACGGCGCGGTGTAGGGGAGAGAGGCTACTGCGCATGCGCAACTTTTTTTTGTTGCTCGCGCGCGGGAGAGCGAGGGGGGAGCGCGCGCGCGGACGCGCGCGCGCTCCCCCCTCGCTCTCCCGCGCGCGAGCAACAAAAAAAAAGTTGCGCATGCGCAGTAGCCTCTCTCCCCTACACCGCGCCGTTATAGCCTCCACCGCTTCCACTATTGCTCCCCCCTCCCCTTCGAAAGAAGCCACTGCGCAAGCGCGAGGCTGTACTGCTGCTGCTGCTGCACTATTATTATTATTATTATTATCCTTTATTTATATAGCGCTGTAAATTTACACAGTGCTGTAGATATAAACTTATAATTAGACGGTTGCCTGCCCTCAGGCTTACAATCTAAAAAGACACGACACAAAAGGAGAAAGGGAAGGTGGTGGGAAGGGGATGAGGTCCAGTGGTTCTTCTCTCCCTCTGGGGCCTGGACCAAGGCAGATGGAGTGGAGGGAGGGCACGGCTTCTTAATACAAAATTAAAAGGAGGCAACCTGGGGCGGATGGCACAGTCCCGGGAAAGCTTCCCTAAATAATATAGTCTTTAACTCAGTTTTGAACCTGATTAGGGAAGTGATGAGGCACACATGTGGGGGAAGAAGGTTCCAGGAGTGAGGGGCAGCAAGTGAGAAGGGACGAATCCGGGACGGGGCAGTGGAAATCCTCGGCTGGGACAGGAGACCTTGACTACCAGAACGGAGGGTACGAGAAGGAGTGTGAGGAGAAAGAAGTTCAGACAAGTAAGGAGGGGCCAGTCCGTGGAGGGCCTTGAAGGTCAACAACAAAAGCTTGTACTGGATGCGGAAGGGGAAGGGGAGCCAGTGAAGGGAGGATAAAAGAGGAGAAACATGGTCAAAGTGGCGAGCAGATGTGATAATACATGCAGCTGAGTTCTGGACAGAGATGAAAGGATGGAGGTGAGAGAGAGGAAGCCCTGTCAGAAGAAGGTTGCAATAATCTAGTTGTGAAACCACTAGGGCAGGGACCAGAGTCTTAGCAGTGGAGGCTGAGAGGAATGGATGGATTTTAGCAATGTTGTAAAGAGAGAATCTACAAGTATTGGCAGTGGCCTGAATCTGGGGAATAAATGACAGAGAGGAATAAAAAATGAAGCCAAGACTATGGGCTTGCTGAACTGGTTGAATAGAAGTGCCGTCAACAGAAACAGAAAAGTAGTATTGAAGAGTGGGCTTAGGTGGGAAGATGAGAAGCTCTGTCTTAGACATGTTGAGCTTCAAGCACCGATGCCGCATCCACTGAGAGATGGCAGCCAGACAAGATGAAACTTGCTGTTCAAGCCCTGGCGAGAGGTCAGGGGTGGAAAGATACAGCTGAGTGTCGTCGGCATACAGAAGAACTGATGAGTTTACAAGGGACAGTGTGTAAAGAGAGAACAGAAGGGGACCCAGGACAGAGCCCTGAGGAACTCCTACAGATAAGGGGACAGAGGAAGAGGTCTGGCCATCTGTGACCACTGCAAAAGATCTGTCTGACAATTAAGATCTAAACTAGTTGAGAACAGAGTCAGAGAACCCGAGGTTAGAAAGTAAGTCAAGCAAGAGACAGTGGTCCACGGTCAAGAAGAATGAAGATAGAGTAGAGGCCATTTGCCTTGGCCTGCAAGAGATCATTTGAGATCTTGGTGAGGGCTGTCTCTGTAGAGTGCCGTGGGCGGAAACCAGACTGAAAAGGGTCCAGGATGGAATTGGCTTCGAGAAACTCAAGACAGAGAGAATAAACGACCCATTCCAGAATCTTAGAAAGGAAAGGAAGAAGAGAGATCGGGCGGTAGTTAGACAGAGAAGAGGGGTCGAGAGAGGGTTTCTTCAGAATTGGGGAAACGAGAGCATGTTTGAAGTCCGAAGGGAAGGAACCTGAAGAGAGAGAGAGATTAAAGATATAGAGGAGTGAGGGCAGAAAAGAAGGGGTTATAGAGATTAGAAGATGGGAGGGGATAGAATCAAGAGAACAAGTTGTAGGTTTGGAAGAATTTAGCAGTGTAGAGAGTTCATCCGGAGAAACAGGTGGAAACACAGAGAGTTTATTAGTAGAAGCTACCAGGAGATCAGTGATAGGGGGCAAGTCAGGAGGAACAATTTCAGATCGAATAGTGGTGATTTTTGTGAGGAAGTAGTTGGAGAAGTCAGTTGGGGAAAATGAGAAGACAGGGGGAGAGGAAGGTTTTAGCAGTGTATTGAAGCAGGAGAACAAACACTGCGGGCACCTCTCATTGGCAGAGATCAATGATTTATAGTAATTCTGTTTTGCCATAGACAAGGCACGAGAGAAGGATAAAAACAAATTTATAATGAATAAAATCGGCCCACTCCCTGGATTTTTTCCAAAGATGTTCGGCTGCACGAGAGCAGGACCGGAGAAACCTAACTATGGGAGAGAGCCAGGGCTGAGGTCTAGACATAGAGGAGGACGTGCGAATGGATACAGGGGCAAAGCTGTCAAGGGTGGAAGAGAGAGTGGAGTTGAATAAAGACATTGCTGAGTCAGCAGAGTCCCCAAGATTTAAAGAAGAGAGAGAAGAATCCAAGGTCTGACTGAGATGATCAGTATTAACAGACTGAAGATTACGAAAGGTGCATTGAACAACATGACGAGGAGGTGGGATATAAGTAAGAGTAAAAGAAATTAGATGATGATCTGACAAGATAGTCAGATGCCAAGTAGTCAGAAATGACAGACTTAGTAGCGAGAACTAGGTCCAGACAGTGACTAGAAGAATGGGTTGAAGAGTTGGAATGAGGTTGAAGATCAAAAGAAGCTAAGAGGGAGCTAAAGCAAGATGTTGAAGGGTTCTTAGGATCATCAAGGTGGATATTAAAGTCACCTAGAATTAGAGAGGGAACTGAGTCTGAGAGAAATAAGATGAGCCATGACTCAAATTCCGAAAGGAATTGGTTAGCAGAACCAGGAGGGCGATAAATGACAGCAACCCGAAGCTACAAAGGAGAAAAGAGTCTAATAGAATGAGACTCGAATGAAGAAAAATTATAATTAGTGGGAAGAGAAAGGGGTTGAAACTGGAAAGACTTAGGACTCTTTCACACTGAAGGAATTTCTCCCAAGTTCGAATGCAGCCAATGCAAATTCATGTGAATTCGCTTGTTTAGCGAATTCACGTGAATCCCCATTGCATTCAGAAGGCATTCGGAATGACTTCCCATTACCCGAAAATGACCCCTCCTCGCCCAAAATTGCGTAAAAAGCTTTAATTCGCAATAACGTGAAACCTATGATTGCATTCGGAATGCTTCCCTTTTGCCCGAAATTGCATGAGAAGACTTAATTTGCAATAACGTGAAACCCCATGATTGCGTTTGGATTGCCCTTGGATTTCACTTCCAATTTCTCACGTCTGAAAGAGTCGTTAGACAATAAGATACCAACCCCACCTCCTCGACCCTCAGGGCGGCTTGTGTGGGTGAAGGAAAGGTCACCAAAAGAGAGGGCAGCGGAGGTAGCAGTATCATAGGCTGGGGGCCAAGTTTCAGTAAGAGCAAGAAGATTAAAAGATCTGGAAAGAAAAAGATGAATTGCTGTAGCTTTTGGAGCGGCAGAGCGACAGTTCCAGAGCAAGCAGGAAAATGGAAGCTGAGAGATAGGGAGAGGTCAAATAAGGATCAGATTGGGAGAGATGCGTCACGCCATGGGAAGGGATGGATGCAGTGCCCAATAAACAACAGGAGAAAAAGTGACAATCAGAAAAGCAGAAAAATAATATCCAACAGTGCTAGATAACATTGCCTGAATGCCACAAAACAAGAAGGATCGAGTAGATAGGGAAGGGGGTGGCTTTGGAAACCTTTGCCTGATGTCCCTATTGCTGAGGATGATGGAAGGAGAAGTGGCTTCTGGGGAATGTTCCACTGGAGGCAGGAGGAGGGTGGTGCAGAGGCAGCAGAAAGTGTGGCTGGCTCACTCTTCTCTCTTCTCAGGCTGGAATGTTCGACTGCAAGCAGGAGGAGGGTGCTACTCCCAATGAAAGCATCCCCTTGTGACAGATGGCCTTCCAGCCTCTGCTTAAACACTTCCAAGGAAGGAGACTTCACCACACTCCGAGGGAGTGTGTTGCACTGTCGAACAGCCCTTACTGTCAGGAAGTTCCTCCTAATGTTGAGGTGGAATCTCTTTTCCTGTGCTTTGCATCCATTGTTCTGACTCCTGTCCTCTGGAGCAGTAGAAAACAAGCTTGCTCCCTCCTCAATATGAGGCCTCAGAGGGAGAGAAGAACCACTGGACTTCATCCCCTTCCCCTCCACCATTCCCTTCTCCTTTTGTGTCGTGTCTTCTTAGATTGTAAGCCTGAGAGCAGGGAACCATGTAATTAAAAATAATAATTGTAAGCCGCTCTGATAACATTAAGGGCTGAAGAGTAGGGTATAAATAAATAAATAAATAAATAATTTCTCCCTGTTGAAGTTCATTTTGTTATTTTTGGCCCAGCTTTCTAGTCTATTCAGGTCATTTTGAATTTTGATCCTGTCCTCTGGGGTATTATCTACTCCTCCTAATTTGGTGTCATCTCCAAATTTGATAAATATGCCCCCAATTCTGTCATCCAAGCCATTAATAAAGATGTTGAATAGCACTGGCCCCAGGACAGAGGCCTGTGGGACCGCACTTGTCACTTCTCTCCAGGATGAAAAGGAACTATTGTTGAGCACCCTTTGGGTTCAGCCGGTCAACCAATTACAAATCCATTTAACAGTTACATTGTCTAAACCACATTTAACTCACTTGTTTGCAAGTCAAAAGCCTTACTGAAATCAAGATATACTATATCCATAGCAAACCCTTCATCTACCAAGCATCAAACAAGAGATCAAATTAATAATAATAATATTGATTTATTTATACCCCACACTTCAGCCATGAGTCTTTCAGAGCAGCTTACAAATTGTTAGACATTTCCCAACCCCTGTTGACTTTTTGTGATTATGGAATTGCTTTCTAGATCTTCACAGACTCTCTATTTAATAATCTGCTCCAGAATATTTCCTGGAACTGATGTCAGACTAACTGGATGGTAATTGTTGGAATCCTCTTTTTTCCACTTTTTGCAGATGGGGACAACGTTTGCCCTCCTCTAGTCTGCTCGGACTTCTCCTGTTCTCCAGGAGTTCTCAAAGATTATTGCCAATGGCTCTGACATTACGAAACAGAATAGACCAGCAGAAGGGGTGTCTTGAAGCTGGATCGGGGACGTGGCAACTGAATGCCCCAATCCCCCTTGAAGCTGCCAGGTATTGGTAATTTGAAGGTATAATTTTAATTTCGCTTGCCACCCTTTGTTTTGCAACTGTTAGTGTTACGTCCAGTGGTATTACTTATTATTACTTATTATTTATTTATGGTATCTATATCCCACTCTTCAGCCCTAGAGGCTATAAGAGCGGCTTACAATTATTATTTTTTAATTAGACGCTTCTGTGCCCTCAGGTTTATGGGGATTATGATTTACGAGTGACATTAGTGCAAAAAAGGATCACTAAGGAATCTGTATGGTGCGAAATGGGAGGAGTAGGAGGAGGTCAATGGTGACTGCTCTGAGTGACACCAACCCTAAGGAGACCACTGTTTGCATGAGAGACATTGGGACAAAAACAGACTGCAAAAATAATCCAGTTTGAGACTGCTTTTTAACTGCTTTGGCTCAAGGCTATAGGAAATGCTCGGAACTGTAGTTTTGTGAGACATTAAGCCTTCTCTGTCAGAGAGAGAGAGAGAGATGCCACCACAACAGACTACAGTTCACTAGTTTCAACTGCCCTGGTTCAAGGCAAGGGAATGCTGGGAACTGTAGTTTTGTGAGACACTGAGCCTTCTCTGTCAGAGAGAAAGAGAGAGGGGGGTCTGGTGATGCCACAACAAATTACACTTCCCATAATTCCCTAACACTGAACCAGGGGGCAGTTATTTTAAAGCACTTTCAAGGTGGGTTATTATATTTCTGCAGCCAGTCAGCGCTGGGAAGAACAGCCTATTGGCGTTGCTGTGGCACTGGACTACTATTCCCAGCAGGCAGTGCGGCGAAATCGCCATTGGGGCGTATGCCTAACCGTGCCGCGTTGCATGCCGGTCGCGAGAGGAAACTCAAGCCTGACGAGGCCGCCTTCAACCGTTAGAAGCAGCTCCTCCTCCTTCCAAGGGACCGTTTTTTCCCAGTTGCTAAGCAACGCCCCCAATCAGGAGCGGCCTAGGAAACCCCTCCAGTCGTCGCTTGATATAAAAGGCCTCTGTCTGCCTCAGAGCTGGAGTTAGAGCTTAGGAAGCAACGCTGTTTCTGAGGGAACTTATTCCCTTTTACTCTGATGGAGGAGGACTCTCCAGAGCCGGCGGCGGTGACGGAAAGGGCGGCGGCATGCAGCCCCAGCCCGGTCCTGAGGGAGGCTGAAGGGGAGCCCGACCTGGAGGAGGCTTTGGAGCGGTATCAGCGGAGTCTAAGGGGTGAGAGAGAGAGGGCTGCGTCCACACTGGGGAGATAACCCGGTTTCATAGCGCTTTAAGTCTTTGTCTGCCTCACTTGCTATGGAATTCTGGGAGTTGGAGTATGTTGTGGGGCCCAGAGCGGAGCTCCGCTCCGCTCTGGGCCCACAACAAACTCCAACTCCCAGAATTCCATAGCAAGTGAGGCAGACAAAGACTTAAAGCGCTATGAAACCGGGTTATCTCTCCAGTGTGGGTGAAACAAATGTCCAATACAAACAACAACAACAGTGCAAGCATACAATACGAAAAGGAGTAAGATAACTGGGACAAGTCAACTTGTGCAGCAAGTTGTATCAGTTTTCTCAGTGATTCAGAAGCTTGGATAGGTTCTAAGAATTATATAATTAATAATAATGATGATGATGATTCAGAAGCTTGGATAAGTCCTAAGAACTATATAATTAATGATAATAATAATAAGGATTCAGAAGCTTCGATAAGTTCTAAGAAATAGATAGATGATGATGATGATTCAGAAGCCTGGATAAGTCGTAAGAACTATATAATAAATAATAATAATAAGGATTCAGAAGCTTGGATAAGTTCTAAGAACTATATAAATAATAATAATGATGATTCAGAAGTTTGGATAAGTGCTAAGAACTATATAATCATTAATAATAATAAGGATTCAGAAGTTTGGGTAAGTTTTAAGAATTATATAAATAATAATAATTCAGAAGCTTGGATAAGTTCTAAGAACTATATAAATAATAATAATAACAACAACAATTCAAAAGTTTGAATAAGTTTTAATTATATAAATAATAATAATAATAATAAAAACACTATTCGAATAGAATATAGGTTAATGATTAACATGTAAATTGAAAGTTAAAAGAAAAGGATTGTGGAAGAGAAATTATTTTTGAGATGTGATAAATTCTAAGAACTAAATAAATAATAATAATAATAAGGTTTATTTATAACCCGCTCCTCTAATAAAATACTACTTTCAAATAGAAAGTAGGTTAATGATAAATTAACATGTAAACTGAAAGTAAAAAAAAAAGGATTGTGGAAGAGAAATGATTTTGGTGAGATGTGAAAAGTTCTAAAAACTTAATAATAATAATAAACACTATACAAATAGAAAATAGGCTAATGATAAATTCAAATGCAAATTGAAAGTGAAAAGAAAAGGATTGTGGAAGAGAAATGATTTTGGTGAGATACTGTTCTGCGTCTGCAAGCCATTGCAGCCACTTGCCCCCTTGGTTGTAATCCTTGGCTGCTGTTCAGCCAGAAGGTAATCAATATAATGTGTATCAGGTTTGCCAGGTATTTTTTGGTAAAGTTGGTGCTTATAAAACAACACTGTAAATCGCAGTAAAAGGTGCAGTACAATAAGACATGCCCCACTGTTTCTGCCTCTCCAGACCCACATGGACATGAACGTTTACAAAATGGTTTGTTATATCTTCCCAGAAGTAAGGCCGATGGAAGTACATCAAATTTGGCCAGAGTGAAGACTTTTCTATACTTTGGATTTATTAAATTATTCAAATATGCATCAAGGACAACGATTTCCCCCAGTGTGGATGCAGCCCCGGCCTGTCTTATGTCACACGCTCTGATCCGCCTCAGGAGCTGTGTCCACACTAGGGGAATAACCCAGTTTGGAACCGGTTTCAGTGTCTTGGCTCAAGGCTATGGGATTCTGGGAGTTGGAGTATGTTGTGGGCCCAGAGCGGAGCGGAGCTCCACTCTGGGCTCCACAACATACTCCAACTCCCAGAATCCCATAGCCTTGAGCCAAGACACTGAAACCGGTTCCAAACTGGGTTATTCCCCTAGTGTGGATGCAGCCAGATTTTCCAAAATTTGGGATGTTTTGCTTTGTGATGCTGCATGGCTCATTAGAGTCCACACACCCTTCACACCCAAACTCCACCCTTCACACCCAATGTCCCATGTACAGTTATCCCTCTGTCCCCATAGATTTAACCATCCACAGCTTTAAAAGAAACATTAAAAAAGTAAGAGAAATTCCAAAAGCAAATCTTTTTTTGTGGCCATTTTATATAAGGGACACCATTTCACCACACCATCGTATTTAATGAGGCTTTGTATTTCACTTGTTTCTGTAGCACACCTTTCCACTTACAGGGAAAACCTGTCAATGCCCCCTAACATTGTTGCTATGCCATTGGTCTCTCTGGTGCAGTAACAACATGGTGGCAGTTGTGTGGCATAAGGCGGCATGATTTTCATCTTCTCCTCTCTTTCCTCTCTCCTTTACTACTCAGTATTTCTAAGCAGGCCAAATTTAATTTTACTCAATTCCCTCCCCCCCTTTCTATTATTATATAAATACAGCAAAACAATAAAATAAAATATCTGTTATCTTTCCCCCATAATTAAAGAATCTCTATCTTATCAGACCTGTAGGAGGCAACAGAAGTCTGAGAGTTAGTAGTGGAACGAATGAGGACCACTACACTGATACTCTGTCCCAGTTAGATAGAAATACTTTAGAGAGTGGTTTACCTGAACAGAGAAGTTAGGTTCAACCAGTTTATCTAGATTAGAGATGGGCAAATTTGGTGGACTGCCCCCATTGAAGGCTGCACCAGGTCCAAATATGACCAAAAGAGGGAAAAAGTAAAAACCAGAAGTAGCCAGATATCCCCCATGCAGTTTTGATTCAGGTTTTGTTTCTCTCTCAGGTTTGGATGGGCACAATTCCACTCTGATGAAGCTTCTAAGAGTGGAAGCCCCCATTTTTTGGAGTTAATTTCTGCCGTTTCCGCCCTTCACTATTTTTAGCTCACTTGGGTCAAAAAGAGAGAGGGACTGCACTGTTGCCTATCCTGATCGCCACTAAATGATCAGTTCTGTATCTTGAGAATATTTCTAGATCCAACTTGCCACTTGATGTTGTGGTGGTACCTCTGGTATACACAGTAGTTTTTCCTCCAGACAAAGCGCTGCAATTCTTTCTGGATGCAAAGAGTCTAACCACAGAAATTCATACCATCCTATCTTCTTGAATGGATTGAATGGATTCCTCTACACTGAATGTAGAAGAATATTTGAAGACTTTTTGGAAATGTTGCTTTAGTTTATCCAAAATATGGCTGTTGGTTTCCTAGGGCTGCGTTCACACTGGAGAAATAAACCGGTTTAAGTGCCATGGCTCAATGCTGTGAAATTCTGGGAATTGTACTTTGTTGTGGGGCCCAGAGCGGAGCGGAGCTCCGCTCTGTGCCCCACAACAAAGTACAATTCCCAGAATTTCACAGCATTGAGCCATGGCACTTAAACCGGTTTATTTCTCCAGTGTGAACGCAGCCTAGGACCAGTATCAGAGTACATGTTTGGTGGTGCTTAAGGCAACTGCCGGTCTATTTCCAACCATAATTCAAAGCACTTGTCATAAAGCTGTAAATGGCTAACTACTTGAAGAATTGCCTCTTCACTAGTGAGCAAAGGGAGGACTTCATCAGTGTCCTCCATGGTAGCCTCACCTTTTGTGTTTCTTTGGTACCAGATGAAATCCTCTTTACAAATGGCAAGTTTCTGTCATGAGGCACACAACTAACAGTTCTCTTTTCAGCCCCATCACAGTCATCCCATGCTTTGCAACTGCTTCAGTGCTCCTACTATGTTAGTGCAGAAAACAAAAGCCTATTTGCCAGTGCTATAATCTGTGTATGTGCAGTTTTCCATTTTGAACATATTCAAATCATAACCCCGCCATGACAATAAGAATAAGAATTAATTGGCTTTTAATCTGCTGGTGCTAAACCCATTTACTATAGAATAAGCAGGTTTTGGTACTGAAGGGTAATGTATCTCATATTAATGTAAAGTACTGTAAAAAGAAATGTTTCTATGTATTTAAATATAATAATTCTGGTGTTTATAACTATCCGTGCTAGGCTGGCCACTATCTAATTATAAAACATTGTGGTTTTAAAGAGGAGAGCATGCATAGGTGAATAGCATTATATTATATATTATATGACAATTTAGGGGCTTGCGCCATGTCTGTTTCTTAGGACCTCCCTCATCTACTACCATCTGGTGGTCATTTGCAGATGATTTGGGGATATGGGACTGTAAATTTCAGCTCAAGTATTCAGCCAAACTAAATCACTGTTCCTTCTTATTGTCTGGGGTTATGAACTTAATAACCTTCTGTTTTCAGTGTTGTAACACTGTTGCATATTTTATACCACATCTCTCATAGAAGTCACAATACTGTACATAAAAGTTTGTTTTTTTTTCAACTTGAAACTAGGAGTAACTAATTTAATATAGATCTGTTACAGGGCAAAATGGTTCTGTAATTTTGTTTCCACTAAGCAAGATGGTCTATTTTTTATATCAGATGTGATCCTTTCCATGTCTGTCTTGTGCTTTAGGACATATTCATTCTTACTCATCTGAGTCAGTTATATACTCATGACCTGCTGGGCAGTTTCTGGGAATCACATTTATATCTCGCCTGTCCAGTCATGAAGTTCTCCAAAGCATGAGTTAATTACAAGGGTTGGCAACTAGTGGCCCTCCAGATATTGGCCCCATTATACAATGATGTAGTAAAATGATGTCTCTTGTATAAAAAGTCCAAGCAAGGTTTGCTTTTTGGAATTTATATACATTTTAAATATTTTCAAACTTTGGATGTTTGAATCTGTGGCTATGGAGGGCCAACTGTGCTGTCCTTTCTCTTTATTGATTAAAAATCTATGGTCCTAATCCATACATTGCTGATATGGTTTCAAATATGCTGTTTTGAACATTCTGAAATGGGCAGTGCAGGCTGCCTAATTAATGCAAACCAGACCCCTAGGCTGATGAGTTCTGATAAATCTCATCATCTGTATTTGCCTGTTCAAATGTGGACTAATACATTTTCACAACAAATTACAATTTTTTTGTTCACAGACCGTGCTAGTAAAAGCCTCAATCAACTGAAGCAGGCCTTGGATGAAAAAGATATGGCAATGGGGGAAAGCGCAGCTGTGTTTGACCAATTATTTAATCATATAGGCTGTGAAGAAAGTGAAGAGAGAATGTGGCAGGAGCTCCAGTACAGCCATGCAGGTTTGAAACTTTCAGTTTGTGGTTTGGCTTCAGCTAGATTTATCTTGTGTTTTAATATATAATTAATCATTCTCTTTTAGTTAATCAGCTTAAAGCATTATTACAACAACAACAAGAAGAAAAAGAAAGTGAAATGTCCCCTTCAAGGAGGAGTAGAATGTCACCCCCTGTAAGCATTACCCTCTTTTTTTATTCCTGTTAAAGTGAACAAATAATTGCATGCCTTTTGGAAAAATCTCCAAGTAACATTTATGTTGTCTCAGTTCATGAATTATATAGATAATTAACAAGGGATTAATAGGCTGGTGTGGGAAATTATATGTATTTATTAAAGATGTAAACTTTATACCAATTTTGAGTGTCTAGCTTCAGTTCAGCCCTTTAAATCTGAGTTAAATGAATGTGGCATGGAGAAAGCCAGCAGCAGAAAAGAGACAAAAGACAAAGAATCTGAATTTATTCTAGGTGAGTGAGGTGAAAAGCTCTTTCAAAAAAAAGATTCTGAATCTCAAAGCATAAGGATAATAGTGCTACAGGAATAATTATTTAC
The DNA here is from genome assembly GCA_034509955.1 of Urosaurus nigricauda. Lineage (NCBI taxonomy): Eukaryota > Metazoa > Chordata > Lepidosauria > Squamata > Phrynosomatidae > Urosaurus > Urosaurus nigricauda. Next base: position 319,692,392 of record JAOEGL010000001.1, read on the forward strand.
TATTAATAATGTACTAAAAATGTTGGGATACTGATGAATGTTAAATGAATTTCTGCCCTACAAGACTTTCATAGTGTTAACATTTTTAAAGATACCTTTCAAAAACAGGCTAAAACACTTTTAAAAGCAAAGGCCCAAAACACAGTGCAGAAATAATCCACTTTGAGACTGCCTTGACTGCCCTGGCTCAGTGCTAGAGAATCTTGGGAATTTTAGTTTATTGTAGCACCAGAACTCTCTGACAGAGAAGACTAAATATTCCGCAAAACTACAATCCCAGAATTCCCTAGCATTGAGCCAGAACAGGGTGAGTAGAACAGTGTATGGCAAGGAAGGGGGTGCACTGGGCACTCTCCCTCATTACCACATGCTACTCTACTCATGAGTAGAGCAGCATACAATAGGGAGGGTTGTGCACTCAGCCTGGTGTCCCCCCTTTTCTGAGGTGTCACCCAGTGCAGTCCACACCCCCTGATGCCATTCCTTTGGTTAGGCCTCGCCTGGAATTCTATGTCAAGTTCTGGGCTCCACAATTAAAAAAGGATGTTGACAAGCTAGAGCATGTCCAGAGGAGGGCAACCAAAATGGTGAAAGGTCTGGAAACCATGTCCTATGAGGAGCGACTTAGGGAGCTGGGTATGTGTACCATGGAGAAGAGAAGGTCAAGAAGTGATAGACTGGCTTAAATGTTTGAAGGGATGACCGAGCAAGCTTGTTTGCTGCTTCTTCAGAGACTAGGGCATGGAGAAGTTGATGCAAATTATAAGAAAAAAGATTCCACCTAAACATTGGGAAGAACTTCCTGACAGCAAGAACTGTTCGACAGTGTAATACTCTGCAGAGTTGAAGGCTTTCATTGCCAGAATCCATAGTTTTGGAGGGGCTTTCGGGCTGTGTGGCCACTTTCTAAAAGAGTTCTTTTCTGACGTTGCACCAGCATCTATGGCTGGCACCTTTAGAGAATGTTTGCCTGGAAAAGGATTGGATATATATATATATATCCTGTGTGACCCTGGGAAGGGAGGAGTGATTTGCAAATGTATTGTTCTACCGGTATTGCTAATGGTAGTCCTCATAGTGGGAGGATGTGCAAAAGAGGATTAATGTCTGTTAATTAGTGCTCATTGTTTGCTGGGAATCCCCCTGACCTTAGGCTGTTTCTCATTTGCGTTGGCTGAGTCTTAACCTTGTTGTTCTGGTAGCCAAGCCTTGTTTACCCTCAGGGTTTCCTCTTTCTTGTTGAAATTGTCCAGGTGTTTATGGATTTCAGTGGCTTCCCTGTGCATTCTGACATGATAGTTTTGATATGCCTTGGAGCGTAGTGTCATCTCCTCCTTTGGAGGTTTTTAAATAGGCCGGATGGCCATCTTTGAGGGGTGCTTTGATGGTGTATTCCTGCCTGGCAGGAGATTGGAATACATTGCCTTCCCAACACTATGATTCAATGCTTCACTGTATTAACCTTTAACAATAAGACCTCTCAGCATAATGTTAATTAATATAAGAACAAGTTAAACGGAAAAGAGAAGTAGCAGAGAGGCAATGGTGTTAACATATTGTCAAGAACTTATCTGGGAAATCTGGATGAGGTAAATAACAGCCATAGCAATAGCAGTTTCATATACAGCTTCATACTGAACTAAGCAGTCTCTAAGCAGTTTACAACTGTAAGCTAATTGCCCCAAACAAGCTGGATACTCATTGTAGTGACCTTGGAAGGATGCAAGCCTGAGTCAGACTTGAGCCCTGGCTAGTGTTGAACTTGCAACCTTATGTTTTTGATTGAATGGCTGAAGTACAGGCATTTAACCACTGCGCCACCAGGGCTCCTGGTGTGAAGCAACTAAATAATTAAACAAAAAAACAGGATTTGATTCCAGAATCTTTATTTTGGTAGAATACAATTTCATTAGCAAGTGGAAAAGAATGTAAATTATCCTCTTATGAAATGCTTTTTTCTTATACTATTATAGTTTGAAATGCTCTCATATAAAAGTTCTTTACTGTCATTATTTTTTTTTTCTTCAGAGAACAGCTAAAGCTGCAGGTCAGAGTTTGCCTGCCCTTTGTGATCTTGTACCGATCATTAATGATCAATCTCAATATATTAACCACTTGGAGGCTGAAGTCAAATTTTGCAAGGTATTGTAAATCCATTTATGTTAAATACAGTCTTTTTTTTTTTTAAGTGGATTGAAGGTGTCTTTCACTTAACAAACTAGATGTGTTCCCAGGTGTTACTTTAGCAGAAATTTTGGTACCACAGGCAGCAAGTGCATTGAAAGAGTAAGGAGAGATTCTTACACCTTAAAAAAAGAAGAGGAACTCAACATGTTTCAGCATTTTTATTCAGTATTAAACAATATGCACATGTCAAGTGAACCAAGCAGGTCAGGTAAGCCATGCATAGGTACAGAAAACTATTTTGAACTTTCTAGAGAACACTTGAAAGTTTCTTTCAAAATGCACCCAGGGAAATGGATCCATTTTCTCCACTTTTAAAAATCATATCCATTTGGTGGTCAAATTTGCAGATCATTGCTCTGCTGGTCGTAGCTACTGAAACAGTCTTATTTGTTCTTCCTTTTATTTCCTGTGTTCATATTCATGCATACTCAGTAAGGGATTCTGAAGGCATCTGCTTTTTACATTTCAATTTACATTGTGCATTTACATTGCCTATTCTAGGCAGACATGCCTTGTTACAGTACAACCTGGATGCATCCCCGATCCAAACACTGACACCTCATTGATTATGTTTTAGTGCACCAGAGAAACATTCACGATGTCCGTCATACTGAGTGATTGATGCCCAGTGCAGAATGTCAAACAGACCATTGCCTTGTAAGATGCAAACTAAATCTTCATCTTAAGCTCAAACCTAAGAGGGGTGGAATCTTAAAGAGGAGACTCCAAGTCAACAATCTTCAACAAACTGCCATGAGAGATAATTTCCAGGCAAATCTGCAATCAAAACTTGAAGACCATCCTATAGATTCTTCTCCTACAGTGCTTTAGCAACATATCGAAAACAGTATCCTGCAGTCTGCAGAAGAATCCCTCGGGTACTCCTTCAAGAAAAACCAAGATTGGTTTGATGAAAACAACCAAGAGATCCAGAAGCTGTTGGCAAAAAAGAGAACTGCTCATCAGGCACACCTCGCCCAGCAATCTTGCCACGTGAGAAAAGCAGCCTTCCGTCTCACATGTAGTAAACTCCAACAAAAACTCTGAGACATTCAGAACAAGTGGTGGGTCAATTTAGCAGAAAAGACACAACGTTGTGAAGATCTGGGTGATTCCAGAGGATACTATGAAGCTCTTAAAGCAGTGTTTGGACGTACTTATCAGGTCCAGAGCTCCTTATATAGTACAGATGGTCAGAAACTAATCACAGACAAAGCCTCCATTCTGAATCGATGGGCTGAACATTTTCAAAGTTTCTTCAGTGCCAACCAAGTAGTCCAAGGCTCAGTTATCCAACATATGATACAACAACTGATGAAAAATGAATTGGATGTGGCTCCCACTTTGGAAGAAACCATTAAGGCCATACAGCAGATGAAAAATGGCAAGGCAGCTGGGATTGATGGAATCCCATCTGAAGCTTGGGAACACGGAGGTCATGTACTGCATGCTAAATTCCACAAGCTCCTTGTGAGTTGCTGGGGAAAAGGTGAACTGCAATCAGATCTTCGAGATGCAGTTATCATTACTCTGTATAAGAAAAAAGGAGCAAAATCTGATTGCTCAAACTATCGAGGTGTAACACTGCTCTCCATTCCTGGAAAAATCCTTGCAAAGTTACTCCTGAACAGACTAGTTCCTGCTATTGCAGATGAACTTCTCCCTGAAAGCCAGTGCGGCTTCAGAGCTAATAGGAGCACTACAGATACTGTATTTGCTCTTAAACAACTGCAAGAGAAATGTAGAGAGCAGAACAAAGGACTCTTATATAACATTTGTTGACTTTTTCCAAGCCTTCAACACTGTGAGTAGAAAAGATCTGTCGCAGATGCTGGAATGACTAGGATGTCCCCCCAAATTCCTCAAAATGATTATCTTGTTTCATGAGGGCCAGCACGGTCTTGTCAGATATGGCGATGCTCTCTCGGAGCCCTTTCTAATAACTGGATGGCCATCTGTCGGGGATACTTTGATTGGGAGTTCCTGCATGGCAGGGGGGTTGGACTGGATGGCCCTTGTGGTCTTTTCCAACTCTATGATTCTAATGGTGTGAAGCAAGGTTCTGTTCTCGCTCCTACTCTATTTACAATCTTCTACAGCATGATGCTCTGATGGCTATGGCAGATTTCGAAGAAGATGGCATCTATATATGTTACGTATTGATGGTAGCTTGTTTAACTTAAGCCATCTGAAAGCTTGCACAGAGACACTAAACTATCTAGTCCGTAAGCTGCTTTTCGCTGATGATGCTGTCCTTGTTGCCCATTCAGAAGCAGCTCTGCAGCACCTAACATCCTGCTTTGCTACGGCTGCAGAGCTGTTCGGGCTGGAAGTCAGCCTGAAGAAAACAGTAGTTCTCTACCAGCCTGCACCACAGGAAGAGCACTATCATCCCCACGTCACCATAAGCAAATCCGTGCTTTAGTCCGTTCAGCAGTTCATCTACCTGGTGAGTATCATCTCCTCAGACATCAAGATTGATATAAAGATTGATCACAGATTAGCCAAGGCATATAGTGCATTCGGAAGGCTTCACAAAAGAGTCTGCAGTAACAAACACTTGAGGCGAAGCACAAAAATCAGTGTGTACATAGCCATTGTACTGTCCATTCTCCTCTGTGGATCTGAAACATGGGTCATCTATCGCCAACATCTACAACTTGAATGCTTTCATCAGAGCTGTATACGCACAATCCTAAATATACACTGGACTGACTATGTGACGAATGTTGCTGTCCTTGAGCAAGCAGGGATTACCAGCATTGGGGCCATGCTATTGAAAACGCAGCTGTGCTGGAGAGGGCACATTTCTAGGATGCAGGACCACCGCCTATGGTGAACTCTCCACGCGCCAGCGAAAGAGGGGTGCCCCGAAGAAGAGATACAAGGACTCCCTGAAACAACATCTCAAGCTAAGCCAAATTGATCACCAACAATGGTCTGCCCTGGCTTCACATCGGGAGGCATGGAGACGCATTATCCACAATGCTGCAGCCTCTTTCGAGAACTCACACTGAGCAAGTCTCGAAGAGAAATGCCAACGCAGAAAGAACCACAACTTGGAAACATCACCCAAGGAGACTTTCTGTTGTGCTTTCTCTAACTGGACTTGTTTATCCCAGATTGGCCTTTTTATTCATCAACACGCTTGTAGAAAGCGTGGGATGAGTCCTTCCTGAATCTTCGTTAGCGAAGAAAAGCCAGAGAGAGAGAGAGAGAGAGAGAGAGAGAGAGAGAGAGAGAGTAAAGCAGACATGATCTTGCAAACTGACATTTAAAAAAAATCTGTGTTTCTCAAGTCTTCCTTCACTATCCTCCTAATGATGATTCTGTTTTAAAAAAACTTCCACCTAGACAAAGAATAAGGAGGACTGACTTTTTAAAAAGGGGCTTCAGTGTCAGAGCTTTGTTAACTGAAATATTCCAGTATCATAGAATGTATGCATGCATTGTAGAATGTACTTAATACTTAAAATCTTGACAGCAATTCAGATTACACACAAACTATACCTATAAACTTGATGATAGCATAAATATTCTGTCTTCTAATCTCTTTTGTTTAGAAGTAGAACACATTCAAAAACAAGTCTCTTAAAAAGCCAGGTACTGTCATCCCTTCACATTTGTGGATTTGACTTTTGTGGATTTGAATCTTCATGGATTTGATTAATATGTTCTTTCTAGGAATCTCTAGGCCCTCCAGCCTGACTCTGTGGTCAGTTGTTGTGGTCAGTTGTCCACCCGAAGTTGTGCCCTGGGATTACAAGAAAGAACAGTTTCTCTAGACATTTATAGATCTTCCAGTGCGATTTGTAGTCTACTTCTGGCAGATGTTGAACACAGATTTATCCTGAAGGATGTAGAGGTTCCTAGAGAGATGTTCTCACACATTTTTGTTTTAAACACAGTGGTTTTTTATTTGCTATTTACCACTTTCACATGGGCCCTGCATCCCTAATGCCAGTGAATGTGAAGAAGCCACTGTATATTCTAAAATAGGATGTAAATTCATTCGACTACGCATCAAAATCATAAGGGCTATGAGAAATAAGTAACACATGTTGCTTTCAAGTTACAAATAATTGTTTGGAAGTTGATGGCATCCATACATAATTTCTGTGCTTCAGATTCTTCCACTCATTTGTCTTTTACCCAGTTTACGTATTCTACTTTCCCCCTTCATATGCATGACTACTTATATGGTTTCCATTAGACATACAGTCATAAGTCCCTGAATTGTCCATGCATAGACTTACCTGACAACAACTATTTTCAGGGTGTCATTGATTTTCAGTTGAACTTTTTTTTTGTACTGCAGCCTATTGTAGACCTCTTTATTCAAGGGGAAGATTTTCTGGCAGACCTCTAACAGTTGGCACTAGCACTGTTAGTGATAGAGGTGTCTATAGTTTAAGCCTCTTTTTCATATTAGGGTATTTTTCATAATGCATCTATTATAAGATTTTATTGTAAAGTCAATCCCATATACTACTATCAAGAGGACCTAAATTACTGCTATGAGAAGAGCATTTCATTACCATATTTAAAAAGAACCTAATTACTGCCTTTTTCACAATACATATACTTAATTTTCTAGGAGGAAATGTCTGAACTTAAATCTCGTATTAATGTGGTTGTGCTTGAAAATGAAAAGCTTCATGATGATCTGAAAATGCTAACAGTGGAGCGCACACTCAGAGAACAAACTCTCCTGGATACCTCTGTAAGTGTCTGGATTTGAATAAGGTAGGGACAAATTGATTCTCTGGCAGGTGCAGAGGAGTGATATGGGTTAGCACTTGTATTGATCAGTATCTCCTGCCCTTTTTCTCTTCTGTCTTTTCACAGTACAGAACTAAATTTTATTGCCCCCTCTTTTTGTCTGAGTTGTTTTTAGATTATCTTTCTTCAAGCATAATTTCTGATTTTTGTATTATCTTCCTTGTCGTACAACTCAGGTCTTCATGACTTTTCTGGCCACATCAGTTGTAACATACATTGTGAAACTTAGGTCACTTTGGATCAACCACTACAAAAGTAATCCAAAATCTGTGGAATGCTAAGGTGTTGGCAAACAGGAAAGATTAAAAAATAAAAAAGCATACACACCACAGGTTATGCCTATGGCTGGAAAAAATAAAACAGAACAAAGTGTTTTTAGATGCCTGTGTCTTTTGCCTTAACAATTGGACTGTGTAGACATAAAGATTTCAAGCAATTTAGGCCTCAACAGAACAGACTGCATTTTCAAGAAAAGAACAGGAAATAATTACAATAATTACAAAAGTAGGCAAGGATTAAGATTTTCTCCAGGACAGGGAGGAAACTGTTCTAAAGGTGAAGTAATTCCAATTTTTGGAAAATATAACATCAAATCAGTGGGTTTTATATGTCCTGTTTGCAAGTCCACTAAAGGCAGATTCATTCGTTCTCTGTTTTGAAGTCAGAATAAATTTTTAAAAATGATGCAGGAAATTAGACATCTTCTGAAGATATCAGGACTACCAAGGGCCTTCCAATGCATGAGGTTTATAATGGAGGAATAAATCAGCAGGCGTAGATGGCATTGCAATAAATCTTCAGTCTATGGCAGGGGTGGGAAATGTATGATACTCCAGGTTCTGACAAACTACCATTCCCATTATGCCTCACCACCAGCCAAGCTGAAGGATTTTTTTAGCCAGACTCATGAGAGCTTGGTTGTAGCTCTTTCCCTCATGGTGATGGTAATAATAAATACTGCAGAAGATATGCAGAAGTATGGAGCATGCCTTTCACCCAACATTAAAAAATCTGGTAAATAAAATGGAGAGTCACTGGCAAAGTGGAAATTTCCCCACAGACAATCAGAATTTGGCTAGTTGCAAAGGTGGGGGCCTGCCTGATGAGTGAGTATAAAAGAGGAGGAGCTGTTGAAAGCAGTATGAGTGTGTCATGTACCGTCAGAAGTGAAGACGGTTCAGTACAAAACCTTAACAGAATTCAGACTTCCATGTAAGGAATAAAGAGTTAAAATGAAGGAAGAAGTTAAGTGAAATAGACGAGTGTATCATTTTAGAGGGTCTGAGTCAGTTAAGAATTTTGAAGAGCCAGATCAGGGTGGCTCATACCTGCTTTGTTCTGGGAGAACGTTAATTGGGTTTTAAGAAAGACTTTCACAGGATTCATAGTCCTAATGAAAGGGGGATTATAATAATTTGGTCTAAAAATTAGTAGAGAGAAAGTTGAATTGAAGTAAAGTCAGTGAGGGAATTGATAAGGAAAACAGATTGTAACAAGTGAAGAGCTGTATATAAAGTAACCACACTATTTGCCCTGAGATCTGATTGTAAATACAGTAAAACTGTTATTCCTTTTGTTCTCTGAAGAGTGGTTTGGTTTAATGTGTAACCAAAAACATCAAAAGCATGCTACCAAAAATATTAAAACATTTAATAGATAAGGATATTAGGAGCCCATCTCTGAGTCACTTATTAAGTGAGTGGACTTGGGGGAGAAGTTGAGGCCAGTGAAAGGACTAAGGATTAAAGAGATATTTCTGAGGAAAGAAAAGCCTCAGACTATATATTAAAGAAGAACCATGTAGGCCTACAGTTACAAAAATCAGATAAATCAGCCTTTGGAAGGAGAATATTTCACTCTATACTATGAATTGAGAGTAACTGTTCTCTCTTTTTTTTGGGGGGGGGGGGGATAAATAGGCTAGGTTTTGTCCTACATTCATATACTGTAGATTGCTCTTCTGCACCTACCAAAGTATAAAACATTTGGTTACTTACCTTGTAAGTTCATTCTAATGTGCAAAGGAACAATCCATTCCCAGCCATTTAATGACTGCTAAGTTGCACTAGAATCAAGCTTTTCAATTTTGCCATTCTTCTCTATACAGTGTATCTGTTCTATACCTCTCGATAATTATTTGAAGCAAAGGCAAGACTTATGAAAAACTGTGAGTTAGGGAAGTGGAATCTGAAAGAGGTTTTAAAAAGATCACATGACTCATGCCTTTTAGCTGGGCAATGTAAGGGATAACCTACATTATTTTGGATTATTCTTCTGCACCTTAAAAAAGTGAAATTCATGGTAAGTACTTAGTGCTTCCTTTTTTGCCTTCAGATAGTATCTCATCATTTAATCCATCTTCATAAGGTAATTTGTTCACCCATTTTTCAAAAGGCAGGTTTTACCATGTTTATTAATGTATTTATCTTTTATATATTACATTTACATTTGCCTTGAAACTAATTTAATAAGTTAGGTTTCAAATAAATGTAATTGTTAAGCAAGGATTGTCAGAGTCTTTACAACAGTGACAGAGGGCCGTGTGCTGTGCATACCAGTCATTAAGGCCAGTCTGGGGATGGAGTCAGACATGATGTCCATATGACGCATGCCCTAACTCTGCCCCAGGGTGGTGTGACAATGCGTGCCAGTCCACACAGCACATGGCATCACAGTGTTCCTCTGGCGCTGCATCCACATAATACAACACCAAAGGAGCACCTTAATGCTGCACCGCCACAGCTATCGTGCCCTTTCCAGGGCTCAAAAAGGAGAGATCCAGGCTGCAGAGTGCAGTTGCCACGGCCCCAATCCAGCACAGCTGGAGGTGGCTGCAGGCCATTCATTAGGGGCGGTCTGCACAGCCTCAAAGTCAGCACAAACTACTATGTACACAAATATACATATAGTATTATTAAGCTAACTATGATATGTAAGTTTAGTAAGATTCTATGCAAAATATTACAAAAATACACATATTCAAGATAAGCATTTACTTACTATATGTTTAGTTATCATTGTTTTATTTATAGACTCCATCTAATATTTCTTACTGATCTAGATGTATTTTACAATAAGACCATAATATGAGTGGTTCTCACTGTTCTATACAGGGTTAAGGAAGCTTTGTTCTTCTAGGTGTTGGGTTATAATTCCCATCATCAGTGCCCATTTACCATCCTACTTGGGTTAATGGGAGTTGCAGTCTGACTTCATCAGGGGGAACCATAAATTCCGCACTCTGCCCCACTCTTTGTATCTGTATGTGAGTGCATGAGAGAGATCATTGGATCTCTCTTAGACTTAGGAGCTCAACAGATAGCCCATTCAGTGGTGGCTCTATGCCGCCCCTGAACGGGCTTCATTAGGGATGTGGCAGCCATACGCCATGCCCCCAACTCAATGCAAATAGGAGCCGCAAAATGCAGCTCCTATTTGCACCCTAGAATGGGCACCAATAGGGCCCCAGTGTGACCTTATGATGTCCATTGTGCACAGTGCTGTAAAAGCGCTGTGCACAAGGGACATCATCATGGCGCACCGCATTTGTACGAAAGCGAGCCATGAAGGCATCTGGGGTGCGCGGTAGGGTTGCTGAGTGTGTAAACACTCAGCCCCCATGCAACCCTAGTTCAGTCCCAGGCTGTCAGAAAGTGCCAATCTGTCCAGGTTCTTCATTTCATTCATGATAGTCCTTGCTCACTTGTCAATGGTATCGTATTATCTGGAACCATGCATAACTTTTCACAATGTTGTTCCCCAAAGATATGGCTAATGGGCTAATAGGCTAATGAGCTCTTATTTGCAGAGCGTTTACCATTAACAATGCTCTCTATATAACCTTATATAATATTCCAGTTTGACATGTATTTATTTTGGTTCTGAAAATATTTTATATGTATTAGTGTATACGTTAAAAACAGAAGGATTGTATTCTTTCTTCCTTTTCAGGCAACTCCTCAAAATGCCTGTGGTATAAGTGGTGCTTATTCCCATGTTGGTGAAGCTGGTAAATCGTCTTCTCACAAAATCGAGCAAGCTGCAGTAGCTACATTAGAGATTGATAAATGGCAACTAGAGCTGGTCAGTGTCTTCTGAAACATTTACTGAATCTAGTTTAATTTCATTTAGTATTCCTGTACAAGAAATTACTTAAATTCAATATGAAAATGTTTAAGAACTTTAATTATTCATTTAAAAGTTTACATGTTACTCTCTGTTAACAAGAACACCTGAAGAAGGGCCTTGGAAAAATATTTTAATTCATAGGCAGGAAAGTAAGTTAATAGGTGCTCCTCCAGGTATTTAGAATTAAAAGCTAAACATGTTAGAGCTTGAATCGGGTGAAGAAGTGAACAGACAGTCGTTGTACTATATTATACCAATTGAAGCTTGCACTCATCTGTAAGGGTACCTCCCTGCATTGTATTATAAAAGTTTGCAATAATCCAGGTATAAAATTACTGGATCACTATGGCCAGGCTCATCTTTGTCCAGAAATGGCTGGAGCTAGGGAATCAGCTAAAGCTAATAAAAGTATTTTGTGCCTCTGAGACCATCTTGGCCTTCAGTGAAAGACCTAGTTTCCAGTGATTGAGGGGGAAACATCCTGGCATGGGTTGCTTCCTCTCATCACTCTGGCAGACAGGAAGAAGAGTTTGGTGGAAGCGTCATCAGGGGGAACAACCCCTAGCAGGCAGTCTGTTTTCTACCTCTGCTTTGAGTAAGCTATTTCTAGAGTTGTTTCTCCACTCTTATTTCTATAAAATTCTGTATTCTTCTTCTTTTTCTTGTCTTCTGGCTGTTGCTGTTAAAATAACCTCTCATCTTTCCTGTCCAATGTCAGTAGGTCCGCGATTATGGCACACCAGCTCTCATCAAGGAGAGCCCTAAGACGTCAGCATAATCTCAGTTGCCAGACACCACTCCTGGGCTTGGGGACACCAAGACCCAAGTGGTTCAGCATAAGAAATTGAAGAAAAAAGTGATGTGAACAAAAGAGAGAAAATCCTCTATCTAAGACTGCAGTGTGAATTGTTGCAAAGAATCCACATTGGGTCCAGGGATGCGAACAGTGAGCAAATGGGAAAGGGAGTGAGTAACGTCTAGCTCCCCTGCTATGATAGTGAGTCAAAGCTGTAGCTTTGTGACTGGCTGTGTACCATTATTGCCAGAAAAATGGAGAATGTGTCAGTGCATTCCAGCTAAACACCACAGATTCTGTTTCCCCCATGCCAGTGAAAGTGGGAACATATCAGGGGGGTTGTGAGATTGCTAAATGTAGGTGTCCAAGGTGAAGGGAGTTGTTTTCTCACCTTCCATCATCTCCACAAGTACAGGAGTCTGCATTTCTTTTCTATGAGAGAGAGAAGATTTCATCCTAAGCATTTTCATTGTGACCACCTTTTTGTAAAGGGTATGAAGCATGGCATGGTGGCCATTTTGTTCAAAAGAAAGAGGCCTGCAGAAAAAAAAACCTTCAAGACCAGAGGAGTAAAAAGAGAAAACAAAAAGTCTTACCTAAAGTACATTCGTAAAATGAGGAATGGGAAGAAGGCTCAGTATCTCCTGTATTGCCTGACTGAGGAGGGGGAGCTTTCTGAGGAAGTATGGACAAAATGCCTCAGTTTGGTCATCTTGGATTCCATTGAAAGCTTATACCTAATGTGCTTTGGTACCCATTTGTTTGACTTTCTGGCTATCTGTGATATTCTCAGCACCCTTCTCCAGCACCATATCTCAAATGAGTTGATTTTCTTTCTGTTTTCTTTACTGTCCAACTTTTACATCGATGCATGGTGATAGAAAATATAATGGCTTGGTTGATTCTAACTTTAGTATTCAGTTGTATACTTTTTACATTTTAGGATCTTGTCTAGTTCTTTCATATCTGTCCTTTCCAGCCCTAATCTACTTTTGATCTTTTGACTGCAATCTCCATCAATGATGGTCCAAGGTATGAGAAATCTGACTATTTCTATTTCTTCATTATCTAGATTGAATTTCAGTAAACCCTCTGTGGTCATTATTTTTGTTTTCTTAATGTGCAGCATTAAGCCTGCCTTTGTGCTTTCTTCTTTCACTTTCCATAGTAATTATTCCAAGTTTTTGTTGTTTTCTGATAGCAGTGTTGTCACCTGCATATTGTAGATTGTTGATATTCTTTCCTCCAGTCTTCACTCCACCTCCTTCAGAGTCTAAACAGAGTTCATATGATGTTTTCTTCATACAAGTTGAAGAAATAGAGTGAAACCTTGCTTGACCCCTTTGCTAATTGGGAACCATTCTGTTTCTCCATATTCTAGTCAGTTTCTCATCAGGACAAATATATTGGCAGTCCCATTTCTTTAAGAGCATTATATAGCTTTTCATGATCTACTGCAATCTATAAATCACATGCTGATGTTCTTCTGAAATTCCCTGGAGTTCTCAAAATCCATCATTTGTTAGCAAGGTGGTCCCTAGTGCCTCTTCCTTTCCTGAAACCTAATTGCATATCTGGGATTTTCTGCTCCATATATGGTAGCAATCTCTGTTGCAAAAGTATCTTTACATTGCTTCCATCTTTTTATTTCATCTTTGTCATGTATTGTGTTCCTCTTCTGGTTGTAGAACATCCCCAAGCTTTATTCTTTTTTAAAAAATATTTTATTGAATATAAAAATACACATACATATTTTTGGTTTCTGTAACTTCTGCTAGGAGAGTATGGGAACTGGCGGCTCTCTCTGTTAGGAAATAGCTAATCATTTTTATCAGGATTTTGTAGTATGTGCTTGAACCATACATTATTACCTAAAGTTTTTTCAACTTCTCACAGGGGTCATGAAATAATCTTGCCTTGCTTTTGTCCTCACCTGGTAAATGAATTAGGGAAGTTATGGCATGTGTGAAGGGCATTAAAAATCTATGTACTCAGCATTCTTATGTCTCTGCTATTTGTATCATTCTAGTCATCAAAAATGTCCAAGAAAGAAGTGTCCACTCTGGCAAGATAAATAAGATTCTATATCTCTACATTCTTCAAAACGAATGGGGTACTTCCACTGAGGGTGGATGTTGCTCATTCCAAATACAATGCTGCAAGCTTCATAGATTTAGCCACAAGTGCACCTATTGTAGGCCTCTGTAAGCAACAAGGGTTTCTTCTCCTTTTGTGTGCCACTACTGCTTACATGCTTTCGAATCTGTGGAGGCCTCATTTAGAAGTTTTGGTGATGACCACGTATTTGGTCTCTTACTTGAAGTGAAATAAACATTTATTTATTTTGTTTTAAAGGACAAGCTAAAATGTCTGCACCAAGAAAGGATCGAAGCACTTGAAGCTCAGGTCCAGTCTTTAAGGTAAATTAAATATATATATATATTTTAGACTGATATATGACAGTTTCCTGTTTTGCCTCCTTAACACCTGTTCACTTCATGACAGATGATCCCTCCTTTTTCCTGAATTCTTGTGATGCCTGAGCTTTAAGCTACCTATGTACATTTCAAGGGCCTGGAGGTAGTATTTTAAAGCCATCACTACAATAACCTGTTGATATTTTTCTACTCCATTTGTAATCACTGCATTGTTCCAAGCAGAGTGCAAATAAATAACATTACAATTAGCCCAAGTATTGTACTAGTTTTGAATATATACCTATTCCACAGACTTATGTTCAGTTGCTTTTAGTATGGTGGATGTCCACATAGATGAACATCTGCTTTTCCTTTTAATCAAATATTTAAAAGCTCATTTTCCTGGACACTTATGTACTGCCATTTGAACATCTTTTTAGGAAAAATAGTTTTAATAGAGTGTAGACTCCTTCCCAGCACATTTAGAAACTGCAAAAACAAAAACACTTTGTTGTAAGAGGTGTCAGAGTGAAATTTCCTGTTCAAATCAGTCTGTTTTCTTTCTGTTACAATATTAGAATTGTTGAGCTGCTGAGGCTTTGTCAGTAATGGTGACAGCACAAGCAGCTCAAACAATCTAAGGGAAAAGCTGCTCCTGGCGCTTTATAGTAATTATTGGTTTTATCCAGCCATGATTGTTGTTTGTAACTTTCTATGTCATTAACTTTCTAGAAAGCAGTTAGCAGAGTCACAAAAAAACTGTGAAGAACTAACAGGAAGATTAAGGCATCAGGATATGCTTTCTGCAGCAAGTAGTTCCAATCGGGCTGGTGGCCTTTGCTTAAAATGTGCACAACATGAAGCTGTCCTTTCCCAAACTCATTCAAATGTCCACATGCAAACCATTGAACGACTAACAAAGTAAGTATTGAGCTGGATAGATCTGAATTTTGTTGTGTACTTTCAAATCAATTCTGATTTATGATGACTGTAAGGTGACCCTATCTGGAGGTTTTCTTAGCAAGATTTGTTCAGTGAGGGTTTTCCTTTGCTTTCCTGAATTAATGGACTCATTAACTTACATGCAATGGCTTGTTAAGTTTGCAGAATTTTGTGCATGATATGCTGTGAAGTTCTGCACAAACTCTCTTAAATGAATATGAGTTGTCCAGCAACTCCATAAAACAGTTTGCTTATATTGCTTAAGATTTCTAAAAGTTTAGGCATCTAGGAATTTATGTCTTTGGACAGATCATGTAATTCATACAATAATTGCCCTTCAAGTATAGAGTGCTACATTAAAATGCTATTGGCAATTGTTTTTTGTTGAGCTGTCATGTTCACTGGTTGTAACCCTGTAAGAAAGAAGTGTATGGGCAAAGCTATCAACAGGTGGCATTTTATACTTATTTCTTGCAGTCTTCCATATATGTGATGGAGTTTTATCTGTACTTGAAAATTAGATGTCAAAAGAGTGGATTTTATGTTAACTGCATATTGTTTATGTTTTGTGGACATACAGATAAAATCTGTTGTGCAGGGGAGGTTTGTTACACCAGTTCAATATTTACTCATGCTGTAGGGCAGGAGTAAGCTACGGTTGGAGATAAGGGAGCCCCATTGATCCTCCAGGAGACTTTAGAGGACTGCATCCCCTGCTGTACCCCTTCCCTTTTTCTGCAAGTGTCCTCTAGTGGAGAATTTTGCCATGTTTTTATGTCCATGAGAGGCCTTTTTACAACAGGAAGTGACCTAAGAGTTTCAGTGTAGGTGGAAGGGAAGATCAGCATAAGTCTCTGACAAAGACTAACTCTGAAAATAGTAATCATGAACAAAATAACATAATATTACCAACATTTACAAGGGCAGAACTCAACCTAGAGAACATGCAGTGAGCTGTTAGTTCCACAGTATTACAGACATAGTGGCATTTTGAATGTCATTAGTCTTCTAGTGCAGTTCTGGGAATTCTTTCCAGATTTATATCCATTCCATATAACTATGTAAATTTTACTGCAAATTCAAGTGAATTTATAGGTTTCTTTGAAACTGACCTAGATACTACATACTATTCCATCACAGAGCTGTACACTTTAAAATACACAATTTAGTTAAGTCATATTTGGGTAAAGGGTGGCTTATTGGCTGCACATGGCCCTGAACCCATTTCTTGAGGTGTCCAAAGTGCTCCCCAGATTTGTTTTGTTTTTGTTTTTTCCCCTCAAATGGGCATTGCAAAAGTACAAGGAAATAATAGGACTGTATGGTGAAGAGAGTGAAATGCTAACAGGGCACAGAGAAAAAGCAACACCTTCTTTGCCTCGCTCTTCAGGATTCCTCACATGAATTAAACAAAGAAAATGATCAAATGAATTTCATGCAAGTAACTAACGTAATTCAAACAAGTAATCAAGATGCTGATCTGTCACAACTACAGAGATGCAGAATTTGTAGGGGTTATTAGCAAGGATTTAAATGGTGAATAAAAAAGTTATCTCAGAAAACAAAACAAAATGATAACAAGAAATTGGATTTCAATTCAGATCTGGTAGAGAACATGTTGCAAGGGACATTGACATTGATAGCAAGAGCTATGAGTTTTCTGATACAGAAACAGACAGTGGATATTACACAGACACATTATTTGAAGAAGAAGAATTCAGAGGTCTTATGTGAAAGGTTTGTAACACATTGAGTTAGAAACTTAATCAGAAAGTAGGTCAGTAAGAAAGTGAGATTTGAAATAAGAGGCACAAGGCTACCTCAGGTTTAAAAAATACTACTAAAAAGCATAGAGATTCTCATGCTAAAGGTATTCAGGGAGCATACAGAATTGGAGTAAAAAGCTCAATTGAATATCAAGAGGTTGTCAGGTCACCGTCAGAAGCTGTACACGTTAGATAAGAAAGTAATGGAGCAGCTCACAGTTCACCTGGTAGATACGTTGATTTCAGGAACCATAGAACTCAGGAAAGGAGACACAGTATTAATTAAAAGAGGGCTGATTCAGCATTGAACAAATCTCATGTAGCTTCAGCCTTAGCTCTTAGAGCTTCATTAGCAGCTTCTTTATTCACATGGGCAGCTGTACTCTTGGTACAGGATATTTTAAAGCAGTGGTTCCCAAACTTTGTCCTCCAGATATTTTGGATTTCAGCTCCCAGAATTCCTGACTGTTGGCCAAGCTGGCTGGAGTTTCTGGGAGCTGAAGTCCAAAACACCTGGATGACCAAAGTGTGGGAACCATTGTTTTAGAGATTAGGATTTAAGGGCCCTCACTTTTCTACACACAGTAGTTAAAATTCAAAGCATTTTATAGTACCGGTGATGAGGCATTAGCTTTGCAGCCAGATCAATTACAGTAACAGCAACATTGGAAGACTAACCAGACATCAAGAATAAATTTAGCAAACAGCTTTTAAATGGACCTTTCTTTTTGGAGACAAGACTGTAGAGCAGTGGTTCCCAACCTTTTCCCAACGTTTTCGACTTCAGTTGCTAACAGCCCTAAGTAGCTTGGCCAACAGTAGGAATTCTGAGAACTCAAGTCCAAAACATCTGGAGGACTAATGGTTGGCAATCACTGCTCCAAAGAAAGTTTTGATTAAAAATAAAGCTAAAAAGCAAGTGATGCCCACTTCAGTCTTCAAAACAGAAGACTGAAGTGAAGACCTTCTAGAACTACTTTGCCATCCTTTTGTTGAGGAAGAGATTTTGCCAGACAAAGAAATTATGAAAATCTTCAACCATGGTAGAGTAAGTCAAGTTTCCAGTTGAGAAAGCAGGACACTAGAAGAGAAGCAGCCTACTCTTTCAAAATTGGTGAGCAGTAGTTCTGTCTCAAAGGAGATTCAAGTATAGGAGAGGTGTACTGTGGTTGTTCCATTGTGGAAAGCAATAAGAAATCACAGGGTCATAAACATGGTGATCCATGGCTACTAAACTTTATTGTCAATGAGACCAAAGGACAGATATTTTCCCTTACCAATGCCAAAAAACAGCCAGAAGTGTAAAATAATCCACAACATGATTTAGCAAATTAGAATTATAGTGGAGGTATGAATACTCTCTGAATTTGAAAGGCATATATTTCATATTTTAGGGAGTTTCCAAGCACACTGAAGGTCATAGGCCTTTATTTGACCTCAATTCCTGAATAAGTTTGTAAAGTACCACAAAGTTCAGGATGGAGAAGCCACAGGCAATTCAGGAGAATTTACCGGTACTCAAAAAAACCCAAACAGTAACTGGTAGGCATTAACATGGATACTTACCTCCATATTTCAATGGCCACAACTTGCAGAAGATACTTAAGATTCCATTTTCAGGACAAGCATTACAAATTCATGGCTTCTATGCTAAGAGAATAACCATGGCACTAACCTTCCATGGTGGTGGGATTGCATGCTTCTGTGAGGCAAGAGGCTACACTGATGATGCAGTGCTGCTAGTAAGGTGTCCCATGTCAGACTGACTTTTACTAAGGAACCAGTCTAGATATGCCAGACAGCAACTAAGCAGTAACAGTAGTGGAAGGGAAGATACCGGCATAGGATTTCTGAGACACAATGGCAGTTGCCCTATAGCTAATACTTGATAGTAGTGTACAGAAAAAGGCATAGTAAACCTCTTTTGAATGTCTTTTATCATAATAATCCTATAATAAGATAATCCAAAATGGTGATGAAACTTAAATGATGACATGGTAGCTAATATTACTCTGGCGCTGCAGTAACACACATTATAACAAGTGTTAAAATGTTATTAAATATCAAATGTGGTGGTATTCCTGTTTAACTGCTCTTTATTTACTTAATTATTAATATTTTCTATTTCTTTCTTTTCTTTCTCAGGGAGAAAGATGAATTACTGGCAGCCCTTTCTTCAATGAGACTAAATCTGAGTGAAATGCAAAGAAGGGAATGTAGTGCTTATGAACAAGTGAAGCAAGCTGTACACATGACTGAAGAAGCCAATTTGGAAAGAACTAAGGTAATTTTTAAAAAAACGTACATACTCACATAAATGCACATACTTCAGTTTAGGCATGGCCTCTCTACACACTGTGTTGGGTATCAAGAATATGGCAAGTACTGTCTTCATGCCCTGCCTGTGCAACTTAGAGGCAACTAATAGACTCTGTTAAGGATCATTCTTGATTGACCTTTTTTTTTTGTCTGTCACTTTCTACTTCCCTCTTCCCATGGCACACTCTCCCTCTCTTTTCCCTCTATCAGTTCCTGCTTTTTTACCACTAGCATATACTTTTTGTAATTTTCATTTTTATAAGGCCTCTAACTTCTCTACATAGGGTTGGATCCACTTTTATGCTTAGCAGAGGTACATGTGTTTGAGAAAAGAGACAGAGCGACAATTTAAATGAGTTCATCTTCTTTCTACATCATTCTCTGGAGTTCTTTCAGATGTGTTTTTGTTGTTCAGTTGTCCTGCCTCAGAAATGTACCTCTATGATGGACTGAGGCAACATCTTCTATTTGTAACTTGTCCTCTTCCATAATTTTTTTGGCCTTTTTTCTTTCCACACACGGAAAAGATCTGCTAGGGAAGAGACTAGAGAAAATTATCAAGTAGCACAATCAACTGTACCTGGAAAAACAGCTGGAAATTCTACTCAGTTGAGCTTTCACTTCTCAGCATAGAGATTTTGATGTCATGAAGCTTGCTGTTAATCTTTTAGTCTTTAATTGGTCTTACTAACAATGTGGTATACCACTCATACCTTGTGAGCTGTGTGAACTATGTTTACACAGCTTTTCTGATTTATAAGATTTATTTTCAGTGGCTTATTTAAAACGTTTATTTCATTGTCTTGATAACTAGTGCCCTCTGCTGTATCATTAGTAAATTACCTCTAATTTAGAGAAGTTTGTAATCCTGCAGGATTTTTATAAGAGATTGGATACCTTATGGAATTAAATGCGCTATGAAAAAAATACAGGTAGCCTCAGTTTTAGGGTTTAAAGTAAACAGTAGAGATTTTAGACTTTACCAATTGCAGTTATTTCTGGGAGCACAGCCATATTAATGTGTTAAAAGAACCATGATAATTTGTTAGTCTTTGTGGTGTCACAAGACCTTTTGTTGTTTTCACCATGGAGATGCTGCCATTAAAGTTTTTTAAAATATGATTACATGAAAACAATGTTATTGACTAAGGCCACCATTCCAAAATAATGTATGTGAACAGTTTAAAGTTTGGATGGTCTCTTTGCACACATCCATGGGCACCCACATGGCACCACAGTATAAGGTGTCATGGCTGACCTGAAACAGTGATTCCTTGGCACGTATATCTAAAAACCTCTCTTCTAGCTATGATTTGTTGATGACATCTTTGTAATTTGGCCACATGGAAAACAATTACTTGACAAAAGTCCCACGGGATTTCAACAAGTTTCACCCTACCATCAGTCTGAGCCTGGAACAATCCGCCTAACAAATTTACTTTCTTGATACCACAATGCACAGTGGCTGTCTGTGCACAACACTCTTGTCAAAAACCCAGTTATTGCTATACGTATATACAACGCACCACAGGCATGCACACCATTGCCTCTTCCAGTGTGCACCTTTCAGCATGAGCTAAAAGCCACATATGGCGCGCCCACGTATGACACAGGCACACTGTACATGTCTGCAGTTTCTACTCAGAACTCACTCCCTAATCTGTTGTTTACAGCCAAGCCCTCTGATACAACTCCATCTGTTCGGACCCAAAAGATACTCAAAACTCTTAGATTTACAACAGACATTTCTCAAACTAAAATACCCACCTATACATAACATGGATAGTAATACATACACAAGACCCTGTCACAAACCCAGATGCCAATTGTGGGACAAAGCAGACTGGCATGAAGGGGCAGTGTCATGCCACCCCTAAAAAGCCAGGTGGGTGCTGTGTCAGCCACATGCCACGGCCCCACTCTGGCTTTTTTCCGGTGCAAAAAGAAGCAGCAAAATGCCACTCCTTTTTGCACCAGAAAAAAGCTGGCTTTTCTGCTGCCACGGCTCTTTGGCACTCCTATGGCATGTGGCATTTAAACATCGTGCCACCAGAGTGTCGAAAAGCTGCCCTTCCAGCATGACCCCAGCTTCATGGCAGCATCAGGGCATGTGTACACCACTCTCCCATGCTGCTGAGATCCTGGCACTTTGAGCCAATCTATTTTGGCTCTGTGTCTCCACATCTACTCTGGGAGCAATATTATAGGGAACAATAACATCATTCACACAGTATGGAGAGTAGAAGGTATTGGTGCTTCTTTTACAGTAGGCTTTCCCCATACAGACTAAGCTTTTGCCATTGTGCCTACCAAACTTTCACTGCCACAGCAGGGAAATTCCAAAGAGCCACAACCATGGTACAGAGAATGGGAAGTTTGGTACTTCTTTTATAGTGGGCTGTCTTTGGATGAACTCTTCACCACCCACCTGGTGAAGACATGGTTTCTTATCTCTTGCCCACTTTCACCGGATTCTGATCACTGCCTATTAAGGTTTATAACCTTCTTACAGAGAAGATGGAGAGGAGACGAAGATAAATGGGCTGGCTGCAGAAAAATGTGGTTGAGAGGATGATGAAGGTCTCTGGTGGCCTTTTGCAATATCTGGGAGGAAAAATGGCAGCAAAAATGGCTTTTTGGCATTTTCCTGCTGCAGCAATGAAGTGGTCTCTGTCTGCTGTGGCAGGAAAACACTATGGATTTGAGGAGCCCCATGCTGAGCTCCCAAGTTTTTCCTTCAGGTTATGCACAGGTCTTATTAAAAGCCATAACTTTTGGCCCACACAAACCTGCTCTTGACTTATACATAAGGCTGACTTGTACACAAGTATATATGGTCATTTCCTTCAAATGGCAAAGTGATACATTTTCTCTTAACATCAAGCTCTTATTACCACTCTATTCTTGGAAAAACACAATTATGTATGTTTCTAATCATAACATGCTATGCATCTCTATATCTCAATATAGAACTAAATCCAATATTAATCCTACCTGAAATAGAACCACTAAAATGAACAGGATTTGTAAATCACAACTAATATAAGACCCTTTGGTTTCAATGGGACTATTTAAGGTAGGAGTAGCATTGAATTTGATCCATAAATTGTGTTAATTTTATAGAAATATGTTTACTGTAGACCTGTTACCTTTCTAGATTCAATGTTTTTTCAAAGTCTTGTTGTTCACTAAAGAAACATGTACTTAGTTTTTATCTTTAAGATAATACTATCTCCACAGGCTCTTGTTCAGTGTGAACAACTTAAACATGAAATGGAGAGACAGAGAAATCGTCTTGAAAAGGAGTTAGGAATCCAGCTAGATAAGAGGGCCCAAGAGCGAGAAGCAGTACGTGAAGAAATGAAGAAAGAAAAAGAGAATTTGTCATCCATGGTATTTTAATATTTTTCATTTAAATACTTGTAATTCTCAACAATGCTTTTCTGTTCCGCTCTTTTTAAGTCAGTTAAACTTTGCCCTTTACTTTGGCTGTTCTTTGGAATATTTTCCATATTTTAAAATATAGTTAGTTAACTGTCCTAATGGCTCAAAGGAACTTAACTATTTTTGCAAGACTATATATTTTACCATTGAGGCTTCCCCTTCCTTTCCAAACCAAACCTTCTATTTACTAACAGAACTTTGGCCTTTGATGGTCTTTGATGGCAGAATACATAACATTTTGTGAAGTTAATGGTCCCCAGTTTTGCCCTCTCATTTGATTTCTCATTAATTGTAGCATTGCTTTGTTTCAGGTGATGTCTTTATCTCAGAATGTTGCTAGTCTAGAGGCTCAGGTTGACAGAATTACCAGGGAGAAGATCTCATTAGCAAGTCAACTGGAGGAAGCTCAGAATCAAAATGCTTCACATGAAATGGAGATTAATAAGGTAAAACAGTTCTTTAAAATGCAAAGTGGTCACTTTTCAGAAGAAATAAAAAATTGGAAGCATTAAGTCTTTATGTTTCATGTCTTAACAGGCTATACTTTAATGCATTAATGGGTAATGACTCATGTCAGACAGGGTTTTGCTGAGGAGCCAGACTAAATGTGCCACACAACTACTAGGCTGCAGCAGCAGTGGCAGGGAAGGAGGGATTAACAGTGGCAGAGGATGTCTCAGAGACAACAGTAGTTGCACCATAGCTAACACTTGTTAGTACTGTGCAGAAGGAGGCATGCTAAACCCCTTATGAAAGTATGTTACCATGAAAACCCTATGACAAGAGAATTCAAAATGAAACAAGAGATAGTGGCAGAGGATGAAACTCCCAGGTTGGATAGCCCTCAATTACTGGAGTACAGCAGGGCATTAGTAGCATTATGGCTAATGATGCAACTGGACTTAAATGTAAAGGACATTCAGCTGCTGACATGCCCCAGAGAAGAGGATTAAAATTCAAAATGACCTAAATGAATCAAAAACTATCAAAATAAATTTCAACATGGAGAAATGTAAGGTACTGCATTTAGGGAAATAAAATGAAATGCATAGATAGAGGATTCAGGGCACTTGGCTTAACGAGACTACGTGTGAAAGGGATAATAATAATAATATTCATTTTTAGCCCGCCCCTGAACAGGCAATCGGGACAGGGTACAACAGGATTAAAACAACAACAATTAAAATAGTACAATCCTATCACCACTTCCCACCCCTTAAAATAAAATTAAGTCAGCAATGAGTTAAAACATATCAATATCAAAACCTAAAAATTCTTGAGCTGTATGGCTGGGCTGAAATCATGGAGGAAGTCCTAGTAGACCGCAAGTTGAACATGAGTCAACAGAGTGATGTTGCAGCTAAAAAAGCCAATACAATTCTAGGCTGTAGCAATAGAAGTATAGTGTCTAGATCAAGGGAAGTAATAGTGCCACTCTATTCTGCTTTGGTCAGGCCTCACCTGGAATACTATGTCCAGTTCTGGGCACCACAATTAATAAAGGATGTTGACAAGCTGGAGCGTGTCCAGAGGAGGGCAACCAAAATGGTGAAGGGTCTGGAAACCATGCCCTACGAGGAGAGTCTTAGGGAGCTGGGTATGTTTAGCCTGGAGAAGAGAAAGTTAAGGGTTGGTACAATAGCCTCATTTAAATATTTGAAGAGATGTCATATTGAGAATGGAGCAAGCTTGTTTTCTGCTTCTCCAGAAAACAATGGATGCAAGCTACAGGAAAGAGATTCCACCTTAACATTAGGATGAACTTCTTGACAGTAAGAGGTTTTTAAACAGAGGCTGTATGGCCATCTGTCAGGAATGCTTTGATGGTAAGTTCCTGCATGGCAGGGGTTTGGATTGGATGGCCCTTGTGGTCACTTCCAACTCTATGATTCGATCCTGGAGTCTAGGAGGAAATTGATCACACACCAAAACAGGACTTCTTGTTAATCACTGGTGATGGCAATATAAGAGCAACAAACAGAGTAGAATCAAACATTGTTATAAAATTTGGTCTAGGATCACAAATGAAGCAGAGGAACAACTAATTGAATTTTGTGAGATCAACATCTTGTTCAGTGCAAGCACATTCTTCAAGCAACCAAGGAGGTGACTGAATACATGGACATACCTGATGACCATTATAGAAAACAAATAGCCTTCATAATCAGAAATATTAGATGGAGAAGCACCGTTCTTTCTGCAATAAGAAAGCTAGGACCGGAGTATGGCATATGAACTACTAATATAAAAAATTGGTAAAAGTGAAGAAGAATACTAAAGAATACTAATATCATGCCAAAATACAGCCCGAAGAACACCCACATACAATTTAAGGAGACTGTAAAAATAGATTTGCACTATTATGCCTAAATAGCAAGGATCCAGAAGAACTCTGGGCTGAAGCCTGGGATACTGTCAAGGAGGAATGGATAAAAACATTATCTCCAGCCAAAGAAAGAAAGAAAAACCTCAGTGGATGACAGATAAAACTCTTCATGAATTTGACAGGTGGGAATCAAAACCAAAACATGACAGAAATAAGGTCAGAACCCTGAATGCAACTGTTCAGTGACTTGTGCACAGGGACAAAGAGAACTAGTATAATTACCAGTGCAGAAAAACAGAAGATGGTTTTAATAAAAGGAAGAACAAGAGACTTTTCCCCACTAGATCTGAGAAATCAAAGGGACATTTAAACCAAGAGTGTGGCTGATGTACAACCAGCAGGGGAATACATTACATGACCAAATACAAGTAAAAAGCCCACTGCTACAATAACTGGAGAATTATATAAAAGAGATGAATCATAGAGTTAGAAGAGACCACAAGGGCCATCCAGTCCAACCCTCTCCCATGCAGGAACTCCCAATCAAAGCATCTCTGACAGATGGCCATCCAGCCTCTGCTTAAAGACCTCCAAAGAAGGAGACTCCACCACTCTCCGAGGGAGTGTGTTCCACTGTTGAACAGCCCTTACTGTCAGGAAGTTTCTCCTAATGTCGAGGTGGAATCTCTTTTCCTGGAGCTTGCATCCACTGTTCTGGGTCCTAGACTCTGGAGCAGCAGAAAACAAGCTTGCTCCCTCCTCAATATGACATCCCTTCAAATATTTAAACAAAGCTATCATATCACCTCTTAGCCTTCTCTTCTCCAGGCTAAACATCCCCAGCTCCCTAAGTCGTTCCTCATAGGGCATGGCTTCCAGACCCTTCACCATTTTAGGTTTTTTTGTATCAAAAAAAGAGATCAGATTTGTTTGACATGACTTGTTTCTCTGAAGCTCATGTTGACTTTTTCTGATTATGGAATTATCTTCTAGATATTCACAGACTTTCTGTTTAATGATCTGCTCCAGAATTTTTCCTGGAATTGATGTCAGACTAACTGGATGATAATTGTTGGGATCCTCTTTTTTCCCCTTTTTGAAGATGGGGACAACGTTTGCCCTCCTCCAGTTTGCTGGGACTTTTCTGGTTCTCCAGGAATTCTCAAAGATTATTGCCAGTGGTTACGATATTACATGTGAAAGACCTATTCATTCAAGGAAGACCTATTTGAAGATGAACTTATAATTTTAGAAAGTGAAGTAGAAGCTGCATTCAGACACTGGGGAGAAATGCATTACTAGGAGCAGATGCCATGCCAATAGAACTGCCTCAGGCTGCAGAGAGAGAATCTATTCTGGTTCTAACTGAAATCTGTCAACAAATGTGGAAAACACAACAATGACCCACTGATTAGAAGCACTCAATATACATTTCAGTCCCCAAGAAAAGGGTCACCAGGGATTGCAGTAACCATAGGACCATTGCATTAATATCTCATGCCAATAAGGTCATGCTCAAAATTCTACAGAAAAAACTTTTACTATCTATCAATCAAGAAATTCAGATATCCAAGCTGGGTTCAGGAAAAGAATTGACAACAGGGATGGTGGAACACAACAGAGAATTTCAGAAAACAATCCATGTGTTCTTTATACAAGATCTTTTGTTTAAATCATGAAAAATCATGGATCTTTCTTAAAGAAATGGGTGTGTCCCAATATTTGATTGGCCTGATGTGTAAGCTGTACTCAAGAGAAGAGGCTACCATCAAGATCTGCTTTCTCTCACTTTTCTTCGCTAATGGAGATTCAGGAAGGACTCATTCCACGCTTTCTACAAGCACGATGACAAAAAAGGCTGATCCAGGATAAACAAGTCTGCTTACAGAAAGCACAGCAGAAAGTCTCCTTGGGTGATGTTTCCAAGTTGTGGTTCTTTCTGCGTTATCGTTTCTCTTCAAGACTTGTTTGGTGTGAGTTATTGAAAGAGGCTACAACATTGTGGATAGTGCGTCTTCATGCCTCCTGATGTGAGGCCCAGGCAGACCATTGTTGGTGATCAGTTTGGCCGAGCTTCAGCTGTTGTTTCAGGGAGTCCTTCTATCGCTTCTTTGGGGCGCCCCCCTTAGGCTGACCCACGGCAAGTTCACCGTAGAGTACTATTTTTGGGAGGCAGTGGTCATCCATCCTAGAAACGTGTCCTCCTCAATGCAGCTGCGTTTTCAATAGCATAGCCTCAATGCTGGTGATCCCTGCTTGCTGAAGGACAGCAACATTCATCACATAGTCAGTCCAGTGTATATTTAGGATTGTGCGTATACGGCGCTGATGAAAGCGTTCAAGGAATCGTAGATGTTGGCAATACATGGCTCATGTTTCAGACCCTTAGAGGAGAATGGACAGAACAATGGCTCTGTACGCATTGATTTTTGTGCTTTACCTCAGGTGTTTGTTACTCCAGACTCTTTTGTGAAGCCTTCCGAATGCACTATATGCCTTTGCTAATCTGTGATCGATCTCTTTATCAATCTTGGCGTCTGAGGAGATCATACTTTCCAGGTAGATGAACTGCTGAATGGACTTAAGCACAAATTTGCCTATGGTGACGTGGGGGTGATAGTGCTCTTCCTGTGGTACAGGTTGGTAGAGAACTTCCATTTTCTTCAGGCTGACTTCCAGCCCAAAGAGCTCTGCAGCTGTTGCAAAGCAGGATGTTAGGCGCTGCAGAGCTGCTTCTGTATGGGCAACAAGGGCAGCATCATCAGCGAAAAGCAGCTTATGGACTAGATAGTTTAGAATCTTCATGTGTGCCTTCAGATGGCTTAAGTTAAACAAGCTACCATCAGTACGGTAACATATATAGATGCCATCTTCTTCTTCGAGATCTGCCGTAGCAATTTGGAGCATCATTCTGAAGATGATTGTAAATAGAGTTGGAATGAGAACACAACCTTGTTTCACACCATCTGAGAGAGCATCACCATATCTGACTTGACCGTGCTGGCCCTCATGTAGCAAGATAATCATTTTGAGAAATTTGGGGGAACATCCTAGTTGTTCTAGGATCTGCCACAGACCTTTTCTACTCACAGTGTCAAAGACTTTGGTAAGGTCGACAAATGTTACATAGAGTCCTTTGTTCTATTCTCTACATTTCTCTTGCAGTTGCCTAAGAGCAAATATCATATGTGTAGTCCTCCTATTAGCTCTGAAGCCACATTGGCTTTCAGGGAGAAGTTCCTCTGCAATAGCAGGAACTAGTCTATTCAGGAGTATTCTTGCAAGGATTTTTCCATCAATGGAGAGCAATGTTATACCTTGATAGTTTGAGCAATCGGATTTCGCTCCTTTTTTCTTATACAGGGTGATGATAACTGCATCTCGGAGATCTGATTGCAGTTCACCTTTTCCCCGGCAATTCACAAGGAGCTTGTGGAATTTAGAATGCAGTACATGACCCCCGTATTTCCAAGCTTCAGGTGGGATTCCATCAATCCTGGCTACCTTGCCATTTTTCATCTGCTGTATGGCTTTAATGGTCTCGTCCAAAGCGGGAGCCATGTCCAATTCATTTTTTCATCGGTTGTATCATATGTTGGATAGCTGAGCCTTGGACTACTCGGTTGGCACTGAAGAAACTTTGAAAATGTTCAGCCCATCAATTCAGGATGGAGGCTTTGTCTGTGATTAGTGTTTGACCATCTGTACTATATATGGAGGTTTGGACCTGATAAGTACGTCCAAACACTGCTTTAAGAGCTTTGTAGAATCCTCTGGAATCTCCCAGATCAGCACAACGTTGTGTCTTTTCACCTAAATTGATCCACCACTTGTTCTGAATGTCTCAGTGTTTTTGTTGGAGTTTACTACAGTACATGTGAGATGGAAGGCTGCTTTTCTCACGTGGCAAGATTGCTGGGTGAGGTGTGCCTGATGAGCAGTTCTCTTCTTTGCCAACAGCTCCTGGATCTCTTGGTTGTTTTCATCAAACCAATCTTGGTTTTTCTTGCAGAAGTACCCGAGGGATTCTTCTGCAGACTGCAGGATACTGTTTTCGATATGTTGCTAAAGCACTGTAGGAGAAGAATCTATAGGATGGTCTTCAAGTTTTGATTGCAGATTTGCCTGGAAATTATCTCTCATGGCAGTTGAAGATTGTTGACTTGGAGTCTCCTCTTTAAGATTCCACCCCTCTTAGGTTTGAGCTTAAGATGAAGATTTAGTTTGCATCTTACAAGGCAATGGTCTGTTTGACATTCTGCACTGGGCATCAATCACTCAGTATGACGGACATCGTGAATGTTTCTCTGGTGCACTAGAACATAGTCAGTGAGGTGCCAGTGTTTGGATCAGGGATGCATCCAGGTTGTCTTCAAACTATCTTTCTGCTGAAAGATAGTGTTTGTAATAGTCAGCTGCTGTTCAGCACAAAACTCTAGCAGGAGGCGTCCGTTATCATTACAGTTTCCAACACCATGCTTGCCTAGAACACCTTTCTAGTCTTCGAAGGTCTTTCCTACTCTGGCATTGAAGTCACCAAGGATAATTTCATCTTCTGCAGGGACTTTTCGTATGAGGTGGCGTAGGTCTAGGTAGAATTTGTCTTTCTCCACAGGGTCGGCTTGCATAGTTGGGGCATATATACTGAAGAGAACATGCGGGAGGCGTAAGGAGATAATGCGATCAGAATGACCTGTTGGTAGGGTTTTGAGTTTGGAGGCAATGGAGTTTTAAATCATAAAACCTACTCCTGAAAGATGTTTTTCAGTTTTTGGTTTGCCAGACCAGTAGAGTGAATAGCCAGTACTGTGTTCTTTAAGGCTGCCTTCCTCATGGAGACAAACTTCACTAAGAGCAGCGATGTCAATATTAGTTGTGATAGTTCATGGGCTATTAGAGCAGAACAACGCTCAGGACGTCCACTATCTGCAGAATCTTTCATGGTTCCGATGTTCCAGCATGCAAGCGTCAATCTGTTTGCACCTTTGGAGGCTGGTGTGCGCCTTTGTATCGTTATTTTTGTTTGACTGCATCAGAAGATGCCCGTTGGCCATGGCTAGCCAACCGGGTAGATGGAGATGTACTTTCATTAAGCCATCTTTTCTAGGCCCCTCTCCGTATGGAGCAAGCAGCGCTCTCTTTAAAAGTGGCTGCTTGGTCATTCAGGATGCTGCCGAACAAGACTGTCATCTCCCGGTCAGTCTCAAGCGACCAAATTCCTGAACCGCCTGAATGCAGGGTTGAGTCTGCGGCTTTCAGTGCATCTTTCACCTGCCATTTCATCCCTCACCTATCGCTACAGGACTTTTTGGGGGGTGGGATTGGATGTATCCTTCAAGCCTGTGCAGTGTATTTTCTGGTGGAGTACAGTGTGTACAGACTTGGCCTCACCCTTTGAACCAGAGGTTCATCTGCTGGGGCCAAGCAAGCAAGGACAGTGGCAGCGAGATCCTCAGGTCATAGGTTTGATTAGAGTTTCCTTCTCTTAAGTGGTTTACCTTACAAGGTTAGACGAGCACCATCTGCCCAGATTTGGGATTGGAATTTTTCTTCTCCTAGGATGGTTGCCATAAGGCTAAAGAGCCCATCCTGCCCTTTGACACTCTTGGTCAGACCCTTCGGTTGTGATCTGTCTAGCATGGGAGGCCCTACCGGTGGCTGTTTATGGCACTGCCATCATAGCTCACAGCTTCATTAGGGTACGTAATCCTCTCCCCACAACAAGGGTGTGTCAATGGAGAGGCAATTACTTTATGGAGAGGCAATTAACCATCAAGATAGAATACAGAGAAATGGATTAATTTCCAATTGGCAAGGGGATCAAGGCACAGCTGCATTTTATCATTCTATCTGTTTAATTTGCTTGCTACCATATGTAAAGCAGGATTAAACTCAGAAGAAGGAGACATGGAAATTGAAGAAACATCAACTATTTAAGATATGCAGATGACACCATATTACTAGCAGAAAATAAAGGCTTGGAAAGATTACTGAAGAAAGCAAGCGCAAAGGCAGAGTTACAGTTGAATAATAAGAAGAAAAGATCACACATGATTTATATAACTTTATTTTTAAAATGTTTTTATTATCTTTCCTGACACACAAATCTTTTTAAAAGACCTTTTTGCCAACTCAACAATTAGAAGCAGTCCTTAGGACTGAAGCATGGCTTTGTTTGACATGGCTTCTGGCCTCTTAAGATGCATGCATCATTTAAATAGCATACCTCCAAAGTGACCCAAAGCAGCTTTATTTTGGCCTGTCTGTTCAGGCCTGTCCTTTCCAATTTTTGACAACAGGCTGGCCCAGTACCATCATGCTTGGGCCATGGTAACCACCAATTTCTGGGTCCTCAACATCATCTGCAAGGGGTATGCCAGCAAGTTTGAGGAGTATCCCCCAATGGGAATAATATATACTTCTTCTTCGTGGTCTCTGCGAATTACACACAAATGGGTTATTCTACGCCTGCGCAGGCAGCTTCGGAACTTTCTCAGAGCCTTTAAATGCATTTTAAATGTGTTTTGGCGGCAGCCCCGCCCACTCTCCAACTGCCTATATTAGCCGGTTTCCCGCCGAAACCCTCAGTTCCTTTTTGTCCGCCGCACTAGCAGCATCTAGGAACTCTTCAGAGATTCGTTTTCCTGTCAGACTTTAAAACTCGATTGACAGGATCAATCTGCGTTTTGGTGGTACTTTTTAAAACAAATTGTCTAGAAATAAAACTTTTAACAGCCTGTACTGTGATTTCTTTAGGAATCATGTACTTGTATGCAAATTTTACTTCTGAGGTAAAGTTGTTTAGTAATGACTTGCCCCGCAATCTCTTAGAGAATCGCTTACTTAAAGGAGAATTTAAACTTTGAAATAATTCTGTTTTAACAACAGACTGCACTGTGATGCAAAATCTAATTCTGAGGTAAGTTGTTTAACAACAACTTGCCCTGAGGTAAACTTGTTTTAACAACAACTTGCCCTGCAATTTCTTAGAGAATCGCTTATTGAAATGTGAATTTAGACTTTAGACTAAAGCTGTTTTAACAACAGCCCCTTCTGCGATATCTTGGAGAATCACGTACTTTAATGTGAATTTAAATTCTGAGAAAATTTGTTGGATACAATGGCGCTCACCTCAGTTGGTGTGCTTGGCAGAGCTTTCCCCCCTTTTTTCTTGAGGAAAAGTTTTCAATACTGCCCGCCTTACTGGTGTGTTTGACAAAGCCCCATTATTCCTGACTAAAATTTCTTAAAATGGTGCCCGCTTCACTGGCGCACTTTCCTCTTATCTCTGAGAGAAATTTATAAAATGGCCACCAGCCTTCCTCCCTCGCTATGGCTAGGGACGCTCTTTTGCTGTGGACAAACTGTCTTCAGGGCCATTCACCTGGCTTTTGTCTCTTCATTCTCCTGAAGAGGAGTTGACTTCACTCTTTGCTGGTCTCGGCTCCCTGGGACCAAACCGATTAAATGTTGTCACCATCGGCCTCTGACCCTCCGGAGCCAACATGACTGGATTGCAGCCCAATGTTGATCCTTATCAGTCCCTGACTCTCCGGAGTCAAACCATGGGTCCCTGACTCTCCGGAGTCAAACCATTGCCTGGCAGCCCAACATGGATCTTCATCGGTACAGGACCGTTTGGATGGCTGCATGATGTGGATCCGAATCGGTCCCTGACTCTTCGAGGTCAAACCGTTTGGCTCGGTCCCTGACTCTTGGGGTCAAACCGCTTGCCTGGCTGCACGACGTGGATCCGAATCAGTCCCTGACTCTTCGGGGTCAAACCATTTGGCTCAATCCCTGACTCTTCGGGGTCAAACCGTTTGCCTGGCTGCACGACGTGGATTTGAACCGGTCCCTGGCTCTTCGGGATCAAACCGTTTGCCTGGCAGCCCAACATGGATCTTCATTGATCCCTGACCCTCTTGGATCATACCGATTGGCTTTGAGCCCAACTTCAAGCCTCGTTGGTCCCTGTCCCTCTGGGGTTCGTACCGCTTGGCTGGCTGCATGACTTGGATCCTCATCGGTCCCTGACTCTTCGGATTTATACCATTTGACTGGCAGCCCAACATGGATCCTCATCGGTCCCTGACTTGTCGGAGTCATACCGATTGGCTTGCTGCCTGAATTCGTCCCTTCTCAGTCCCTGACTCTTTGGAGTCAAACCATTTGATTGGCAACCCAAAGTGGATTCCCATCCGTCCCTGACTCCTCAGGGTCATACCGATTGGCTTACAGCCTGAATTCGACCCTCATTGGTCCCTGACTTTCTGGAGTCATACTGATTAGCTTGCAACCTGAATTCGACCCTCATCGATTCCTCACTCCCCAGGGTCATACCAATTGCCTTGCAGCGTGAATTCGACCCTCACTGGTCCCTGCCTCTTTGCAGTCAAACCGTTTGACTGGCAGCCCAACGTGGATCCTCTTCGGTCCTGGAGTCCACGGTATCAGGCCAATTGGATGGCTGCCCAACTTCGATATGGATCGGTTCCAGGACCTCTGGAGTCATATTGACTACACAGCACCCCAGCATCAATCATCATTGATGGCTGACTCTCTGGGTCATACCGATTGGCTTATAGCCCAGCTTCAAGCACAGTCGGTCCCTGACTCTCCGAGGTAAAACCGTTGACTGGCTGCAGGACCCGGATCTCCATTGATCCCAAACCCTTTGGGGTCATGGATCCTTATCGGTCCCAGACTCTCCGGGTTCATACTGCTTGGCTTGCAGCCTGACTTCAACCCTCGTTGCTACCTGACTGTCCAGGATCAAATTGTAGCCCAACTTTGACCCTTGTCAGTCCCTGACTCTCTGGGACAACCCAATTGACTCATAGCCACACTTTGATCTTCCGATTGGCTCACTGCCTACCTCTGTCATTGTTGGTCCCTGACTCTTCTCAAGATCAAGCCAGTTGCCTTCCATCCCTGCTTTGATGCACGTCAGCCCCGGGCTGTCTGGGGTGTCCCTGGTTGGTCTACAGGCGATTTTACAGGGCATCTTCCCTGATCATTGCCTATTAGCCAGATTGCCATCAAGGTATGGCTCATTTAGGCCTGTCTGTCCTTAAGAAGACGATTATTAAGGGCCCAACATCGGTACCCCTTTGAGCTGCACAAGAGCATTCAAATGCAGCTCGCTCTCCACTTTCTGAGGGCCGTTTTTGGTTATGCTGCATGCTCCTTGCCGCCACCAGGTTCGTTTGGCAGCCACGATTAGCTGTTCTTAACAGCCAGTGTGGCGCATTCTGGTTTGGGTTCAAAGCCACAGTTGTTCCCTCTGTACCAAGGTCACCTATCACCAAGCACTAAGTCAATTTGGGACTAAGAGGTGCCACTGCTCTGGCCTCCCGGAGTCAGGTTTATAACTGTTCCCTTGGGACCGAGGGTTGCTATCTGCGGACGCTTTGCCAAACTTGGTGCCATGCTGTCTCCTCCTTCTTAAGGCCTTTCTGCCTCCTACAAACTGTCCCTTGAACCACCACCAGTGGTCAGTTCTTTGCCTTCGAGCCAAAAATGGTCACCCTGAAACTGACTCTGGCCCTGTTTCATTTGAAACTGAGACACATTCAGGTTGCTCTCTCGGTATCGAGGGATCCCAGTATCCGGGGACAGCTATACGGTGTAATTCTTCTTCGTGGTCTCTGCGAATCATACAAATGGGTTTTACTGCGCGTGTGCAGTGCAGCTCGGAAACTTCTGGAATCGCTAGGCAGATCTTGAATTGCAACTTTTTGGCGGTAGCTCCGCCCACCCCTATATAAGCCCCGTTCCCGCTCTTTCCTCTCAGTTCCTTTTTTCCGCCGCGTTAGCAGCAGTTGGGAACTTCGCTGGTAATCGCTCTGAGATATTTTTGGTATTTTCGACTACGGACCGTTTTTTGACCACTCTCTTGATTAATCCTCGGCTTTATTCTTGATCTTCTTCGGTTTTGACCCTTGGACTGCTTGACTACTCTAGACCCGTAAGGCTTCGCGGCCCGCCGGGCGCATTGTGGCCTCCGGGCGATATGGCTCCTCCATTTAAAAGCTGTGATACATGCGGGGGGGGGAATTCCCGAAAAGGACACCCACTCTACGTGTCTTTTATGCCTCGGGGAGGGACATAACCCCAGGTCCTGCCCGCAGTGCCAGCTCATGACTCCGCAGGCGCGGAAAAATCGCGCGGCAAGGCTGCAGGCCGCGTTATTCTCACAAGCTCTTCAACCCCAGGAGGTCCTCCCGTCAGGCTCCAAGCCGCCTTCAGCGAGCAAGTCTGCCTCAGCGGGGAAGTTAACTTTGAAGGCTACTTCTAAGCCGGTTGCCCAAAAAGCCTCGGGTTTGAGTTCCACTCCCTTGACTGCAGCCCTAGCGCGATCCCCGGTATCCACGGGAGGAAAGGAGGCGGGTGTACCACGTAGAGAGTCTTCGGACCAGATAGGTACCGAGAAAGCCTCCAAATCGGAGGGAGAAAGGCGAAAGAAACATTCTAAGGCCCCAAAATGGAAGCATTCGGAGGCAAAGGACTCTAAGTCCCGACATCATGGATCCAAGAAGCCGCGTATGGAGACTCCGGCTTCTGATGAACCCACAAAAGCGGTTTCAGTGACCTCCCCAGTCCTGAAACGAGCTGCTTCGGTACCGAAGGACATGGGAACCAGTGTGTCGGTGTCGAGGGCCTTGCCGGTGGCGGAACAGGCTCTCTCGGTGGAAGAGCTTCAGATTGAGGTTCTGTCGGATCACTCAGAGGAGCTTGAACCACCCTTATTGTCTCCGCCTCGACGGGAGCGTAGAAGGTCTCCTACACCTATGCTTGAGAAGTCTCCTGCTAAACACTCGGTCCGGGAGAAACCCAGATACATCTGCGACAGCGAGACGGATACATATTATATCCCGGTCCCGAGGGAGCGTGCGTTGGCTGAACCGCAACTGAGCCCAGAAAGGGCCATATCTCAGGTACAGCGCACCGAGGAGCCCAGACAAGCCACGACGTCAACACAGACGGCCGCTTTTCAACGCCTGTCACGATCCCCATCTCCGGTGGTGTTGGTACATCGGGATCCGTCGGATTCAGACTCAGAATCCCTGGATTCGAATCCACCGATCTCCCCTCGATCCCGAGACTCCGAAATCGAGGCTGCAGGTTCTCCTCAAGACCTCTGTGTTCCAGGCGCTTCTTCCCCGACCGATGATGTCCGCTCCTTTACTGAGCACGTAATCCGGATGGGAAGGGCCTTAGAGATCGAGGTGGCTCACCTGGACGATGATGCCTCCGATCCGATCGAGAAGAGGATACAAGGGAAGGTGCCTACGCCACCCTCCATCCCATTCTTGCCCTCTTTGGACAAGATAGTTCGACGATCCTGAGAGGCCCCTGCGTCCACGGTAGTTCAAGCCCGAAAGATAGAGTCCCTCTATCGCATCACGCCGTCGGAGGCCGTATGGCTATGCTCACACCCACGGCAGAATTCGGCAATTGTAGAAGGGGCACAGCACACATTCACCCCCAAGACCTCGACTTCGCCATCGGACAGGGAGGCAAAGAAAATCGATGCTCTGGCCAAGGAGGCATACGCGGCTTCTGTCTTAGGCCTAAAGGTCGCAAATTATAATGCCTGCATGGGGGCGTATATACAGTACTTGATGGAACGCATGTCCACGGTAGTGCCCGACGTTCCTGAGGAAAGCAACAAGCTGGCTACAGACCTAAGAGATGAGGCGCACTCGATAGGAAGCTGGTTGATCACGGCCTCGAGGAACTCTGCCGATTGTTCAGCTAAGGCTATGGTGGCATCCATAGCGCTTCGACG
The DNA here is from genome assembly GCA_034509955.1 of Urosaurus nigricauda. Lineage (NCBI taxonomy): Eukaryota > Metazoa > Chordata > Lepidosauria > Squamata > Phrynosomatidae > Urosaurus > Urosaurus nigricauda. Next base: position 319,729,293 of record JAOEGL010000001.1, read on the forward strand.
CCATGCATGGCTACGCGCGTCAGACCTTAACCAAAGTGCGCGATCAGCTATCGAAGACATGCCGTACGATGACGCGGGCCTGTTTCACAAAGAGACAGACGACAAATTAAATTTCAAGTAACGCATGAAATCAGCGGCACGCAAACACGGTATGTCTTCGGCTCCACAGTCGTCATATCAGCGTCGGTTTGGTTTCTACCGTCTGCCCTACTCGACGTACCGCCGCCCCTATCAAGACCGGCAGTTCCAATCTGGTGAGCAACCGAGGTAGAGATACCCATCTCACTCTTCCTCGTCCTCAGGGCGTCGACAGCCTTTCTCCCGGTACCGAAAGCAATTTCGGAAGCAGGACCCGGAGCCTCCCAGAAAGAAGTCCTGAAGGGCTCTTGCGTGCTCCGTTGTCCATCCCCTCCAGTTCTCCAACCTTCTCCTACCCTTTTGGGACACCTGGGCACGAATTTCAACAGACGCCTGGGTCTTGGACACTTTGAATAGAGGCTATGCCCTCGAATTCAAGGACTGGCCCTCAACGGGTCGCTTCACCCCCACCCAACCCTCACCTACCCTTCTCGACGAAGTACGCACCTTACTGTTTAAGGGGGCGATTTCCCCTGTTAAGGAGGAGAACTTTTTACATTGTTGCTTTTCACGTTACTTCACGGTTCCGAAGCCGGATGGCTCATTGCGACCCATCCTTGACCTCCGATCCCTGAATAAACACTTGGTGTACCACAAGTTTCGTATGGTGACCCTAAACTCTATCTTGCCTTTCTTGTCCCAGGACATGTGGTTTGCCACAGTGGACCTGAAGGATGCATATTTCCACGTCGCAATCCGGAAGGGTCACAGAAGGTTCCTGGCCTTCGCGATAGGACACCGAGTGTTCCAATACAACGTCCTTCCATTCGGCCTCTGCTCGGCGCCTCGGGTGTTTATGAAATGCATGGCCCCGGTAGTCGCATACCTGCATCAAAAAGGGATACGACTATTCCCTTACCTAGACGACTGGCTCTTCGTTGCGGGCTCTCAAGACCAACTGAGGAACGATGTCGAGTTCGCTCTCGAGTTGATGCAATCGTTGGGACTGGTGATAAATTGGGAGAAGTCATCGCTCACTCCGTCGAAGCGCATTCGTTTCATCGGAGCCATGGTCGACTCAATAACTTGTCGGGCGTACCTCCCTCAGGATCGGTTCCAGGCCTTGACACTGGCTGTTCGCAATTGCATGGCAAGGAGAAGAGTTCAAGCTCAAGACGTCCAAATAGCTTTGGGACACATGGCGTCCACAACATTTGTCACTCTGTTGGCAAGGCTTCGGCTTCGACCGCTGCAGTCATGGTTCCTTTCGGTGTTCAACCCTGCGCAGGACCAGTCCAACAAATGGCTGTCGATACCGAGGTCGGTTTCGAGCACCCTTCTCTGGTGGTTAGACTCAGACAACGTTTGTTCCTGTATGGACTTCGCCCGACCGCAACCACAAATTACCCTAACTACAGATGCTTCCCTAGAAGGATGGGGAGCACACACGGAAGGCCTAACGGTCAAGAACAAATGGACAGAGTCCCAGAAGCGTCTTCACATAAACATCCTGGAGATGCTCGCAGTCCAGAAAGCATTCGAATCGGTTCTGAGAGGCAAGGTGGTTCTTCTATTGACAGACAACACCACTGTCATGTATTATGTCAACAAGCAGGGAGGTACGAGATCCCCAAACCACCTGCAATTGACTCTGGAAATTTGGAACTGGTGTGTACAAAAGAACATCACCCTACAAGCCATACACTTACCTGGGGAAGAGAACACGCTAGCAGACCAACTCATCAGGTCGGCGACATCGTGCCACAAATGGAGGCTCCATCTGGAGTCAGTGTCTGCCCTATTCCGCAGATGGGGAACTCCGGAAATAGATCTTTTTGCATCCCGAGAAAACACGCACTGTGGACGGTTTTGCTCCCGGTCCAAGGCTCGGACCTCCCTAGGAGATGCCTTCCAGTTCGAGTGGACAGACGCCTTCCTGTACGCCTTCCCTCCGTTTCCGTTGATCTCGAGGGTAGTGGCGAAGATGATTCAAGACAGGAGCAACGCAATCCTAATAACCCCGTGGTGGCCGAGACAGCCGTGGCTGCCTTCACTGCTACACCTGTCGAACTGGACGTACCTCCGCCTGGAGCACAGACCGGACCTGCTCACACTCCAGCACGGCCGGATTCGGCACCCCGAATTGGACAACCTTCCCTTGGTGGCCTGGAGAATCGGAGCCTAGAGGACGTCCCGTCTCCGATCCGCAGGGTCATATTGGCAGCCCACAAGCCAACTACGAAGAAATCGTACCGCACCAAGTGGGGAAAGTTTGTGGAGTTTCTCGCATCCCGGGGAATGTCTCCCTCCCAGGTGTCAACCCCAATAGTTCTGGAGTTCTTGATGACCCTGGTGCAAAAGGGGTTGGGGCTAAGTTCTGTCAAATGCTATTTGTCTGCCATCTGTGCTCACTATTATTTTGATGGCAAACCTTCCTTTTTCAAGGAACCACTAGTTAAAAGTTTCATTAAGGGGCTTAATAACCTTTACCCTCCGGTTTCGGCTCCAGTCCCGGCCTGGAGCCTTGATATTGTGTTGGGTTCATTAATGTTGAAACCTTTTGAACCCATGGCAACATCGGACCTGAGGCTGGTTGCCTGGAAGACCGCCTTTCTGGTTGCAATTACTTCGGCCAGACGGGCGGGTGAGTTGTGTGCCTTAAGAAGAGAGCAACCTCTCATTAGGTTTCACCCTGATAGGGTGATACTCCGTACTGACATTTCATTTTTACCTAAGGTGGTCTCTTCGTTTCATATGTGTCAGGACATTGTGCTCCCGACCCTGGCCTCGAACCCGACTACCGAAACCGAGCGTTGCCTTCATTCCCTGGACGTACGCAGAGCCCTGGCCTTTTACCTGGACAGGACTAGAGACTGTAGCAGGTCGGACAGGCTGTTTCAATGTTATTCGGGACCGAAAAAGGGCTTGCTGGTTTCGACGCAGAGATTTTCCAAATGGATAGTCGGTACCATACAGCTCTGCTATGAGATAGCGGGCAGGGCTCCTCCGGCCAGGGTCAGGGCACATGCAACAAGGGCAGTAGCTACATCCTCCGCATTTCTAGCTGGTGTAGCTTTGGAGGATGTGTGTAAAGCTGCGGTCTGGTCTCAGCCTTTGACATTTGTAAAACACTATAGGTTGGACATGAGAACCAGACGGGATGCAGCTTTTGGAAGGGCAGTGTTGGTTTCGGGCCTGCACTAACAAGGTTCACTGTTCTTCCTCTTACTCAGGTTATTCCTTGTACTTTATGATTGTATTCAAATAAAGTACTATGTATTGTTACCTGTCATCAGGATACTACGGGTATGCTATAGTTCCTCTTATTTGCACTTATGATGTTGCCTAAGCCTTGTTGTCTTAAGTTTTGGAGTATGTATATAATGATGATATGACCTTCAATACAGGTGATTGTGAGGATTGTTGCACTACTTATGACACCAATCATCTCGACTGAGTTGTATGGTCTTTGTGCCTGATGTTAAATAGATACTTGCTTGTGTACCTGCTTAACCCATTTTTTATGGGAATAAGTTTTTCTCTATGCCTAGATGTATTATGCATGTATTACTCATTGATTTTGACTCAGGGTTCACTGTGTACTCAATGACCACTCAGTTTTGTTGAAATGATGTCTTTATTGTCTTTGCATTGAAATTAATACAATTATTGAATTCAGAACATGCAATTTATGTTGGAGGGAACATCACCTTTGCATTTGTTGACAATTTGATGTTGATCTTGGTACAAGTTATCCAGCTTGTCGACTTGTTTAATAAATCGTTATGATTTACTTATATGGCTCTCTGGACACTCCCTCCGCCTTCATTTAGCTTGGTATACTACCCATTTGTATGATTCGCAGAGACCACGAAGAAGAAGGACAGGTTGCTTACCTGTAACAGTATTTCTTCGAGTGGTCTTCTGCGAATAAATACAAATCCCGCCCATCCTCCCCTCAGTGTCCCGCTGATTGGTGCTCCATGGTCGCTGTTCGCGGCGAAAAAAGTATGGAACTGAGAGGAAAGAGCGGGAACGGGGCTTATATAGGGGTGGGCGGAGCTACCGCCAAAAAGTTGCAATTCAAGATCTGCCTAGCGATTCCAGAAGTTGGGGGCATATTTATCAAATTTACACATGACACCAAATTAGGAGGAGTAGCTAATACCCTAGAGGACAGGATCAAAATTCAAAATGACCTCAATAGACTAGAAAGCTGGGCTACTTAGGGTGGAAAAATGATATGCACAGTGGGGGACACCTGGCTGAATGAAACTACATGCGAAAGAGATCTAGGAGTCCATGTAGACCACAAATTGAACATGAGCCAACAGCGTAATGCGGCAGCTAAAAAGGCCAATGCAATTTTAGGTTGCATCAATAGAGGTATAGTGTCTAGATCTAGGGAAGTAATAATGCCACTCTATTATGCTTTGGTCAGGCCCCATCTGGAATACTGTGTCCAGTTCAGAAAGGATGTTGAGAAACTGGAGCATTTCCAAAGGAGGATGGCTAAAATGGTTAAGGGTCTGAAAACCATACCTTTTGAGGAGCGACTTAGGGAGCTGGGGATGTTTAGCCTGGAGAAGAGAAGGTTAAGAGATTATATGATAGCCCTGTTTAAATATTGGAAGTGATGTCATATAGAGGAGGGAGCAAGCTTGTTTTCTGCTTCTCCAGAGAACAGGACCTGGAACAATGGATGCAAGTTACAGGAAATGCACAGGCACAGTAATACCCAATTGTGTGAACAGATGATCATTCAAGAGGACTACATTTACAGATATGCAACTTGTCTTTCTACATAACCATTAAAGCAGGGCAGGGAATGAATGGCTCTCCAGGTTCTGATGAACTACCATTCTCATCATGCCTCACCACAAGCCAAGCTGGAGGAAGTTTTAGCTCACAAGGGTTTGGTTGTAACTTCTCCCTTTATGGGGATGCTATAACATCAGTGCAGTTCATTAGATTTGAAAAAACAAGTTTCTTTCTTGCTCTGGTAAAAAATATCAGGGAAAATAGGCTAAAGCAACAGCTAAAAAGAGAACTCATTGCCTGTAAACAAAATGTGAACTGTCAGGAAAAGTCATAGGATTAAAATATTCTGGGTCTGAAAGAATGGAGCACTCTGTTAGTATGAAACTCTATGGGTAAAAAAATTACAACACTAAAATGTGAGTTCGAGCATGGTTATTGGTTTGGGTGTTGGACTAGCACACTGGGAGACCAGACTTCAGATTCCCAATTGGCCATGGAAACCCTGGATAACCTTGGGCAAATCACACTCTCTCAACCACAAATGGAGGCAAGGGCAGCCCTCCCACTAAAGAAATTAGCTCAAAAAAACCCCATGGTAGGGTCACCGTACTTCAGGAATGACAAAGACACATAGCAAAGTAAATGTGTAAATAGAGAAGATAACCACTAGAGGGCATTAAAAGCTTTACTTCTAAATAAATATTGTCTGTGGAATCCAGAAACTGCAGGATCTTTTCTGTTTAATCTAACAGGTGTGTGGAGAAATACGTTATCAATTGAATCAGACCAAAATGAAGAAGGATGAGGTAGAAAAGGAACACAGAGAGTATAGAACAAAAACTATGAGGGAACTTGAAATTAAAGACCAGGTAAGAAAGATCAACATGTTAAATGTTTTAGTGCTTTCATTCTTCCAATAGTGACACATAGCTGTTTTGTGTTCTAAATGAAAAGAATCAGTGTAATACTACTCATTTCTTTATTAACATTATTAATAAAGAAACTGTTTTATTTTATGGAGTTGTTGTCATTACCAAAAGATAAAGATATAAATGGCTATGTAATATTTAATATGTCCTGTCATATCCCATACTGTGTATGAATGTTGTGTAATATACATGTGTTACTGAATTGGGTCTACTATCTCAAAAAATCAAAAGACACATTAAGCACTAATGACAGTACTATATTTTTTAAAACATAATTTAAAATTTATTCTCTTATTTTTAAAAAAGTTATTGATATACATTCATTAAATATTCCAAAATAAACAAATGATTGGTATTAATACTGATGATTTTGCTGTGTCATACAGACATAGACATCTCTCTCTGACTACTGTGTTAAAAACCATACTTCATCAATCAGCATTTAATATGGGGATCAACCAAAACTAAATTAGGGATGAGTTGAGAATATTTTCTTTGAACTGAACACTATGAAGATCCTGTTTATATTTTGCCTGTTTGCCTATTTCACTTTGCCTAATTAGATTTGCACAGGCCACACTTCACAATTGTACAGTAAATCATACTTTTATTTGAAGTGAACAAGCTTATTGTCAAAGTTATAGTGCTGTGAACTGATACTATTGTGTTTTCAATATAATTGTGTGAGTTACTGTTAATTAATACAGAAAATATTAACCTTAACATCTTTCACAGAATTACATCTCTCCCCACAGGACCCCTAAAGACGATATTAATTATCTAGCTCAGTCTATTCCTTAATGAAAAGCAATTTCCTGGATTTCCTCCCTTCCCTATCACATGTCTTTACATGGCATCTCATTCTGTTGTGGAAGCTCCTGTGAGTAGTTTTTGAGAGAGTCTGAGGAGTGGGAAGAGTTAATGAAAGCAAGATACCTAACTTATGTGAGTTAGAAGTACTTCCTAACATAGGGGTGAAACAGACCTCCCCAAAGGGTCGGCTTGAAGCTGCCCCTGACATAGGTGGATTGGGGCTGTGGTGATCCAATGCCATGGCCCCAATCCGCCTTTTTGCCAGCTGAAAAGCTGCAAACAGCCACTCCTTTTGGCATTGGCTTTATGACACTCCAGTGGAGTGTGGTGTCTAAATGGTGTGCCAGAATGCCCAGAAGCCAGCCCATGTGTCAAAACACTGTTCTGGCAGAGCAAAGGGGAGGTCTGTTTCACCCCTTAGATAAAGTAAGGCAAAACCACTTTTTTCATAACCCCAATGAGGTCCTATTTTCTGGGAATAGATATGACAGCTATAAAAATTTACTGCTACAAGGTATACTAATAAGCTGAGAAGTATAGCCAAAATTATTTTCAATGGTCTATCAAAATGTGTATGAACTTTTGAACAAATGGCAAAATGACAGTTAGGAACTTGAACTTGATTTTTTTACCCCTTAAGTATTAATATTACAATTGGTCCTCTGTTTTTGCGGGGCATATATTCCAGACCCCCCGCCCGTGAAAACGGAGACTCGCCAATATTCAAGCCACATAGGTTTGAATGGGGCACATGCCCACAGGTGCACACAGGGCACTCGCCACAGGAGCGCACCTAATTGGAAATAATGGAGGTTGCCCCTCCGTGAATATTCAAGATGGCGGACCTCAAGTCTGCAAGAAAGGAGGGGCAACTGTATTAGCAAGTTGTAATGATAGCTTTAAGCATTAGCCACTTATACTACAGACAGAGTATCCTATAGAGAATCCCTGTTGGGCTCAACAGAGTTCTGTTTTACCATTATAACTAATACTAATGCTCCTTCCCCTACACATTGACATGTGTGGACAGCATAATGAACAGTTTGAATGAGAGGTCTGTGCAAGCTGTGATGTCCCTATTCTGCCTTTTCTATGAGATTCATGTGATGCATGGAGAGGAAAGGAATGATGTGGATTATATTTCTATTTTCTTGATGTCTGGTTAAATTGCCTGTCTGCATAGTCTGAATAAAGTTGGAAAGGAGAGCTATATCTTTTTGGGAGGGATGTTTAGTTTTGAGACATTGCACAAGCGATGCAAATAAATCATGCCCTTAGTTAGAAAAGCAATAAACCAGTTGTTCTTAAATGTCTCAGTTATGCCATGCCTTCTAGGGCTGAGGACGGAGTTGACTCTCTTGATAATCACATGTAATCCTTTTTTGTTGTTAGAAATGGGCATTTGGCTAGCTTTGAAACTTGTCAGGATGTTCTTTCCTAAGCATGTTCCTTGTCTATTTAGGTACCTTTCTGTATTGTGTGCTGAAAGTAGTTCACAGTAAAGTAAGACTGTATGTATTTCATTTACATCCACAGCAAGCAAAGAGAGGAGCAAAAGTTTATCTCTTTTATTTGGACTGTGTACTATGTGTACTGTGTACTCTTTTACTATGTGACTGTACCAAAATCATAGAGTTGGAAGGGACCACAAGGGCCATCCAGTCCAACAGTCCATTCAAGAAATGACAGTGCTGCACAAAAATGTTGCTAGGAGTTAAGTCTGGGGACAATAATGATTATAGAGACAGGAGATAATTTGTTGCAAAGCACAGATTTTCAATGCAAAAGGGCTGGAACAGATTGGCTTCTGAAGTTCTGAAGGATAGTTGCTATTTTGTTTAAATGGGTCTTCCCTAATCTAATGTCCTCCAGATGTGTTGGACTAGAGCTGTTATTCTCAGTTAGTATGGCTAGTATAGGCTAAGGGGCTTTTCCCATTTAAAACCTACCTGTTTAAACAACAAATGTGTCCAACATGGGAGGAATCTGGGATGAAGCCATGCACTGGGGCTAAAGACTGGAGCAAATTAACTCTTGGTTTGCTCCTGTTCAAGATGGAAAGTGCAAACTATTGCACCAGCATTTGGACTGTGCGCTGGTGCAGAGATGGAGGTGGGGGCTGGTGAGCTGCTAGTGTCTTTGCTACTCCCATTTTTTGTCACCCACTCACAGACAACCAGCTGGTGGGGGGGCAGTGTGGGCTGCCTATCAGTGTTTGGCCTAATGTTTGGAGCCAGCTGTGCAGCCAGTGGGTTCTCCCTGTGAATTGGGAAACCCAGAGATAAACCAGATTTCCCTCTCCATCTGTCTGCTTAACTTTTGGCTTGGTGTATTTAGCCACCTTGGACAAGCATTCAGTGTAAAAGTGGGACAATGAACATTAACAAGCAGTTTTTCCTTATCCCTGTGCTGTATCAATAGCAAATAGCAAAACATGACAATGTCCTAGACACATGATTTGGAAACATATCAGTGATTGCATCAAGGTCAGAGGAAATGAAGCAATTTTACCCTCCCGATTTTTTTGTAAAGTTGTCATGGCGGATCTCAGAATTCCACTATATCTTCCCCAGTCTAGAAATAAGATATGAGGAAATGTTCCATGGACTGTACCTGTTTCCATAACCTGTGTCCACTTTTTTTTAAAAAGCAGAACTGACTGGAAGGTCCCTTCTGGTTTTGCGGGGGGAGGGGGGTAATGGGGCTATTTCTAGGGCCCAGGAGATGCAAGGGGTAAAACTGTTAAAATGTATACTTTTGTCTGCTGGATACACATGTGTAAGCTGACCTTTCCCCTGATGGTTGAGAGCTCTTGGTGGCTGCACTGGAGGGTTTGGCTGTGGGGCCACACAGTTCCTGCCTCCTGGTATATACAGTGCACCCACCCCATACATGGGCTTGCCATCCGCAGACTCAAGCTCACACGGACGGCAAGCCTGGGCGTTAAAATAAGGGAAGGGGAGAACTGATCCCCCACATATACAAAGGGTCCACTGTATAGTAGTCTCTTCACCACTCCTCTGTCCCAAACGCTCTTCTGAGGATGTAATCATGCTATAACCTTAAGTAGATCTTACACCTTCATCACTGAATAGGCATGAAAATGCTCTTATTTTTGTCTAGATTTAGTTGTTTTGAGAGATTTTGTATTTAGTACTCCTCCTCATTTCATTCTTCTCTTCTAGCTGGTAAACTAGAAGACTGTTTCTGAGAGAGGATGCTTGCAAAATTATATGTGACCTTTCTCTGCCCTTTCAGTCTTGACCTTCACCTGTCCCATTCTGATTGATTTGGCCAGTCCCTTCCTCTGAAATGTAGCCTACAGCACCTGGTATTCATTTGGCAGTCTCTCATTCAATTACTAACCAGGGCTAATCCTGCTTAGTTTCAAAGATCAGCAGGATCTGGTGCCTTTAGGATATCTTTTATCTATTTTATACCTCCATTCAGGTTCTCAAATGTGATTTTTGAGATTGGGGAGGTAAGAGGAATTAGAGTTCTAGAACAGCATTGTCTTATGCTTTCTAACCATTCTGTCTTTCATTTTTATATATGTTTCCATACTTCTGCCAGAATGAAATTATTGGTTATGCCGCCACTCCCCCAACTAATGTAAGTTTAAATTTAGTGTAACTTGCATGCTCTGACTTTTTACTCTCTTATATTGCCTCCCCTTTCCCTATGGCCATCACCTTCAATGACACAATTCAAAGGTTGTTTATATCCACAGACCACAAGGGCCAATCCAACCCCACCCCCTGCTATGCAGGAATGCATAATCAACACACTCTCGACATATGGTCATCCAGATTCTGTTTAAAAACCTCCAAAGAAAGAGTGTCCACCACACTCGGAGCGTATTCCACTGTTGAACAGCTCTTGCTATCAGGAAGTTCTTTCCCAACATTCCGCCGGAAAAAGGTGGAATAGAAATCATCATCATCATCATCATCAGATCGAAAATCTTTTCTTATAGGTTGAATCAATTGCTCCTAGTCTTTAGAAGAGCAGAAACTAACCTTCTCCAAGATAAACATAACCAGCTCACTAAGCCACCCCTCATAGGGCATGGTTTCCATACCATTTACCATTTTTGGTTGCCCTCCTCGGGACACCACACAGCTTGTCAGTATTCTTCCTAGGTTATAGTGATCCAGAACTGGACAAAGTATTCCAGATGAGGTCTGACTAAAGCAAAACAGAATATTACCTCCCTCAGTCTAGACAGTATATTGTTATTGATGCACCCTAGCTTCATATTGGTTTTTTAAACTGCTGCATCACACTGTTGACTCATGTTCAGCTTGTGGTGTACTAAGACTCCTAGATCGCTTTCACATGTACTGTTGTCAAGCCAGGTGTCACCCATCCTATATCTGTGCGTTTCATTTTTTCTTACTAAATGTAGTATTTTACATTTCTCCCTTTTGAAATTCATTTTGTTAGTCTTGTCCCAACTCTCTAATCTGTTAAGGTCATTTTGATTCTGATCCTATCCTTTGGGATATTAGCTACCCCTCCTAATTGGGTGTCATCTGCAAATTTGATAAGCATTCCCTCTATTCCATCATCCAGGTCACTGAGAGAGATGTTAAATAGCACTGTGCCCAGGACAGAAGCCTGTGGCACCCTCACAGAATCATAGAGTTGGAAGAGACCACAAGGGCCATCCAGTCCAACCCCCTGCCATGCAGGAACTCCCAATCAAAACATCCCCGATAGATAGCCATCCAGCCTCTGCTGGTAATTTCTCTTCAGGCTGAAGAAGGCCATTGGTAAGAACCCTTTGGGTCCAGTCAGCCAAGTACAAATCCACTTAACAGTAGCTTTGTCTAGCCCACAGTTTACTAGCTTGTTTACAAGGATATCTTAGGTAGCTTTGTCAAAGGCCTTACTGAAATCAAGTTATGCTAGATCTCAATGATTATTGGCAATTGTTATTACTTCTGCCAGTTCTTTTAATACCCTTGGATATAGTTCATCTGTTCATAGCTACTTGAATTCATTATTCCCTTAATATCTATTTACCTATTCTGTCCTGCATTCCCCCATTGCATCACCTGCTCCATTTTCCCCATATTGAGCACTGTTTTCCTTTTGGGACAAGACCAAGACAAAGAAAGTGTTGAGTAGTTCTGCCTCTTCTCTGTCTCTTGTTATCATTTCATCATCTTCTCCAAGCAGTGGTCCTATTATTTCATTGTTCTTCCTTTTGCTATGAATGTTTACTTTTTCAAAAAAGTAAGATTATCTGCTACTCTTTGTTTGTCCATTATTATTATTTTACAGGTAGAGTTGTGTGTTGTCTGCCTTAGTCTACATCTCTGGATGAACTCAGACGTTTAAATGAATATTAAACAGCATGGAACAAGGAGAACCTAGTGGGACCTCACAGTAAAAGGCATAGTTAAGCAGTAGTATCCTAAAACCACCTTCCTGTAATCAGCATCCAAGTGTGAATGAAATAACTGTAACTGGTGTTGCCAGTTCCTAGTATGACCATCTATCCAAAAGGTTTCAGTGGTAGATGGTACAAAGATTAAATTAGCATGATCATCCATCAGAGTGATCGAGGGAATTTCTGTCAACCCCAGTTTCTGATTTGAAATGAAGCTACAAAAATATTTCAATAATAGCAAGAATGGTGTGGTAGCTACTTGATCAGGCACCTTTCATAGAAAAGAAAGTATTGACAACTGGCTACAGTGTTTTCTTGATCTTCTGGTTCTAGGAAGGTCATCTTCATGAGCAGCTATGTAGCGACCTCTTTTAAAATACCTTTAAAATACCTGACATCAGTACCTCCCAAAATGAGACAGTAATCACTTCCAGGATCTAATTAATCAAGTTTCCCTGTCTGATAGTATCAGAAGTGTTAAGCAACATTTGTCCAAGAAACTTCTCCATGTCTTAAAGCATCAGTGGCGGAAATTAATCCGGTCTGACCAAATTGCTAAATGATATGTTCTATACAGTTTCCTAATAGTTGTATCCACATCACTTTGGGTGGATTGACTTTATCCTTGAAATGCTTAGCAAACAAGTCACAATGTGCCACTGAATAGTCTTTAATTTCCTCCACTGCGCAAACTTAGAATAGCACACAGAAGATATCTGCTAGACAACACTGCAAGTATATAGTAGCATGTGTTGTGATTTGTTATGTGTGTTGGGCTGAACAACATGTTGGCCATCTGACTGTCATAGCACCTATGAGGCACTGCCTTCATGATTGTCTTCCCCAAAAGGGGAGTGAAAGAGCAAACAAAATTAATCATTCTCAGTCACCCATCCAGGGATCTGTGAAAGCACCAGCTGAGAGGCTCCCAGATTACTGCCTTCCTTGTTCCCTGTGCAGGGAGTAGGGGAGTGACATTTTATCAGTTTCCCTAAATTACTGGGAGACAGCAAGATTGGTCCCTTCCTTATTCCCCACTCAAGAAGGAGAATGAAAGATCTCTTATCCAGTGGTTCCAGGATATCCATGGGCTAGGAGGCCACTGTGGGTCACACACCATCTTCCTTCCTTATGCTGAGATGAGAGGAGGAATGATTTTCTGTCAGCCCCTGAGTGGCAACACCTCAAAAGGCAGACCAGAGTCTTCATGCTCAAGGAAAACACTGTTGCAAAAGTCTCCAGCTTCTAAGATGTAGGGATTCTTCTTATGAGGAAGATTTCTTCCAGAATCCTCTGATGAGGTACAGCTACATCCTGGGTGAGGGTGCTGGCTGCTTTTACTTAAAAGCCTTGGTTCCAAGATGAAGAAGCTGGTTGAACAGCATCTTTAATCCAGTTTTGGGCCTTGCCTTGCTCTCCCTAGTTGCCTTGTGATTGAAACACTTGTAATTAATCTTGGATTGCCTTTGGCCATGATTTTGTTTGATCTTTATCTGCAGCTGGACTCTGTCATTGATCCTTAATGACCTAGACCTTGCTACATACCTGGTTATTTAACTCATTGACAACCATATGGCTGTGACCTCAGACTATCCCTTACTGCTAGAGACCATCTCCAAAACAGGTCCCCTTGCAAACAAGACAGCACTCATTTTCTAGTTGTTCATGGAAGGAACAACACCTTTGAAATGTGATGCTGGAAAGAGTTCTGAGGATACTGTTGACTGCTTTAAAAACCCACAAATAAATGGGTCCTAGAACAAATTAAGTCATCTAGAAAGAAAGGTGACTAAACTGAGGCTGTTATACATCAGTCATACTTTGGTCATGCGAAGACATTACTCATTGGGAAATACCCCCAATAATGATTGGTACGTAGAAAAAGAGGAAGACCACATAGCAGATGGATAGACTCAGTTAGGGAAACAGTAGCCCTGAGTCCCTTGTTAGCATTTCACCATGTTCTCCATGCAGTGGCCCTACCCATTTCCTTCTTCTTCCTTTTGCTATGCACACAACCAAAAACAAAACAAAACCCTTTTTATTGTTCTTAACCTCTCTAGCAAGTCTGAACTCATTATGTGCTTCAGCTTTCAGACTTTCCCCCAACACGGGATAGCTATTTGTTTGAATTCCTCTTAGCTGATTTCCCCCCTTTTCCATTTCTTATACATATCCCTTTTAAAACTTAGCTCAGTTGAAAGTTCTATGGTCATCCATTCTGGTGGCACTGTTTGAAATTGTTCCTTCTGTATCTCCCTTTTGAGAAACTCCCATCTGTCCTGAACTCCCTTCTCTTTTAGTATTCCTGACTATGTGATCACCCCCAGTATTTCCCTAAGTTTACTGAAATCAGCTTTACCAAAGTCTAGAATGTGTGTCTGGCTATGCTTGGCTTCCTCTTTCCACTTATAACAAATTCCAAGAGAGTGCGATCACTCTCACCTGAGGATCTTGCTACTTCCACCTCATTAACCAGGTCATCCCTATTGTTTAGGATGAGATCCCCTAGTTGCCTCTTCCACCTTTTGGATGATGAAATTGTCAACCAGGCAAGTGAGGAATTTGCTGAACTTCACATTCTTGGCTGAGTTTGACTTCCAGCAAAAACCAGAAGTCACCCATCTCTGTAACATTTCTCCTTTCTAAGTGTGTGGTCATCTGTTCTAAAAAGGCATGATCCAATTCCTCAGTCTGGCTTGGTGTGTGTGTGTGGGGGGGGGATCTGTAGTAGATTCCCACAATAACATCCCTGTTGTTTCTTTCTTCTTTAATTTTTATCCAGATGCCTAGCTGGCTTCCAGGATTTACTGTAAGTACTGGATCTCTTCACAGGTGTAAACATCTCTTCACAGGTGTAAACATCCCTGACATATAATGCTACTCCTCATCCTTTCCTGTTTATCTCTTAAAAAGAATGTTCCCCTCTATTACTACATTCCAGTCCTGATACTCATCCCACCAAGTTTCAATTATATTGTATTTGGTTTGCTGTGTTAGGAGTTTAATTTCCTCTTGTTTATTTCCCATGCTCTATGCATTGGTGTAGAGACATTTAGGACAATGGGACATCCCCCCCTTGCTGCCTATGTAAAGTTTTTCCCCCTTCCTGTCTTGGGCCCTTGCATTATTTGTCTTGTTCTCTATAACTATTTGGCTAATATCTCCATCTCTTGATGAACTCTTGTCCTCCAGAATACTGCCTCCCTCTCCACCCCAGAACTCAGTTTAAAGCCCTCCTGATCAACTTTTTGAGATTCTTGGCAACAGTGCTTCTGCTAACTGATGTGAGGTGCAACCATACCTTGTCAGAGCACCCCCCCCCCCCCCGAAACTGCAGGGCATAGTCCAGAAATCCAAATTGTTCTCAGTGGCACCATCTGTAGAGCCAGTTGTTTATATCTGCTATTTTCCTCTCCCTTCGTGGGCCATGTCTTTCAACTGGGAGCAGAAATAATATAACAACCTGTGCATCCAGCTTTTCCAGCTTTCTACCCAGATCGTCATAATTCCTTATGATATTCTGAAGGCTGTGCCTCACATTATCACTGGCACCCACATGAACCAAAAGGAAGGGGTAAAGTCAGTAAGTAGGCCAGGAGTCCCCCACAACCATTTTGAGGTTTAGCAGCAGCTATTCTCTATGCTGATTCTACCAAGATCTCCTGCAGGACTGGCCCTGCTGCTCTCTCTCATCATTCCTGACCAGCTTTAGATTGGTTCTGTAGCTGCAAATTCTTAAAATGATCCCTGATTTTCATATTTCTGTGTGTCACATTCCTCCAACTGTCTACCTCCTGTTTATGGGAACTGACCAAGTCCCAATAGACTCCTCTGCTAGTTCCTCATCTAGGGCAGTCCATTCCCCTCTACCCAGGAAAACCTCTTGCTTCCCAATATGCCGAAGTGTACATACTCAGGCCTCCAGATACTGTACATTCTCTTTCAACAGAGCTACCAATGTGCACTTGGTAAAGGTGAAGTTATTCACATCCATTGAAAAGTACAAAAAAAATACCATGGTTGTTGCAGGTGCTGCAGCAGCACCCTCACTATCCATATTCAGTATTCTTAATTAGGCACTGAAACAGGACTCTGGGCTTCCCCCACTAAATACCCATACAAAACATCCCTGTTTGCCAAGCTCCAGAGACTGAGACTGCAGATATATAGACAGCTACTGGCTGCTAGTAACTCCCCCAACCAAGTCTCTGACTCATTTCTTCTGAGCAAAAGTCCCTCTTCCCTGGGAACAGGTGCTCAGGAAGGTGACCTGGGGCTACACCCAGTAGGGCAATAGAGTGCTAACAAGCACACAAGCGTACCTCCACACAGCCCACAGAAGCAACTAGTCTTGACCCAGCAGACAAAAGGTCACCAAACTACAATAGACACTACTGCTCACACAGTCAAGCTTCCAGTAGGCTCAAAACAAAACAAACAGGCATACTCCAACTGATCCTCACCCTTGACCTAAAAGACTCTCTGGGACTGGAGAGGTTTAACACCACAGTCCCAAGTTCACCTTCTGCTGTCTCTTCTTCCACACTTACATGAAAAACCTTTTTTCCAAGTCTGCCTGAAAGCAGTGCATTTCAAAGTGTTGAACGTGAGGTTCCAGCAATTTTGTCCCAGTGTTCCTAGGACCAGTACCATATTTATGCCCTTGGGATAATCTTGTTTTTTTCCTTCCTGGAAATTCTCCATGGACTAATGGTTGATAGATCATGGGCCACCATCATAATGAGTAGCATTGCTTAAAAGGAATTCACTTTATATTTAATTCTAGTTTCTACATCTTCTGTATGCTGTGTTTGTCAAGATTTCAGTACTTTAGAATTGTTAATGCTTTGTGTTGGATTTGAAGGCATACATATTATAGACATACATAATATGCTGACTGGTTAGGTAACTAACAGTTTTACACAATGTATGTGACATGACAGTCCATAAGGAAATATTAGCTATCCATTCCTAGCTATTACTTTTCCCCTTCTTTGAAATTAATGCATAATGAAGCTTTCCTTTCCTTCTGTTTTTATGCCTTCTTACTGAGTGACAATTGGTACATGTGAAATCCATTTATAAATATGAATAGCCAGTTATGGAGGTGCCAGTGTAACTTTTTTGTCCTCTTCTCTTGTTGTACAACATGAGATTATTTATTAAAACCTATTTTTCTCACTAACTTCATCACTGTTACTCCTCTTTTGGTTAGTTACCTATAGAAACAGCCATTGCAAAGTAGAATCCTTTTTTAAAAAAATATTTAACATTCATATTTAACACTAATGTTTGACATATTGTGTACACTATCTTTTTTCTGGGTAAAAGTAACGAGGTTTTGAAAAATCTTAAAACATTTATCTTGGTTTGCCTGGCTCCAAACTGACTGAGAAGCTTTTTGCCCTCTGAACACTTCTAAGATTAACAACTGCAGTACTTCCTGAAGTCCCTGCTCTTAAACATCTGACAGGTAGATGGAGGCCATTTTCAGTAAACATGACAGAATTTGCTTTTTTGTTGGTCCGACAGAACCTGAGCTGATTTATCTTCAGGGGATAGAATAAAGCCCATCTGTTCACTTCATATATTTCCCTTGAGAAAATGATGGGAGCTTATATACATGGCTGTACTGTGGTTTTATGAAGATATTTTGGCATTGCTTGATAGTTATCAAATTATGTTTGTTTTTCATTTTAAACAAATACTGTATATATGTTTGTGTGTATGTGCTTCACAGTCAGAATGTCAAGGGGGAACTGGGGTAGGGTAAGTGAGAGCAAGCAACATCTTTAAGTGCTGTACCTACAAACTATACAAAGAGAACAGAATACTTAATGTACCCCTAACTTTTTTTTAAAAAAAAGAGGGAGACTAATATAAGGATTACAAGTTTTAAAAGAGATATACAAGTTCTATTACAATATGAAACATATATTTTCTGTGTAAAATTTTGTGACAGCTGAAATTATTTGTACATTTTCATTTATTTAAGACTGAAGAATCTATACTGACCTAAAGAAAGTAGAACTGTTATTGGGGTGGTGGTTTTATTGTTACAAAAATTACATGATTTAATGAATAATGTTAATTCACTTTGTGGTGCTGTGCTTTCCAATTCATTTTAAAATTTAAATGTTTTATTATTGCAGGCAGAACAGGGCCGGCTCTAGGTATTTGGCCACCCTAGGCAAGAAATATTTTAGCACACTCCCCCCCCCCCCGTAGCCCCTCAAAGTGTAGGAAAATGTAGGACAAAATGTAAGACAAATTGTAGGACATTCAATAAAAATTGAGGACACAACCAACTAAAAGCCAAAAATATTTTAAAACAATGTAAATTCATGTTTCTCAATCATGCTCAAAATGGAGGACATTTTGACATTATTCCTGGACAGAAGGTTGGGATGTACTGTGTTCCCCTGAAAATAAGTCAGTGTCTTATATTAATTTTTGCTCCCAAAGATGTGCTAGGTCTTATTTTTAGGGAATGTCTTAATTTTCCATAAAGAAGAATTCACATTTATTGTTGAACTAAAAAAAATTATTATATACTGTATATATATTTATATACAAAAACTTCGCTACGTCTTACTTTCCAGGGAGGCCTGATATTTAGCAATTCAGCAAAATCTCTGCTACGTCTTATTTTATGGGGATATCTTATTTTCGGGGAAACAGGGTTGCTTTGTGTGTTGGGCTGGGACTCTGGAGACCAGGGTTGGATTCCCTGCCTATTGGGTGACCTCAAGCAAGTCACACTCTCTCAGCTTCCTCAGCGGAAATCCATGGCAAATCTCCTCTGAACAAATCTTGCCAAGCAAACCCCAGGATAGGTTTGTTTTAGGGCGCATAAGGTGGAAAACAACTTGAAGGTACACAACAACAAATAATAACTGAGTATTGTATCTTTAAATACAGTGGAATGTCCAGCATGGTGAAGTGGCCTGAGTATTGAACTAGGACAATGGGAGACCAGGGTTCAAATTCCAGCTCAGCCATGGAAACCCACTTGGTGACTTTGGGCAAGTCACACTCTCTCAGTCTCTGAGGGGAAGGTAAAGGCAACCCCCCTCCCCCCGAAGAAACTTGCCAAGGAATCTCTGCAGGGTTGCCGTAAGTTGGAAAGGAGTTGAAGGCACAACAACAGAAGAAGAAGAGGAGGAGGAAGGGGGGGGGAGGAGAAAGGAGAAGGAGGAAGAGGGGAAGAAGAGGAAGAGGAGGAAGATGGGAAGAGGAGGAGAAAGAAGAAAAGGAGGAGAAACAAAAAAGATGATGATGATGATGATGATGATGATGATAATAATAATAATAATTGTTTTTATTTCTTACCCACCCCTCTGTCGAAACAGTCAAGGTGGGGTATAGCAGAATTCAAAACAGTTACAGTTAAAATAAATCAACAGTCCCATCCCTGACCTCCCACCCCTTTCAGATCCAGGTAATGGCGCAGCTGGCATATCAGCCAAAGCTAGTAACAAGCACTCTTGACCGCTGCATTCACCTGACTCGTCATGTGGAGTGACAAATCAAGAAATACCCCCAGACTGCAAACAGGAGAAAGAAGATAAAAAAGAAGAGGAGGAGGAGGAACAAGGGAGGAAGAAGAGGGAGGAAGAGAAGGGCGCAGCCAGCCATGGCCAGCAATAAATTCCAACTCCCAGGAGGGGCAGTGCATCTACACTGGAGAAATCACCCGGTTTGCACTGCTTTTAAGCATCCTGGCTCAAGGCTATGCATTCTAGGAGGTGGAGTTTGTTGTGGGCCCAACTCCCAGAATTCTATAGCCTTGAGCTAGGCAAGAATGAAAACGGTGCCAAACTGGGTTCTCGCTCCATTGTGGATGCAGACTGGAAAGCCCACACCACACACACACACACACACACCTTGGTGGCGCTGGGGCAGTACTAGGTGAGGAGGGCCAGTGGGGAGGAGGTTGAAGTCCAGGCCGTCCAGGGTGATGGCGTCGGGCAAGGGCCAGCCAGGCCGGGGTCTGCTGCTCCTCCACCAGCCAGACCCAGTAGTGCACTAGTGCTGCAAAGGGGGCTCCAGGACTAGGGAGCAGCGGGAAGAACGCAAGGCAAGCGGTGCCCGGGGGGAATCACACGTGTCAGCAGCCAGGCGCCCTTTGCAGGCAGCTGCTCCATCCAAGCAACTCTCTCTGTCCCTGCTGCTCACTCACTACTGGTCACCTCGTCTCCTGCTGACTCTTGCTCTCTCTGGCCTCCTTGCCACCCTGCCACACTGCTGAATGCTGCCCCTTACATTTTGCCACCCTAGGCGCCACCTAGCTCACCTATATGGACGAACTGGCCCTGAGGCAGAATATAAATAAATTATTCCTTTCAGTTCATGTTAAAATTTAAATATGTGCTGACATTTTGGGTTTATAAATTCATTTAATTTATCATTCTGTTTCATTGTTACAATAGTTTTGCTGTTATTTATGTATTTTTAAGGAAAGAGTGAAATTACAAGCAGAATTTAATCAAAATAAGCAACGCTTGGAACAAGCACAGCAGGATATCGCGGGTGCAAAGGATGAATGTCTGAAATTAACAGAATTGCTAGGAAAAGCTGAGCACCAACTGCACCTTACCAGGTAACACTTTTTCTATTTGGTCTTACCATCAGTTTCAGTTTCATAATGCTACTCTGTCACTACAGCTTATCCCAATAGTCATTACAGATTGACTTGAGTGCTCAGCTTTCAGGCACATTAGTTATAATGAGCAAAATATCCAGATGAAAAGAAATGTGAAAGCAGTAAAATCTATTCACCAATGTTCTTCTAAATAAGTATGATGCCAATTGTCATCTTAGTGCAACTGTAGTCATTTAAAAGGTATACACACAGACTTGTTCTTCTCTAATTCCTGAATCTACTTATGGAAAGATTTGGATTATGTAGCATGTTATTATCTAATTCCATTTTAATAGATAAAAGTAGGAAATAACTAGCATTTTCCTAATTAACTATTATAGCTGAGTACCTTTATAGTTTCCAGAGAAAACTGATGATGTATAAAACAGTTATATCTTTTGTCAAAACTCCAGCAACAATGTTTACATGGTAATTAGCAAGTAGTTACTTAAAAAACTGCTGAAACTTATGATTTTTCTTTCTCATCACAGCAGCTCCATTAGAGCGACACATGCTCAAAGCTACTGAATGCAATTATTTTATTCTTGATACTTTATGTTCACTAGTTTAACCCGTAACATAAAGTAGTTTTTACTTTAAATCCTTCAGGGACACAAAGACTATCTATAATTGGATAAAGTCTGCATTAAAAAGTGTGCCAGGGAAGCATTAAGAGTTGTAGTTTCAGACGGAAAGGAATAGAAGTATTGGGTGGGTGGCTACACACACACGCACACACACATGTTTACGTGGTTCATTTGGGATATCATAGTATGTCTCTTAAGTGATCACACCATCTTCTTTTTAAAAAAAATATATAGTGTAAATATAGATCTTGGGATAGTAGCAGATGGGGAGAAAAACACCCTTCTCACAATCTGTATTTAGAGAACAAATATACTAGAGGTTAATGAACTTGAAAAAAGTTTGGGGTAAGTTGTTAAGACAGCAAAAGT
This sequence comes from Urosaurus nigricauda, assembly GCA_034509955.1. Taxonomy (NCBI): domain Eukaryota; kingdom Metazoa; phylum Chordata; class Lepidosauria; order Squamata; family Phrynosomatidae; genus Urosaurus; species Urosaurus nigricauda. Next base: position 319,750,875 of record JAOEGL010000001.1, read on the forward strand.
TTGGATTTTGCAGGACTTCTTTTATAATGATTTGTTGTGATAGCTAACCAAATGGTTTACCAATTTCCTTCCTAAGGCTTATACAAGTTATGAATTGCTGTGGTGTCTTGGAGAAAATCCAAACTGTAGATAGATTTTGTTAAAAAAACTTCTACATTCTTAATAAGGTACACTAAGATCCTAGTTGAGTTGAGCAGCCAAATGATATGCAATTCCGATTTGCCAAAATTAATGATTAAACAATATTACTCCAGTATTACATAAGCATGATACTTTTCATTCTTCAGAACTGTGCTTTGAATGCTTGCAGACAATGGAATGGATTTGACAGTGATCTTTAGTTTTGCTTTCTTATGGCTAAATTTGTATAATCTTAAGTGTTAAAGTTTCTCCTAGATCTAATAAATGTATACCTGTATGTTGGGGTGGGCAAAAGTGCAGAGACAGAGGGCCAATTTCAACCTTCCAACCTCCCCATGGGCCAGATTCCCACCAAAGCACACCAAAATACCTCCCCCTGCCTTCTTGCTTCTTCAAAATAGTAGGTAAAAGTGTTATAGTGTCATTTCCTGTAACCATTTTGATAAAGAAAAAGAAGGAATGGGCAGGAAGGAGAGATATTTTAAGGATGAGTTGGCATGTTTTCATGAATTTAGAAGAGGCTTTGGGTGCAATTTTCACTGAAAAATCATGCTGATTTTTTAAATGGCCATTTTAGAAAGCTTGGGGGAATAGTGGGAGACTTCATGTGCTATAAAAGTGGGGTCTGCATTTTCCCCAATCTTGCACTGAGTGGTTTTTTTTAATGCAAAATTTCCTTTATTTTCTGTAATATTGTTCTAATAACAACCTGTTGATTCATCATTTTGTTGTGGCAATGTGGAATGTGGAATTGTTTTTGTGATGATGGTAGTAGTGGTGGTGTGCATTGGAAATTTATAATGGGGATTTCTTGGCACAGTTTGTTTACAAGAGGCTTGCTATTGCCCTCTTCTGAGGCTGAAAGGGTGTGACTTCCTCCCAGCTGTTTTAACATAGGTCACCTATAGGATTTCCATAGCCAAGAGGGGATTTGAACTATGGCCTCCCAGAGTTATAGTCTAAGCACTATACCACACTGGCTCTCACTGAAAGAGGGAAGACTAAATTCCTGATAAAGACCTACCAGGAACTTTCCTTACTTGCTCTTCTGCTGTCATTACTCATTTCCACATTCCCTGTTGCTACTTTCTCTTTTTCTCTTTCTTTCTTGTTAATTCCCCAAAGCATAGCTGTCTCATGTTTTCAATCACCTTTTTGTTTTTCCCTCTCTGTTATGCTTTCTAAAGGCACGCTGATGAGCTGTTTTTGCCTGCCGAACTATTCAGGCTGCCTATCAGGAGCATTCATCCCTGAGATTTCAGAAGCAAAACTTGAAACTAAGGCGACAGCCCAAAAGGCCACCATCAGTCTGATCCAGGGGCATTCTGGATAGCACAGAAGCCAAGCTGGGACTGCCTCATGTGGCCCAAACCCAGCCGCAAAAGGAGCGGTTTCTTACCGCTCCTTTTTGTGGCCTGTTTGTGATCACAGCAGAAGCTGCCCTTGGGACCAAGGCATCTGGTTGCTGTGGGCCCACAGTGGTCTCACAGAGATTGGGGTGGGAGCGGCTTCTGGTTCTTCTTCTGCCCCATCTGCTTTGCCCCTTGTGACAGTCCCTGATGTAGTCATCAAGCTTGGTATGCTAAACATTAACCACAGTTGCTCAGATCATGACATTCAAATTAAAAAAAACAAAGTCTGACAAATGAGAAAATATCTCTCTGGTTGTAAATCTAGTTTTCCAAACTGCAGTGAAAAGAGAAAAAAAACAACAACAAACTTTTCTTAGCTCTGGTTTTAGCTGCTTAGCAAGCACTTTTTGAAAGAACTATGGGAGCTATAGTCCAATCAAGGAAGGTTTTCAGAGCTCCACTTTGAACAGAGGGAAAAACAACCAATAGCTTCCTCCCAGCTGTTTTAACATTTTTCCTTACACTGTTGTTAGCAACACAAGAGTTCTTGTCTTAACATATTTCAGCAAACTTTTTAATTCAAAACTAAGGATAAGCACGTATAAAATGAAACAGGCAAGCCAGGTAAGCTTTCTATAAGTAAACAAAAACATTTGAATCTTCTAGTGACCATTTGGAGGCTTCTTCCAAAATGCATTTGGAGATGATTTTCTTTTCAGAAGCCTCTACATTTCTTATGATTTCCATTTTGATAGCCAAACTTCTAGATCTATGCATTTTTAACATCATGGAGGTTCTTGCCCTTTCTCTCTCTTTAGTAATTCATAGATCTCTGTAAGGAATACTGGAGGCAGTTTTTTTGCCTTGCCTATGGCAGGCAGCTCTGCAAAAATGCACTCTGACTGGCTAGAATAGAATCCTGCTCTTTCCTGGCTCTAGGTGTACTGTATTATTTACTGCTGATGTGTTGCTGCACCCAACACCAAAAGTCTGTTTTTCTCCAGCCTTCCTCCACAATCCCCCTAATGCTGATGCTACAAGACTTCCAACTTGATGCAGATGAAATTTATGACGACCCTAATAGAAAGCAAGATTTCTTGGCAAGATTTGTTCATAGGGGGTTTGCCATTGCCTTCCTCTGAGGATGAGAAAGTGTAACTTGCCCAAGGGGTTTCTATGGTTGAGTGGGGTTTCAAACCCTGATCTCCAGAATCATAGTCTAATGCTCAAACCACAACACCATACAAGCTCACCATACACATATAAAGGTAAAGGTCGTCCCTTGACATGAATGTGTAGTCGTAACCGACTATGGGATGGTGGTGCTCATGTCCATTACTAAGCCGAAGAGCCAGCATTGTCCAAGGAATGCTCTGGGGGCCATGTGGTCGGTGTGACTGCACCAAATGCTGTTACCTTCCCACCAAAGTGGTATCTATATATCTACTTGAATTTGCATGCTTTTGAACTGCTAGGTTGGCAGAAGCTGGGACTAGTGACAGGAGCTCACCCCATCATGCAGCACTCAGGCCTCAAACTGCCAACCTTCCAATCTTTCTATCATTGGAATTGTCATCTTAACCACTAAGCCACTGCCCTCATACACATACCCCGGGAAGTAAATTCTTTAAGTTAAGCAGGACTTATTTCTGCTTCCAGCAGAAAGAGAAACGGGGGGTAGAAGAATGAAGTTAAAGCTGATAGAGCAGGTCAAGCCATTTAGTGCTTTGTAGGTCACCTTAACAGTGTTTTGATTTGAGTTCAGAAAACATGAAGGTGTGTCTAATTAGGGCACAGTATTTATGGAATGTTCTTTGTTCTGTGGAGGCAAGAATGAAGAGGCAGGGAATTATAATAAATTCTCATTCTTTGACTTTCCTTCCATTAATTGTTCCAGTCTACTGGGACAAGAAGAAGAAGAATTGGCTGAACCTATGGCAGCTTTCTTTATTAAGGGAAAGTAAATTTTGTCACTGTTCTACAAATTATTTGAATCAATATTTCTTCTGATACTCAAGATGGGTTTTTCCAACTAACATTGAACTAGTCAGGAATTGCTGCCCATTGATAGGAATTGCTGTTTCTGGTTGTTTTTTCATATAATTCTGATAAAGATTTGTATAACTTGCAAATGAACTTGTGGATACTTCAGAACATTTATCTCATCCAGGTTCTGTCCATATCCTAGCAGTACAGGTTAGAGAAAACACATCAAGACAATTCTTGTTTCACAACATTGCAACCAGTGAAAGCTACTCATTGAATTGTCCCAAAAGGCAAAGAAACAGTAAGTGTGTTGTTTAGTGCAGATGGTGAAATGTGAACGGAAATGAGGAACTAAGGCCTGAAACAGAGGGGCAAGAAAGAGCAGCTTCCGGCAGAATGGTTAAGGGAAGTTACCTGGAAATGAAATGACTGAAAGATAATTTGATAGCCATCTTTAAAAATCTGAAGGGCCATCAGATCAAATATAGAATGACCCAAACTACAGGGATTAATAATAATAGGACTGACAGTAATAGCTGTTTGATAGTGCCACAGATTTCCTAGGCTCTGTGCTTTTGAACATTTTTATAAATGACCTGGATAAGATATAGAGGTGACACTAATATAGGAGGAATAGCTAATAGTAGAGAAGAAAATTTCAAATTGCATCTTGACAGGCTGCAACATTGGACCCAAGCTAAGAAAATTAATGTAAACATGGTCTTATACTTGGGTAAACAATGTAGGTCAGTGTAGAGTATTACACATGAGTCAACAATCGAAAGTATGTGGGAGCGCTTTGGTTTCATAGTGGTATCTGTGAAATTGGTCTAGGTTTCTTAGAAGATAAGGAATTGAATATGAGTCAGTACTGTGATGTGGCTGTTAAAAAACAAAACAAAACATTGAATTCTTTGACCACATTAACAGAAGCATAGGGTCCAGGTCATGGGAATAACTGTTCTACTCTGTACTGTGTTAGTTCACATTTAGAATACTATGTCCATTTCTGAGTGCCACGCTCCTCTGGTCTAACCACTAAACAGAGTGACATAACCACCTCAAGCTGCAGAGTTCCAGGAATGGCAAATTTCTTTGCTTCCTCTCCTCTCTGGTCTTGCCTCCCTGCTTTCTGCCCCTTTTCCTTGTTTTGAAGAAGCAGTACCAGTTGCACAAAACACAAAGAGCTGACTAGAGCTGCAGCACACTGAAGAAATAATCCACTCTGATAACACTTTAACTGCTAGTGCTGTGGAATTCTGGGAACTGTAGTTTTGTGAGACATTTTGCCTTCTCTGTCAGAGAGCTCTGGTGCCACAACAAACTACAATTCCCAGAGTTCCCAAATTTGCCATTCCTGGATTTCTGCAGTGTGGATGCAGCCTAGGTCTGAGATAAATGTAGGGCCTAGTCAGCTCTTGTAGGAATGAGCAGCTGCTGTGTAAGTCCTGTACTAGATGGCAAACTTACATCACAATCAAAAAATGAGGCCACAATAATGATGGGAGCGCCAGTGCTTCTCCATTTATCTGAGACTCAAAAGCCTACTTTTATTCAGAAACAATGACAACCCAACCGCCAGTCATCAGACTGCTTTATAATTTTTGACAACCAAAAAAATTAAATTAAAAAATAGGTACAATCCATCAAAAAAAATGTGTGGTAAGCAATAATGATTTTTAGAAAGCATACATTGTTGCTTTTGTGCAACTTTCTGTGGCAATCGCACAGATTCTGTGTGCCTTATGCCCTATTAGAGCATTCTAATGGGATTCATTCTTAGCAGGTTATAGTGTTTGATTTTAAACTCCAGAACAGATACTGTACTCATGTCAAATTAATCCATATCATTATATTAGCAGTTGTTGGTCATATTACATTTCATCATTTTTTTAAAAAAAATGACATCTGATGATTAATAAGCAGAAAAATCTTTTGAAAATCAAATATTTGATGGCATTGGTTTTGAAGGACATACAGTGGTGATTAGAAAAACAGCATTATTTTTATCTTCAAAATACCTACTGCTTATCGGTACTTCTAGTAGCCTCTAGCATGTTTTGAACAGCTTTACTGGCATCAGTTGATGTCCATGTATAATGAATAAGATACATAAATTAAAGCTATAATTCTACTGTCCAGATTCTTGAAACATAACCAAGTTGCTTAAGATTTGATATTTTTTATGATGTTTTATTTGCTAAAGAAATAAAATTATTTGTGTTTATGACATACAAGTTGTTTCATACATGCATACATTCTATTGTTTCTTTAAAAGAAATTTATCCACTTGTATATTAACAATCGTATTAGGAATTGCACTAATATGCAATTATTATAGATACCTGTTAACTAAATTATTTATTTTGTAAATAATAACTGTTACAAAGAAGCAAGATGATATTCTTTTTTAAAGGTATAGCAGAACTTTAGTTATATGTATAAATGGTGTGCAAAATTCCAGCAATCTAGATAGCTTTATTGACAACACATCACAAATACTTAGCATTAAAATTATAATCAGTAATATCAATGGAAAATATATTGGAATAAATTAAAGCATTTTTAGTATCTAATTTCAAAAAAATATTAAATAGAAACTTATTATTAAAGAGAGATATAAAAACCTGAATCAAGATAGCTTGAATGCTAAACTCCTTAGCTTCTGTTTTATATGTTTATTTTTCATTAAATTTAGGATTGCTTGTGGTTTAGTCAACATTTATTCCTATCTGTTTTTCATATACAAAGGCATTGGGATGCCAGAAAATAAACTGTTAACGGAGAATTAACTTCTTTGGCATGCTTTCATACTTATCTTCCAAATTAAAGAAAATGAAATGGGCAGAAGCAGAGTGTAGATTACCTCCTTTTTTTGTCAAAAATGGTGGGAATTTGAAAATTAATAATAAAAAAGGGAACAGATGCAGTAACATGCCAGAGGGAGATTAATGTGGAGAGTAAAATCTGTGAGCAACAAAACTGAAGCAAACTGAATCAGTGGGAGGTGGTTGTACAATCAAAATCAGGATAAAAGAGAAATTACAAACAACCCTGCACTTGTCAAAGTAGTAGTAATGAAATCCTGACTCTGCCAGCAGTGAGAACCTGTGTTAGCACTTTGGGGTAAGGACGATAGCCGGGTGCCAGGTAGGAGGGCAGTGTTAGGTTGCTGGGCAGCAGCCATCTTGTGTAGAACAGATGGCACTGAAAGCTGGCATGGGAGGGGCTCCTTAGCAGAACTAATCAGACAGTAACAGATAGGGCAGCTGGGAAGACTGACCACAGAGAGGGAAACTGCAGGATAGCAGCAGAGTTCCATGATGTTTACAGTGGTGTGCCCATTGGTCTGATATAAGACCTTGCAATGCCTTTTTACTGCAAAAACACATACAAAAACTTTTGTTAACTGAACTGTTACTTTTTTAAAAAGTAGCACAAGAAATATATAAATCCCCTGATGAATCAACTCTGAATTCTTGAAGATATTTGCTTCATGGGAAAATCCATACTTCTGTACATACTATAAAGCTTATTGTATATGCTTAGTATGTTTTGCCTTTGTTAATTAAAATATGTTAATCTGGATACAAATTTAAGCAAGCTGTTCATCCAGACAGAGTAGTGGTTATCACTTGTACACTCATCATGTGTTGGGACTAGGACCTGTATGAGAGTATATTCCATTTGTAATATTTTTAATGTGCCCTTTCAAAAGTAAGCACCACTATAATTACTGTATCCCAGTTTTGTAACTTTTAACATGATTTAATTTTTGAAGTTGCACAGCCTCTTAAGTTTACCAAATCACTGGCAGTAAACTTGCGAATTTGTAGTGCAGTCCTTTACATTTGCTAAGAGGTAATTCCCACTGAGTCCAGAAGGGCTTCCTCTAAAGTATAACCTTGTTGACATGTCTGCAAGAAAAATAACTGTAGAAGGTGAAATACTAAAGCTGAACAGAATATGGAAGATGTTGGAAGGAAATTTTTTAGAAATGTTGCTGAAAGAATTGATCTATTGCCTCAGTTGATTATCATTACTAAATGACCAGAATGAATGATAAAATACTTTGAGGAGAAATAAGTAGATATGTATGATACATCTCTTTGTTGAACAAAGAAAATTGAAGCCTCTGTTTCTGTGTTTCAACTTGTATATTTTTCTCTTTGCAGAAGGTTTATGGCTTGGCTCAATTATTCATTTTCAGTGGGGAGGGGAAGAAACGTTATGGGGATTTGAAATAGGTGGTATAACAGAGCCATATGCTATTTATGCATCAGTTTCTGCAATATATCTAATTTAGGGCTGTCAGAAAAAATTAGACTTATTTGATACAGTAGCGTATTAGTGAATGACTACAATAGATCAGAAAGTTGCCATTTGTCCTCCTTATTTGTAACCAAATCTTGCAAGCATTATGTTGTTGTTTTCTTTCCCTGAGAAATTCTGTCAAAATGTCTTGGTTCTTTGTCCTGCAGCTGTGCAAACCACAAATATTTCCTCAGCTGAAAAGAAGGTCTTGCATAAGGTAATTTTTTAAAAAGGCACTACAACAATTAATAATCCTCTCTTGTTTTCAAAGTGTGCAAAATTAGAGGGGAGAAATGACCTATACCCTTGCTATAGGATTGTCCTATTATAGCTGATGTGGTTTTTAGTTAAATAAAAATACATTAGCTGCTCTGCATTCTAATCTATACACTTTTTTATGATGACAGATATAGAATGATTTGGAGTAAATCGGCTTCCTTTTTCTCTGGCAGTGCCTCTAACAATCATTGCTGCTGCGTACTTTAGAAACTGTCAGTTGGCTCCTTTCTTATTGTCTAATGGTTTAGATAGTTGTTTTTGTTTTAAAAATATCTTGAGATCATAGTATTTCCAAAGCCATTAATGAACTATTATGGGAAGGCAATACCCTCTGAATACATAACAGCTAAACAAATTGTTAAATTGTTACTGTATCATTAGATGTTTTTGGTTCTTGGAAAGGATAACAGATTTTATAATCTGATACTTTCTTTGTGGTCCCCCAATTGTTTGTTGTTTAATAAATAATTATTGTTTAATAATTGTTTAAGATTGATAAATATACCTGATAACATATAAAACAATTTTATTTATACTATTTTTACTGGTCCTCTTCCAGTAAAGGAAAATTTACAGAGCCTGATCTAGAGCTTAAGGTTATGACATTACAGAAAATACTCTGTTTAGTGTTTTGTGGCTCCGTGTGTGTGTGTGTGTTACTGTTGCAAATGTGTTTGCATTTATAAGATAGGATGAAAACAAATGGAGTCCCACAGTGCAAATTTATAGTGTTGAACATTTTTGGGGAAAATAAGTGCTTCTGCATAATTTCTCTGTGTGAGATTGTCTCCATGAAGTTCTTTTTCCTTGCATAGGGTAAAGTACTAGATCAAAAGAGACTGGGATTTGAAGCTGAATGTAAATTAGATTCATTTGAATGCTGGTGCATTGATATTGTGATAATTTCATTTAAAAGCAATCAATCCTTTTATATTTTATATAGTAATATAAGAGAACATGATATATGAAAACCATTATTATTTTACTGTGGAGCAAGGCCTATCATGGTATAGAAATAAAGATGGTGATCAACAACAACAAAAATTACAAATGAATGATTACTTATTTCTTCCCCATGTGGTAGCTCTCTTCTGTCTCTGGTCTGTTCAGATATGACATGGAGCAGACTTTTTTCCTGGCTCAATTGATGCGTTTTTCCATGTTAGCATGATTGCCACATCAACTGTTCCTCTACTACGTGTCTTAGTCCTGTAGTCTGAGAGCATTTTACAGAAGAGCAGCTGGCGTATGAATTCTTGTCCTGACTATGGCTATTTCATGTTATCAGTAGAGCATAAATTGAAAGAAGGGGTAAAATCAATTATATGGGATAGTGGTATGTCATTATATAATGGCATACCACTATATGGCAGGCCATTATATAATACAGCTTTCTAAAGGACCTTAAACATCTTACTCCGGTGATCATATTCTGTACTAATTAAAGCTGAAGAGACATATATTAAGGCAAGATTTAGTTTTCCTTTGTAAATACATCAAAGAAAAAAAAACAAATCCTGGATTGAGTAGGTATTTATTATTTGTTAGTTTGAAAGCTTTGGTTTTGTTGCTGCTCTTTTTTTTTAACTTTGAGGACACAATTAAGCTATATAAGAGAAATTATGTGTTACTCAGGAACAATTGAAAGTTGATGTTTTGTATAATGTGTTGGATAAAAATTATGAAATAGTTACAAAGTGAAATTATGTTTCTTTTAACGTTCAGACACATTTTTATTTGGTGAAGAAAATTATCCTGTAATTTGGATATCTCTCAAGAAAGCATTTTGTAAGATGAACCTTGTTCTGTCTATGTTATACAGTTTAAGAGTTAATTAATAATTCAATAGTATATGTTGCTATCGGAAACAATTTTTGAAAAGCAGATGCATGCCTGAATAGCTCTGCATAATAGATCCTGTTGACAGTATGAAATGTTTCAAAGTAGCTTTACTGCTACTTCTGTTAACTTGAATAGCAATCTGGATAATCACGCACAAAATATCTTTCTTTACAAGATAATCTGTGTGTTTTAATTTTAATATTTTGAATGGTATATATTCAGCATAAATTAATCTGTGTTTAAATATAAATATGATTATCTCAAAAGGCAATATTATAACAGGAAATATTCTGAAATCGTAATTTCATTGTGATCTAATTCATTGCTCTTCTCTTTTTTCTATATGATTTAGTTTTTAATTTCTGGCTCATTTTACTTAACTCGAAGATGTATTGTACCTTCTTCCTTCTTATGCCATTTTTGTTACTGTTTTCCCTTTTGTCTATTGCATATTTGCCAGGTGGTAAACTGTACTCTACAAGGTTTCATAGAAAGTAGTGTAAGCATAAATGAAAAATTTTGCAGGATTTTAAAATGATAATTAAACATATCTTACTTTTCCTGATAGTCTTTTCCATTCCAAAAAGTATTTTTTTTACGAATGGATAACTGTCCAGCTTTATCTTTTGCTAGGGATTAAATCTATGCCGACAGTTCTTTTTGAGAATGACCTTGAGGGGCTTTGCATCTTGAAGAAGAAAGCAGAAGCTTGCGGTAAACAAAGTTCACTTCTGACAGATGGATTGAATGACAGAAAGGTTGTGAGTGCCAGAATAGCCCTGGCAGAGGAGGAAATGTTCAGTGGAATCCAACAGGAGAGGAGGTGTGAACAGGTGCAGGGTTGCTGACGGAAGGGGAACCAGATGGAAGGAGCCAGAGCCAGTTTATTTAAAGGAAAAGGCAGAAAACACTGAAAGGCTGTACAATCAGTGGCTAAAAGTGTGCATGGAAGAAGGTAAAAAACCAGAAAGCAAAACTGCACAGTGGGATATCAAGCACTTAGCGTAATGACAGTAATTGTGAGTTTAGTTGGAAAGTTGCTATTAAAATCCATTCATCCATTGCTCTAAAAACATAAAGTGTTTAAAACACTTTTTAAGTTGACAAGAATATTGCTTTGTCTGTCAATTTTTGTAATGTTAACACACAAAAGTTATGATTAGGAAAATGTTGTAGTTCAGCAAAGCCAAGTCAAGATGATAGCAAGATAAGACTTCAATATTAGCTTCAGGGTAGTGTCTAGTTTTGCCTCTCCCCCCCCCCCTTCGCTTTGTGGGAAAATGTCACATTCTGACAACATTTGAGAGATATCAGTTCTGTGCAAAAGCTTGTCTTCTGTTGTGAGATAATAGTATCTTATTGTGCATTTTACTGCATTTAATTGTTGCTCAGGCCAACAAAATGCGATATGATTTTGTGAGGAATGTTTAATGACATTTGTGAACAAGTCAGGTGCTTCCCTGTAAGGATAACAAATTGAAAAGTTCCTGTTTGATTATTAAAACTACAATCCATTTAACTTGGTGGCCTTTTCATTCTCCCTGAGTGTTAATATCTTGTGCTGCCAGCCTATGATGATCTTAATATTCTGGGAGTTGCAAAAGCTGTATCTGCTGAAATATAAAACAGTCCTAGTCATAGTATGCAAGCCCAGAAAGTATACCTTAAAGTACTGTTATAATTTAAGGTTTATAGTTGTCTGTCAAACCTTAAATCCTAAATGTTAATTCATTTGTTTTTAAAGATAAACACAAAAAATAGATGATAGTGCAGTGCCATCCCATGATACATAAAAGTAAAGTAAATATCTAGTGCACCTTATTTCCAGCTAAATGAATTCAGGATTACAGCCAACATGTTAGATTTTGAATGGATATTTTTGTTACAGTCAGAGTACACTTGAAGTCAGTTGTGCTTTAATGATACTTAACTTTGTTTTAGTGAGGCTGCTGCCAATCACTGAAATTGTGGTGTAATTCTGTTGTGTGTTCAAACTTTCAGTGGCTTAAAAAAATCATGTTCAATTTATGCCAGTCTTCCTCAAAACCAAATAGATACTGATTTTTCCCTATTCTCCTCCCTATCTCTAATTATACATTAATAGAAGAGTTTGAAACAGATTTGTTTTTGTTGTGTGCCTTCAAGTCGTTTGTGACTCAAGGTGACCCTAAAGTGAACCTATCATGGGGTTTTCTCGGCAAGGTTTTTTCAAAGGGGGGCTTTGCCTCCCTCTGAGGCTGAGACAGTGTGACTTTCCCAGGGTCATTTTTATTTGTTGAAGAACATTAGCCTATAATTTGGGTATCTCTCAAGAAATCATATTGCAATGATTTCGCAGTGGGTTTATATGAGCAAGCTGGGATTTGAACCGTGGTCTCCAGAGTCATAGTCCAGTGCTAAAAAAACCCAGATATTTATATATACATCTTTTTAATCTCCAGTACAGACATGTAATTCTTTTGAAATTTGGCAATTATGAAGAATCATAATTAGGGGAAAAAAATTCATCATATGAATGGTTTGTTTTTGAAATATCCATTATATGCCAATAATAATAATAATAATAATAATAATAATATGATTGTAATTACCTATGTCTTCATCTCTGCTTTTCTTATAGCAGTAGCTCACCCATCCCTGAAGTACATCTATTTGACCCACAAAACTTTATAATAGATCCCATGCCTTTCTAAAATAAGTGTTAATGTTCATTTTCCATCTGAAATTCTTGTTTCTATATGTGATCTTTAACTTATAGGCATGTACTTATAGTTTTGTAACATAACTACTGTACAATATGCAGTAATCAGGGTTTGGCCAGAACACTGGTGACTAGTATGTTTTACAAATAAAATATAAATATGAATTGTTCTCCTTTGTGCACTGGAGAGAATTCCTATTCAGACTTTTTTTCTGCTTTCTCCTTTCTGCCAGAGGCATGCATTCTGCTATGCTCAGACTGTTACATGACAGCCCATACACATTTCCATTGACTGCTTATATGCTGCCCTTGCACAGAACCATAGGGAGAAGTGGAACCATTGAGGAGATGACTGTGGCGTGTCACATACATCAGAGCATGGTTAAACAGTGAAGAAAAATGGGAAGGGGCTCAGCAGAACTCCCATTGCTCTGACTGAAGGAGGATGTTTTTATGTATTAGGAAAATTGCTTGAACATGTTGCAAATTGAAAAACAAAACAAAAACATCAGCTTCCTGCAGTCAAATAGTCTATGTATTTTAGAGATAAGCCAAAGAATCTCACCAATCCTGAATTCAGTTCTTTGGCTATCTCCAACAAATGTAACTTATGAATTGATGAATTATTTAACAATGAGCTCAGGAAACAAAAATGAATAATCTCTAGATTCAGAAACAATTTTACGTGATACATAAATAGTACAAAATAGCACAGAGTGCTAGAATGAGTGTCTCTTTGTCTTGCTGATTTGTTTTCCATATTTGTTGACAGATTTTAGTTAAGACTATACATGAATCTATCTCTGGATTTTAGCTTGGTTATTTATTCTTCCCAATTCCTTTAAGTGCAACTTTCATTACACTTTCTAAAATTTAGGGTTCATCTTCATATGTTTCTTCTTCCCATATGTCATTCAACCTTTCACATTTTTATATAGCTCTTCCGTGTATTGACTCCATCATTTTTTTAAAAATTCATCATGCTTGTGTATTATGTTCTTCTGTTCATAGAGCACCCCCATCTTTGGTTTAAATTCCCTTTTGATTTCCCAGATCTTGTGGAGAGGTCTCTTGTCCTTCCTTTTATGCGGCCAGCTTTTATTTCTTTGCATTCATTGTTGTAATAATGCCCTTTATCCTTGCACGCTAATCGTTGAACCATAGCATTCATGGTTCTAATTGTTTTTCTGTCTCCTCTTTGTTTGTTTGTTTCTTGTCTTTTTTTAGCTGCTTGAAGCATTTTATATGATATCCATTGTTTCTTCTCCTTCTTTCTGGCTGCAGATACAGTTTTCCTCCATTCCTGTTTCTTCTGGTTCCTGGTCAGCTAGGTTTAATAGTACAGTGCACCCATGCCATATGCAGGCGCACTATATGTGGCTTTCAGCTTATGCTGAAGCTACGCGATGAATGAATGGCATGCGCGCCCATGGCACACGCGCTCTGCTGCACCACAAGCACGAGCCCCATTATATTGAATGGGGCTCAAGCATACACCTTTTTTGCCTTACGGGGGGAGGGGTCCGGAATGGATCCCCTTCTTAAGGTAAGGATCGATTGTACAGATCTGTTTCTCACATTTTCTTAAATTCTGTTGTGATGTTCTTTAGATCATATTTTGGCATGATGATTTATTTGGCATTTTTATTCAGCTTTATTCTGATTTTGGCTATTGGAAGTTCATGGTCTGTGTCACAATGTGTGCCTGGTCTCATTTTTGCCACAAGAGTGGAGCTTCTCCATTTTCTGTTTCCTATTATGTAGTCTATTTGGTTTTTGTGTTTACCATCTTAAGATATCCATGTGTACAGTCTCCTCACTGGCTGTATGCAGAAGATATTTCTGATAGATTGTTGGCCTTGCAAAACTCTATTAGTCTCTCTCATGCTTCATTTCTTGAAGCTAGCCCAAATTTCCCTATTGTCTTTGATTCTATTCTGCTTCCTGCTTGGGCATTCCAATCACCTATAATTACCATGCAGACCTGTTCTGGTATGTTGTCAATTTCTTCCTGGACTCTGCTGTAGAAATTCTCAAATTCTTCCTACTTTGTCTCTGTGTTCGGCACATGTGGTAATTACTGATTTTCCCTCAAGCAGTATTGACATGATTCAGTCAGACTTTACATTATATTATTTGACTGATTATGCTATGTCTTTCCTCGCTATTAATACTACTCCATTCTTTCTCCTTTTTTGTTTCCTGAGTAGAACACTGTGTAGTTATCTGACTCAAAATGTCCCATTCTTGTCCCTTTTAGCTCACTCATTGCTAGTATTGCTATATTTTTTTCACATTTGTTTATTTGTTTTACTACATCTGGCTTCTCATGCTTCTCACATTCCATGTATCTATAATGTGTAACACAGCTCTGGACATTCTTTTTATTTTTAAACACACATGCAGTGTGTCCTCTCTTCTTACTGAGTGCTGTTGTGCCCTTGATAAAATTGATGAAGATTCTGTAACAAAAATTCTGAAACCAAAACCATAACATTGATTGTGTCTGACTGAGGCTTTCCATGCAATATGACTTCTGCTTATACTGATCAGAAGTATGGTCCAGATGAACAATTTCCTTCCACTTATGCAGTGCCACTCCTCTTGATACTGTTGAGAAGGGATGCAACAGGCTAGGGCAACACTTTCATTCTTAGAATCCTGGCCACTTTCTGCATAATTGCTTAACAGATACACTTTTATACACACACACACACACACACACATGTGTATATACTTTTCCTATTGTTTTTGTTTGTTAAAAAAAATAAGTAATAAGAAATTACGTCTGTGGATGTGGGGACATTTCTGAGTGCAGATCATTAGGGGTATACTGCAGATAGACCAACCTAGCTAGGATCCTTGAAAACTACAACTTGGTAATACTGTCTATCTGCTTTGCTATCATTCTGACATTAAAACAGGAAAATAGTTTAATGAGGAAATGAGATTGGTTTCCCTCTGGTGGAAAATTCCAGAATCTATGTGCAGCCACTGAAAACATCCATACTACTAACTAATGAGACCTGTGGGGTTGTTGGGACTTGTAAAAACATGACTGAAAATGACCTGAAAAAATAGGGAAACTTATACAGGAGAATTTCATTCTTCAATGCCATTCCTGAAGTATTCAGAGCTTTAAAAGTTGTTTATATGCTACCTGTATGCAGCCATAATAACAACAAGGTTGCTGAATTCAAGACAAATTGAAATTTCCAAATATGCATCAAAGTGAGTCCTATGTAGAGTAGATGTTTTACCATTACAATATGTGATACTATCATTCAATCTATATTGTGCAGGTCCTCTTTCCTGTTGAAATTGTCCAGGTGTTTATGGATTCCAATGGCTTCCCTATGCATTCTAACATGATAGTTGTTGGCATGGTCCAGAATTTCAGTGATTTCAAACAGCATTTTATGCCCAGGATGGTTTATAGCCTGTTCAGCTACTGCTGATTTTTCTGGCTAACCCAGTCTGCATGGAAAGCTAGCCTGCTGATACAAATGGCTGTATGTGCATGCCTTCATGCCATTTTTTGACTTATGATGACATTAAGCAAACCTATCACAGGGGTTCCTGTGCAATATTTATTCAGATGGATTTGTCTTTGAGTCTGAGAGAATGTGGCTTGCCCAAGATCACCCAATGGATTTTCATACTTGAGTGAGGATTTGAACACTGGTCTCTAGAATGGTCTCTAGAATTGTAGTCCAACACTCAAACCACTATACCACACTGGCTCTGGGTCACCTGTACTTTACCATTCAGTCCATATCAACTGCCATCCTCTGCCTAGGGAGGGAGAGAAGAGGCAGGCCCAGCTCCACCAGGGCTTGCCTGAGGCAAGAGGACTCTCCCTCCATACTAACTGCCATCCTCTGCCTAGGGAGGGAGAGAAGAGGCAGGCCCAGCTCCACCAGGGCTTGCCTGAGGAAAGAGAACCCTTGTTTATCCACTTTTGTAAACCGCTTTGATCTTTTTTGGAAAGGCAGTATATAAATAAAATAAATAAATAAAATAAATAAATAAATAAACAATACATCCTAATCACTACAGGAAAAACCATTGCCTGTGTCTTAGAGGCAAAGGAAACTGGGAGGAGTCGGCAAGGTTCCATGCTGTAGACACTAACTTGAGTGGCAGGTTCTCAGAGTAACTAACCACTTAATCCATCCACCTTGGGTTGCTCTTATTAGCCAGGGTGGGAACAGGTTAAGCACACATGTATTTGGGCTTGCATGTCCACATTCTTGGGTTGCAAAGACTAAAAGATGTCAAAAGTATCCAGTCAGGTAAGATACCAATGTTACATGTACAGGTTGAGCCTCCCTTATCTGAAATGCTTGGGATCAGAAGTGTTTTTGGTTTTCAGAGAGTGGTTTCTGTTTTTGGAATTTAGAATATTTGCATATGCATAATGAGACACCTTGGAAATAGGACCCAAGTCTAAACATGGAATGCATTTATGTTTTGCATACACCTTATACACATAACCTGTAGATAATTTTATATACTATATTTTAAATAATTTTGTGTATGAAACAAAGTCTGTGTACACAGAACCATTACAAAGCAACGATGGCACTATCTTGGTCACCCATGTGGACAATTTTGGATTTTGGAGTATTTCAGATTTCTGAATTCCAGATAAGGGAGTCTCTCAAACTGTACTAATATTGCTCTAATTTTGGCATCTGCATAGGAATCAATGTGAGTGACTTTATAAATATTCAAGTGCTTGATAGTTTAATTTCGGTAAGCAACCGGTGAGGCTTCCCTTCTGCCTAGTTTAAAAGATGCAAAGACCCTCTATCTATGTAGAACAGCTCTGCTGGCTGGCTTTGAAAAGATGCAGTGACAACAGAAAAAGTAAGATTTCCTTACTGCTATCATTGCCAAAGAACAGGAGGTAATATGAGCTATCTGATCATATGACTATATTTGTTATGAGTCTTCTGCCACTCCATTTGGCTTCCATGTCATTTCATTGTTATCTGCTCTTCAGACCCTTAAAATAAATTAAGATAAACTAATGAACATGAAAGTTAGAATGGTACAAGCCATTGTATTTCCCATTACCGTGTATGGATGTGAGAGCTGGTCAGTAAAAAAAGCAAACAGGAAGAAAATAAATTCATTTGAGATGTGGTGCTGGAGAAGAGTGCTGAGGATACTGTGGACAACCAAAAAGACAAACAAATAGGTCCTATAACAGATCAAATCTGAAATCTCTCTGGAAGCCGAGATGGCTAAACTGAGGCTGTTGTACTTTGGCCACATCATGAGAAAGCACAACACATTGGAAAAGACTATAATGCTAGGAAAGGTCAAGGGAAGTAGAAAGAGAGGAAGATTGCATGCTAGATGGATGGACATAACAGAAATCACAGGTATGAATTTATGCCCCCCTAAGCAGAGCAGTGGAGGATTGTAAGTCTTGGAGATGTCTCATCAAAAGGGTTGACATGAGTTAAAATCAACTTGAAGGCAGTTAACAACAGCAAAACAGTGTGTTGACCCACAGAACTATATTTCTTATCACTGAATTAGGCACAACTCATTAGAACAAACAATATTGCTAGGAAAGAGGAAGGTCACATGCTAGATGGATGGACTCTATTAAGCAGGTCATAGGCATGAATTTCCAGGAACTAAGCAGAGAACTTGAGGATAGGGAGTCCTCATGAATTAAGATCGACTTGAGCACAGTTAACAACAAAACAACAACAAAATGACTGAGGACAGGACATTCAGAAGTAATTGTATCAACCACCTGAACTAGTAACCTGTTCTAACGGTCTGTCATATCATCAATGGGATTTCTAATTTACACAATAGAATAATCCCCAATTACCATTAGCATGCTCATATTTCCCCCACTGGCTATCTGTTGCCTATTAATACAGGCTGAATTCTTGGTATATAGTTGTTTTCTCTCTAACCGGAAATGGTCAGAGTCCTGTAGGATCACAATACTAGCATTTTAAAAAATTGCACAAATGATTTTTTTGGTGTTTTCTCAGAATGCAGTCCATAGTGCAAAAAATAATTTCAGAAGCACAGAGACAGCCCTGACCTGTTTGTTTGTTTTACTTCATAGGATGGGAGCTTTTCAGCTGTTTGTAACAGGCGAGCTCAAGGTCTTGGTACTCCTTGTTCAGTTAGTTCTGCAGTTGTGAGATTCCATGTAACTATTCCAGTATATATATGTGTGTTTGTGTGTGTGACACCAGAAGGATATAAGAGTAACAGCAACAAGACTTTCATTCCCTGGGTGCTGTATAAGCTACCACTATACTTCTGATTGGAATAGTTTCACATACAATCCCTCCGTTTCTCTTGCTGCCCTCCCTCTTCTAAGGCTGCACCTGCCTTTGGAGTCTACCTAGACTAGGACATCTTTTGGTATATTAGTTCACTTGGGGAGCTGATTAGTTGTGTGGTGTGATTATGAGTCTAGAGGTCAAGAACTAGTGTATCAGTCAGAAGCTAGGGAACCAAAACCAATAGGGGGCATACAAATGAGTGGTCTGTGTTCAAGAACAAGGCAGAATCTATAGACTGGCTTGAATGTCTTTCACAGAGTGGATGATCAGTGTTGTTTCCAGTGGTTCATAGAGTTTGCTGCCTGCTTTGTCTGGTTCAGTGCAAACAACTGGGGCTGCACCAACTGAGCTGCAGGTATGCCAAATCTCTCCCCAAACACTCCGCTCCAGATTTGTGAGTCACATAGCTGTTTCAAGCATCTGGCTGAGCAGCAACCAAGAAGTCTCTTGCCTCGTGGAAAAGGCTGGCATAGTTGAGAGGCTTCTCACTCACTTCTCAACCATCTGCTCAAGGTGACCAGTTTGCTGAGCAGTGACTGAGAAGCCTCTCACCCATGCCAGCCTTGTGACAAAGTCTGGAATGGATTAGAGGCTTCTTGGTCACTGAGCTTCTGTGGACAAAGAATTCTAGAAGTGAGGTGTCACCAGAGAAGGTTCTAGAAGGCTTAAAGGCTGGCATGGGCTAGAGGCTTCTCAGTGGCTGGTGAGCCAGCTGTTTGCTTGGTTCTCCAGTGGTGACTGGGTGCAAAGAGAACAGTAACTCAGATTTAATGTTTTGAATTTGCAATAGAACAGTAGGTCTAATATCAAGATATAGGCATTGGTTGGTTGCTAGGGTTGTTGCCCAAGAGGAAAGGGGGTGGTAACCTCAAAAATGTTTGGGGACCACTGCTCTAGACCAGTTAAATTTCCCAGCGATTTATAATAAAGTTTGCATGTGCTAATTCTAAAGGCTTCATAGTTATGGACACATTGCTCAGATATTATCTCACGGAGTGGAGCCAAACCAACCCCCTGGTTCTCTAGGGAGTTGATGATGATGAAGCAAATGAAACGGAGACTAGAATGATGTTGGCGGAAGACTCGGAGTGAATCTGATAGAAAACAGGCTAGAACCTAAAGCCTACTCTGCGGCAATACAGGTAGCAAAGAAATCATTTTTTGCTGCCAGCATTGCATCTGCAAGGACCCGCCCAGCAGAGCTGTTCCAGGTGGTCAGGGGTCTTTTACACACTTACCCTCAAGTGGAGGATGCAGACTACTTGGAGGCTTGCAGTGAAGAATGCACAACATTTTGCAAATAAAGTCACTCAAATCTGCTCCGACTTGGATGCTACAGTTGATACAGTGTCAATGGATGTAGCCTTGACTCCCATCAGTCCAGTGTTAATGGATACTTTTCAGCTTGTGCAGCCTGATGATGTGCACAGGATCCTTGGAGATGTAAAAGCCACCACATGTATCTTGGACCCTTGTCCTTCTTGGCTTATTAAACAGGCCAGAGGGCGACTGGCTGAGTGGATAAAGGAGGTAATCAATGCCTCCGTACAAGAAGGCAGAATTCCATCCTGCCTAAAGGAGGCTGTTGTGAGGCCCCTGTTAAAATCATCCTTGGATCCCACAATAATGAATAACTATCAGCCAGTGTCTAACCTACCATTTCTGGTCAAGATTTTGGAACGTGTGGTGGCTTCCTAACTCCAGGGGTTTGGGGATGAAACGGATTATCTCAATCCATTTCAGACTGGTTTCAGGCCTGGCTATGAACAGAGACAGCCTTGATTGCCTTGGTGGATGACCTATGGAGGGAACTGGACAGGGGGAGTGTATCCCTGTTGGTTCTCCTGGACCTCTCAGCGGCTTTTGATACCATCGATCATGGTATCCTTCTGGACCGCCTATCTGGGATGGAGCTTGGAGGCACTGTTCTACAGTGGCTCTGTTCCTTCCTGGAGGTTGAACCCAGAAGGTGGTACTGGGGGACTCCTGTTCGACCCCCTGGCCATTGATCTGTGGGGTCCCTCAGGGTTCTATGTTGTCCCCTACACTGTTTAACATATACATGAAACCGGTGGGGGAGGTTGTCCAGAGTTTTGGGATGCAGTGTCATCAATATGCAGATGACACTCAACTCTACTTCTTCCCACCTCAATCCAAGGATGCTGTCCTAGTCCTACACCAGTGTCTATCTTCAGTAATGGACTGGATGCAGGCAAACAAGTTGAAACTTAATCCAGACAAGACAGAGGTGCTCCTGGTCATTTGGAAGGCAGATCAGGGAATAGGGATCCAGCCTGTGTTAGATGGGGTCACGCTCCCCATGAAGACACAGGTTCGGAGTTTGGGAGTACTTTTGGACTCAGCTTTGAACTTAGAGGCCCAGGTCTCTGCTGTGACCAGGAGTGCTTTCGCACATTTAAAACTTGTGTGCCAGCTGCACCTGTTCCTTGAGAAGCCAGATCTGGCCACGGTGGTACATGCCTTGGTCACATCCCGTTTGGACATGGTGCTGCCTATGAAGAGTGTTCGGAAAATTCAGGTTGAAAGAGCTGCTGCCAGGCTGTTAACAGGGGCAGATTACAGAGACCATACAATGCCCCTATTGAAACAGCTTTATTGGCTGCCAGTTTGTTTCCAGATACAATTCAGGGTGTTAGTTGTCACCTAGAAAGCCCTACATGGTTCAGGTCCACACTATTTGACAGACTGTTTCTCCTGGTATGAACCGGCCCAGACTCAGATCCTCTGGAGAAACCCTTCTCTCTGTCCCAACTTCATTACAAACACGGTTGATGGAAACGTGAGAGAGAGCCTTCTCGGTGGCTGCCCCTAAACTTTGGAACTCCCTGCCCAGTGAGATCAGAATGGCTCACTCCTTGATAGCCTTCCGCTGGCAGGTTAAGACCTACCTGTTCATACCGGCGTTTAAGGAATTGTTATGAGGACAGACGAGGATGTTGAGTAATTTTTTTAATGTTTTCATTGTACTGTTTTTAATGTTGTGAAGCCGCTGTGAGTCCCACTCCTGGGAAAAGAGCAGGATACAAATAAATATAATAAATAAATAAATATTATTTTTATTTATTTATATTTATTTCATTTATATCCTACCTTTCTCCATGGAGGAATCCAAGGTGGCTCACAGATAAGGTATAGGTAGGTTTTGAAAGAATGGCCTAAACCCAGTTGTTTGGCAGAGTAGACCTATTGAATTAAAGGGAACTTTTAAAGTCAACATTTATGGCTCTTAATTTTGTCAGTGTTTCTAATCTAGTTGGGTTTAGGGCAGAATATTAACTGTAAATTTTCTCAGGGGGCAGATTGATTTTCCAGAGCATATAGGATAGTGATAACAGTGACATTTATATGAAATATACTTGGAGACTTCTTGCTACTTTCCATATAAGTGAAAATGGAGGAAACTTTAGATTTTAAACATGATGGGTTAAAAGTGGGAAGAGTCATTGGTTGTGGTTAAAGGTAACAGAGCCAGAACAGACCAGCAAAATGTGCCGGATTCCCGGCAGCTTGGGGTTTGGCATACACACTAGAGAGTCCTTTGTTTTTCATCAAGGCCACTAGCAAGCCCTCTCTCTTCTCCCCACCTCTCTCCTCTCATTCCTGGAGTCTGCCTTTTGTTCCTACCAGCCACTCCTTCTGCGTCCACTGTACCCTCTCCCTTAACCCCTTCCTTCCTCTCACCTTCTCTTCTTCCTTCCCTTGATGTGTATCCTCTCTTTTCTTCCCCAGTCATAGTAATTTGCTCTTTTTCCATCCATCCTGGTCCCGTGTCTGCTACCTGACGCCATGACTCTCCCACCACTCACGTGGGGCAAGTATCTTGAGCAGGTTTTTCCTCCTCTCTTATTGTGAGGATTGAATCTGTAACTTGACCTATATTAGACTGGATCTATATCTTGACCAGCAAATCTTAGTTGTTCCTTTGTTTCTTTGGAATGACTTATTTTAAAGGAGAAAAACAAGCAAAAGAAAACAAAACAAAATAAAATGTGTGTGTGAATCAAGAGTCTGTGTCCAGTTACATTATTTTGTCCCCAGCACAAGATGTAGGGGATAAAACTCAGTCTTGGTCAATACCTTTATTAAGACTAACTAAAATGTCACCAAAAATGTGCTAGCTTTTGATTTCATCTCAAATACTTTTTGGACTTTCTGTGTCTTCCTCAATCCTTAATTTTTATTTTATTTTATTGTACAACCTGAACCTGATGAAGAAGTCTGGGGAACTTGTGAATTTTTGGTCTTAATTAAAAGGACAGTCTGGCTGAGACTTTTGTTTTTGTTTTTTAATACAATTATACATTTATTGTGACATTGCTTGTATAGTAGTATGATCAATATATATATTGTTGCTTTTATTATGTTTCAACTTTTAAGATTTGTTTCAATCAAATTTTTTTTAAAAAAAATGTTTGTTACAAGAGTAGGAATGAAAATACAGTACTACTTCAATATCATAACCCCCAAAATTTGCCTTATTAGAACATTCCTTCAGTGAAGTTGGTATTGTGTTATTATTTGAGTTCTGAACAACTGGGATTATGATGGCTATTTTACACACATACTTCAACATTTTCTTCCTAAGCTTTCTTCCTCTTTTTAAAAAATCTTCCATAGGTTAGAAAAAGAGAACATTCAGCACAGCTTTATCAAGGAAGCAAAGACCCGAGCCCTTCAGGCCCAGCAGAGAGAACAGGAGCTGACACAGAAGATGCAGCAAATGGAGGCCCAGCATGATAAAACTGGTAGGTGGTAGGGAAAGATTAGAGCCTGGGCACTCACTCACAAGCCTGACCCATGCCTTACTGTGAAATGACATCAGGAACACCTGTAACCTTTGGCTGGCCGAAGGGAGCAGATGCTAACTACACCGGAGATTCCGAATTACATATTAGTTAGCGTTTAAAAGAGAAAATGGAAAGTATTGCCCACTGTCTGTTGATTTCAGAGTGCTGCTCTCACATCTGTTGCACCATCTGGATTATGAGTTTATTTACCTGTGTTCAAGAAACGTAAAGCTGAGAGGGACCACAACAAAGTAGAAAAACAAAGGGCTTGTTTTTGGCTGCATTTTCAGGCACACATGTTATATAAAGAAAATAGCATCAGAAGCTCTGCAGGAAATGCTCTGAGCTTACAGTTAAAGTCTCCTGAATAGCATTGAACAGTTCCCACAGTACACACATTATTGCTACTCTAAAAGCTTAATGAGTTTGCTTCAGAATCCAAACTGGAGAAAAGCTTTAGCCATTAATCGGTACTTAATTCACTGTCGCAGCTGGATGTAATTCACTGGCTCCAAATTAATATGTTCCTTTATTTAATCTTTGCAGCCTCACACATTTTTAGAATTTGTATACTCAATCCTCCTCAAATCTAGTTGGATCTTTAATCTTTTGCAGCTATGAGAACCTGAAGTATGCAGTTTAAATTGATAAATATGGGACATTGTCAGCAGCTGCCAGCATGACTGGAACCTGATGTGTTTCAATATTTTGGCACAGCTGTTCTATAATTCTTTACCTTTATAGTGTGAAAATAAAATGGATTTACAGAACTGTTGACAATCAAACATTATATGCAATCCTTTAATACTGGGGGTGGACTAACTGTTTTTTAGGCCCACATCAGAACCATACCACGAGCTTTAGAATTATAGCATATTTGCATATTTTAGCTGTAAGTGGTATTACTCACAGAAAATATGCATAAATTGCACATTTTCAGAACCTGGACTCTCCAACTGCAGTTGGTGGATGTTTTGCTGTTGGCATTTCATTGAGCCACCATTAATGTGTTTAAATGTGTGTGCAGACTGTAAATGTAGCTGATCAGTTTATAAAGGCTTGGAATCATATGTCCTCACCTTTGCTAGGATGTTGTGTCTGACTTAAAATATTTACCATTTATTAAATTGGAAAGAAAAAATAACCAATAAATACTGTACTTCCCATCAGATGTTTTATAAATTCCTTCAAAATAGAAAGTGCCCCTTAGATTTGAAACATAGGAGCTTAGTGCATGGATATTTAAATCAGATTACCTCAATCTGGTTTAACCCTTATTTCAGGCGGCATCCTGATATTATTGCAAGGTTTTTGGCTCCAATTTTGTCACCCAAATACATCTTGGGTCCATCTCCACTTCTAGAGCAGCTCCTTGTAGCTCTTTTCGGATCCAGGAGTTTTCTGGCTTGAAAAAATGGCCGCTGGAGCCCTCATGGAAGCAGGGATTGCCCCGTGATGTATTTGGACAGCAAACTTGGAGCCAAACACCTTGCAATAATATCAGGATGCTGCCCGAATTAAGGGTTAGACCAGAATGAAATAAAATTCTTTAAATATCCATCTGATAAGCTGCATAATTTGGGCATGTAGAAAGATGCAGGATATAGATATGCATATCTTCTCACATAATGAATAATAGTGTGAACTACAACTTTCTCATATAATTGCTAATATATAAATCCCATAGGGGTGGAAGTGATCCTGTAAGGTGAATTTAATTCATGAAAGCATGAATTTATTTTTTTACTAATTTGCTAAGATGCTTCTGTACATTTCTAACAACTTGAAGGCATAGTTCATGTTAAAAGTGATATGATTGGTGGAGTATGACACAGATGCTTGGTTCTGCATCCTGACTATAACTTTGTTGTCCCTGCTGCATATAAACTGTTCCCATATTATTGATGCGGTTGTGGAGCAAATTCATAATAATTATTTGTACATTGTTATTTCTTATACATCCTATACATTTGAGATTGTAGTAGTGTGGTGCCCAAACAGAATTATCACATACAAGATTCATTTGATCATGTCAGTTGTGTACATAAGTAAGGAAGCTGGATTACATTTTTTCTACTATGCTACCTCTTACTGTCAACTCTTTCTTAATAATCACTTGCTTTGGATTTGGATAAATCCTGAACTGAAGCATGTTGCTATGGACAGTTTCAAGAGATGTGCATATGTACATAGGACACTTCCAAAGCAAACTAAATCAAAATCAAAACACTCCTGAAGATTCAGTAGTAATTTCAATTCAGAGGGAGATGGAGACAAAAATGTATATACTTCTGCTCAGTCTTTCCATATTAAAAGGGGGAAAGGGCGAGTAAGAAGACAGGCTATAGATAATTGAGACCTCTAGCTTCTAATCAAAGTAAATGGTTTTACCCAGACTCTCTAATCCCACTGTTCAGGAGACTAATGTTGAAGTAATATACAATAGGACACCTGTGTCTGTTTTACTTAGGAGGAGTATAGGATGGTGTGCTTAATTGGAAAATGTTGAATATTCAAGTCATTTTGCTTCTGCCATTGTATTTACCACAGCTATCATTTTTCCTTGTCTTATTACAGTTTCTCTGACTTTGGAGCCAATCAAACTGGATGGGGGGATGTGCTAAATTAATCATAACTCATATCCCTGATCCTGTAATTTTGCAGATTTCTTGCTTATGGGCATGTTCTATTTTGTACACACATGACCCCAAAATCAAAAGATAGGTAAGGAGAAACAGGAATTTCTCTTCTACCGATAGCTCTGTACCTATCCTTCTGAAAATATAAACATTTCTTAACTAGAACTATCTCTATTCTGCATTTTCATAACAATTGTCCACAAAAGACCAGAAGGAAGTGCATTTTTTCTTGGAATCTACAAAGTGTAAAGGCTGCTCTTTCAAAGTGCACTGTGCTATTCTTCATGAATGTAACAGCATTCCTCTGCTCAGATGGCGGCAACTTTCCCTGCAAATTTCATGTTTTTCTTCCCAAATATTCCAGCCCTCATAACCAGTAGCCTTGGGAGATTCATTTACCAAACCTATTTTTTTAACCAAGGTTTAAACTGACTTTGAAAATGCTACATAAACTTGAATGCAAATGAACATAGTGGGAACATTTCAGTAAATATGCATAAAACATGGACTGAAAACATCATCTCCTAAAACCCATAAACCTTGGGTTCTGAAACCCAAGGCCACCAAAACATAAAGAAAAAATAAATAAAAGCAATTGGTAGTTTGCCTTTCTAAAAAATTAAGATGAAAACACATTTAACACAAAAAGCTGTTCTGTAGGCATAATCCACTCCTGGGGGTTACTCTGCCTGCAGATTTTATTCTATGCTAACAAATGGAGGGAGGGAATGTGGCTGTTAATTGATTTCCAATGACAGAATAGGAGGTATAGAGATATGGATTGCTGTCTGAAGTTTTAGAATTGCATATAGGGTCCAAAACACACTGCAGAAACGATCCAGTTTGAGACCACTTCTCCGGCTCAGTGCTAGGGAATTCTGGGGACTGTAGTTTTGTGAAACATTTAGCCTCCTCTGTCAGAAAGCTCTGGTACCACAATAAAGTACAATTCCCAGGATTCCCTAGTACTGAGCCAAGGCAGTTAAAGTGGTTTCAAGCTGGATTATTTCTGCAGTGTGTTTTGGACCTAAATTGAACTGAGGGTACGGAGTCTTGGAGATGCCTCATTCACAAGGTTACCAAAGGTTGAAGTTGACTTGAGGGCAGTTACAATAACAAAGTACTAGAAGCTGAGACCACCAGGCAGTCAACCAGCTACTAGGGTAGCCAAAGGGCAATTACAGAAAGCACTGTACCTAATAATACAGTCGTACTCAAGTCAAAAGGACATACAGTTGCTGATGTTCTCAAATGTGAAAGGAAAGTCCAAAGCTGTAAAAGAAATCGAAACATGGAACATGAGAAGCATCAGTCAAAGAGAGCTGAAAATTGCACAATAAATTAACTGTATAGAAATTGATGTGAGGGACTTTTTATTCAGATAACTACATAGTGTTTACTCTGGAGATGACAGAACAGCATTAACAGGATGGTTTTATTCTGGAAATGACAGGTGTCATATAGCAAAAGCAGTATAAATCTGACCAAATAACATCTACAAGACTGTAAGATAAACCTATCAGTATAAACCTAATCAAATTTTTTGCTCCAATTAGAGGCAGAAGAGGAAGAAACTGAAACATTCTAAGCAGGGTTCCATGTAAAGACTATGTAAAGAACAGATTTGTACTACTAAACCTAGTCAGCCCTAACCCAGAAGAACTGGAGACCAAAACCAGGGGTATTGTTAGGGAAGAATGCAAAAAGATGCACTTACTCTGTCACAGTTCAGATGGGGCATTTGCTGAGAACTCATTTCTTTCCAATTTAAATGTTGGGCCATAATGTATAGTCCTGCGTTAATAATAATGTAGATTTCTATTATTATATCATTTTATTCAAACTGATACATGGTGGATGGCAGAAATATTTTAAATTAGAAAAGCAAAAGTGTAAGACCTGGAACTCTTTCACAGTATACCATTAGCATTTTGTACAATTCTAGGTTTGCAGGTAAGGGAGAGGTAATTGGAATGATCAGCCAGAGAACTCTAGTACCCCACCAAACTATAAACGCCAGGATTTCATAGGATGCAACAAATGCATTTACAGCATAGAATTATAATGGTATAATCATGTAGTGTGAAAGAGTCCCGGGATTTTAAGAGGAGTCTTTGTTTTGTAGTTAATGCTTTTTGTTTGTTTTATTCTTCTGCCAAATGGTTGTATTACTTTTTTTTTCTTTTGGAGAGTCTAAAGTATGCTGGTTCTACCAGTGGTTCCTTCTGCAGCATTATGAATTGATTTGGCACCTTCTGCATGCTTTCTTTCCTCACTGCCCTTTGAATGATACTAGCATCCTCACTAACACCAGTTCAGGAATACTCGAAAGAACACATGACAGTCAGGACTCTATTAGTAGTGGCCAGAGCTTCTGCCATCATGACTGTAAACCACTACAGACCGTTTCATCCCCAGCTTAATAGGGACATGTATTGGTGGCAAGCTAGAACCTAGTTTGCTAGAACCTAGGTTTGAAGCAGGTTTCACATTTTAAATGGAGAAGGGGGTAAAAAAGTAGACATCAACTTCTAGCAGTTGGGCAGCTTGGAGCAGTCTGTGGCACACCCTGAATAGGGTGGGACAGTGGCAGCCAGACACTGTGGTCTGAAAGCTGGCCACTGCCACAGTCCTCAATGGACCACTGGCAAGGAGTGCTTCTTTTGCGCTCCTTTTGTGGCCAGTTTTGGGACATCTATGGGACACCTATGGCACAGCTTTGGCTCAATCCACCTGGAGGCAGTGCTTTTGGTCTGTCCGTTGCAGACCATAAAATTGCATATTTCCATTTTCATATCATATTCCATATCATATTTGACAGAGAATGGTAATCCAGAAGTGTGCATTTCTAATAGAGGAGGCTAGTAGTTCTTGCCACTAGTGAGAAGATCCAAGAAAATCCATTTTCTGTTCAGGGAGACTCCATTATGCAGACTTAGTCAGGGATAAGTAAGAACACAATGTACAGAAAGAGGCTGGCATATGTGTTTGTATTATCACTTTTAGAGAGGTTTAGATCTTGCTGTGGTGATGGAATTTTTTTTCCCCAAAAGAAAATATTCTTTCTCAGAATGAAAAATTTGAATGCTACCTCTAAAATGTCCTGTATATTATCTAAATCTTTGCATATCAAGAAATTTCAGGTGTGTGGGGGGTATTATTGGTATGTATTTTATACCATGAAATTCCAAATATTTGCATGTATGATTTCTAGTAAATGAACTGGATGCATTGCTACGATCCCAGAATGTGCTCTTATCCAAATTAAAAGAAGAATGTTGCACTCTGGCGAAGAAGCTTGAATATATTACAGAAAAAAGCAGGTACGTAAATCCACAGGCTTGTTTGCTAATAGATGCTCAATGACTTGACAAGTTTTATTTGTATTTTAGATTATTTTTCAGTTGCCTTTATGTGTGGAACCTTTTCATTTTCTTGCATTTATATTTTCAGTTTTCATATTTCATTTCTGGTTCCTTCCTTCCGTCTCTTATTCGCCAACATACACATTTAAAATCTGAAGGAAATGAGGTAATGATGGTTAAACCTTGGCATTTTCCATTCCTTTACAGATAGGAACACAAAATCTAGTGTTCCTATATGTACAAGAATGAAAAATGCCAAGGTTTAACCATCATTACATGGTTTTACTGTTGCTGATTTTGCAGATCATCTTTGTTGTGAAACATTATTGTATTATATTTTAAAAACAGCAATGTTACACAACAAAAATGTTGCAGAACAAAGCCACGTGTGGCTCCATCTTCAAAAAGTCTGAATTTTTCTTTCTGCTGTGTTGTTCAACTTTCAACTTGGGAAAGGCTGCCACCATAATGTGGAACACTTCACCACATTGTTTGTACAGTGGACCCCTTGTGGATACCAAAATCTGTGGATGCTCAAGTGCCATTAAATAAGATGGTGTAGTAAAATTGTGTCCCTTAGATAAAAGGGCAAAATCAAGGTTTGCTTTTGGGAATTTATTTAATTTTTAAATAATGTATTTTCAAGCTGTGGATTGTTGAATCCATGGATAGACTGAATCAACTGTATAGGAGCGTATTATGCAATTTAGTCTGGCATTTTCTGCACTTTCCTCAAGGTTATAGGAAAAAGCAGTGTAAGCATGTGTTTCCCACACACACACACACACACACACACACACAAACACACACTTGGGAAGCTGTTCAGTTTTATGTGCATAGTAAGACGGACTTGAGTGTAGATTTTGACTGAAGAGCTGTGCTATTGCTCTTGTGCAGTTCTCAGAAACTGTGCGGTTTAATGTTGTGCCAGGAACAAAAAGGAAAGCCCCCGCAATTTGTGGGACCTTTTGACATGCCATTTTTATTTCCGCTTAAGTTTCTTGGGTGATCAGAAAATCAAAATTAGATCCCACCTGGGAAATTGACAGATTCTCATTCCATCCCTACAGGATCATTGCACACTGGTGTGCTTTTATCTTATTTGCTGCAGTTGGTACCTCTTCTGATATTTAATTTGTGAATCTGAATAGACAAATGAGACTTCTATTCATTTTCTTCCAGGTTGCCCCACTCAAGAAGAGACTTGAGATTACTGCCAGTATATAAAGAAGTAACCACATTGAACTCTTACATAATATATCTCAATGATATTTACAAATTACCTCACATTTAATTTAAAATATGCTTCTATGAATATTAATGTTCTTAGCATTTTTTCATATTATTATAGCTACAACATTGTAGGCAAAATCTGCAAATCTGATGAGGATTCCCTTCACCCCATCATCTAAGTAAATGATAAAAATATTGAAGACTAATGGCTCTAGGAGAGAACCCTGAGGCACACCAGTCAAGGCCAACTTCCAGTTTGAAGCACAGCCATTAATGATGACTTTGAGTATGATTTTCCAAAGAATATATGGGAACTGAAACTGTTCCTATATATTCTATACTTAATCAGTTTGCTAATCAAAGAGGACCTTATCAAATAGTTTGTTGAAAATCAGATAAATGGCATCCACTACATATACACTGTATTGACAAATGCATGCTGGGTCCTGCTGATCACTAGATTGTCATCAAAATACTCGCAGAGAGACTCCTGTATAATCAATTCTGGTCTTTTTCCTGGTATTCTGGTTTGCTATCTGGTTTGTAGTTTACTGGATCTTCTTTTTTCCCTTTTTAGAGGAGATGGCCAATATTTGCCCTTCTCCATTCCTGTGGCACTTAACTTGTTCTCCACAATTTCTCAAAAATGATGGCAAGTGGTTTATGGAGTACATCAGCAAGTTTCTGCATCTGGCCCTGCATATTTGAACTCATTTAAGTTAGCTAGGTGGTTCCTAAAGTTCCTATCAATCTTAATTTGTAATTCAGACCCCTTGCTAATGGTTCTACTGCTGCATGGAAGCACACAGTTCTCTTTTCGGGAGAAAACGCAAGCAAAATAGGCATTGAGTAGTTCTGCCTTTTCATTGTGATTTGTTAGCATTTTACCATCTTTACAGAATAGCAGCCTCACTGTCTCCTTGGTCATTCTCTTGCTTTGAATATATCTTTTAGAAAAAACTTTTGTTGCTCCTTGCTTGCCTAGCCAGACTGCTCATTCTAAAATTAACAAATTGTAAGCCGCTTTGATAGCCTTGGCTGAAGAGCGGGGTATAAATATTATTATTTATTATTATTATTAAAATTTAGCTTTATACTATTCCTACAAGCTTATGCTACACATCTGTAATCTTTCTTGGTCATTTTTCCTTCTTTTCCTTCTTTATGCATATGCTTTTGTCTTTTCACACCCTCCTTGAATTTGCTTTGCAGCCACATTGGAGGAGGAGGAGTTTATTTATATTCTACTCCCCACCCCCACCCCCCAAAAATTGGGACACAAAGCAGCTTACAGTTTAAATGAACAATACAGTCAAAACATAAAAAAGTGAGCATTCAAAGACTCAGACATTTAGAGTATTAACAATAATCACTCATTAAAAGAATAAAATGCAGTTTAAAAATATAAAAGTGCTTAAAATGCGTACACTTAAAACAGTAGAACACCCCAGCCTATTCTTTAAAGACTCTGTTTTAGACACCTGTCTGAATAAAAATATCTTAGCCTGCCAACAGAAGGACATCAAGGAGGGGGATATTATGGTCTCCCTGGGAAGGGAGTTCCAGAGTCTAGGGACAACCTCCAAGAATGCCCTCTCTTGCATTCCCACCAACCATGGAAGTGGGACTGAGAGAAGGGCTTCTCCTGAGGATCTCAGAGCCAAGGCTAACTTACGCAGGGAGAGACAGTTTGCCCAAAAACCTGGACTTAAGCCATATAGGGCTTTATAGGGCTTTGAAAAGTGCCCAGAAACAAACTGGGTGCAGTAGAGCTATTTCAACAAGGGCAGTATGTGGTCTCTTTAACCCACCCCAGTTAACAGTCTGGCTGCAGCTGTTTGGACCAGCTGAAGTTTCCAAACACTCTTCAAAGACAGTCCCAAGTAGAAAGCCTGTTAAAGTAATCCAAACAGGATGTAACCAAGGCATGTACCACTGTGGCCAGATCTGAGGAACGGGTACAGTTGGTGAATAAGCTTTAGATGTGCAAAAGCACTACTGGTCACTGCAGAAACCTGGGCCTCTAGGTTTAAGCCTGAGTCCAAGAGTACAGCCAAACTGTGAACTTCAGGAGGAGTGTAACCTCTTCTAACACAAACTGAATGCCTATTTCCTGATCTGCCCTCTGACTGACCAGGAGCACCTCTGACTTGCCTGCATCGAGTTTCAAATTAGTTGCCCTCATCCAGTCCATTACCAGGACAACTTCCTTGGATTGTGGTAGAATTGAGTGTCATCTCCATATTGATGTAATTGCACACTAAAACTCAGTTTTATACTGTATATACTCAACTGTAAGTCAACCTTACGTACAAGAGATTTTGATATGACCCATGGATAAGTCGAGGGTAAAACATAAGGGCATGTAACAAAAGATCTAAAGGATGAAGCAAAGGAAAGCAATGCCAAAGAACGTACAAAATTCCAGCAGACATAACTTCTATGCTCACACTAAGGCTGGATAGATGAGAGAATAGAAGGGATTCAATGCTTCCAGGACAGATTATGCTCTTGCCTTTCAGGGATTATTCCCCTTTTTTATAATAGTTAAAAGTACAGGACTTACATTGTCCCATGGATAAGTTGATTCAGGTTTTGGGGGGTCAATTTAATAATAATAATAATAATAATAATAATAATACTTTATTTTTATACCGCCCTTCTGGAGATCAGGGCGGTGCACAATTAGACAATTAAAAGACATATATAAAAATTAAAAACATTCAATAACACAAATTACAATATAATATCAGCCAGGGCAACATGTGGTAACAAACAAGTCCAATGATGATGAGGGAAGGATAGAGTGACAACAGGGGGAGTGAGTCAGTGAAATTTCTACAATTTCTAGACTTATATATGAGTATATACAGTATGTTGGGAACAAAACAGAACTCTGAGGGATCCCACAGGTGAACTGCCAGAATGTTGAGCAGAAATCCTCTAGAACCGTCTTCTGGGTTCATCCCTCTAGGAAGGAATAGAATCCTGTAAAACAGTACCTGCAAGTCCCATCCCAGAGAGACAGCCGAGAATGATACCATCATTGATGGAATCAAAAACTGCTGAGAATGTTTGAACAGTATGAACAGGGACACACGTGTCCCCTTGTCCAGTTCCCTGAAGAAGGCATATCCACCAATGTGACCAAGGCTGTTTCTGTTCCATAGCCAGTTCTGAAACCAGATGAAAATGGATCTAGATAATCCATTTCATCCAGAAACCCCCAGAGTTGGGAGGCCACCATGCATTCCAATACCTTGCCCAAAAATAGTAGGTTGGACACTGGCTAATAATTATCCATTATAGAGGGATAAATATATGGATTTGGATGATGTATAGTTGATCCTCTGTATCTACGGATTCTTTATCCATAGATTCAAACATCCATGGCTTTAAAATATTCAAAATTTTCTACTGAAGCTATGGAACAACCTGCCAGAAGAGATCCACCATATTTCCACTCTTACAGCCTTTAAGAAGGCCCTTAAAATGGATCTCTTCTGCCTGGTCTTCCCAACCTGACCTCTCTCCCTACATAGCATAGCTGTGATACCGTGATTTTATCACCCTGCTTACCAAGCTTTCCCCCTAATTTTAACACCATTGTATTTTTATTGTTTTAATTGAGATGATTTAATTGCATTTTAGCTTGAGAAGGGGTGGGTGGGAAGGGACTATTCTGATTTTTATTGTATTTTTTGTATTTTAATCTGTTGTAACCTGTCCAGATTCCTAGTGATTGGGCAGGCTATTATTATTATTATTATTATTATTATTATACTTGAGGATTATTTATTATTACCTGGACCACTTGGAACACCTCCACTGGATGGATTTCTGCAGATACTAGCAGCAAAAAAAAAAATTCTTTGTTTCCATCACTGCCATGAAGCAGGCCTTTATATAGGCTCTAGCCTGTGTTCGGTTAGATTCACTTTGAGTCTTCTGGCAATGTCACTCTAGTGACTCCATCTCACTCACTTCATCACCACCAACTCCCTGGAAAACCAGGGGGCAGATTTGGGCCCACTCCATAAGAGGGGACACTCAGGATCAATTGTGTCCACTGCCCTGGCCATTTCCCCCATCCACAGGTTATCCAGACCTTCAACAGAATCACCCACTGAGGTGACAAAAAATTCCCCAAGAGCCACCAGGAATCCATCCAGATGTATCAGTCTTCTGGGGCAGACCATCCTAACCAGTCCCCCACCCCTGCAGAGATTCTGAGTCCAAGTGAATCTAGACCTGATCAGATAATGATCTGTCAATGACAGTGGAAGTGGAGAGTTCCTCTACATCAAGAGATCACCATCAGCCACCCAGCAGGTACAGAGTGTGCCCATCAGCATGAGTAGGGCCAGATACCACTTGGGATAGAACTACGGTTGTCAAGGAGGCCATGAAGGCCTGAGCTACTCCCAACAGGGCAGTCTTAGTATGGTTGCTGAAGTTCCACTACTAGCTGCAGGGACTCCAACACCAACCTCAAGGCCACCTTGGCTAACCCAGGAAGGAATATTATTGAGCAGCAGGATTATTTGTAATTGTGCTTTCTTGCATCTTTTTCCTTGCAGGGTATCTTTTTCCTTTAACATGTCTAGCTGTGGGATTCCACCCAGTATTTCCCTGAACTTGTTAAAATCAACTTTCTTGAAATCCAAGGTTTTCTCTGTCCTGTCACAATTATGAATTCTAGCATATATTTTCCAACGTGGTTCTAAACTTCTTTCTGCTTGAGCTTCACACAGTACAGTCTATTGAAAATTCAGATTATTTTTGTTAGTTTGCCAGAAATGCAAAATATTAACTATACATACTGGACATATCTAGGATACATAATGATGTATTTACATGATGCAAGTAGTTGCAAGCTTGATTTACTATGATTGGATGCTTCTTTAAGTTGTGAAGTGATATAGTTAGCATTAAAGTATAATTGATGTGTAGAATCTATAATAATAAAAATTGTCATGAGCGAAGATTTTCATACATATATGAGTGGATTTTGGAAGTGCTGAACCTACTCCCCTCAAGCTGCACACTTGACATGGTGTACACATGCAAATGTAAAATATAGTCCTTTAGTGTTCTCTGTATAATGTGCCTTGCCCTTTTTCAAATTGTCTCAGAGTTTGAAGCTTGTGGATTGATGCTTGACACTGCCCATTGTGTATTTGCGATTTGCGTTTTGTAATTAAGGACAACAATGGGTGTCCATTGGGTCTCGTTATATATAATGGTTGGTTTAATTTGTTTCACTTCTATCTTGTTAATTGTAAATTGATCATTAAGATTTGAATTCTAATCTGTCACCAGGGTTGAGTGTATTGAAGCTAGAGAAATGATCCTCTTTTTAATCACTGATGATGAGAAACAAATTTTATAATTTTGGTGCATATTGCAGTCCATATATTTTAACACTGTTTTTTATGGTGTTATAAATATTGTTAAATGACTTTTAGTGTAGTTTTACTGTTTCACTAGAATGGATAAATTATATTACCATTTTGGCAACAGTAGGCATCCAACTGTGAGAGTTTAATTGAAGTAAAGAACATGCACCCGGTTGAACTATTTTTTCTGTGTGTTCAGTTGATGCTGTATTGGATGACTGCAGTCATTACACTCAAACACTGCGAGTAAAATATTTGCCCAAGCAAAAAATCAGAATGCAAAAGAGAAGCTGAATTGTTACTGTGACATTCAACACCTTTACTGAATTATCCTGATCTAAATTAATAGAACTGACCTAACATAAATACACTAAAATGGCCAATTTTCTGAGAAGTGAAATACAGTTGTGAGGAATAAGGCATGCACCACATTTGTACATTGCCTACCAAAAGTCAGAAGAACAATACTGGCTAAAAGCCACCTTTGTACATCTTCAAAATGTTGAATTGGTTTATAGGAGAACATAGCTCTTTTATTATCAAAGCTTATAGAGACTACCTGATGCTATGTTTTGCAAGAGTACTACCCCTAATGCTACCTCTGTTCCTTTTCCTAAAATGCAAACAACCTTGATAGGTTAATAGCAATCTCTTTAGCAATTTAACTAAATAGTTTTTCGCTCTAGTCTTCAACATAAAAATCATTTCATAAAGGAAGTTTTATGGTATCAGTTCCTAGCAAACGAACGTGTAAAATTATATAAGCATGCTTCAAGCATAGCTAGTATCTCTTTCCCCCACAAAACGTCTTCTAAAAAATTAGTCCATAGATTTATGTTCTCGGCTGCAAAAATAGTACTTGTTTTGTTTTTATTTTTTTTTAAAAAATCTATATTGAAATACTCCTTATTTAGAAGTGCGCTAGAATTTTATTAAGGTAATTTCACACTGCAAAATAAAGTCTGGCAAAATTCATCAAATGTGTTCTTAATTCTCTAGATCTGAAATTGGCCAGCTTAGTCAGGAAAATGAGTACATCCATGATAGACTTGACAAGATGCAGAAAAGGAATGATGAATTGGAGGTCCAGTGTGTCCAGCATGGAAAGATGCATGAGAAAATGAAGCTAAGGTAGGAAGATCTATTAATTTATACCTATGTGGTCACCTGTAACAAATCGGGTGGATCCTTCAATTGCTGTTCTGTAATATCAGGAAAATGACCAAAAGAATTCCATTGTTTCAGTAAGTTTAACATATATTAAATTTTCATAGTTCTTTAAACAATTGATAGTTTCACATATGATTTTAGGCTGTTTCTGTTGTCTGCGCTGTTGTCCAGATGGATTAACTGATTATATTATATTCAGCTTTTCTTGTATCCTTGTTTGAGCAGCTGTTCACTTGTCTATATCATTAGCCATATTCCTCAGCAGTTTTTTAAAAAAATATTTTAACTTCTGTACCAATTTTTATGAACAGTATTATTGTAAGTTAAATATCTGGAAAACCTTAAAGCTGTTAATATGTACAAAATAGCAGCTATTTTTTTTTATATTTTTTAAAAAGGTTGAACTTAAAAAAAAGTCCACCTGCCACACCTAGGGTTGGGTGTTTAGGACATACAGCATGCTTCCTAGTCAAAGATGTGCAAAATAATTGGGATCGTGGGTTTTTTCTCATGCTTATTTCGCATTGCTAAATGATAATGTAATTACTGTGTGGTTACATTTGATCCAGGGTTTTAAAATGAAGTAGTTATTCCTGAAAACTTGTGCTGCACTAGATTGTTAGTTTTTTTTATCATGGAGACTATTCCCTCCTTTCTTATGTGATCCTTCTTTGTATTCAGTTACAAATCAAATTTCTTGCTTGTTGCCTCAGAGGCAGATGACCTTCTCTAACATGCCATCTGCAATCACCCCTACATCTGCTTAAGAAATGCCACTTCTCTAGTTTTTTTCCTCTCGCTGAATTTCTAAATGTCTTACTTGCTGTTTATGAATCTTGTCATTTATAATCCTTTGGCCCAATTTCCAGTCCCCTTGGTAATATTCATATCAGAATCCATTAAATTGTGTTTTAGCAGTCAATTGCTTTATAAACAGCAACATGTTTGTATTTTCTAATTTGGTGATTTATCCTATGGCATGGATTGTTTCCCAATAAATACCTTTTTGCTACCACTGCATTGCAGACACTTGCCCTGGTGATTAGGTAAATCTTAAGTGCCGTTCAATGCAGGTATGCACTCAAACTGATGCCTGGTGGCCAAGACTCTGTTTTCTGTTTTGCTAGTAACTGTTTTTAAATTGTTGCTGACTTCTTGTAATGTCCCATTGTGGCCTAGTTATCTTTATGTATGTATTAATGAGGTGGCTCTCAACTCTGTTAAGCCATATTTTAGACCCCCACCCAGTTGTTGAAAAGAAACAACAGGCCATTCTCCCCACTAAGTACACCCCCCATAGTTGGTTGGGCAACAATAGAAGTGATGATGTTGTGAGTTGTTCATCTTCTCAGGTAGCAGCTTTGATCCTTGCTCTAAAGCCATCAACTCTAAAAATCCATGACACAGACAGGTTTCCTATAGGAGTCAAAGTAGAACTTCCATTTTTGACACCGTGCCTCTTAAGGTCACCTGTGATCTCATCCTAGTGATTTAACCCAGTTACAACTGAGCTTAACACTAGCTTGAGGAAAACCACAAAAATTTGCTAACATATTCTTGGTCATCTCCCGC
This sequence comes from Urosaurus nigricauda, assembly GCA_034509955.1. Classification (NCBI taxonomy): domain Eukaryota; kingdom Metazoa; phylum Chordata; class Lepidosauria; order Squamata; family Phrynosomatidae; genus Urosaurus; species Urosaurus nigricauda. Next base: position 319,790,005 of record JAOEGL010000001.1, read on the forward strand.
TGCATTTTCCCACAAATCTGCAGTTCACAGATATAATAGAAATTTTGATATAAAAGAATTTGTACAGTTGAGTAGCACACCATGTTGTGCTGGGCCCTTCATCACGTGGTCCCAGTTGTAATATAAAGCATTACAGAAAATGTTATGCTGGAGGGGAAATTCCCTTGAGTTGTCCATCCAGCAGCAACCTTGGTGACTTTCACACCGGAAGTCCATTTTATTTTCTTGCCAGCTTTTAAAATAACATTCAAGTTGTATTTTAAAACTACTTTGTGCTGCTCTGTTATTTATCTTCCACTTTTAATATGTTGTTTTACTGTTAGTTTTACTTTTAATTTTTGTTTTAGCTTCAGCTATACTTGTGAGTCAAAAGAAGGTACAGAATAAAATCCCAGTAGGTTTCCCTGACCAAGTAAAGATTTGAACCCTTGTCTCCTAGATTTTTAGTCCAACCCTCAACCACTACACTACAATATGCTCTGCTAAAAATTTAGAAGTCTCCAAAGAAACTTCCAGGTAGAAATGGGTAGCAATCTCAATTATCAGGAACATACTGTCCCCTTGATAACAATTGTTGTCTTCAGATGCAAAAGGAAGTTAGGAGACACCTAAACAGAAATATTATGGTTTGGATTCAGATTTGAGGTAAGTAGTTGGGCTTGTGGAAGAATACCTCCCTGTGCCTTCCTCTCCTTCAGTCCTCTGAAAATACTACACAGATAGTTGAGGGATGCTGCTAAATGGAGTGAGCTATGGTGTGAAGTAGGCATGTGAATAATATTAGTTTATACTTGCATTCTCAATGGAAGAAAATGAAATCACAACATTCAAGATACCTGACTGAGAAAATGGAGAACAGCTGCAAGATTCTTTGCACTTCCAAACTCCATTGGGGGAAATTTATTTGCACAAAAATACAGTGGTTTTCCTGTGCAGAAAATGACTTTTGGGGCAGAAAGCTATTCTACCCCCCCCCCAAACAATATTATTTTGGAGGAGATTGCATATTTTGCATATAAATGGTTTGCTGTGAAAAAATACTGCTTTTTGAGCAAAAAATAAAAATAATTTTTTTTCCCTGCAAGCATATTTTCTACACTGGAAAAATTATGCACAGTTTTTCTGTGCAGGAATAAATGTATTGGCACAAAGTGTGTAAATTTTTGAATGAATTTCAAATAAGTCTTGGGATATGATAAAATATATAAATGCTTGTTCTTGTGTGTGCTTTCCAGTCATGTTCAACTTACGATGACCCTAAGTGTCCCAGACTGTGGCCAGCACACACCAACAAAAGCTGATAAGGCAGTTCCACAAACCTAAACGTTGATCCTAAGAATAGTCCAAAAGCCAGAGCCAAGGTCAGTCCGGTCCGAGGTCAGGGCAAAGAGAAAGCAGCAAAAGTCCAAGTCGTTCCAAGGTCAAGGCAAACCAGAGTTCTAAAGACACAAAGCCAGCACACAGTCACACCAAGAGACTTATAATAAGTTCTGGCAAAGGGATGGCATCCCACAGGTGCTTAAGTAGGAGACACCCGCCCTGTTGGCAGCTGTGCTTTATTACTAGCTTGCTTTTCTGCAAGCCTGCGGGACTGACGTACACAAGGACTCTCAGCCCTCCTCTCCTTAAAGGAGGGAACCACCAAACTGGATTCTTCATTTGAAACCTCACTCAGCTGCTTAGCCTCTGAAGGGAGCTCCACCGTGCTAGAGGCTGGCTGGGCTCCCACTCCTGGGGCTGAAATGTCCGGACTGGGGTCTGGCATGGCAGAACTGGGACCTGGTTTAGCCTCCAGCTCCTCTTTCTCCTAAGGAGCCATTTCCTCCTCATCCTCTGACTCCATGTCTTGGCTGGCCATGACACTAAGGTGAACTTATCACAGGGTTTTCTTGGCAAGATATGTTCAAAGGGGGCAAGATTTCTCTTTCTGAGAAAGTATGGCTTGCCCAGTGGGTTTCCATGGCTGAGCGTAGATTTGAACCCTGGTTTGCAGAGTCATAGTCAAACCACTACATCACATTGGCTCTAGAACAATGGTCCCCAAACTTTTTCAAGCTTTCAAGCTATTGATCCCTTTCCTCTTAATGGACAACCCTAATGCCCCCGCAACACCTACTTCTGGATATTAGGTCTACTCTTCTTCTGGAAATTCAAAACTAATTTTCATTGCTTCTCGCTTTGCACATAATCATCTTGGGAGTAGCAACTAAAAAACTGGCTGAGTAGTGACCGAGACACCTTTCTTCTGTGTCAGCTTTGTAGCAAGGGCCAGCACAGGCAAGAGGCTTCTTGGTCACTGCTTGACTGGCTGCTCGGATGCTGCTCCCCAGGTGACTGGGTGCAAAGGGAGAAGCTTCTTCCCAGCAAGGAAGGACTCCCAATCCAAGAGAGGCGAAGGAGATAAAGGACTGTTTTGAATAAGTGACCCCAGATACTCCTGTGATAGCCTTCTTTCCAGGTAGCAAAGAGTTAAATGTGGGGGGGGGGAGGTACAATTGCATTTTAATGAGGCTCAGCGTCACAGGTGATGAGATAACAATTGCCAATGAGATGGGCAGTTAGGCAGAAACACAAACCTTTGAAATTATTTTGAGTAGAGGTTATAAAAAGTACCACATGGCTTTTGTCTCTAACTTTTCCAAAACAGACCATGAAAAACTGAAAGCCAGACAATAGAGTCACACCCTGGCTCCCAGCCATGAACATCAAGGACTACAAATCCCATGTGGTCTGTGAGTAAGGTCAGGAGAATGTACTAGCCAGTCATGTTAGGATATTTTGATTCTTTTCTTGATTTGGCTAAAATGATCTACTTGGTAACTTATATTTTCTTTCTGTACCTGAAGAAGAAGATGGTTCTTCATAGAAGAGATATCCTTTCACTATAGAATTTTTGTACTTAGAATAAAACTTTTCTTTAAAAGCACTCTGTCACTCTGACACTGCCCCTTTCACATGTCTTAGCTCAGCAAGACCTAGCTCTTCCCCAAAAGTGGGAAGAGAGAGGGAAAATTCCAGTAGAATCCTAGTTCAGGGAGAAGTCAAATAATTGGATGGTGGTGCTGAGTTCTTTAAATAAAAAGGTGGTCTCAGGGAGTCCCATCCAGCTCAAACAGGAGAGGGGAGAGGGACCAAGAGAACCCTCACAACTCCTCTCGCTCCTTCCCCAGAAATGTCTCTTCCCCACACAGCTTCAAGTCATCTTCCACTGATTCAAACTTTGTGTCCTCTGCTACCTCTTCTCTTAGCCTTTCCAATAAAAGAAAGCAGGAGCAGCATTGCAGTTCCATCCTGCCAAGCCAAGTCCTGGCAAAGCTCATGGAGCTTAAGCAGGGTCTCAAATGTGAAAGCTCTTTTTTTGCCAGTGCTTCTCTCCCAATGTCATGTGCTCTAACTCCTTACTCCCCTTTGTCTGTCCCAAAATGGTATCACGGGAGTCAGCTCATTCAGGTAGTCAGAGTGGAAACACCAACACACAAAATGATCAGCAAGGCTACATGGTGGTTTCAAAAGACTTCGAAAAGAGAAGTTTCATGCAACCCTTACCCCCACAATGTTCCTAAAGGCCACTGGGTCCCCTTGCCTTTGTTGTGCACCAATACTTTGAGCGAAGCCCCCCTTTTTCCTCACACCCCCTTCTGTCTTCTTCTTCTTCCTCACTGTCTCCCTGGATCTTTCCACCTCCCAGGAAAGATCCAGGGAGTCAGTGAGGAAGAAGAAGACTCTGCTCTAGGAAATCTAGCAAATATATAAATGCTATCAAAGTAATGAGTGAGAAGTGGCCAGAAGGGCCAATCCATATTTCATTTCATAAGATGAAATTTATATAAAATGATGGCATTCTTTAAAGGAATCCAAAATGTGTAATTAGGAGTCTTGGATTTCTGCAAGTAGCTTAGAGCTTGAGTTCTGTTATAAAGACTATAAATGCACATCACAACAATGTATAAATGGGATTCTGATACCATCTGATTATACCAAAGAAGATTGGCAACTTAAGAGTAATTCTCAGCTTGAAAAGGTCAATATCTGATATAGAAACATTTTTGATTGAAGAGGATTTTGCTGATGGTAACACATAGAAACAATGCAAAATAACAGTGTATTAATCACAACAGTGTGTGACTTTCCCTGAGGCCTGCCTTTTCTAACTGGGTACTTTTCAAATGCTAAACCTTGTATTTCATATTCTTTCTTCCCCATTATGATAAAGATCTTAGTGATTGTCATCAATATTTAATGACTTACCCCAAATCAAGCCCTGTTTTGATATACTAATAGCAGATGCACATTAGGTGGGTGTTTTCATCAAGCTATCCAGGCTCCATCAATATATATATGAAGTTAGGATTTTTTTGCCACCATGTGCATGGCTATATAGTTGCTTACATTGAACCACATATACCATTTTGATGCCCATTCTCCCAGTTAAAGTGATTGTTTTGGAGTGCTTCACTTGTTTTAACAGCCTTAAATGATTTTTGTGACAGTAAACATGGTTATCTCACTGCTCCACCATAACTTTAGCTCATTTAGTAACAAGTAAAAAGCCCTGGTTCTAATACAGATCCTTGGAGGAACCTGCAGCTTAAATTCTTCTGTTTCAAGGACTGTCAGTTTATACCTTAACCAGTGAGGACCTTTCCTCTCCTCTTACCTATGGCTGCTATATGTAACTATGAGTCTTTGGTGATGTACTTTGTCAAAAGCCACTTGAACGTCCACATAAATAATGGCTACTGGAGTACCCCAAGCTACAGGCCCCAAGCTACCCGTTCCTTCAGAGGAGTGCAATTCCATCAAGGACAGGTAGGTTATCTAATTCCCAGGCCTGAAGACCACCAATTCACTGAGCCCCCACCTTACCAGGATTCAGTTTCAGTTTAATGGCCCTCATCCAGCCCCTTACTGCATCCAGACAGTAGCCCAACACCTGTACAGCCTCAGGCAACTCTGACAGCAAGGTGAAGGTAGAGGTAGATATTATCAAAATACTGATGGCACCCTACCCCAAACCCTGTTATGACTTCCCTTTACAGCTTCATATATTTAACAGCACGCTAGACAATTGTGGCACCCAACAATTTAATGCTCATGAGGCTGAATAACAATTCCCTACTGCTACCCACTTTATCAGTGCCTTTGTGTACTTTATATACTATGTTTCTACATTACATGTATAGTGTTGCAAAAGCATTTTGCTTTTTTTAGACCGTGTTAAATATTTCTTACATATTTGCTTAACATATATGAAGCACCATTAGCATAGTTGTGACACTGGACTGAAAAAGCAGAGAGGAAAGGGGAGAAAAACCATTTAATGAATCACTCATCTCTTTTTATAAAAAAAATATCTAAATGTCTAACTGTCCCTGTATTTATAATTAAGAAAGGCATTATACCTGTACTTAGTGCAACACTAGTTAAAAACCCATCCCTTCAAATAATGCCTTATGCTGAACAGCTATTTCATCTTCAGTTGTACTGGCTGATTTTCCTGGCATGTACGACTCCAAAACAGAGTTTTCCAGTCTATTTAGCTCATTTCACCTGCTGTACATCTATGTGAATTATTAATATTTTGTTTTTGTTTTTCAAATTGGCTTCTAACACCTACTTGATCTCTTTCTAGTACTACAGTTCAAAGAAAAAGCCTAGAGGACTGGCAATTTGAGGCAGATGTGTATCTATTCCTCAGGCATCAGTGGCTGTAAGTTAACAATAAAAAAGTTACAGCCATCTGTGTAACAAGATGCCAAATATCTGCATTTCTCTTTTACTAAGAATAAGAGGGAATCTTGTCTGACTTCATAGATGTTAGATTTATAAAGATCCAGTGTGTCAAATCTGAACTGTGTTCCATGCTGCTGTGGTGTACTAATAGCCTGGAGTGGTTCTCCTTTCAGACATTTTCAGAAGGCATAGCATTTCTGCAAAGCTATCTCTTTGTAGCATATGTGAGCTGTAGTGTGTAAGTATGTTTAAAGTACATCATTCAAGGAAATTGACTGGTTCCCTCCCTCCCTCATAGGTAGTTTATATAACTACATTGTGTTTTAATTTCTTCAAGGGATCCATTTAATCCAATTGAATGAATTGAAGGGAGAATGGTTGTAATAAACTAGCTTTTTGCATGAATATTATACAAATCATGTGGCTGACTCTATTATGTTGTTAACTATGGGTTCTGCATTTATTCAACATGCACATGTAATGATCTAGCTTTGGCAGCTCTTAAAACATATACAATACATTGCCTTACATTTTAAAAAATCTTATGGCATGATCTAATGTACCATATGTACAGTTCATATGCAGATGATATCCAAAAGATCAGAGGATCAATGAATCACTGTTCTATTCCTGTCATGCTCACCAATGGACATATATAGGCACATAAATAGGCAACACAATAAGCTGTACCATGAATAGCAGGACGAAAGGGGGACGAGAACACATTTTTAAGTGTATTGGAAACATGAGAGCATGACCCCTGTGACAAACCTTGATAATTCAACTGCTTGGGTTAGATTATATAACAAATGCTTGCTAATCTCTAATGGCCACTTAGACATAATATATTGACAAGGTGGGTTTGACACGTCAGTATTTTTCTTTCCTTTCTTAGAGAATACGTAATATTTTCTTTTTAAGAATATGGCTTGGAACCAAAGATTTATGAAGAGAAGAAAAAAAGCATTAATGACCTGTCTTGTATAAGCTGAAACAAAAACTACTGACAATGCAAGACTAAAACACATTGGGGTACTATTAAGGCATATGCAAAAATGAATAAGGAAAAGAGATTCTTAAGGGCCATAAGTATATAGATTCTTAAGGGCCAGAAAAATATTATCCCAAGTTTTCCAGCTAAAATATAGAGTTTGGGATATATGGAGTCGAAGGCTTTCATGGCTGGCATCCACAGTTTTTTGTGGAGCTTTCGGGCTATGTGGCCATGTTCTAGAAGAGTTCCTTTCTCTTCTAGAACATGGCCACATAGCCTGAAAACTCCACAAGAAACTATAGTTTGGAATATATTTGCCTTATGAGACTACCCCTCTTCCAGCGCATACCAAATAAAAATTTAAAAACATCAGTGGTCTCTTTCACAGGTGGCCATGGCGCAGAGGGGAGGAGAAGAGGAATCAGAGAATCATAGAGTAGGAAGGGACCCCAAGAAGGGCTCTGATCCAGCCCAATCCCCTTCTGCTGCCATGCAGGAACTCTCAGTCAAATCATCCCCACTGACAGGTGGCCATCCAGCCTCTGCTTAAAAAACCAGCCTCCAAAGAAGGAGGCCTCACCTGACAGACCCAGGTGCCAGGGTGCCTCTGGAAGGACCTGGGTGCCACAAGCCCCTGACAAAGTGGCCCTTGGTCCAGTCAGCAGAAGGCTCCTCTCTCTCCTTGTCTGCGGATGGCAATGGCTCTCTCTAGCTTCCTCTTTGGTCTGTGGAAGCCAGGCGCTTTAAAGGGAACTGGGGCTGGGTCCCCCTTCTGAAGGGGTCCTGGACCAGAAACAGGAGAAGGAGGAGCGGGGGGAGGGGGTGTCCAAAAGCCAGGCCTCCATGTCGTCCGTCTGGCTGCATGGGCCTTGGGCTGGGGCAGGGCAGAGCAGGGGGTCAGTTCAGTCCCCCTCGGGGCTTCCCTTCTTCAGTCTTCACTGCCTTTGCTGCAGCCGGGCTCCAAATCAGCTTCAGGGCAGAGTGGTCCGACTCCCTCAGCGCCTCTACCAACCAAGCATACCATTGCCTCGGCAACCAAGCCCACTTCCCCCCATCACTCCTCTTCCACCCCTCCTGTGGGGCTCTCTTGCGGCCTTTGTGGAGGCCTGGGCCTCCTTGGGGGCTTGGGAAGGTGGGAGCAGGCTGGGCTTAACCTGACTTTTGCTAAGATTTTCCTGGGTTAAAAAGTCATCTTATACACCAGAAAGTACTGTAAATGTCTGTTGGTTCATTATTTATGTTCTTAGACACCATGTTTTATTTTCAATAAAAGTAGGGTATAGTTTTTAAAAAGATAAATGGTAGCTTTAAATTAATTGTTATGTCAACAGGGTCTACTATAGATGGATGTAGTGTGGGTATTAATTTGTATCCCTGTCATGAAAGAAGAGCATTGATACTTAGTATTATTATATTAACCTAAAGTGAATAGATTGGATCAATGTTTCTGAAATCTCCCCGGGGGGGGGGAGTTGTTCAGGGAGGGCACAAGATTTGGAGGCTCTGATCCCCACTTCTCCTCCTTTTACCAAACTTTTTTATGTGTAAAATGTACACATGCATTGAGTTAAGTATTGAATTTAATTAAATAAAACTGTTCTAATTTGAACAATGTTAGTTCCTTATAAAATGTAAAAATGTAAATATACATGAGTGTGGATATGAAAATACACTAAATAACCAAAATGTTTTTATTCATATACTACATCAAGTGGGGGGGGGGCATAATGTCTGCATATAGATGTATGGAGGGGTCCCAAGGGTAGAAAGTCTGAGTACCACTGGGTTAGATGCATTACTTATATTGAATATTTTTATTAAAATGTTATTACACATTAATTTATGCATAGATACATTATTTGAGAATATATTCATTCACGTTGCCACAAACATGTGATCATTTTCCTCCTAGCTACTACACTCTAGCTAGCCTTTCAGTGTAGAATTTTTTTTTCTCACAACTATCATTTACTACACTCTCTTATGCAATATGACAAAATATTTAATAATGTCTGTTTAAAATTTGAGATTTTGAGTTCTTGTACATAAAATTTAAATCTTTATTCTGATTTGTCAATGCAATATGCTATACGGGGGTGAAAGTATTGGGGGAAATGGCTTTGTGTGTACTTATGTGAAATTTTGGTACTATAATGTAAAAATACACAGAGTTCTAGTTACAATGTTTAGTTGTTTGGGCACAGTAGAATGGTAAATAAATAAAGTTTCTTTTTGCTTCATATTTCTCAGCTTGATATTTTGTCTGCTTTTAATGTGGACAGTGCTTTGTTCATAACAATTAATAAAGATTCATTTTCAAATGTTGAAAAATACACGCCACCTTGGATATAAGAATTAAAATATATTTTGATCAAGCAACCATGAATCAAATGTGTTTCTAGCTCTAGTGGTATGAAAATAACCACAGTGTGAATATCATGTGAATATGTAGATGCATTAAATTGGGATATAGGAATAACAAGTTGCATGACAATCATGCTAACAGTTTTCATGACAATCATCTCTCACAATGTAGCATCATTATTTTGATAAATAATTTCATCAATTTTTGCACCCAGCTATGGTCAGAAAAAACAAATGTAAGGAATTGTTATTCTTCAGATTCTTAGAATCATAGAGTTGGAAGAGACTACAAGGACCATTAACTCTAACCCCCTGCCATGCAGAAACTCACAATCAAAGCATTCCTGACAGATGGCCTTCCAGCCTCCAAAGAAGGCCTTTAAAGACCTCCAAAGAAGGAGACTCCACCACACTCCGAGGGATCTTAGATACATTTCAAAATAAATAAGCAATTTAAAGTGTGTCAAAGTGATACTTTTTAAAGAGTGAAGACTTTGGTATCCAAATTTATTTTCATATCCTAGACTTTCAGTATATTTTATATTGTTTCAAACTGCTAATCTAAGATCAAAGAATTGAGCCAATGCAACACAATCCTAGCAAATTTATGAAGAAAATCATCTAAGTATAGTACTTAGATACTTAGATTCTCAAGCAAAAAGCCTGCATGTATGTCTGTACAAAACACTTCCTGGATCACTTAAGGATGTAAAAATACGGGTGAGAACTGGATAGACATATTTACTTTCTATAAACAGCGAGGAAACTGCAAAAACAATCACAAAAGAGTCAAGTATTTACATCCCTAGATGAAAACTGAAGGTTAAAATTTCTCTGGGAAGAAATCAAATATTGGCAGCCTCAAATGAAAAATACATTCAGCCTTTTATATCCCACAGATTCAATAATACAGTAATAACATAATAATAATTTTAAAAATCCAAAAAGCCAAGCTTACTTTTGCCATTTTAAATAAGGGACACCATTTACTTTCACCATCATATATAATGGGACTTGAGCATCCATGAATTTTGGTATCCACGGGCAGTCCTGGAACCAAACCCCAACAGATACCAAGGGCTCACTGTATGGGAAACCTATGTATCTGGGCATATTAAATTTTGGGGCATATCAGAGCCTTTATTTATTTATTTTATTTATATCCCACTTTTCTTCTATTAAACTTAAAATATTGTATTGATAACTTAGAAGCTATTTAACCTGTATCATATGGATTGATATGTATTCAGATAATCCAGTATCCTATCTGGATTTCCAACATATATTTCAGCATTACAAATCAGTTACCACTAATGATGAAATGAGGCATGTGTAAGATAGCTTTTAAAAGATTGAACAAAAATGTAGTTGGCTGTCAAAATGTCAGTTCCATATCAACAAAATCCACAGGATACGGTTATGTCTAATGTCTTTGGAGTTCCATCTTTAATAGCAACATGGCATTCCAGGAAGTGCATTTATTGGGGGTTTGCTCTATTTCTCAGGTGGCTGAAACCACTTGCCCTTCAGTCTTGTGCCTTTCAACACACCCTAGGCAAGCAATAATCTCTTGCAAAACACTGCCTGCCTTGTCTTATTGCTTAATTATTATACCTATTTAATGCTACTTAGAACATTGTCAGCTGTTGAGAAAAGGTAATTATCACTAGTCAAATGACACACACTTTTTTGGCTGCCTTACGGATACACATTTTACTGGTACCTTGATACATAATGAAGCCTGATAGCAAAACTTTTGCTTGTCTCTTCTTCAAGCCCCAGCTGTTTCTCTGCTAAATTCATCCCATCTGTCTCCCCTTCCGTAAGGCTGTAGGCAGTATAGCATGAGTACAGAAGCAGTTCAGTGCTATTTTGGATAAACATAGCTGAAATTTGAATCCTTGCCATTTGCAATGCACACATTTTGTTTTACTGCTGCAAAGAGAGCTGTCAAAATAAAAACTACATGGATAATTCACTGAAATGAAGTCAAATGTAAGGAAGATTAAAAGAAAAACTATATATGCTTAAGGTCAGTTTTGCTATGTACTGACTAGTACAATTGCTGACATTGTAATAGCAGGAAATCTTAAACATATGTTCTATTCAAAGAGCTCTCCAATCTGGTGACCAGTATAGGAGCTGTTTTATCACCAGGGTTCAAGGATTTGCAGTATTTTGTTTAGAACAAGCATGTTACAAGATTTTATAGGGTATCTCTCAAACTGATAATGGGATTGGTTATTTGGCATTTGTTCAAATCAAGGGCAAAACTCTCATTTCCACATATACAGTGTGCCCGCTTTATAAGTGGGCGCGGCTTATGCGGCTTCCAGCATACACTGGAAGCATTGACCTGGAAGAAGCCTTGGCGCGCCCAGAAGTAATGGGGCATGTGGTGTGCACGAGCCCCGTTATTTCTAATGGGGCTTGAGCACACACGGTTTTTCCCTTACGCGGAGGGGTCCGGAACGGATCCTTCACGTAAAGCAAGGGCGCGCTGTACTTTATTGTCTCAGAGAATGAGGAATATTGTAAGTACTATTATGTAAACATTTTCATCCTCCTCCCATAGCAAATACTGCATCACCTGTGTTTTTGGTGAAGTTAGCTAGATACCTGATTTCATAGAAAAAATGATCTATTATTGTCTCCTGAACATGTACATGTTAGTAACAGTGTCTATATTGGTTTTCCTACTGTCAGTTTCTAACAGATACACAGTTTTTCTTTAAACATTTGCCTTAGAATTTAGCACTAGCTATTTAGACTTTGTTTCTTTAAATATTTATCCCACCAGGGGATGTAATCAATCTAATATTAACTATTATTTTAACAGATTGTATGGACTCTAATCATTACTGGAATTTCCATCAGACTTTGCAAAATATTATTTTTAAATTTATCTCAGTTCATAATATTTCCCTTTCTATTTATTAATACAGTAGTTGATGTACAATCACAGTTGTGTTTACACATCCTTTGTCTGTGCTCTTAAAGGTGATCATTTAATCCTGTTCTCCAGAATAATAACTTTTGGAAATGTATTTGAAACCCAGGAGTCTTACTTATCCAAAGCTGTCTTGGTATGGTTTTATTTAAGCCAGAGGTTTCAGGATATGTTTGAAATCATGAGAGGAGTGAGTGTTGGCAGACACATTTTATAAAACACAATGGCAAGAATGGTGTTTGCATAGTTTCTGGGTTCCGCTTAGTGGCCATTCTCTGACTCTGCTGTTATAGAGGGCTACAGTTATCCCAACCCATTCTTCAGCATCAAGTAAGAACTTCCAAAATGTTATTTAAGCACCACCATGAACAAAGAAATCTCCATTAGGAAATAAAAGATTTTATTCTTGATCAATGACTTAGGGAAACCAGAGAAGGAAGACATCTATTAACAGCTGAAGAACAGGCTGTGATGCAGAAAATTATCTGAAATTGTAATATTTCCTGCAGATGACACTAGAAGCTAAGCTATTCTTAACTTGAGGAACAGTGGCTTTATGTGAAGAGATTGCTCTTCTCAAACACATATGTGAACCAGAAATTTAGACTGCTGCTGCATCCAATCACATATTGTAACATCTTCATCTAACCAGAAATCTCCAAATGTTCAAATATTGCTTTCAGATAAGAAATTATTTTGCAACCACAGTTTGATCAATTAATTCTGACTGATAATTTATAAGAGCAAGCTTACAGAGTTGTCTGTAAACAATATGGAGCTCTACTCACAGATATTTTGCAAAGATTTTTTTTTAAAAAATCTGGATGTCCAAATCCAGACCTTTCTGTTAGAATTAATTAAAATTGATTACACACACACACACACACACACGAGAAAAACATCACTTAATGTGTCAATTGGTATTACAAACATGATAAAATGGCTTCATACTTTACGCAGATAAAGTTGCAATTTGCTTTGAGTGAAGTTATGGCTTTGTTATCATTTTCAAGGATTTCTGATTAAGTGCTTTGATGTCAAAATGGAGTGATATAGTTGAGTGGATAAATTCTTAGTGATCACCTAGTGGGTAGTTTAAAAGGTACCTGATTATTAGTTAGATAAATGAGCAGGAAATCTGTGGGTTTTTAAAAACCCACATAAAGCTTCAAATGGTTCTGTAATAATGGAAAAATATTGCAGTCTCTCCTCCTAATGTGCAGATCTCAGATCTGTGCCCTTGAATATACACAGAGGGGAGACCTCCACTATTTGCAATGGTACATGCACCCAGCATGTGTGCCCTTGCCGCACACATGGGGACACACTCCATTCAAACCTATGAGGTTTGAACAAGCGCAAGCCTCCATTTTCATGGGGTGTCTGGAGTGGATCCCCTGCAAAACGGAGGGCCAAATGTACAATAATTTCATTCACCTGGTTGATGGTATTTTTTTTCTTGTTTTCTTTTCTGAGATTGATTGTCGATTTTATGAATAGATTTATATCTAACCTTTCCAACATTCAGGTTAACTAACCACAAATAAGCCAATAAATTTAGCAAAGACCAAAGAATAGCTTTAGCACGTGGGCTACCAAGACAGGAGTTGCATAGACCCCCTGGTTTGACTGACTGATTCTGGACATTCTGGCGGAGCTGAGGAGGCCCTAGGATCACAGGAAGATAAACAAAGCACCATTTCAAAATCCATTTCAAAGTGACTCCAAACCCATTTCAAAGGATTTGAAAACCAATTGGTCTTTTCAACCCTTTGGAATCTTCCCCAAAGACATAATTTTGGTATAGATATTGGTGCTCTTTCAGCAAGCCCCCAGCTCAGTCTTGCAGCAGGCAGAAATGCTGTCCGTTTGCTTGACTAGCACCTCTATCACTCACCACCCCTACTTGCCCCAGGAGCAATTATGTGTGTGTGTATAATACAAACCCTAAAATAGTGCACAAATAGTGAAGTTAAATGTTATTATATTATGGGAGTTGGCTATGTTTATAATTACATAGTGTAGGAGAGATATAATCATGCAGATATGTGGATTGCTCAGTACTTCTATTTCTGGTGTCATGTAGTGCACTGTAGTACTAAGCAAGTGAACCTGCTGTTTGGACTGGTCCAGGATGCAATAGGACCAGGAGATGGTTCCAGGTGAGGATCCTTAAGAAGCTCATGTCTGTAGGTCCAGATGATTATGACATAAGTTTATCTTAAGCACAGGACTCAGTTGATCGTAAATATGTTGGAATGCTTGGAGTCATCAAAGTACATATAGTAGTAACATAGACCTGAAGAACCAAGCCAATCCCCAGAATTAATCTGGGTGAAGACCAAATGACTATCTTGAAGGTGAAATATGCATTAGCATTATTAGGAGTAATATTTTTTCATGTCTTGTAGGGGAAATGTTAGTGTATAAAACCTCAACATTTTACCTCAAAGTTGCCAGAATGGTTAACAAAGGGCTAGGTATTACAGAGTCCTGTCAAATTTTAAGTCTGTATGACCAAATCTAGCCTTATTATGAAATGGATAAAGCCAGGCAATCAGGGAATATATTCCTGCTCTTGTAGTCCCTAATTTTTTGGCATGATGGCATATAATTCTTGCCTAACCACAACCACACCTAGACAATGTGTTGTTTCAAAAGAAATTCCACTGAAAAGAAATATTAAATAAAAATGATTATATAAAAAAGATTACAAAAGGATTCTGGATAGTATTAATAGTCATAGGATAGGAGGTCCTGTTTTCGACTGATGACTAGCATTAAAAAAATGAAGCATAAAATATATGTAAATAGATTATTCTTACAAGGTATGTAGCTAACTAAGGTTATCCAGATATCTCTTTTGGGATCAGTCCTGTTTTATTTGTTCATAGGGTTTCTGGATGTGAACATTGAATTTGCAAAGTTCATTAATGACACCAAATTATTCAGGATTGTAAAAACCCAGGTGGATTGCAAAGAGCATCAAGGGGATCTCTTCTAAATTAGTTAAGTATGAACAAAAAATGTGGTTCAGTATAGATAACTTTAAAATGATTGCCTTGTGGGGGGGAATAACTTCACATATAATCTGATGAGGGTCTGTATCAGCAGTGACAAAGAAGGAAGAAAATCCTGAGATCTTGATGGATCATTAATTAGACTGAAAATGAAATACCCAGTATGTTAATGCCTTCTTATAAGTCTATGATATGGCTGTATTTTGAAAACTATATAGTCCTGGTCACTGCAACGAAGAGAGCCACATTCTTTTCTGCTGCATCCTTGCTGGAGCAACCAGATGAAGCGGCGAAGGTGCAGCAGAAAAAGGAGCGCCAAAACTGGGCTCCTTCTTGCATTGCAATTGCGACGTATGAAGCTCTGGCTGGCGTATTCATGATGTCGCTGGTGTGCAGCTCCATTTAGTTGCTGTGCACCTGCGACATCATTGCTCCGTGTGCCATTTGTATAGCGCTGTGGAGCAAGGACACCCTTGTCACATGCTAGGGTTGCAGAGCATCTATTGGCTCCGCTCCCGGGCAACCCTAGCACGTGACGGGGGCACCCTAAAGTGTCCATATGTATCGGGCCTTGTTTAAAAAAAAACTGTTAGTGATCCATTAGGAGCTTTAGCAAGAACAGTTTGTCCTCCCAGTAGCCCGTCACTAGATAGTGAGATAGATGGAGGGGGAGGCAGATAATGGTGTCATAGAGAGGGGCTGACAGAAAGAGAATGAAAAATAGAATAACACTTCCTGCTTTTGGCTTTGGCTTGGCCTGCCATTGGAATGCCATTTACCCACAGCAGAAGAAAAGCTCCCTATCTTTGGCCAATGTAAATTTGTGGATGTTAGTTTTGACAGTAGCTATCACCTATGCTATCTAAATGGGCCTTCCATGGTCAGAGAATGCCAGAAGCTGTCTTTCAGCAGAGTTAATAGAGACCAGGTTTGCTTGTTTGCAATATATTATATTGCACTAATACTGGATGGTGGGACATGTAGTCTTAAGATAATTGCTCAGGCTTTTGCTTATATGTCTTTGTTGGTTAATAAGCAGAAAGTTATGTAAATGATCTGTGTTGTTTTCTTAATACTCCTAATGCTCTCAGACCCATTTACTTATCTTTCTAGCAGTCCAGAGTATTGATTGAACTCCTCTCCAGCACCACATTTCAAATTAGTTGATTTTCTTCCCAGTGGCATTCAGAGGGGCTTCAGAAGGGCCCAGGGGTGGGCCAAAAGGCCACACCCTCTTCCTCCCTGCCCAGTGCTGCTTTACTCATGTACTCACCGGTCAGGGATGTGGGGTGCACTAGGCCCTCTTTCTCCCTGCCCGACATTGCTATACTCATGGGTAAAACAGCACTGGGCAGGAAGGTGGGTGGGGGGAGGTGCTCTGCTGGATGTCACCTCTCTTCTGTGGTGTCACCCAGTGCAATCCGGTCCACCACACCCCCCAAGTGACACCATTGTTTTTTCTTATAAGCTTTCTTTGTTGTCCACCTTTTACAATCATACCTAGAAATTGGAAATATGGTAGCATGAACAATTCTAACTTTACTATGCAATGATACACACTTCAGAATCTCATCTAGTTTCTTCATAGTGGCCTTTCTAAGTCTTCTTCTGATTTCTTGACTGAGTGAAGGTATGGAAAATCTTTAACTATTTCAGTGTCTTCATAGTCTACTTTAACTTTATGTAAATTATTTGTCTGGTTTTCTTAATGTTTTCTTATGGAATAGCCGTTTCTTTAAGAACTACCCATTTCTTTAAGAGCTAGCCAAATTTTTTCATGACACAAAAGCTTTGCATAAAGCATAGGCTGATTTTCTTCTGAAATTCTTTGGTGTGTTCCATTATGCAATGTATGTTTGCAATATGATCTCTGTTGCCTCCTGAACATTGGGAACATCCTGACAGTAAGAGCTTTTTGACAATTAAATATGGTGCTCCAAGTGTCGTCTCTTCCAACTCTATGATTCTAAGGAAGAAAGATGAAGCAAGGAAACTTTACCAGCTAAACTGAGAGACCAGCATTGCAGAGGGAGGGAGGCTTCCACTCAATCTGGTAGCAAACAGTATCTGCCTGGGTCATATAACAATAGGAATTAGTGTCTGAGCATTCTTCTTTTCACTTTTTCTTCCCCATCCCTTTTTCATTCTGTGCCATGCCTTTTTTAAATTGTAAACCTGAGGGCAAAATCATTTTTTTTTATTGATTGATAAGCCACTCTGGAAATCTTCTTGGCTAAAGAGTGGGGTATAAATGCTTTACATTAATTAAATTAATTAATTTTCTTTTCTCTGCTATTATGTTATTTTAAATATGCTTGAGAGAGAGAGAGAGAGATTGTAAAGTAAGAAAACCCACATCCCTATAGAATTTAAAGACCTTGTGAAGAACAGATTTGCACTACTAAGCTTAATTGACCAATAACCAGATAAACTCTGGAACAAAATCAAATACATTGTCAGGGAGGTACGCAAAAAGACATTATTTGTAGCCTAAAAGAAGGAAAGACCTCATTGGATAACTGCTTAAAGGTGTTCAAATATTTAAGGAAAGGTGAGAAACTTAGATAAAAGGTGATAGAAATAGGGTCAGACTTCTGAATGCAACTGTTCACTGACTTCTGCATACAGAGAGAGAGAGCTTTTATAGTATTAAGAAATGGAACTCAACAACAAAGACAGAATAAGGACCCTTTCTACAATGGGAAACTTAAATGGAGAATAAGGATGTTATATAACCAACAGGGGAACATGTATGATCAGGACAAATAAAAAGATGATAGAAGAAGTATATAAAAGAGATGAAAAGATGAGAGATACTTATAAGGAAGAACTTTTGATGAAGAATTCTCAATGTTAGGAAGTAAGGTGGAAAATATTCTCCAAGGACTTGAGAGAAGTAAATCACCAGGATCAGATGGTATACCGATAGAATTACTTTTAGCTATAGAAACAGAATCCATCCAAATTCTAACAAAACCTGCCAACAAATATGGAAAACAAAGCAATAGCCTGTACTCCCCGAGAAAGAGGACACCTGGAATTGTAATAACCTTGAACTCATTACATTCATTTTCCTTGCAAATGAAGTAATAATCAAAATTTTACAACAAAGACCTTTATCATATCTGGAGTATGATTTCTAAGCTGGGTCCAGAAAAGGAAGAGGCACTAGAGATCATATTGCAAACATATGTTGGATAACAGTGTTTTGGATTTTGGATATTTTATTTTATTCTTATTCTTATTATATGTATTTTGGAGTACATGTATTTGCATATATATACATAATGAGATACCTTGGAGATGGGACCAAAGCCTAAACATAAAATTCATTACATACCCAAGCCTAAATATAAAATCCTTACACACATAGACTGAAGGTAATTTTGTACAAAATTTGAATGAATTTTGTATATGAAACAAAGTTTGTATCTCAGCTAACCATGATATTTCAGATTTTGAAATTCTGGATGAAGGAGACTCAGACTGGAGTTTCTGGCATGTAGTAGTAATAATAATAATAATAATAATAATAATGTAATAATAATAGTACATTCAGGGCTCAAGGCCTGTGCCCTTTAAACAATCCTTTCTTAAAGGCCTATTAAAAAAGAAAAAAAAAAGTCTTCACCTGTTTATGGAAAAAGGGTAGGGAGGTTAAGAAACTGAAAGCCACAAAATCAAAGCCTTAAATAAAATTTATGAGGATGTTCTTAGACATATGATTAGCAAAAACCTGGGAGATATGACTAATGCATATAGATGTATAGTGGGCTCTCCACATGTACTGCGGTTAAGGACGTAGGATCCCCGTAAAAGTGGAAAAACCACAAATAAAAAACACTTTTTTAAAAACCTGAGAGAACACCTGTTCTTGGCATCTCTAGGTCCTCCAGCACAACTCTATGGTCAACATCTGCCAGATGCTGGCCATAGAATTGTACTGGAGGACATACAAATGCCTATGGTGAAAGTTGACCATAGAGTCACAGGGAAGGACATAGAGATTCCTAGAGAGAACATCAAATCTATGAATATTCCAATCCTCAAAAGCCAAATCCACAAATGTGGAGGACTGACTGTATTTGAATCCATGTTTAACATCTGAGATATCATTGTGGAAATAGATTTTCAAGTGTCCTTGAGTGGAGCACTGTGAAACAAGTATTCCCATGGAATTCATCAACAAAACTTTCCTTTCACTGGTGCTTTTTTCTGTGAAGAAAGCTGTCACCTGTTGAATCTCTGCCTGTCATGTTGCTTGTATAGACAGACAGATACAGCTGACTTTGTGTAGTGTCATGCTAGGATTTAAGAGACACAAGTTCAAATGTCCACTCAGGCATAAAATTCATTGCGTGACCTTGGGCTCTCATGCCAGACTACATATAACAGCTTTGCAGAGTCAAAATCAGGCCACAATACCCTTAAGGCACCCAGATTTTGGAAGCTAAGCAGGATATGTTCTGGTTAGGACTTGGATGGGAGACCACTAATGAACACCAGGTGTGAAAGGCTATATTTCAGAGGAAGGAAATAGCAAAACCACCTTGTGGGGTCACCTTATGTTGATAGGTCACTTTAAGGCAATAAACATACACAGAGTTAAAATGATGGGAGGGTCATGTATGCCACCTTCCACTTTCTGACGGAAAGGCAGATGCAAATGAGAGAGGTTGAGAAAGAGACTTTGGTTGTTTGATTGCAGGACTTGTCTGGTTTGCTACGATAAAAGGTTTGCACAGCAACAGTTGCAACAGTATCCACAGCTCTTTAAAATCTCCCTGATTCATTTGTATACCCAGTACACTCTGCTAAATGATTAGCACAATGGTTGTTTTCTTGGGCCATTGTCTACCCACTTCTTTCCATTATCACCACCACCTTGCTTTGCATGGCAGTCACACAATAGGCTCAAAAGTAACAATGGCCACAGTCCTGTTGCTAGCGCAACAGTAGCAGAGGCTGTGCAACAGCAGAGGAATAGTGGCTGTAGCACTGAGGTGATAGGGGACTGGGAACAAAAGCTGTGCCTGTCAGGTAATAAAGCTGCTTCACCAGGTCCCTAGCTGCTCACCTACTGGAGATAGTGTTGTTACTATCCCCTGCCACTATGCTTTGATCCAAAAAGAACTTAGGTTGATGTGAGTGGAATTTGGCCAGTGTAAGTCAGTCACCAACAGGATTTTAGTCAATGTGTTCTGTGTCTTTGGGGCCAGCTGCCACAAAAGCCTTGATGTATCACCTTGAGAGTGCTTCAAGGAACTTAATGGCCCATTGTTTATGTAGCAAGGCATAGGACAGGTTTCCTAAAGCCCTGAATCTTAGAAAGCCAAGTAAGGGGCTCTCCAGACTGCCCGTAAGGGATGGCATGCAGCCGCCCCTTTACTAGCTGGATCGGGGCCACGGCAACATCACGCTGTGGACCCGATCCAGACTCTGAAGGGTGCAAAAAGAAGCAGCAAAAAGTGGCTCCTTTTTGCACCCTTCAAGGGGTGCCATAGCTGCAGTGTTGTGGCTTTATGGTGCCCCTTTGGTGCTACATCATGTAGATGCAGTACTGGAGGTGCATCGTGATGGTGCACACCATGTGGACCAGCATGTGCCAAAATGATGCCATGGGGCAGAGTTAGGGCATCCAGGTTGAGGATGCTGCACCCTGACTCCGCCCACAGGCCGGCACAACGTGCCAGTCTGTATAGGCCCCAAACTATGATTTGAATCATGTTTCACTACTCTGTATTTATTGTACTTTTAGCATTGAACTTCAGTGCTTTAAGAAGTGGAAATATAATTTCCTACCATCTTCCCTCCCTACCCCTCCCAAAAACAAACAGCTAATGGTTTTTTTTTCTCCCACTTGCCAGAAATATTCATTTCCAGGCAGAGAGCAAGCATGGACAATTTCACACTTAACGACGAACATTTCAGAAAGTTCTGAGTGCTGGAAAAGGAAGTGTTATACTGAAAATTACAGCTGGCACTATTCTCTATCAATCAATATTCATTTGAACAGTTAGTTGTTGATCTAAGGGAGTAAATGCCATCCTGTCAGGAAAGAGGGGGGTTTCCTTTCTGACTTTGAAGAGAGAATGGCTTCTTTGTATGATACATGTACTTAATTATTCTGCTATGTGTTTGAGTGAATTTTTAGTACAATGGTTCTGTACCTACTTATACACATAGCAGACATGCTGAGCATAAAAATTCATTAAGGATACGCATGACTGCTGGCATTCAAGGAGAAAGAAGTGTACTTTCATTTATACTTGGTTTTTATTGTTATCTTTTTCCTCTTCAGACCTGGGCCTCAATTCTTTTAAAACAGGTCCACTGTGTGATGGGTATCATCACATTTTTGTATGCAGTATGTACCATAGTTCCTGGAACTTTTCCATCCATGTTACACAAACACAATCATATAGACTACTCTTTTTCTCTCACTCCTCCAATCCCCTCACACATTCCACACATGTACTAATGTGGCTAGGAAGTAAAAGAGGAGGCCAAGAACTTGAAATCAAATCCCAAATGGAAGTTGGCTCAGTGCCAGATCAATTTTGGCTGTTTTCATTCTTGATGCTTTGTCAGAGTTGGAGGCGGAGGAGGAGTGGACTCATAAGATTAAGAATAATGGGCTGTAGTAAGGCAGAATCTTCTCTTTACTAGCTGATATTCTACCAAATAATGTTTGCATGACTGAAAATATAGGACTTTACATCTGAGCATCATGTAGGATTAGTGTTGTCTCGAACTCTTGCTTCATTTTGTTATACTGGTTCAACAAAGATTTAAGTAAATATAAATTTTCAGTAATTGACAAACATTGTGCACAAGCCAGATATATGAATTGTAATGAATATATATAAATCTTACTTGATCTAACAGTATTTGCCCTTTTCTGCATTTCTTAGAATCTAAGCATCCTAATTTACTCTTGTCTTACACTGAGAAAATCTGTTTTTACAGTTACTTGTTCACTATTCTAGCAATATCTGTATTCTTTTGTGTTAGATCTTAAGTGTCTAACATTACATCATACTAAACATCATAAAGTTCTAGAAACTTTATGATGCTATGCTATGAGTAGACTTAATTTTTTTTTTTTTTTTTTTACTTTTTATTGTTAGAGCCTGACAGGTTGGGTGTCTGGATTCCAAAGGGGAGAAAAGCAGCTTGCATACATGCATGCCAGTGCAACCAGGATTTTAATAGTGTCAATAAGCTTTGCTCATCATAGTTCTCAGACCTCCCCTCCCCAATTCACCCAAATCTGTGTCAGTGTATTCATGCAGATTTGCTTGCATACAGACCTTCACTCTTCTGGCTAACACAGTAAGGCTTCATTTATTCTGGCTTCTTACTTTGATTATTGTTTGATTTACCCCTGACAAAAGAAACTGCCCTGCTCTTCACTGAATTAGCTGCTTGTGAATAAAATTTCTAACACTTTGGTGTCTGAAGTAGCAAGCATTTGTATAATGAAAAAGCACTTAGTAGCTTTTCATTCCTTTCAATTTATTGCTCTGCTTCTAATGGTTGCTTGGAGAATCAAGCTATTTTAACAATGTGGGTTTTAAACATATATGTGAATGATCAAATAATTATTCTCCTTAAACTGCTAATAATAATACAATTGATTGCTTTTTTCTTTCCTTTCCTCTCCTCTCCTCTCCTTTCCTCCCCCCCCCTTTTTTTTCTTTTTGGAGAAGGGGGAGCCTTGGAGGGAAGAAGTAACGTACAAGCAGATGTGCTGCTAGATCTACAGGCTTCTGCCAACCATATGGCATCTTAAAGAAAGATGGTTGGAGCGTCTGGATTAGCAAAGAGTTGGGATGGAAAGCCATGTGTCGTGTTGGTACAGGCAGTTGTTTTAGCTCTCTGTAAAAGGCTTCAGGAGATTGTGTAATGGAACAAATGGTACTGCAAGCCTTGTAACAGCCTTACCGCTGCTGGAGAGGCAATTGGCCCCCAGGCGCCTACTGCTTCATCCTTTCTTTCTCCTCTCCTTTTCCTCCCCCCACTCCATTTATGTATTATTCTTTTTAGCATATTGGGAAGTCCATGACTTCACTGTAAACTTTTTGCTTTTTTACTACACAGAAAGCCAGTGAGGATTTCCCCTTGCTTATCCTCTTCTGTCTTCATTTTCCACCTGCAAAATAAACCTGCAGCATGCTTTGCATAGCATTGAAAATATCTAATTACTTGGACAAGAGTTATACAATCAGTGTCTTATTCAGAGCTTGAAAACTTTTGGACTATAACTTCAAGAATTCTCCAGCCAGCAAAGCCAATTGCATTGCTGGTTGGGGGATTCTGGAAGCCGCAGTCCAAAATAACTTTCTGAAGCTCTGATGGCATAATAGGTGAAAATGATATTTTATAAATCAGTTTGGCTTTTATCTGTCTATCTGTCTGTCTGTCTATTCTTTGAGCCACAGTATTTCAAAATTTCATTCAGGCTGATATGAAGTCAAGGCAGTTTTCTCTAATGGTACTGGGTCAGAACAATAAAGCTGGATTCATGATGCTATAAGAAAATTTGTTCACTTTTTCCACAAGAAAAATTGCTGGACTTTGGATGAGGAATATGTAGGCATATAAAATTATTATTATTATTATTATTATTATTATTATTATTTAACAATCAATGCAGCAATGGATTATTTCAAAAGCTGCCCATCTCTGACAGAAAATACTCGACAGACTATTGATCCAGTTTTTGATCAGTATTTCATGAAATTTTTGTGTAATTACTACATCCATATAATATTACTTTTTTTTTTAATATTACTTCTGAATGCTGTGCAACTATATACATAGTTCAAGTCCTGCTTTTGCCTTGGAGAAGCATTTGCGCAGAGGCCTGTATTTATATGGAGCCTACTGTGTGGGAGCAAGAGCAATAATGAGATTATTGCTATTATTATTAAACTTTATTTATATAGCGCTGTAAATTTACACAGTGCTGTACATACAATCTTATAAATTAGACGGTTCCCTTCCCTCAGGCTTACAATCTAAGAGAGACAACAAAAAAGAGAAAGGGAAATGTGGTGGGAAGGGAATGAGGTCCAGTGGTTCTTCTCCCCCTCTGGTGCCTGGACCAAAGCAGATGAGGGCTAAGGTTCTTACATAGTTAGAAGGAGGCATCCTGGGGCAGATGGCACAATTCTGGGAATGCTTCCCTAAACAATATAGTCTTTAACTATATTGAGATATTTCTCTGCCCCTGTTGTATCCTCGGAATGCTTTCCTCAGAACTTTCCTTGGTGGTTCAAGTACAGCTTCATCTTGTTCCACATGGATCATGTGTGAGTCCTTGAAGACATACTGTGACATATTTGCAAAACATTTTAAGGACAAAGTCCCTGAATTTGCTATGACCAAATTACTAAAATCTGGCAGAGCAATCTGGTGGAGTGTTTAAAAACACTGTTTTGTGAAATAATTTGCAATTATTATCCAGGGACGGGGAGAGAATATTTGGAGACTGTTGGCCAACAACATATCTGGACCTTCTTGAATCATCTGAATTACTTCTTGGCTTCTTGAATCTACAAGGATGCAGGGCATGGAATGTCAGGCTTTGGCCAGAGCATGGGAAATATCTCCCTATTACAGTGAAAGAAACCAGTTCTGAAAAAACTGCTCCTGAACCCCCAAAACTGGAATACCGTATATACTCATCCATAAGTCTAAAAAATTATGCCCAAAAATTGACCCTCAGAATCTCAGGTCGACTTATTTATGGGTCAGTATGGTAATGTGATAGCAGCTCTTTAAGATTTCCCTGTGTGGTGGGAAGAGAGTTTCTTTTTTCTCTTGAGTCAAGCAGAAAGAGTCCTGAGTGATTAATTTCTGTTAGACAAACAGAGTCCCTCTACCACCCACGTTGTCTGTCGCTATCTGGGTGAAGGCTGAAACCAAAGTTGAAACAAACACTGAAGCAAAAAGCCTCAGTTAGAGTCTCTCTTACTGTATGCACACATACACATACTGAAGAAGCCTCCAGGTTTTACCTTCGACTTATCCATGGGTCATGGCAAAATCTATAATTTTGCCCCCAAAACCTGCCCTTGACTTATACATGAGGTCAACTTGTAGTCAACTATATACAGTAACTGTCAGTCAGTTAGAAATTCCTCTCTTTTAACCAAAATGAATGATTGCAGTGACTGGCAGCTCTAGGCACTCATGAATCATATCTGAATTATTTACTGTGGCAGAATTTGTTCAGAGAGGTTTGCCCTTGCCTTCCTCTGAGGCTTAGAGATTGTGACTTGTTCATGGTCACTTAGTGGTTTCTATGGCCAAAAAGGGATTCAAACCTTGGTCTCCCAGTATTTTAATCCAAGACTCATACCACTTCACCATGCTGGCTCTTATATTATTTAATATTAATTAGTAATAAATTTACAGTAGTAACATTGTTCTACAAGTCATTTTGTCACAACTATGGGAATCATTTGACTACTTAGATTAGATAAAAGGTAAAGGCAATCTCTTGAAATGAATGTCTCATTGTGTCCGACCATAGGGGGAGATGCTCATCTCCATTACTAAGCCAAAGACTCAGCATTGTCTGAAGACGACTCGGGTGGTCATGTGGCCAGCATAACTGAACCGAAGCTGTTACCTTTCCACCAAAGTGGTACCTATTTATCTACTTGCATTTGCATGCTTTCAAACTGCTAGGTTGGCAGAAGCTGGGACTAGTGGCAGGAGCTCACCCCATCATGTGGCATTGAGGCCTTGAACTGCCAACCTTCTGACTTACTATCATCAGAAATGGTGTCTTTAACCACTAAGACACCACATCCCTACTTAGATTACCAGAACATATATTATTTGATTGATATTGCTGAGCAAAAAAAACTTTCTAATTTCTTATGAAAATAAATATGTACAAGCTATGGATTTAATAATTTTTTAAAAATAATATATTTACCATAAATTGTTATAAGATTATAAGTTGTTTGTTTTATTTTGAAGCCAGAATCTGAATTGGTACA
Source organism: Urosaurus nigricauda (assembly GCA_034509955.1). Taxonomy (NCBI): domain Eukaryota; kingdom Metazoa; phylum Chordata; class Lepidosauria; order Squamata; family Phrynosomatidae; genus Urosaurus; species Urosaurus nigricauda. The sequence continues at coordinate 319,816,084 of JAOEGL010000001.1, forward strand.
TATCTACTGACTCTGATTCCACAACTCTATTACTCCACAACCTTGTTAGGGAGTGCTTATAGGTCCTTCGTTTCTAATAAAAGTTCAAGTTGCCTGAGTACAATACAGTCCTTTTGTTAACCAAGGATGATAAGCCAACATAAGCCTTCTGACTAAGTAGCCTCTGTTAGCCATTCTCTGGTGATTTCTAGGTTAGATTCCTAGAATGCCCCTACAAAGCTGTTTAAAGACAGTCCAGAAATCAAATTAATGCAACTGCTACATTGCAAATGGGAGCAAAGAGGTGGAATCTGAAACATCATTGGTTTCCTTTTTACTTCTGGACATGATTTAAAGAGCTGGTGGGTACATTGTAAATGCAATACTTGAGTGCTTCTCCAGGTTTCTGTTGGCCTGTTGTCTCCTATATCAAAAATCTGTAATGCATGGAGATGTACAACAGACTTTTCTCCAGGTGCATCTCTCATCAAAATAAGGTATATGTTAATCAGAAAGGTAGCCCTTTTGTGCTCCACCTGTGCAGCAATCTCTCTGGGAGGTCTTACATAACATCTACTTAGGTATACTTTTGGAACTAGACAAATAGCTGTTCTACTTTTTCATGCTTTTAAATGGTACTGTATTTAACAATGAGTATTATTAAGGTTGGACTGTAGGACCTACAGCCCGGGCCCAAAGCGCCAGGAATCCTCCCCCAAACAACTGGCAAGGAACAGTAGCAGATGATGGAGTTGGTGGTAGTGGCATCACTAGGGGAGTATTGACTCCACCAAGTGACACCCAGAAGAGGGGTGACACTCAGCCCAGTGCACCCCCTCCCTACCACGTACCATTTTACTTCTGAGCAGAGTGCCATGCAGCAGTGAGGAAGAGTGCAAAGCAAACATACTCTCCCTGCCGTGCGCTATTTTACTCATGAGTAGAGTGGTGCATGGCAGCAAGGGAGAGTGCCCAATGCACTGCTGTGTTGTTCAACTCACAAGTAGGAGCGAGATGAGAGGGTGTGCCCTTTTGGCCCTGCCCCCTGCACCAGGTGACGCCCTGGGCAGTGATACCACTGGTTGGTAGGAAACAGGCTTGCAGGGACTGATTCTTGTTACCATTACCCCTTGGTTGTGTTTTCATTTACAAGGGGACACAAGGTTGACTGCTCCACTATAAAATATGGTGATCATGCCTGGAGTCTTGGCCAGAATTTGCTACACAATATACCCAGCTGCCTTCTTCCCTGTAAATGTTTTGTTTTAATTTTTAAGGAAAAGAGAACCATTCTTGCAACTGCCTGGCAAGCTGTGAAGGGAAGTGAACCTGGTAAGCTGTGGCAGTACAAAATGATTATGGCAGTGGCTGGGGATGGGGAGACATTGATGGAGGAGTGATGGAGAAAGAAAGTGGCAGTATGTAGGTCCTGTGCCCAGGATAGTAAAGCAGACTTTGCCCAGCATCCCCTCAAACCTGTCACCACTCTTGACTTTTAACATTTTAAATTCTTTTGTGATGATTGGAGTTTTTGTACTATACTGCTGCTGTTTTATTTGCTTTGTAATTGTATTTTATGTTCTTTTGTAAGCCACCCTGGGAATGCCAATTGGTCATTTGTAAACTGACCTATATATCTGAGCATCCTTTCCTTTCCTTTCCTTTCCTTTCCTTTCCTTTTAAAAGGAATACTGCAGATCTGCATTGCTATTTAATTTTAAGAGCTAAGTTAGCCTTACCTAGAGTAGACTCTTTGGGCAAATCAAATGCTGTTAGTTATAACCAATAAGTCCCATTCATTTTAATTGGTTTACTCTAGGTAGACCAAACATTGGATTTAGCACTATGATTCCATTTTTAATTATTTTATCTTCTATTTTTTTATGTGCCCTGGGCTTTTTCTCCATTTGCTGGTCAGCCTGGAGTTTTTGGGGGTGGACAAGTGAAATAAAATCTTTATTAAATTAAATTAAATTAAATTGTTTTTAATGTTATTTGGACTAATTATACAATAGTCTTGATAAAGACTACATTAAAAAACAGGTATATCTGTTCTTATAATTTTTGCACTTCTGGGTGATGTCTGAATTCATGTTTCTTGCTGTGAAGAATTTATATGATATGCCTACTTCACTTACCTCCTGGAATATACAGTAAGACAAGACACACACAAAACACTCTCTTGTATATATTTATATCTGGTTCTCATTACAAGCAAAGCATCTATAAGACCAAAAACTAATATCTTTTTGCCTTCTAACAGGGTTTTTTTTCTGCATTAATCTCCCCTTTCTGCTTTCTCAAAGTTAATAGCAAAAAAGAAAGAAAGAAAAGCTGAGCTTATTATGGTGTGTCTGCATCATAGGGCAGGTTGGGCAAATCATAAATGAATGGGATGTTTGCCCATCACAGCAGTCCTTTCAGCCTTCATTTAAAGCTGCAGGACTGGATCTAAAGGAATTCTGTAATTTAACATTAAAAATGGAGAATGGTTGATTTTTTCAAAAAAATTGAGACAGTGACCAACAGAGTTGGAGAAACTGATACATTGATCAACATTGTTTTCTAAATTTCTAGAAATTCTGGGTGACAATTTGGGCCTCTCACATGCTTTGTACATGCCATCAAACATCAACTAATGAATTCTTTTCATTCTGTGCTGCACACTCAAACACCACGTGCACTGTCTGCTGTGTGTCACTTCTTATGAAGTTCATGCTGGGAGTCTCTTTTTCAAGGCAAAGTGTTTGTGAAGAAGAGAGTTAAGATTGCGCAGCTTGCAGCAGACAATCTTCATAATTTAGGGCTGATGTACAGTATAGTGTTTATTTACTGTTTATTTAATGGTTAAAGTCAGTAAGAACTCTGGTGCACCAGAGCTGTAGAGGAAAACGAGGTGGAAGTAGATGGTAAAAGTAGAAGAGATTATATAATGTCTATATAAATACTGTAAAAGTTCTTTTTTGTTTAAGCAGGCTTTTACTATATAAGCAGGAAATCTTCTTATGGATGTGTGTGCATTATTTATGTTTTTAATTTTTGTATGCCTGTTGAATAATTTTATACCATTTTAATGTGATGATTTTTAAATGTTCTTTTTTAAAAAATATATTGTTAGGTTTTTAATTGATTATTTATGTGAGCTGCCTTCAGTCCCACCCCAGGTGAAAGGCACCATACAAATGAAATGAAAAGAAATCAGTGCATATTTTGGAAGAGGCTTTTTTTCTTCATGTATTAAGTAAAGATATTTATACTATATGTATTTATATTTATACATTTCAGAAGCTTAAATATCTAGAAAAGGCTGACTAGGGCTGCATTCACACTTGAGAAATAATCCAGTTTGACATTACTACAGTACTGTGGAATTCCAGGACACAAGAAGACTGCCACTGCTGAAGCAAAGAAAAGAGCCAAGTGCAGCCTTTGGACCATCACTGACTCCCTGGCAGTCCCACACATATACTGGGTGACACCAAGGTTGGGGATGCCAGTTCCAAGATATTAATTGCTATATTTCATAAACCAGCTCATGGTTAATGCGAATATTTGGTGGCAAATGAGGGAAGGAACTATTTAATTTTATATTAACCAGTTTTGCATTAGCCCAGCCACTTACTTTGGTATTAAATCACTAAGTTCATTCTGTATTTTTGAAGCAGCATGTATGAATTGAACTATGGGCTAGATCGTGATGGCATCTTAAGTAAAGCAGATATGATATAATCAGTGGGACTTAAATTACGTGTGACTAAATTAAGTCCCATTTATTTAGGACCTTCCCAAGCACAACTAAATCTGGATCAAACCCACTAGTTAAATATTTTCCTTTTGTTAGGAAATTATATTATGTGTCACTGGAACATAGTACATTCTTGTAAAGGCAGATTTCATGAGGAAATTGTTTTGGCTATATCCAAAGTTTTCTTTTCTCCAAAAAGATTCTCATTCAGAAGAAGGGAACTTTTGGAACCAATCCTTAGAGGACAGGACTGTTAATTACTATTTGCCAATTAACCATGATAGCTAAATAGTTTCTTTTGTTTTCAGAGACAGTTTCTGAATTTAGCAATTAACATAGGCCTTCTAATTTTGAGTTGTGCTTGTGAGTTTTTGGGATGCATCTGTCTGGAAACAGACTGTTCGGACTAGGTGGAAGACTTTCTTAGCAGTAACAGGACTTCTCTTATGTATGTCCTACTTCCATTTTTCCCTTGTCCCTGCTAGTAAATTAATGCACTATCCCTCATTCTCCCACTTATTAAATAGATTAAATGAAATCAAAAAGAATACTAATGTATATTGTGGGGAGAAAATGGGGATAAGAAATAAAGATTCAGGACTACGGTTTTTATTGAAAAACCAATTACTGAAATTTAAGATCACCTCTCTTGTAGTCTAGTAATACTAGACATTATCTTTGTACTAACATCTATAGTTATGGTGCAGCTTGGTCAAGAAAACTTAATATTTTAAACATTCTGCCCAAACTGGCACTCTGGTCCTTAACTGTCCTTCAGACTCAGCTATCCAGTAATGATATAACTTTATTCATATTATGGTGTTCTGAAGTAAAGGTTAGGACAATGATTCACCATAACTACAAGTAACTATTCTTACCTTCCACCTGCCAAGTCTCCCACCACCTTTCCTTAAGATGCTATATTGTGGCCTTTAAGGATCACCTCTAATTATAAGCCAAACTGAATCACGCCTTCCAACTATACGAGTCTGGCAGAGACAGCCCCAGTTAATCCTCTTGTGCCACTTTTTTCAGCTGCTTTTAAAATGTCCATTGGTGCCCTAAGGGGGATGCAGAGGTGTGGACTGCACCAGGTGACACCCAAAGTGGTTTGCACTCACTTAACCAAGTACAGTGGGAGAGGAGAGGGCAGAATCTTGCCCTTTTCAGTAGGCTCAGACAAAGGCAAACTCCTGCAGCCTCTCTAAGCTTTGTGTTTTCTTTCCCATGAATAACCATTGACATCTTGACTCACGTTCTGATGTTGCTTGGCTACACATCTCTTCTTCTCTGCAATGTTGAAGGGTAGGCAAACCCTACAAACCCTACAAACGGTCCCTTTAGGAAGGGGTTGCCAACTACCCTAAACTCTGAGCCTAGAAAAAGTTATGAGAAAAGTTGTCTTTTTAAAACATAAGAGAAAGTATTTTCACAGGCATTGTATGTGCTTTTAAAAACATCTTCAAACAGAGTTTCAAGTACTCCAAAAACATGACAGAGCTACATAACAGAGGCAGTAGTGAAAAAGATGCTCAAACAATGATTCCTCTTTCTCAGTTTCAAATCATCTTCAGTTCCCTGGGGAAAAAAACAAACCATCAACTATTGTCTGTCTGGAGCATTTACCCCATATCCACAATGGCTTTATAGCTAACAAAGCCATGCAGCTGTATTAATTCCCTCCCCCCCCCCCAACCTACTGCAATGTGTAGTTTTCCCGCCCCACTACCGCCGGGCCGCCCTTGATCTTTTGTCTTTTTGCAAAATTCCTTTGGCGGCATACTTTATTCTGAATATCTCTGTTCAGCTCAGTTGGTCTCCTTCAGTTACCCTGGTAACCAGCAGATGGGGTTCTTTGACAAGGGTCAGTAGGGAGGCTGCCATCGTATACGGGAAGAGCGGCTAAATAACAAAGCTCTCAGTCCTGACAGTTCAGCTCCGGCCAGCCAGGAGTAGTTATCAGATTACTTATATTAAAACCTAATTACAATGTGTGCCAGTAAGTGCAGCGTGGCTATTGGATTTGGTGATTTAGCTGCTGCCAGTTGTTGTAATTCAATCTCACTACCATGGCACGTTCAGCTCTGCAGAGTACAGTAGAAATCCATTGCATGCATAATCTGATGGTACTGAAATGACACATAATGTAATAGTTTGATATCTTCTGGACTTGGCGCATCAGTCCTGGCCTCATTGTATATATTTATTGCAAATTGGAGAGAGAGGGAAGGGAAGCTTCTTCAAAGATTATGAACTGCTCTCAGCAAGTGGATTTTCTGGGATTAATGTTGAGTTCTGCCATTAAGGGGAATTGGTTGTAGAAGAAAATGAATTTAACTCTGGGAGAAGAAATGAACTCTGCATAACTAAGAATGGTAAAGCACTTTTTACAGTAAGGTATAGTAGAAGTGAACAACAGCCTAGCCTCTTTTTGTTTACATCCTAGTTATCATCCTGGCCAGCTGTGCAAATAAAGATGAAGAAGCATCTGGTTTCCCCAGCTGTGTCAACTGCCTCTTCAAGGCTGGGAGTTTTACAAGTGCTTGGGTGGGAGAGGAGGGCAAGTTGTTGCATTTGCCATGCAGCTGCTGCTCCCGCAAGTTCGTTTGCTGCAGATCTGGGGAAGTGGGGAATTAAGAAGGCCACCAGGCTGCATTGCTATTATGTTTAAAGCTTGCAATTGTTTTCATTTATATATATATATATATATATATGTGGATGGATGAGGAGGAGTAAATGTGTGCGTTCATGTTTTATGACTATGTATGATGTATGCACAATACATTGTGGTTAATTTACAAAGAAATTCTGTCAACTAAAATTTTTCCAAAAAATCATATTTGGCCCTTGTACTCTTATATATTTGCCCCTAATTGTGTAATCTGGATATATATTTCGTAGCTCCAGTTTGGGGCCAGAGGTAAGGCATTGTCCTTTGCATGTAGATTTTGCTTTTTGAATATTTCTGCCATTATAGGACTCTCATCTACAGACTCACTAAGGGCAGAAATTCTAGACCAATATAGCTAATATATCCCTCCCTCCCTCCATATATGCTCCTTTTCCCTGGATATCTCTAGCCAGAGAAACTCTGCTGGATATTGCAGAGTGGGAACAGTGTGCGTTTGGGTGTGGAGCAAGAATAGACTGCTGGGTGGACTTTGATAAGTAGTGGTGGACCATAGGATCATAGAATGGTGAAGTTAAAATGTACTACAAGGAACATCTAGTCTACCAGCATTGAAATCCACAGCTAAAACAGTCTCTTGAGAAGTGATTAAGTGGTCTCAGGTCCAAACACATTACAGATATGTTTGAGATTGCTTGAACTGCCTTGGCTCAGTGCTATGAAATCCTAGGGATTATAGTTTATTGTGGCACCGGAGCTGTCTGACATAGAAGGTTAAAATTCTCACAAAACTGCAGTTCCCAGAATTCCCTAGTATTGAACCAGGGCAGTTAAAGAAGTCTCAAACTGGATTATTCCTACAGTGTGGATTGAACCTCTGTTGAAAAACCTTCAGCAAAGGAGAATCCACCACTTTGTAAAGATCTGACATACTTCACTTTAATCAATAAGCTGGGAAAGAGACTTTCTTTGTCATATTATAACAAAACCAAAACTACACTTTTTAGAAGCTGAAATGTGAGCACAAGCAACACAAGTCTGATGCTAAATAAGTAGAAGAAAAATAGTAGCTAATGATGATTTCATGCAGTGATGTACTAGATAGGTTTCTTACCTGTTTTTATACATCTTCTCTTGGGTAATTTGAACATTTCACATGCATAACAGCCTAGATTTATTTTCACTGGACATGAACAGTTCTGTAACACAAGAACAGCCCTGTGTGAGCAGAAGACACTACATGTGGAAGGGCATCTTTAGTTGTAACCCTATAACTTTAATCCGGTTGGGATGATAAACTGATATCCTATGGATCTGAGTTTGGAACAAGATCCTCACTTAAACACAATTAAACTAGCAGGGGACTCTGCAAACCTAAATCAAGACCTATAGATAATAAAGTTTGCATGATTGTGTCTCCCTAGTACCTGTAATCATAAAACATGTTATTACTAATAGCTCCATGTTAATAGACACAGTATAATTAGCATTTTAGTATCTAATATTTCTAAGACCTTCATGGCATGTAGCTGAGTAGAAATATAAACGCAGTACTTAATAGTGCATGTTGCATTAAAGGGTAAATTTTGTGAGTCTTTCCATATAAAGCATTTAATTTAAAAGAAAAAACGGTTTGGAAGTGTGACTGAATGTAAGGAAAGAAGGGACACCCAAAGAAAAGTATCTGTATGCTCACTAAAGTTGTAGTTTATATTCTCAGAACAAACCAGAACAGTTTCTTTTGTCTTTTATCCAGGTTACACCAGCTTGACAAGCATTGCCAGACCACTGCCCAACAGTTGGTGGAGCTGCTCAACAAGCAGAATGAACTATACAAGGAGAGGCAGGCACTTAAGGAAGAGGTGGACTTCCTGCAGACTCAGGTACTACTCAAAACCAGGATTAAATTAGTGGAAACTGGAGAAGAATGTTTGGTTATCAATAACTTAAATGAGACAGCTGGTATAATACAGTTTCCTATTCTTATGGTTCATTGGAAACCTATAAACTCATGTTTCTTATCACATTTACACATTTATCTGTTTGGATTCCCATAAAGTCCTTTACACTTTTTTACTTTTTTCAGTTCCCTCCCTTATTCTGTTATCAGATCCTCCATAAGTAGTTCGTTTGAAGGTCCAAGCTCACATAGCTAATTTAAAATCATGTTCTCTCTATCTTATATAAATAATAGAGCTTGGGATGAGTCATGTGTGCCAGATGCAAGCCCTTTATTGTTCATTATAGATCTGGATTTATTTCCAAATTCAAAATAGTTCTGTGAACATGGGCTCTAGTTCAGTCTGTGTGGCAGACAAAGATACCCAAACTGAAGGTGATCTTGAGGCTGTTCTGGATTCCGAGCTTTTTCAGATTTTTGAAAATTTACATATATATAATCAGATATCTTGGAGATAGATCCCAAGTCTAAGCATGACATTTGTTTATGTTTTGTATATACCTATACACACAGCCTGAAGGTAATTTTATACACATTATTTTAAATAATTTTGGACATGAAACAAAGTTCATGTACAATGAATGATCAGAAAGCAAAGATGTCACTTTCTCAGCCACCCATGTGGACAATTTTGGATCTTGGAGAATTTTGGATTTTGGAATTCTGGATAAAAGATACTTAACCTGTGTTTGAGAGTCCATTTTGATGTGGCATATGTGCTTCTTAAGGCACCAAGTTGCTAATTCTATGGCTGTGCTCAGAAGGCTGTGAAGAGGTTTCTGATCTAGCTGCTGCTTTTGTGGTAGTACATGACAAGGAAGTGAAGTTCCTGACAAATTGCTAGATTCAGCTCTAGATTCTGATGGGTTCTGCAGAGGGACAGATATAGCCCTATATCTGTACATCACAGAGACTGTGAAGAAAAGCCAAGATTTAAAGGATCAGCTTGATATCCAGTATATATATCCAGGTGATTCTAAGAGATGTTCACAAAATGTGGGCAGAACTACCTCTGAAGTAATTTTTAGGAACAATTTCATGTTTAAACTGTGGAACCAAACTAAATGTAGTGTATAGTTTTTGATACCTCTTCCCTAGACAGATTATTTTCTTAATCTAAACTAGCTAGTTTTAAGATTATGCAGATGGCTAGAAGGAAGAAGGCTCTTTATCTTTTTGCCTTGCCATCCAATTGTCTACTCAAACTAGTTCCTTTTCCCACGTTGAATTCCATGTGGGTAGAAAGGTGGAAGAGGAACAAGAGGTGATTTATAATAATAAATTAATTTTTAAAAATCTGCCTTTTCAATTAGAGAAAGAAAAAAATTGGGGACATCCTTCTCCTTCATTTAGAAAAAAATAGTCCAGGAGATACGAATCACAGAATCATCTGGCCCTTGAAACAGATAATAAGATGTTTTCTAGATTAACTCAGATATGTCATTTATTTATTTATTTATTTAGGTTCTGAGATTTAAGAATCATGATGATATTTTTAAAATGCATTTTCACTTAGCTACAAAATTATAGTTGGAGGATTTGGTGGTTAAGACATGTAGCTAGGGTTGCAGGAGTACAGGAGCCCTCTGCACTTTTCACTTTGGTAGCCTTAATAATAATAATAATCTTTATTTATATACCGCCCTTCCTGTGATCAGGGCGGTGCACAACATATTTACAGTTAAAAACATTCCAATACAATAAAACTAAACAAATAGATAAAAACATTATCAACCCAATGCTGATGTTCGATGGTAATACTCCAAGCAGCTCATCTGGGGGGGCTGTTACAATAGAAAGTCACAATTAAGGATAAGCGAGCTTGAATAGATACGTTTTCAACTCCTTTTTAAATTGGGTGAGAGAGGCAGCCCGATGGAGCTCTATGGGCAGCGAGTTCCAGAGACTCGGGGCGGATATGGAAAACGCTCTCTTAGCTGTAGTTGAAAGTCTAGTGTCTGGAACTTTTAATAAGTGTTGCCCGCTCGATCTAAGTGTGCGGGGCGGATTATGTGGGGAGAGACGGTCCTTTAGGTACTCTGGGCCCAAGCCATTTAGGGCTTTATAGGTAATAACCAGCACTTTGTACTGAGCCCGGAAGCGAATAGGCAGCCAATGAAGGTCTTTCAAAACCGGTGTTATATGGTGGGTCCTGGATACACCAGTGACCAACTGAGCTGCCATATTCTGCACTAATTGTAGCTTCCGAGTGTGATACAAAGGCTGCCCCATGTAAAGCGCATTGCAGAAATCCAACCGAGAGGTTACCAGAGCGTGTACTACCGTTTCAAGGTCCCTCCGGTCCAAGTAGGGATGCAGTTGGCGTAACAGCTGAAGCTGAAAACAGGTGCTCCTGACCGTCGCATCCACCTGAGATGTAAGGTGGAGCGACGGATCAAGAAGCACCCTCAAGCTGCGTACAGTGTCCTTTACGGGAAGCGTGAGCCCGCTCAGGACGGGTGGAACCACCTCCATCCTTGGGCCGGGAGGACCTATCACAAGCACTTCCGTTTTCTCTGGATTCAGGCTGAGTCTGTTTTCCCTCATCCAGTCCATTACCGATTCCAGACAGGCCACGAGAGGAGCGACGCCATCCCCAGTCACTTCATCAGTCGGAGACATAGAGAAGACTAATTGGGTGTCATCAGCGTACTGATAACCCCGCACCCCATGCCTCCGGATAATCTCTCCCAGCGGTTTCATGTAAATGTTAAAGAGCATGGGGGACAGAATAGCTCCTTCAGGGACCCCAAATTTTAGGGCCCTCCTATCAGAGCTAACGTCTCCCAGCTGCACCATCTGGAACCTCCCAGAGAGGTAGGACCGGAACCACTGGAGCGCAGTGCCTCCGATTCCCACCTCTGCCAGGCGTTCCAGAAGGATACCATGGTCAATGGTATCGAAAGCCGCTGAGATGTCCAAGAGCACCAGCAGGGACACGCTACCCCTGTCGATGCCCAGACGGAGATCGACCAGGGTGACCATGGCAGTCTCAACCCCGTAGCCCACCCAAAAACCGGTTTGAAATGGATCTAGATAATCCGTTTCATCCAAGATTGATTGAAGCTGGATTGCAACTGCCCTCTTGATCACCTTCCTCAAAAATAGCAGTAGCGAAACTGGCCGATAATTATTATATACCAGGGGGTCGAGGGAGGGCTTTTTCAGTATTGGTTTTACTATGGCCAGTTTGAGATGTTCAGGAAACTGTCCCTCCCTCAACGATGTATTAATAATCCGGTGTAACAATGAGGTTACAACCGGTCCCCCCTGTGCCACTAGCCATGAGGGACAGGGATCGAGGGAGCAAGTTGTTTTCCTAACGCTTCTAAGGATCTTGTCCACATCCTCGGTACTGACAGACTCAAACTGATCCAGTGCAACCGAGTCCACGGAAGCTCTGGATGCCTCTACTCTGGATTCTGCTTTAAGACTGGCGTCCAGACCTTCGTTTATCCAAGAGATTTTATCCACGAAGAACTTGTTAAATTGGTCACAGCAGGCCTTAGTGGGTTCAAGGATCTGGTTCGGGGCAGGAGGGAGCTGAGTTAGCTCCCTCACTACCCTGAACAACTCTGCTGGACGCGACTCCGTGGACGCGATACGAGCAGCATAGAACGAATTCTTAGCTGCTCGTATCGCCTCTCCATAGTCCTCCAAAAGGTGGTCTAGGAGAGCCTTGTCGGATAAACGCTGGTGTTTCCGCCAGGCGTGCTCTAGCCGTCGCAGAACTCGCTTCCTGGCCCGGAGATCTTCCGTATACCAGGGCTTCTTTTTAGAAGCAGGCCTGAGAGGGCGCTTGGGAGCGATGCTGTGTATAGCCCTAGAAAGATCCGTATCCCAGGTGTTGACTAGAGCATCAACAGTGTCGCCGTCACTTCCAACCATATATCCCTCTAGGGCTTCTTGGAACCTATCAGGTTCCATCAGCCTTCGAAGGTGGACCATTCTAATAGGTCCGCCACCCCCGGGGGGGATCTGGGTTGATGCCTTGATGCTTGCCTCTATCAGGAAATGATCCGTCCATGACAAGGGGGAAATGTTGACAATTTCCGCCCATGGAGTTTCCATGTCCGTACAGAAAACCAAATCAAGCGTATTCCCCGCAAAATGCGTTGGGCCCATAACTAGCTGAGACAGGCCCATGGCTGTCATGGTGTCCATGAATTCCCGAGCCGCACCAGATGGAACTACGTTGGCCGCGAGGGGGATGTTGAAGTCTCCCAGGACTAAAAGCCTGGGAGACTCCAACACCAGCTCCGAGACCAACTGTGTCAGCTCGTTAAGGGAGTCGGTTAGCGCACGGGGTGGCCGGTAGACCAACAGAATCCCTAGACTGTCTCTAGCCTTCAGGGTCAGGTAAATACATTCAATATAGGTAGTCTGACGGACATGGTTCCTGGTTAGAGACAAGGTGTTTTTATGCACCAAGGCAACACCCCCCGCCCAACTAACCTGTTCTGGTCCTTCACCGAGTACCCGGATGGGAGGACCTGAGCCCACACAACATCCCCTTCAGGCCCAAGCCAGGTCTCGGTTATGCACGCCAGGTCACAATTATTATCCTCTATCAGATCTAGAAGAATGTGGGACTTGTTCTTAATAGACCTGGCGTTGCACAGGAGCAGAGACAGGGTTTGTGGTACGGCTGGTGTGACCCTCAGGTCCCTTTGGATAGGAGTAGGGCTTGAAGAGGAGATGGATATTAAATATCGATCTCTTCTTCCGTTGTAACACCGGCCCTTACACCTACCGTCATACCTCCCCTTGCCCCACACAACTTGAATAGGAGCCCCGGTTATGTCAAGGGAGTTACCCTCTACCTCCCCGGCTGGTGCACCCTCTCCTCCCATGTCAATAACCCCTCCCTCCCTTCACAAGACAAAGGTGGTGGTAGGGAGGAGGATAGAAAGGAGTTAAGAGTTATTAAAAACACTATCCGATCAAAAACCATTGTCAGCAGAGGGAATAACAATTTACTAATAAACCGCTCAATCAGTTAGCGCCACTCTCGCTGGCGTCGCCGGCCTCTATTCTGGCGGAGTTCCTGCGCTGGTTATAGTGCGTGGTGTTGGTGCGTGGGAGAGTTGTGCTCTGGCGCTCCTGCGCAGTTCTTCCGGTGGCAGCTTCAGTGGGGCCCTGCAAGCTGGCTAAATAGGACGCCGCTCTCACCGGCGCCCCGCCCCCGAAGTCCGCTGCCACTGCGCCGCGGAGTTCCTGTGCAGTGTTGGTGCTCGGGAGAGTTGTGCTCTGGTGCTCCTGCGCAGTTCTTCCGGTGGCGGCTTCAGCGGGACCCGGCAAGCCGGCTAAATAGGACGCCGCTCTCACCGGCGCCCCGCCCCCGAAGTCCGCTGCCACTGCGCCGCGGAGTTCCTGTGCGGTGTTGGTGCGCGGGAGAGTTGCACTCTGGCGCTCCTGCGCAGTTCTTCTGGTGGCGGCTTCAGCGGGGCCCGGCAAGCCGGCTAAATAGGACGCCGCTCTCACCAGCGCCCCGCCCCCGAAGTCCGCTGCCACTGTGCCACGGAGTTCCTGCGCGGTGTTGGTGCGCGGGAGAGTTGCGCTCTGACTCTCCGGCGCCGTCCCGTGCAGTCACTGTGTTGTTCTGGCGCTCGGCGTTTGGCGATATCAGCTGTGGAGGAGGGCCGGAAGCCGGCTTTTCACAGTGCCGCTCTCACTGGCATCGCCCCTTCACACGCTGTGTTGTTCCAGCGCTATCAGTGCTTGGCGCCTTGGTGTTCCAGCCACGCCCCCTCCTGCTGCTTCTGCGCTGCTGCTGGAGAGAAAGAGGCTGCTGCTCGGCCTATAAAGGCCTTGGTGTAGTACTTGTTGTAGTTACCTGCTAAATTGAGATACCTCTTATTTGGTGCTTTAAAAGTCACTGATATTACTGTGGCTATTCTATAATTTGTACAAATTTAAGGTTTAGATTTGCAATCGATCCAAAGTGTTAATCCTGTGGGTGAAAGCATGAAAATACCAGTGTATAGTCTTCCCTTCTTGACTGCAGGGATCTGTTCTGGATTCCACACACACAAAGATAACAAAAAACACAGGACCTCAAGTCCCATTCTTTCCTATGGCCATGCAACATGTACATCCATTTAAAACAATGGGGCTTGCTATCCACAGAAGCTCAAATTCACAGGTGGCAAGCCTCCAGATAAGACCATTAAACCACAGGTTAGAACATAGCATAGATCTGTATTTATTTTTTTAAAACCCTAAACTTCTGAAATCACTAAGTCCCCAAAGTTTATGTGCTGCTAAAAGCTGCTATTCACTTGTCCTCCAGTTACTCACCTTCATACAAACTATGATGCCATTGGTGAAGCAAGTTGCTTTCCCCCTTATACAGCACCCTTATCTTCCATCTCCAGCCTTGCTAGCACCCTGCCTGTCTGCTTCCTTTTCTTCTGTTCAAGCCATGTTTCAGCAACCTTCTAAGAGAGTTAAAAGAACTATCCATCAACCAGGCTGATTGTGGAAGCTTCACTGAATGGCTGGTGCAAAGAATGTGTGAGAGTGGGGACACCTCAGGCAGGCCATCTTCTGCCTAAAAAAGGGACACAATTTTTCCTCACGATGAGGCTGTTCAGAAGTGTCAGCTAAATGTACTTTGCCCCTGACTTTTGTTTCTCCAAGCTGAAACAGCAAAAATGGGAGCAAAACTAGGTCCCTATCCACAGTACTTTCTAGAGAAATGTGAGCCAGGACCGTAATGATGTCAGAGGGTAGCTCTACTTCCAAACATTTTCAGTCTTCAAACTGTCCCAGAGTCAGTGCACCTGGGTGTCTTGCCTGAAAAGTTACCCACAAAGTACAGGTATGCCCAGAATTACCTCCATGTGATGTTGATCCCATAGAGAGTTGTAGCATTTACAGATGTGTTTGCTGTGTTGATTGACCCAGTTTATGGAACATTTCCAGTCAAGAACCACACTTACCTGGGAACCTTGAATGGCTGACAAGGAGACTCTCTGTGGCCTGAACCCTCAGGGCAAGGTTATGACCACAACTTTGTTGGGATGGTAATAATTGGTACCAGAGTGTGGATTCACACCATGAATGTATGCCAACAGAGCTCCTTTGGAATATCTGGCTGGTTAAAGAACTACCTATTTCCCTGGAAAGTAGTCACTCTGACTCTGTTTTCTAAGCAAAAAAGCCAAAATAAATGTGTTAAAATGGAAATGTAAGATCTTGCTAGCTAACTAGCCAAAAAGGCAATGAGCCTCTTGCTCCTTGGAACAAAAGAAAGAATTTTTTCCTTTTCTCAGAAAAGCTTGAGAAGAGGGAGAGTAGCAGTAAAGGTCAAGATAGTCTGAGCAGACAAAGGACAGGTTTTTTTTTTTCTCTGTAACTGTGGTTCCTTGAGCAGTCGTCTGTCCCCTCATGCAGTTGGGTTCTTGCGCCTGTGCAGAAAGTACTTTCAGACAGTTCTAGAGCTGAGTAGCTTAGTGGGAAGCCCCTCCCCATTCTACCAAGCTACTGTCCCCTCAGTTTCAAAGTCTGGCCAAGAACTTGAAGAGGGGAGGTGGAGGGCACAGATGACCACATGAAGAACCAGTTACAGGTAAGCAACCTGTCCTTCTTTGTGGTTTCTGTGCCTCACACAATTGGGTGACTGTGAAGCTTTCCCAAGGTCAGTGGGTCAGCAAGCAGTGGGGGAGGCAGAGAAGTATGGTGGAAGTGGCAGTGGCAGTAGCAACAGCTGGTAAAGGAGAGGAGGAAGTGATGAGTGGGTACCCTCTCCCATAATCAATTCTTTCTGCTCACCTCAATCCTACCCTGCCTTCCAGAGCCATGGAGAACAAACATGCTTGTCTACTGTTACAAATCTACACCCCGCTTTCTCCCTCATCTCACTTTTCTTTTTTCTTCCCTTCTGCACACTCCTCAGCAGAGCGAGTTGGAGTGTGCCACTTGCAGCTTCCAAACTTTCCCAAGCACTTCTGGTTGCAGCCAAATACAGGCATCGCCCGCTTATTTGACAGGTTGTGGACTAGAGCATTTTAGGTTCTACGTTGACAATTTCTGCTTTTTGACAGTGCCCTGGTCCCTACATGACTTAAAGCCCTACATGGTTTGGGTCCAGGTTACCTACAGGATCACCTATAGAAGGTGACTTCTACAATCCCCCTGTATATTTCAGGTGCCCGGGAAATGTTTGCTCCAAACAGCCAGGACTAGACTGGCAACGATTACCCAAGAACTTTTCTGTGTACTGCCCCTAGACTGTGGGATGACCTGCTGGAAGAGATACACCAGTTGAAAATACTGATGGCATTTAGTACAGGATTACTAAATCTGGCAGGCCTACCAGTCAATTTTAAATCATGATTTTTAAATTTGTATATGTCTTCTTTTTAGTGTATTTTAATGGATTTATAGTGTTGTATTTTAACTGTATGTGTTTTTAATTGTGTTTTGTATTTTAACATGTTATACCCTGCCTTGAGGAGAGGTGGAAAAGGCGTAAAATTTGTTATTTATTGCTATTAAGTAACTGTTGCAAGTGACAGAAGCTGTCTTTTGTTTTTATCTTTCAGTTACCCCATGAATCACAGCCATTATGCTGAACTGGAGCTTACTTTGAAACTGCGTTCATTCAGTGAAAATGCTGACAGGTTACGTTGGTTATCTTGTTTTAGCTTGTCAATCTGAAGTTTTTAAATAATTCAATCTTGGCAACATGTCTTCCTAAGTTGGAAATAAATGATCTCATAATTGAGTTTTTGTGAAGTGGTTAGGCAGTGTCTTCATACATTCAAGCCCTCTTCTTCTTCAAAGAAGACATTTCTGGTGTAATTTCTGGGAAATCCCTCATACCTTCAAATAAATGAACTATAAACTGCCTCCCCCACTTTGAATGAGACCTTGAAGCATGCATAGGAAATGCAAGTCATCATTTCTCCCATCCTTTTTTGGGTACCTTTTAAAGTTACCTTGAACTAAAATAGTTGCTGTTAGTCTTAACTGCTACAATATTATTATCATCCCACTTGATGTTTGTTACTTCCAACATGTCTTCTTTTTTTTATTTAAATGCCAAGAACTTAAGATTTCTCTCAACATGTGAGAAAAGGTGTAGTGTAGATGTAACTTCTGGGTTAAAGAATTCTCCAAAGCTGTAGAACAGCTTTTTCAATAATGTTCAAAATTGCTCTGTTGTTGACATTTTGGGAAGAAAATACAAAACTTCCCTATTTTGAAAAGTCTGTAGCTTTGAAGTGAGCACTCTGGCTTAGTATGGCAGCAGACTCTATAATATTTATTGATTATTGCTTTATTGCTCTTTTTAATTTTGGTTGGAGAAGTCTAAAGAGGTAAGTTATAAATGTTCAAATGGGTATGTGATAAACTGGACTAGCTATATGCAAGTAAGGTACATAATTCTTATTTCCCTACTGGCACTTACAAGATTTATATGGATTCTTTTCCTCCTAATTAAAAAAAATCATTCATAAAATATACTATTTTTTACTTTTCAACTATTTTAGTTAAGATGCATTTATGAGTTGGTATATTTTAAAAAATAATTAACAATTGCTGGCACCACATTCATTATTTGTGGGATCATAAGCTCAACGTATGGCCTTGTAACTTTTAGGATTCGTGTTTACAGTCGCTATCTGCTTTATCACACTAGGGGGCAAACAGGATTTAAATGAGAGTTAAACAAGAGCTAAACAGGAAATGCCCTATGTTTAACTCTTTTTTAAATCCTGTTTGCCCCCTAGTGTGATAAAGCAGTATGACTGAATGTGACCCCCCAAACCTATTTCTTAAACCACACAGCTGCAGCAGGACCCAAAGAGCCTCCCATTTAAATGAGCCCCTTCACCAAGAGAGCTGCAATTGTCACTTCCCAGTATCCCAATCTGCAGTACCTTGGAAATGGTTTACTTGGTGCACTGCCTGGCTTAAGACATAGGTTTTTGAGGGGTGACATTGGCAGAAATAACTAACTATGATGATGGAGCAATGTCTTTGTGACTACATTTGATGATGGACAGAGAGGGGTTTTTTTTTTTTTTTTTTAAATATAAAATCTGAATTCTCTAAAATAAGATTTAAAATAGTGCACAATAAAAACCAGAAAACAAAGTTGCCAACTCTAGGATTTATTATGATTCTAAGACAGGTAGAATTAAATTTAAAATGCTGAGCTTATGAGGGCATGCTGAAGTTTTCACACAATAAGACAATATTCATGGTACATAGTTGTTTGCAGTATGTTTATTCATTGGATCTCATTAAGCACCCAGAAATGAGAAAATTTATTTATTTAAAGAATATTAACAAGATAAGAAAATAATCATGGTGATATTTGAAATGGCTTTATTGGTGCTCTAATTTTCCTAAACAGTGTCTGTTTTTAACAAAAACATCATGATACCTTTCCTGTCAAAGATACTTAAAGAAATATGTATGTCACTCTTATCCCTCAGCCACTTTTGGTAGTCCATCAAGGGACAGAGCTAGTAATGACAGTAGAAAAATCAGTTTAAATACAGGTTTAAACAGATAAAATACATATAAAGGAGGATGATGGGAAGTTTATTCAAAGAGCCAAAAAGATATCTGAATGAGGAACTGTTAAGCTTGCCTCCCTTCTATGTAACTTACTCTTAGAACTGTGTCCATTACTGGAGATGAAGATATTTACTGAAGTTTGTATGAGGGGGTCCTGAAAGGTTTTCTGCCTTACCCTCTTATCAAAATCTTAGCATAATTTTATCACTATAGCTTTGTATTGTAAACAGCCAGTTTGCAGGATTGTAGCTCTAAGTTCTGAATTTCTTCAGATTATTGATAGAACCGTGTCTACAAAAAGTGTGAACTTTCAAGTACTGAATTTCCAAGGGCTGCCATGCAGTTCCTGTTCCTGCCAAGGAAAGCTCCAAAGGCAATCCATGATTTTATGGTGGAAACACAGAGTGACAAGTGCCCATCATACTCAACTGTAAAGAAGAGGTGTGCCAACTGTCAGCATGGAGATTTTGAAACTGAAGATGCAGCAAGGTCTAGGAGGCCTTCAACAGCATCAACAATTGCTTAGACACTAGAGGCAACCCAGGAACACCTTGAACTTACAATTTATAAACCATTGTCTTTGCAGAAGCTGTCAGCCAAGTGGGTGCTGAAATGTTTGAGTGCTGACCAGAAACAAAATTGAAAGGATACCTCCAAGTTGATTTTATAGCATTTTAAGCAATCTAGTGATAATTGTTTAGAACGACTTGTCACTGTTGATAAAACATGGTTACATCACTTGGATCAGGAGAAGAAACAACAGTCCTTGCATTGGTGGCCCTCAGGTTCTCCATGGTGATAGAAATTAAAGACTCAGAGGTCAATAGGAAAGGTAATGGTCACGGTTTTAGGGGATAAGGAAGGTATTTTGATGATTTCCTGTTTCCAGACTTTAGAAAGAGTTTGAAAGGAAGAAAATTTTCAAATGATTCAGCATTCAAATGATAGCAGCAGCAGAGCAGTACTTCAGGGATGACATATAAGATTTTTTTTTGGAAGGGTTAAAAAAACTTAATAATGTGCCAAATGCGCCAAACCTGTGAGTGAATATGTGGAATAGCATGTATATTTCATGGCTGTAGATAATTTCATTCTTGGTCAGGCTAAGAACTTTTCAGCATCCCCTTGTAAGCAGCTCTCTTGGAAGTCTTGCTCATACTGTTCAATAACATCACAAAACAAGCCCCCTTTCTGGATTTTTTTTCTCCAGTTCTTTTAAGCAAAGCCAGTGCACTGCTCTGCCTGCCTGCTTGTAGAACATTACCACATCTGCATCCCATGTACCAGAGAGCTTAGGAAATAGGCAAAAATACAATTGCAAGCCCTAACTAGAGCGAATCCATTGAATCAATAAGATTTGCGTGTTTCCTGCCATTAGCTATTGATTCAGCGCATCTGCTCTAGTTGGGACTTGCAGTTGTGTTTAGCCCATGGTTCTCCATTCTCCTTATTCTCTGCTTTGGGTGCCCTGGTAGATGGCATCTTGTTGGGGACATATGTATCTTAACTACATGTGACCCCCCCCCCCCATATGTGTACTTTTTCAGACCTTGCAGAAGAAGGTATCAAGTACCTCTTTCTGCAAGTTTCTACGCCTCTACACAACAGAGGAATGCTGGGCAGAAGTCCATCTCATCTCCCTTACCACTATTTGGCTGCAGAAGTACACCCAGTCTTATTCCAGTTGTTTTTGAGCATCATGCTAGGAGTGGAGGCTGCTTCTACTTTGTAAAGAACAAATGGAACAATCCTAATTGAAGCCCCCCGGCCCATCAGTGAACAGGAAGGTGGAGTTGTGCTCGGCTGTTGGTTCATGTTGGGGGAGCAGCCCTCTGTAAGTCTGCTGGTGGAGACATGTACACTACCAGCAAGATGTAGTATCTTCACTCTTCTTTTCAAGGTGTCCAACATCTACAATATGGACTCAGGCTATTGATCATTGTAAGTGCCTTATATCTAGGCTGGCCATTGCTATGGTAGCATTGTAGGGAGGAGGGAAAGAAACAGGCAGGTCTCCCTTTGCTGTTGTCATAATGTGATCAGGAAAGTTTGGAGAAGTGAAGAAGCAGGTCAGCAAGGTTTAGGGGCCTGTAGTGTGTTAAGGAGCAAATTATGAGATTTTCCAGTATCTTGGGAAATAGTTCAGTAGGTAATTCCAACACAGAATCAATATTCTGAATTACTGTGTAGGTCACACAGCATTGCTTTTCTCTCAGCCAAACGTTGGTACTGGTGTGTGGAGAAGAAAGTAAGGGAAATTTAGTACAGTGGTCCCCCGGGTTACGAAAGTAATCCATTCCGGATTACCTTTTGTAACCCGGAAATTTTCGTTACCTGGGGGACCGCATTCTTTGATGGACCGCGTGGCAAATTTAAAGGGGCCGCACGGTTTTTTTCTTTCTTAACCCGGGGTTTTATTCGTAAGCCGGGGCTGTTTTTGCGGCCCCGGCTCTTTCGTACCCCGAGGAATTCGTAACCCGGGGGACCACTGTACCATAGAGGCGTAATTCTCTTTTTTTCAATTTAAATCCCTGCCCCCCTCTACTTTGAGTGTGAAGCAAACAAAAAAAAAATTAAGAGATGCATCTGTTACCTCACATTTAATGGTGCCTCAGTAAGGAACAAACATCTAGAGATATTTTTGTATCAACCACTAGAAGCACATATTATTGGAGCCCCCCTTCCACATTTTATTATAGCTGTCCTGCCACACACACATGCATGTGTGCACATACACACATGCATGAAAACTGCCAGGACTGTGCCCCCCTCATTATTACATCTTATTTTTCTTGCTAGATTACAGCCAGCTGTGGGGGTGGGGGCAGCAAGCAAACTGAACGTGGGGATACATAGCTTCTTTCCTTGTTTTCGCTGGCTTTTCCTTCTTCCCCTTCACATCCTTAAACAAAGATAGTTGACTTATGATTCTTGTGTTTACCAAGAAAAATCAAGGTGGGGGTGACTGTGGTTCTTGGCCAGTATCAGTAATGATAAAAGCTTTCTCATTGCAGGGAGGAGTTGGAAACACACTTCTTAAGCATGTGCCTGTAGCTGCTGTTTGGCTCAGTAACCTCTTTGTGTTTAGAGGTGACAATACAAATGATGCTTCATAGATAATTGTAGCAGACATAACATTTTCAATTTATTTGTTATTGTCAGTCACCAGGCTGACTTCTGCTTATGGCAACCCTATGGATGAGAGACTTCCAAGAGTCCTGTTGATCAATTGCCCTGCTCAGGTCTTACAACTGACTACCTTGATGAAATCAACCCACCTGCAGTCTCCTCCTTCTCCCACTGCCTTCCACTTTACCAAGCATTTTCTATTATGATATGTTCACATTACATCAGTCTCAGTTTAGTCATCTTTGCTTCCAGGGAGAGTTCTAGTTTAATTTGTTCTTAAGACTCTTTTCTTTGTCTTTTTTCATGATATATGTAGAACTCTTCTCCAACACCACATTTCAAATTAGTTGATTTTCTTGTCATCATATTTTTTCACTATGCAGCTTTCACAACCCTACACAGAGATCAGAAAAAACAATCGTCTGGATTGTTTTGACATTGGTGTTTATTGATATGTATTTACATTTGCAACTCTTATCTGGTTCCTTCATAGCTGTCCTTCCAATCTTCTGATTTCTTGACTAGTCTCTGTTTAGATTAATGACTATGAAAAGGTACAGGAAATCTTTTACTATTTCATACTATTTGTTATCCATTTTAAAGTTACTTGAATAATCCATTATCATTATTTTCATCTTCTGCTATAACCCTGTTTTTATACTTTGTTCCTTAATATTCATCAATAGCCATTCCAAGTCTTTATTTTCTGCAGGCGATCTGGTATCATATGCATATGTTAAATTGTTGATGTTCTTTCCCCCAAATTTCCATTACTCATAGTTAAAATTTCAGAAGCAGCCCTCAGACCAATGTGCTACTGGCCATATGTCTTCTCATTCTCCTTACTTTTTTGTTACTTGCATCCTCCTGCTTGCTTGAATTCCCGTTCCTTTCTCTTTTCAGGACTCTAGCTCAGTACAGTTTGTGCCGGCCTGGGGCTGAAATTAGGGTTAGGTAGGGCTGGGCATCCACATACGCCCAGCCCTACTACTGGCATGCAGACACCATCTTGCCACACCATCATCCAGATGGGGCACGTGCTGATGATGTCTGCGTGGTGCAGCATCCAAACAGCACCATGCTATGCAGACATCATGATCGTGCCCAAGCGCGGAGGTCGTGCCAATTGTCTGCTGTGGCCTCCATCTTGGGCAGAAAGGGGCGGCGTCTCACCGCCCCTTTCTGCCAGTCTGTATCCCCCCCTTGTCTGGTTCTAATTAAATCTGTATCGATTTAATCTCTCACCAGTAAGGAGATAAATTTTGAAACCAGCTGTCATCCCTGATTTCAAACTCTGTTCAAAAGCAAACAAGAGTTTTGCCACAAGTTGTAATATGGCATAAACTTTTGCAACCTAGAACACCATGGAACCTTAGGTCATAATATATTTTTATTAGTATGGGATCCCAAGATGATGATTACTACTACTATTACTACTACTACTCCACTTGCTTCATTGGACCGACACAGCTGCCCTTTTGCAATAAATTCAAATGCTAGGTAGGGTGTTTGATGGCTATATGTCAACCTGAGCTGTTACCAAAAGGAGAGAGTGCACTGGAGTGAGCGGAACATATGTAAGTTTAAGGGAGAGGAAGAGAACAAAGCCTGAGGGACAAACCCAATTTTTAAAGTATGATTATGGGATGGGAAAGTATTATGTCTGTACCAACTCTGAGAGGCAACTAAAAGATTGGCTCCTGGCTAAGAGCTACTTTGGAGGAAAGTGGCTGCTGTTTCCACATCCCACCATGTACCTAACAGTTTTGGAAAAAATGGACAAATTGATAATGTGGTTTGATCAACGTCTTCTACAGTACATGTTCTTATATCACTAATAAGGATTATGACTACTGTGTGTTCCGTATAAAAGCCCTTAGTCATCAGTGCTTTCAGGATGTTTTAGTAACTAGTAAATATTAAAAACAGTTGCTTCAAGTACTGATTATCAAGGCAAATAATTTCATTCCACCCTTATAAATATGTAATAAATATTTATTAAATACAGGTTTAAAATGTTTCTTAATGTTATCCACCCTGAGTTTTCAGCAGTAGGGTGGGTTTAAGAAAACAACCCAAATAAATAAACAAAGGTGTACATGCTTGACAGAAATAAACAGAAGAGGTGCAACACTGTCATTTTATTTTTTTAAAAAAAATGGATAAAGCAAACAGCTATGCAAACATTTATCTGGAGTAATAACTGAAAAGAGTGAATTCTAATTTATGCTTTTTAAAGGGAATAGCTGCCCGCTATTCTTGAATCCAGTCGTCACAATGTCTCCCTAATCTTTATCAGTACAGACTTAGCTGAGAACAACATTAATCATATGGAGCTAAGGCACAATCCAGAAAAAGTGTGAGATGTTTACTTCCATGGATTTCAGCAGGTAGTTAAGAACATGCATAACTGCCTAACCAACAGTAATATATTCCTAGTTCTCATCAATTAATTTTCTGACATCTTGACATTATCTCAGCACAAATGGCAGATGTAGATGTTTCTGCAAAAACCTCCAAGCTGTCACTTTCCCCTCTATTTGCCAAGTCCACAGCCTTTGATTACTTCCTTTCCTGTGGTCCTTTCAAGCATTCTGCTGTTAAATTTTCAGTGTTTCTTTTCCCACATTGCTAAAGTTCTTTCTTTCCTGGTTATCCACACTGAAGTTTAGTTTGCTCATCCTGGTTGAAAAACATGGGTCAAGCAGTTTGAAAGTGCTATCAGATTAATCTCAAATTGTCTTATCACCTGGTATCTGTTGATATCAAATAAGACAATTCCCACATACAGCTGAGACCAATAAAGTGGTAAGATCAAGGGATGCACGTGAATGTTTGTATCAGCCACAAGATCTCTATCCAAATTTTAGTTACTTCTCACTTTGGCTATTACATACTCTTCCTTACTTGCCTTCATTTTTCTATAGTTTGCCTTAGCTATGACCAAGAAGAGACAAAACTAGTCACTGGAAATCCATCTGACCACTTTTCTGATTCTTTTATTATCCATTATCTTCAATAATATTTTCTCTCCCTATTTGGTATGCTAGCTGGTTTACTGTTTCAGAACAGAATTTTACAATTTATTTCAGATGTGGAGGCATCTTGGAAATTATGCATTGCATTATGGTGGACAATTATTATTCCGTTATACAATTAGCTTAAGAAATGATGCTACATAGTTCTGTGTTTGATCAGGGCCTAGTTACAACTCATGAGAGCCCAGTGTAGAATTATAATGATGATTAAAAAGAAGAATGTATACACAGGTTGAGTCTCCCTTATCTGAAATGCTTGAGACCAGAGCTGTTTTGAATTCCAGAAATGATTGACTGACTGACTGATTGTGGAATAATTGTATTTGCGTATGTGTATACAATGAGATCTTGCAGATGGGATCCAAGTCTAAACACAAAATTCATTTGTATTTCATAAAATAAATTTACTTATACCCATAACCTGAAGGTAATTTTATACACTACTTTTAATAATGTTGTGCATGAAACAAAGTTTATGTACATTAAACTATCAGAAAGCAAAGGTGTCACTATCTCCATGAAAAGGTTTTGTTTTTGGAATATTTTGGAATTACGGATAATGGAGACTTAACCCGTAGTAGCATGGTTTTCTTGTTGAAAAATCTATTTATGAACATTAAAATATTTGTATATTATGTGATGAGAGACTAATTTTTCTGTTTCCTTTTCAGGTGTGCTAACTGATGTCTCATCCTCCTGAAACTGGAAGCAATCATGTCAAAGACACTAAGATGCCTTCAACTAACTTTGGAATCCATTCTGGGAAAATGACCATAAGAAAAAAAGGAAGGAAAAAGAGTGCCCATCATGCATTCTGTGTCAAAGTCAAAATAACAGAGATTTGTGCTGGCCATCAAACAGTGCACAAAGAATTTTTCAAATATTAATCTACTCGCACTTTGGGCAGCAGAACATTTATAAAGGCTTCAGTGAAACCTGGGGGTGAATGGGGGGATAGTTTAAGAATAACCGACATCAACAACCCATTGTGAAATTTCAGACTGGTATCCATGTAAGGTTAAGCTACTTCTGTTGTTGTTTCTCCTTTGTTTTTGTTTTGTTTGAGTTTGTGATAGTCTGTGTTGCCAGAAGGATTAAACAGCATGTGATTCAACAATGTGGCACTTTTATTTCCATTCCAGTTTTGTCACCATGATAGAAGTATAATGGAATATAATTGGTTGTACTTTATATGTCCCAGACAATGGAAGCAGCTACAAAGATATAGTAGCACTCAGCTGTGTACTGAGGTAGCTTTTACTAAGTATGGAACATTTATCATGAAAATAATAAATACAGTACCCCCCAGTATTCAAGTGAAAGATCTGGCTAAAATGTACAATGCTCAAATCATACAACTACTGGAGAGCAAAAGGGAAGGCCCAAATAACGTTTTAATTTTACTTTTAATGCCTAAGTTTATAGTTAGATTTCATATTGGGAAGGCTCTTATATGGGGGGGGGGGGTCCTTCTCTAAACAGAGACTCTCTATTGTCTCAATTGTTTACCTGTTTCATTGTGCATGCATTGCATTAAAATAATTTTGTAAAAACACTGGGAGTTGGGGGGGTTAAAATGGTTTTTCTAGTATCCGCAAACCAATTCTTCAGTTCCACAAACCATGGAAATGACACAACAAATATTCTCATATATGATATTGTAAAATAGCTTTTGCATTTTCCCAAGATGGTCCTGTATCTGAAACGAAATGTTTAACAATTATCTAGCCCTGCAGAAGCAGACAACAATGTTGCTCCTCCTATCTTGCTCTGTATTTTTTTTACATTATCCCTTTATTACACTCATATTCTTCTCTTATGTTCCCATCCAAAAACTTTCTTGCTCACCTAGAATCTTTCATCTCTAACTTGCTGCACCCTTGTGCTTCATGAATGCCTTCCTAAAATAAACATGCTACACTGGCAATTTCCTTTTATCACTTTCAAAAACGCGTCTGCTTCTTTAAACCATTTTCTACTTGGTCCTCCCAGTTTTACCTTCTTACTTAGCAAGACTGTCTGCAAAGCATAGAATAATGTCTGCATCTTGTTGTTGCGTGCCTTTCCTTCTTATTCCATTTCTTCATTGTTTTTTTAAGACTGTGACTCCTCTGGATAGTGAATATCTCACATTTAGTTAGCATTTCATAAATATTTTTAGTTATGGACTCTTCAACCCTACCTGAAAGAAGAAATCATCATACAGGACAGCAGCAAACAGCAATTTTCAAAAAAAAAAGTATATTTAGATTTGAAATCAGCTTGACAATGCAGATGGCATCATCGATCAATTATCACATGTATGATGAGAGAATGCACAAGCAAATAAAATTAAGAATTGCTTTTATGTGGACTATGTATTACAATTAATAGTTTTCTGAACTGTTCCACAACATTTATATCTGCTGTAATTTGAAATTACAAAGATATTGCTTTTTTTACCATTTTCATGGGATAGTTGCTTTTATCCGAAAAAATAATAAATACTCTAAAAAATATATACACATTTGCACCTTGAAACAAAAGCAACAATAAACACATATGTAGCAGATTGACATAGTGCTTTATTTAAGCTGTCTGTACGAAGGAAAATAATGTGCATCCCTATCATATATGTGTAAAAATACAAAGGATGTACAGTGTACAAAAACGGCTGTAGTTATTTCACATCCTTGCGGGTCATATACTTAGGAAATACAGTTTTAAATATGACCGACAGTAATATGTTTTCTTGGATTTGTAGTCATGTCTGCTTAATGGCCTTAACCATATGACTAGATCTGTCATGGGTCTAATGAAAGAACTAGTAAGGTCAAGAAATTTCACAACCTCTAAAGCTACAGGGAGGTAATTCAATTACCAATTTAGAGTTTTTTTATTTAAATAAATACTTTACATTTCATGCTTGCCTGTAATGCACTACCAGGAGCAAGATAAGGAAATTCTACTGTAGACAGTACAAACAGTAGCAGCAAAGTGTGTACATTGAGGTGTAATATAGAGACCCTGCAGTTAGTAAGGAAAACCTTACATGTGTACTCTAGAAGAAGCACATGGCCTGTGCAAGAACTGCCAGCTTCAAGAAGCAAACAAAGAAAGTTGGAAAATATATAAAACAATACTGCAATCAATGCTTTGTAGTAAGCAGAATTGTGTTGGAAGAATCATTAGCGTTGAAAGCAAAAGCTGTGTGCAAAACTGCTGAAATATAAACAGGAATGACCTTTTTTCCTCAAGACGGCTGCAGTACAAGAGGGCACACATTATGTCCTGGAAGACAGTACAAGCTGGAGTCAACAAGTCTGAAATGTACAGTGTTATTAAAATCTCCTGTCATGGTCTAGCCAAACTCAGAGGAAGCTGTGCGGAACCAGAGAATATCAAGAATATCTCACAGCAACAGCTTTATGGCTACCTTTTTAAACTATGGGAGGCATGACTTGGTAATACCTAATCCCAAGTTCTGAAGGGTCCGCTTCTTGTATGGACATGAATTCAAGTGTAGAATTACTTTGTCACAAAAGCAACTAAAGTTCTATGAATAATGCAGAAATAAATGCAGCTGACATAAACAAACAAGCCAACTTTTTCTATTTGTAAAGCAAGTATCACGAATTAAACAAAGTTGCATCCAATAGCTCAAATTCCACAGATCACCAGCAGGCACCCACTAGTATGATGAGATTGCCTCTCCTCTTCATCAGAGCCTTTATATTCTCCTGCAAAACCTCCTCCAGAGGGTTTTCTAGACCTACAGCACAGGTTATGGGGATGCACAATGCAAAGCCCTTCTCCTAATTCTACTGACAGAAGCAGTTCTGCAAATGGAATGATCCTTTTGGATCCAGCGCAATGTTAGGAATGCAGACATACATTAGGTCAACATGCTACATCCTTGGGAAAATCTTGGGGCGAAGACATGGGGCCCTTCAGTTATTCTCTCATGTTAACATTACATACAACTCAGTATCCGTAACACAGACCAATGGGGTTAATTTTAAACAAGTGTTGATTGTTGAGCGTTTTCCAATTATTTTTAATTGCCTCTAATCTCACAGAAATATTCTGTACATGATAGAGGTTTTTACTTGAACTGTTAAAACATCTGGGAGCATATAGTTCTGTGGGAAAATCTGTCACAGAAGCAGAGGAACTTTGATTAGGAAAAACAATTCAAACTTTCTTTGATGCTAGCCCCCTTTTTTTTTTATAGGGGGAGAGGGTGTTGTTCCTATGTGCAGGCACAAGCACACATCCACAAAGGTCTTATATCCCATCCTCCACATGCTGAATATTATGAGAATTGATTAAGAACTGGGTCAAGTGAGGTATTTAAAATCTCTTTGTCTCAAGAACATGTTACAAAGCAAATCAAGAAAAAAGATAGCAGAGACTACAGCAAATCCTGCCGAAACTTTAGCCTCTAGTTTGTGCCCAGAGCACAGCATGATGTGGCTCTCCATGAGATTTTGGGAATGTAAGATTTTTCTATATTGACATGTGAAAGTGCAGAATGTTGGAACAGATAAAAAGGGAAGTATGTGCTTCTTGTATGGATCTATGAGGCTATGAAAGCTTGGCAAGATTCATCCAAAGCTTCATTTTGAGGTTACAAGGAAAATACTGGACCTATGATGCTAGCTGTGTTGCATTTATAATGGATAGAAAGGAATGAATTACAATGGCATTCAATTTGTTCAGCATGAAATGATTTGATGCCATTAAAACAGGTATGATTGTATAATAAAAAGTGACCATCTCACAGGGGTTAGCAAACAGCATGCTTCACACTGTTTAGCTGAATTTCATCATTCCATGAAAGAGGCTTAAAAATTATTTTGCACTGCATCAGTACTATAGAGATAGGTTGTTACGAACAGATTTTTTCACAACACACAGGCATTTTAGGGCTGCTGCAAACTTGCTTTTGTGTCAGAGGTGAGCTAGATTTCTGTATATCGCTCAAACCGCTCACCAAGAGTGCATTACCAAGCCTCTATGCCCTTTCAGGACATGTAATCTGAGGGTTGGGGAATTTTTGTTTCTTTGTCTGTACTGGAAGGCATCTCATTTTGCATCTGAGATCACTAATCTTGGTCTGAGCATGCAAGGAACTGCTTGACATGATTTAGGATATCAAATGCACTACAGCCCATTTATCATTTGAAGACTTAGGGGCTTGACAGATGGATGGCTAAATACCGCCCCTTTTAGCCCCAGATTGTTACCATAGCAACCACGTGCCACAGCAATGATCCGCTCCCTCTTGGAAGCAAAAAGCTGCTGCTATAAGCAGCTTCCTGGAAGGGGCACCATGGTGGCGATTGCACACCATGATGTCGCCCTTCCGGCTAATGCCATTTGGGTGCTGTGCCACCAGTGCATCATAATGGTGCGCCCTGTGTGGATGGGTCCGTGCCATAATGAAGCATGTGCAGCAGACTAAGGCTCGGAGCATATAAATGCTCCACCCTAGTTCAGCCCTAGTCTGCAGTCAGGCTGGCACAAAGTGCCAGTCTGTACTGCCCCTAAGATTCTTATACTTGTAAGCCAATTACCTGATCAGCCAGGAGAGGAAAGTTCTACACACTAACTAACTGCCGGAATTAAAGTACCAAGTTTGGATCAATAAAAGGAGCCACACACATAACTCATCTCTACACACAATTCCTTGCACACCATAGACATGTCTGTGTGAGTGTCTAATCCTTCTGTGTGAGCAGTGCCTAGGCAAACTGGGCAATAGTGCTTATTGGTTATTATTTTAATTTTTTAAACAGCAACATATTTATTATGAATTTATTTATTTTAAATCCTATCTTTCTCCAGGTTTGCGATGCAATGTGCTTTCCAACATAATTGCAATAGTTCCAATAACAATTGTTGTTCCAGATTTGTTATTCTCAGTAGCATTACATTTGCAGAGGAAATATATTTCCTATAGTAATGAATTACCCAGTTCTTAGCACACTATCATAATGCCTCATGCTCCAAAGACGTAGACTTGAGACCATATATGGCAAACTTTCCACCCAGCCACAACTTAGAGAACAAGACCATATAAGTTATGTTTTATAGATTTCTCTGTACTGAAACCACCTTTGCTTTTCCACTCACCCTCAAAATTAGTAATATTTCAGTTAGTATTATGTTCCCAGATAACTATGTTAGCAATTCTGATATCAACAAGTTATAACAACGATTGTCACCAGGGTGGTTACAAGTGAAAATGCTAAAATTGTCATTATGACAATAATATTAATAATTTAGAATGTAAAAGTGGGACTCTATTTAATGTCCACCCCACAGATTGACCTTTTCACTTTCAGCTTCTATAAATAGTATTCTAGCACTGCATAGAACAGCTTAATATTTTGATTATATGTAAAATGGTTTTCTAAAGTTCAGAAGTGAGCTAAAACAGCATTACTATAAACTGCAGTCTAACCCAATGAAAAAAAATGTTTTAAATCACAGAAAGGCCTACTTTCTCCAGCCCAGCAAGGCTAATCCATGTGTAGATTTCATGCTTATGTATGAGGGTGTCACACAGAGGAAAAACCTGTCATTGAACACTTGGGTGGTGCATGTGATTCTAGTTTTGCTTGGCATGGATCTAACACACAGCTAGATGGTGCTAACTCTGACAGTGCTGATCATCTATTTGGAGTGTGATGCTATTGAGTTCTTATATTGCCCTACCCACGCTAGTAATGAGGAGGGTTCACAATCGACTACACCATCCATCAGGCCAGCAGAGTGATTTTTGCTGGGACCATTATGAATATTAAGCATTATGTGGTCACATCTGGTATACTAGGACACTAGTATTTGTAGCCACTGATTCACTCTGATTGCTCCGTACTACTTCAGAGTCACAATTTCTAACAGTAAGTGCAGCTTTAGTTTTATTCTGTTTTCCTTCCATTCAAGTGATGCACGCTATTCATGGCCTGCTATGGTACAAATATATGACCAAATCTAATCTACTTTGTTTGCGTAAAGTATGGGTTTGTTTTAGCTGCCTTAATCAAATGCCCACATGCCTCTTGATAACCCCAGCATGTTCCACTGCCTGCAGTGATTTTCATTCTAGGGTACATTTTTCGAGGCTGAGACATCTGCAGGTAAATATTATTTTCTTTTTAAAAGTCATGTACACAGCAATCATAATACTCAGCTAAATCACAGTTTGTTACAGAGTTGAAAAGCCAATGTACTTCAACAGTAATCCCATGGAGTAGCATTCTGTGATGTCATTACCACTGACAAGCATTGTTATTTCATATACTGGCTCATTTTGAAAATCCCAACTCACAGCACCAAAGGCTGTATTATAAAATGCCTTCCTTCACTTTAGATTTTTTTAAAAATCAGAAAACAGGACTCAGTGAAACCCTGGTCAATAAATATTCTGAGAAAGATAATTCTATTCACTAACAATGCTACGTCAGTTGTGGCCAGGGCTCAAACATCACTTAGAAATGACTATTCCCATCGATCTATTCTAATGTTTGAAAAAACTGTAGTAAAGTGTTCTTCCTGTAAATACTGTGAACTTAGTAACTGGAACTTTTCAGTGATATTTTCCCTACGTTAACCTTGATGAAAGAGTGCACAAATCCTCTGGATATATGGCTTTGGGATTTTCTCTGGACCATAAGGAAATGTGTTGTCTGCCGACGCCTAACACAAAGTACATGGTACACTTTCAGTCTTGTTAACATTTTCACATGGGAGAAAAAGTGCATTATTTTGTTCAGCTTGTACAGTCCTTCCATAAAATAAATGGTAAGCCTCTTCTAGGATGTAGCAGCATTTGCAAACATGACACATACAATCGTTGTCACTAAAAAATAAATACTACTAAACTGTAACAAAAATATTCAGTTAAAACACCTGAAGAAAAAAAAAGCTAATTCACAAACTGAAAATATAAACATGTAAGATAAACTCCCGTTTACCTTAGTGTACAAATTTTGGTGAAAAGCAATTTTGTTATATGCCTGACTACATTCTTCATCCTCCAGAGGTGATGGATATCAACAAAGAAAAAGAAAAGCATGAGCAAGATGCAAATCATAAAACCTTTAAACAACTTCAATTGCTGCTCTTATGTCTTAATTTCTTGCATTTAAAAGGTCCCATTCTCCATAATTGCACATGTATCTGGAAGTCTAGGTGGAAGGCTAGGTGATCCCAACCTTTTTGCGTCCTGTGTAGTATCCAACAGTAATTAAAAAATTATATATATATATATTTATATATATATATATATATATTTATATATATATTAACAATTATTAGTCCTTCTGATTTTTTCATCCAGATGTTAATGACAAGTCGTATTCAAGTGATGATATGCCTACCAAAAGCTTTGCATTTGTACACCACCACCTTCTCGTTTCCAGGTTCTGTTCAGCCCAAACTGATGTGAGAAAACATCATAAATGGCCATTTTTTAAAAACTAGAATTTTGATTTGTCTTCTGAAAGAAGTGATGAATGCAACTCAGTCCAACATGTCCATTAGCCTCTGCTCTGAGAAGACAAGAGAATGATAGCCAGCTGTGCACATAATGCACCATTGGAAATTTGTCATCTAACATCACAATATTTTTGGATTGCTTCTTACTGTTACTTTCATGCTGAGACAGGGGGCAGCAGTAACAGCAGAGGACCTCAGACCAATATAAAAAGTCATGCAGATAAATCAAAAAGGCTGATTGGTCAGGAAAGAAACTGGTTCAATTTGGAATGATCTCTGAATGTGCTCTGCTATTCTAAACAATAGCAAGTACTGGTGGTGATGTTCAGGAATCATTTTTAGTGATAAATCTAATATGACTGTGAAGTAACAGAACAAAACAACGAACTATTCCCGTCCACTTGCAGAATAGGAAAACTGAGGGAAATGTGGCCGTCTTTCATTGTCCATGCAGTCCATGCCGTCTTCATCATCTGTAAAGTAAAATTTAAAGGTGACCTAAGAAAAATGATGTTTCATATGTTACTTCTTAACATTTATTGAGATCCATACACATATTTAGTGTTGAAATATAAAGATTAAAAAAAAAACTTTCCATAATGTTATTTTGTTGTTTAATATAGAAATTTGCATATACATTTACTATTTCCACACTTTAAA
Source organism: Urosaurus nigricauda (assembly GCA_034509955.1). Classification (NCBI taxonomy): domain Eukaryota; kingdom Metazoa; phylum Chordata; class Lepidosauria; order Squamata; family Phrynosomatidae; genus Urosaurus; species Urosaurus nigricauda. The sequence goes on from JAOEGL010000001.1 coordinate 319,850,247, forward strand.
AAAGAAAGAAAAAGACTACTGCTTCAATGGAGCCATACATACAAAACAAAATCTTACTATTCCTTTCAGCACTTAGTGTAGTTATCAGCCAGTAGTAAAACTACAAGTGGATGAAGCAAATTTCTTTTTCAGTTAGGTTAAACAAATTATGAGATCACATAAGCAATATAAGAGATTATACTCCAAAATTGAACTGTGGCTTTCATTTTAAAAAAGGGGGGGATATTTTGTATATGCTTCAGATATGATGAGGTCACTGAAAACATAAAACAATTGGTATGAAAATGTAAAGTGAGTATGCTAGAAGCAGTGGAAAAGAAATACATCAAAATATGTTGTTGTTGTTGTTGTTGTTGTTGTTATTAACCTTTATTTATATAGCGCTGTAAATTTACACAGTGCTGTACATACAATATTTAATATCTGCAGCAAGAACAGTCTTTGAACAAAAATGGAAAGAAAGTAATACCCCATCAATTGAGGACTGGTTATTGAAATGTTTCGATACAATGTAAGAGACAAATGGACAAGACTAACAATGTGAATTGAGTAATATGTTAAGATTTGGGGGGGGGGGGAGTGGGATGATACAGTGATTACTGTCTACATAAATTAATTAAGTAAATCAAATCAATTAAAGGAGATTAAAACAACAATTGCAATCAAGAAATGATGCAAGGATATAGAAAATATGAAGTATTCCCTTAGAGAAGTACTTACATAGGAAGTATAAAAGCTGAGAGAGAACAATAATATATTGATACTAAATAACAAGATGGTTTGATTTACTAAAAACTAAGCGGTGTAGAAACCATGACTTATAAATCACAAAATGTCATACAGTTGTATTATATACAGTGGGCCCCAGATAGTCCGCTGAGTTTGGTTCCAGGATTCCCTATGGTTACCAACATCCGTGGATGCTCAAGCCCTGTTATGTACAATGGTGTAATAAAATGATGTCTCTTATAAAAAATGGCAAGATCAAGATTTGCTTTTTGAAATATATATAGATATTTTCAATCTGTAGAAGGTTGAATCTTTGCATAAAAATCCATAGATATGAAGGGCCAAATGTACAAGATTATTGATTATAGAGATGTACAATAATGTATAATGACTGTTAGCGAACAGAAGAAACAGAGGATAGATTTGCTCAAAATATAAATGTAAACCCAACAATGAATGAAATAAGGCATGATGGGGACATCAGTTTGTATACCATTAATGAAGCTTTATATTTAATAAATATCACATTGATATATGGATAATGAAGGCTGGTGATGTTTGTGAATGTATTTTTTAATAAAAAATGTAAAAATATGGTGTTCATATTACAGAGATTCTGTAAACAATGTTTTTCAGAGATCCATCATTTTAGAAAAATCTTGGAGAATGGGAGACATGTCAGAGGATTGGAGATGAGCAAATCTAATCCCTCTCTTCAAAAATAGGCAAAAAAGGAGATTCAAGAAACTACCTTCCAATCATCCTGAGCTCAATACCAAGAAAAATATTAAAATTGTTTATACGGGAGTCTATCTGCAAAATGCCTAGGGATGGGGTGGCTCAAATGGTTAAGACACTGACTCTATTGATTGCAAGAGTGGCAGGCTGGCAGTTTGAGGCCTGAGTGCCACATGATGGGGTGAGCTCCTGTCACTAGTCTCAGCTTCTGCCAACCTAGCAGTTTGAAAGCATGCAAATGCAAGTAGATAGATAGGTACCACTCTGGTTGGAAGGTAAGCAGCATTCTGTGGAATCATACTGGCCAAATGATCACAAAGTAGTTTCTGACAACACTGCTCTTTGGCTCAGTAATGGAAATGCGCATCGGACATAACTTGACAACATTGTTAACATTGTTATCTGCAAAACACCTTGATGACCATCGGTGATTAGAATCATAGAATTGGAAGAGACCACAAGGGCCATCCAGTCCAACCCCCTGCCATGCAGGAACTCCCAGTCAAAGCATCCCCGACAGATGGCCATCCAGCCTCTGCTTAAAGACCCCTAAGGAAGGAGACTCCACTACACTCCGAGGGAGAATGTTCCACTGTCGAACAGCCCTTACTTTCAGGAAGTTCCTCCTAATGTTGAGGTGGAATCTCTTTTCCTGCAGCTGGCATCCATTGTTACGTGTTCTAGTCTCTGCAGCAGCAGAAAACAAGCTTGCTCCCTCCTCAATATGACATCCTTTCAAATATTTGAACAGGGCTATCATATCACCTCTTAACCTTCTCTTCTCCAGGCTAAACATCCCCAGCTCCCTAAGGCGGTCCTCATAGGGCATGGTTTCCAGTCCCTTCACCATCTTAGTTGCCCTCCTTTGGACACGCTCCAGTTTCTGCACATCCTTTTTGAATTGTGGTGTCCAGAACTGAACACAGTATTCCAGGTGGGGCCTGACTGGCACTATTACTTCCCTTGATCTAGATGCTACACTTATATTGATGCAGCCTAGAATAGCATTGGCCTTTTTAGCTGCCGCATCGCACTGTTGACTCATGTTCAACTTATGGTCTACTTGAACCCCTAGATCCCTTTCACACATAGTTTCATTCAGCCAGATGTCCCCCATCCTATATCTGTGCATTTCATTTTTTCACCCTAAGTGCCGTACCTTGCATTTCTCCGCATTGAATTTCATTTTGTTAGCGTTGGCCCAGTTTTCTAATCTATTCAGGTCATTTTGAATTTTGATCCTGTCTTCTGGAGTATTGGCTACTCCTCATAATGTGGTGTCATCTGCAAATTTGATAAGTATGCCCCCAATTCTGTCATCCAAGTCATTAATAAAGATATTGAATAGCACTGGGCCCAGGACAGAACCCTGTGGCACCCCACTGGTCACTTCCCTCCAGGATGAAAAGGAGCCATTGTTGAGCACCCTTTGAGTTCGGCCAGTCCACCAATTACAAATCCATGTAACGGTTACCTTGTCTAGTCCACATTTTGCAAGCTTGTTTGCAAGAATGTCATGGGGAACCTTGTCAAAGGCCTTACTGAAATCGAGGTATACTATATCCACAGCATTCCCTTCATCTACCAAGCTGGTAATTTTATCAAAAAAAGAGATCAGATTTGTCTGGCAGGACTTGTTTCTCTGAAACCCATGTTGGCTTTTTGTGATTATGGCATTGCCTTCTAAATGTTCACAGACTCTCTGTTTAATGATCTGCTCTAGAATCTTTCCTGGTATTGATGTCAGACTAACTTGACGATAATTGTTGGGATCTTCTTTTTTTCCCTTTTTGAAGATGGGGACAACGTTTGCCCTCCTCCAGTCTGCTGGGACTTCTCCTGTTCTCCAGGAGTTCTCAAAGATTATTGCCAATGGCTCTGACATTACATTTGCCAGTTCTTTTAATGCCCTTGGATGTAGTTCATCTGGTCCTGAAGACTTATATTCATTTAGGTTAACCAAGTATTCCTGTACTATCTCTTTACTTATTCCGTGCTGAAATTCCTCTATTCTGTCTTCTTCCCTATTATCCTTAGGCTGAGCACCTTCTGCCTTTTCTGAGAAGACTGAAGCAAAGAAGGTGTTGAGTAATTCTGCCTTTTCTCTGTCCCCTGTTAGAATTTTGCCATCTTCTGCACGCAGTGGCCCAACCGTTTCCTTCCTCTTCCTTTTGCTTCGGACATACCCAAAAAAGCCCTTTTTATTGTTCCTAACCTCTCTAGCAGTTAGTAGGAGCCAGCATGCATTTGTCAAGAACAAATTCTGCCAGCTTAGAGCTGTGTTTTTAATTGGTTACTAGATTAGTAGATGGTAGGAATGCTGAGGATGTCATTTATCTCCAGATGCTTTCAGCAAAGCATTTGATATGATCCTCATAATAGGCAAAGATTAGCTGGCTGGGCCTATGTGATTTTGTTCAATCCGCTCAAGTCGTAAACTGGAGGGAAGAAGCAGGAGAAAAATCTTCCCTCTCCCACCAGCACAACTGAGAGGTTTAATAGATGACATAATTTTTAATGGTTCAAAATTCAGGTATTATTATTAGAATTTTAATTCTTCAGTTAACTCTTGGGTGTCTGTGATATCAAAAGATATTTAAAGAGGGTCTCTGATAAAGAAAAGGTTAAGAACCACAGATTTAGTTGATGGGGTAGAGAGAATTCTTATCACATTTTGAGATAAGAGCAGTACCTAACACATTGGAAGACAGAAACATAATTCAAAAGGATTTTAATAAACTAGAACATGAGCTGAAATTATAAAATGAAATTCAACAGAAACAAATGCAAATTCTACATTTAGGCCACTAAAACCAAATACACAGGATAGGGGATACTTGATTCAGACTGTGGAAAGGACTACATGTGAAAAGGACCTTGGAATTACAGTTGATCATAAATTGAACATGAGCCAGAAGTGTTATGCTCTAGTAAAAAAGGCAAATGCCTATTTAGCTTGTATTTCATAGAATCATAGAATCATAGAATCACAGAGTTGGAAGAAAGTTTCCAAGTCAAGAGAAATAATAGACCCACTATAGTCTATAGTGATCAGGTCTGGATTACTGCATTCAGTTCTGGATTCCTCATTTAAAGAAGGATATAGACAAATTAGAGCTTGTTCAGAGAAAGGCAACAAGGATGATAAGAGAGAACAAAACATATGAGAAGAGGTTGAAGGAGCAGGGCATGTCACTGAGAGGTGATATGATCACACTCTTTAAATATTTCAAGTGATGCCACAGAGAAGAGGGTGGAGGTTTCTTCTCTGCTACCTCAGAGGTTAGAACTAGGTCTAATGGTTTTAACTTACAGGAGTGCAGACATTGATTGAATATCAGAAGGAACTTCTTGACATTGAGAGAGATTTGGCAATGAAATCAATTACGAAGAAGAGAAGAGTTGAAGTCTCCTTCTCTGGGTGTTTTCAAAGAGAGGATGAACAGCTACCTGCTGTGGATGCTCTAGTTGTAAACCCGGCACTGAGCAGGGGTTTGGACCTGATGGATCATAGGCCTCATCTTTATCATAGAGTGTACAATAAAGAAGTACACTAGGTTAGTCAAAATTTACTGGACCCTTCATGGGAGAAGGTTTTGGACAAAATCTTTAAAATCTACCATGAGTTATGAGCTGAAGGAAAACTTTTACATAAATACAGTAAATGTGATCATAGATTTGGGACATTCTATCACATGTAGTTGTCGTAGGATAAAGCTCAGGAATTTTGGACTCAGCTCCATATGACATTGTTATATGTTTTAAAAACAAATTTTCAGAAGATTTTGTTTTTACTGGGAAAGATGGAAGAATAATTAGAAAGAGTATATGGGAAAATGCTACAATATAACGATCACTGCTTTGAGACTTTTCTACACCCAAAGATGGAAGGAAGCTGATATTTCAACACAAGAAAACTGGTTGGTGAAGATTTATGAACATGCTGAAATTGGACAATCTGATATTGCTGATGAAGGATAAATCTTTGATAACTTTTAAGACAGATTGCTTTTTTGAGACAAAGATGAGGAAATCTATCCGTTTTAGGTTTCATAAGATAGTAATAGTATGCTTACAGTAGAAATATGACTTCATTATCATAACTGGCAATTGTGGGTTATGGTCTTTGGTAAAGGAAGTTGTAGTTGTTGTTTTTGTTAGCTTTTTTCTTTTGTAATGTGTGTAGTATTTGTTGTATAGTTATTAGATGTTAGAAATAGGCTATTTTTGTGTTTGTGTTTTATGGTATTATATTTTATTAGATGTTGTTTTTAAATGTTGCTTTATATATAATTTTGTTTGTGTTTAATAAAAAAATATTATTAAACATTTACTGGACCTTTAAACAGAATGGATTAAATTACTGTGTTCAACATGCAGCATGGATATTAAAAAGTCCTATTAGAATTGTTCTATGACATGCCAATATGCACCTTACATGAGAGCAGGTGTTCTAGTACTGGCTTTGAGTCAACAAACTGCTTAACAATTGTCTTGCTTCAAACAGATGCTCACAGTCAGGTATGTTAACAACCCTGTAAAACTAAGGATGCATTGCTTGCTCCATGGTAGTCTTTGGGACTGTTCACATTCATTTTTATTAAAGTTGGATTATTAGCAATTTACAAAAAGGTAGGGGACAAAGATCTTGAATTCAGTTTCAGTTGACTAGTCAAATGTCATTAATCCTATAATGTATGTTCTGAAAGTGTTCTTTCTAAGAATGTATCTTGTGGAACTTTAAAGACTAACAAGTTCTATTTTGATATAAGGTTTTGTGGACTCCAGCCTGAAACATGGGCCTCAATTCAACATCCTCTCATCATATCCTAAAGATCTGCATGTGTACCTTATGCTACACTGACCCATATCCTGCCTGTTCATACTGAAGGATAAAATGAGGCAGATTTAGGACTTTAAAGTAAATGGATAAATGACTTTGGGCACTGTGTGGAGAGGATAGCAATACCAATTGACTCAAAATCCACACCTGCATGCATAAGGGTCACATACATGTGTGGCTGTCCCAATGTGAATTTTGGGCAGTAAGTGTTGCCTCCCTTTGTGGGTATTTAAATACATCCTTGGCTGTATGAGATAACTGAAATGCAAAAGATATAAACAGAGATCATAACCTTAATATTGATCATTAAATATTGGTTGAATCCTAAAAGAGATGCCAACACAGATATATAATTACATACTGTATATACTCATGTATAAGTCTAGAAATTTTAGTCAAAAACTGACCCTAAAAAACCTGGCTCAACTTATCCATGGGTCAATGTAGGAAGTGTACTTTATTATTTTAAAAAATAAAGGCACCATCTCCTTTCAGTGAGTAGACTAACAAGAAGGTGAGCACTTTGTCCACTCAGGAGCACCTAAAAGAAGCACCGACCCTCTCTACTCTCTTATCCATCTAGCCTTTAGGGTGAACACAAACAGTTATGTCTGCTGGAATTTTGTAAGTCATTTGGCATAGTTTTTCTTTGCTTCATTTTAAGATCTGTAATTTTGGCCCCAAAACCTGCCCTCGACTTACACATGAAGTCAACTTATAGTTGGGTATATATCATATATTGTCACAAAAAACCTTTCTCCTATTCAAGTTGTTGAAATTTCTATTATAATTTAGACAGATCGATTTGTATGCAATAGTTCTGTCAGGGGAAGACAGATCATGCACCTCTTTGCTGTTTCCTTTCTCCCTCTACCATCCTTGTAACCCTTGAAAAATCTCTTGATGGATTAGTCATCTGAAACACTGAGGGTTTTGTTGTGTTTAGCTGCAGCTGAAGAGGCAATCCACACAGAATGGGGTTGAAGAAAGCTATTTTCAGTAGAGTTCTACCTATGGCATGATGTTTCTGCTCAGTTTTGGGCAATTCCTTCCTGTCTACTGCAGCCCAGCATGAATCAGCTCCCCTAGAGCCCACTGAAGCAAGCTGGAGGAGAGAGGAGCAAAAAGGGAGTCCATACAACCATTGGAAACAACAATCACAAATCACACTTTAATGTGTTGGGGGTTCTTTTTTGCTAGCACCAAGTAATCCAATACTTTCACAGTTTGCAATTTATAAAAATATATGTGCATCAAACAGAGCCTCTTTATTGTTTTAATTAAACATTCCTGAGATACTTACATTTTTCAGGTGGTGTTATTGTAATTGTTTGAGCTGTAAACTCTTCATCAAAATATCTTGTGTCTGTCTCTGATGTCACTTGAGGTTTAAAAGGAGGAACAAGCTGAAAAAGTGGAGAACAAAAAAAAAAACCATATATGAATATACTCAAATTAAATTCAGGTGCATATAAAGGAGTAAGTAAAGATCTTTTGGCCTGTAGTGAGAATAACAGGTGGCAACACAATGATCCTAGATTACAAGTCAATTCACAAACAATTTTGTGAAAAATCATTAGGTTACTTTCCTTGTTATTTCAACTTAAATTTGAGAAATGGCAAGGATGGCTTGCTTTTCTGTAACTGTGGTCATCTACGCCATTATACACGTGGGATTTACACCTGCTCATAAATCATGACAGGAAAGTTCTAGAGATTATTTTGGTGGGAAGTACCTGACCTCCCTGCTACCATACAAGTCTTAGCCCACCAAAGCTACCCTATCCTTAGTTTTGAAGTCCACCAAGAAAACATAACAACAACAACAACAATAAATTTATTTATATACCGCCTTTCCAAAAAAGATCAAAGCGGTTTACAAAATTACATAAAAAACACATAATGCATAAATGATTTACATAAGCAAATAAATACCTAAACAGTACATAACATATACAAACTAAAATTCCACCCCTTAACTAAAATACAACCATCATTAAACAAAATTACATAAACAATTACATAAAATACTTAAACAATTTGCATAAACAAATAAATAAAATATCTAAAATACCTAAATAAAACATAATATATACAACTAAAATTCAATCCCTCATCCCTTAACTAGAATATAATCATTAAAGACTAATAATAATAAGAAAACAGAGGTGCTTTCCTCTCTCTTGCCTCCTTCAGTCTCTTCTGCCTGCAAGGCTCTTAAAGCAGAACAGAAGGGTGGGGCCGGTGGATGATGGGTGCTGGTCTCTTGGAGCCTTCAGGCCTCAGCTTCCCTTGCCTCCTTCAGTCTCTTCTGCCTGCAAGGCTCTTAAAGCAGGGCAGAAGGGTGGGGCTGGTGGATGATGGGTGCTGGTGTCTTTGAACCTTCAGGCCTCAGCTTCCCTTGCCTCCTTGTCTCTTCTGCCTGCAAGGCTCTTAAATCAGAGCAGATGGGTAGGGACAGTGGATGATGGGTGCTGGTCTCTTGGAGCCTTCAGGCCTCAGCTTCCCTTGCCTCCTTCAGTCTCTTCTGCCTGCAAGGATTTTAAAGCAGGGCAGAAGGGTGGGGCCGGTGAATGATGGGTGCTGGTGTCTTGGAGCCTTCAGGCCTCAGCTTCCCTTGCCCCGAGGGAAGGTAGAGCAGGTTGCAGGTTATGCAAGGGCACAGATAAACATTTTTTTTAAAAAAAAAATCACCATTACAGGTAAGCTGCCTGTTACTCTTTATTGTCTCTGTATCTCACCCAAATGGGTGACTAACAAGCATTCCCTTGGAGGTGGGGTCGATCACTGTAAAGCAGTGTTACCAAACACCAAGGTCAAAAATGGGCCTTGTGAACATCTAAACAATTAAGGGCCCTCACTAGATCAAAAGAGTGATTCTGGTAAAAGACAGGTATTGCAGGCTTGACTGACATGAAAACGCATGGCAATCTTTGATTTTTAAAAAACAAAGTTAGGTCTTTAAACAACTTTGTCTTTGTGGAAACAAGAATGGTTCATCACAATGAAGCACAGATATTTGCTTGCCCATTTTGCAACTAGAAAGACAACTTTAAGAACCAGCAAATGGTCGTAAATAGAGGCTAAGGGTTCAAATGGCTTTGATAACAGATGGGATAGAATTCATTTATGAGAAGGTTGGTCTCTTGGGGAGGCCAATGACCTTGGACTGCAATGTCTCCGCAGTGGCCTCCCCAGCCAGAAAGAGATGTGTTGGATGTCACCATGCATTCTGGAACTCAGAAGGGCATCCTGGATAGGAGGTTGGCAGGATGTACTCATCAATGAAAGATGGATCAAATGTGATCTAGAAGCAAGCAATACATCAGCTGATGCTTAAACCATGGGTTAAAGTAATGAAGAAACCAGTACTTTAGGGGGCAGAAACTCAAGTGGGCTAGCTAAGTTACAGAAGTGGTTGCAGTCATAAGACCTAGGAGCTTCTGAATTTCCAGTGTTGTATGGAAGTGATGAGCTAGCACCTGCACATGAGGATCTGTACCCTATCCAGTGGAAATAATGTTCTGACACATGCAAAGTCAAGAATTGCTCATCTGAAGAGAATTCTCTATGTTAGGCATAGGATGGACTTCTTCACATTGACCTGGAAATCCAACTCATGTAGAAAGGTAAGAGTGGGAGAAGACTTTTGCAATAGTTTGTTGCAGGAGAACCCTATAACCAACCAATCATGTATGGGTAAATGTGGAATCCTTGGATCCTGAGGAAGGAGACTACCACTACAACATATTTCATAAAGACCTGGATGCCATTGAGAGACCAAAGGGAACAACCTTGTAATGCTATAGGTCTACATCAACAAAAAACCTGAGGAACTTGCCACTCTACAGGTGTGTCATGATGTGAAAATAAGCATCCTTCAGGTCTGTTGGAGCAAGCCAGTCCTCACTATGCAAAAATTGTAGGATGGATTGTGGAGTCACAATTTTGAACTTCCAGAGTGTCATGGTCTGCCCTGGGGCTGATGAGGAGAGGGACTCTGAGTCTAACTTATATTGGTCTCCGGTTATTAGACCCTTGGAATGGTATTTTGGACTACATCTGTGCTTATCCCTTTTGGCTTCCTGGTATTTGACTAGGCTTTGCAGTCTGGACTTTTACTCTGGCCTCCTGATCCCTGCTCTCTGCCAGCTAAGGCAAACAGGACACAAGGGCTTCCTGAACATCCAAGACTAGATGCAGACCTGTTTCTGGGACTTTGAAACAGCTGGAAAAATAACCTGTGGGTCTGCAATGGTGTGGAATAATCTCTCCAGCACCTTTGTTCAGAAAGTTGGTAGAATTCTGTGCTGTGTCCCAAACCTGAATCGTGAGACAAAGGATAATTTGGGATCGAGTGCCACTTTGCTTGTTAAGATAGTACATGATGGCGGTGTTGTCATTCAATACCTGCACAGTACTAACTTGCCCTTTAAAAAGGTCTCAAAGAAGTGAAACACTTTTTCTACTGCTGTAAGCTCCAGAGCACAAATGTGGAGGATCTTCTCCTCTGATTACCATAGATTGTGTAATATGTATTTGTTTAAGTGAATTCCCCATCCCATCCTCAATGAATCTAATATGATGAAAGCCTGGTGTTGATTAACAGAAAAAGGCTTGCTGCTTTGGATGGATCAAGCCGCCAAAGGAGGAAGTGTTGAACAGGCATTAGGATGGTGAGCCACTTTTTAGAGAAAATCTCAAAGTGGGTCGAATGCAGAGATGAAGCAGGCCTGAAAAGGCTGCATTCAAAGATGAGCGTTCTGGGTCACTAAGGTGTCTCACAGTTAAAGAGGTCTGCATCATCAAATGGTAAATCCTTGATTACTGAATGGACCTGCTCTGACAATTCTGAAGAACAAAGCCAGGCGTGTCTTTGAAAAGTTTCCACATTGCCCATTACCTTATCTCCATAATCAGCTATGTGATAAATAGTCATTATAAGCATGGCTGGCTAATTTGTGAGCTTCAAATTGTAAAACAAAGCCATTCTGTAGTCTTTATCACCCAGCTTATTCAGGAACAGCCATCTTTTCCCACAGAAGTTGGTTAAATCCATCCATGCAGTTCAATAGTTCAAAATGTTTGAGATCTGGGCACCATTGGAGAACTTTCTCTCCATTGCATCCAGCTTTTTGCCTTACTTGTCTGCAGGTGTCGAGTGCAAGTGGCAGGAGGCTTATGATTGTGCAGCATTGACCATAATCAAATTATGCTTTGGATGCTATGGCAGGGGAGTAATTCTTGAGTTGTCTATGTTGTAAACAGTCTCCAACTTACTTGATTTTGATGGGATTGAAGATTAAGTTGTCTACGTTTTTCAGATAGCCTATATTAGGGAGGCATAGATAGAGCAGCTGAGCCCACAGCTAGTGCTTGAACACGATGGAATACTCGATTGTCTGTGGCTGTTTGTTGCTGTTCGACATGTAGATCTGGAGATTTTGCCATTCTTAGCATTTGATCAACAAGCACTTTTACATTGTCAGAGGAAGGGTCCATGGTGCCCAGCATAATCGGCAGCATATTTGTTCCTGGCATGGGCAAACATGCAAATAGAATCCAAACCCTAGGCAGATGTAGCAGTTGTTGTTAGAGCCTACAAGGTATGATCTATTGCAGTGGTTCTATCAGAAACCGAGACAATGACAGCCTTGCCTGTCCTCTTCTTTGTAAAGTCTTGGACAAGTACAGTTCAAGACAAGGCTGGTTTCTGGCAAATAGCATAAGTGGTTTGCATAAGTAGTTTGCACATTTGCAAATTAATCCTTCCTTCCCAGGATCACACAGGATATATATATCCAATCCTTTTCCAGGCTACCATTCTCTGAAGATGCCAGCCAGGCTATCATTCTCTGAAGATGCTGGCGAAACGTCAGAAAGGAACTCTTCTAGAACATGGCCACATAGCCCAAAAGCGCCACAAAAAACTATGGATGCTGGCCATGAAAGCCGTCGACTCAGCATAAGTGGTTTTTGGGGCAACAGATTTGGATCCCCTTGCACCCTGCTGAACAGAAGCAAGAACAGATGGCTGATCCCTACGATTGGAACGGTATTGTCTGTGTCTTGAATAATGTCCTGGGTAAGCCTCATGGAGCATGGTTTCTTTTAAGGCATCTGTAGCAGCAAACAAAAATACTGGTAGTTTTGGCAGAAAGCCCCTTATATTGGGCAGCTGAAGGTGTGAGGGGCTACTGCCAAAGCACTTTAGAATGCTATGGGAGGTTCTGAAAGAGGTACTACATAGATTCAGGACAACGCCATTTATGTGAGTCATCGAGACCATAAAGAAGAATGTTAGTTGTCTGCTTGATAACTGACGTAATATTTATGGCTATGTAAAGGGGGTGGAGAAGAAAGAACAATAAGACTTATTAAGACCAAGGTCTAAAATTATCTAGCTGCACTACTGCCATGATAGAGAATGCAAGATTTACATGCCCCCCCTTTTTTTAAAGTGAATTCAGTGACTATCTCTACTGAAGATCACATCAGCTGCTGATGCACACAGACCTGAACAGAAATAGCATAAAACGATTATTCGGTGGAGGGCTTACAAATGCATAATTAGTGCACAAACAAGAATGTCACACCTATAACACCACTGGACATGAAAAATGGACATAAAATATACTTAATATACTGTTTCAGTCATAACATTCGGACTCTAATGAACTATTTCTCATCCCATCATAGTGTCATCTTCTACAATGTCCTTTTTCTTTAAACTAGTTTTCCATGAGAACTAAACAAGGAAAACTTACGCATTGTAAACCTGGAATGCAGGTTAGCATTCTGTTTTTAAATCTTGATTTGTAAAGATTGCTATAATTTGTTTCTTAGTTTAGATATCATGGGAAAGGTTTTACAAACTCAGAGGGTATCACCAAAGCCAGAAATGTGAAGGGAGGATTAGAAATTGAGTTTGTTGCTCATTCCTCCTCCAGCAAGGCATGGTATATTGAACCATGTAAATTACATCTGAACTGAGCCACTTCAACTGATATTTAGTCCATGAAAAAAATCCAACCCATATTTGACAGAAAATCGCAGACTATTACTTTATACCTGAAACACAGTCTGAATTAACCTGTTAATACATTTGATCATGCTGGACACTATTTTTTCGCTCAGCTCTTTGCACAATTGCTTATAATACAGAGTCACCAGGAGACTTCAAAGATGACAGAAAAGGAACTTATGCATGTGGCTGCCATGTTTCATACTATACTGGGGCCACTGAATGAATTGAGGTGACAATCTCAGTTGAAGGCACTGTAGTTTGATAATTTCCCTTTCTCTGACATTAGATTTAGTTCTTCTCCAAGGACTCTACAAGATCCTGTTCGATATATAGCTAATTACTGTTATAAAAATAGTTTCCATCTAATTTCATTTTCAGATAATTTACTCTCAAAATTGTAGTCAAAATTTTTGATTGTTTAACCCCTAATGTAGTTATTTCTTAACATCACATATAACTGATAAAACACTTCACAGGAAATGATACAGGGCACAGAAAAAGCCACTCCATCCTTTGCTTCTGAATGTACTGAACAGGCATGTTTCCAATTAGGCTTTACTAACAAATACTTCACTTCACTGCTTAACAATTTATCCATTTGTCTGACACTGAAGAATGAGCATGCCAGGCACAATCTGCTGCCATAGAGCTGGAGACAGGATTCAGGCTGGGTTTTGTTTTTTTGTTTTGTTTGTTTTTTTCATGGCAGGGCTTAGCTTTGGAATATATGATATGAAAACAAGAGAAACAGGAACCCTATTCACAAAATAGATTCAGAACTTTGGATAGCTCCTTTAGAGTCAGACTAAAACCTGGAATGGATTCACAGGCCCATGGAAGTCACTAACCACCACTGAGAAAAGGTTTTACATCCAATGAGGATTTACAAACAGGCTTACATTCAAATACTTCCCCTTCAGAAGATACGAACTGCTCTGCTTTGCCAAATTCAATCTCATATAGCCTATTATTGTTTTGGAGGTATGGTTTTTTAAAGAAATGCAGCTGTTGTTTTTCATGCTAAGTTTTGAAGAAATACTTTATGGAAACTAAGTGCTATTATTATCTCTGTTACATAGTTCATCAGAGTTACTAACTGAATCCAAATACTGACCACAGTGATTCGAACTCTATGCAAGAATCGAGGAATCATTGAGATATCATTGGCTACCTCAATGACCAAGCAGTGTCATTTTTTTGTAACTGTGCTGTTGTGATCCTAAGGCAAGTTCTTTTGGATGTTTTGTAGTCCATTTGGAATTGCTCCCATAAGCATCTATTATCACAGGGACCACAGTTGTTTTGTTTTTGCTGAAGCAATTAACTCTCAAATTGAAATGTTTTGATGTTTTATTATCTTTCCCCTCTCTTTTTCTTCAGTTCAGCTATCCCTAGGTATCGTTACATCTATAACACAAACTTACTTTCTTTTTTTAATCATAGTTATGTCTGGCATATTATGGGGCTAAACACAGGCAAAAAGAGGTGCTTTCAGGCTGGCTTGAAGGCATGGCATTTAGATGACACATGCCTTGAAGCCAGCAGGAAAGTGACCTCTAGGCGCTTTATGCAGAGAAAAGCCATTTCAAAAAGAAGCAGCTTTTTTCCACTTCTTCCTGACTTGAAGTCATGTCATGTGGTCATGACATGAGCACTCCAGCTGCTTTGGGAGCCGGCGGTGCAGTTGGTGGGGTTTCAATGTGGCTTCAGAAAAGGCAGCATCAAGCCACTTTTTCCTGCCCATCTGTTTAGCCCCTATGTTCCAATTGTTTATCAGACTGAATGACCAAGATGGATTTTAAAAAAACTTAAATAAATGGTTAATTTCACAGTACATCAGTGGTTTATATAATAAAATGTTTACACAAAAGATTTAAATGTTGGGGGAGATCCATTAAAACCTTCAAATAAAAATATTTAGTCCTATTATTTTCCGAAATCTGACTTCTAAAACATTTCATGTAGTATTACAAATGTACATGGGGTTGTATGCTCAAGTTTCTTCTAAAATTGTTCTGAAGAAACTATAAGAATGTCAGATAACCTCATGAGGCATGAAGAATTGCCTCTGAAAGAGAGAAACTTGCACTTCATGCATGTATGTGGGCTTTTAGGGGCCTGAGTTTTTACCACAATCTAGAATGAAACCACAGGTTAGTTCTGAAATACTTACAATGTAGTTGTAATAATTTGGATAAACACATGCCCCGAGAGTTAAAAACAATTCTTCAGGCCATACATTCTCCCATGTACTGCATTGTAGAGGGGCAGGGCCTGGAAGGGTTGACGGGACATGAGGACTGGAGGACCCAGGGGAGAGCCGAGAACAGTACGGAGAGGAGAGGAAACAGGTGGGCACCAGGGAAGGAGGGCAGGCCACTCCCCAGTTAAATGCTGAGGGGAAGAAGCCCTTAAAAAGAGAGAGGGGCAGGTGGCCGGAGGAGGCGGAAGGAATCGTGGAAGACGGAGGCGTGGAGACGTGGTCGGTGAAGGAAGAGGACAGACCGGCCCCAGTCCGCTGGGAGCTGGATGCACCATCTTGCCACATAATTCTGGGGGAAGACCTAGGGTAGGTCCACACCTGGCTGTCTTACTACCGTACCCACACTAGGAAGGAGACTTGGGAGACTGCCCCAGAGCCGCAAGTCTAGCTGGCTTGTAACCAGACTCCTAAGACCTAGAGGAGCATTGGTGGGACCCTCGAGGAGATAGGATGGGAGTACAGGCCCAAATCTGCAGGCCATGAGAAGGCAAACACACAATGCCTAGAAAAGCAGCATCCCTGTCCCGAACCACTTGAGAGTTCATGAATGAAGGGAAGACTTACCCGGCAACCCGTTTGGCTTAGAGGGCCGGTTGTTTAAGTTGTAACCACTTTATTTGACAATAAAAGTTTACTTTGCACACCTGCAAGCCAGTGGCATGTGTGTTTGTTTACCCCATCATGGGAACCAGATGAACCCTCAAACTCCTGGGCCCTTGGCCCCGCCCACATGTATGTTCATTTGTCTGAGTGTCTCTCTTGTCTTATTTGCTCAGGATGTTCTGTCTCATTTTTGGATAGAGAGGCATTTGATAGAATGGAGTCAGACATCTGTCCAATCAATCCTACATGACTGGTTTAGTTTTCAGGGTTTCAAACACCCAGCAATAGCAGGTTAAATGCAATTGACTAATTTATTGAGAAGCTCAGATATCTTTAGTACCCTCCAGCCCCATATACTAAATTTGGATAACTTACATGCTCTGTAACTCTGTAACTGGAATTAGGATCAAAATTTAAGAATAGATGTGAGGACTGGAACTATGCTCCTGCAATGGACACAAAACCATAAGCTTCTAAAAGCTTTAATATGTGATTATCAAGTAGTGAGAGAATTTTCACTTTCCAGGATTACTTTCTAATGGTGTGAAACCAAGTTGAAGACTGAAATTCAGAGGTTTGATGTTCACTTAATGAAATATTTTTTCCAGAAAGAATACCCTCAACAGTTGCAGCAAATAGCTTAAGTATCAGGAAAATAGCATGATAAACTAAAAAACAGAAACAGAGGCCTATATCCAACTGAGAGTCCTAGTAAGAGTTGACCCACTGAATTAATTGTAGATTGGTAAATCAACAGCTGAGTAAACCACACTCTTTCAACAGGTTTACTAGAGTTGAGACTAGTAAGTTACATATAAACCAAAATATGAATTCTCTAGAACTAATGATATCAGGAGGTCAAGATCCTGTAATAAAAATACCTCTTACACCAGGCTGAAGATGTTCCAACGCACTGCAAATCAGAACATTTGGAAATCATGACCACTCAATTTCTCCAGTTCTGAGAAATGAGTAGCTAGAGAGAGCCTTCAAGGTCCTGCCCCAGATGTTGTCTCAATGGGGCTAAACACACAGGCAAAAAGAGGTGCTTTCAGGCTGGCTTAGGCGTGGCATTTAGATGACACATGCCTTGAAGCCACCAGGAAAGTGTCCTCTAGGCACCTTATGCAGAGAAAAGCCATTTTGAAAAGAAGCAGCTTTTTCCTGCTTCTTCACAGTTTGAAGCCATGTCATGTGGTCATGACATGAGCACTCCAGCTGCCTTGGGAGCCATTGGTGCGGTTGATGAGGTTTCAGTGTGGCTTCGGAAAAGGCAGCTTTAAGACACCCTTTCCTGCCCATCTGTTTGGCCCCAATGTGCTCTGCAGCTGGAAGATGTTGAAGACATGTTCCAGCACCCCAATCCACAGCACCTCAGAAACCTTTTGGTTGGGGCTCTGCTTGGGTTGTTTTTGGGGGTCACATTTGATCATTAATGACCATAAACATGAATCCCCAAAGATAGTAGGTCCTAAGTCTGGTTTATGATCCAGTTTAGCTTGAACCCTCATGTTTTGGTTATCTTTTAAGAGTTCCTTTGTGAGAAGGAAGAGCATGTTCATTGGGAAACCATTTACAATTTTTTCCCCAGAAATTTCCACAACAACATTATGCATTGTATTTATATTAAAAATTGTTTTAAAAACAGGAATTACCAGCTTCACATTTGACTTCACTTATTACTCTCTTTTTGGGCTTAATCACTAAAGCACTGAGTGTAGGCTAATTCCACTAAGGTCCAAAACACACTGCAGAAATAATCCAGTTTGAGACTGCTTTAACTGCCCTGGCTCAGTGCTAGGGAATTCTGGGAACCGTAGTTTTGTGAGACATTTAGTCTTCTGTGTCAGACAGCACTGGTGCCACAATAAACTACAATTCCCAGGATTCCCTAGCATTGAGTCAGGGCAGCTAGAGTGGTCGCAAACTGGATTATTTCTACTGTGTGTTTTGGACCTGTCTTTTATAAATGCTACTGCTTTTATCTATCAAGGCTTGAAGAGAGCATTTGAGAATTTAAAAAAATAAAATATGGTCTTTTAGCATTTGGGGGTGCTATTTCATATGAATGGAACATCTAAGGGAGTGAGAAAATCTTTAGTAAAGTAACTCTGTTTCTTTAAACAAATCATTTTTTAAATGAACTTCTGAAACTGTACAGTATCACAAAAATGTATATTTTTTGACTCAATTGTTGAATGAAGTGCACAAACAAGGATACAAACATTACTTAAATTTCTGCTTTCCTCTTGTCTCTAGTTTTCAAAAAGTGGCTGGTAGCTATTATTTTTAGATTTAGTTTCCCTGAGAAACAAGACAGAATTGCTTCCAAGAAAGGTTGAAGAGAGGTTGATGTTCATTTGTTTAAGGAAGGTTTGAGGACAAGCATCTTAGTGAGACTTTGCAAAGCATCCTTGTTTTGTTGATACAAAGAACTGCCAAAAGGTGTTATTGAAAGAGAAGAAGAAGATGCCAGGGAACATGCTTCTAAAAACTCAAACATGTCCTGAAGATCTTAGAAAAGGGATGTCTGCCAGGTGAACAAAAATGTGTCTGAACTCTATTCAGAAAGAGAAATCATTTTCATGGAACTATAAAAAATATTAAAATGATGAGTTAAAAGTAATTTGTGTCATGATGAATTAGACACAAACATACAACTCTCCTTAAAAGCCACAACACAGCATAATACTGTAAAATAAAAGAGAGAAAAAAATCAGCTATAGATACTTCACAACACATTTCCTTTTTGATCACATGTGTATTTCAAGAGTTATACTACTACTACTACTACTACTACTACTAATAATAATAATAATAATAATAGGATTTATTTCTATTCCACCTTTTCCGGTGGGGAATCAAAGTGGATTACAGCAGTCAAGCAAACAGCTTCATTCATATACTGCTTCACACTGCCTAAGCAGTGTCTAAGCGGTTTACAACTGTAAGCTACTTGCCCCCAACATTTTAGTGACCTCAGAAGTATGCAAGTCTGAGTCAAGCTTGAGCCCTTTTGTGGGTATTGAACTTGCCACCTTATGGTTTTGAGTGAGTTGCTGCAGTACAGGCATTTAACCACTGCACCACCAGGGCTCTTCTTACATACTATTCTTATAAATTCTAAAAGAGTAACATGTAAAATTATTTGCACAACATTTTATATAGAAGTCGCTTTCCCATAACTTGTCAAGCATTCATTACCTCGCAAAAGCTATTTTTATGACAGACAGAATAGTGAATGTATGGGCCCAGGTTTATTAAGTGCTACATAAAGATTGTAAGAATATGTCTTTATAAAAGACTGGACGACAGTGAAATAAGTTGACGATCCACAATACTTCTAATGGCCCCATTTTTAAACAGCTTCTGATTGATGGTCACTCAAAACACTTGCACAAATGCTGCCCTCAAGCCAAATGATGATGATCTGTGAGTCAGTAGAAAGGACTAAATCCAATCCTCCAGTATCCAGCCTAGATGGCTCATTTATAAGCATTTTGTGATATACATAGTTAGCCGTTTCAGAGTGACGGTTTGTACAGTCAGTCCTTCATTTCTGTGAGGATTCTTTTCCAGTCCCCCTCCCCCCCCCACAGATGTCAAAACACACAGGACCTCAAACCCTGTTCTTCCTAATAGTGGCGCGAGGTGTGCACGACCACCCTGGTGCAGCCACATACAGTACATGGCGCACCACTGGGGAGAATGGGGAAGGTCCATCCAATCCGCAGATGCTCCACTCTGAGGATGGCAAGCTTGCAATTTTGAAGGGCCAACTGTAGTAAAATAAATACATTTTTAAAAAAAGTAACATAATTTTTGTCTTTGGGCTGATATCACTATGAATTACATGGTTGATACCAGGTAAATATAAGTATATTTAAGTCATAAACTGAACAAGACAGAACTAAGGCCGAACATTAATACTGTACTTTCCACTGAAACAAGATAGACCAAAATGCTTCCTTTTTCATAGTACTATTATTTTACAGAACTATTTAGAATCTGCATTTTTAAAACAACAGATAATTTTAATATATTCAAACAGATAAAAAATGTAATATCATTAGGAAAGTTTCAGTGTCAGCCCATACCTACCTTTTTATCATATACATCTTGCCAGTTTACTCCAGCAAAGAAACTGTGTCGCATAATTTCTTTAGCATCGTCTGGTCCTCCACCAAGACTATTTCAAATGGAAGTATAAATTACATAAGTCTTATTAGTTAAAAATAAAAGAGGGGAGAGGGAATGTTCATTTAACCTAGATATTTTAATCTATCACTATGAAAACTTAACACCATCCTATGAAACACTATGGTATTACAAGTTGCCCACTTAAATAATTCCATTCTTGAACTTGAATATCCTTCCAGTTAGAGACCAAGTAATTTTAAAATTTAGAATATATACACCTAGTTTTACACACCTTTACAAACACAGCTTTGAACTCATGTAGTCCCACCTGTACTGGATACAACCTGCAGTCCAAATGGGGTAGAAATCATGGAGAGCTCAGACACATTTTCATAATTTATGTTGCTTTGCATTTTTCTGGAAGATGCAAAATATGCACTTTGCATGGGCCAAAGATGCATCATATAAGGAAGCATCAAGTACTTCCTATTCCATTTGCATCATAGCCTAAAACTGCTTCAAGATAAAACCTGTTTTGCTGTAAATATGCCTCAGTGCTTCCAACTGCAAGCACCCATATAGAACTACAATGATATTTATTAATTGGAACATAGATTCTGACAAAGAACAGTTTTTGTTATTTGTTGTTGTGTGTCTTCAGGTCATTCCTGACTTATGGCAACCCAAAGGCAAACTTAAAATGGGCTTTTCTGGGACTGAAAGTGTGATTTGTCCAGTGTCACCCAGTGGGTTTCCAAGGCTGAAGAGAGAATTGAAACCATGTCTCCAGAGTCATAGTCCAATGTTCAAGCCACAACCACACTGTCAACAACAATTGAGGGACTAGCATTTTCCACTGACCTCTTCAATAGAATTCTATGTTTCAATTTGGATGGTTTTTAACTTCCTATGATGGCTTCTGAGTTCATCCAAAAAAAAATTTCTACATTATTTTACCTCTTTTATTCATTTTACTTCTTGCAATAATCTTCCGTCTCTTACTGTTTATGTTGCTTCATCCCAGCATCCCTTTTTCAATAAAATTGGGCTATCCATTGTAAACATGTTGCCAGTAGTCTATAGTCAGTGATGCTCTCATTAAAAAAATAATAATAAAAAGCAGGCCTTTCCCCCTTTTAATTCTCCTATAGTGAGATATTATATGTAGCTGATTTTACCTATTATTTTATGGGACTTTTAATTAGTCACCCTGTTGTTTAAAGAGCAGTGTGTTTGTGTGCACATGCATATGCATATGTGCACACAAACACACATGTGCCTTTTAAGTGCTGAGTCAGCATGATTCTTTTCAAATTTCAACCTCCATCTCTGTGGGCTATTAATTACTGGTTTCACTCCATAGCCAGAGCAACTATTTTTAAGTTATGTGCACTATTTCACAATACGATCAGCCCTCCTTATCCATTGATTTTTTTTTTATCCATGGATTCAATCATCCATGGCCTGAAAATATTTTTTAAAAGTATAAATTCCAAATAGCAAACCTTGATATTCCATTATATATACATTTTGTTATGCCATTATATTTAATGCGACTTGAGCATCCATGGATTTTGTTATCTACAGGGGATCCTAGAATCAAACCCTAGCAGATAACAAGGACCCACTGTATTTCACATTTAAACAGAAAATAGAGATTAATGGAAAATTGTTCTAGAAAATAACTCTTTTAGATTTACCGTTTATTTGGATCTTTTATCAGCAGACCTGAAAGCAATGATTTTGCATCAGATGAGAGTGTTCGAGGGAATTTTATATCCTCCATTAATATTAGTTCAAAAAGTTTTTCATGATCCTGGTTGTAGAATGGCAATCTGCCACACATCATTTCATACATAACAACTCCAAGTCCCCACCAATCCACTGCACGACCATAGTCATTGTCTTCTAAAACCTAAAATAATAAAATAAAGGCATTAATATGTATACTAGATATCCATTCTTTTAAAGCTAACTCCAGTATGTCTATCAATTATGTATCCCATCATAAGCAGTTAAGCCAGGCCCTACGCCTGGGCATGAAAGAGCCCTCTTTGCTTGTTCAGCCCACATTTCTGCTCTGATAACACAGACCTGGCTGATGGCAAGGCAAACAGCACTGCAAATATGAGGGCGTGCTGAGAAGTTCTTGGCCTGCTCCACTTCCCAAAATCTGAGTGTAATTTTCTCACTGAAGCTTAGAAGAGTGTACCTTTGTACGTAAATTGGCAAATTGCAGGATCTTAGATCTAATTTCTGGATTTTTTCAGATCAATGATAGAGTCATGTCAACAAAAGTGTGCCATCATGATGATTCTGTTCCTGTTTCTACAGAACAAAACTCCAAAGGAAATCCACAAGTTTATGATGCCAACAATGAGAGACAAGTGCCCTTCATACTCAACTTTGAAGAAGCGGTGTGCCAACTTTCGGTGTGAACATTTTGGGACCAAAGATGCAGCAAGATCTGGGAGGCCTTCAACAGGGTCAACTTCTGAAATCATTGAGCATGTTTATGACCTGATTTTGGCAGATCAGCAAAGCTCAGCTAAAACAATTGCTGAGACATTAGAGATGATTTGGGAATGCACTGGGTTTATTATTCACAAGCACTTGGCTATGCAGAAGTTGTCAGTCATTTCAGCTGCTGAAATGTTTAAATGCTTACCAGAAACAAAATCCAGTAGAAACCCCCAAGTTACCAAGATACCTTGGGATAAAGAAGGTATTTTGATGACTATCTTCAGAAGAGCCAAACAGTTAATGCAGAGTATTACTCTAACTTGCTGTGCTTATTAAAGGAGGCACTGAAGGAAAAATAGCAAGGAAGGCTGTGGAAAAGTATTCTCTTTTTGCACCACAATGCACCTCCTCACAGGGCTGGCAAGACGACGGATGTTTTGAGAATTTGAGGTTTGATTGCATAGACCATCCACCTTAGTCATTAGATCTTGCTCCATCTAACTATTTCCTATTTCCATGCCTTTAAAAGAGTTTGAAATAAAGAACATTTTAAATGTTTCAGAGGTGATGGCAGCAGAAGACCAGTACTTCAGTGACCAGATATCAGATTTTGTTTTTTGAGGGGTTAAACAAATTGAGAAATAGCATGCCAAGTGTGTTGAGAGCTTTGGGATGAATATGTGGAATAGCATATATGTTTCATGCCTCTTTTTGTTTGTGCGAAGAACATTTCAGCACCCCCTCATAATAATACATCTGTAGGTTGCTCCAACAACCTTTGTCTCAGGGTATTATTAATTCTGTTAGAGAAATGAAAAATCTCTATATACCTTCCTTTCAATATAATTGAAGGCCACATTGTGCTGCCAGTACACCTATCATTTGGATAGGGTGAATATAGTATGAGATTCATCGATGCCTCAAATTGGCTAACTGATAAAAGATGCACTCTCCTAGTATGTGAAATGAAGGTATATTTCAAATATTTTTAGATACGATTTACCTGAAAATAAATTAACCATTCAAATAAATTAAGTTTTTTTACAGGCAAGGGCCAGATCCCATTAGCCCTGTACACCAGTGATTACTTGGGCTGACAGAAAAAGCCCATCAGCAGATTAGGAGGTGGAGGTTACCATCCTCCATCCAGCCTGTTCACACCTGCAGTATCCACTCTGGAGGCTGAATTTTAAGTGATGCAAAGAGTAAGGAGAGAAGCAGAGTACCCTGTTGGAGTCATTCAGGGGGTTCCTATGGAGCAAAACCATCTAGTGTTAGATCTGCTGACAGGCTTCTTCCATCAGCTGATGTACATGGTTAAATCAAGGTCCAGGTATCTGTCTCTGCAGTTACACATTTCATATAATGTATTTCTTGTGACTTATTTCATTTTTCCAGTATTATGTTTGGGAATATATTATTCTATCTCCAAATGATGGATCATGGATAGTTTAGTTAGTTTAGTTTATCAAATGTAATTTTTCACATGGACAGAAAGAGTCCCAAAGCAACTTTTAAAATGATTAAAAACAACAACAACAACAAAATACAATACATAATATTTTCATTAAAAACCATACTAAATACTGGAGGGGAAAAATCTATCTGTGAAAAATTTACTTTAAGAACAAAATGTCCCAATCCATGACAGGAGTGAGAAACAAAAGTAACCATCCAAGCCAGGATTAAATAAATGCCCGCCCAAAGAGAAACCCTTAACCTGAAGCCTAAAACATGAAATTTTGTCACCAAGTGAACTTCACTAGCAAAAAGATTACATAATAATGAGACTACTATAGAAAAAATAATGAGGCTACCACAACAAAGCAAAGAAAAATGACTAAAATTGGGAAAATATTTATAATTTTGCATGCATTTCATCTATCTATCTATCTATCTATCTATCTAAAGTTTCAAATTCACTTAACAAAATAAATATTTTGCAGTATCAAAACTAAGATCTATAAAAGCATTGCCTCAGAAAAACCAAAGCAAAATTATTTTGGACACTATTATTAAGACTAAATGTTATTACTCTGATGGCCAAGTACTAGAAACACATATTCAAAAGTAAGGTTTAGTAAGTTCTTTGGTTCTTAGTGGCTAGAACATGTGCATAGGACAATGTTCTTTATTCCTTACAAGAGATAGGTAGTAGGATAAAATTTTAACAATGACACAAGCATTTTATCAGGACTACTATAAAATAAATGTCAATTTATAAGCAAGGTTTCATCCTGAGTCCTTGTTTTGTTAACTCGAACTTGGCAATCAAATATTTTTTTTATTTTTACACTATTGCAGAAGTGCATTTTTCTAGGTTTCCAAAACCACCTTATTCAACCTTCCCCATCTGTCACCATCTGCTTCTTTTTAGCACATACTTTTTGTGTGATCACACAAGCATGTGAAAAATAACTAACATTCAGATGATTATCTGCTCGTACATTTGAGGACTGGGCATAATAAAAGTGAACTGCCAAAAACATACTTAACACTTTTAATTTTGATGGGTCTTGCATAGGAACTAAATTTGATTTTCAAACTGTTTTACAATTAGAGGACTGAGCAAGTATTGCTACCTCAATAGAAAAGCTTGAAGTCCATATAATTAACAGAATAATAGTTATGATTTTCAATGGATATAAACATAGAAATAACTCTCTAGCTAAAACAGAAACTAATCACTTAAAGATACTGAATTTTGCATTTTGACCTCTGAAGCAATCCATGAAAAATCTGTTCAGTGTGAATAAGTACAATTTTATGTTGTTGATTTTAAAACACTTTAATACTCTTTTCTATTAAATATTATTTTATGCAGAAGAATTAACCTACATAAAGAAAACTAGTTTATTGAATCTGAAATATCGCTGTGATGGGTGTGATATGATATATGAATCTGAATTAACACAACTGTACTAATACTTAAAGTTTTTTTTTAATAAACTTCAGTATTTGAATATACAATTACTGTTCAACTGTATTTGAGTACACAATTCAAGAACGAGAAATAAGTAGTGTTCCATATACTATTAGACTGCAACCACCATCATCCCTTGCCATTAACCATACTAGCTAGGGTTGGTGGTAACTGCAGCCCAACATCATGGTCCCTTCCCTTATTGTAATTAAATAAAATATAGCATATTTAAATAGACAAAATA
The DNA here is from genome assembly GCA_034509955.1 of Urosaurus nigricauda. Classification (NCBI taxonomy): domain Eukaryota; kingdom Metazoa; phylum Chordata; class Lepidosauria; order Squamata; family Phrynosomatidae; genus Urosaurus; species Urosaurus nigricauda. Next base: position 319,876,220 of record JAOEGL010000001.1, read on the forward strand.
AATGATGACCTACCTCAGGAGCCAAATACTCTGGTGTGCCACAGAATGTTTTCATAGTAGCTGCATCTGTGATTCCTTCTTTGCAAAGTCCAAAATCTGTAATTTTTATGTGTCCATCTTTATCCAACATTAGATTCTCTAACTGTATTTTACAAATATACAAAATCATATTTTAACTATTTTAAAGGAAAAAAATAGTTTTGTTAAAAAAACTGTCACATTCAATGTTATTAAAATTTGAATATAATTAAGAGTAAAACTGCATGAGATATGAGAATTGAATAATTAGACCTCTCAATAGCTCTGGATCTTTTGTTTGTCTTTTGGTTAAAAGTGGTTGCAGGTTCCCCCAAATTGGATGAAGATTTAACCTTTTCCCAGTGCTGTTTTTGCCTTAAACTGTACCTCTTGCCCAACCTACTATTCCATAAATGAGCCAATAATAGTTTACAGGGCCCAATTTTATCTATTTTGAAATTCATGGGGTCATGATAAATTAACAGGCAATTTGAAGGCACATACCACACACAGTATCATAACTGTCATGTATATATTCTCATAGGGGGACTATTAATTTCTATTTGGAAAATATCTGTATTTATAGTTCACATAACCATCTCTAAGCAGGTCTTGAAATAGTTTTGCAACAATAAGTGGAAACTTTGACAATTAACAGATTATCTTGAGAAATGAACTCCATATCCTGCTAAAAACATATACATTGAAAGAAAAGAATGATATAAATAGTGGCCTATGAGGATGATCAGCAGAGCCTACATAAACCACTTCACATGCTGCAAAGCAAAGCTGAGCTGAGACAGACAGGTTTATTATCTGTAGCTGTAACTCTCCAACTAATCTTCTATGCATTTGACATATGGGGTATCACACTGCTTCTGCTGCTCAACCTCAAAATCTTCTAAATGAGGACTGAGCAACAACCCCAGATTTGGAGGCCACGATGCTGCACATTCTCCCATGCCCACTCCTTTAACTCTGCATTTCAAAAAAAAAAAAAAAACAGCTATAAAAGACCTGAACCCTCAAGGACTATTATGGAGAAAGTGTAGCCCATGGACCATACACAACCCCCTAGGACAGTGCTCCTCAGGTTATCTGATGGGAGCAGGGTCTGACATTTTGACCCCAGTGTTCTAGTAACCAGTCTCATATATGTATGCACTGACTAGTAGCCAATGCCCACAACTGGTACTTTCATTCCTGTATAACTTTCAGGGACCAGCAAACAGCCTGGAACAGTACAACCTTCAGAAACTGTTTTGCAACTTCTGAATCCCCAGAAACCCCAAAGCCCCAGACTTCACCTACTCAAACTGCCACAAAACAGTAGTTTGATTTCCCTTGCCTCCACACTCCACTCATCCTGCAAACCTCAGCCTCTCTCGACAAACTGTGAAAACTGCTGTATTCGGGGCAATTCTTAGTACTGGAAACATCACAAAGTCACTTCCAGTCACTCATGCTTGGTGCTGTGCGGGCCAGTTCTGCTATATTTTAGGCCCACTTTGGGATCATCCGCACTGGCCAAATAAAGCAGCTTCTAACCACTTTGAATCCTGACTGTTTACATGAGTCACCAGGTGAAACCGTGTGGAAAACAAAATGAATGTACCCTCTGGGGCTAAAAACCAGGGCAAACAAAACAAAACAAAACAAAAAAAAACTGTGATACTCCAACTCAAGGTGGAAAATGTGCATCCTTGCACAGGCATATAAACAGCCCAGTGCCAGTATGGAACTTCAGTAAAGCAAAAACACAATAATGCAATCGATGTAATTAGAATATACACAAACCAGATAGTTCACCAGGGGGTCATGCGATGAAAGAGGAATGTATTGAGAGATCTCCATGATTGTTTTTTGCCAATGTATCACTGGGAACACCAATGAACCAATGCACTGTACAGGTATATTATATGTGTGACTGTGTTCCCAGTTATATGGGCAGGCGTCCAGTGGAATGACATCTGGGCAAGAAGAGGGAGGTAATTGGGGGTTGCAGGTGGTGTGTTTCTGTGATGGTGTGTATGCCTGATGTAGAGGTGACAAAATAATAATAATCATGCAATGTAGCTTGATGCTGCATGGTACAGGCAGCCCAAGGTTTTTCAGCCCACCTTAGGCTTGGGCTGTGCAGACAGTGAGGTTTTAACTCACTTTCAGAAAACCCAGGATCAAACCACTTTTCCTGCCCATCTGCTACGACTCTCATAGAAAAATATTTACTCCCAGCCAAAAACAAACCATGTCCCCCCAAAGTATGGGAATTGTCCCCCACTAGCTCAGAGGTATCAGCATAGGGTTTTCATGGTAAAAGGCTTCAGGACTGGTTTACTATTGTCTTCTTCTGTACAGTACAGGTACTAACAATTGTTAGCTATTGAGCCAACTTGTATTGTATTTGAGAGATCCTCCACCAGTGTCACCTCTCATCCACTGCTGCTGTTCAGTAGTTGTTTGGCACATTTAATCTGGCTCCTCAGCAAAAGCGTGTCAGACATGTGAGACACTTAGCAGCAGCACTGCTACCTGAGTAGATGTCATATAAATATAAATTCATGCTTCTTAGTCATGCTCAAAATGGAATTCCTCTTGGACAGAAGGCTGAAAGGTAGGACATGTCCTGGGAAAGGAGGTTGTTTGGTTACCCTGCTATTGTAGCTTTTTGCTTCACAGGGGGCATGCAATTCCACCACCACAAAACGGTTATGTCAAATACCAAAATCAGGATTATCCATGCAAAAGTCAGGTTTGTCCATGTTTTTGGAACGGGCTCCTGATTTCAAACTAATATTGTCCATTTTACTTCTGATGCATCACCTAAGTCATCCTTCCAATATATCATTTTGATTGATATCTGAATGCTTTCACACAGGCTGTCACTGCTACTTACACCTCTGGCAGAGAGTGCAATACTATCTAGTACTAGTTCTTTGAACCTGCAAACAGAACCTTCGTCCTGTTGACACTGTGATGCCATTTCTTAGCCTTTACCAACTTAATTACCAAACATAGGTGTTGGTTTAACTCTTCTTTGTTTCCAATGATAAAATTCATATCTATGACCTCCTCAACGGAATCCATCAATCTAACATGCAGTCTTCCTCTCTTTTCTTTTTCTCTCCACCTTTCCTAGCATTATGGCGTTTTCCAATGAGTTGTGTCTTCTTATGATGTGGTCAAAGTACAACAGCCTCAGATTAGTCATCTTGGCTTCCAGGGAGATTTCAGGTTTAATCTATTCTAGGACCCACCTGTTTTGTCTTTTTTGGCTGTCCACAGTATCCTCAGCATTCTTCTCTGGCACCACATGTCAAATACATTGATTTTCTTCTTGTCTGCTTTCTTTGCTGTCTAGAAAATATATGGTAATAGGGAATACAATGGCTTGTAGAATTCTAACTTTCATGCTCAGTTCTATGTCTTTGCCCTTTAGGATCTTTTCTAGTTCTTTCATAGCTGCCCTTCTCATTCCTATTCTTCTTCTGATTTCTTGATTGCAGTCCCCATTCTGTTCTAACAGTAGTCTCTTGTCCTACAGATTCCTCATCAGGACTATCAGATGTCATGGCACTCCCATGTCTTTAAGAGTGTTCCATAGCCTTTCATGATCTATGCAGTAAAAGGTTTTGTTGTAGTTCATAAAACACATACTGATTTTCTTTTGGAATTCCTTGGCGCATTCCATTAGCCACCGTATGTTTGCAATGTGGTCCCTAGTGCCTCTTCCTTTCCTGAACCTTGCTTGGATCTCTGCGATTTCTCTCTCCATGTGTGACTGGAGTTTATGTTTCAGAATTCTAAGTATAATTTTGCTTGCATGCGAAATTAATGATATGGTCCTAATGTTGCTGTAGTCTTTTTGTCTCCTTTTTTGCGGATGAGGATTCGTATTGATCGTTTCCAATCTGTTTTCCCTATTTGTTGACATATGTTGGTTAGTACTAGAGTTAATTCTGCTAGTGTGGACTGAAGTAATTCAACTGAGATATCATCTGTCCCTGGTGATTTTTCCCCTATTTATCTTATTGCAGCTTCCATCTCATATGGCTCTTCCTTCCATGAGTCTTTCGGTTTTTTTTCCCCATCTCTTTTATATAACTGTTTTGTTCTATCGAGTATCCTGGTCTTCAATTATGTTATTTTTATTGTCATAGAGCAATATGACAAACCAACTCTTGGTTTGAACTCCCACTAATTTCCGAGATCTCATGGATGAGGTCTCTCTTTTTTGTTGTTGTCTTCTGTTTCTTTGCATTCATCGTTGTAGTAGTTGTCTTTGTCTTTTCTCACTAAGCACTGTACAGTCACATTTGTTCCTACTTCCTTTTGCTTTGCTTCTCTTCTTTTCTTTACTGCTTCAAAACTTTTATCTGTCATCCATTGTTTCTTCTCTTTTGTTTTGGCTACAGAAAGTGTCTGCATTCTTCCTTTATGATGTCTTTGGCTTCTGACTATGGTTCTTCTGGTTCTTGGTCAATTACGCTTAATAGCACAAATTTTTTTCTTATATTGGCAGAAAATTCTGTTGAGATATTGTATTGTTCAGATCATATTTTGTTATGAATATAATAAATTCCTCTTTAGCTTTACTTTTATTTTTTATATAAATTGTTCATGACCACAGTCAGCTTCTGGTCTAGTCTTGGCCACCGAATTCTCCTTTGCTTCCAATTATATAATATATTTGGTTTTTCTATTGGCCATCTGGTCATGTCCATGTGTATAGTTTTTCTGTCTGTACAAAAAAGGTGTTTGCAATGAATAGGTTGTTGGCCACACAAAATTCAGTCTGATGCTCACCTGCTTCATTTCTTTTGCTTAATCTGAATCTGCCTACTGTTTTTAAAAAATTTTCTTTGCTTTCTACTTTGGCATTCCAGTCACCTATCATCAGCTTGACAACCTATGTTTGCTGTTTCTGGGGTCTTTTCAACTTTGTATTCCACAGTGGAAAGAGGGCTTTAACAGAAGCATCAGTCATGCCAACTGAAAATTCATCTAGGTCACTAAAGAATGCCCTTTCTCTCACAAGCTTTCATCTGTGGACCATCATAATAGGATGGGGCAATAGATATTACCTCTTTGTGAAAATTGTGTTAGTCACACTATTTTTATCAAGAGGATGGCAAGGGGGGAGAGTTAAATTTTGCTTTTTCTCTTACCAACAGTCCTCCTGCTCCATAGCACCCAACATAGCTTCTATCTACATTTTTAAAGCTCTTCATATTAATGGCATTCATGCACATGATTTTAACCTAATAATAATAATAATCTGCAAGAATTCCTCCTTTGCAAATTCAAATAGACTGACATTGCTTCCGTATACCAAACATTATTTCTGTTAATAGTTTATTCTTTAGGACTAACACCTGGTAATCTGTAAGAAATGCATTCCTGCACCTGGCTAAAATGCTACAATCCAAGTAGTCACAGCAGAAACATTTGAAATCCTGTTGTCAGGCAACTGCTGATTTTCCCTCCTGCTAATGAATCTAGTTATGTAGACTACTATGGGGAATTCAATAGGCACTTATATCAGCAGAGTAGCTTATGTTATTACATATCTATTCTATGCTAAAAATGTTTTTAATTCTAGCACAGGAAGAAAAACCTAATGTTGGAAATTAAATTCAGTGCTATTTTAATTATTTCACTTGAGGACTACCAGTCAGCATTTACTGTCCAAATGCTACTATATATACTTAAAGTATCTACAATGTGAAAGTAAAATACAATATTGATAGAATTCAAAGACATAACTGTATTATTCTGGAAAATCATCTGGGGAAATGCATCTGGGGAAGCCAGCTCAAGTCTATGAAAGCTCATTCTCCCAGCTTCTCAAAGGTGCTACAAGATACCTTTGCACATTATTGATAGTAATGAATATCATTCTGACACCACCTAGCAAATATACTGGGTGACCCAGCCAAATGATAGCATAGTTTATCACCACATTTCATACTTGGATATGTGTAGACGAATCTTAAGCATACAAGAATTTGCAGATGAATGTACAGATATTCAGATATAAGAGGATTTTTAAAGAGCAACAACAAAAAATAATCAGGATACCTCAATAACATGTACCTTGTCTACAGCAGGGGTGAGGAAAGTGTGACCTTCAAGATGTTGTTGGGCTACAATTCCCAAAATTTGTTTATATTGGTTAGGCTGGTAGGAATTGATGAGAAATTCAGTTCAACAACATCTGGAGAGCCAAGGTTTCCCAGGCCCAATCTACAAAGCCCGGTAATGACAAAAGAACTGGTGGTGGTGATGAGAATACAATTAAAAACAATAAAGAAGTAATAAAGTTCTTGTGGCTTTGTTCTCGTGTACTTTCAAGATGTTTTCAACTTACAACATTTCTAAAGTGAACCTATCACTGGGTTTTCTTGTCAAGATTTGTTCAGAGAGTGTTTACCTTCCTCGTGCCAAAGGTCACCCAGTGTGTTTCCATGTCCAAGTGGGGGTTAAAACCTGGCCTCCAGAGTTGTAGTCCTATGCTCAAACCACTACACCACATTGATTCCCTTTTAAGTGGCTTTACTGTAGAATATTGTTTAAAAATGAATCTCACAGCAAATCCATTATTGAACTGTCAGGGACAACTAACCCAAACATTTATGTTAGATGAAATATTAATGACCTGAAGAGCAGTAAAAGCTGGAGACCTACTTCTTTTTAGGTACTGATGAAACTTTGGGAACAGAAACCAAAAAATCTATGGTGCAGAGACACACTAGCTATTGCTCCCTTGAGGAAGAGTTTATCTTTTTTAAACAGATGAGTAAGAGGCCCAGAAGTTGCATGTTACATTAAAACAACAGTGAAGGCTAACTTGTCTTATGAGATAGTATCATATGATTTTTGGTAATAATAATAATAATAATAATAATAATAATAATAATAATTTATAACCCACCCCTCTGATCAAGCAATCAGGGTGAGGTACAACAGAGTTTAAAACAGTTACACTTAAAATATAAACCTGTATTTAACTGTATAATACAGTTAAAAGGTTCGTAAACTGGGAAGAAGCTAGAGAAATTCTAGGCATAACTTTGGAGCCGGGAAGAATTAGACACTGTTGGGGAAGGCCTGCCAGAAAAGATACGTCTTTACAGCTATTTTAAAACAGTCAATAGTCGTAATAAGACGTATCTCATCCAGCAGGCTGTTCCACAGCCTGGGAGTGGTAGCAGAAAAGGCCCTCTGGGAGGTCTGCAACAGCCTAGTCTTCATGGGCTGTAACAGGTTCCTCCCAGAGGACTGGAGAATGTGGGGGGAGGGGATCATATGGGAAGAGGCGGTCCCTAAGATAGGATGGACCCAAGCCATGTAGGGCTTTAAAGGTTAAAACAAACACCTTGTACTGTGCCCAGAAACTAATCGGCAGCCAGTGGAGAGACTTGAGCACCAAAGTTATATAGTCTTTCCTAGATGTTCTGGTGACAAGCCTGGCTGCCATATTTTGGACCAATTAAGTTTCATGGTTAAGGACAAGGGTAGCCCCATGTAGAGCGCATTACAGTAATCCAAGTATGAGGTTACCAAAGCATGTACCACAGTTTCCAGATCCCTCATGTCCAGGAAAGGGCACAGCTGGCGTATGAGCTGATGCTGGTAACAGGCACTCTTGACCGTCGCACTCACCTGACTAGTCATGTGAAGCGACAAATCTAGACGGAGGAATTGGATGATGCCTTTCTAGAACAGATGACCACACACTCAGAAAGGAGAGATGTAGTAGTGATGGGGGACTTCAACTATCCGAATATTTGCTGGAAGTCAAACTCAGCCAAATCCTCAAGGTCGAGCAAATTCCTCACTTCCTTCGGAGACAATTTCATTGTCCAAAAGATGGAAGAGGAAACAAGGGGAGCAGCTATTTTTAGATCTGATCTTAACCAATAGGGATGACCTAGTCAATGGGGTGCAAGTGGTTGGATCCTTAGGGGGAAGTGACCATGTTCTCCTGGAGTTTGTTATACAGCGGAAAGGGGAAGCCAGGCATAGTCAGACATGAATTCTAGACTTTAGGAGATCTGATTTCAATAAATTTAGAGAAATACTGGGGGTTATCCCATGGTCAGGAAAACTAAAAGAGAAGGGAGTTCAAGACGGATGGGAGTTTCTCAAAAGGGAGATACTGAAGGCACCATTTCAAACAGTTCCAATGAGGAAAAAAAAATTGGGAGGTGTCTCAAGAAGCCAGTAGGGATGACTAAAGAACTTTCAACTGAGATAAGCCTTAAACAGAACATGTATGAGAAATGGAAAAATGGGGAAATCACCAAAGAGGAATTCAAACAAATAGCCAGCACATGTAGGGGTTAAGTCAGAAAAGCTAAAGCGCAGAATGAACTCAGGCTTGCTAGAGAGGTTAAGAACAATAAAAAGGGCTTTTTTGGGTATGTCCGCAGTAAAAGGAAGAAGAAGGAAACAGCAGGGCCACTGCGTGCAGAAGATGGCAAAATGCTAACAGGTGACAGAGAAAAGGCAGGATAGCTCAACACCTTCTTTGCTTCAGTCTTCTCAGAAAAGGCAAAGGGTGCTCAATCTAAGGATAATGGAGCAGAAGACAGAATAGGGGAATTTCAGTACAAAATAAGTAAAGAGATAGTACAGGAATTATCTAATTAATTAATCTAAATGAATAATCTAAATGAATATAAATCTCCAGGACCAGATGAACTACATCCAAGGGTATTAAAAGAACTGGCAAATGTAATATCGGAACCACTGACAATAATCTTTGAGAATTTCTGGAGAACAGGAGAAGTTCCAGCAGACTGGAGGAGGGCAAACATTGTCCCCATCTTCAAAAAGGAAAAAAAGAGGATCCCAACAATTATCGTCCAGTTAGTCTGACATCAATACCAGGAAAGATTCTAGACCAGATCATTAAACAGAGAGTCTGTGAACATTTAGAAGGCAACACCATAATCACAAAAAGCCACCATGGGTTTCAGAGAAACAAGTCCTGCCAGACAAATCTGATCTCTTTTTTTGATAAAATTACCAGTTTGGTAGATGAAGGGAATGCTGTGGATATAGTATATCTTGATTTCAGTAAGGCATTTGACAAGTTTCCCATGACATTCTTGCAAACAAGCTTGTAAAATGTGGGCTAGACAAGGTAACCGTTACATGGATTTGTAATTGGTTGACTGGTCGCACCCAAAGGGTGCTCAACAATGGCTCCTTTTCAACCTGGAGAGAAGTGACCAGTGGGGTGCCACAGGGTTCTGTCCTGGGCCCAGTGCTATTCAACATCTTTATTAATGACTTGGATGACAGAATTGGGGGCATACTTATCAAATTTGCAGATGACACCAAATTAGGAGGAGTAGCCAATACTGCAGAAGACAGGATCAAAATTCAAAATGAGCTGAATAGACTAGAAAACTGGGCCAATGCTAACAAAATGAAATTAAATGCGAAGAACTGCGCTTAGGGCGCAAAAATGAAACGCACAGATATAGGATGGGGGACACCTGGCTAAATGAAACTAAATGTGAAAGGGATCTAGGAGTCCAAGTATACCATAAGTTGAACATGTGTTAGCAGTGCGATGCGGCAGCTAAAAAGGCCAATGCAATTTTAGGCTGCATCAATAGAAGTATAGTGTCTCGATCAAGGGAAGTAATAGTGCCACTCTATTCTGCTTTGGTCAGGCCCCACCTGGAATACTGTGTCCAGTTCTGGGCACCACAATTCAAAAAGGATATGGAGAAACTGGAGCGTGTCCAAAGGAGGGCAACTAAGATGGTGAAGGGTCTGAAAACCATACCTTTTGAGGAGCGACTTAGGGAACTAGGGATGTTTAGCCTGGAGAAGAGAAGGTTAAGAGGTGATAAGATAGCCCTGTTCAAATATTTGAAGGGATGTCATATTGAGGAGGGAGAAAGCTTGTTTTTTGCTGCTGCAGAGACTAGAACACGGAACAATGGATGCAAGCTGCAGAAAAAGAGATTCCACCTCAACATTAGGAGGAACTTCCTGACAGTAAGGGCTGTTCGACAGTGGAACACACTCCCTTGGAGCGTAGTGGAGTCTCCGTCCTTGGAGGTCTTTAAGCAGAGGCTGGATGGCCATCTGTCAGGGATGCTTTGATTTGGAGTTCCTGCATGACAGGGTGTTGGACTGGATGGTCCTTGTGGTCTCTTCCAACTCTACGATTCTAAGTATCCCAGACTGCAAACAGAGTCCTTTGAGGAAAGTGTGACTCCCTCTAGGACTGGGAGTTGTATTCCCAAACCTGGCTTCAGGCCAGTGACTGTCAGTATCTCTGTTTTGTCTGGATTTAGCTTCAATCTGTTTTTCCTCATCCAATCCATTAATGCCGCAAGACAGTCATTGAGAGAAGCTGAGCCGACGATCTGGTCATGGAGAAATATATCTGTGTGTCATCAGCGTACCGATGACACTGAGCTCCATGGCTCCGAATGATCTCACCCAGCGGCTTCATATAGATATTGAACAGCATTGGGGATAGGATGGCGCCCTGCAGGAAACCACAATTAAACTCAATTTTGGAAGAGCAACTGTCCCGAAGCCTCACCCTTTGAGATCTGCTGGAGAGAAAGGAATGGAACCACCGCAGCACAGTGCCTCCAATTCCCATCTCCCTCAGTCGATCCAAAAGGATGGAATGGTCTATTGTGTCAAAAGCCGCTGATAGATCCAACAGCATGAGCAGGGTCACACTGCCCGTAAATGCTCAAGCGGAGATCATTGGCCAGAGCGACCATGGTGGTCTCAACTCCATATTCTGTCCTGAAGCCGGTTTGAAATAGATCAAGATAATCAATTTCATCCAAGAAGGCTTGGAGTTGGGAGGCGACAGATCTCTCGATCACCTTGTTTAAAAACGGCAGCAAGGAAACTGGTCTATAGTTGTTCCTGTCCAGGGGGTCAAGGGAAGGTTTCTTCAGGAGAGGCTTCACAGCCACCTCCTTCAGACAAGATGGTACAGTGCCTTCCCTTAGGGATGCATTGATTGTATCCTGAAGGAATACCCTTGAGGCGTCCCCCTCTGGACGACTAGCCAAGATGGACAAGGATCGAGAGGGCAAGTCGTCCTCCTTACACTTTCAAGGAGATTGTCCACGTCCTCGGCACTCACAGATTGAAACTCATCCAGTAAAGTGACAATAACAAAGTTGCTGGACGCCTCATCTACGAATACTGATGAAACCTTAGCATCCAAATCTGCAAAGTAGGTGCTAAACGCATCACAGCAGGCCATCATTGGGTCAAGTAGGGGATTCGGCGCAGGAGGAACCTGCATCAACTCCCCCACCACCCTAAACAGCTCTGCTGGACGGGACTCTGCAGATGCAATGTGTGCAGAGCAGAAGGATCTCCGCACTGCACGCAATGCCTCCTGATAGGCACCAAGATGCTGCCTATGGCTAGTTCTGTCAAACAAGAGAAGAGTCTTCCGGCACTTGTGCTCTAGTCGTTGTCCAACCCACTTCATCCTCCTGAGCTCGTCAGTGAACCAGAGTTTACGGTTGGAAGCGGGCTGGAAAGGACACTCGGGGGCAATTGTGTTGATAGCCTTGGTAATATCGGTGTTCCATGTGTTAACCAAGGCTTCGACAGAATTGCCAGCGTTCCCAACCATTAAACCCTCTAAGGCTTTCTGGAAACCAATTGGTTCCATGAGCCTTCGAGGGGGACCATTCTAATGGGTCTGCCACCCCCCAGGGGGACGAAAAGCGGCTTTTAGTTCCATCTTGATCAGGAAATGGTCTATCACATGCCCATCATCCAAAGAGAACAGAAACTGACATGGCTATCTGATTGAGGAAATGTGGTCACCAAAACAAACACATTTATAAACAGCACATATAATGTCATAGATGCCTAGCTACATTAAATAGGTGCTTGGAAGAGACCACCAAAGTGAAATAAAATGCAAACTTTCAAAAGAGAGAGAGAGAGAGAGAGAGAGAGGTGAAGAAAGGAAGAATAAAATAAAACAAACAAAACTAGCCTTTTCTTTGAGTTTGTATCATGCTCTTAATAGTGCTTCTAAAGTCAGTATAAATAATAGAGGAGAAAGAGGGCATGGCTATCTGGTATACTTCTAAACTTTATATACATTTGTTAATTCTCTACTAATTAAGACCTTCACTGATTGATGATCATAAATTGTCTTTATCCAAGTAATGAAGTAAAGCCCCAAATCTAACTTTTCTAAAACCTCAAAGACAAAATCCCAATTTAAAATGATGTTGCATTTGTGTTTTGTGTTGTATTTTTGATATTTGATTAAGCATGCAATGTATGCTTATCTACACTTTAATAAACATAATACAAAAAGAGAGAGTTTGTATGTAGAATTGCAATAATCCACATTGGATGTATTATTGAATAAATAATTGTCTGAAGGCTATCTCTTGCCAATATGATAAAGACATTGGCAGCACAAGAAAGCTAAGAGAACAGAGAGATTTTTCTCTTACCCACTAGTCCTGCATAGATTCCCCCATTGGCTCTGCTTCTTACTGGATTGCAGAGGGATCAAGCAAGGACAGAGGATCACCTGACATGCTGGGACTAGGCTCCTCAACTTTTGAAGAATAGGCCATGGCAGATTTTAAAAAAGCTTCCATGTAAGGAATATTCCCACTGGGGATGGGCTCACTGAAGGATGGGACGGAAGTAAGAATTTTTGTTTTGTTTTTCTTGTAGAAAACAAAGAGAAGTAAAAGAAAAACATGACCTTTGGGGCCATATGTAAGGCAAAGTTCCCATGAGTTGCTTTCCCTTGAGTGTGCTTCTCAAAACTGCATCATACCTATCAATTGAGATAGGAGAGACAGAGAACCTATCTCAGGATGTGTACCTTGTTACTACTAGGATACAACAAATTAAAAGGGAGCATGTGCCTCAATTCAAAATTGAATACCCAATGACACTTGCTTTCAATATTTTCTTTTCAAATCCTCAGACTTATCAAAATCATCCCCACTAACAAAAATAAGATTAGTGGCATCAACTATTGACCACCATCTACTGTCAGGAAGACTAAGAAGTGAAAAAGACCTTAGTGGTTAAATGCCTGTACTGCAGCCACTCACTCAAAACCATAAGGTGGCGAGTTCAAGACCAGCAAAGGGCTGAAGCTTGATTCAGGCTTGCATCCTTCCGAGGTCGCTAAAATGAGTACCCAGATTGTTGGGGGCAAATAGCTTACAATTGTAAATGAAGCTGTTTGCTTAACAAATTGTAAGCCGCTCTGATAGTCTTGGCTGAAGAGCGGGGTATAAATAAAACATTATTATTATTATTATTATTATTATTACTTAGGAAAATGAGAACACACATAAAATTTGGCCTGATACAGATGGACCAAAAGGGCTGTCTGTGGGCAGGATTAGGGTTAGGGAGCATGCAGCATCCGCATGCTCCCTAACGCTAGCACGTGATGACGCCTGCATCGTCACGTATGAGCTTTTAGATAGCGTACATAAACACAGCACCACAACTGCACAGCTTTTAGACAGAGCAGTGCAGTTGTGGCGGCGGAAAGGCGCCCAATGGCTCCTTTTTCTTTAATTGAACCAAAACTGCGACACTGAAAAGGAGGGGGGTTTACCTGCTCCTTTTTTGCTGCACAGCTTCGCCACTGCATCTAGCTGCTGCGGCAAAGTTCTGCAGCAAAAAGAGGTGGCGCCAGACTGCCCTTTTTGGGCAGTCTGTTCCAACCCTAAGACAACATTTAACATACAGCTTTTTATTAAAATGTATTTCCCCTTCTCTAGTAAGTATCCAACCCTCACTGAAAATAAATTCAGGCTTGACAGTACCCTCCTTATTTGGATGGAATGCTCTGCAGGACTGTGAAAATGGGACTCCACCTAATGCTGTCCCTTAGCTGTCATATGTACTAGATCACAAAACAAAATCATTTTGTTAAATAATCTAAGTGGTACAACTAAGCTCTTTCAAAAAAGGCACTGCACCACAACTCCTATCATTTTCCATGGTTTGGAAGTCCAGAGGTGACTATGGCTTCTTATTTAGGGGCCTACTGCACAGCTTTATAACATAACTTACCACTCTTGAATTGAAGCCTAATTCGAGCTGCATCCTGGTCCTATCGCATGGCTTTTGTCTCCCAATACACCATGTGAGTACAGCCCAGCTGCAGCCCACATCCCTTAATGCGCTTCAGTGGCCATTTTTCAAAGTCGGAAAGCTCCCAACTTTGAAAAATGGCCACCAAAGCCTGTTAAGGGACAAGGGCTGCAGCCGGGCTATACTTTGATGGCAGATTGGGAGACAAAAGCCATGCGATAGGACCAGGATGCAACCTGAATTAGGTTTCAAAGATTACCAGAAGTAGAGCAAAGTTTAGATTAACATAAAATCCAAGCTCCATTAGTCTTACGCTCGTCAACATGAATTTTTTTTGTTTTTTTATGGAGATCCATAATAATTCTAACAGTTGGTATTGTGCTTTTAGACATATATAACAAAGAAAGTATAATCAAATATTCACACTTGTTGATACAATTACAGCTGATTTTTTTCATCCATTATTTATCCAATTGACAGTATATAAACTAGAGTATGAAATGGAATTTTGATCATCCTGATGAACATCAATGTACAGTATAATTTTGTCTCCAATAGTAGTTACTTTTCACAAAACAGTGTAACTTTATAATTACTTTGTGTTTGTCCCAGTAGTCTTTTCAAAAACAACATTTTGATTACTCCTTTTTTTACCTTGAGATCACGGTACACAATCTTTCCAGAATGCAGATAGTCCAAAGCAGAAACAATTTCTGCACCATAGAAGCGTGTGCGATCCTCAGAGAACACCCGCTCTCTCGACAAATGGAAAAACAGCTGCAGGGTAAACAGCAGGGACAGGATTGCAATAATTACTGATTTAGTGGGGGAAATTAACACAAACATAAAACACCTCTCATCACCATATTGTGATGATAGATAGTGTAGTCTCAGTGGACACTCAGCACTCTTAGACAGCAGCTGGCTTATCTTTTCCAGGTTTCCAAAGGGAAAAAACGAGCTGTTAAATCAGCATTTTAATCAATATACCAATCTTGTTTAAGGCATTCTGCTTGCTACCCATTTAACCTTCAGTTACCAGAGGAAAAAAGTGCATCATCATCATTCTGTAGTTTCTTCTATTCTATCCTCTCTGCATTTTTTAAAAGAAAAAATAGCAATAAAGCCACTGGAAATATTTTCACTATGTGCACAGAAGTGTGTGGGACTGCATATCCTTCCAAGTGGTTTAAATTAAATCTACTCATTTAATAATAAAAATCTTTCTTGAATATTCAAACCTATAAGTCATTTAAAAAACACTGTACTATAAAAACACTGTACTATATTAACAATTATTTAAATGTACTCTTTGATACTGGATGCTATCACCACCCCTATTCTTTCCGCATCTTAACAACAGTCTGTTTAGGGGGTTGGCAGCAATGACTTCTCCACCTGGACCTTCCCATCCTGTACATGTCTCTTCTCTGTCATCATACCTGTATGGCTACACCAATAATATCTTGCCTCATGTATTGTACTATAGCAAAAACGCAAGATGACCAAATAGAATGAGCTTAAGAGTTCCTTGTAACTTCCAACTCTACGACTCTATGATTCTATGCTCTGCTCTGATATGACTGGAGTTTTGATAATGTTCATTTACTCTTATTTTTATTCCTAATAACCCCCAGTTGACCACTGTTCTTCATTTGCCATGTGATTACTCTAATGCATATTATATATATTTTATGTACTGTAAGACCATTGTAAATATTCAACAGGCTACCTATTATCCATAGTAAAGTTCAATAGCATCAACTGATTTACTGGCCTGTGATTTTAGTTGATATAAATGCTAGTAGTTTGCTCCAAACCATAAATCCTGCTTCCGCCAGTAGCATAATATTAAATTAAAAAGAGTTATCTTTAATCAAGGTTAATAAAACGACTTCACTAAGTTTGCCTTGTGGTATCCTCAAAAGGAGGATCCAACAATGAAAATGACAGAGAAGCTTTCAACTTTTCTCCAGACGAAGAAGAATTTTATTTTCAGACAATGACTCTCTGTGTAAATCCACTCCTACTTTATAAACAACATTTATTGTTTCTTAAACAGAAAAAATGTTTATTTATAGACATAAAATCTTTACTTTAATGGAAACATCTATGCTAAAGGTAGTAGTAAATCTGTCTGACAGAACTGTCAAAAATAAAGTAAAAGAAGATAAAAAAACTGAAATGATGCAGAGAAATATTATAAAGATTTTCAAAGTCAGTCTTCAGTAGACCAAAATTCATTCTCAAGACAATATTTTCAGTGAGATAAAGGAAACAGAAAGATTATAATTATATTTTAACTATAAGGTTATAAGTCAAGATAGAAATGATAACTTCTTTTTTAAAAAAATCTGAAGGCAATAGCTTGATCTAGACTTCCCTGTTCTATGTCACTAGTTCTACTTAAGCTCGCTACATATTCAGCTCTCATGAGTGGTTGCTGACAGGCAGTGAAGTTCATGAGTAGACTATTTTTGCACACTGAGAATTGCACATGAGTTGAGAGGACAATAATAGGTGATAAAACCATTTGAAATGAATCATGTTATCGTGGCTTTTATTGTAACCAAAAAATTCAACAAAGGGAATGTGGAGCCCTATATTGCTAACAGAAGGCCAGCTACAATAGGATTTCTGTCCAACAGAACTATTTTTATGAACAGAACTGGGAAAAGCAAGTCTTTCTTCCATGTATCATCAAAATCTGCTCTGGAGAATTTGGACATGCTTCACATAAAGATTTTCAGGCTGCAAGGTAAGGGAAGAAGGAGATGTCTCATTGTGCTAGTTGACATCTACTTGCATGATACTGAATAGTCATTTAGGGCAGGAATCAGAACAAAAACACTACCAGAAGTCCTTATTTGACTTACCTCTCCTCCATTGACATATTCCATCACAAAACATAAACGATCCTTCGTCTGGAATGAATACTTCAAAGACTTAAAAGGGGGAGAAAACAAGTTATGGAAAACCTCATAATCAAAAATGGTACAAATACAATAATGTTTTTTTAAATCTGTTCTGTGTAATCCAATCTTATACTTAGCTATTCAGGGGGTAGGCCATAGCGAAATAAAAAGGACTTACTTCTAGATAAATTTGTACAGAACTGCAACATTCAATGTTTTTGAGAGGTTGCAATGGCCCGTAGAAACTAGGTATGGGGTCATCCTGACCTAAGGATGTGAAAAATGCAGATTGTACTAAAATAAACACTGGGGAGCTGTACAGGCCACCCCTTTTAGTGCTGGATCATGGCCACAGCAACTACATGCCACAGCCCCAATCTTGCCTTTCTGCAGTGCAAAAAGGAGCAGCAAAAAAAGGCTCCTTTTTGTGCTCTGAAAAGGGCACCATAGCTGCAGCACTGTGGCTTTTCAGCACCTCTTTGGCACTGTGTCATGTAGATGCAGAACCAGAGGAGCGCCACGATACCGCGCACCATGTGGTGTGGCGCACAGCATCATGCTGGCCTGGGGTTGGGGTGTGCATCGTACAGACTCCCTGCCCCCAGGCCAGCCTTAATAGCCGGCCTGTAAACCTCCTGAGTTTGCTAATCCACTCTATCACCACCACCAGTAAGTGAGTCACACAGCAAAAGAAATTAAAGACTGGCTTCTGTCACACTTCATTCTGTGTTCCTCATCACCCATCCTGTCCAACTATCTCAGGGTAGTCCCAAAGCCAATCATTATTTTGTCAATCCAAATTTAAAGGCATCAGCCAATCTGCCCGTTTTGTCATTTCCATGGGAAACACAATTCTTTATTACACCATGTAGTAACATCAAGTACCTCTCAAGGCTATGGAATAAGATATAAATATCAGCCCCAGCACTTGCATCATGTGCACACAGAGAGTCACTCTCACTCTATTGCCCTCAGATGCTGTCTGAGCCATATTCCATTTTCTGTTGACCTATCTTCAGAACTGGCAATTATCACTCCCTCTGATTCCTGACTTTTCTTCCTTTATGTTTGCCTTTGATTCTTAAGGTTGCAGTGGTTATGCATGTTTGCATGCGCCTTTGCTAAATAAATTTATTCATCCACAGATTCAAGCATCCATGGTTTAAAAATATTCCAAAAATATAAAATATGAATTCCAAAAAGCAAACCTTAATTTTGCCATTTTATATAGGTTGCACAATTTTACTATGCCATTGTGTTTAATGGGAGTTAGGCATCCACAGAATTTGGTCCTGGAACCAAACCCCACCAAGGGCCACTGTACTGGTATATATAGATAAAAAGAGATCCAAAATCAGCCTCCTCTCACAGGCATCCTTTTGAGCTAATAATTCCACCCAAATACCAAGGAGATGCTGACACTGTCGGTGCGGACCCCAACTCCTCCCCATCTTTTAGGCTATTTTTTATTTTTCTTATATCCCGTCTTTCTCCCAACATAAGGACTCAAGGCAGCTAACACCCCCATACCTACTTTAAAGGCCAGCAGCCATACTGAGTAACAGAGTTTTGTTCTTCTGGTGATCAGGGTAAAGTAGGATGACATTTCCAGCTCTCTCCCACCAGCAATCTCTGGTGCAAACAGAGGCAGGACCTCCATTACAATTCCTCACCACACCAGACCTTGCTGGTGGGAAGGGGCTGGAAATGTCATCTTGCTGCACCCCAATCACCAGCTGAACAAACTTCTGTTGCTTGGTATGGTTCTTAAGGTAGGTTTAGCAGGCATGGTTCAGGGGAAGGCAAATAGTTATGCATTCATAACAATGTGACATAAAATCTTGACCAACATTTTCATTGCAAAAGGTTTTGTAACTGTAGGCTTTTAAAGAAAGAATTTTGAGAATATTGTATTGTTTTCACTGTATGGTTCTTCACTTTTAAAATTATTTTAAATTATATGTTTTAAATTGCTTTTACACAGCTAATAGTTTAATTCTATTTCAATATTTAACATTTATAAGTTTTTAGCTATATTGTACTCATTTTAATTTGTCTGCAACCTTAAGTCTTGGAAAACAGTGGGGTATAAATACAGTTATTAATAATAATTGTGTTGCTGGTGGTAATTATAATGATGATAGTGAGTATTTTCCAGAAAGGCTGTGCATGCAAACAAATTATACTTATCAGAAAGTTCCCTCCAAAAGGTAATCAGGCAAACTTCAACCCTTTTGTGTTTCTGACAGGCAGCTGTCACTGCAGTTTTGTATGCCTTTAAAAGAAGGATTGGCCTTTGGTACATTTTAACTGTTTTTAATTATCTATACTCACTGTTAAAAAAGGATGTCTAGTGTTTTTCAATACTCTGCTTTCTGTAAGTGTGTGAGCCACTTCATCCTAGAAAGTAAACATTGTAACTTTAATAATGACTTTCAAAAAAAAAGCAATATGGAAGTTAAAATTAAATCACTAGAAGAAACATGGCAGAGGAAGCTACAGAGGGCAACCCTGACACTATGAAAACTTCAACAACACTAATAGTGGCCATAGTTCTATCACACTAATAGTTGATAGAACATATGTTTTCTATCTATGCAGGACCCAGATTCAATCCTGGTATTAAATCCAGGAAAAACATCAGGGAGGATGTGAAGTGAAAACCTCTGCCTGTTTCTCTGGAGAGCTGCTGCTAGTCAGAATAGATAAGACTGGGCTAAACAAACAAATAGTCTAACTTAGTATAAGATATAAGAATAAGTATAAGGGACACAGTGGTTTAGCAGTTAAGATGCCATCTCTGATGATCACCAGGTCGGCAGATCAGCAATTCAAGACCCAAGTGCCACATGACAGACTGAGCTCCCACCACTAGTCCCAGCTTCTGCCAACCTAGCAGTTTCAAAGCATGTAAAAGTTCAAGTAGATAAATAGGTACAACTTTGGTGGGAAGGTAACAGTGTTCCATGTGCCTCAGCATTTAGTCATCCTGGCCACATTTAGTCATCTTGGACTCTATCGGCTCCCTCTATAGTTGGACATGACTAGACAATCACATCAAAGGGTAAACCTTTACCTTTTAGCATAAAGCAATTTCTTAGGATTGGGGTTAGTCCCAGCAGTGGTGTGACTCCACAGCAGTATAATTATTGTAGGGTGGGCCATTTAGGCCTTATTCTAAGAGTTATTTTGTGCAACTGTTTACATTCTACTATTAGGCAAAAAATTATCAGAGGGAACAATTCTCATATCCAGATTAATTAAGTATCCAACCCCTGCTTCCAACAGCAGTGAGGAAATAGTGATCCTTGCCTGCATCAGTATTGCTGGCAGGAGTGAGGTGGAAGGGCATGAACTAAGCCTCTCCATCTCAGCACATGCGGTCTTGCCTCCATCAAAGTCTTGCATGATCCTAATCTTAGGGTTTTACACCTCTGTACCTCCCACAGCATGAGTTTTGTGTGAGAGAAGAGAAACAGACAGTGACAGAAACAGAGAGAATGAATACTCCTATCCTCACCCACCACATGGTCTGCTCATTTGTGTGCCCCTCACAAAGGGTTTTGGGTAGTCAATGAATCCTCCTATCTTCCCAAATACTGCTCTTCCATTTACTAAATCAGGCCACACTAGGTAACCCTGCTATGTGTGAATAGGCAAAACAAAACAAAACAAAAAAACTTTCCAGTTCATCTCATACATAGCTTCATGACTCCCCTGGACTTTGTGCCAAGAGAAAAGTGGCAAAGCCATGTGATGATCCCTGGGGTCCAAGCAGCCAAACAGCACCTTGTTCCTGGCCCTTAGCCCTAGCAGATCCCTTAATTTCCTCTAGTCTCTGTTCCCACTCCCTGCTGAGCTGAATGAGACTCCTTGAAATCCTCTAGTCATGCTGCCACCACCCAGTGAATCTATAATGAATTCCCTTTAGCAGACACTGGAATTTGCTAAACTCTTATAGTTTCCTTCCCTTGCTAACTTAAGCAAACAACAACCAAGCTAAGGCACGTGTATAGGAGTACAGAGACAGCAGATACTTTTAAAGAAAGTATTTATTCTAACTAGACAGAATAGAGTAATAAGGTATCATTCATGCAAGGCCTCCTTGCTTTGCAGGTACAGAATGCATGGTTACAGGATGTTCATTTCAGGCAAGCCAAAAGATAAAAATAACAAAAGCCTTGATGCTCTAGCTAACACATTCCTAAGCTACTCACAGTGAGATGGGATAGGTAGTCCTGGATGAGTATTGGATGTGAGAAGCTGGCTCCTATTGCCTAGCTCAACCAACATCCTTTGAGCCTTCCCTCTTGACATAGGCCCAACAGCTGGGCTCCCAAACAAGGAAGATATGGGCCACTCAAGGAAAAGACTCTGGCCACATGGTCCCAGAGGCCTTTTAAAAACCTCTCTTGCAAGATTCTTGAAATTCACAGTCCTGCTCAACTGACTGGCCAGTTGGGCCTTAGGTCAGATATGATTTAAATCTCATTAGCTTGTGATGTAAGCTCTCATTAGCATGTACCTCCCCCCAGCTTAACCCTTTGTTGTCTGAGAGAAATCCTTAAATGACTGGTGAACCTAGTCATTACAGCCATTAAATAAATAATCAGATGATTTGTAGGGCTGAAAATGTTCATTCATAGATATACTCTGCAATATAATGATATGAGACACACATGCATACCTTTGCAATAATAACCTCCTTTTTCAAAATCTTCATAGCATAGTATTTCCCACTTGCCTTCTCTCGGACAAGAATAACTTTGCCAAAAGTGCCTTTGCCAAGCAGTTTCAAGTAATCAAAATCATTCATTGTCTGTATGAAGTACAAGACCAACAATTAGTAGGCTTTACACCTTGCAGATACATTCATTAAAATACTGTTGTCTTGTCATCAAATACTGATGATCAACATTAAAAAAAGCATCAAGTGTATAAATCACACTGAGAATATTATACAGTGAAATAAATCTGGTATAAAGTTACATCTTTAGCTCATTCTTTTGTTACAGGTACTACTGTATATATAGGTACAGATGTGTTTGCCAAGGGAGCATGCCCAAATATATAAAATGCCAGCGATCTTTGATGCTATATGTACTTATGCATTACACAGAAGAATAATTATTAGCTTAATCTGAATGTTTTTTTTTCTGCTGCCAGTTTAAGAATGATTATCAACTACAGAGGAGCTAAGGGATGGTGAAATTCGACAGTTCACTAAGCGTTCTTTAACACCATCATGCTCCAGGCTCTGAAGATCCGCATGGAAAGATTTTCTGAATGTACATGGTCTGCTGATCATATAACATGCCAGCAACAGACTTGCAGTATAATGCCAACTATCAGCCTGTTTATTCTCTTTGGGTACAGAGTTTGCAGAGTGTTTTCACAGCCAGTGTATAATATGTTAAGCAGACAAAAATAAAACATCTATCTAAACAAGTGCAAACTAAGTGTAAGGAAAGTGCATGTGATAGATAAGAATAAAAAAGTTAAAAAAAACAACAACAACAAAGGGCAATGTCCAGCTCAGCTAAAACATAAACCCCAAGTGTGAAATCAAAAGAAAAGCAATCCTAGTGATTGCTGTGCACAGATGCCTGAAAACAACAAGGAAAAAAAAGATCACTGAACTTCTGCTACAGCAGTCAGGAGAGAGTCGAGGGCTTGTTCAATTTCTAAAAGTTTAAATGTATGATGAAAAATTTCTCCTGAAATGTGTGAGGAGGGAACGTCTGATTCCTGGCTAGTACTCAAAAACATTTTTGAAACTTCCTCTGTGCATATGAAAAATCACCATATCAATCTGAAAAGAGACTACAAAGAATGTTGAAATGAATTGTTTCCCCATTTCCACACACACAACTGATCAGAAGTCATCTTCCCATGGTATTGCCAATGCAGCTGCTACACATTTCTGCTGCTGTTGGTTATGAAATATAAAGCCCTACACAACTTGGGCCCAGTCTATCTGAAGGACTCTTTCTCCTCGTATGAACCTGTCTATGTTTGAGATCTTCAGATAAATTTCTTATCTTGCTCCCACAACTATTATAAAACTATTATAAAAACTATTTGCATAAAAAATGAGAATGAAAAAGAGAGTTCCCCGTCCCAGCTTTCTTTATGCTGGTAGGCAAAAACCTATTACTGTATCAGGTACACTTTTGACAATTAACTTGCTCCTGGGGGGGGGGGGGCTTCTTGGGGGGAGTTTTGATGTATCCCACCTCCCCTTTTATCCAGTGCTTTTAAACTGTTTTTAGTCCGGTTGTTGTATTAAAATGATTGCCAGTTTAATTTTGTTTTTATTGGAATAAGCTATTGGGCTTTTAATCATGCTGTGAACAACCTTGGTCCCAACACTAAATGAAAGACAGGAGCTGAGGAGAGGGAGAGATACTCTTTTTTAAAAAAAAAAAAAAAAACAGCCAAAATCCGGCACCATCAAACATAGCTATGATGGTGGTGCTTCATTGGTTTAGTTACAATAATGGAGCTCTGTCATCATAGCTGCATCTCCAAATTCAGCCTCCTTACAGCCACCTTAGAAACCAGGCAGCTGCATCAGCCAAATGAAGTCCATTGTTCAGGGCACTGAACAATGATGCATGCACATGAAACACAATACAAAAAGCAGCAGGAGAGTCCCAACTGTTTTTTGCATTGCACCTCATGGTGGGAGGGGGCTGCATGTGTCATTGTTCAGCACTCCACTTTCTAGTACCTCATAACTCTTTTGAATGGTGTGGCTATCCAGATTTTAAGGTAAATTTTGAGCTGATGCATCAGCAGACTGCATCAGGAAGCACAGCCATGCCAGAGCTCTGTCACTGTAGTTATTCCTCCTGATGAAGTATCTTGGCTATAATGTGCATCAGTGGAGTACCACCCTCCTATAATTTCCTTCTAACTCTGAAGCTGTTGAAGGGGACAGGAGCAACACTGGCAGGTGGAGATATCTCTGCTATGCATCTTGCCACCAGCCCAAAAGCTGTTGTTTGGCAGCTTCATAACCACAGAGACCAGACTAGAGGGGGAATGAGACATGGCATCTAATAGCGCATGCTCTCTGGCAACCATTCACCTGGGGGAGACTTGCAGGGGTGTGTGTATTTTTAAACACTGCTGCTTGAAAATATCCTGAGCTGGCACACTGCCCCCCCCCCCATGGCAGCTTATCAGGAAAGATTGTTGGGGGAGGGCACTTTCCCAGAGAAGACCAATATGGGGGCTTGACAGGAAGGGTCTTGCTGACTGATGAAATTCAAGATAGAAAGAAATCAGTTGGATAATGTTAAAACAAAGTCTATTTAACTTAAATAACATCATGTACCTTGTTTCCTATATATATTTATTCTGTGGAACAGAAAACTCTTCCTTTTTGTTTCTTTCATAATCTGATTGTGTTCTTTTCATGAGTACCATTTGCTACAAAATCACCAGATTTTGGTACAGAAATATCCAACAATGCTAATGTATAGCATTATATACTATATATTATAATATATTATATATTATATATGTATAATATTATATATTATAATACTTATAATATTAAGAATTATCTTTAACTTTAAGAACTAGTATACAGTAACACTGACAACTCTGACAACAAAATCTTCAAATCAAGTTGTCCACTAAATATAGACAATGGTTTACCAATGAATGTTTGGGTTTTAAAAAACAAAAACAAAACTAAATTTATTACACTGGGGAAAATGAAATAAAAATAATAAATGAAGTAATAATAAAAAACAGTAAGATATATATTTTAATATTGATCCAGACCTGATAACATATTAAATTTGATAACTATTTTTCTTATCAAATTGCCAGTTTAATTTTGTTTTTATTGGAATAAAAATGTTTTCAGAAGCTGAACTATAGGCAGTTTAGATCAGTAAACGTTCTTCTTCTTCTAAGTTTCAGGTATGGATAAAATAGGTTCAAAAACAGATTGTCCCTCATATCTGTTTTAGATCCTATTTTACCCATACCTGAAACTTAGAAGAAGAAAAACGTTTACTGATCTAAACTGCCTATAGTTCAGCTTCTGAAAACTGTTTTCACATGAAGTTTGATTCTTTGGCATGTTTTTCAACTAACTGTCAAACTTCAACATGCGTAGCAACATATCCTCATATACCAACACTTAAGAGTATACTGGACACATTACACAATCATATATGTGAATACCCTCAGCCAAGTTCCTACAGAATACCTCCAGAGAGAATTGTCATATAACCATGTCAATTGCTTCAAAAATGGTACTACAGGTACTCTGCTATTTTATTTTATATTTACTAAAGGCCAGTGTCTAGAATGGAAAGGGGATACTAACCTCTTATCAAAATGGTTAAAAATGTTTTCTACCATGTTGGTTATTTGAAGAAGAATGGAATGATGCAAACCCTCACTGCCAGCCCTTTGTATCTTCGTGTTGTCTGTGAAGGAAGAGATTTCTCTTTCTTCTGCAGATAGCACAGAAAAAAGGTTGGCACAAAAATAATGGAATGGTTTGTCCATCCACTGCCAGACAGATTACTCGTCTACATGGACTTCCCAGTTGTTTATGGCTAACCAAATGGGAAATCTATGGAAGTTATTTTTCCATTTTGCTACATTGATAAAAATGATAAAAAAAAAATTTTTTTTGGCATGGAGAACCATGGCCTAGCATAGCCCAACAACCCATGGCCCCAGAACTACTGAAAAGTAAGACTTGTTCTAAAATTCTAGTCTTTTTGTTTATTGCTGTTACTGTGTGTCTTCAATAAATTCTGAACCAGCCAGAATGTTAGTACATGTCCTTTCTACACTGCCCAACACATCTGCTATGTTCCTTTCTTACCACCTCCAGGGATGGTGGAAGAAAATAACTCCATAATGACCAAAAAACCCACACACACCCATATGTAAATGTAAGGTAAACTTATGTAGGCATCTGTCACTAGAAGGATGCTGACCCATGAAAGGTGGATTGACTGGACTTAACAGTAGGTCACTGGTGTTAGGGTCATAACACTGCATAGCAACAAATAATTTGGATAAATCAAGTGTTGGGTCAGTACAATTAGCCCAGGATTTTTTAGACTTTTCTGGAACGGAAAGCCAATAGGATAAGCTTTCATGGCTAGAGTATGATTTGTACAAACCACAATTTCCCTAACTCATAGAAAACCACTGTTTGTTGTGAAGTCTGAATTGAGACTGAGATTTGGCCCGAGTTAAGAACCATTTAAACCTTTTATGCTGAGATTGCAGTTTGAGATCATACTTTAAAATATAAGATTACCTTTCTTTTATGATGGGTTGTGGAAGCATCCATTTCCTCCTCTCCAATATTATCAATCTGTGAGGTTGGACTACAGTTCATTCTCTCCTCTTCCTGCCTCTGAAGCCTGTCTGCTACTGCTTGGATGGCTTCTGTCCATTCCTCCCTGTCAAAAATAGGACCGTTCTCATAATACTTTTCACAAACGTACTACTAAAAGGGGAGTATGGGGATATGACAAAGTACAGGAATATACACAAACAAGTTTAACCTCCGCAAATTCTCATTTTTCCTGCTTTAGTTTCTTTACACTGCTGTGTGCCCTGTTTCTTACAAAGTGATTCTCTACAGGCTGTGATCCAACTGGATCAAATGTTCAAAAGTCAACAGGAGGGTTCTTCCTACGAACTGAAAGGGTTTTATGATAAATTTTAATGGTCTAATCAATAGTGCCCTGTCGCTATGGTTTTATTGTAAATTTATTATGAACTGTCCTATGAGCTTTGGGGCAAAATAGCATAGAAATATTAATAACAAATAAATAAGAAGCAACTCTGGGTTTCCCTTTTCAACCATTTTTCCAGCAGTGAATGGAATTATTCATTTCAAGGATGGGGGCCACCCATACTGACTAAAATAATTACAGAGTCTGGCAGGGAATGAATTTCTCTCCCTGCTCTAGTCTTTTTGTTTACTGAGGGGGTACTAAAGCTTCACTTTGCTGTTATTGTGTCTCTTCAAGTCATTCCAGACTAATAGTGACCCTAACAAAAAATCTGTCATGGAGTTTTCTTACGGCAGTAAGTTTTGTTCTGAAGGTGCTCCTCCGAGGCTTAGAGAATGTGAATTCCCCATGGTCTCCCAGTGGGTTTCCATGGCTTAGTGGGGATTCAAACCCTAATCTCCAAAGGTCATAGTCCAGCACTCAAAGAACGACATCATCCTGATTTGTTTCACTTTACACAAAAGAATGGCAAAAAATATTGCCTTCATTTGAATGGAACAGGAACACTTGAATGGGTATTCCTCTGTGTTCACATAATCTTTCTTCCTGGTTCTGTTGCCCTCCACCTCCTTCTCTCTACAGCTCCCTCACTCTCTTATCCCTACCCACTCTTATTTCTCCCACCTTTGATTCACAACTCTCTGTCAACCACACCCTGGTTTTCTATTTACTTTTTCTCTGCCTTCCTTATTTTGGTCCCTCTCTCTCTTCCCCCTTATACTCACACTGTATATGAGAGTAAAACAGATAGAAAAGTGTGTAGGGAGGAATAATTTGTGATTAGCTACACCTCTCCCATCACAGTTATTTTTCACGCCTGTAGCACTTTCTTAAAATGTCTAAAGGTGCCTAAAAAGAGAGAGAACTGCACCCTTGGAGATACACTTTTTACTTTGGAGGTTTTCTAATTTGGAAACTGAACGTTATAGTTCAGTAAATCTAATATATTCCACTAGGATTTACTTCTAAACAATAAATTTAGAATCAAGATATAAGAACAATTAAAATGCTAAGATTTTCAAACACAAACATGTGGAAAATAATGAAAGAAACATACATCAATAAATATTTTAGCACTTGCAGGTTAGCAGAATTCAAATGGCAATGTAAGAGTAACAAATTACACTAGTTAGCAGAATTCACCATTAAAGAATTAGGTTAATTCAGATCTTGCACAGAACATTATTTATCTTCTTGTGTGTATTTGGTTATGGTCCATGTTGTATATCACAGTATTTTATAAGCACTCTTTATTAAGTGTTACACAATTCATATTTTCTAGGGCAGACTTTAAAAACTGTGAAAAAACCTACTAAGGTGTTTTAAATCAGAAATATTCATGCACTTCTATTCATAAAAGTTGCAATATATGTGCATCATCTGAACAGTTCATATTTTCAGGCTTAATTAAAAATAGGATGCAGGAATCTAACTCTTAAAGAACTCAGCCTAAATAACAAATCTCACCGTTCTTCTGGTGTATCTACGTGAAATGTCCTTTCTATCACAGTGGTCCACTGAAGACATCGGATAATAAAAGTGTTTGGTTTCGGTCTCTCTGTTTTCATTAGCTGGCATTCTAGAAAAATAACAGTTTTTAAAATTCTGCTTTTATAAGATGGGGACATCAACTAAATTAGTTTGTTCATATTACATATAATTTAAATATCTTTTCCAATACAGTTATTTGCAACTGTAGCACATATAGATGTATCTCTAGAGCCAATGAAAATTACTACTATGTCAACTGGTACAGGATTGCACTGTAAGTCTCACAGTTTAGCAGATTAATGGTCCAAAACACACTGAAGAAATAATCTAGTTTGGGACCAAATTAACTGCCCTGGCCCAATGCTGGGGAATCCTGAGAATTGTATTTTATTCTGGCACAAAAGTTGTCTAACAGAAAGCTAAACATTTCACAGAACTACAGTTCTCAGAATTCCCTAGAATTGATCAGGACAGTTAAAGGAGTCTCAAACTGGATTATTTCTGTAGTGTGTTTTGGACCTAATATTGCATTTGCTTCTTAACCATAACATATATTTTGAAGTATAATATGTTATTTAAAGTTATTACTGGTCTAATTAAAAAGCAAGTATTTTTTCTAGTAAGAATGCTCCCAAATAAAATTCAAATGAAGTAATATGTTGTGCTCAACTGTCTCCCTCCACAGAGGGAATGCTCTTTATTTTGCTGAAAACTTCCATGGACAGAAAAAGAAAGGTGGCAATATTGGCAACTCCTCCTTCCTCATTCTAATCTCTTCTAATCTTCAACAGAAGACTAATAGACCCTTCCAACAATATGGAATGGGCGATAGGTGAAAGGAAATAAAATTATTTCTGCCTTTCCATTCACAACCCCTTCTTTGGATTTGTGCCTCTTGAAAGACTGTAACTATTTAAAACCATAGTCCTCCTTCTATATTTGTGGGGCTTAAGGGAATGGGACCCCCATGAATATGGAAAAATCATGAATAACTCCACACACACCCCACTCAGAAGCCAGTTAAAGGGAAGGGTGCGTGGGGGAAGAGGAGCAGGGCTGCGCGCTTCTTTTTTCCCCACCTGTCCCTTTAATTGGCTCCCTGCCCCTTCTCCTCCCCGATCCTCTCCTTGGGTATCCC
Organism: Urosaurus nigricauda; assembly: GCA_034509955.1. Lineage (NCBI taxonomy): Eukaryota > Metazoa > Chordata > Lepidosauria > Squamata > Phrynosomatidae > Urosaurus > Urosaurus nigricauda. Next base: position 319,905,676 of record JAOEGL010000001.1, read on the forward strand.
AAGGAGAGGATCAAGAAAGAGAAGGCAAGAGGTGCCTTGTCCCCTCCAAAACCATTCTGCCTCCCATCCTTTCCCTGGGCATCCTAAGGAGAGGCTCGAGGAAGAGAAGGCAAGAGGTGCCTTGGCCCCTCCTGAGACCCTTTTCTCCCCCATCCTTTCCCTGGGCATCTCAAGGAGAGGATTGGGGATGAGAAGGTAAAAGGTGCCTTGCCCTCCCCCCCCTGCCCCCCAAGACTCTTCTCCTCCCCATTCTCTCTTTGGCCTGCCCAGGGAGAGGATTGGGCAGGGAAAGGGAAGAGGAAATCCCACATTGGTGGCTTTGACCTCATGAATAATCGAAACTGTGAGTCTCAAGACTGTGAATATGGAGGGCCAACTGTACATATAATTGACAGATATCATGGTAGGCACTCCGTTCAGCAGTTATGATATTATAAGCTAGACTTACAATATCCTAACTGCTGGGGATTCAGGTTTATACTCAAGAATGGCTGAATTTGACCCCAAAAATCTACTGTTACAGCTTGGCAGGACACTAACCTAAGTGATTCTGAGTCACTGGAGATCAGAGCGCTGGGAAACGATTCCACCACACATTCCTGGTTGCAGAATGCATTGTGAGAAGCAGTTGTGGCAGAACCCTGAGAAGTCTCTCCAGGTTTCTGTTCTCAAGGCACCCCACATCTGGGAGCTTGTTGCAGACGTAATTTCCCAGGACTCTAATCTCCAGCACTTCAGAAACACTTTAGTCAGGGCACTGCCAGCATCTGAAGACAGATTGTGAAGGGCCTTCTCAGTTGTACAATGGTGTAGGTGTGATGATGATGCAGGATGTTGGCCTTTTAATGTGGAACATTCATTAATAAATGCAATATAAACATTATTAACAAGCAGCACTTAGGATATCTACAACACATTGTTTTTCTTTTACTTTCCATTTATGCATTCCTAGTCAAGATCAGGGATCTTTTTCTAGAAGACTTCCTTGTTTACACCCTGTTTTCCCTTTTGCTCTATATAAACATAGAGCCCCACAAATAATGACACAGGCACAAGCACTCATACAGATATACACAACCACATAATTTTCCCTTCAGAAATGCAATTGCATTTTTCATTTTTTATGACAGTGACAGAGCAGAGCAGAGCAGTTCCATTTACTTCTCCTTTGTAGAAACAGATGTCATTTATCATTAGGTTTAGGAGCCATCACTGCTTCCTAACTGCCATGAGCACTCTAAAGCCTAAGGCTACTCTCTCTCCTCTCCATACATCTATAGAGGGACTGATCAGTCATTTTAGGCTCAAAATCATTATTTTTGGTCAGCATGGATATCAATGGCTCCTTCCCTGTCAATAATGACTGATGGATCATCCTTGTATTTTCCTTCATAACTCCAATGGAGAAAAGAGCCTTCATGTTTTCTCACTGTATGTATGTCAACAAGGACATTTGAAACAAAATCCTTAAAATACCCTGTAGATATTTTAAGAGCTATCTTCTTATTGTTGTTGTTATTGTGTGCCTTTCCAATTTATGGTGGCCCTAAGGCGAGTTTCTTTTTTCTAAAATTAAAATAATTTTTATTCAATGTTTGATTAAAACACATATAAACATAAACATTATACATGTCCAAAATTAACAAAACAAAAAAAGCCTAGGAAAAACTAAGAGAGAAAAAAGCAAAAAAGAGAGAAAAGAAAAAAGGGGGATAAAGAAAATAAAAGAAACAGGAAAACCCCCTCTTTATCCTCCACCCCTTCCCTACTCCCATTGCCTACCCCCCACACATTAACGGAGGAAAAAGGATGGGGGGGGGGGAAGGAGGCTTCCCACATACTCTCTAGTTGTATTCTTATTAAATAATCCTATTTCCCTTTATTAACTATGTATATCCTTATAAAGTCTAAATATATTCTAAATATATATTATATAAATATATATTAGTATAAAACCTAAATCTAAATGTGTTACATGTACCACATTCCATTTATTAACTATTTTATCATAATAAAAAGAGACAAAGAAAAATTAAATCTAACAAAGAACTTCGTTTTCTAGCTCTTGAACCCTAACACACTTGCTTCTCCTTTTGTCTGTTTTACAACATCTATGAATGGTTTCCATATTTTCAAATATGCTTCTTAATAAATTAATTATCAGATTGAGCTAATTCCATCACTCTCTCCAACCATTCCATACTTGTTGGAATTGTATTATTTTTCCATTTTTCTCACAAACACCAATCTTGCTGCACTTATCAAAATTCTATGTTCTCATTCATTTTTGTCATCTAGATTTATCATATTTAAATGACAGTGGACCACTGTCTCTTGCTTGACTTACTTTCTGACCTCGGGTTCTCCGACTCTGTTCTCAACTGGTTTAAATCTTACTTGTCAGACCGATCCTTTGCCGTGGTCACAGGTGGTCAGACTTCCTCCTCTGCTCCCTTATCTGTAGGAGTTCCTCAGGGCTCTGTCCTGGGTCCCCTTCAGTTCTCTCTATACACACTGTCCCTTGGTAAACTTATCCATTCTTTTGGTTTCTCCTATCATCTGTATGCCGATGACACTCAGCTGTATCTTTCAACCCCTGACCTTTTGCCGGGGCTTGAACAGCAAGTCTCCTCTTGTCTGGCTGCCATCTCTCAGTGGATGCGGCATCGGCGCTTGAAGCTCAACATGTCTAAGACAGAGCTTCTCGTCTTCCCACCTGAGCCCACCCTTCAATACTCCTTTTCTGTTTCTGTTGACGGCACTTCTATTCAACCGGTTCAGCAAGCCTGCAGTCTTGGCTTCATTTTTTATTCCTGTCATTTACTCCCCAGATTCAGGCCACTGCCAAGACCTGTAGATTCTTTCTTTACAACATTGCTAAAATCCGTCCTTTCCTCTCAGCCTCCACCGCCAAGACTCTGGTCCATGCCCTAGCAGTATCGCAACTAGATTATTGTAACCTCCTTCTGACAGGGCTTCCTCTCTCTCATCTCCATCCTTTAACCTCTGTGCAGAACTCAGCTGCACGTATTATCACCTCTGCTCACTGCTTTGACCATGTTTCTCCTCTTTTATCCTCCCTTCACTGGCTCCCCTTCCCCTTCCGCATCCAGTACAAGCTTTTGTTGTTGACTTTCAAAGCCCTCCACGGACTGGCCCCTCCTTACTTGTCTGAACTTCTTTCTCCTCACACTCCTTCTCGTACCCTCCATTCTGGTAGTCAAGGTCTCCTGTCCCAGCTGAGGATTTCCACTGCCCCGTCCCGGATTCGTCCCTTCTCACTTGCTGCCCCTCACTCCTGGAACCTTCTTCCCCCACATGCACATCTCATCAATTCCCTAACTAGGTTCAAAACTGAGTTAAAGACTATATTATTTAGGGAAGTGTTCCCAGGACTGTGCCATCCGCCCCAGGATGCCTCCTTTTAATTTTGTATTAAGAAGCCGTGCCCTCCCTCCACTCCATCTGCCTTGGTCCTGGCCCCAGAGGGAGAGAAGAACCACCGGACCTCACCCCCTTTCCCATCACCTTCCCCTCTTCCTTTCGTGTTGTCTCTTTTAGACTGTAAGCCTGAGGGTAGGGATCCATCTAATTTAAGATTGTATGTACAGCACTGTGTAAATTTACAGTGCTATATAAATAAAGGATAATAATAATAATAATAATAATAATAATAATTTAGTAAGTACAATTCTGGTTTCATACTCAATTCCTTGCCTAAATTTTCCCTATTTGTTTATTAATCCTATACCAAAATTTCCTTGCTTTCCTACATTTCCACCATAAATGAAGAAAATGTTCCTCTTTGTTCTTTACATTTACAACATATATCTGATGCATTTTTAGACATCTTGGCTAATTTATCTGGAGTTAAGTACCATTTGTTCATCATTTTTTAAAAATTATTTCAGGTTAAAGGAGCAGGTAAATTTTAATCCCTTCATCCAAATATCTTCCCATTGATACAAATTAATATTGTATCCTAGCTTATCATTCATTGTTTTACTTGTTCCTCCTTGGTGGTGAATTTAAGTAATAATTTATACATTTTATTAATTAAATTATCTTTATTAGAGCATATCAACTTTTCAAAGTCTGACACTGTGTCTTCATACTGTTTTTTAAAATCTTCATTAACCCTCCCTTGTACCTGATAATAATTTAACCACTGTATCTTTGCACCGAGTCCCTCTAAATCTTGCCTTTCTTTCAGTTTTCATTCTCCTGATTCCCCCCCCCCCCCCATATGTCCCTATATATTAATCAATTCTTATCTCTTAATTCTCATTTACAAAAGGCTTCTTTGCAGGGAAACCCATCCTGGAGTTTGGGGATTTAGCATTACTTTGTGTTTCTGCCAGGTTTTCAATAGTCATCTCCTTATAATATGGTTCTTAAAACCTGTGTGTATTTTGGCCTTTTTACACCATAGATATCCGTGCATCTTAAATGGTGCCCTACCAATTTTAATTCTCTTTTATTATTTAATGTTATCTACGGTTTCAGCCAGCTTAGACTTATAGGGGCAAAACAGATGGGCAGGAAAAAGTGGCTTGAAGCTGCCTTTTTTAAAGCCACATTGAAACCCCACCAACCACACCACCAGCTCCTAAGGCAGCTGGAGTGCTCATGTCATGACCACATGACATGGCTTCAAGCCAGAAAGAAGAGGGGAAAAAGCTGCTTCTCTTTAAAACAGCTTTTCTCTGCATAAGGACACTTTTCTGCTGGCTTCAAGGCATGTGTTATCTAAATGCCACACCTTCAACCCAGACTGAAAGCATCTCTTTTTGCCTGTTTAGCCCCACAGATTCAAAATACAAGTTTCTTCAGAGGGAGTTTGCCAGTGCCACCCTCTGAGGCTGAGTGTGTGACATGCCCAAGGTGACCCAGCAGGATTCAAACCCTGCTCTCCAGAGTCATAGTCCAATGCTCAAGCCACTACACCACACTGGTTCAGTATGGCACAGTGTTTGCATGTTGTTCTATGACTTTGGAGGCCAGACCTCAATTCCCCATTCAGCATGAAACCCATGGGGTATTTTGGGCAAGTCACAAGCTCTCAGCCTCAGAGCAAAGCAATGGTAAACCTCCTCTGAACAAATCTTACCAAGTAAACCCCATTATAGGTTTGCCTTAGGGTTGCCATAAGTTGGAAATGACTTGGTGGCACACAGCACACAAGGTTTATCTACTCAAAAGAATATTTATTTTGTTCATCTTAAGGGCACTGTATAAAAATCAATGGGGAAGAGCATTCAAAAAGTTCAGCCAACTAGTGTGTACTCTGAGCCTGGCTGCCTTGTTGTTTTGCTGGCAAGAAAATTTTCTTGGCAAGTTGCTTTCTTTTTTATGCTGCCTTCGACAGCCTCAGTTTAGACATCATGGCTTCTAGGGAGAGTTCACGTTTGATTTGTTCTAAGATCCTTTTATTTTTCTTTTAGGTAGTCTATTATATCCTCAGAACTCTTCTCTATCACATCTTCAATGAGCTGATTCTCTTCCTATTCTCTTTCTTCACTGTCCCGCTTTCATAGTAATATATAGAAATTGGAAATATGATTGCATAGACAAGTCTAACTTTAGTATTGAATTATACATCTTTGAGCTTCAGGTTCTTGTCTAATTCCTTCATAGCTGACCTTCCAAGTTCTAGTCTTCTGATTTCTTGACTGCAGTCTTTATTCTACCTAATCATTGAGACAAGACATGGGAAGTCTTGAACTATTTCATTGTCTTCATTGTCTACTTTAAAGTTATGTAAATCATCTGTGGTTATTTTTTGTGGCTGCCTTGTAGTCCTCTAATGATGCACTTTGGAAAAAGCAATTGTTTGAGAGCAGTAGCAGAACTGTTAGTACATTGTTTGAGAGCTGTTGTTGTTGTTGCTATCATCATCATCATCAATTTACCAGCAGTAGTTTTTTCTTCTCTCTTCGAGTGTGGTAGACTCTCCTTCTCTAAACAAAGGCTGGATGGCTATCTGTCGGGGAGGAGGGTTTGATACAGTGTTCCTGCATGGCAGGGACTTGGACTGGATTACCCTTGTGGTCTCTTCCAACTCTATTGTATGATTATATGATTCTCAAGCCCAGATCACAAACATGGCTTGATCCATTCTTGGTAGAAGTCAGCCCATTTTTTCCAGCATTTTGACTAAGTGAGATAAAAACGGCCATCAACAGAGTTTATATTCATAGCTGAGCAAAATATCAGTAACTTTCAAGGAAGTAAATTTACTTTTAAATACAAAGTGGCTTGAGATTTATCACTTCTTTTTGATTTGGACTGTTTTGTTTTTTTTAAAAAGAAAACCATGGAAGGCTGCCATAACCTTGGGCAAGAATGTGCATAGGAACATTGTTATTTTATAACATAGTATCATGTAGTATAGCTGGGGGGGGGGGGGGGAAGAGTTACCTTATGACTTCATTGGAAAATAACATTACATCATGGCGTGGAAATTTTAAGGTAAAAAAACCCCAGCTGATCCCACACCATATGAAAGTTCTTGAAATTTTAGACCCCTCAAAAGTCACAGAATATTCCACCTCACACTTCCACAGAGAATGTGTGCACCTAGAAAATGAGGGAAGAACTAACAAGAATTTTACATGGTTAGTTGCAATAAGGTATATCTATTAGTTTAAAAGCAGGACTTAAAATTTCCAGTGTCCTCACTGAGGACACTGAGTGTCCTCACTGAAAGGAGAAGAAAAAGGAAACATGAAAGCCTTAGGCTTCCCCAAGCCAGTTTAGGAAAGACGCCCCTTTAGTGCTGCCTCATTTACTGTATGTCACACCCCTAAAATGTTTGGCACATTCAAAAATAATGTAACTTATAGTAACTAGCAGCTTGAAATAAAAACTGTATTAAATGACACTATTCTGTTACACTCTCCTGAACAACCCTTAACTACAAGCTGTATGTTAAAACATTTTGTTTATCTTATACCATTTCGAATCACAGATGACAAAGTTTGCTTGAAGCTGTAATTACTTTGCAAAGCTGGAAAACCAATTAAGACAGCCCAAAACCTGGCAGTTCCAAAAGAAAAAGGAAAGTACAACAATATATTGTATCATCTGTTCAGAATTTATTGGCAGTTATAAAGTTCTATTGTTAAACGTTTAACCATTTACCAGTAACCTCCACCTTTCCCCTCTCCCAAGCCCAAACAATTGCAGCTATTTAACATATTAAAATTCTCACATTAAAATTTCTTGAAATGAGTAACAACAACTTGTCTCAAGAATTTCAAGAATGATTTGTTTAAAGAATCAACATAATCTAGAGTTGTGCAGCTGTTACTGATCTGTAGCCACAATATCTACATAGTCAGATTTGTGGGAGTATTGCCATCTCCTGCCAAAAAGAAAAAGTATAATATGTGAAGCACTGACCCCCTCTGCTCTCTTATCCATCCAGTCTTAAGAGTAAGCAATAGAGTTATGTCTGCTGGAATTTAATAAGTTCTTTGACATTGTTTGGTTTTGCTCCATCTTTTAGATCTTATGCTATATGCCCCTAAATTTTACCCTCGACTTATCCATGGGTCATAGCAAAATCCATAATTTTGGCCCCAGAACTTGCCCTTAACTTATACATGAGGGCAAGTATATACGGTAATTACTAACACAAACATAGCCCATATAATTTTGGTCCATATCTTCAGTAAATTTTCCCTGATGCAACATATGACAGAATGAAATGCTTGAACAATGAATAGCAGCAAATCATGTATTTAGTAACATAGTGATAGTCAAACTTTTTACCTTTGGGACCCCCCCCCCCCTTTACATCTACATGTGGATGTTGCACACACACCCATGAAGCAGTATATGAGTTTAAAAAATTATTTAGTGTGCATATTTCCATTTGCATATCCATGTATATTCATATTTTAATATTTTATAAGGAAATAGCATCATTCAAATTAGAAGTTTTATTCAAGTAAATTCAAATTAAAACTATTTAAATGTCAATTAAAATGACCTGATCCTACCATCTGGGGTAGAAGAGAACAAATTGCACCTTCCTCTTTGTGACTGCTCTTTGGATATTTAAAGAGTGCAGTCATCCTTGTTGCTCTTCTCTGAACCTGCTCCAACTTGTCTATACTCTTCCTAAAATGAGGTACCCAGAACTGAATGCAATACTCCAGATGAAAGTTGAATAGTGCACAAAATATTGGGACTATTACTTCCCTTGTTTTGGAAACTACAGCTCTATTAATGCAGGTTAAAATATTATTTCCCTTCTTTGCCGCAGCATCACACTGCAGGATCATATTCAACAAGATCACCAATAACCCTAAAGTCCTTTCCACATGTACTCCTGTCAAGCAAAGGATACCCCATCTATGCATTTGGTTTTTATGATCTAAATACAGAATTTTACATTTGTTTCTGTTAATTTTTTTAAAATATTAGTCTCAGCCTAATTTTTTAGTTTATCAGAGTCCTTTTGGACCTTGCAATGTGTTAACTACCAATCCCAGTCTTGTATAATTTTTAAAGTTGGTAAGGATTCCCTTTAACCCACCATCCAAGTCATTGATAAAAATATTGAAAAGTGTTGGCCCCAGGACGGAACCGTGCAGCACTTCACTCAAGACCTCCTTCCACGTTGAAGAGAAGTCATTGATTACAACTCTTCAAACACAGTTTTCCAACCAATTTTGCATCCAAGATCATTGGGGAATATACCAAAAAGCTTTGCTGAAATGCAGGTAAATGGCACCTACAGCATTCTCTCCATCTACTAAACTAGTGACTAGTTTGAGATACTAGTTTGGCAGATTTGGTCTTGCAAACCTGTGCTTGCTCCTAGTAATCACTACATTGACATTCAGATACTTGCAAACATACGCCTTTATAATTCATTCTAATATTTTTCCTGGTATTGAGTGTTAGTTGAAAACCCGTGAGTAAAGACAGGAATACTTTCTCAAAGTAACTACACTGAACAGAGACTTTGAAGAACAATCTGCAGCATATTTAGCTTATCTGCACTGCTCCCAGCATATGTTCCCTACTTCAGCAAAGAACAAACAAGTGACTTATTTCTTATCCTATGACAGATGCTCCATCAGTGGTCTTGTCTCACAAGAACAGCTGGTACCAACTTAAATATGACTGGCAGTTGGCAATCTCTACTAAAAGGGCTGAAAGGTATGATTTTTTGACCACTGATTCAAGTCTTATTCCTTTCTTATATGGCCATATCAAAGGTGCAAAACAGATGGGCAGAAAAAGTAGCTTGAAGCTGCCTTTTCTAAAGCCATGTTGAAACCCCACCAACCGCACCACCGGTGTTCAAGGCAGCTAGAGTGCTCATATCATGACCACATGACATGGCTTTAAGCCAGGAAGAAGCAGAAAAAGCTGCTTCCTTTTGAAACGGCTTTTCTCTGCATAAGGTGCCTAGAGGGCAGTTTCTTTCTGGCTTCAAGGCATGTGTCATCTAAATGCCACACCTTCAAACCAGCCTGAAAGCACCTCTTTTTGCCTGTCTGTTCAGTTCCAAAGAGAATTTTTTTTCACAATACAAATTCCACCATAAGAGAATTAATTATGGAATGTACCATTGGATTTCCATGTCCATGGATTCTTCTTTATCCATGGATTCAACCATCCATAGTTTGAAAATATTTTTAAAAATATAAATTCCAAAAAGCAAACCTTGATTTGCCATTTTATTTCAGAGACATCACTTTACTATGTTATTGTATGTAATGAGACTTGAGCAGATTTTGGTATCCATGAGGGATCCTGAAACCAATGCCCAGCAAATACCAAGGGCCTACTATAACAGAATTTGTTTGAAAATGCTTACAATTTTCAATTGGATCCAAAAAAGGTTGTCCAAATGTTATGAAGACACCTATAAAAGTTGAGGTTTAAGCAATCTGATTTTTTTTCCCCTCCTGGTTTGTCACTGTTGTGTGTCTTCAAGTTATTTCTCACTTATGGTTACCCAAAAGTGAAACTATCCTGGGTTTTTCTTGGCAAGTTGCTTCAGAGGTGGTTTGCCATTGTCATCATCTGAGGCTAAGTGTGACTTGCCCAAGGTCACCCAATAGGTTTACATGGCCAAGCCAGGATTCAAACCCTTGTCTCCAAAGTCACAGTCCAACATTGAAACTACTACACCACTCTTCAAGTGCTACGACAACAACAACAACAACAACAACAACAAAAGCAAGTCCGAGTGATGAAAGGGGGAGTTGCTAATCATCTAAGAAGGCAACAAGTGATAATAAAGAAATTAGAACTAGCAATGAGGGGACTGACATAGTGCCAGAACCCCTTGCGATTCTGTTGCTGCAGCAAGGGTTGTCATTGAAACTCCTTTTGAATGGGCACTGAAATGGGACACTATCAAGGAGACTGTAAACAACAGACTGCTATATTTATGTTTACTATCATGAAAGCTGTGGACATAAGAATGGCTGTCTGCAGTAAGGATATACTCTGTGCAGTTGATATTAATATTATATGGATAAGGAAGATGAGGGCACTGTAGTAGAAGTATCATTAAAAGTACCCTAAGGATCCCAGGAAACTTGCAGATTGTCAGTTCCACCATCATGTGAAGCATATCAGTGGATTATTTTATTCTTAGTTTTATTTATTGATTTATATCTTGACTTTCTACCAGTATGAGACCAAAGCAACTCACAATGTAAGTTAATCAAAAGTTAAAACAACTGACAATAGAAAAATTAAAAAGCATTAAAACAACCACAATAGATTCCAGTTTGTTTCTGGGCACAATTTAGAGTGCTGGTTATGACCTATAAAGTCCTATATGGCTCAGGTCCAGGCTATTTGCCAGGCCATATCCCCCTGAATGAGCCAGCCCAGGCTCTGAGTTCCCCTTCTTTTGATCCCACTACCACTGCAAGCACACAAGAAAGGGCCTTCTGGGAGGCTGTCCCTAAACTCTGGAATACAGTGGGTCCTTCCCTTATGTGGGGGATCTGTTCTGGACTGCACTGCCCCCACATAAGTGAAATATTATGTATAGTGGAGCTCCATTAAAAACAACGTGCGCCATTGCTTCTTCCAGTGCAGCTTTCAGTATATGCTGAAAGCTGTGTATGACACGGGTGCATTGTATGATAAGTATAATAACAATAGTAGTTGTTGTAGTTGTAGTACAAAGTAAAAAAACAAAAAAAACAGAAATTAAAAGACCTTCTGCAAATAAGAAGGTATTCACTTTCTAGCAGGAAAAAAGCACAGAATGGGCCAACATAGCCTCCAATAGGAAGGATTTCATAGTCCAAGAGCAGCCACTAAAAAGACTGTCTCATTTCCTCTCCAACCATACCTGTGATGGGGAACCAAGAAAAAGCGTTCCCATGAGGATCTGAAAATACCAGCAATCTTATACTCATACAAGGAGATGCAGACTTTCAGACAGTCTGGACCTAAGTCCTATAGGGCTTTACAGGTCCAAGAGCATATTGTAGTGGTTTGAGGGTAGGACTAGGACTCTTGGGAGCCTAAAGTTCAAATCCCTGCTTAGTCATGGAAACCCACTGGATGAGGCAATGGCAAACCTTCTCTGAACAAATCTTACCAAGAAAATTCTGTTATAGGATCACCATAGGATTGCCAGGAATCAGAAATGATTTGAAGACATAAAACAAAAAGATCACAAGTAGCAATTTGCATTTTGTGTGGAAATGAACCAATAGCCAATGCATTTGTTTTAACAAATGAGATACATTTTATAGTAATCCAAAAAGGATGCAATCCAAGGCATATTCACCATAGCAAAATAAGACATCTCCAAGAATGGACATAGCTGGCATACTAGCTTTAACTGTGCAAAGACACTCCTGCCCACCACTGAGACTGAGTCCTCCAGGTTCAGACATAAAGTCAAGAGAATGCCCAAGTTAGAAACCTAAGATTTTAGGGGAGTGTAAAACCCTGTCTAGCAATTCCTAATTCCTGATCTATCTTTTGACTGATTTCTGTCTTGTCTGGATTAAGCTTCTTTAATTTGTTTTACAACTATAAATGATGATCCACTCCATCAGAATCAGCAGACACTGGTTTAGTACCAAGAAACCTTCCTTGGAATTTGATGGATAGATGGATAGAGTTCAGTGTCATCAGAATGCTGGTGACACCCAATCCAAAAATTCAGGATAAACTTGCCCAGATGTCTCATGTAGCTTTGAATAGAATGGGGGACAAATCTGAGCTTCATGGGATGCTGTATGGCCATGGGATCAAATAGGAAGAACAAATTGCTTATTTGTATCTATGATTCTTTGAGCAGTCATCTGTGCTCTCACATAAATGGATTTTGGTTCCTTTTTTGATAAGAGTTAAAGTACAGTACTTACACTGACCCATGGATAAGTCAACCCACATTTTTGGATCAATTTTTTTTAACTAAAATTTCTAGACTTATACATGAGTATATACAGTAATACCATCCTCCCACTTCATACAGTCAGGTTTCTATAATACAAGACAGGTGAGCATGCTTATCCAGAATCAGGTCCTGGATTGTTGCTGTTTTACCATTTAGCAGTCTGGTGACATACAAAAATAAACTCCCAGACAAGAAACTTCAGCCTCATCACTTGATAACAGTGAGACTGGCCAGCAAATCCATGGCAAATTCATTAGGCAACACTCATGTTCTCTCTGTAAGCATGGGGACATTTTTACAGCCATCGGCAAGGGGAATTTTACCTTTGCATTGAATGCGGTATTTAAGGAAACCCATAGGCATTGGGGGAGTCTTCTTTAGAAAAGTCTTCTTTAGAAAATGAAGAGTGAGGGCAATTTGTACAATGAAAATTTTAAAAAAAACCAAACTACTACTAAGAAAAAATTAATGAAAAGAGGAGAGATAAGAGAAAGTACAGTCACTAGAAAAATCTGGAAGAAGAGAGAGGTTCTATGAAAGTACTACCACTGCTGGACAAAAGAGAACTGAAAGTAAAGCACTTATAATAAGAGGATAAAATAGGAGGGGCGAGCTACCATCCAAATCTTTAGAACTAGAAGATTCCAAAGGTATGCTTTGTGCATGTACAGATCCACATGTGTTATGCACAAAGATCAAAACAAGGAACAAATAGACAAACTAGGACTCAGACTAACATTTATTTGGAATAACTAACCAAGTTTGAAGGGTACAAAAATACAGGGACCTAAGATAGCGGTCTATAAAAATGGTTTGGGATATGTGTCAGGAGCTCCCAATAATTTTTGCTAATTCTAATCTAAAAGGAAAGAAGAAGAGGAGAGAAATTATGAAGTGTGAGCTTTTTGAAAGCAACAAATCAAACGTAAGCAAATTTTTCCAACTGTAATATTTTGAACTTCTACCTCAATTTATGAAAGACAAAATATAGTAAATAAATTAATGAATACCTATACCCATAAATGAAGAAAAAATCATATAGGGTAGTGCTGTATAGCTTTGTCTTTTCTTTGACAGAATTAGCAATGCAGATTTGCAATTTAAATTTTGAACATTTGAAATGGTAGCAGTTATTTGTAAGATCATTTGGCTGGCCATTAAAACATAATGGTTGCATTACAACTTGCCAAAGAGTTTATGTTAAGCAAATGCTCCATGCATTACAGTTTGCATGTTGTTGTTCTTGTTGTGTGCCTTTAAGTCATTCTAACGTAAAGTGACCCTAAGGCAAACCTATCGAAGCGTTTTCTTGGCAAGATTTGTTCAGAGGGGGGTTGCCATTGCTTTCTCCTGAGGCTGAGAGTATGTGATGTGCCCATGGTAAACCAGTGGGTTTCACGCCAAACTGGAAATTGAACCCTGGTCTCCACAGTCATAGTCCAACACTCAAGCCACTACACCAGGCTGGCTCTTACATACACACTTAGTCAGAGGTTAATTCCAAGGATTTCAGTGGAGCCTACTCCCTCTTAAGTGTACACAGAACTGCAGTTTTGAAAGAGCTTTTCATTTAGAAGGTCTCAGTTTTCATACCAGACAACTAGAGAGAGAGGTATGGAAGCCTTGAAGAACTGCTGCCAGTTCAAATAGTGCTGGGTTAGATGGAAAAATGATACAATCCAGTAGGAGGCAAATTGCTATGAATATCATGAGGCAGCAAAGTCAGGACCAGTTGGAAGATACTGTTTTGACTCAATTTTTGAATTTCAAAAATGTATTCTTTAACAGAACTTTTGGGACATTCTTAGACTCATGAAAGTATACCAAATTGAATGGATTGTTTAAGAGGAGGAGGAGGAGAAGCAGAAGCAGCAGCAGCAGCAGCAGCAGGGGGAGGAAAATTAGGACAGGTAATAATTAAACTAGGTGAAACAAATTAATCTATAATTTCATTCAGTTTGATAAAATCTGCTTCAAAAGTCTATGCATTACAATACTGCTGAAATATGATTGCACAACTGGATTTTACAGCTGGCTCAGAGAATATACTACTTGGATAACATGCCAGAATGTGTGTGTCATTGTTCCTAACAGGATAAAGCTGAACCAGTTAGTAATTTCTTTGATGTACAGTATATCATACATTTTGGAAAACAGGGAATAAACTTTCACAGAAGGAACCACATTAGTAAATTCTGAAGCCAGAAATCTTTATTTTATTCATTTCATTTTATTGCATTTTCCTCATGGCTTCATCAGACAGGGCCATGATTGTGGTAGAACTGAGAGAAAGCCCTCTCCTGAGGATCGTAAGACTCTGGTAGGTTGATAAAAGAAGATGCAATCTTTCAGTCTAGATCTAAGACAAATAGAACCTCTATAGGTCCTAAGCAGCACTTTGAAAGTGTGCCTGGAAACAAATTGGTAGGCACTGAAACTATTTTAATAGGGAAATTATAATAAGTCAATTGCTTCAGTTCCTTCATGATATATGGCAATCAATATATCATGCAGTGGACTGTTAGGACTGCAGCACAGTTCCATTTTTCTTTATTCAGCAAATTCATTGAGGCTTGCAAGCGAACAGGTCTTGCAGCTAATGCAGCTGAGTTCAACAAGCCTGATGCTTAGTCTGCCTGCCCTAACCATGGGCTTGATTTGAGTATCCACAGATGGCAAGCCCCATTGGGCTTGATGGTAGTACGCATATGTGGGAGAGGCAGCACGGCTGTGCATGTATGTGCCATCATTAAAAACCACAGGACTTGAGGTCCCACAGTTTTTGCATCCAGAGGGGTGTCCAGAACAGATAGTAAAGGCAAACTGTATATGTTTATTCCATTTTACTGACCAATTCTAAAAAACTGAATATGCTGTTGAAAAAATATTCCTAAATAGCCCCCAATATTAGGGGGTGAATTTTCCAAAGAGAATATTAAAGAATTTTGAGGAAACACTAAGATGTATGCATTTGAAAAGTCTTCTCAGTTTTAAGTGGGTGTTTTGCACCCTTAAAACAAACATTATTGAAGATACTTACTTGCTACTGAAAAATTATTAAGAGGATATGGCAGATCCACATCTTGAGGTTTCTCCTTATATCCTATGAAAGAGCCATCAGTCTTCAATAGGAAGTATCTCGGCCTCCAATTTTTAATGTATTCCCCTATATAAGAAAACATGAATAATATAAATGAATATTTTAACATCTACTTGGAGTGGGGTTATTTCTTAGTTACACATATATCCTACTTTCCCCTCAATAATCACAAAGTGGTGTTCTCGATTCTCTTCCCTCCTGTGCTATCTTTGCAACAACCTGTGAGCTAGGTCAAGCAAAGAAACAGAGAGAAATAGGCCCAAAGTTACCCCTTAAGACTTATGGATTACAGTACTGGTGACCAGATGCTAGTTCTTCCAGCTCCCACATTCCCCTTGTCTTCCTTCTCCCTTCCAGTTCTACTTTTACCATTTTATACAGTGTTTGAAAAGCTAATAATCAGGGGACCAAAGAAAGTATTCCAGCTTCTCTACTGTTGCCATTCTGTGCCCATTAAAAAGGGCACTTTGGATTTAGTGATCCCTAGACTTAGGTCCAATACACACTGTAGAAACAATCCAGTTTGAGATCGCTTTAACTGCCCTGGCTCAGTGCTAGGGAATCCTAGGAATTGTAGTTTATTGTAGCACCAGAGCTCTCTGATAGAGAAAGCTAAATGTCTCACAAAACTATAGTTCCCAGAATTCCCTAGCATTGAGCAACACCAGTTAAAGCAGCATCAAACTGGATTATTTCTGCAGTGTGTTTTGGGCCTTAGAAAGCAATCTTTATAAGGACCCCACAATGGAGGTTGGGTGGGTGGACTCTAGGGATGTGAGCCCCCCACACTTGATCTGGCAAAATTAAATCACCAAAATTTGTATATACCCTGTTTCTCCTAAAATAAGATATCCCCTGAAAATAAGACCTAGTAGAGGTTTTGCTGAATTGCTAAATATAATGCCTTGTTTGGAAGCATGCCCATTTTTCCCCCCAACAATAAATGTGAAATCTTCTTCATGGAAAAATAAGACATCCCCAGAAAATAAGACCTAGTGCATCTTTGGGAGCAAAATTTAATATAAGACACTAATAATAATTTATTAAGAAAAACTGATGACAGCTACTATTACTTACTGGTAACATCCCTTCCCCAGTAATAGTAAAGAATGCCTGCAATGTATCCTGTGTGCACTTAATTGGGAATAAGCTAGAGATTTTGTTTGTAAGAGTTTTCAAAGTTAGGAGTGTTTCAGTGGTAATGCATAAGAAATTAATTTGCCCTCCTCAAGCAAATAGGGAAAACTGATAACAACCTGTTGCATGCACCTCCCTGCTAAAACATTTCTGGGGTCCTGAATACTTATGAATCTTCTCTTTCAGTCTGCAAAATAAACTTCCTGATCACAGCAAACATTTGAAGGAAAAGTTCCCTGTTTGCCTTGACATAGTTAATATTTGTATTTCAATGGTATAGCTAATATTTGCATCTCATTTCCCTCCCATTAATCATTCATTCTCTCAACATTAATGCCAATAACATTTACCTGTGTTTCTTCTGCTCACACTATCTACTTTTAGGATTCTATCACCATTTCATATTAGAGCCCTCAACATGTCTGTCTAATTTCTTGTGCCCTCCTTTATCATTACTGGGAACAGCCTCTTCTTTTCCTGTTGGTTAAACCCCTCACAATCATATTCTCTGTTCCATCTTCACAGAGTTAACTAGACAGCTATTTGTTTCTTCTAAATTCTGCCTATGTATATACTCCTGTACTGCAGAAATAGATGATTACTCAAATGTCTGGAATGATCTAAGTGTTAGTTGTCTCATTGATAGTTACTTTTCTTTGAAAGCTATTCCTTGCCAGCCAACTAAGCATCTGAATTCTTACCTACCGTGCTTCATGGCACTAGATGAAGGAGTAACTCTGTTTGAGATATATGTGCATTATTTAAAAAAAAAAGGAAATGTTTCCTCTTTGACAAGGTTGTCAAATTGTGTCCAACTGTAGGGGGATGGTGCTCATCTCTACTACTAAAATGAGGGAGCCAGTGTTGTCAAAGACAACTCCGTGATCATGTGGACAGGATGACTGCATGGAATATTATTACCTTCCCACCGAAGTGGTAACTATTTATCTACACTCATCCATCCATATTCACTGGGGTTAGGAGAACAGGATCCCTGTGAATGTGGAAAAACTGCAAACAACAAAAACACTGAAAGAACACCTCTTTAGGAATTTCTAAGTCCTCCAGTGCAACTCTGTGGTCAACATCTGCAAGACATAGACCACAGAATTGCACTGGAGGAGCTACAAATGTCTAGTGGAGTGTTCTCTCTAGGAATCTCAGTCTAGGTCCTTCAGTGGGACCTTTGGTTAAAGTTGACCACAGAGTTGCACTGGAGGACCTAGATATTCCTAGGGAGAACATATTAATTAAATCCATGAATAATCAAATCCACAAAAGCCAAAGCCACAAATGTGGAGGGACGGAGGTGCTTGCACTTTTACATGCTTTTCAACTGCTAGGTTGGCAGAAGCTGGGACTAGTGATGGCAACTCACTCATTACGCAGCACTTGGATTTCAAACTGCCAACTTTGCAGATTAACTGCTGAGCCACCATGTCCCTATGTACATTATTAGATGTGTGTAAATAAAAACAAACAGCAAAAGGACATGCTAGGGAATTCAGGGAACAGTAGTTTTGTGATACATTTAGCCTTCTCTGTCAAAGAGCTTTGGTGCCACAATAAACTACAATTCTCAGTATCTCCCTAGTAGTGAGCCAGGGCAGTTAAACCAGTCTCAACTTGGATTATTTTTGCAGTGTGTTTTGAACCATAGCCTTAAAAGAACTATCCCAAGTGATGAACCTATTTTGGGAATAAGATTTAACACCTTAGAAAATCATTAAATTTTGCTATAATACACAAGGTGGAGTCATGGTCTCACTGACATGGAAGCCACAAAGTTACTGCCTTGATTTAGAGCAGGATGTATAGAAACAAAAATGTAGATATGTATATATTAACAGATGTCAACACACAGGAGTGAACTGATACAAATCTTAAGTCCTCTGTTGACACATATGAATATGGTTGCATGCAAACTCTACCCTTATAATAGCTCATACTTTAAAAACAACAACAACCTGATATTCTCAACTATTGTTTTGAATTTTCCCCATCTTTATACAGTATTACCATTAAAAATCTGACCTTCTTTCCAAACAATGATACTGTACTCTGCTGAAAAATGATGTAAGAACTGAAACAATTTCCCCCATCTGAGCAGTATTTACATACAGTGTCTTATTTATTCATACCTGCTTGAACAGATGCCTTTCTGTTAATCTACTCCCACTAACACACACCTAAATGAAGTTGCTGGCACATTTGCTTGAGCATGCACTATTCTTGGCTTTTTATTACCTGCCCGGAAAAAGTATCCTACAAAACCCTAACAAAAGTCAAAGTATATGAATAGGAATGCCAATCAGTAGAGGAATATTAAGAACTAAAAATTATTCACACCTAAAGAAAATAAAACAAATTACAAAAGCAGAGCACTAGTAGCCCACTAAAACAGGGAGGGGCAACAGTGAAAAGACAGAGAGGTACATTAGCCCCCAAGATGTGTTGGGAGTAACTGGCACCCATTCACTACAAAAAATATTGCCCCCCTAAATGCCCCATATGCCCTCTAGGGACAGTGAGGGGCATTTTCTCCATGCTTTCAGCATTGTGCTGTTCATTCTCAAATCCTATTTACTGAATCATGTACAAGCTACAGGAATTATCAGATAAATACTACTTGTAAAGATAAACGTACTACTCAAGACAAATGTTGGCAAGGTCATATATTCACATTTCAAAAGCAAAAAAAGCAAAAAAAGCAAAAAACAGATATCTACAGAGTAAAACACAAGGGAAAACATTTTGTGACAATTTAATGAAGTGCATCTCTGGAATAGTTGGATTATTTTCTGTCCAATTTCCTGCTGTGCTAAATGTAAGCTAAATTATTATTTTCCTTACATTTACACCCTGTTAGACTGCAAAAGCATACTCATTCTATTTCTCCTTATTACTGTAAGGGAAGAAGACTCTAATTTTGTGCACTGCATTGGAGAAGACGAATTAATTCATATATTTACATGCTGGTCAGCTGTTTAAAGCTTCTATAGAACAATGTGTCAAATAAAATGCAAACTAATTAAGGTTGTTATCTGAGCAGTTTCTTTCCGCTTATTCCTTTTAAAAACAAAGCCCAGGAAGTCCAATTTGGCTGAAGTTTGGAGACAATTAAATGATATGGATTCAGGATAATGAAACTACAAATTACATTTAAGTCCTGTTCACTTTTGTTGGGAGCATTAGATGTGCACTGCTACTAGCTGCCACTGGGAGTATGGCCTTCAGAAATAATCACTCTTTTTTTTTTAAAGGGAAGGAATTCTACCTACCATCCTTATAAATTAATGGTACTTTTATTCTGCCTTCTGGCCTGTGGATCGCTCACCTCCTTCCTCCAACTATTTAATATTTGCATGAAAATGGCTCACAAAAGTCATTTATTTATTAATTTTATTATTTTTATCAAAACATTTCTATCCTGCCCTTTATCACTGGATTTTAGGGCAATACAGTCAGCCCTCCTTATCCATGGATTTTTTTATCCACGGATTCAAGCATCCATGGCTTGAAAATATTTTTTTTTTAAGTATAAATTCGAAACAGCAAACCTTGATTTTGCCATTTTACATAAGGGAAACCATTTTGCTATGCCACTGTAGTTAATTGGACTTGAGAATCCACAGATTTTGTTATCCATAGAGGATCCTGGAACCAAACACCAGGGGATAACAAGGGGCCACTGTATATAAAACAATATAAAAATTAAAACAACAGTTAAAACCACTTTTTAAATTACAAGTTTTAAAACATGAAATGTATACTTTGGAATATATTCATTCCCAAAGGTTTAATGTAAAGACTTTTTTTTTTAACTTGGTGCCAGAGAAAAAGCAATGTTGTGCCAGTTGGACCAGCAAGGGTAGAGCAATCCACAATTGGGTTGCCACAGTGAAGAAAGCCTTCTCCCACGTCCTCTCATTTCATATTGCCCCCACTCCTACAGACTTAAATTCTCAGGCAGGTGGTCCTCTACATATTGAGGTCACAAGCTCTTTATGGGGCTTTCTAGATTGGCAGGAAAGGGCGACATGAAGTTGCCTTTTCCTTAATACTGAGCTGCACTGCAAGGTGTGTAATAAAAAGGCATAGGGCAGCTACACTGAGGAGGTGTGGGGACTACTTATCTGAAGTCTTTTCTATTGCTCAGCAACTACATTGGAAGCTGTCAGGATGCTAGAAACACAGGCGGAGCAGCTGCACGGGTGTCAATGAATGGGGCTTTTGGCTGCACTGAACCTTTGACATATTTTTTGCTGTTCTTGCTGGCTGCGAACTGCGCAGTTGCACCGGTACATCATACAGGCAATTGTATTGCCAGCTGCGAACTCATCTAAAAGCTGCACTTTGATGCAGGCATGAACACACCCCTTTTTGTCAGTCTAGATCAGCCCAATGGTTTTAAAAGTCATCACAAGCACCTTGAATTCAGAGCAGAAGCAAATAAATAGCCAGTACAGCTCCTAAAGTCCTAGGCTGCAGTGTCATCAATATGAGCATAACAAGCAACTTCTTCCTCTGGCTAATTCCAGAGAGGCCATGAAACAAGTACTTAGAGGTGGGATAGAAAAAGGATAACATGCTAAAGCTTAACAGAGCACTTTATGCAGAGAGAGAAAGCCCCAGAAACATAGAACAAAAAGCAAGCACCATCTGATTTAACTACTGCTGCTACTGCCAGGTTGTCTCTACCTGTGGAAATTTGGGGAAGAGTCCAAGCTCTTTGTAGACTCAGGCTCACCAGCTGTCTGCCAGCAATTGCCATCTACCTAGCTGTGGCAGTTGAGGGAGCTGGCAGGAAAAAAGCAAGACTTGTATGGTGGTGGGTTGCCATTGAAGGGACAACACCAAAGGAGGCCTTAATTTTGTGAAGGCAACTTTGGGGGGAATACAGTGGTAAATGTTATTAATAGGCAGTCATCATATTCAGAAAGCGTGTCTTATTATGTCTCTTATCCAACATCATGTTCTCAGCCCATTTTATTCCAGGACTAGACAAGAGGATCACAGATTCATTGTCTCAATTTCAGGCTGACAAGTTTTGTGTGCTGTTGCCAGAGGCAAATACTTATCCCACAACATGTCCAGAAGAACGGTGGCACCTTAGCAATGCAGCATGATACAAAGAGCGCTCAATTTGGTCATTCCCTCTACGTTGTAGTCTTATAGCAGTGCCAGTCAGGAGGGTTCCAGGCCAGCATGGCCACCCTCAAAATGCATGGGACTGCATTATCTGGCAGAAGTCAAAGACTGAAACATGGGCTTCTGGACTATGAGACTTGATCTGGTAGCAGTAACTTCCTTTTGCAAGTCTGGGGATATGAAGGACCCCTGTGACTCATTCCTAGTTAGAAAGGCAGTGGAAGGCTGGAGAAGGTTATCATCTCCTTCTGGTGATCACAGAAGTCCTATGACTTTCAGAATATTAAGGAAAATACAGGGGCCAATGTCTAGTATTCGGTATTCAAGACACAAGGAAAAGCTTTTTGTAGCAGCTTTTGCAATGGCGTTTTCTGGTGTCATGAGGGTTGGGAACTGGTTACTAGCTGAAGATGCAATGGATCCACACGATCACTCCAGGCAAGACAAGTAATAGTCCAAGAGACGTTGGTAAACATTAGGATATGCCAGTCTAAAGCAGACTTAAGAGATGGTAGGTTGACACACCTTTTGCATAGTTTGCCGGCCTCCCACCTTTGTGAGGGTTTCTCAGGACCCAAATGAACAGACCGAACTTCCTTTTTATCCATGTTGATCAGTTCCCCAACCCCAGGTGAGTTAGTTGAAGCCTGGATCCAGATCAACCTCTTAATTGCTGTAACCAATGAAGTTGTAAACTTAATCTCCCACAGTTATGTGTTTTGGTGTTTTTGTTGTGTTGTGTTTTTGTTTTGTTTTTTTGTATCAGTGGAATAACTGACCCATTGGACCAGCAAAGAGCAAATTAATAAAATCCCATTCCAATTAATGGAAAAAAAAACCACTTTGAAACACTTTAGAGTATTTACAAGCGACAAGGTGATGGTGACTGATTGTGTTAGTTACCTGCAATGTGTTAGTGCATATAGCAGTTTGCATTTCTATTTCCAATTAACAAGGTAATTAACTGTATTTGTCAATGTCACTGTATTAGTAAATCTACCTGTTTCCCACAGAATTCTGGCAGCATTTTTTTAATTGTTGGTAATTTAGTTTTTTCTGAACTGTTGGGAATTTGGAAAAATTGATGTTTGTACTGGGATGTGCATGAGGGCTGTGTGTTGTACTTTCCCCGCTGCTACAACAGAAAAACATCACAGTGCTTTTTCTGTGCTACGTACTTATGAAGTCAGGGCATTGAGGGTACTTTATACAAATCTTGTTACCTTATACCTTACACATATCTTGTCTTCACTACTACACAGGCCTACTGATGAAATACATCTGGAAGTACTATGTGGTGCAATATTCAGCAGATAGGTTGGTAACTGGTACAAGGTACAGAGATAATATTACTACAATACTGAAACATCAGCATTCATTTTAATTATTTTCTGCACTCAAAGTGTCGGTATTAACATTTAAAACCTTAAGTGGCTTAAGACCTGTCTATTTAAGGGATCACCTGTCTCATTATAAACCTGTCTGGTTGTTAATATTTACAAGAAAATCTCTCTTGAGGATATCATTACTTGTCAAAACCAGCTGATATTCACACAGAGGAAGGCTGTCCCAAACTTTAGAATGGATTCCCTTTGGACTTGTAATCAGCCACAATTCTCACTGCTTTTAGAAAGACATTAAAGCACGCCTTTTCAATTTAACCTTTTCAATTATTTTGCCACCTTTAATGTTTTTTGCTTTGACTATAAAAATATCCAGAGGGCTGCATGCAGTCCACAGGTGACCAATTTCTATCTGTTAAATAAAATATGTATGTACACAGAGAGAGGGGGAGACTATCTGAATGACTTTTCCTTAAATATATCTTCATGCTTCCCCATTGGTTTTCACTGTAATAGAAGGAACTCACAGTGGTAATTTCCCATTGTGAAATAATTTCTTGCTCCTTCCTGTTTTTCTTAGTGTAATCATGATTACAGAAGATCAATTATAATTGAAAACAAAAGAAATATTAGCTAGACAGGATGCACAAAGGCACAGTAAGAGCAGCCAACTGTTATTTCCCAATAAAGTGAAACTAATATTTCAATATACACACAAACTATGTTGGCAGGTACACGTGACAGGGCATTCTCTGTAGCAGCACCATCCTGTTTAACTTTTCAATGAGCAACTGTGTCATTTTTCATTGCCTTTGGTCCTCCACATCAGAGGTTTAGTACAGGCAGCAAGAATGCAAATAGAAGCTATGTGCTTTTAGTTTAATACACTCATTCCGCACACATTCGACCATGTCTCGAAGAAGTAAAGTCTATTTTTAAAATTTTTATTAGTGTCTTTAATGTTTTAAATGTTTTAATCTGCTGTATATCACCCTGAGAAACCTGGCAGGCTGACAGGCAATAGAAAAAAAATGCTTTAAACAAGTGCACAAATTATTATATTACAGTAGTTATATATCTGCAATAAGATATTTTGATTTGTGAAAAACAAAGAGATCAAGCAGGATAAAAAAGGAGTTGAAAGAGAATGGATCAAATCCAAAAGAAAACTTACTGAAGAATTGTTTCATTCAAATTTTTCCCCCTCTTAAAGTCCTCCATGCCCTCTAAGGGATGCAGCGGCAATTTTACAATGCCCCTTGAGCTGTTTTAGGCTGGAAGGATTTGCAACCAGAAGTGAGCAGAAGACACATTTGATTTTGAAAAAAACCCACATGCAAAACTTGATCAGGGGAGTAATTGTCCCTACACAGGACATAAAGGCTCATTTTAATCAATGGGTAGATGAGCATATAGGAAGAGGTCCAGGGAACTTGGTTTCATACTTTGGCTACATGCAACTCATGGATCATATATTGACTACCTCTGCTGTAACAGCACTACATATCAGTGAGAAATGTTACTGAACTTGGCACTTTCCATAGAAGCTCTATGAGAGCGAGTGTGATGTAGCTGCTGAACTGTCTCTCCCTGGCTGTCTTTGCTTTAGCAGTTAGAAAAGCAAAGGAATAGAGCAAAGACTAAAGAAAACATGGTTGTTTTTGTAGATAGTTGTGAAGGCAGGAAAGAACAAAATAAGAAAATAGGAAAAATAGAATAAATATTAGGGGAAATATTAAAGTCTTTAAGACAAAGTAAAGGAAGAAGGAGAGAAGGAAAAACACAGCCTACTCAGAGCCGAGGCAGGAAAAAGACTGAGGGATGGTGGGGGTTGCTCCCTCTGCTGGTGACTCCTTCAAGTTTGTCTTCCCTGCCTACTTGGAGCAATGAGACGGAACCAACCCATGATATAGGATGTTCCCACCTCCATCGCTGGAAAAGAGACAATGTGGTGTAACGATTCTTATGCTGGCCTAGGACTCTGGGAGACATGTGTTAAATCTCTACCCAGCCATGGAAACCCACTGGTTGACCTTGGGCAAATCACACTTTCTCAGCCTTAGAGGAAGGCAATGGCAAGCCTCTTCTGAATAAATTATGCTAAGAAAACCCAAGGATCAAGTAGCCATAAATTGGAGTTAACCTGACAGCACTATGCTGAAGTTACACTGGACTACATCATTGCACAAAATTTGGCAGTAACACACATCTGTGTGAATCTGTGGTTTGTTTGTCTGCACTGCAGACTACCATTGCACAACATTCTGAACAGCACGTGTTTGTGATGTACAGTACCATGCATGTAACAAGCAGTATCATTCCTGTTACTTTGTGTTCTTAAGATATTTCTAAGATACAGAACCCTTAAATTCATCACCACACTTTTCAAAAAGGATCAACATAGATAAAAGTAACTCCTTCTCACTCTTGCACACTCACTCTGACATTCACGCATTCATGTACAAACACACTTGGGTTTTTTTAAAATGTGTTTCATCTGTTTACCAAGCTGGGAAGAAACAGAAAGGATAGGGTTTATTGATTTCAAGATAGATTTTGTAATCCAAGTGTAAATGCTCAGATACCTTTAATTTAGTTTAAATTAAAGAGCAATATAGAAGAAAAAGAACAAATAGCAATATATAGAAAATAAAACAAAACCTAGCAAATACAGTAGCAAAATTAAAATTAGATCAAAGAAATCAAGTAGCACCACATGAACAAATAAATAGCATCTAAAAATAGAACAGTTTTAAAAGAGTTCCCTATTCAAAAAAAAATCTAAGAAATATAAATGCTGGATTTGCTTACCTTGGCCCTCTGAGGGCAGTATTACCTAAATTTAGACATCAGAATAGTCTAATAGTATAAAAAGGACATCAAATAAATACCTTTTCCTACTACGGTAGATTTATTTTGCAGTGTCTTCTTATGTAGTTTCAAATTGCAACTTTTAAAATTAAATAAGCTTTGAAACTTTTCAGAAACAGATTTATTCAAAACAAAGAAAAATAAATCTGTTGCTTCAATTGTACTTAAAATATTCAGCTGATTGTTTCAAAATGTTTAAAATAATTTAATTTTCATTTTAAAGTGTGAATAATTTTTTTAAAAAGGCAAATTTCTTTCTATTGTATTTATTGTTCCATAGTAGTCATTGAAATAAAATAAATATCACAATAACTACAGCTGAACCTAAAATATTTTTCCTGTATAGTAATTATTATAAAGTGAGTCATGATACGATGCAGAATACTACATACAACACATTAAATCTTAACAAAAGTGCTTTGTTACTTTCAAACGTAGAAGTGAAAGTGCAAAAAAAAAACCTACTGAATTTTTAAATAGGTAGCTATAGCTATGAAATAACAAATTTAAAAAATATTCATTCATTCATTCATTCATTTTATACCCCACCTATATCCCACCAAGGGACCCAAGGATTCTAAAAAACTGTTTTTAAAAAAGTGATGGGTCACACAAAAAGCCAGTATCTTCTGACCTCAAAGTAACTGAGGGTGTGGGCTCTTTTTCGACAAAGTACTGTTCCTTGTACTGTCCCCTGTTACCAAGAAGGAGAGGACCTGCATAACTGAAAAAGGGCCCTAGTGTAAGTTGGTGGAGACCACAAAATGCTGGAAGCATCCTCATTTGGAGTGGTCAAAGTACACAGTGGAAAGCTTGTGTTCCAAACCTATAATGTGATTGACATATTCCAACAAAATCTCCCTGGTGAAATTCTCCAGGCTGTGAAGTGAAAAGTTTTCAGATCTAAAAGGTTGATCTGACCCCTAAATTGGAAGACGATCCCAGGCTGAAAACATATGGCTAAAAACAAGGCAGTTGGGCTCAAGGAAGATGAGTAACTGTTCTCCTTTCACTCTGGGGTGGGTCATCAATGCTAAAAACAAATATTTTACAGCTGCTTCCAGCGCATGAGCCCTAAGGTGAATGGTGATTGCGTAGGCCTGTTTTGTGAAAGTCTGGCAATGTTGGCATTTTCCAACAATGAAGTCCTAACCCAAACAAAAAAGACACTGGAAGGGTCCATCAGTGTCAGCAACCTACAAAGGTCATATATTTTGAAGACAGTCCCAGAGGCCAGCTTCAACTCTAGAAAATCAGAACTGAGAAGTCAGAAATATGAAGCAGACAAAGAAACAGGTAATTATGGTAATAAGGAGAGTTGGGGGGGGGGAGGACAAATGACTAACAGGGTTTTTTTGGTTTTGTTTTTTTTAAAGGGCAGACAAAGAGAAGGAGAAGAGTTTGAAGGAAAATGTTTAGAGCCTAAAAAACGTGGTAGAGTTACAGAGGTTTCCAAATTATCTGCTAATGCTGCAGTAGTTGAAAAGGAACTGAGAAACTTGGTGCAAACAAAGGGGGTGGTGCTACTACCAAAACTCCACTGAAGAGCTATAGTAGGTTCAAATACACAATATCCCAACTGTGTGAGTTACAGAGACCACAAAGAATATTGATTTGTTTCTGGGCACAATTCAAAGTGCTGGTTATTACTTATAAAGCTCTATACAGTTTAGTTCCAAGCTAATAGAAAACAACATGAGTTTCCCCAAATTTTCAAATCTTTAGAGGAAGACTTTCTCTCTATCCCACCATACATAACTACATTTGGAAAGGACACAAGAGAAGGTCATCTTGGTTGCTGTTTCCAGACTGCAAGACTCTCTTACATGAGAAACTACACTGGACTTCTGCTCTGCCAGCAGCAGGCAGAGACAGATTTAAACAAACAAACAAACAGCTTCATTTATATACCGCTTCATACTGCCTAAGCAGTGTCTAAGCGGCTTACAACTGTAAGCTACTTGCCCCCAACAATCTGGTTACTCATTTTAGCGACCTCGGAAGGATGCA
Source organism: Urosaurus nigricauda (assembly GCA_034509955.1). Lineage (NCBI taxonomy): Eukaryota > Metazoa > Chordata > Lepidosauria > Squamata > Phrynosomatidae > Urosaurus > Urosaurus nigricauda. Next base: position 319,933,688 of record JAOEGL010000001.1, read on the forward strand.
AGCCTGAGTGGAGCTTGAGTCCTTTTGCTGGTATTGAACTCGCCAACTTATGGTTTTGAGTGAGTGGCTGCAGTACAGGCACTTGACCACTGAGCCACCAGGGCTCATATGGCCATAAAGGGCCAGAACAGACCAGCAAAATATGCTGGCTTCTTTATGCTGGCTTCCCGGCAACTTGGGGATGTGGCATTCGCATGACACACACCCCCAAGCCACCAGGAAGCCACCCAGCCATTTACATAGTAGCAACTTTTCAGTGCTCTGGTGGTGCAGCGATTAGCTGCAGAGGTGGCAGAAAGGGCACCCTTTATCCGATGCAAAAAGCAGCTGCATTTTGTTGCTTCTTTTTGTGCCAGAATAAAAAGCCAGATTACAACTTTTAGGTTTTAGGTGTGCTTTCTTTAATTTATGTTTTAAGATACCTTTGGTCCTGCATGCAGCTGAAAAGTGCCATGGATATTAATGAAACAAATTAGTAAATGCTGGTAAGCATACACCTCCAGAGCTCTTGAACCAAATCACCAGGTTAAACTAGAATCACACCAAATCTGATTAATCAAGGAATGAAGTATATGAACTTTTGGAAATCTCTCATTCTTCTCTCATTCTTGAATGAATCAACTACATAATAAATGAACAAACTGGGATCAATAACTTTTAACAGGTCCTGCAAGTGACAACCTGGGGAGAGCTTTAAAGTGGAGAGGACGGAACTAGCTATGGTAACGCTTGCCTTAGTTACATCGCATGATTACTGTAATGTGCTCTACATGGGACTGAGTATGAAAAATGCTCAGACACTTCAACAGGGCCAAAGAACTGCAGCCAGACTGTTAACTGTGGCTGGCTACAAGGAGCATACAACACCTTTGCTACAACAGCTCCACTGGCTGGCGGTCCATTTTCAAGCACAATTCAAAGTGTTAGTGATAACCTATAAAGCCCTATATGGCATGAATCCAAGTAATTTGAAGGTCCAAATTGCCCCATTAGAGCTATATCTTCTGGAAATGCCCTTCTCTCCATCCCACCACCTTCTCTCTCTCTCTTTTTAAAAATTGCTTTACTTATTAGTTTAATGGTCCGTAACACCATACAATATATATAATAAATTGTTACTAAATATTACCATTATTACATCACATACTTTTCAACCCCCCTCTCCCCTCCCTCTTCCCCCTCTGACGGCTATAACCAAGTAATTTAGTATCCAGTATCCATAGGGGCTAAACAGACAGGCAAAAGGGGGTGCTTTCAGGCTGGCTTGAAGGTGTGCAGTTTAAATTACACATGCCTTAAAAGCCAGCAGGAAAGTGCCCTCTAGGCACCTTATGCAGAGAAAAGCTGTTTCAAAAAGAAGCAGCTTTTTTCCGTTTCTTCCTGGCTTGAAGCCATGTCATGTGGTCATGACATGAGCACTCCAGCTGCTTTGGGAGCCAGCAGTGTGGTTGGTGGCTTTAAAAAAGGCAGCTTCAGGCCACTTTTTCCTGCCCATCTGTTTCGCCCCATAATGTGGAATATCTTATTAATAGTTTCCCTAACTTCATTTTACCTCTTTTCAACTTTAATCTTCTTTATCCAACAACCCCACTTGTCCCACTGGGTCATTTCCTTTATTTGACTATTATATTTTCCTTTTCTCTTGCTCGAATAATCAAATAAGACTTATTCTGCAATACTGTGGGCCTTGAAAAATATTTTCAAGCTGTGGATGCTGAAATCCATGGATAAAAATCTGTGGATAAAGGACCAATTTTGCCTCCCAACACTGTTTTTCCATCCCAATTCTATTACAGTGTGTGTTGATCTTAAAAGATTTTTTGATATATAATCTTCTGTTTTATATTCTGCTTGGTTTTTTTTAGTACAAGGGAGAGAACCTGCTCCCAGACTGGAACTACCTCACTAGAGAGGTCAATAGCTCAAGCCTTGCATCCCTTCCACTGGCAAGTTAAAACTTTCTTTCTTATCAGGTTTTTAGAAACTGAACGGGGTAGCTTTTTAATAGTGTGCTTAGCTGTTTTATGGTTCATACAGTTTTACATGTTTTTAACTTAATAATTTGATTGTCTTTTGAATGACTTTTATATTTACACTTTTATTGAAGTTGGTATTTCACTTTTTAATCTGTATTTGTTTTTAATATGTTATAAGCCACCTTCAGTCCCATTATTGGGGAAAGGGTGAAATATAAGTGAATATAACAACAACAACAACAACAAAGAAAACTAGGTATCTAAAGGTTAAAATGTGAATTAGGAAGCTATGAATATTCATAATGTTCTTTCTGTTAGAAGGCAAAAAGATATGATCATATAGAGCATAGTTTATTTCAAAAAGTACTTCTATATATAAACAGGATATCTTACAAAATGGCATGATATGAGGGAGTATCCAAAAGTTTTAATGATCACCTTGGAGTTGTTAGCTTATCTCTATGTAGTCACTATGTAGATTTATACATTCTTCCCAGCGTATCTTGACCCTCCAAATACCTGATATTGTAGAAGTCTGCAGATTAGTAAAGTAATAATTATCACCCGCACATTATAATGGCATATTGATGAAATTTTGTCAGTGTCATCATTGGTCCCTAAGTGTATGTTGCTGAGAAAATCAGCTCACTGCATCCTTTATTTATTTGACTGGCTGTGCCAGAAGTGACTAAAGTGTAAAATCCTCATCAGGCTTCTACATTATCAGGTAATCGGAGGGTCAAGATACGCTGGGAAAAATGTATAAATCTATATAGTGACTACATAGAGATAAGTTAGCAACTACAAATCAAAACAAACTTTCTGTCAGTTTTTCAAAAAGTTTCATTAAAGCTTTTGGATAACCCCTCGATAATTACTAACAGTAATTATCAATATATCAAAAACTATATCAAAAACTTTTGAAAGGCCTTAAATGATTTCGTAAAATACTTTTTCTGTCCCTGACAAAATTAATGTGAAAATAATACATTTCAGAATTTTAAAATTTAATTGTTCAGACTTGCCTGAATTATACAAATTGGCTAAATATAAAATTCATTTTGACCCATCTTTTTTCTTTAACCAAGTATCTGCAAACCATTGGTTCTTCTGTCTCGCAAAATAACCGTGGGTTAAATAATATTAATCTATAGATTACATTATGCTCAATTAACTTCTCCGACAACCTCAGTGCACATATATACATTTCCAAAATTGCAACCAATTTATATAAATCAGTCTTAAGTGCTTATATTTCACTACATGTGAAAACACATATTTCAAAGCTTTGCAGCATATGGTAAAAGTGATATATAGCCCAAATATTCATTAATTATTCATTATAATGTTTGACCAGCTCTGGCTTGTAAGTGAAAAAACCCAAAAGTTTTAAAATATTTTACCCTATCAAGTCTGATGGGTTTCCTGTAAAATAAATGCATTGCCAAAAACCCATCAATATTGCTTTTATTCTGATATGTTTGTTACATATTTAATTATGACAGTTCAATGTAAGTGGAAACATGCTGTATCATTAAAGAATGACTATCAATGTGAAGACCAAGTCTGAAAGGATAAAATGAAGTGCTTAGATTTTGACACAGCCCTAATGTTCAAAACCACAATCAAACAGCACCTGACATAATATCTCATATTTGCACTATTATAAGATGCAAAGATCTGACTTTGAGATAGAATATTCCACCCAAAATAGTAGTTTGTTTCTGTGTCATGTCTATAGACCGCCCAATAAAGAAGACTGAAAATATTTGATAATATAAGAAAAACTGGAGAAACATGATGGTCTGGCAGAAATGTGTCTATCCACAAACTTGCTTTTTTATATAGAACATATGGATCCTTCTAAAATAAATGTATGAGTCACAACTTTTGACTGTCCTGTTGTACAGTCTCTACTGTGGACAAGAGACCATAGTCAGGACAGAACAAGAAGCCACAAAATAAAAACTATTACTACTACTACTACTACTACTATCACCACCACCACTACTATTACCTCTGCTGTCATTTTTATTTATATTCCATCTTCTCCCAACATTGGAACACAGGCAGCTTACAAACATACACACATACAAAAAGAACATTAAAGTGGAATTAAACTGATCAAAAATAAAAAATATTTAAAAGTATACTTAAAAGACTAAATGTAATTGAAAAATAAAAACCAATTACTGTAAAACAGTTTAGTTTAAAGCAGTACACCACTCTCAGCCCATTCTTTAAAAGCTTCTATTTTAAACACCTTTCAGAATAAGGAAGCCTTTGCTTGCCAGCAGAAGGACAGCAGGGAGGGGGGCCATTCTGGCTTCCCTCAGAAAGGAGATCCAGAGTCTAGGGGCAGCCACTGAGAAGGCCCTCTTTTGAATGCCCACCATGGGTAGTGGGACTGAGACAAGGGCCTGGGCAGGCTCATACTCCTGTAAGAAATATGGTCATTCAGATAGTCTGGACCTGAGACATACCAAGCTTTCTAGGTCTTAACCAGCATTTCGAATTGTGCCAGATTCAAACAGGCAGCCAGTGAAGCTATTGTAGCAGAGGATCTGAATGGTCCCTGTAAGCTGCCCCAGTTAGCGCTCTGGCAGTAGCTCTCTGTATTAGCTGACATTTCAAAGGCAGCCCCATGTACAAACAGGATGTACTTCTTTCTTCAGTTAGTCTCAAAGGCGCTACAGGATTCTCTACAGCAGTGGTTCTCAACCTGCGGGGTGCAACCCCTTTGGGGGTCAAATGATCCTTTCACAGGGGTTGCCTAACACCATTAGAAAACACATATTTCAGATGGTCTTAGGAACCAAAACACTGCAATTTTATGGTTGGGGGTCACCACAACATGAAGAACTATATTAAAGGGTCACAGCATTAGGCAGTTTGAGAACCACTGCTCTACAGAATGTAACTAAGGCAAGTGCCACTGCGGGCAGATCCAGTGCTTCAAAGAATAAGTGCAGTTGGCACGCAAGCTTGAAATGTGGAAAAGCACTACTGGGCACCACAGAAACCTGTGCCTCTAGGTTTAAAACTGAGCACAGGAGTACTGTACATCAAAACTTCTAAACTGTATCTTCAGGGGTAGTGGAACCCCATCTAACACAGGCTGAATTCCTATTCCCTGGTCTGCCTTTCTAATGACCAACAGTACCTTGGTCTTGATTAGATTACGTTTTAGTTCATTTGCCTTCACATAGTCTGTTGCTGCTGACAGAAACCAGTTTAGAACCAAGATAGCCTCCCTGAACTGAACTGGAAAGGAGGAGGAGAGCTGGGTGCCATCTGCATATTGATGGCACCACACCCCAAACTCCAGACAGCTGCTGTGGGGATTTCAATTTATATTCCACCACACTGCCACCAAATGTAGGGATTTCACCCTTTTATCCCACCAACTGTGGGGTTTTCCACTAGGGCAATCTCAATAATGCCACCAAATGTGAAGATTCCTCTCAGGCAGTCCCACCACTGTGACCAAATGTGGATGTTTCTATGCTTTAACCCACCAGTTATGAAGACTGCAAATAACAAGAGTGAGGGCTTTCCCTGACCTCCACCTGTGTCACATTGTAAAGACGTCCACCTGTCCCATATGTGCGGCACCCACTGTGAGGGCTGTCTAAATGTCCTCAAGGTACATATGAAGATTTATGCAACCTCTGTCCTTAATAGATACCATCCCTCCATATTCACTACTGTCAATCCAACATCTCAGATAGCATTTCCAAAGTGTATAAAAACGAATACAAATATTTATTTACAGTAGTTTAACTTATCAAAGAATAAATATTTGTTACATTTTAAACACCACAAACTCTCTCACACAGTCCTGTCAAACTAACTCAGACATTTATCAATCACTCAATTCAAACTTCTTTCTCTCACTCCAACCTTAGTCTAACCTAAATCTAACTAAACTCTTTCCTAACTGTCTCTCAAACCCTGGACAAACTAACTCCCCCCTCAAACTGAACTCCCACCTGTCATTCATCAACTGTCATTCACCAACCTTATGCAAATCTCTTTAATCATTGCACCAATCGGCATTCACTTCAGCATTCCATTCTCTTCCCCCTTCTTCCTCCTTCACAAACAGCCCCTTGCCTCATATTTTAATATACAAATCAAAACAATTCCATTATCAAATATAATCCTATGACATCACAGCTACTCCCAGTAGTTCATGTGTATATTAAGTAGCATGTGGGGGAACCAAACCTTGAGATATGCCAACAACTCAGGGATTGAACAGGGATCCCCCAGTATCACCTGTGGGTTTTCCCTCCAGGAAGGAACAGAGCCATTGTAAAACAGTGCCCCCAAATCCCATCCCAGCAAAGCAACCCAGAAGGGTACCACAACTGATGATATCAAACACTACTGAGAAGTCCAACAGCACCAACAGGGACAGGCTTTCCTTGTCCAATTCCAGGCATAAGTCATCTACTAAGGCAACCACAGCTCTTGCTGCTTCATAACCAGGCCTGAAACTAGATTAAAATGGATTATCCAGTAGCCCCTGAAACTCAGAGACTACTAATATCTTGCCCAAAAATAGTATATTAGGCAATGGCCGATATTATCCATTATATAGGGATTTGAGGATGGCTTCATCAATAAAAACAACTGCCTGCCTTAGAAAAGTTAGTACTCTGCCTTGTTGTAAGGAGGCCTTGACTATTCCCTTCATCCATCCAGCCAGTCCCTCTCTGGCTCCTTTCAGGAGTCAGGAAGGACAAAGGTTCTCATCTCATCTGTCCAAGGATCCTGTCCAAATCCTCAGGCTGAAAAAATTTAAAATTATCCAATAAGACAGCAGAAGCAGGAGCCAAGGTTACATCAACTAGAACTGTATCAACTACAGATTCCAAGTCAGTGCGGATCTGAATGATCTTATCTGCAAAGTGCTGTGCACATTCTTCACAGCAGGCTATTTGAGGACCAGTGTATAATAAACACAGGGCCACTCAAAACAGATCTGCTGGACACCTCCTTGCCAATGCAAGGCTACCTGCATTGCCAAAGAGTAGGCCTCCAGATAGGCTCTAGCCTTTGTTCAGTCAAATGTACTCCAAGTCTTCTGCCAATGTTGCTCTCATCTCTTCCTCACCTGTTTCATTATCACCGACTCACCAAACAGGTGGTTGGTTTAGCTGTATTCTGCTAGGAGTGAGTGTGTCCACTGTGAGTGGAGTGAGTGTGTCCACTGCCCTGGCCATTTCCCCATTAGAGAGGTCAATCAGCGCTTTCAAACAATCGCCTGTCAAGCTGACCTCCCCCAGCCAAAAAAAAAATCCCCAAGAGTAGTCAGGAATCTGTCTTGTGCCATCAGCCTTATGGAGCAGACCATCTTGATAGGTCCCTCACCCCTGTAGTGAGTCTCAGTGTGTTTAAACCTAACCAGGTAATGATCTTTCTATGACAATAGAATTGCACAAAATTCCTCCAGACAAAGATCACCATAACGCCATCAAGAACAGAAAACAAGGCCCGGGGTGTGTCTAGTCAATACTAGCAGAAAGATCCATGGTTGGCATTGAAGCCATAAAATCTTGAGTCACTCCTGGATTCCCCCCTTCACCCTTTTCCACATGGCCCCCTATTGGACTGACTAGTTTGTGTATACATTTTATTATACCCATTTCACTACTGGTGACCTGCCGTGTTTGTGGTAATTTTGCTTCATGGGGTGCGTGATGGCTTGCTGATGTGATGGGTGGATGGTGCATCTCGCTACTCGTGTACCTGTATACTCAACAAAAGAAAAAGAAACAGTACGGCAAGCAATTGCACAAGCAGCTGCATCTCACCAGGCCCACAGCACATGTTCAAGGCTGCTTCCATAAGGTGCCTGGGCCTCCCCTCATTCCTGCAGTCGTGTTGTGCTGTTTATATGCTATTGCACTAATGTGCATTTCTGTATTAGAAAAGAATAAAAGGGCTTTACTTTGCCCCAGTTTTTTTGCCCGGGAATGTAGCTTCATCCCAGTTCCACCCCATTTTGGCCTCATGCATTCAGGGTGGTTAAAGAACTAATTCCCCACCCCCCAAACCACTTCTAAAAAAGCCCTCCCTGGACCCCTTGGAAAGAAAGAACTATAGACCGGTCTCCTTGTTGCCATTCTTGGGCAAGGTGATCAAGAGGGCAGTTGCCTTCCAACTCCAAGCCATCTTGGATGAAGCCGATTATCTAGACCCATTTCAAACTGGCTTCAGGAGGGGGTATGGAGTCGAGACAGCCATGGTCGCCTTGGTCGATGATCTCCGTCCGGGCATCGACAGGGGAAGCGTGACCCTGTTGGTGCTCTTGGACATCTCAGTGGCATTCGATACCGTAGACCACGGTATCCTTCTGGAACGCTTGAGGGAGTTGGGAATTGGAAGCACTGTGCTCCAGTGGTTCCGTTCCTACCTTTTGGGCAGGTTCCAGATGGTGTCGCTGGGGGACAGCTGCTCTTGGAAAAGAGAGCTGACATCTGGCGTCCCTCAAGGCACCATTCTGTCCCCCATGCTTTTCAATATTTACATGAAGCCATTGGGAGAGATCATCTGGAAACATGGAGCGCGGTGTTATCAGTACGCTGATGACACCCAAATATATTTCTCTATGTCTCCAACTGATGCAGTGACCAAGGATGGCATCTCCCCTCTAAATGCCTGCCTGGAGTCGGTAATGGGCTGGATGAGGGAAAACAAACTGAGATTGAATCCAGAGAAAACGGAGGTACTTGTGATAGGTCCTCCGAACCCAGAGGTGGAGATTTGTCAACCTGTCCTGGACGGGGTCACACTTTCCCTAAAGGACAAAGTTCACAGTCTGGACATGCTCCTTGACTCGTCCCTCCAGCTAACTTCTCAGGTGGAGGCAACGGCCAGGAGTGTGTGGTACCAGATACGCCAGCTGCGTCCCTACCTGGGGAAAGAGGACCTTGAAACATTGATACACACGCTGGTAACCTCTCGATTAGATTTCTGCAATGCGCTCTACATGGGGCTACCTTTGTACCAAGTCCGGAAGCTTCAATTGATCCAAAATGCCGCAGCCAGGTTGCTTGTAGGGGCTACAAGAATGGATCACATCACCCCCATTTTAAAATCTTTACACTGGCTGCCAATTAGCTTCCGGACGCAATACAAGGTGTTGGTCGTCACCTTTAAAGCCCTATATGGCTTGGGTCCGAGCTACTTGACGGAACATCTCTCCCTATACAATCCGCCCCGCACTCTCAGAACATCAGAGAAGAATTTACTGAAAGAACATAATAAGAGACTAATATCTACTTCCCACAGAGCTTTTTCAGCAATAGCCCCGAAACTCTGGAATGACCTACCGGAAGAGATCCGTCAGATAGCATCCTTAGAGGCTTTCAAGAAAGCTCTTAAGACGGATTTCTTCCGGCGGGCCTACCCACTGGATTTATTATAATGATCACTGAAGACCATGTGAGAACTGGCTATATTAATGGGCCTAGATAGACTCGAGCACTGGATAGTTTGGAATTGTTTTTATGTTATGAGATAAGTTTTTATATTGTCATAATTGTATAATTGTTGATATTGATTGCATTGTGACCCTGTATCGTGTATTTTATGTATTGTATTTTAACTTGTTGTAATCGCGCCTTGATCCAATGGGAGAAGCGGGAAATATAAATATAAATATAAATATTATTATTATTATTATTATTATTATTATTATATAAACAGTTGAGGCTCAAAACAGGGTGAAACTGCTCTTTTTTGCAAGTGCAGACAGGTTTCTCATTCACAGAGTCACCATAAATTGAATCTAACTCAACAGCAAACAGCAGCAACAGCAGCAGTTTCTGGATGAAGTGCATTCAAGATAGCTCATAAAATCAAATAAACGAGAAATTAGAATGTTATCATACATAATACACTTAAAAAACATCAGTATAAAGTACCTTGATAATAATTCATTTAAAAGCACAGTGGAAAAACAGTTTCTATATCACTCACTTAAAAGTGGCAATAACAGAAGACTATCTCCAAAAAGGCTATTCCATTATCTAGTTGCCCAAATTGAGAAGGCCCTTCTCTTATGCCCACCCTCCACACCTCAGGCTATAGAGATACAGAAGACTGCCTTTCCAGAAAAACAGAATTCCACTGCTGATCTTATTTTTGCAAAATGCAACAATATTTTGGTATTAAGATTTCGGGTTTTTTGACTGCGCTGGATGTTTAGATTGAAGCCTCCTAATCATCATCTTCTTCTTCTTCTTCTTCTTCTTCTTCTTCTTCTTCTTCTTCTTCTTCACCTTTATTTATATAGCGCTGTAAATTTACACAGTGCTGTACATACAATTTTATAAATTAAGACGGTTCCCTGCCCTCAGGCTTACAATCTAAGGGCCAATCTAGATTGGCGCAAAGCGCTGCCTTTAGGGTTAGGGAGGGCATAGCTTTTACACTCTCCCTAGCCCTAAAGCGTATGGGTGCCGCCATTTTAAAATGGTGGCATCCATATGGACTCGCTGTGAAAGCATCATCACGTGTGCACCTTTTAGATGCGCTGCGCACATGATGACGCTTTTGCACCACGGGAGGGCACCAATCACGCCCTTTCCGTGGCGCAAAAAAAGGTGCTCCAAACAGAGCTCCTTTTTGGGGGCGGGTCTTTGCCGCGGCTTTTAGATGGCCACGGGAAAGACCTTGGGAGGAAGGAGCCGGGGCGGCGGCCCCTTCCTCCCTTCAGCCCCAGCTCCGCAAGCAGGGTGCAGTGGGTGCCCAGGGCACCTGCTGAACCCCGCTTGGAAGCCGCGGGGAACTGGCAGTTTGCCACCTCCCCACGACCTCCAGAAGCATCAAGATGGGGCCGTGGAGGCTGCTGGTGTGGCAGCCTTCGCCCCATCTCGCCCCTTAAAGGGGTGGTCTAGATTGCCCCTAAGATTGTTTTGTAGCTAACACTGTCTCCACCCATCCCTCAAACTACCTCTCCATTTCCAACCTTGTTCCATGTGTAAAGCCTTCACTTTTTTCACAAAAACTACAACTGTGGGTGTATATATCAAGTATTTCTTGCAAAGCTAAATCATGACGATGCTGTACCTTATTCGTACAACTGATTGCTATTTAGGGCACATTTGTGTTTTCATTTGTTTCATCACCATCTTCCCTATCTGTTGCTGTCGCTACAGCCACCATCAGTTAGTCTGCTGGTGTGAACCTACTCTGATCCTGGCCTGTAGAAATCAAATCAAATGTGCAACCATCATATTGGTTTTCTGCTTAACATGCCTTATTTAGCACAGCTCTTTTACTGTCCCTTCAAGCAGTTGTACATATAGCTTTATTCACCACTGTCAGTATAGCAATTATGGTGATAAAGATACTTGCATATTTATAGACATAGTAAAGTCCTTTAACTACCACTCCTAATGTTTCTCCTAACTCACAACTGTTTTAGATTTGGGCAGGGGAATCTGAATCAGAAGATATTCTTCAGTACGTACTCATAAAATTAAGAAGGTATACCATGCTTATTTTTTATACTAGATAAATATCTCAAGAGAACTCTTGATAGTCAACCTTAGTTGAACAGAAATATAAAATTGGAGGGAGATTCAACAAAATGCAGTTATATTAAAACATTAAGTGGGAATTATTTTGATTGGATAGCTATAAATAATGGCAAATATAATGGATCTGTCATTGTTTTTTAAATTTTGAGGAAAAAAATTATTATTGATCTGCACATCACATTTTAAAGGCCTTTGCCCTAAGACATCAAACCACTTTCTGAAGTAAAGTATTTAGAAACAACAATTGCCCAAATAACCTCATGGAGTGACTCATGGAGTATCAAGATTTCTTAAAGTTGAAGTTTGCTGGTTGATCAAGAAACTCCTGTGCACAGTAGCCAACTGCAGACCTACATACCAAAAGATAATCAGAGAGATCAGCTTGGACACCACTGATCACTGCTATAAGGAAGAAGGGAATCTTGTATTTAGTTTTCCTCCAATAGAGGGACAGTGCTATAAAGCCGATTACACTGACCATCTGTTTGGTAGATGCTTCTGCACACCTACCATCATAAAGACAACTGTATGCACAGCCCCAGGTACTGGAAGGGGGATTCACTGCACCTTTTGTATATGTTCAGACCACTACAAATGACAATTCCAGCAGTATCTCTGTCAAAAAATGATAATTCTTCTAAATATTTTAAATCAATCAGTATTTACAGTATAAATTTAAATTAAAATAACAAGTAATAGCCTAGTGGAAATTTTATTTATTTATTTAATCATTTCTTAAGCTTTCTTTCAATGAGTTCAATGTGCTCCTGGCTGTCCTCTGTTTATATAATCTTACTTCTTAAGATTTTCTTGCTTGTTGTTATCTTGACATGTTACAGGGCTATTTCAATAACTACATCTTCATATCCATCATAGTGGACTGATTGATCTACGATAATCTTTTCTTTCTAGGAGATTTTAAACATTTACTGTAGCAATGCATGATTTCCTATGTTCTGAAGAGGCAAGAGCACTTTCCTTTTTTCGTTCCTCTTGGAGCTTTAGGAAAAACAGTTTCCTGCCCAATGACTAAGGCCCATACACTACAAAAATAATCCGGGATGAATCCTGGTTGTTTTCTTGTTGTTCACACTTGCCCCATATGCACTCGGTGCACTGGGAGGGGGCTACCAAAACCCCCCACTTAACCCGAGATATTTAGATTGTATGCCATTGGCAGGTTATATGCTGTTTTGATTATGTAAAGTGCCAATTTATAGCTCTATATAAATATACATTCTTCATCATCATTATCATCATCATTATCGATACCAGTTTTTCTCGAGTTTTCCTGAAAGATCTGTATCTTCGGAATATGCTTCTGAATCAATTCAGATTGCTCCATATCGTTCAAGGGAATGGAGGCAGCTCCATTTTATCCCAAAACGATGGCATGGGTGAATAACACAAGGGTTAAAATGACTCAGAGAGATTTGTGAACCCCAAACGTAATGGGAACAACAGCCCCAATATGCATCAGCATGGCAATGCACATCTCCTCACAACAAAAAACTGAGTGTGAATGCCTGCCCCCTGAAATAACAGTCAGAAGTGGGGAGAAACCCACACAAGCCCTAAGACTGGCATACTGTAGTTGCAACCCCACCCACCCCAATTTTAGGTGCTTTGGGCCCTATAGACCCACAGCCTCTAGAATACTTCCTTTTGAGGAAAAACTGAAAATCTTTCAGCTGCATCATACAAAAAATATACAGTATGTGATCAGAGCTCTCCCTCAAGGAATGCCTCCTCTTCCTCACTCAAAAAATCCAGTACCTTTGGTATATTAGGACTGTAGGCTTACAGTTTGTTTGGTTTGGGGGGGCATAATGGCAACTATACTTATTCCCTTTGTCTTCCTCACAAGCATTTTTCACCTGTTGTAGCATTACTATGAACCCTTCCAAACTTGACAAAATCCTTAATTCAAATACCATTCCACATGTGATCTGCCTCCCACTTCTTCAAAAATCTTTATAAAATTTAATGGATATATGAAGATTGTCAAAAGAAATGTTCTTCCTAACTATATGTCTATCTTCTCAACAAACAGAAGTGAAGAAATGCTTTTGGAAGAATTTTTGAGAAATCTTTATCTGAGTATAAACTTCTGATTAAAATTGAAGATAATGCTGATCAGCAGCCACCATTCTTGGAGTGATAGCTTTATAACATCAAGGAAAGCCAGACACTACAATCCGTTTCCTAATCCAATGACACTAACCTTCATTTGAAGAAAAATGTATCTGAACAGATTTTCTGTTCTCCATACTAATAAGTTCTTGCAATTTAATTATTAACTTATCTTTCTCACTATTTCTTTGCCAATTCCTTTACCATTTTAGCTACCTTCTATTACAATTTGGTTGTAAAGAAAGTTATTGTAACTTTGAGTAAGATACCATAATGGTATTAACTTTTCTACAAGAGAAATATATTATTTTCATACTTCATAGTCAATTAACAGCCTAGCTGACTAGCAGACCTGAGCATTAAGCTTGTAGATGCCACAATGTTTATGCTAAACCAGCCCATAGGGAAGTTTTCAACCAGTACTGCAATTGTTCTTTTCTGTATTCCACTTTACTCTGTTTCAATCCCACCAAGATATATGTGCAGTTATATCTTGGTGGGATTGAAACAGAGTAAAGTGGAATACAGAAAAGAACAATTGCAGTACTGGTTGAAATAAAGTACTTGAATAAAGTACTTCATTCATACTTCTGAGGAAATCAATTGTAATGCATGGAAGTTTTTGCTAAAATAACTAGTTTGTCTTAAACGTTTCACAAAACTCCTTTTCTCACTCTCTGCTTCCTTTCTTTATGTACTAAACAGACTAACACTGTGAAGAAACAGCTCAGATAAGATAGTGATGGCATCCTTTTTGCTGGGGTGCCTCTCAGAAAAGGAACATGTAATCAATACTTGTTGAAGAAACTGGTTGCTTTACGAAATGACAGAATGAATAATTAATTTTGTTAATAATAAAAATCTGAAATCTGGAGGGAGAGGGGTTGTAAATGAGCATTACTTTCTATGGCGCTGACTATCTACAAAACTGAACATCATATTTTGTATTACTGTGAATATGACAACTTCACAGCTGCAAAAATGAGAGAAATTCAACAATTTCATCATTTACAACTGATGTGACATACTGTACATATATTTTGTACCACTTATCTGCATCTGAATGAAAAATTTAGTAGTGGAAGCAATCTGATTAACAGAGGACAACTATTCAAAATCTAACATAAACACAAGGTAAATGTCAATTCAGAGTACAGTATAAACAAATATGTTTACATACAAATAAAATATACTAGCAAAATGTATTCATTGAACTGATTGTACTTTTACATGTGTGCTACTATTTACGAAATATAAATCCACTTTTTGGTATCAAACAAGGAGGATGGGGAAGGAACATGGATATTTGGGTGAGTTGTGGGGGAAAAAGAAAAGTAAAATGTGCTTGAAGTTTTACTCTAATACCAATAGGGAGGTTGTTAGGGAAGAAAGGTAATCCAACACTCAGGGACACGAAATTATCTTTTCCCTCAAACACAAATATGAGCAAATACGTTCCAAAACCACTCCAAAAACAAATGAGATAACCAACCATGAACTTCTTAAATAAACTTAATGATGATTAGCGTATTTTTAAAAATAGACTGTGTTTATCTTAATTAGCCTATCCTGAATATAAATCCAACACAAAAAGAGGAATGCTAACATGCCACTTTTAAGATGCATATCCAAATCATTTGACAAAATATGTAGAGCGTGTGTTTGTACTGTGGCTGGTATCAAAACTAAGTCCATGATTCCACCTCTTACAAGCAACACGTAAATAAACTTTAAAACTATGCAGTAAACTTGGCCTAACTATTTGAAAGGTTTCTTTCAGATATAAATAATGAAGGGCGGGAAAATAGTCAACCCCTCAACTAATTATCAAGAAGAAAGGAGGTAGGGAGGAACAAGGATAATTAGTGTGTATCCTCCCCCCAACCAACCCCCCACATACATTTATTCTGTATATGCACACACAGCAGCAGCATCATAAACCGTCTCAAGTTCTTGCCATTATTCAGTTCGACATCTGCACATGTTTATGCGTCTCTCCAAACAACCTCTTGAACACCCTGCTGGAGCTGTCATTTTTTCTTCTTCTCCCTATCTGGCAGATGGCAAGTCAACAATCGGCATCAACAGCAGCCGAATATCTCTCCCCTCCATTCTGCCCACCCCCTCCCAAACAGACACAATAATAACTTCTTTGTGCTTTGCCACAATGCAGCTGCTTAAACCATTTCGCTACAAGGCTGCTTTGCTTTAATAAAAAAAAACCCTTCTGTCAAGTCTAAAAAGCAGCATAATGTTAAGCAAGCTAAAGCCACAGCACAGCTGCAAACGGGCAGACACATTGACAGCTCCTCCCTTAACAAAGCCCTGTGAATTGAAGGGGGTTCATCTGAGGCTCACACAGTAATTAGTATAAAAAAGTCCGACAGCCTCTATTATGCTAGAAGGAAAAAAAAACTGGACAGAACTGGGCTGCTGTTTTGCGTCAAGAGTTCTGCTGCAGAGCAGATAAATCATGTTGGGTTTTTCCCCCTCTCTTTTTTAAAGACAGTAATAAGGAGGATGAGAGAAGCTAATTTGAAAACTTGGACACAGTAATTGTACCATATGGTGAGCATTTATCCCTTCTGAAATACATGCAAACAGTCACTTACATTCACAGTGCTTTGTTTTACAGTTGTTATTCTCTCTACCACATTCATAAAGATGGATCTGAATATCTGATACTCCAGGGAAGTTGAGCATAATTAGCAACAAAAATGCCTGCCCATAGTACTACATCAGCTTTGCACAAAAAACTTGCAGACAGTAAAACAACCCAAGCTCCTCCCAAATAATATTTGTAGGGGGATGCTAAAAGGAAAATGATTTAATAATGACATTTCTTGACACTGGAAAGTGATAATCATAGTACTTCGGGTCGTGGGGGAGATAACAGAATACAACAGAAGTTAATTCAAGAAAAGTCATATCTCCATAGGCACCAAATCTCCAACATAGCACCAAAAAGAATATAAAATATCAAAACACGTGCAAGCATTCATTTAGAGCAACCTGTGAATTTAGAATATCAACCCATGATTCACAAATAACAATAATCAGTTTCTTGACTGAAGATAGGCAACATTCTTCTGGGTTTGATGAACCAAAATTCAGTATAAGATCAGTCCTTGTTTGATAATGGAAAAGTACTTATGATCACTCACAATTCACTTTATCATGAACAAAAGAAAAAGGCTGATCTACATGAGGTGCGCATGAACTCCCCTGTCATACAGTTTTCTTAGGCTAGAATATCCATTACAAATATATTTTAAAAGTGAGCCTATGTTCACCAAGTGACCAAGCTCTACCAATCGAAAATCAGCACAATCTGTGAAGTCATAAAAGTTGTAAATGCCACTATGAATCAGCAATAAACATAATAAAAACACTTTGTTTGCACTTGTAATAAGTGCAAAATCCAGTTTCTTTTAAAATCAAAATCATAAGAGTAATTTATAAATTCTTCAAGTCAATTTTATAAAACAGAGAAAATTACCGTATATACTCAACTATAAGTTGACCTCATGTATACTTCAAGGGCAGGTTTGGGGGCCCAAATTATGGATTTTGATATGACCCATAGATAAGTCGAGGGTAAAACTTAAGGGCATGTAACAAGTTCCATTATATGGAGCAAAGGATAGAGTGAAGGAAAACCATGTCAAAGAACTTACACAATTCCAGCAGGCATGACTGTTTGTGCTCACCCCAAAGTGTAGATGAATAAGATAGTAGAGGAAGACCAGTGCTTCCAGGATAGGTTACACTCTTGCTTTCCACTAGAGATGATTCCTTTTTCAAATAAGTGTTAAGGTACAGTACTTACATTGACCCATAGATAGGTTTTTGGGGTGTCAATTTTTGACTAAAATTTCTAGATTTATGCATGAGTATATAGTATATTAAAACACTGGACTGTTTGTAGAGGCACAATATCAGAATGTAACAAATGAATATTCTTATTCTCATTTTTTCTTGTGCTCAAATTGTACTTTATAACCAACTTAATTTATAATGAAGAATGATGTTAATAACCACTTCTTAAATGTGGGATTCTATGCATGTTTATTGAGAAGTTCAATCAGGTCTACCTCAAAAGCTTTACAGCCACTTAGCTTAGTGCCTGCTATGGTAAACAAATTGGCATGACCAATTGGTGAAAATGGAAGCTATGAGCCAAAATATCACTGGCATAAATCTCACTTTTAAACACTTCTTTAAAAACAATAGAGTAGGTTTCTTTAGGCATATCAACATAATCTGTCCCCATTATCTTCATCCCACCTGCAACATGGGGATATATGACAACCATGGGTCTGTCCCAAGTGTTAAGTGTCCCTACTCACACTGCTGAGCACACTCTGGACCTTGTTTTCTGTGCTGAATGGGGCGGTGATGATCTTGGTGTGGTGGAACTTTCCACAGTTCCATTATCATGGAATAATCTGGTCAAGGTTTAGACTCACTGGGACTCAGAACCTCTGCAAGGGTGGCAGACCAATTAGCATGGTCTGCCACATGGATCCGGATGGATTCTTGAGGGCTCTTGGGGAATATCCTGGCACCTCAGCAAGGTATTCTGTTGAAATTCTGCCCAGCCTTTGGAATAGGGAAATGGTCAGGGCTGTGAACACAATTGCTCCTGAGCGTCCCCTGTTATGGAACAGAGCCAAACTAGCCCCCTGGTTCTCTAGGGAGTTGATGGTGATGAATCGAGTGAGATGATGACTAGAGCGACGTTGGTGGAAGACTCGGAGTGAATCTAACCAAACATGGGCTAAAGATTATTTGAAGGCCTACTCTGTGGCAATGCAGGTAGCAAAGAAATTATTTTTGCTGCCAGCATTGCATCTGCATGAAGCCATCCAACAGAGCTTTTCTGAGTGGTCAGAGGTCTCTTACACACTCACCCTCTAGTAGAAAAAGCAGACCACCTGGCAGCACGCTGTGAAGAATTCGCATGGCACTTTGCAGTTAAAGTTGCCCAGATCCACTCCGACTTGGATGCTGTAGTTGATACAGTGCCAGTGGATGTAACCTTGGCTCCTGTCTGTCCAGTGTTAATGGATACTTTTCAGCTTGTGCAGCCTGATGATGTGGACAGGATCCTTGGAGAGGTAAAAGCTACCACATGTGTCTTGGACCCTTGTCATTCCTGGCTTATTAAACTAGCCAGAGGTGGATTGGCTGAGTGGGTAAAGGAAGTAGTCAATGCCTCCCTACAACAAGGCAGAGTTCCATCTTGCCTAAAGGAGGCAGTTGTGAGGCTTCTGTTAAAAAGCCATCCCTGGAACTCACAATAATGAATAATTACCAGCCAGTCTCCAATCTACCATTTTGGGGCAAGGTTTTGGAATGTATGGTGGCTTCCCAACTCCATGGGTTTCTGGATGAAACAGGTTATCTAGATCCATTTCAATCTGGTTTCAAGCCTGGCTATGAACAGAGACAGTCTTGGTCACCTTTGTGGATGACTTACACAGGAACTGGACAAGGGGAGTGTGTCCCTGTTGGTTCTCCTGGACCTCTCAGAGGTTTTCAATGACATCAACCATGGTATCCTTCTGGACAACCTCTCTGGGATGGCTTCATTCCTTCCTGGAGGGGCGAGCCCAGGAAGTGGTGATGGGGAACTCCTGCTTGACCCCCTGGCCACTGACCTATCGGGTCCCTCAGGATTCTGTGTTGTCCCCTGTGCTTTTTAACATATACATGAAGAATCTGGGAGAGGTCATCCAGAGTTTTGGGATGCAGTGTCATCAATATGCCAATGACACTCATCTCTACTACTCGTTTCCACCTCAATCCAAGAAGGCTGTCCTGGTCCTAAACCAGTGTCTGTCATCAGTAATAGACAGGATGAGGGCAAACAAGTTGAAACTTAATCCAGATGAGTCAGAGATGCTCCTGGTCAGTCAGAAGGGAGATCAGGGAATAGGGATCCAACCTGTGTTAGACTCCCCCTGAAGACACAGGTTCACAGTTTGGGAGTATTCCTGGACTCAACTTTGTACCTGTAGGCCCAGGTCTCTGCAGTGACCAGGAATGGTATTGCACATTTAAAACTTGTGCACCAACTGGGCCCATTCCTTGAGATGCCAGATCTGGCCACAGTAGTATAAGCCTTGGTTATATCACGTTTGGACTACTGTAATGCACTCTACATGGGGCTGCCTTTGAACTTCAGCTGGTCCAAAGAGCTGCAGCCAGGTTGCTAAGAGGGGCAGGTTATAGAGAGCGCACAACATCCCAGTTGAAACAGCTCCAATGGCTGCCAGTTTGTTTCTGGGCACAATTCAAGGTGCTGGTGATGACCTATGAAGTCCTATATGGCTCAGGTCCAGGCTGTTTGCAGATCATATCTCCCTATATGAACTGGTCAGGGCTCTGAGGTCCACAAGGGAGGCCCTTCTCTCCATCCCACCACCATCACAAGAATGGTTGATGGGAGCAAGAGAGAGGGCTTTTTCTGTGGCTGCCCCTAGGCTCTGAAGCTCCCTGCCCAGGGAGACTAGAATGGCCCCTTCTTTGATGGCCTTCTGCAGACAGGCAAAAACCTTCCTCTTCAGACAGGCATTCAAAACAGATGAGCATGCCCAGGGTACTGAATTGTTTCAATGCGTTTTAAGCATTTTTATCTTTTTAAAGTATTTGATATTTTAGCACTGATGTTTTTTAATGTTGTAAGCCGCCCTGAGTACCAGTCCTGGGAGAAGGGTGGGACTTACAAATATAACAACAACAACAACAACAACAAAATAGCACTCAGTTACTCTACAAGCAAAAATTGTAAGTTTTTTTGAACATTTGAAATACATTTACTGCAATAAACAATGTTCTGCTAAGGATGTTTTATCTGTCCACTACTACTGGAACATTCATATGTGTTTCTTTTCCAGGATCACTGATCCCAGAAGGTTGTATGGGAGATTTTATCAGTGATGTGGGTTTTCCAGAAACAGAAATGGCAACATTTCTAGTGTTTAAAATAATGGTATCTGATTTAACACATTTGGTTTAAATATTATCTTCAAATACATTAAAAGTGGTGATGTGGAAATGATTTTATTGGGATATTTGTAATAATGTAAAGAGAACAGCACATATTTAACCCTCCAAAAATGATTACACCTGAAAAAATACTATACCTGTCATATTAGGTACAACCATTTAACAGTTCAACTTACTTTTGCTGGGGTATAATTAGTACCTTAAGCTTCACACACTCACTCTCTGCACTGCTTATCAGTACCACCTCAAACTGAGAACAATTCACAAATTAACCTACAGAGATTCATATCCTTTATGTAGCCCATCTAACATGATCAATTGCAGTACAACAGCCTGAAAACTATGGAGATCCAAGCTGAGTTTCCCTTATCTGAAAATCCAAAATCCAAAAGGCTCCAAAAATTTTTTAGTGCCAACATGACACTACAAGTTCAATGGTTCGATGTACACAAACCTTGTTTTATCCACAAAATTATTTAAAATATTATATAAAAGTACTTTCAGGCTATGTGTATAAGATATACATGAAATAGAAAGGAATTTAGTGTTTAGACTTGGGTTTCATTCAAACATCCAGGGGAAAAAAATGAAATCTGAAATACTTCTGGTCCCAGCATTTCAGATAAGGGATACTCTATCATATATGTGGTGTGAAAAATTTCCCACAGAAAAAAATAGCATTAGAAACATTTCAGGAAAATAAGTTTTGCATGGAAATTTTTTGACCCTACATCATTAGAGTCTTTAATTAGAATTCTTCTTTTAAGCCACATTTCCTTTTCCTTGGCAAGCTACATCCAGTACATCAATAAATATTAGCTCAGGACAAAGATAGTACTTATATTCCTAAATCTATTGTCTCAAAAGAGAGAGACAGAGACAAAGAGACAAAAACAACAAAAATATCCATAAAAGAGGAAGTCAAATGGCAGCACTGAACCCAGATCAGCACATTTCCATCAAAAACTCCGTGTGATCTGGATAAATCTAACACAAAGCTTGGCAAATGTGTAAGATGCAGTGGGGTGATTTTCATCCCAATGATAGGCCACAATGCCTGAAAACTGGCAAAAACAAAATTGGAAACAACATATGGTTTTCATTGCTAGGTGTCCCTGCCATTTTCCTGGTTCTGGTGGAAGTACAGTACTGGGAAGTATTTCAACTATTTGTACCTCTTGGAAGCCTCTAGGAGCAGCAAATGATTATTTAGGGGCATATAAAAATTTGGGGCAGGGGAATATCAGCAACCACCTTGAAGCTCCCTCAGCATTTTCTGTCTCTCTCTCTCTCTCTCTCTCTGGCTGCCAATGCAGTGCGGTCATAGTACCATTCTCCTGCTAAAGCTGGTTCCTAACAGTAGCTGTAATTCAAAATTGTCTAGCAAAAGCACCAGACAGCCTGGGGCTGTAGTGGGAGGCACAGGACTGGACTTACTACCTATGCTGGCCTCTTCTACTTCTTGTTGTTGTGCCTTAAATTGTTTCCAATTAAAACCTAAGAAATGAGCAGGATTTCTCAGCACTGAATAAAGAACAAGAAGGATATACTACCTCTGAAGTAATGTAAGAGAAGTGGGCATTTTAGCATGTTAGACTTTTAAGGCTGCTCCAACCCCATATGTATGTTGAGAGGGAGCAGGCAAAAAGGTTGTGTCATGCAACACAAAACATGGCAAAATAGCACCAAAAAACCCCAGTATGTATATGTTTGCAAAAACATATTTGCACAAAATCCTGTCTGAGATTTACAGGTTGCTTCTTTAGAGCTCTGTGATTTATACGTACATATTACTCACAAAACCACTGGGGGGAGGCAAATCCCTTTTTAGCCCCCTTCCCCCATAAACTGAAATGTCCAGGTATGTTCTCTAAGAATGCCTGTGCAAAATATGTTGTTCATTTATAGTTTAAACCAGAAAATGCAGAGGAATAAGGAAATCCACTTTTTAAAACCAAATCCACTTTTTAAAACGATAAAACTGAAAAGTTTGCTTTTGTGCCTATTTGATGAAAATTTCAAAGGCTTCATCCCTTCACAAAATGTAAATATGCTTGGCATATGTCATCCAGATCTATACATACATTGAAAAATTAGCATTCACGCCTTTAAAAAAAAGCCTTTAAGGTACAGTTGGCCCTCTGTATCCATGGATTCTGCATATGCAGATTCAACCAACTACAGTTTGAAAATTACAAAACAGTAATTACAAAACAGTAACGAGAGGACCAAAATTCAAAATAACCCAAACAGATTAGAAAGCTAGGCCAAAACTAACAAAATAAATTTCAACATGGAGAAATGCAAGGTACTGCACTTATGGCAGAAAAATGAAATGCACAGATATAGGACACTGGCTTAACAAAACTACGTGTGAAAGTGATCTAGGAATCCTACTAGACTACAAGTTGAACATGAGTCAACAGTGTGATGCAGCAGCTAAAAATGTCAATGCAATTCTAGGCTGCATCAATAGAAGTATCATGTCTAGATCAGGGGAAGTAATAGTGCCACTCTATTCTGTTTTGGTCAGTCCTCACCTGGAATAATGTTTCCAGTTCTTAGAACCACAATTAAAAAAAGATGTTGACAAGCTAGAGCGAGTCCACAGGAGGGCGACCAAAATTATGAAAGGTCTGGAAAACATGCCATATCAGAAGAGACTTAGGGAGCTGGCTAGGTTTAGCCTGGAGAAGTGAAGGCTAAAAGGTGATACAGTGGTCCCCCGGGTTACGAAGGTAATCCGTTCCGGGATTACCTTCGTAACCCAGAAGTCGTTCGTAACCCGGGGGACC
Source organism: Urosaurus nigricauda (assembly GCA_034509955.1). Taxonomy (NCBI): domain Eukaryota; kingdom Metazoa; phylum Chordata; class Lepidosauria; order Squamata; family Phrynosomatidae; genus Urosaurus; species Urosaurus nigricauda. Next base: position 319,957,163 of record JAOEGL010000001.1, read on the forward strand.
GCTTTAACCAATGCACAGCGCGCCGGAAGCGCGCTGTTTTAAAGCGTCCGGGTTGCGAATTTTTTTCGCAACCTGGGGTTTTTTCGTTGGCCGGGGCTGTTTTTCCAGCCCCGGCGGTTTCGGGTCCCGGGGATTTCGGATCCCGAGGGATTCGTATCCCGGGGGACCACTGTATATTCCTATTTAAATATTTGAAGGGATGTCATACTGAGAATGGAGCAAGCTTGTTTTCTGCTGCTCCAGAGAACAAGACTAGGAGTAATGGATTCAAACTACAGGAAAAGAGATTCTATCTCAACATTAGGAAGAATTTCCTGACAGTGAGTTGTTTGACAGTGGAACATGTCCCTATGCAGTGTGATGGAGGCTGCTTCTTTGGAGATTTTAAAACAGAAGCTGGATGACCATCTGTTGGGAGTACTTTCACTGTGTATTCCTGCACAGCAGGGGGTTGGACTGGATGGCCATTGTGATCTCTTTCAGTTCTATGATCCTATGATTCTATGAAATTACACTCAATCCTATCAAAAATAAAAAGGGTTGTAATAATCTCTTGATTTCCAGCAGCCTCTTGTGACCTCTGAAAAACTGCTCCAGAAGATAGTGAGACCCTCTGGAACAGTGAAGTAGATGTTGGTGGGAATGGGAAAAATTGCCTCCCTCCCTTTCTACTGGTCCTCCACTGGATCTTGACTCCATCCATGAAGACAGAGGAACTTTCCATTCATGGAAACTTTGTTGAAGCAGAGCCACAAGTGAAAGAGCACTTGCCCCAAATGATTGCTTGCTCAGAGGGGCGGGCTAGAAATAATTATTATTATTATTATTATTATTATTATTATTATTATTTCCAAGGATTACTAGGGATATTTCTGAGTCTTTAGTGCAGCCTCCCACAATGTACAATGAGATATACACCTTCTACACATAGCATGAAGATGATTTTAGACACAATATTTCAATAATGGTGTGCCTGAAACAAAATTTGTGTACTGTACACTGAACCATCGGAAAACAAAGGTGTCACTATCGCTGTCATCCATGTGGATGATTTTGGAATATATATATTATATGGGTTGTTGTTTTTTGCAATTCCTGATAAAGGAAACTCAACCAGTACTGATTCAAAAATAGGATAAGGAAACACGTGACCTACGGTTATATAGATTCCTATAGCACTTTACTCAATTATAATTATAAAGTGTTGAATATAATTTTTAACACGTGACCTATGGTTATATAGATTCCTGTAGCACTTTACTCAATTATAATTATAAAATGTTGAATATAATTTTTAACAGTCTGTACCATATACACTACAATATTTTTGGCACATTGGTCTAGACAACTGATAAACGCTTGATTTCAGAAATCAAATTAAATCTACACATGGACACCTATTGGCATCTTATAATAGCAAAAATAATTTAAGCTCCACCTTGTTTTAGAATAGTCCTTACCTAAATAATTACTGTATGTCTATACTCTAACAGAGAAATGCCATTTATTTTATTTTATTTTATTTTATTTTATTTTATTTTATTTGCTGGGCGGCTTTTGGCTGCAATGCAGAAAGACCTGGATTTCCCTATTTACTATCCAGCTTAGAGCTGGCCAAAAAGAAAAAAAGAAAGGTTATGTTGTGAGAAGCTCTGAACTAACATGTAGACTGCCACTGCAGTGACTGGAAAATCAATTAAGCTAAATCATGCAGAAATTATATTGTCTTGATCATCTGTAATATTTGCAGAACACTGAATATAATTCGTTGTTTTAAAAAATTAAAGATAAGCACCCTCTACTTTACATCTTTGGGAAAGGGTATGCAATATCTTTCAGTGGATTTTTTAAAGTCTGTATGGAACTTTTAATTTACTCCCAGGTCCATATGCTAGGATAACATCCCATAATCTTAATTTTTGAATCTGTAGTAGAATAATAGGCTTAATATCAAGCAATAGGCATGGGAAGGGGTACTAGGGTTGTTGTCCAAGAGGCAAGAGGGTGTTAGCCTGAAAAAGTTTGGGGACTGCTGACCTAGACAATGTTATTCTTAGGTAGATTTGTAACTGACTGAAGGACCAAACCCAAAGAGTGTTAATTCTGGAAAGAAATGACTAGTAGAATGCCTCAAGTTTCTGTCATGGGCCCAGTGTTGTTCAACATCTTTATAAATGTCTTTGATGATGGGATAGAGGGCTCACTTATCAGATATCGAGGTGACACCAAAATGGGTGGGAGGGTTGCTAACATCCCAGAAGACAGCATCAGAATTCAAAATGACCGTGAAAGATTGGAGACCTGGGGCAAACAAACAAAATGAATGTCAACAGGAATAAATGTAAAGTAGGCAGGAAAAATGAAATTCACAAATACAGGATCAGGGACACCTGGCTTGAAAGCAGTACAAGTGAAAAGTGTCTTTAACTGACCACAAGCTAAACATAAGTCAACTATGTGGTGTGATAGTCAAAAAGCCAATGCAATTGTAGCTGCATCAACAGGAGTATAGTATCAAGACTGAAGGAAGTAGTTCTGTCACTCTATTCAGCTTTGGTCAGGTCTCACCTGGAATACTGTGCCCAGTCCTGGGCTTCACAGTTCAAAAGGATATTGACACACCAGAACCTGTCCAGAGAAGGGTGACATAGAAGATTATTGCATTAGCTTCACTGCTGGTATAGACCCGGGATGTAACTTTCTTAAGGCGGATCTCATCGCATTCATTCATCATCGAGTAGTATGCAACCCATATACAACCTGGGTTGCTTTCACAGCTTTTCAGGAGCAGGATTTTCCCATTCTTGAAAAGATGCGGGACAAGCCCAGAGAAGCCCCGCCCTGCATAAGAAACACCTTAAGAATCCCAGGTCTATCCCTACATCAAAGCTAATGCAATAAACTCCTAAAATCAAAGGTCTGGAAACCAAGCCTAGTTAGGAATGACTTAGGAAACTCGGTATGTGTAGTTTGGAAAAGACAGAAAGGTGACATGCTAGCTAACTTTACCATGTGGTTGATTCAATGATAGCAAGATTTTTGATTTTTGATTGTCCACATGAGTGGCTGAGATAGTTACTCCTTAGCTTTCTGATGGTTCAATGTACACAAACTGTGGGCCTGAGCAGAAGGGCAGGATAGCACAGGCCAAGCCCATGCTATGCTGCTCCCAATGCTCACCCGGGTTAGTCCCTGGAGGAGAACAAGCAGGTGTTCACACATCTGTCCCTGCATTGTCCCAGGATCCAGGGCTACTCCTTACCTTTCTGGCATACAATCCATCTGAGGAGCCCTCCAGTTGTCCTGTCTGACACAGAAACAGAGCACCTGGATACACCCACATGGCCACACACCCTATTTCTACATCAGACAGTGTGACTGGAGGGCTTCTCTGATGGATCACACACCAGCAAGATAAGAAGTGGGGGAGGCTGTCTGAACAGCCCAGTTTTGCTACCAAGTTTCTTAGAAACCACAGGGAAAACCAGGGCTATTTTACCCCAGGGAAAAAACTCTTTAACCACTCTCTCAGTTGGATCCCATGAGTGTTGCTGTCTAGCAGTGTAAACAAATGAAATTGTAATGTTATCAAATAATACACACATATCCAAATACATTTAGAGCTGTACAAATGTTGGTAAATTTTAAAATGATAAAACAAAATTACAGATTGCATACCCAAGTTGAAAATCTTATATAAGGAACAAATGGATTTTGAAGATACCATACTATAAACTTTTCACTGATATACTAACAGTTAAACTCTCCATATGCTATGTTAAACTGTTCATATATCATGGATAGTATAGCACTGATTCATCCACCTTTCTTTTCATATTCTCTACAGTAAATTAGGCACAGCCTCCTCTCTATGCCTTATCACCATTAAGAACAGAAGAAAAAGGAATGTACACATGGATACCATGTGGTGTGACTTCGTTTCACAGTGTATCACAGCAAAGAAATAGAATCATTTAAAGATTTGGGAAACAAGGAGGTCTAACAGCGGGTAATTGCAGGCAACAGTAAATTGATGATCTAGGTTTCCTAGAATCACCAGCCACTCCAGAAAAAAAAAAAGCTTTCAACACGGCATTACAGATACCTCTAACAAAATATTTTTTTAAAAAAAATAAGCTTGCCTGAATCATACAATTATCTTTTATATTTTTGAAGGGACATTTGATACACGTCTATCAAACTCAATTTACATAAAATAGGTGGATGAAAAGATGAATATAGCCAAGTTGATGTTGTGCAGTTATTTTCACTGATTCCATCTTCCTCCTGCTCTCCCACATGTCACATCCTGTAAAAAGCTGTTTCAAAGTTTTAGAAGACTATCCTGAACAGTGTGGGAAATGATGTTAGAAGCTGGAGGGGAACCCAGGAGGCTGCCTTAAACTGAGACCACCTAGCTAATTTATGTTGATGGTCAAGCAGTTTTCAAGAGTTTCAGGCAAGAAGTTTTTCAGCCCTTCCTAGGGAGGCCAGGCACAGAATCTAGGACCTACTATGTAGAAAGCATGTCCTCTACCACTGAGCTATGGCCACTTCCCAAGGGGAACTGGCTAGGGAACTGGAACAAATTGTAACCCCACCTTTCCTCCTTCAGCAAGAAGATTTCACTGGATTCGGCTTTACTCTGCAAATGGACACATCCCTTCCATTTATGGAATGACATGTTATCAAGCACAAGACTGGCCCCAAACACAAACAACTTCAGACTTCAGTCTGGAAAGACTGAAAATGATTAGGTTTATTGTCTAAGCCAATCTGAATTTCTACCACTGTCTCAAACACCTCCCAATCTCCAGGAGGTTGTATAGCAAAAAAGTATATTTCATCCTTTCATCTCTTCTTTGAGGCATGCTTTTAAAAGCCTCAAATGTTTGTTTCAAAGCTCACAGCAGGAGCAATTTATAAGTATTCCCAGCTTCTAATTCTGGGGTAGTTGAGCACTTGTAAGCATCAACACTTTTATAACACTTCAAGCTATGCTTTCTTTCCTTTTCTTGCTTTTATTTATTTATCTATAATTATACGACTGCCCAACAATGTCGGATGCTATGTTCTCTGAGCACATTACAGGTCCTTTTTTCTTTACCTCACGTACAGTTGACTTTGCTTCAAAGATACCACTCAGTCAAATGAATTAAGAAATCGCCTAAGGCTGTACAGAATATCTGGATATAGTGAAATACTTTGTTACTGTTTTTATGAGTATTACTGTTTTTGATGTCTGATTCATGTCCACTTATCTTCTTGTGCATGCTTCTTTGTTATTACATTAGATGAGGAAATGAATGGGTCCTTGATAATATGGCTGAGGTTGCCTGAGGAGATAAGCATGGAACTACACCAGGACTTGTTTCAAGTGAGAAGGGTGTATCTCTGTCAGATGGTTTGCTGTACTTGTGAAAAGCTGCTTCAGATGGGAGAGGGGGAGGGGGAACAATATTGTCCTCTGACAATAACAGACTTACTTACCAGTCAAGCCAGTGGGAGAGAAGGATCATCTCTGACAATAGACTAAAGGGATTTTAGATGAGAAATTTCTGCATATCTATTATTCTGTATTTTCTAGACATTTAATAATCATTAGTGAAATGTCTACAGGTTTGTTAATTATTATTCTGATAATTTTGTTTAAAAGTTCTTTAATTAAATGTATCTTTGGTTAGTTGTCTTCTACTAAATCCACTTTATTCAACAGTAATACATCATCACCATCATCACCGCTGCCGCCACTATCTTGTTATAGCATTAATTAATTATTATTATTTTAAAGTAAGTCAATATGTTATAAAATATGCTTTGCAGTAAATGCTACTAACATCTTTCTATTGGTATAGAAAAAATTGTTGAGAAGGAAAATGTTTCATAAATACTCTGAGCCCAAAATGAAATGCTGAATTGCTAGTATAGATCTATACATAAATCTGACTTAGGGCCAACCTGAAGGGATACTGCGGAGAAAATCTAAATCATGTGGCCCCACCTTTGTTATTAACTAAAGAAATGATAAACAATTAGAACAGAGGCACAGAGTTAACTAAAAAAAACCCACTGTGAAGGGAATAAGGTATAGATGCCTTCAAAAGAGCCGGCAGGCAACATCTTGCCACAACTATTGTTATCTGCTGCTGCCAATCAGCATTGTTCTGGCTATACAAAGACTCCAGTGCACCAGACTTGCTAATTATGTATATTCAAGTGATTAGCAAGCACTTGTTGCCTCTTCACACCACCCTCCAAACAGCAGCCTTTGAGGGAGAATAGACTGCAAATTTATTGAGAGAACACTGTTAATCCTTTGGGGAGAATGTAAATGTAAACAGGACTACTCTACATCAAGGTGCTTTGACAACAACAATCATCTGCATAAACACATGCTCAACAACAAACAGGTGTTCTATTTCACAACTAGCGCCCATTTGATGCTTTCAAGTAAGCATTATGCCCAAACTGTTAGAAGTACTTTGAAACCAGCTGCAATTACTATAATTAGCTGTTTTCCTGCACTTTTTTCCCTCTTACCTGTCCAATAACAGAGCTGGTTACAAACTATAAACCATAAATTAATTGCTCTAGTTTTTTTAAAAAATGCAGTCCTTAGCAATATGTATTTCTTGACATACAAATACTGGACAGACTGGACAAAGGACAGCCTATCTTCTTAAGAGATCTTGAAAGTCTATCCAAGATGTTGAGCCTCCATACTTTGGGAGCAGACATAGTATGCAGAGTACAAATAAAAGCCAAAAAGTTTTTTTCTGCTCTCAAACCAGTGTTACCATTGGCTCTTAAGACCATGTCCATGCTTCAGCTTCCCCCAGTGACAGTCACTTCCCCCAGTGACAGTCGCTCTAAACATGTGGAAAGGAAAGTTCCTCACAAAAGAAGGTCTACATAAATAAGCTACTACTGTACTGTGGAGGAGGGATGAGTTTGTGTTGGTGGTTTTTTGTTTTCATTTTTTCTATCTGTCAGCCAGTGTGAGCTCCCTAATCTATTTCATTGTCAACAGTCAGAGCAAAAATCAAGTCAGTGGCATTGAGATTTGACTGAAAAACAATAACATGGATTACTATTTGCATTTTGTGCAGATCATCTACCAAATGATCATATACCCTGTTTCTCCCAAAATAAGAGATACTCATCAAATATGCCGTAGCAGAATTTCTAAGTATTTGTGCAATATAAGCCATACCCCGAAAATAAAACATAGTGATCAGCCCGGTGTGGAACGGAAGGGGGCAGGAAGGGAGCAGAAAGATTGGGGCCAATGGTTCTAAAGGAAATGAAGTCGTAAGAGATTCAGAATGGAATTCCAGGTTTTGAGAGTTATGACGATGTTCCAGAAGAAGACGACTCAACTATATTTAAATAAATGTGGGCTGTTGTACCATACTTAATAAAAATAAATATAAGACAGTGTCTTATTTTCAGGGAAACAGGGTAGCATTCTTACACTCTTACTTCACATTATTTTCTATCCTCAATCTCTCTATTTTCAATCTTTAATTATGGCTTGAATATTCTAAAAATCATTCAGTAAGCCAAAGAAAATACAACTTGCCCATGAAAGGTGGGGTGAGTCACACTATTTAAAAGATACTGAGAATATAGCAGACAACAACTCTTCCATTGTGAGCGGACTGCAGTTTGTCAGAAAACAAACCACTTAGCCAAACTGCCAGTTATTTATGCTACTTGTTCTATAAACGAGCAACCTAATCTGTATATATGTCAGACTGGAGCAAAATTCTACAATGGAGTCTTTTTGTTTCATTTTAGATTAATTTTTCTACTGTTTGAGGGCTATTTATTCCCTGGCAAACCCCAGTGAAAACAATCATTTACCTATTTCTAATTTTATGAAAAATAGCACATAAATATTCAAAAGTGTACCTGCACTGCAGTGCAGCAATGGCTACCATTCCCAAATAGTAAGGTGGTGTAAAAACCGCTTTTCCCCCTCATTATTTTAAAAATATGTTTGCCCCAACACTGGAATATCGACCTCCTCTTTATTTATTAATTTTGAAATGTAATGAAATGTGTTAAGTAGGCAATTTTACAGTGCTCCCCTCTAGGATGATTTCTGGGATCTCACCTACAAGGCCTGAGCAAATTATATTGTTATACGTAATATAAAAGGAGGCAACTCATGGCCCATTCCCACATGGACCTATACAAAATGCACAGGTATCTTCCTGTCACCACCAAGGCCACTGTCCACATTGCATTGATCCCAGACCACAAATCAGTTGTCAAACCACCAATCAGTTGTCAAGCCATAGCATGCTGTTTATAAACACAATTGTGACGTGGAGAACAGTGCACCAAATGAGTGATTATCACACAGCACCCTCCCCATTTAAAGCATGCAGCTTACCCTCTTCCAGCTGACTGGTCCAAGTGATCTTCAACTGTTCCCAGTATCAATCAAGTGAATATTAAAGAAATATGAAGAGATCACACAATGCACATAACTTATACCACCCCACTGCTACATGTTGAGAGGCAGCATGGGAGACAAAGCATGTCCAGCCAAGTATGGGGAGAAAAAAGGGTTTTGTGTTTGTACATGGAGGTCTGAGAGGCAAGGCTATAATATGAGTGTGTGAAAGGAGGAGGAACACCTACATCAAGAAAGAGAACCCAATCCTATACCACCTTTTCCTGAATGCAGCTCCCAGTGGCAAACAAAAAAATTACTTCCTTTACAGAGATTAATCAGATTTACTGCAGATTTACTGCAAGTCTACAAAAAGAAAAAAGAGGAACATCATAGCTAATCTGGAAAGGCCTATTGTTGAGACAACAAAGTATGCCTGTTGGAAAACATATAACAAATCGTAGGACAAAGCTGAAAGGAGTAGCTGTATAAAGTACCAGATATTTCAATACAAAGCAGAGGCAGAAAGGCCGCAAAAATACACAGTCTGGAAAAAACCTAGGCGGCATCTTCACTGCAGTATTAATGCAGTTTGACAATGCTCAATGCTATCAAACTGTAGCTTTGCGAGATATTTAACCTTCTCTGTCAGACAGTGCTAGTGTCACAACAAACTACAAATCCCAGGATTCCACAGGATAGAGCTACAATAGATAAAGGGATATAAAATTGTTTTAATTCTGCAGTGTGACAGCAACTTGATAGAGTCTCCTGCCTCTTATCATGGTGAGATATCTAATCCCCATTAAAGTTTCTTACAATAGGACTAAATATGTGTCTGAACATGAAAGCTATTGGTTGATCCTGAGTTTTATTCTTTTGGAGGGAACATACTGGAGAGAAGTTCCATTCAGAATTCTCTCACTAGCAAAAAGTGATTTTTGCAGAATTCCTTCCTCTGCAACCCCAGCACTACATTACCCTGTTTGGAGGGCATCCACCAATCTACTTGAGCACAGGATACTGCAGGGATATGATTGCCATATTATGAAAATACAGTGGGATCTCAGTATCCATAGACTTGCCATCCATGGATTTGAGTATCCATGGATGGCAAGCCTGAACTGTCCCCAATGGCTGCCCTTTAAAGAAAAACAAATAACAGAGAACCCCCAAACACAGCTCCCAGACCACCTTCTGCTCTGTGTTGTGACTCTTACTTGACTGTGAAAATTCACACGCCATTAGGTGTGCGCCTCTGAAATCAGTTAAAAATAGCTAGGCTGTTAGCTCCACCACAATGCCTCACAAAACCCAGCACCCAGGAGGAAAAAACTCCAAGTTTGAAAAGAACTCACCCAACGAAAATGGCTTTATCAGCTACTGTTTTTTTTCTCTTCCTGTGCAGGAAATGGTGCCTGAAGCCTTTGAAATCAGTTAAAAAACAGCTGGGCTGCTAACTTCACCCAATGCCTCACAAAAGCCCACCACTCAAGAGAAAAAAAACTTCAAGTTTGAAAAGAACTCATCCAATGAACTGGTTCTGACAGAGCTCAATGATCATGCCATATTCTGTTCCAGTATACACCATTACAGTAGTGCAATGCAATTTGGCTTCAATCTTGGAAAGCTACTTGTTAAGAGGAACTAGTTACTTTATACATGACTGCTGCTAGATACAGAACCACATCACCAAAAAAGGATTATAAATCGGCTTAAAATTGTTGATTGTGGAAAAGTGGATGAAATATTTTTAACAGAACTTTTAATATTGCTCTCTTCTGTATCACTGGAATTTTGCTCTTGTCAGGAAACATTTTTTAATTCCTTCATGTAACTGGCTAATTCCTCTGTAACAAGTGGACATGGGCAGAAACTGCAAGTTCTGGCCTTAAATTGTCAAGGAATTTTTTACTTTCATAGGCTGCAAAAGGTAAAAATATAAAAAATAATATGAACAAGCACTTTAGCCTTACTGATCAAAGCAGGCCACCAAAGGTTGCTCCGCACTCTTGCAGACTGCAGTAGGCCATATGAAATATGCCTCACTCCTCTTCGACTTAGTTCAGTGGTCTAGACTCAAAGGGGGGGGGGGGGGGATAATGACACGAGAAGATACCTTCACTGCCATACCTTGGGTAAGTCACACTCTCTCAGCCTCAGAGGATGGCAATGACACACCCCTTCTGAAGCAGTTTGTCAAGGAAAACCCATTATATGTTCACCTTAGGATCACCATAATTTGGAAATGATCTGAAGGCACACTACATCACAGCTACAGAACAGACTCTAAAATTAGTTCTAGCCCATATTCAGTTTGATTAACCAAAAATCTTCTTCCAACATTACTCTGGGGTTTGTTTGGGGTTTTTTCTGTTTCATTTCCCCAAGCTGTATCAAAAACCATAAAACAGACAAGTTCTAATACGTTTGGGTGTTTAGCAGTGATACTTTCCAGAAGTCAAGCAGTGTTTTGATGATTTACCTATCTCATGTTCATTGTCAGGACTTCCCCCAGAGCCACCAGTCTTTCCAAGCAAAACATTTAACAGCTCCATCGTATTTTTTTATTTTTATATCTTCCTCTAATGAGATTGCTTTTCTAGTTCTGTGAAGAAGCAATCCTTTCAAAGGTATTAAAATAACAATAACAAAACTTCATGTTCCAAGGTATGAATGAATAGATAAAAACACCTTGCTTTCCTTGCACTGAAGGTCTATTTATGTGCTAGCCCAGAACACACTACATGTCATGAGACCCAAATTTGATCTTCAGGTGCTTCTGCTCACATTACAAATCATGCTTCTGGACCAGTTTCTAGTGGGAGTGGAAACTCCATTTAAAAAAAAAAACACCTTTCATCTTTTAATTACATTTGACTTTACTTAGTAAATCAACAAGAACATTTATTTTTATGTTTTTACTGCATTTCAGTAAACTACAGAACGGTTGAGCAATACCTCTCAAGGATACTTTTTTCAACAAGAACATTTAATTTTTATTTTTTAACTACATTTCAGTAAACTACAAAATGGTTGAGCATTACCTCTGAAGGATACTTTTTTCAACAAAACTAGTTCTCTGAATTGGAACAGCTTTGAATTGCAAAGTTAATTCAGTCAAAAGATTTCCCTCATATGTTGCAGAAATTAACATATGAGGGTACCCTTTTGAGTCAATAAAACATTTCTCTCATGTAAATCAATTAAGTGACTTTGATCATTCTAGGAGCAGATCTTACAGTTTTATCATAATATACCATAACTCTCTAAAACAAGGAATTGTACCTCCTATATTAGGAGCTTGTGGTATAATTAGTATCACAAAAACAATTACAGTGTGGAGAGAAGAGAATCCACTAATTCCTACAATTTGCTATCCTGCTCATACCATTACTGTGCAGTTTGAGCTGTCAGTTCTAACCTGATGCCAGGTATCCAGCAGATCAAGAAGACAGTCTGCCAAAAGAACACTAAAGGTCTGTTCAGCCAAAGAGCAATACAAAACTAGGGTTGTTTTTTTTTGGGGGGGGGGGGTTGTTTTGTTTTGTTTTGTTTGTTTTGTTTTGTTTTTTTGCTGCTGAACAGGACTCGGAAACAGAAGACATCATGCTGTCAGACCATACACTTTTGCTTCCTAGTCTGGGTTTCTATTACTGAGATGATGAAGGTGAATGTCAAGGGTGGGTCTGTATCTAGAAGGTGACAAGTCAGAACATGTGAGGCTTTCCAGAACTGCAGCCACTGTAAGTGAGGCATCTCCCATGATCTCAGGATGTTCCCTTGGTCCCTGTATGTGATGGGACTAGTGGAGGATTAATCTTCCTACAAAGTTTTGTCCACTACTCCAGACTCCTTTTGTAACTCATTTTCTAAGTCCTGGATTGCTAATAAACTAAGAAAAGCCCTCAAATGTCTTTAAATGTCTGTAATCTTTTAAACTTCTCTCTTCAGTTTGATTGCTAAATCTTACAATAGACTTTATTGTTCAGTATACTTGATTTTTCTCAATCTTTCTGCAAAGCTCTGAACATTTTTGAACTTTCTCCTAAAAACTCTTTTAAATATTTTTTGGGAAACTAGCAAAGAACCCTAAATTCTCTAAGAACCCTGAATTCTCTACAGGAGTAATAGATATGCATTTCTCTTATGGCCAGAAATTTAGATTGCTTACGTTGGTTAGACTAGTGACTGCACTACAAGTAAGGGTTTAATTATTTACTACTTTATCTTGTGCTCCTTCTAAATTCCCTTAGCATACTGTAGAGTGGACTCTCTGTATCCACAGATTCTGCATCCATGGATACAACCATCTATGACTTGAAAATATTCAAAATACATAATATTCAAAATATATAATATTCAAAATATATAATATTCAAAATATTATATATTCAAAATTATATATTCAAAATATTCAAAATATAAAATATTCAAAAAATAAAAAAATAAAAAACCAAACCTCAATTTTGCCATTTTAAGTTCCATTGTATATAATAGGATTTGAACATCCATGGATTTTCATATCCACAGGGGCTGCTAGAACCAAATCCCAATGGATACTAAGGGCCCACTGTTTATATCTTGTGGCATTCTACTAACATACCTTGACAGAAATGGTCCTAATACCATTGTTACTGTTAGGGCGGATAAAAATTCTGGTTTTTCCAAAGAAAAAAAAGTTATTTTTTTAAAAAATTAAAATGAAACGTTAACATTAAAACAAATATATACCATCACAAAAAAAGAAAAATCCAAATACTACTTATTTCACAGGTATAAATAAATATATACTAACAATAAATACAAAAAGCATGCTAACAATAACAGACTTCCAACTTTCTTCTACCACAGTTGTGAATTTAACCCTCCCTCCTCTTATCATATATGGCTAACCAATTAAATAAAACCCACCTTGGCATTTCTAATCCACAAACTATGATCTTAGCTTTAAAATAAAACACAATGGTTTGTCTATTTTGACATCAGTTAATACTATTACCATTGTACCCCCCCCTCCCCTGATGTATATATTCTATAAATGATTTCTATTTTTTTTTTAAAAAAAAACCATTTACAGATTTTTCTCTAATCAGCATATTTCACTTTCTGCATCTCTGCAATTTTCCTCATTTTTTTCAACCATTCACCAATATTTGGAATTTTTAATCTTTTCCAATATTTTTCATAGACTACCTGAACTGCCAGTACCATACACCAAACAATCTTTCCATGTTATTTTTTATATTTGAATTTTTATCAAAAATTTCTAACAAAAACAGTTTTGCATTCTGACAATTTCAACATTTTCTGCATTTGTGATTGAATATTATTTGTTTTGTTTTGTTTTTCTTTTTACAATCCCACCACAACTGGAAAAATGAACCTACTTTATTATATTTCCATACTTTCATAGAATTGGAAGACCCCCAAAGGCCATACTGCCCAACCTCCTGCCATGCAGGAAGACACAATCAAAGAACCCCTGACAGATGTCCATCCAGCCTCTGTTTAAAAACTTCCAAAGGAGGAGGCTCCACAACACTCTGAGGGAGTGTGTTCCACTGTCAAATAGCTCTTACGTCAAGGACGCTCCTCCTAACGTTGAGGTGAAATCTGTTTTCCTGTAGTTTGCATCCATTGCTCCATAACTCTTCTCTGAAGCAGCAGAAAACAAGCTTGCTCCATCCTCAATATGACACCCCTTCAACTATTTAAACAGGACTATCTTATCACCTCGTAATCTTCTCTTCTTCAGGTTAAACATACCCAACTCCCTAAGTCACCCTTCATAGGTCCTGGTTTCCAGACCCTTTACCATTTTGGTTGCTCTCCCCTGGACACACTCCAGTTTGTTGACATCCTTTTTGAACTGAATATAGCTAGGGGTTCCAAAAGAGAAATGGACTCAAATAACATAGGAGTCCCAGAGATGGAAATCCAGGTTTGTGTACATAAAAAACCAAAATTATTCAAGTAATCAGCCAGTTTATCACTGATATAGTCTAATGCTTACTGAAGAAGCCAAGAATTATTCTTTCCGTTTCGCATATAAAAGCTTCAGCAGATTAATTACATGCTACATAACATACAAAACATTGTAAATTTGCCAAAATCCTTATTAATGTAACCTTACAACCAAAGTAAATCATACTGTAAAGGTGAAGCACGAGTTCAAAGTAGCCTATATCTTCATTTTGTGGATTTCGCCAAACCTTACCATAAACCAGCCATCCTATTACTTAAATACTAACAGTGTTTAATATAAATCATTTATATAAGCCAGTGTCTTTTTACATTCTTCCCTAGCAATGTCGTTGGTCTGGATTTTTGATTGCAGGCTTTATACTGCAAATCTGTACTTAAACAGTCTTTAAATTGTGATGTCCTTCAGATTGTATTTTGGCACTACGGCTGATTTAGCGTAGTACTTCTTTATTCTTATTCATTTTTGGTATTAGCAGTTCATGATCTTTGCCACAATAAACTCCCATTTGTGTTTTCTTAGAAAAGGATGGAGCTTTTCCATCTTCTGCTTCCAAATATGTGCAAGCCTGCCTCAAGTAACAATATTTGTTACTTTAAATAGCTAGAATATTTAACTAAAGTGTGAATGTGTGTGTGTTTTCAAACAGCCTATCGACCTTTGGTGACCCTATGAATTTCACAGGGTTTTCATAGGCAAGATATAATCAGAAGTAGTTTTGCCAGTTCGTCCATCTAAAATATAACCTGCAGCATCTGGCATTTGTTGTCCATCTCCCATTCAAGTACCAACTGGAGCTGACCCTGTTTAGCTTCCAAGATGAGTCAAGATCTGGTACCTTTAGAACAAAGAACTCAGGTATACCTGTAGTCAAGAAATGATGTAGAAGAGTGACTTATTGAATTTGGTGTGCGCAGCAGTTTATTCAGTGCAAACATTCTTCAGATGACTGAAGAAAAATTGTGATATTTCTGGATGGGCAATATAGAAATCAAATAGAACTGAGGTATACCTGTACTCTGTGATTTGTACATTGTCCATCACCCTCATTTGTTCAGTTATCTGAAGAATGTGTTTGCACCGAATAAACTGCTGGCCTCACAAAATCAAATAATTCACTCTCCTGCATCATTTCTTGATCCTAGGCCAAATTCTCCAACTATTTTTTGGTTCTGCTCTTTTTCCTACATTCACATTCCAACCACATATGATTATCAAATGTCCTATCTTGATGTGTGATCAATATCTTTATGAATGTCCACACATAATCTTTTTCTGCCTCTCTGATGGGAACATAAGCTTGCATCCAGGTTATATTGATAGATTTTCCATGGAGTCTTAGTGACATAATTTGGTCATTAATGCATCCCATTTCTTCTTAAAGTGACATTTCCTTCCACGCTTTAGCATGTCAGCAGCTGAATGTCCTTTTGGCTTGAATCCAGTTGTGTCAAAAGACACCACGGGGCCTTCCCAGGACCTTGGGCCCACTCTCCCGACAACCACAGGGCATTCTGAGCCACTATGGGGCCGTGCATGTGATCATCCGGTGCGCTGGAGGTCCCATTTCCAGAAGTCCAACTGGGTGGCACCAAGTTGGGGTATGTCATTGCTTCCAGAACTTGCTTCATTTTTGGATTAGCTCATTATAATGCTTTTGGCCATAAAATGAATTTAATAGTAATTTCGTAAGTAATGTTACCTAAGTAAGGTATATATTTTCTTTAAAAAAAGCTATGAACTGATTTGTAATTTAATTTTAGATAAGCATAAATATCTTTTTCCTGTTTTAAAAATGTAACCCTCCCAACAACAAATGGGAAGCATTATTTTTCCAATAAAGCCAGGGAAGAAAAATGAAAAAAATGAACAAACAGAAAAACAGAAAAATAAGAACAAAGGCAATATATCCACAGTCATCTAAGGCAGAAATGGGAATGCTACAACCTTCCACATGTAATTCCCAGAACTCCTCATCATTGCCCTTTATTTATTTATTTACTGCCTTCTTCTGAGTTCAGGACAAAAGTCAGCTTACAACAGATGACAAAATAGGTTAAAATTTACAAAATGCAAAAGTTAAAATGTGATGAAACTATTAAACAGCAGAACAAAACAACAGATCTCTTTAGGGCTGCTGGTGTCACAGTTGAATCTCCAGTGGACTACATAATTCCCACTCCTGATATAAGGGGAATATTGTGGAGTCCACAACTCCTTCCTTTTTTTCAAAGAATTCAAGTTAAGAGAATTCTCTGTACTGCAACCTACAATCTACAGAACAAGATTAAGCAGGAAGTGCCAAACTGGCTTATGTAGTGCACAGTGTTACAACGCAGAAGACAATTTCTTCCTCCTTGTTTTTATATGATAAATTAACGTACCAAACGTTCTGCAAAACCTGTTCTTTTGTTTTTTGGAATCTTGTGTAGTTTTCAATTAGTTACAGTTTATTTGAATAGACATTCTAGATTATCATTTTCAAAGTGTAAACTGGATAGGTTTTGGAAAAGAGATTTGTCAGTATTTGAAAACAGAAATAAATTTTACAATAAAAAATGATTCATTCATTCATGGAAATTTGTGGTGAAATTCAAATGGAAAACAAATCACTTGCTACTGCAATTTTCTCACCATGAACTGTTTTCTTCCAGTGCAATCCTATACCTTTTCAGTGAGATTCAAGCCCTACTAACTTTAATATGACTTATTCATGAGTATGTATAGAACTGAAGTCAATCACATTGCAGGTTGCATCCTGTTAGTAACATACACAAGCCTACCCTGGTATATGTAACTTTTTGATATAGCAAAAGGAGGACCTCTATCCACTCTTCAAGCCACCTACCTGTTTTCTGGTTGGGCACTGGACCTTTAGTGGCCAAGTGAGGATGGGGGGGAGAAGGAGCAGACAGACAGATACACTTCTGCTGCAGCTGCCCACTCCTGCAGGTTGCAAAAACAGAGCCAGCAGGTTATCTGAATAACCTCTATCTTCCCCTGCCCTTCCACAGCCATTCTATTGGGGGAAATGGACTAGCCAGAAAACAGGTATGTTGAGCATGCTGGGAAGGGGAATGGAAATAACCTGAAGGCATAAAACAACAAATGCCTGATAGAACTTTATGATCCACCAGTGCAATGCAGGAATTCAGGCCATGACTTTTAAGTAAGGTGTGCATAGAACTGGAAAAAGTCCAACCAACTCAGTAATCCCTAATAGCATCCATGGTGTATCAGGTTTTCTTATGCAAGAACCCAAGTAGGATTAGGACTTCAAATGTATATATTCATTCTTGTAAATTTTTACAAAATGCATGAACTTACAGAAAAACTTGAGAAAATAAATAAATAGTAGGAAAGTTACATTGGAATTGTTTCTAGGATACATTATTGACATGTCAAGTCTATTTACTTAACACAGAATGGAACTGTCCTTATTATATCCTGTTTCCAGAAGAAAAAAAATGGAAGTGTATTAAATAAATGGTGATGTCACTCTCAGGGAGCACACGAGCAAATACCACCAACAAGCATCAAAAAATCTGCACACTCTAGAGGGAAAAAGTGATACGCATACATCCAACAATAAAAGTATTATAAAACAAATTAATAATTAAAAAAATCAAATAAACCAGGTTGGATTAAAAACTTTGGTTTAAATCAGACTTGAACAACTTAGCATTAGGCAGGGGTCAAAATTAAAATAGGTTAACTTCTTTGGGCTGCAGATAGGTCAGGGGGCAAAGAGTGGCAGTGCCTTTGGAATCCAATGCAGCACTAGCCATGCAGGACTTTGAGGGCCTTTTTGGGGACAGAGGTGCCTTTGGAGTTCCATGCAACAGCACGCGGGGCTCTGAGGGCCCTGGTGTTCTGGCTGGGCAGGGAACAACTCTAGTGGCATCGCTGCCTCACAGCTCAGCTTTGTCATGAGGAGATGCTGGGCTGTGGAGGAGGAGGGTGGGTGAATGTGCGCCCCAACTCTCCTACATACCATATCCTTGGGTCAAAGCTGGGCTGTGGAGGAGACTTGGGTGAGTGTTTGCCCACCTTCCTCCTCCGCAGCCCAACTGTCTCCACAGGATGAGTGGAAGAGGACACTTGGGGGTGAGCTTGAGGAAGCGGACCACAGAAAATTGTTTGGTGGCCCACTTCTGGCCCATGGGCCATATGCTGTGCAGGCCCAGTTTAAACCAAGTGACTTTTTTCATATAAAAACACTCCTGTGTTGTTCTTTTTAACTGATTATTCATATATATATTTAAAATGTCTGGCTGTTATAACTCTTTTACAATGCTGTTACTGGAACAACAATGTCTGAATTTATACATTTTAACTTTAAGTGTTTATTGGCAGTTGTTGATTAAAAGACTAGTATCCAATGTCAGTTGCTTCTTTTTAATCACTTTATTTTATAGTGTTAGAAATGCCACTCAGAAACAAATCCTTCAATTAACATACATTCAACCAAAACTACTCATTTTCAAAGAGCAGGTTTTTTTTAAAAAAGAACCGATATTATTTAAGCTAGTGGCTATAACATTTAAAAATCTGAAAGGCCTCTAAATTAGTGTTTTTATTCAACATGTTCAATGCCAATGCTAATGCTTAACCTCTTTCATGTGTGTGTGTTTGTGTGTGAGCATGTTTCTCTGATAAGTGCTTTTGCATTTTTCCAGTACTATTTGTTTAGATTTAATTATAAGTAATAACTAAGGCTAATGTTTAACATTAACATATTCTTATTTTCATCTGCCTCTGAGACTATTTTGTATGTTTTATTATGTATAGTGTACATATATTCAGATTTAATAGGAATAATAAAAACTGGTGTTTTATTGAAGGTTGTAAATCATATCAGAGCCTACTAACTCTGGATTGTTAATATTATAAAGCAATAAAACAAGGTTGATTTAGCTTTCTAATACATAAAATAATGTTTAACAGAATTAATACAATAAGGAGGATCTTTTTAAATCATTTGTGCAAAAACTGCTTTAAACAAAAAATGGTTTGGGGTTATTTTAAAAAAATCCCACCCCAAATCCTGAAAAATAATACAGTGGGCCCTCAATATCCACGTGAGATCCGTTCCGAACCCCTCCCATAGATACCAAAATCCATGGATGCTCAAGTCCCATTGTTCTCAATGGTGGCGCAGGCACACCACCACTGGGGACAATGGGACTTCACCTGATGCATCCGCCCTCCCTCTTTGCTTTCACCTAAGTCGGTGGGTGTCAAGGGACGGCCACCATCGCTGCCCGCCGCTTCCTCTCACTCACTTCCTCCATCTTCTCCACAGCCCCCTCCTCCACAGGATCCCACACCAGTTGGGCTGGACTTCCAGGACCAAGGGAAATGACCACACGGGCCAGGGAAGTGCCACGCGGGCCAGGGAAAGTGCCCGCATGGGCTGGGAAGATGGCCACGTGGGCAGTGGAAGTGCCATGAGGGCCACAGAAACAGCTGCTCACTGCCTGCCCAGACCAGATCCACCCCCCGAAGCCTGGAGCAGCACTTGCACAACCCCAAGGAGCACCTGCGAGGGGTGGGGGGGTGGCTGAACCCCTGCAGGCACACCTATGCTCCCACCTCCTCCTGCCTCCTTCACCCTCTTACTCCTTCCTCCTCCTCTTCTTTCTCCACGGCTTCTTCCTTCCTCCTGCTCCCGCCTCTCTTCTTCCTGCCTCCTTCACCCTCTTCTTCCTGCTCCTTCCTCCTCCTCTTCCATGGCTTCTTCCTTCCTCCTCCTCCTCCTCTGTTCCCCCCTACCCCGGCTTGCCGTCTGCAGATGCTTAAATCTGCAGATGGCAAGTCTTCGGATACAGAGGGCCCACTGTATTTTAAAAAAGAAACTTCAGAGGGGGGAGGGGATCAGTAAAAACATTAAGATTACAATTCCAAGACATTTTTATCTTCATTCCCATACCCATAATACAGCTATTCATTTCAAAACATTTTTTACTGGCATGACAGCTACAGGTTTAAATCACTAAAATACAGATAATAGGGGTTGCTTTTGTCAGTATGAAGCTAAACAAAAGCAGGAAATGGGATCTCCAAAGGAAAGATGCTTGATTTCTCAGGTTAAGGCTACAATTAACATTTTAAAAAATCAGCATGCCTAATAGCTGTACTCTGTCTCTCCATTATGTAATAATTCTTTAGCATAACACCATCCACCCTGACAACTGAGTCGCTTTGCCAGGGTGGCTCTATCTAAATCCTAAAGCAGTACTTGGCTATGCACTCAGCCCAATAGCTGCCTGTGATATGAATGCCAATTAACTGTGCTCTCCCTGTTGTCTGTGTTGTCTGACAAGCTAGAGACTAAAAGGTCTATTTGAGGTCAAACAACTGTCTGGACTACTTTCATAAGCCTAAAAGACTGGAAACAAAGCCAACACAGCTTCCTCTTTCTTAAAAAGGTGACAGTAAAGAAAACAACACTGACTGCACCAATCTATTTCTGTTATTTACAGTAGGAAAAGAAATACTCTGGGGTTACTGGATTTCTATTTAGGACTTTTAGAGCTCCACCAAAATAGTTTTACAAACTGAGACTTTATCTATAGTACTGTACACTATTTATACTAGCATTAATCCACTGTTCTGAGTTTTTTTTAAAAAAAAATCCTTATTGTTCTGGGAAAAATTTCATGAAATAATGGAGTGATAATAATCAACTTTTCTGATTTTAGAACTTATTTAATCAAAATGGAGTAGTTTTCAGCTTTCCTCGTGTTGGCATCATGGTGGCATACAAGGGAAAGCAGTTATAGAAGATGCAAGAAAGTATTTTAAATAACAGGATTTTATTTAATTATATGCCAATGTAAAGGGGGAACAAAGGCGCTGAATCATATCTAAGTGGTGATGATAGTGCATGGCTGTACACAAGCAGCCACAATCTAAACAGGATTTGCAGTAGTAATGGACAGCTGAGGAAGAAACTGAATTCTTTTCAATTATGGAATTTAGTACATTTGAGAAAAATGTAACATCTGGACATCAGAAGGAAATTACCAGAATCTTATGGAAACACTGAGCATTTATTGTGTTACTAAATATTCATCTGAAACAGGACATTTCACCAGTCCCTACCCATCTACTGAATTCAAAGAGTATGTTCTTACTGAATCACCCCTTTTTTCCCACAGAAAGCAGAATGTAAAAGCACTAACTATTCCCTGGAATATGATAGTTTACAGACCTGCATGAACCCAGTGCCCATACATGCAGACTAGACTTACCAGAAACAATAAGCTGCATACAGGCTAAACCTAGACATCATGTTATCTTGTGGAGAGAAGACCTTGAGAAGCAGAGCATCTGGCAAGCAGGATGGGGTAGAAGGGGGGGAAGTAGACAGAGGTACCCTCCTCTCCACACATGCCATTCAAGAGCAGCAGTCCAGATGGGGTGGCAGCTGTCACCATCTGCTGCTGATCAACAAGCGATGAGAGAGGGCCAAAAAAGAGCGGGGGGGGGAGTAGAATACTCTAATCTGTTTCTGCTTTCTCACCCAGAGAAAACAGAAGAAAAGCCCTGTAGACCAGAGGTCTACCCTGTCAGCACCCTCCTTCTCACTGTGGCTAACCAGATTTATCAAGAACTTGGCAAATTCCTTACGGGTCTCCTTGGAGTAACCCGGAAATCACTGCATTGCTCCCAAAATACTAAAATCAAGCCAGTTCCAAATCCAACCCAACGGCTCAATAAGTGTACAGGCCTCCTATCACTCTTCCCTTTACATGTACCAAAGCCTATACGTAGCTTTTTAAAAACTTTCTCCCTTCATCTTGATGTGCATCTTTGGTTTCTGCATTTCCAAGATGCACAGGATACCTGTTACACTTGGTCAAGCACATAAATATCTGACATTATTTGAAGCACGAAACAGAGATGGTGAAGGGAGCATGGAATTATCTCTGAACTCAAGTGAAGCAGAGAACAAGACCAGGAACAGGGAATGAACAAGATCCTGGATACAACACATATTGCCCCAGGTCAAAAACTACTGCTACCCAACCACTCTATGTTTGTATATGGGCATTAGAATATTTGTTGTTGTTCTTGTTGTTGTTGACTGCTTTCAAGTCGTTTCCAACTTTTGGCAACCCTACGGTGAACCTATCATAGGATTTTCTGGGGTTGAGGGTATGTGACTCACCCAACGTCACAGAGTAGGTTTCCCCGGGCAAGCAGGGAATCAAACTCTGATCTCCAGAATTGTGGTTCAATGTTCAAACCACTACACCATACTGGATCTCTCAGTATGATATTGCAATGCCCTTTTCAAACTATCCTTACTGTAGATTCCGCCCCCGCCCCCACAGCTTAGACACAAAAGTTGACATTTTTATTGAGCTGTCTACCCCCCCCCCCCATTGCTCTCCTGATCAGACACTGTTTGTTCTGACCCTATCAGTGCTTATTGGCTTATATAGCTTATCAAGATATTTTGTTCCAAATGTACATCATATTACATTAACTCACACTGTTCCATTAATTTGGAGACATGCTTTTGAAACTCTTCACAGTCCAGTTGAGCTTTCACTTTTCTAAATAATTTTGTGCCGTCTGAAAATTTGGTGACTACCCACTCTGACTGATCATTTATTAAGGAATTTAACAGTCTAAATCTCTTTGAGACATCAGCTGGTCACTTCCCTGCATAATCTGTAATAAAAAAGTGCTTGTGTGTATGTATATTTACTGTCTCTATCAAAACTCCATCAAGACTCTAGACACCTGAAATGTGAACTATGAGGACCCATGAAGGTGAACATCTCAATCTTATTTTTAAAATAACTGAAAAGTAATATAATTACTTGAGATTAAAAACTGTTTTTAGCATGTAATAACATATTGAGTCTGCCACTAGGGCTGCATATGTACTGCAGAAATAATCTGGTTTTCCACCACTTTAACTGCCATGGCTCAATGCTATGGAATTTTGGCAACTGTAGTTTGTTATGGCACCAGAGTACAGCATAGATGCATCCAGGAGTGCATCTACACTGTAGAAATAATTCAGCCTAAAATCCTGGAATTTGTAGTTTTGTGAGGCACCAGCACTCTTTGGCAGCGAAAACTAAACACCTTGTAAAACTACAAATAACAGGATTCCATGCAATGGAGTATAGCACTTAAAGTTGCATCAAACTGCATTATTTCTACAATGAAGATGCATCCTAGGTGGCAAAGACTAGTATCCTTAGAAGTAGGAGAACATCCCAGAAGTAGATTTCCACTCAAGAGTAAGCATCCTTGGGATTTATTCCAAAGACCTAAAGCTGGTTTTGATTGGAGCTAGAACTAGGTTACCTAAAAATGGTCTCTTAAGTTTTTATTTTTAGTCCAGTTGTTTTTTGGTGTACAATAGATTTCTCCTGAATTCTGGAAAGTGTAACCCAAAAAACAACTTTTCCACTCTACTTTTCCTGCCAAACCCAAACTAGGGAACTAGAATATGGCAACCCAGAGGGGTGGGGAGAATGACCTACACACATTCTATTCAGAAGCTTTCCTTTTCAAAATGTTGTATTTTACTGGTTTTTGATACAACAGATACAAATGATTTGTCAGTCCCATTCCACCCACTCCTCCCAAATATTACCTTTCTCCATTCTTCCTGATGACTCTTTATCCATGGATTCAACCATCCATGGCTTGAAAATGTTTTAAATATATATCAGTTCCAAAAAGCAACCCTTGATTTTGCCCTTTTATACAAGAGACACCATTTTACTATGCCATTGTATTTAATGGGACTTGTGCATCCACAAATTTTGGTATCCTTGGGTGTTGCTGGAAACAAACCTCAGCAGATACAAAGCACCCATTGTGTAGCCTACAGCATTTGGATTTGTTGTTGGCCTCCCATCCTAGTATTAACCAGATATTTCCTTCACTCCCAAAATCAGATGGGATCTGGTGTTTTGCGAGCATAGAGTGGGTAGAAGCAATACCAGTTCCTTTTCATTATTTTATCTGAAGTAAATTTCCATTTATATTATTGCAAAATGTTTTCCCACTCTTGCAACACATTTTTCAAACCCATAATTTTTTCCATAATATCTCCAAATACAAATGTTTATACAACAGGTTTTGATACTGTTATTAATTTTTTTATGACCGACACATTTGATAGTTTACTTAACAGTTCTTTGATCTTTAAAATGTTTGTATTATTTTATAATTTATCTACTTAATGCTTTCTATCAGGAATAGAGATGAGAATGTGCATAGTCTGGAGGAACATAAAGTATGCCAAAAAGAATTCTGCCCCCATCTACCTCTCCCTGCATAGAAAAGTTGCCTTCCTCCTCTAGCCCCCACCCTCCCAAAGGCATTTAGTGACCTCGGAAGAGCAAAGGGCAACCATTGAGCTTCTGGCTGTGTCCCATTCAGATGCTTGATGACAAAGACATCCTTTGCTGTCATGTTGCCTGCACACACACAGTTCATTAAATGGATGCATCTGAGATGCCCCCACAGGAGAAAGGTGAGTTCTCTGTGCAGGGTGCTCAGAGCATGGAGGAGGTGGTGAATACTTTCCACAATAACAGAAAAGGAACTTAAATGGCAATAATTTAAAATGATGCCTGTGTATATCACCAAAAATATGTAAGCATCAGTCATATTTTACATAATGTGTTATTGTTTTGCTGTCAAGTTTGCTTTGACTTATGGTACATGACAGACTGCAGGCACCCTGGTTATCAACATCCCTGCTCAGGTCCTCCAGTCTTAGGGCCATGTCTTCTTGATTGAGTCAATCCATCTGTAATGTAGAATCAATCCATCTGTAATTTCTTTTTCCACTGCCTTCCATTTTACCAAGCATTTTCACCTTTTCTACTAAGTTATCTTGTCTCATGACATTACCATTATTCTGCTCTGTTCTATTCTACTACAGTGGTCCCCCGGGTTACGAAGGTAATCCGTTCCGGGATCCCTTTCGTAACCCGGAAGTCTTCGTAACCCGGGGGACCACTTTATTTGTTGCACAGAGCAGCAATTTAAAGGGGCCGGGTTGTTGTTTTTTTCCGCAACCCGGGGTTTTTTTTCGGAGACCGGGGCCGTTTTTCCGGCCCCGGCTCTTTCGTATCCCGGGATTTACGTATCCCGGGGGATTCGTAACCCAGGGGACCACTGTACAATGAATCAGGTGTGTTTGGCAACATGTACCTGGTAATTACAGTTACAACATGCAGAAAAGCCATATTTTAAGGTCAGTCACATCTCACATAAGAGTACAACCCCTTTCACATTCTTTCTATGAGGTTACGTTCTGCCTCAATGTTCATTTAGACATCTCTCAAAATTATACAAATAGAAAAGATCTGCCCAGTTCTCCAAACAGACTTCAAAATATATTTTCAGAATTGTCAACTTCCATTTCCTAGTCCCAGTTTTCCTTATCTTTTTATTTTGACATCAACTTTTATATGTTTTAGACATCCTTTCCCAAGTCTAGGGTCTACCAAACCTCATTTGCTATGTTTAAAAAATGTTTCCTTTAGCCCAGGGTCCAATAAAATCTATGGTTCAAACAATTAATTTAGGGAGATGCTATTGAAGAAATGTACTTTTGTCACAATGCCTCACTTGGTGATACTGAAACAGGACAGGTTTTGCCATGCTTGTTTAATGGTAATAAGTAAGGGTATTAATAGTAGCACTACATTATATGTCATATTGGGGCAAAACAGATGGGCAGGAAAAAGTGTCTTGAAGCTGCCTTTTCTGAAGCCATATTGAAACCCACCAACCGCACCGCTGGCTCCCAAGGCAGCTGGAGTGCTCATGTCATGACCACACGACATGTCTTCAAGTCAGGAAGAAGTGGAAAAAAAACTTCTTCTTTTTGAAATGGCTTTTCTCTGCATAACGGCACTTTTCTGCTGGCTTCAAGGCATGTGTCACCTAAACGCCATGCCTTCAACCCAGCCTGAAAGTACTTCTTTTTGCCTGTTTAGCGTCATTGTCACCTTCTCATCTTTTCATTGCAGTAAGCTGATATGAATCAAGTAGTACCAACTGAAAGCAGAGCTGACACATCCAGGCATCAGGGAAGCAGAGAAGAAGGTTTGGGGAAGAGGCCCTTAGAAAAGTTCTCGTAACAATGGCCCAAAACACACTGCAGAAAAAATCCAGTTTGAGACCAGTTTAACTGCCCTGTCTTAATGCTAAGGAATTTTGGAAACTGTGGTTTTGTGAGACATTTAACCTTCTCAGTCAGACCACTCTGATGCCACAATAAACTACAATTCCCAGGATTCTTTAGCACTGAGCCAGGGCAGTTAAAGGGGTCTCACACTGGATTATTTCTGCAGTGTGTTTTAAACCAGCATTGCACATAAGATGTCAGAATGTAAAATTTAAGTGTAAAGGGGGGGAGTGTAATGTGCCTACAATGTATAGTCTGATTGCAGGTTATTTGTAAGTTGTAAAAAAGGCAATACTTTGTTCTTTATTAATCCATAGTTTTCTATACACACCATGTTTTCTATACACACCATTATAAGTGGTGGCTTTCTCTTTTGGATCCAACATCAAACAGCTTCAAAAGGACACATAGTTTGTGTTGGTCTGCAGTAAATCAAGTATGCAGTCTGTCACAGAATTAGTTCAAGGAGATAGCTTAGCTTCCTTAAGTTTTTCTGTGAAATGGCTAAAGTCGTGCTGCCATCTCAGCATACATGTCCTTGAAATTCATGATGGAAGACCCTTTATAAATAATTAGTGATAAGGTTCATTCAAGATGGTCTGCTCCTCCCTGTCTTTGTCATTCCATATACTTTTCAATGCAGGTAACACAAAATGGTGTTCCAAGTCAATCCTAAACTTTAATTATTATTTATTATTTATACCTTACTCTTCAGCCATAAAGGCTCTCCAAGCAGCTTACAAATTGTTAATTTTTTTCTTATTCTTTTATAGGTCTTACTGGTCTAGCAAGTTTAACTTCTTGTCTGAAGTTCCACTGAGATATTTTGTTTAATGAAGATCTCCAACAATTTAGAGATGCTTCCACTCAGATGTTGCTATAATGGCTTATAAGTACTGACCACTCAGTACCCAGTTCTTGCCTAATGTCTGAATTGTTCCATTAGTTGTGACACTAGGGTCAGAGGGACCAGCTGCATCTGCATCTATAGATGAGCTGCTTTCTACAATGAATTTATTCTTCAAAGGTAATGCAAGAGCACAGCTGAAGCTATGTCAGTGTAAATTTGATCAGTTTCTGTCAGCTATTGCTTGCTAGAGCTTCACTCTATCTCTTGATTTTCTTTTTTTGTTTTGTTATGTTTTGTTTGAAGCTATTATTTCTGATTTGCTCTTCATTTCTAAGTTCTGGGTTTCACTCTCTACTCTGGTGTCACCTCCTAAACTCCTTTGTTGTTGTTGTTAGCTGCCCTCGAGTCAGTTGTGACTCATGGTGACTCCATGGATGAGATATTTCCAAGAATCCCTATCCTCCACTGTCCTGCCCAGATCCTGCAAGACCTTGCCCACAACCCCCGACTGAGTCTCTCCATCTGGTTTGTGGTCTTCCTCTCTTTCTTCTATCCTCTCCTAGCATTACTGTTTTTTCTAGTGAACCGTGCCTTCTCATTATATGGCCAAAGTACGATAGTCTCAACTTGATCATTTTTGCTTCCGAGGAGAACCCTAGTCTGATCTGTTCAAGAACCCATTTGTCTGTCTTCTTGGCTGCCCATGGTATCCTAAATACTCTTCTCCAACACCACATTTCAAATGACTTGATTTTCTTTCTGTCTGCTTCCTTCACTATCCAGCTCTCACATCCATACATGATAATTGGGAATATAATGGCCCGAACGATTCTGACTTTAGTGCTCAGTTGTATATCTTTGTTCTTCAGTATCTTTCCCAGTTCTTTCATAGCTGCCCTTCCCATTCCTAGTCTTCTTATTTCTTGACTGCAGTCTCCATTCTGGTCAATGTTTGATTCTAGATATGGGAATTCTTTAACCATTTCAATATCCTCATTGTATAGATTGAATTTGTGTATTTCTTCTGTGGTCATTATTTTTGTTTTCTTTATGTTCAGAATCAGACCTGCCTTTGCACATTAATCTTGGACCTTCCTTATTAACTGTTCCAATTCCTGAATATCTTCTGCTAATATTATGGTGTCACTCGCATATTTTAAGTTGTTAATATTGCTTCCTCCTATCTTCACTCCTCCTTTTTCTGATTCTAATTCTGCTTTTCTTATGATGTTTTCAGCATATAAGTTAAACAAGTAAGGTGAGAGGACCCCCTTGCCTATTGGGAACCACTCTGCTTCCCCAAATTCTGTTCTGACGGTGGTCTCTTGTCCTTGGTTAACATTCCTCATCAGGAATATTAGATGAAGTGGCACGCCCATGTCTTCTGAGTACATTCCACAGCTTTTAATGATCTATACAATCAAATACTTTGCTGTAGTCTACAAAACACATGCTGATTCTTTTTTGGAATTCTTTGGTGCACTCCATTAGCCACTACTACATTAGCTGCAACTCCTAGTTCATCTGAAATCTCTGTCTAGGGCCCAGTCCTGACAATGTCTACATATGAGACAACTTGAAGCCCCATTTAAACTGCTGCAAGCTTTTAAAAGGAAAAGGCAGAATACATATATATGCATCTGAAGGCATGGGTGGATTAAATGTGCATATTTACTGTGAAAAATATGAATATTGTCATAAATTGTTAGCGAATGCCTGTCAAACCTTGGTGGCCCAATTGGCTTAGCCATTGGTCACATTCCAGTGCCAAGTTGAAAGCATGGCTTTTATTGAAACTATGGGGGCCTAATGATTTCAAACAAATCTCTACACATAAATGTTTTTAAAGAAAATACCTAGAGAATTCATGTGATAAGGTGGGATCTTTATATGAATAAACTCTCCATAAAAAAAGGCTGGCTATATGGACCACTACCATCACAAAACTTCTTAGCAAGTAGAAAGGGTTCATATACCTTAATCCTGCCCAGCTACTATGGCCTTGGCTGTCCTAAAAACAGCAAGAATAATTCCCTCTTGGTTCTTCAAATACAATTACTCAGAAAAAACTAATTAACTCAATTACATATAAATGTTCTAAATAACCATTCCATTTTTAATATCTAGAAATTTTTGTTATATAGTGCAATGTTTTATTATTGTTGATCTATCCAAGGGTTTATACTTTAAACAACACTAATAATATTTAGTATATGAATATATTATTTTAGATGTGGAGTCGAAGGCTTTCATGGCCGGCATCCATAGTTTTTTGTGGAGCTTTCGGGCTATGTGGCCATATTCTGGAAGAGTTCCTTTCTGACGTTTCACCTGCATCTGTGGCTGGCATCTTCAGAGAAGATCTTTCTCTGAAGATGCCAGCCACAGATGCAGGCGAAACGTCAGAAAGGAACTCTTCGAGAACATGGCCACATAGCCCGAAAGCTCCACAAAAAAACTATTATTTTAGATGTTTAATATGCTGTTACAATTTCTTTTGAGCTTATAAAAAAAACCATAAAAAGCAAATAGGCAGAAATGGTGGTTTAAGCCTCCAGAGCAACACTCTGGAACTGTACAGTATTTCTAGGAAGACAACACATCACATTCATTGGACAGACTGTTAAAACTGTATAGAATCCCATGGCCCTTCCATAAATAACAATGAGGGAATTCTCCTAGGTGAATTGAAAGCCTTGTCTGAAAAAGTTGTAGGGGAGGTGGCAAAGCCTTGCCTGTTTCTGAGAGTCTTCTTCCAGCCTGAAATGTCTGTCAGTTCACACAAATGCTTCTGTATATATCAATCAAATAAATATAGCCCTGAGAATGGTAGTTCCCAGCATCATCCAGGGCTGAGCACACTCCACCAAAGTAAACATGGATCACTCTACTGATAGCATTTGTCACATAATGCTACTGGATTTTCATTTTGGCAATTAGGGTTTAGCTTGGCTACTCTATTACAACTGAGTTCAAGATCTAAATTATCATTTGGTAAAAGAAAATGACATTTAGCAAACAGGTTGCTTAATAAGGGCCCAAAATCAGAGTTGCCCCTGACAGAGATCTAAGCTTTGCAAACAGTTCGCAGTAACCAAAGAGAGCTCTATCAAGAGCAAAAGGCTAACAGTAAAGAGCTTTATTTAATGTGTGAGACAAAAAGGCAAACTAGCTGGCTAAATGCTAGCTGTGCAAGTGCAAGACTCTTGATTTATATTCTAAGTTAGAAAAAATGTGCTAGGAATACAGCTTTCAAGTTATACGGGTGAGCATCACAAGTATTTTTATGTACATGTAAAACATATAATGATAATCTAAGTAGATTGAACCAATGAACATCAAAGTCAGG
The DNA here is from genome assembly GCA_034509955.1 of Urosaurus nigricauda. Lineage (NCBI taxonomy): Eukaryota > Metazoa > Chordata > Lepidosauria > Squamata > Phrynosomatidae > Urosaurus > Urosaurus nigricauda. The sequence goes on from JAOEGL010000001.1 coordinate 319,987,933, forward strand.
ATTGTCCATGTCTTTGTGTTTCTAATTTGTATATATGGCTGTGAAAACTGGACAGTGAAGAAAGCTGACAGGAAAAGAATACACTTATTTGAAATGTGGAGGAGACTTCTGTAGATACTATGGACTGTCGAAAAGACAAGTAAATGGTTCCCAGAGTAAATCAAGCTTGAACTTTCCCTAGAAGCCAAGATGGCTAAGCTGAGACTGTTATACTGTGGACAAATCATTAGAATACATGACTCACTAAAAAAGACAATAATCCTTGGCAAACAAGGCAAAAGTGGGAAAAGAGGAAGAGCCCATTAGAGAAAGTGCTGAGTCTGCAAGACCTGAGCAGGGTAGTTGATAACAGGGTGGCTTGGAGGCCCCTCATTCATAGGGTTACCATAAGTTGACTTAACAGCAGTTATCAACAACAATTTCACTTCTAAACTTGGAAAGTGAGTTTTGGGGAACAGAGGACAAGACCTCAATAATACATGGAAGGGGGTGGGAAAAGTGAGGTTACAAAAGGTTATAAACTTTCTTTCCATTAATGCTGTTGAGCTCCAGATCTTAAGCTAAAAGAGAATACTCTTAAAGGAACAGTGCATTTTTATTTCCAAATTTTGAAAAATACTTTCCCCCATATTTTCTACATAAAAACTCTGTATATTACCCAGAACATTATCCCAACAATGCACAGACCATGTAAATAGGTACTATCAATGCTGTGATTTCATAAATCCATTACAAACATGAGGAAGTAAAGTTAACATACAATGAAATAAAGTGTAGTTAAATATAATATAAACAAAGAACTGGTACTGAAAAGCAAAAACATCTATTTTTAATTTGCTGTTCAGTCATTAGAAAGGTGTCCCATAACGACCATATGTTACTCAAATATGTTATCACACCTACTATTTCATCATATGTCTCCTAAGAAATTAATTAGCTCCAACTTCTTCAACTTTGACAAAAATGTCTTCAGTAAGTCATATTACTAGTTGTTGCAAACATTTCAGATTTCAAAGCTTTTCCAGCTTTTATTTAACCTTTTAATTATTATCATTTAGCAACATTTAAAAACCAGATGTCCTTTTGCTTATCAAGTACTTAAACATGGTATTTACACTTCCTCCAAAAAATCCACATTGTTTTGCACATTCAAAAGTTCTTATTAATATATTTATAATTTTCTTTATATAATTATTTGTACGCCAGCATTTAAAATCACGTGCGGCTACATGGTGTGTGAGAGAGAGTACAGTTGCCTCTTCTTCAACTCTTCCTATTCTTAACAGTAGGCCAGAATATGCATGTTTGTGGATCTTGGACTTGACTAAGGCCTGCTATGTATTCTGAACTTAGGAATCTGAACCATTATAGATATCATGCATGGAAGAAGATGGTATGCTGTAGAGGATGTTGCAATAGTGAAAAATACTATGAATTGATTTGGTACCATTTTGCCCCCCCCCCCCCAATCCTCAATAATCCTAGGGACTTGCTTGCAGTCGCCTCTATTCTATGGATGATCGTGATGATGGCTAGGTCAGTTTATGAGAGTTTTAACTTGGGCCCAACTGTTGAAGAACATGACAATCTGGGTTGAATTATCAAAACCTGGTTGATCAACATGAGAAAAATCAATTTCTCCCACCACATATAACCAGGTATAGCGGGAGAAAACAAGCAAGCAAGCGAACCCTGGTCTACAGAAGATATATTATTCTCATCAGATACCCAGTCAAACAGTCAAAAGATTGAAATATCTCTATCTGGTGCTGCCATCTTGAGACACAATTTCAAGTCCGTTGCTGTAGTTTTTGTTACTGTCTAGTCGACCTCAACTGATGATGACCCTGCCAATGAGACACTTCCAGGTCCTGCAGGCTCAGTGTTGTTGTTTCCTTAATTGAGTCTATCCATCTGGTGTTTGGTCTACCTTTCTTTCCACTGCCTTCACTTTTCCTAGCGTTATTATCTTTCCTAGTGAGTCATGTTTTCTCATAATATGTCCAAATTATGACAATCTCAGTTTAGGGGCTGTACAGATGGCCGGATCGGGGCCGCAGCAACCTCATGCCATGACTCCGATCCATCCTCCAGAGATTGCAAAAAGGAGCCGCAGAAAGCAGGTCCTTTTTGCACCCTTCAAGGGGACGCCTCTAAGGGGACGCCAAGGCTGCATGGCTTTATGATGTCCATTCGGTGCTGCATCATGTGGATGCAGCACCGGAGGGGCATCATCATGGTATGCAACATGTAGACCAGTACACGCCAAAATGGTGCCCTAGTAGCAGAGTTAGGGCATGCAGCGTACAGATGCTGCACCTGGACTCCGCCCACAGGCCGGGACAAAGTGCTGGTCTGTATAGGCTCTTTCGTCATCTTGGCTTCCAGGGAAGATTACGCTTTGCTCTTATATGCACTTATTTGTCTTTTTAGCAGTCCACAGTATCTGCAAAACTGTTCTCCAGCACCACAATTTTCTTTCTGTCAACTTTCTTCACAATCCAGCTCTCACACTCATATATAGTAACGGAAAACACAATGGCATGGACAATTCTAACTGTAGTGCTCAGTTGCATATATTTGCACTTCAGGATCTTTTCTAGTTCTTTCATAGCTGCCCTTCTTAGTCCTAGTCATCTTCTGACTTATTGACTGCAATCTCTATTTGAATCAATGATTGATGCAGATATGGGAAATCTTTAACTATTTCAAATTTGCTCATTGTCTACACAGAATTTAAGTAAATCTTCCATGGTTATTATGTTTATTTTCTTAATGTTCAACAATGAGCCTGTCTTAGCATTTTTTTTCTTTGACTTTCTCTAGTAATTGTTCCAAGACTTTGTTGTTTTCAGCTAGTATACATGCAAGTGTCATCTGCATATCTTTAACTATTGATATTTCTTCCTCTGATCTTCACTCCACCTTCCTCCAAGTCTAAACCTGCTCTGCATAAGATACAAATGGAACAAATAGGGTGATGAAAGGAAGCCTTGCCTGACTTTGTCTGACCCCTTTTCTAACTGGGAACCATCCTGTTTCTTTGTATTATGTTCTAAGGGTAACCTCTTGTTCTGAGTACAGGTTAGGTATTAACAAAATCAAATGTAGTGCCACATTCAATTCTTAACAGCCAATTGTGTGTGTGTGTGTGTTGTGTACCTTCAAGTCATTTCCAATTCATGGCGACCCTAAGGCAAACTTATCATGGGATTTTCTTGGCATGTTTCTTCAGAGGTGGTTTGTCTTTGCCATTGTCTGAGTATGACTTGTGCAAGGTCAACAGTGGGTTTTACATGGCTGAGGTGTGAATCAAAACCTGGTCTCCAGAGTTGTAGTCCAACACTCAAACCACTACATCACACTGACTTTCTATCAACCAACTTGCTACCTAATAATTCCTCTTCTGCCCCTGGCTGTTGGCCTGTGAGGTCCCACAGAGCTCTGTTTTGCCCCTTCCCCCATGCTATGCAGCAGCTACATAAAACCACTGGGAGAGGCCATCAAGAGTTTCAGAGTTCAGTGTCACCAATATGATGATGACACCAAACTCTATGTCTCCTTTTCCCCTAACTTCAAGGAAGCTGTTTTGGTGCTGAAGCAGTGGCTGTTGTCAGCCACGTACTGGATGAGGGCAAACAAAATGAAGCTTAATGTACACAAGACATAGGTGCTCCTGATCAGTCAGATGGCAGGTTATGGAATATGCATTCAGCCTATACTGGATGGGTTTACATTGCCTCTGAAATCTCACGGACTCTGATTTGAGTCTGGACGCCCAGGTTAAAGCGGTGGCCAGGAATGTGTTTGCATAGATAAAATTAGCGCTTCAGCTCCTTGAGATATCAGATCTGGCCACAGTAATACTTGTTTTGATTATATCCTGGTTGGTATTACTGTAGTACACTCTATATGAGAATGCCTTTGCAAACTGACCGGAAACTTCAGAAGATCTAAAAGGCTGTGGACAGGCTACTGACTGGGAATGGTTGTGGGGACCACATAATGCCCTTTTGGAAACAGCTTCACTGACTACCAATCCAATTCCACACAGTATTTAAAGTGCTGGTTAAGGCCTTTAAAGCCCTTTATAGCTTGGGACTATACTATCTAAAAGCACATACAGTAGAGTCCTGATTATCCGACATTCGGTAATCTGACATTCAGGATTATCTGACGTCGTCTGAATTAGGACACGCCCCAGACATGCCCCCAAAATGGCGGTCGCAATGGGCAAGGAGCCAGAACAGGCCCCAAGCATAGTGGCAACGGCAGCTGTGGCACCAGGCCCAAAACAGGCCCCAGAACAGGCCTCTCTTTCTTGTCCTCCTCCTCCTCCTCCTCCTCCTCCTCCTCCTCCTCCTCCTCCTCCTCACTGCCCGGCCTCAGCAGCAGCCCTGGAGGATGTTGGAGGAAGACATAAACGGGACCGTCTGATAGTCGGATAATCCCTCCAGATTATCCAACATTTTTGGTTATCCGACTATCAGCCAGTCCCGTTTATGTCAGATAATCGAGACTCTACTGTATCTGCATATAAGTTGAACAGGTAGGGTGATGAGATACAGCTTTGTCTGACCCCTTTGCCAATTGGGAACCATTTTGTTTCTCTGTGTTCTGTTCTGACAGTAGCATCTTGTCCATTAGCCATCATATGTTCGCAATGTGGTTCCTAGTGCCTCTTCGTTTCCTGAAACCTGCTTGGACCTTTGGGATTTCGTTCTCCATGTACGACTGGAGTCTATGTTGCAGAATGTTGAGCATAATTTTGCTTGCATGCTAAATTAGTGCTATGGTCCTATAGTTGCTACAGTCTTTTGTGTCTCCTTTTTTGTAGATGTGTGCCAATTTAGATGTAATTATTCTAGCAGAAACAGCAGTGTTCAGAGTGCCACCTAATATTATTATGAATATCTTTCAGTTTGTACAGCCTACAGATGTGGATAAATTGCTGCGGGAATTGAGGCCCAGCATATACTCATCCTACTTTTTAAATCAGATGCAGACCAATGTATTGAATTAGTCTACTGACCATTTCACAGAATTACAAATAATAAAACAATCCAATTATAAATACTATAATACACACACAATGCTAACATTGCCTTGTCACATTATGTTAAGATTACATAATCACCTTAAATCAGCAAGGACTGTTCTGGTCAATTTAAGCTTGAGCCATTTAGTGCCTCCATGAGGAAAAGTGTGGAAGCCTCTAGCTTTAAACAAACATGGCTGAGACAACTCTTGAAACTAGCTTAGAGACATGGATTCCTGATTATTACCTCCCAGTTTCAAATTTGCCATTCTTAGGCAAAGTGTTAGAGCATGCAGAGCCTTCTCAATTTTAAGTAGTGCTAGATGATGCTGGTTATTTGAATTCACTCTAATCTGGTTTTGAAAGGAAACAGCCTTGATTGCACATATACCAAAAATAAAGGACAGCGGGCAGTGCAACTCTGTTGTTTCTGCTGGACAATTCAGTGGCGTTTGATATAATCTACAATGGATGCAGTGAGTATAGTATTACAGTGGCTCTGAATGAATGGTCTCAGAAGATGGTGCTTGGGGACTTCAGCCCCATCCCATGGCCAGTGGTGTGCCACAAGGATCTATCTTGCTCCCCAAACTTACAAATATCAACATTAAACCATTTGAAAGGATTTCAAGGACTGGACTAAAATGTCATCACTACATGAGTGGTATTCAATTCTTCCTGTTGCTTTGAGTGCATGGAGTTTACTGTATTCCTGAACTGATGCCTGGAACCAGTTTTGAGAAAGATGAAGGATAACATGCTAGGACTTAGAATCATAGAACCATAGAGTTGGAAGAGACCACAAGGACCATCCAGTCCAACCCCCTGCCATGCCAATCAAATCATCGCCGACAGATGGCCATCCAGCCTCTGCTTAAAGACCTCTAAGGAAGGAGACTCTACCACACTCCAAGGGAGTGTGTTCCACTGTCGAACAGCCCTTACTGTCAAGAAGTTCCTCCTGACGTTCAGGTGGAATCTCTTTTCCTGGAGCTTGCATCCATTGTTCAGGGTCCTAGGAGCAGGAGAAAACAAGCTTGCTCCCTCCTCAATATGACATCCCTTCAAATATTTAAACAAGGCTATCATATCACCTCTAAACCTTCTCTTCTCCAGGCTAAACATCCCCAGCTCCCTATGTTGTTCCTCATAGGGCATGATTTCCAGACCCTTCACCATTTTTGTGGCCCTCCTTTGGACCCGCTCCAGTTTCTCCACATCCTTTTTAAATTGTGGTGCCCAGAACTGGACACAGTATTCCAGGTGGGGCCTGACCAAAGCAGTATAGAGTGGCACTATTACTTCCCTTGATCTAGACACTATAGTTCTATTGAGGCAGCCTAAAATTGCATTGCCTTTTTAGCTGCTGCATCGCACTGTTGACTCATGTTCAACTTATGGTCTACTTGGACTCCTAGATCCCTTTCACATGTGGTCTCATTCAGCCAGGTGTCCCCCATCTTATATCTGTGCATTTCATTTTTCCATCCTAAGTGCAGTACCTTACGTTTCTCTGTGCTGAATTTCATTTTGTTAGCTTTGGCCCAGCTTTCTAGTCTATTCAAGTCATTTTGAATTTTGATCTTGTCCTCTGGGGTATTCGCTACTCCTCCTAATTTGGTGTGATCTGCAAATTTGATAACTAGGCCCCCAATACTGTCGTCCAAGTCATTAATAAAGATATTGAATATCACCGAGCCCAGGACAGAACTCTGATTATCTTTTGATTATCTTCTTTAATCAAAAGAAGATAGCCATCTTGGACCAATCACAGGAGAAAGGCAGGGAATAAATTAATTATTAAATAGAGATGTTGTGGATAGGAAGATTGATCAATCTGTCAGGAGGAATGCCTGAAGGACCAAGTGTGCCATTTAAGGTGCTTCTGGGCTTAGCCACAAAACTATGACTGTGATGATGCAGACATTTCAGGAGGTGTAGAATATGGCACCAGGATACCAGTGAGGGCTCATGGGTTGGTTCCAGTTATAACAATATTGTGCCAGCTACAGTAATTGCTGGAGCATCTGTAGGCCCAACTTAAAGTGATGGTTTAAATTACATATTATCACATCCGCTCGCCACTTTGACCATGTTTCTCCTCTTTTATCCTCCCTTCACTGGCTCCCCTTCCCCTTCCGCATCCAGTACAAGCTTTTGTTGCTGACTTTCAAAGCCCTCCACGGACTGGCCCCTTCGTACTTGTCTTAACTTCTTTCTCCTCACACTCCTTCTCGTACCCTCCGTTCTAGTAGTCATGGTCTCCTGTCCCAGCCAAGGATTTCCACTGCCCTGTCCTGGATTCGTCCCTTCTCACTTGCCACCCCTCACTCCTGGAACCTTCTTCCCCCACATGTGCGCCTCATCACTTCTCTAACCAGTTTCAAAACTGAGTTAAAGACTATATTGTTTAGGGAAGCGTTCCCAGGATTGTGCCATCTGCCCCAGGATGCTTCCTTTTAACTATGTATTAAGAACCCAAGCCCTCCCTCCAGTCCATCTGCCTTGGTCCAGGCCCCAGAGGGAGAGAAGAACCACTGGACCTCATCCCCTTCCCACCAACTTTCCCTTCTCTTTTTTGTGTTGTCTCTCTTAGATTGTAAGCCTGAGGGCAGGGAACCATCTAATTTATAAGATTGTATGTACAGAACTGTGTAAATGTACAGCGCTATATAAATAAAGTTTAATAATAATAATAACTGCCATACTTGTAATGAATTGTGTCCAGTGGTGACTGGACCTCAGGTCCACAGACCCCTAAGGAATCTGTACACATAAACTTGGTGCAAAATTTACCTTATATCTATACCTAACATCTGTGTCATAATAAAAAAAATTGCACTTTCATATTTTTCATATCTTGTGTGCATCAAGCATAGAAATGACAAATACATCCAATTCCAGCATTTGGGGTGGGGTGAGTGTGTTAATACAAAGTGAAAAGCACTACACATAACAGAAACTTTATATCTATCCACTATGTACATCCAGAATGGATCACTTTTCTATTTCAAGTTATAATAGCAAAGTAAAACTTCCACACCCACATAGAACAACGAAAAAGAAAGAGTAAGTTTTAAATGGCAAAGGTTATGGGGAAAAAAGTTTTAGGGGTAGAACAGACCTCATCTTTTTATGTTTATGAATGTACACATTATGCATTCTGTATAACCTTTCTGTACTAATTTTCTTAACAATGATTTTTCAGCCTCTAGTTCCATGTTAATAGTTAAAAGATTTAAAACTAATTAAACTCTCTGTGCTACTTAAAACATTTTATTACTAGAAGAACATTACATTGAGCTTAGTGTTCTTTGATAATATTAGAATAAACATTATGGAACACCATGTTGCTAAAGCAAAGTCACAGAATGATCGAGAGTTGTTTACTGATTCAAATGTTTTTGAAAATAAGGAAAATAAAGTGAGATTTTACCAGGCATGGCTGGTGACTTCTATATCAGTAGGGCAGTGAATCTACCCTGAGAGTCAGTCTGTACTGTAAAGCAGCTCTCCAAGGTACTGAATACTATTCCCAAAATATGTTCAAATACTCAATGATCAGACTGAAACCCAAAGTCCACTGGCATGGGAGACACTTGTTGTTACTAACTTTCCACAGTGTACTGGTTTAAAGTAAAAGATGTTGAAGAACAAGTTACTGAGCAAGATGGTATATAATATTTTTCAGGATACCAACACATTGTTATGTGAAAAGATATACAGGGGATTCCTTCTCTTAAAATTTTTTTGGAACGGGATAACCATTCATCTGTTTTACTTTGTTTGTTAGTGGTACAGGTTTTTTCCCCCAGAAACTGCTTAAACATAGCTATAATCAAGGCTGGAAATTCCAGTGTGGTCATGCCCACAAATCATACAGCAGCCATAGCAGGTATGTTCTGATATCACAGGCACCCATCCAACTTTGAGGCTTGATTGATGACCATGGAGAGTGAAATTTCCCATAATAATACAACCAAAACCAACAATGACTCTGTAAATCCAGAAGCTACAAGTACTGCAATCTGAAGAGCAAAGGCCCGATCTAGACGGGCACTAAAAGGTGCCTGGGCAGCGCAATTAGGGTTTGTGAGCATGCAGCATTTGCACGCTGACAAACCCTAGCACGTAATGGTGCTGGTGCCATTACATCACTGCACCCCGCTTTGAGGCCAAGGGGAAGTGGCAGTTTGCGGCGGGATGGGGTCGCGGGGGCAGCCTTGGCCCCATCTCGCTCCTTCCTGGGGCAAGTATGGACCGCCCCTTTTGGGCGGTCTGGAAAGGCCCATAATGAACAGTATGCTGGACAAAATATTCATGTGTCCCAATGAAAAAGAAGCAATGGAACACTTTGTAGATGGAATGAGAAGAAAAAAGTTCATAGAGAACGCCATGTTGTTTGACTATCAGAACTATTTCAGCATAAGTAAAAAAAAAAATCATATAATACTTCTATTAATATGTAATTAATATGTAATTAGCCTGGAGAAGAGAAGGTTAAGAGGTGATATGATCGCCCTGTTTAAATACTTGAAGGGATGTCACATTGAGGAGGGAGCAAGCTTGTTTTCTGCTGCTCCAGAGAACAGAACTCGGAACAATGGATGCAAACTGCAGGAAAAAAGATTCCACCTCAACATTAGGAGGAACTTCCTGACAGTAAGAGCTGTTCGACAGTGGAACACACTCCCTCGGAGGGTGGTGGAGTCTCCTTCCTTGGAGGTTTTTAAGCAGAGGCTGGATGGCCATCTGTCGGGTATGCTTTGATTGGGAGTTCCTGCACGGCAGGGGGTTGGACTGGATGGCCCTTGTGGTCTCTTCCAACTCTAAATTTCTATGATTCTATGATTCTATGATTCTATGTAATACGGTTATGCTTATGCTATATTTTCATTCTGTCTGTCTTTAAAAAGGAGTAACTGCACAGAAAAGGAAGGGTAAGCAAAAACTGGCTGATTAGTGTGCCATGCTTTTTTTTATCCTTAGTTGTAAAACAGCTGAGAAGGGTTTCTGCTGCCATGCTGAAATCTAACTTCGTTCCTAAGGAAGAAAAAAATGTTTCAACCGCTCCTTTTTTTACATTGAGATCAGCCTTGTTGAATCAGACTAAGGATTTCTGTGGTACAGAAGTCTGTTTTCCACAGTGGTTAATTAGACACTTCTGAGAAGCATAAGCAGAACCACATGATGGATATAACTGCTAGTCCAACACCTGGCATTCAGAGCAGCAGCCACTGATAGCCTAATCCTTCTACTGCTGTTGCTCTTATTACCTGTTATTGTCCTCCTGCTATGTTTTATGGTTGTTGACATGAATTAAAATATATCAATGAACAGGGATTGAGCATTCTGATAAGAAGAGCATTCCAGGAAATAAAGTGAAAGGTTGTCAAATTCATGAATACCACTGATACATAGGTCTAAATACCCTAAAGGCACCAGAACCTGTCTAATCCTGGAAGCTAGGTAGGATCAGCTTTCAGTCAGTACTTGAATGAAAGACCGCCAATGAAAACCTGATGCAGTAGGTGATATTTTGGAAGAATTAACTGGCAAAACCCTATGAAATTTAAGAAAACCCTATGAAATTTATGGGGTTGCCGTAACTTGAAATGTACACACACACAACAATAAAGGACTTATTTAAATGGTTATTTATATATCTCAAAATTTCCTGTCTCCAGTTAACAGAACAAAACTGCTTACCTACATATACTGTATATAGTCATGTATATGTCTAGAAATTTTAGTCAAAAAATTAACCCAAAAAATCTGAGTCAATTTATCCATGGGTCAATGTAAGTACTGTACATTAACTCACAAAAAAGGAACCATCCCCTGGTGAAAGGCAAGAGCATAATCTGTCCTGGAAGTACTGACCTCCCTTCAACTCTCTCATCCATCCTTTAGTGTGAGCACAAAAAGTTATGCCTGCTGGAATTTTTTAAGTTCTTTGGCGCCATTTTCTTTTGCTCCATCATTTAGATCCTTTGCTATACGTCCCTAGGTTTTACCCTCAACTTATCCACAGGTCATTTCAAAATCCATAATGTTGGTCCCAAAACCTGCCCTTGACCTATACATGAGGTCAACTTGTAGTCAAGTGTATATGGTACTTGAACTGTAGGCATTACCAAGTTCCTTCCATGAGATCTTCAAAACAAATGAAGGCACATGTCCTCTGACATAATACCATGTAAACAACACATTAAACTCAACAATTCCCAACTCAACCAAATTCCCAACTATTTCCATTTGTCTATTAAAAGATTCAATTAAAATTACTGATTTCTATCATTCCACCAGCTCCCACTTCACATAATGATAACCATAAAATTCTGGAACGCAGCAGGACATCTACATGACAAAATTCTTATGGGGGAAAACTAAGATTTCCTATCCCCCAAAGTATTATCACAAACCATTTTTTAAAAAGAAAATAGGCAAAATGGCATCCTTAGGTGGCTCAATACATTATAGAAACTACATTGAAAACTTGATTGCTTGTCCCAATGCAAATTTACTCGACAACTTTAACAGCAGCAAAACAAATCTATAACCTTTCCTAAGTTATTCACTCACAACTGAATTTTGTTATTTGTCAAATGTCCAGGTGAGAGCTACAAATAAGGATTATAATAAAATAATTTTGAATGAGTTATGAACAAAAGACATAGCCATAAAACACATAGCATAAATTGTTCTGTTTTTCAACAAAATATGCATCTAGTGTTGCATTTATTTCTCAACAAATGTGTATAAATCTTGAATGAAATGTCTAGGAGACTTATTAGTTGATGATTTTGTGGAACTTTCTTCCTTTTTTTCAAATAAGCACAATTACTTTTCACTATGGCTGCAGAATAATTTCTGCATACTCTATTTTAAATGGGTAACAAATCAGCAAAAGACTTGAGATACATTCTCAATATTATGTTTGTCCCAAACCACTAATGCTTTTAGAGTCATACAAACACTATTGCAAATAAGTCACTTGACAGGACAAGGAACACAGTTAAAGAACCCAATGTAGTTTTTAAAACATATGATATTGAAAATTCTCTCTAAAATATTTTCAGGTAATATTACCCCTTAATATTTATTATTAAGATAAATATATGGTAATATATCACTTGGTAAAAATAAAAAAGTAACAATTAATGTCATAATTCTTACTGTACAGCATATTTCAGTTTACACTTACCCCTTTTCTGAACCCATCCTTCTTTCACAATTGTTACATCGCTCATGGTGGCTCCACACTGAGCCCTTAATTCAGAAAAAAAGCAAGTCTTTTGCTTTATTACTTTCAGAATTTCACGTTTCTTTTGGCTTTTCAGTTTCTTAGATCAACCTGAAAATATAAGATACAAAATAGAAATTAATTATCTTAATGTGACTGTTGTTTGATACACAAACCTCAAGTTCCCATAACCATTTATTTATTTAGAAAATTTATAGGTCATCTTTCCTCTGAAAGAGCACTCTAGGCAGTTTAGAAAAATTTAAAAATATGACTATTATCTAAAATCACACACATATAAATCAGCAGATGAAAATATAATCAGTCTGTAAAACAAATTTAGATAGTGTAGACTTTAACTGGTACTGAGAAGATGATAACTCGTACCAAGCAAATTTTCCATGAAAGACAAAACAGTGTTTAGATTTCTCACCCATTTCAAAAATAAACTAAGATCCTGTTGAAGCCCTGGCTGATCTCTGTAATAGGGAACTGGCCAGGGCAATAGAAGCAATTGCTCCTAAGCCTCCCCTTATATAAAGTGGAGCCAAGTGAGCCCCCTGATTCACTAGAGAGCCAATGGTGGTGAAACAAGCGGGATGGAGACTAGTGTGACAAAGGCAGAAGACTCAGAGTGAATCCAATCAAAACACAGGATAAATCTCATTGGAAGACCTATGCTGTGGCAATGGTGGCAGTGAAAAAAATTATTCTTCTCTGCCATCATTGCATCTTCACAGTGTTGTCTAACAGAGCTGTCTCAGTTGGTCGGAGCCTTCTATATGCTGGTCTACAAGAAAACAAAGACCACTCAACAGCTTGTTGTAATGAATTTGCAAGATGCTTTTGTGGACAAGGGGGGCTGCTACACTTTAGAAATAAAGCAGTGACTCACTGCTTTGAATTCTGGGATTTGTAATTTGGTGAGATATTTAGGCTTCCCTCTCAGAGAGTTCTGGTATCCCACCAAACTACAAATCTCAGAAATCCACGGTATCGAGCCATGGAAGTTAGAATGGCGTCAAACTGCTTTATTTCTGTAGCAGGGAAGCAACCAAAATTTTTGCTCTGACTTGGTTGCTGCAGTTGAAGAAGGTTCAGTGGATGTCATTTTGGCACCTGCTTGTCCTGTATTAGCATTTGTGGAGCCTAAGAATGTGGACAGGATCCTTGGAGAGATTAGAGCCATCACATGTACACTGGATCCTTGCCCTTCTTGCTTCTGAAAGCAGGTAGAGGGGGCCTGTCCGAGTGCATAAGAGGGTGATGAATGCCTCACTACAGCAAGGGAAGTTTCCATCCTGCCTAAAGGAGGCTGTGGTAAAGCAGTTACTATAAAAAGGACTCTCTGAGTCCCACCATTTTGAGTAATTATTGGCTAGTCTCTAACTAGCCAAGTTTCTGGAGCATGTGAGGACCTGCCAGCTCCAGGGATTTCTGGATGAGCTTCAGACCTGGCTATGGGATGAAGACATCCACCCACCGTGGTGGATGACCTATGCAGGAAACTGGATGGGTGAGTGTGCCCTTGTTGGTTCTGCTGGACTTCTCAGCAGCTCCTGACACCAACAACCATGGGACTCTTCTCAAACAATTCTCTGGGATGGGACTTGAGGACACTGTTATGCAGTGGTTCTGGTCTTTCTTGGAGAAACAAACTCAGAAGGTGGTGCTGGGGAACTCCTGTTTGATGCTCTGGCCATTGGCCTGTGGGGCCCCACAGGGTTCTGTTTGTTCCCTATGCTGTTTAACATCTACATGAAACCTCTGGGAGATGTCATCTGGGTTTTGAGGTGCGGAGTCACCAATATGCTCATGACATCCATCTCTAGCTCTCTTTGCCATCTGATTCCAAGGAAGCTGTCTCAGTAATGAACCAATAAAAGAGTCATTAATAGACTGGATAGAGCCAAGCCAGTTAAAACTTAAGCCAAAAAAGACAGTCCTTGTCAGTCAAAAGGCAGATCAGAAAACAGGGACTTCACCTGTGCTGGATAACACTATACTCCCCTTGAAATCTCAGGCTTAGCTTGGGTTTTCTCCTGGACTCAACTCTGAGCCATGATGCCCAGGATTCAGTAGTGGCCAGGAGTGCATTTGCATAGCTAAAACTAGTGTGCCAGGTGCACCTATTCCTTAAGATGTCAGATTACAGGGACACATGCTTTGATTACATCCCATTTAGACAACTATAACACACTCTACATGGGACTGCCTTTGGAAACTGTTGGGACGCTTCAGCAGGTCCAAAATACTGTGGTCAGAATGCTGACTGGGCCTTTTATAGAGGGCATATAACTCCTCACTTAAACTTCACTGGCTACTGATTACATTTTTCTGGACACAATTCAAAGTGTTGGCCATGACCTATAAAGCCCTATACAGCTTAGATCCAGACTACAGTATCTGAAAGACCATATTTCCCCATATGAACCTGCCAAAGCTCTAAGATCTATAGGGGCAGGTTGCATCCCAGTCAACAGGAGAGCACACCCATTTTGCTGACAGTAGTTCTTGCCCATTAGGTCCAGATGTGGGGGGGGGGGGGTTGAATCAGACTGTAAGACACTGCTTAGCTATATAATACAACTAAGTAACTAATATAGAGTCATGGCCATCATTTACAAAGGACAGTTTTTACTTCAAAACCATATTGTGTTCATAGGCAAATATAAGCAGATTTACTCATATATGATTGACATTAACTACTGGTTTTTAAAGTTAGGCAGCAGACATAGTTGTTGTGCAGACATCAACCTTCAGGCTCTGCATCATGTGTGCATCACAGTGCAAAACATTATTTTGTGATTGAAGAAAGTACACCCATCAAGAAAGTATGCTGCTGTTTCAAACCATACATGCAACTGAAAAAATTATCAGAACTATTAAATCTGGTTCTTAAAACAGAAGATCAAATCTAAATATTGGGTTTCTTTTCTCTCAAACCTGCCAAATAAGCAAACTGACAGTTGTTGTGAGAAAATTTCACAGAATTTCAAAGGAAGGAACTGGCAAAACCACCTCTGAGTATTCCTTCTCTGAGAAAACCCTATAAAATTCATGGGGTCACCATTAGTCAATAGGTAATTTGATGTCATATACACAGTAACACAGCAGCTTTTCAGGAAAAAGGACAAAATAATGAATTTTCAGGGAGGGCCATTCCATCATAAGAGAAAGTAGCAAAGGATCTCGAGTTTCTTTCTTTCAGTCAAAAACATTGCTATTTGAAGTATCCTGGCAGTCTTTCATTGTACTATCAAATGGTCCAGGAGGAACAACACTACCACATACAACACTACGATATTTTGCGTAGACATTAGAAGATTGTCATACTGACTAGTTGCTGACTATAGATTCTGCCACCATGTCAAGAAGCAGCAAAACTTTCATAATCAAAGAAAAGACAGGGGAAACATCTGCTGTCACCTCTCATAAAGTAAGCTCCCAGCCACACAAACTGATTTTACCCTACCTTGCCCCACAAAATGTGCTTCCATTAAGTACCAACACACAGTGCAATTCAATACTTAATGCTTAAAGCAAGAAGTGTAAATCAAAAAATGCAACACTCTAAGGAGAAATAAAATAACTATTTCATTATATGATGTGGTGGTGTGCAGGACTGCATGTTTGCATGTGAGAGACAAAAGTTTCCAGACCTGTCTTGGAAGGGGACTGGGTAAACAGCAGCTAGGTCTGTCAAATTTCCAACACACTATGATAATACAATAATAATACAGCACAAATATGGTCACAGGCGTATTGGGAGGAAAACACTGCCACTCAACGACATCAGAAAACTTGAGAAACATTATTCTAGAATTTTTGTTCAGCAGTTGCCCAAAATAATTGATAGACTGGTTGTAAAATCTTGTGTGTTTCCAAGTCTTTTCTGACTCATTGCAACCCTAAGGTAAACTTATTGTAAGGTTTTCTTGGCACGTTTTCTCTGCAGGGTTTGTCATTGCTATCCTCTGAAAGTGAGAACACGTGACTTACCCAAAGTCACCCAGTGGATTTTTATGCTCAGGCTGGGAATTGAATCCTGATCTCCAGACTTATAGTCCAATGCTCAAACACTACACCATGCTGGCTCTTCTAAAATCTTACTAAAATCTTTGTTTTGATCTTATTGGTGGTCCAGTGGTTAAATGCCTGTACTGCAGCCACTCACTCACAAACCACAAGGTGGTGAGTTCAATACCAGCCAGGGACTCATGGTCAACTCAACCTTGCATCCTTCCAAGGTCACTAAAATGAGTACCAAGACTGTTAGGAGCAATTAGCTTACAGTTGTAAACTGCTTAGAGACTGTTCACAGCAGTATGAAGCAGTATATAAATGAAGCTGCTATTGCTATGATACCTCTGTGATTAAGCATTTATACAGCATAATAGGCAGGCAAACAGACAAACACTTTTAAACTTGATGACTTGCAAAGCTGAATCAGATTTTAGTAATCGTTCAGGGTTCATATTGTGCTCACCAGAAAAGAGTTATTAAATTAAAGCACAGGTAAAGATTTAGCCCTGTCCCATAAAATGATATAAACTCAACTAAAGATGAAAATGTGAAGATAACATAGGCTTCAAATTTGAAATCCTTGCCATTATTAACTGTAAAATGTCCAGCTTCAGTATACTGAAATAGGTCTTCCATATCCATTCTGCTGAGATGCTGTGTAATATTTATTAACATTTCAATAAATAAAGACCTTTAGAGAGTATTCAAAGGGACTACTGTAAAAATGTAATTATTTCTGAGTCAGAAAAGGGCAATTTTTGCCCATTATCAGTATCCAACAGCAGATTCTATAACATATCTATCAGTAATTCTTCCTAGAGGACTGGTGCCTTTGAGTCTCAGCTCAAATTTCTGCATATTATTTTTAAAAAGTCAAAAGGTAATAGGTTTTCTTTTCTACAGTTTTGACTCATGAACAGACTGATCTGAAGTGTGCTACATGAGCAATCACTGAATACCAGTAATGTATCCCCTGGGATTAGGCCTTTATGCAATGGCAGAAAGAAACAGTACTTGACTGAGTGCATATGCAAGATGACTTAAGAAAAGTTCACCTACTGCAGTACAAACTATGCAGCCCCCTATAAACTATTAAATCTGTCCTGGCACTGAACTGTTTTCAGTGAAGAGGAGCATGTACTTCACCAACCAATAACAGAAAGTTCCAGACTACAATTGTCACTCATCTCTCTTGGGCTTGGAGAGCATTAGTGTGAAGAGGCTATGGGAAGAGCCATGGCATCTTAACAAGCAGAAATTGCATCCAGAGATCACCCTGTGCAGAACCTACGCAACTTTCAAAACATGTCCATACAATATTAAACAAAGTGACTTGCCTCATATCTGTCAAACTAGAAGAAAAAAAGTTAGAAGGAAAAAAATAGCCTCTCAACTACTTTTTCAAAGCTACTATCAAGACGTGACATACCTAATAAAAGCTCACATTCCAGCAAGGGCCCACTATCACTGCCAAATTGCTGTGTGTCTTCAAGTCGTTTTTAACTTATAGAGACCCTAAGGCCTATCATAAGGTTTTCTTGGCAGATTTGTTCAGAGGAGGTTTGCCACTGCCTTCCCCTTAGGCTGACAGCCCCTCAAAATTATTTGTTTGCTTGCCTGCCTCTTGCTCTAATCTATACAATGGAGATGGTAAGAAGGATCCTGCTTCCTCACAGGCTCTTTATCAGGCAAGCAAGTGCAGCACTTCTGAGAAAGAGAAGGATCAGCAGCAGCTGCTGACAATGGCAGTAAAAAGGCAGATCATCTGAGGGAGGGGCTCACTGAAACTAACCTAAAGGTCATAGTACATCTGAAGCCAGCACTGTATCTTTCATAGTTGAAAAGTAAAGAAAGAATTCAAAGCAACTAGGTCTAAGCACAAAATACTGTAGAAGTCCACAGTAAGACAGAGAAATATTCTGTGGCTAGAAAAGAGGGGAAGCTGTATAGAAAATCTACAGAAAAACATTTCATAAAGTCTGCCTTATACTGGTCAGAACTTTACTCATTACAGAAAGCACCAAAAACAAATGATTCCACTATCAATATCTCTGTATTTTCTGTAAAAGTGTTAATAAAGCAATTTAATACCATCTCTATACAACTATGAGTTGATGTATAGATAATACCATCTCTATACATCAAAATGGCCAAGAAGTGTTAGATTCTGTGCCTTACAACTAAATATTTATGGAAACTGCCTAATAACAATTTCTATAATCTGCTAGTAATTCACTCAGTTGTGACTACTGCTACTGAGACCCACTCTCTTTTATGTAAGTCTGACAGAAATACAGACTCTCTTGCCATGTAAAACTATAAAGCAATTTAGCTTCAAAATACGATAGAGATTTTGAGTAAAAATCTAGGACTATGAAATTAGAACCTCAGAGGCTTCCCAAAAAAATTACAAAGGAATGACACAGTAGCTTCATGCCTAACAGCCATACTCATGATTTATAGAAAATAATATTGGATACAGAGGGGCAAAACACACTGGAGAAATAATCCAGTTTCAGAGCGTTTTGACTGTCCTGAATCAGTGCTAGGGAATTCTGGGAACTGTAGTTTGTTGTGGCATCAGAGCCACAGAGAAGGCTATGTCTCACAAAACTACAGGTCCCAGAATTCCCTAGCATTAAGACAGGGCAGTTAAAAGTTGTCTCAAACTGGATTATTTATCCAGTGTGTTTTGACCCCAGGTTTCCTTCTGTGAACAGAACAAGACTCACATTCACAGAATACAGCCTTTCACACACACACACACACCCAAGTCTTTAGCATTTTCAGGCACTCCCTGAAAATGACTATGAGCAAGATAAGCCTTAGGAATGATAGAATATGATGGAAGGATCTTGGGGAGAACTGGCAAAAATCACACCCCTTACCTAAATGGAGGAGCAAAAGATGATCCAAGTCAATAGATTTTTGATTTCTGAAATCATCAAAATCTGTTTTTACATTTTTCTTACAGTGTTTGTTTACAACACTGCAGCCATGCCTAAGATAGTAAAAATGATTTATAAACAAGTGTGATAAAAAATTCAATGTTCTTCTTGTGCCAGATAATGTTTTGGAAAAAGCAGATTTATGAGAATTTGAATAATATGAGTGTTCATTTAATGATCAGCGACTGAGATCCTGCATCATCAGATGTCATCACAATGACAGAGCTCCAACTCCCTCCCCACCCCCCACCCCATCCTCTCATATAATCCTGGCACTTTTGTTAATGGAGGGTTTTTCGAAACACTAGGGATGAGTGGTAAGCAAAAAAGCCTCAATCTCTCTCAGCAGTGAAGTGCTTTGAGATAGCAAGGTGCTTTGAGACTGTCACAGTTGCTGGTGCAGAGCACCTCACTACTAGGAGAGGAATGGGAGCTCCTTTACTCATCACTCACTACTATCACTCAGTGGAAAACCTTCCATTGGCAAAGGTACCAGGCTTAGACTGTAGGATTTGGGGGTGAACTTTTGGTCATATGCACTGAAGCTAGTTCGTAAATATGAATCCCAAAAAGCTATGGATTCCTAGTGTATCATATGAATTCACAAATACTGTACTGAACAGGATGCCAACCATTAACTTTAAGATGACAACTGCTGTATACATTCACTGAAGGCTTGAAACAGTATCTTGTGAAGTCAATGGAAAGACCGAAATACATATATTATTAATGACAAGTTAAGCTAGAACTTTTCCAAAGGCATCAATTTCTTTCAGGCTCAGAACAAACAAGTAACTTTATACATGTCACTAGCAAAAACAACAGTACTTCTCTAGGATATCTCTAACAAACTCCTATAAGTGAGCATTATTACCAACCTCTAAAAGCACCACAGTCAGGAAATGCTTGCAAAAGGCTGAGGAAAAAGAAGTTGCTAAAAATTTTCTTACAAAAATTCCTGAGAATGACATTTCTTCTAGATTTCAAAGCATGGGACAAATTGTGATAATGATGTAAATAATAGCAATAGCATGTACATTTCTATACCGCTTACCAATGTACTTAGCGGTTTACGAAGTGTAAGCCCCCAACAAGCTGGGCACTCATTTTAGCGACCTACAGAAGGATGCCACTAATTAATATTCAGTTAATTGTAATAAAAAGACTCCTTGAATAAATTGAATTTTTAAAAGGACTGACCTAAAATTTAGCAAATGATTGACTGTGCTTTCTCTAGTTGGGACTTGTAGTTGGATCACCACAAAGTTCTAGGTGGTTCCCCATGCTTGTGAAACATGAGCTTGAGAAGCCAACCAAAACCACTGGTTTCATTTTGCATAAAGGAGAATAGATTCTGAAACCCTTGCCTTCCATTACCACAAAACAAGACACAACAAAGGAAGGTGCTTTCATGACATAGGTGAGATCTCTAAACTATCCATGGCTACCATGACAGAATTACGTAGCTGAGGTATGACATTCATGCAGCCAGCATGCAGTTCCCAGCATTCCCCACCATTAGCTATGTTGACTAAAGCTGATGGGAAGTTGCAGAACAGCAACATTTAGAGAGTGAAAAGATTCCCACCCCTCTTCTGTACTTTAAAAAATTATTTAAAATGTTTTCTGTTATGGTTACTTCCTATTTTCCTACTTAAGTTACTGAAATCTAGTTAGACTGAACACATAGAAATATATAGTGGACCCTCCACATTCATTGGGCACAGAACCCCAGTGAAAGTGGAAAAGCCGCAAATAAAAAGCACTATTCTTTTTAACCTGAGAGAACACCTCTCTAGGAATCTGTAGGTCCTCTAGATCAACTCTATAGTTAACATCTGCCAGAAGCTGAACACAGAATTGTGTTGGAGGCCCTACAAATGTCTAGAGAAGTGTTCTCTCTAGGAATCTCTAGGTCCTCCAGCATGGCTTTTGGCAGAACTTGACAATAGAGTCATGCTGGAGGATGTAGAGATTCCTACAGAGAACATATTAATCAAATCTATGAATAATCAAATCCCCAAAGTCAAAGCCGCAAATGTGGAGAGCCAACAAGTATTTGTGTAGATTTTTTTTTTTAAAAAAAAAAATACAATCCTATGCAACTTATATTTGTGTTCAAAGGAGCTTACTGCTGGGAAAGTACAGATAGGGATGTATTTATTGTTCTTAGGATCCCAGCCTTATGTTGTTCTTATAAATCAAGTTAGATTCATGATAACCCTGTGAATGAGAGGCCTCCAGGCTTAACTGCATTAATTATGCAACCTTAACTGGAAATATACTTTATACCTTTACCTGGAAGCAAGTCCCACTAAATCCCTTGGGGTTCACATTTGAGGTGATGTGTGATATATTTTGAAGATAATAAGAAATAAATGCCACTTAATAAGACATTAATTTCCAACTAAATAATTTAGGATTGTTAGTTAAAATTCCTATTTTCACAGTATGTTTACTTTAAAGTGAAAAAGTATCATCTAGCAATTGAATGTTATAAATTAAACACCTTCAGCATATACCAAGTTTTGTTCAAGACTTAAGGTATAAGACTTAAAGTACAAGTTGTTACTACTCATTTTTTAAAAAAAGGCTTTCAAAAGTATATACCTTCATTTATGCTACTAACTATGCTAGTTTTTATGCTAGTTTTCACTTTTCAACCAATGGCCTAAATCCAATTGCTAGTCCCAGCTAAAGTAGATACATAAAGCAATTACTGAATAGTAACTTCAACAAATATGTAAATCCCACTAATGTAATGGACCTACTCTACTTGGGACAAACAACTGGAATTAAGCCAATATAACAACATGTGAAAGTTATTATCATATGTACTTCTTTGGATAAATAAAACTCTTTCAACTGAGCAGGACATACTTCTGAGCAAAAACAACTAGAAATTAGTGTTTTGTTTTGTTTTTAAAACTATCATTGTAAATGCTATTGTTTAAATTAAAATCAAATAAATGATTTGATTCCAATCCTGTGCAAACCTTCTTGGGAACAGGTTGTATTAAACCCAGTGATAATTTTTTTCCAAGTAAACATGCAGTAGACAAGAATGCTTGCTTCCCTATCAACAGAAGAAAAATGTTTCAAAGAGTTCAACCACTGTAGAAATCTGTAATATCTCAGAAGAGCAATACAGCATACTTTGTAACAACCACTTCAATATGCAAAGGGATCTTGAAGCACCTTTGAGACAAACTGAAAGAAGTTGGTAGCATAAGCTTTCATAGACTTGAGCCTACTTCCTCAGATGCGTGTTTTCATTACCATTTCAATACCACTTCAATAGTATTTTTAAAGGTTAAACACTGGGGTAAGCCAACATGAAAATACCTAGCTATAGAAAAAAAAAAAAGGAAAATCTTGATGCCTGTACAGAAAATGACTTTCTTCAAAGAGTTTCTTAATGAAATATCCATATGCAGAACATCTGATACAGTGGAGTTAATTCTTCTGAAGTATTTGTGAAAGTATCCATGTACACTTCAGCCAATCAGGGCATGCATACATTATAATTAGCAGTCCAATGCAATGAAAGATATTGGGGTCAACCTCAAACTCTCTACAGGAATACAAACACAACTGCTAACAGAATCTTTTTAAAGGAGTCTAAGTAGGATGACTTTATTCATTTGTTGGAAAACACATTTTTGTTGGAAAACACAGGAGTAAACTTTTAACCAGAAAAATTTACAAAACAACATTAAGATGTTTGTTTAAGATATATTTAATAAAAACTACATAATGAAAATATTATATAGCTCCTTTTATACTACAAAATTTTTTGTGTATGTATATATGCCAACTAGGGTAGGAAAGAAACACAAATGCATTATCAGTGTTTCACAGATGAACACACCAGAAAGATTAGAGACATCCCCTTAAGTATCATTGCAAATGATCCATCAGCTTCTAAAATGAATTATTCATACATTCAAGTCAGATGTTAGAATTCACTTCCTTAAAACAACTGTGTATGTAGAAATGATACAGGTTTAATCCTGCCCATAGACCCTGGAACAACAAGGGAAGGGGCAGCAGATTAATCCCTCCCTAGGACTAGGCCTTCTGTGTAGGTGAACCTTCTCAGAAAATATAAATCAGAAGTTTACTACATGATCAAGCACTATATATATATATATATATAGGTAGCAACTTTTGTTGAGCCCTTCGAAAAATAATTGAGATTGCATCCACACTGGAGAAATAACCCAGTTTTGCACCACTTTAAATCTTTTTCTGGCTCAAGGCTATGGAATTCTGGGAGTTGGAGTTTGTTGTGAGACCCAGAGAGGAGCTCAGCCAGAAAAAGAGTTAAAGAGGTGCCAAACCGGGTTATTTCTCCAGTGTGGATGCAGCCAAAGTAGGCCTGCAATGTGCACACTTACTTTGCAGTGAACTACAATGTCCATATAGAGGAGACCTCTAAGTAAAGCTGGACCTCCATATCCACAGATTCCTCATCCACAGCTTGTGAATATTTTTTTAAAAAGGTAAATTCCCAAAAGCAAACCTTGATTTTGCCATTTTGTATAAGGGACAGCATTTTAGTACCAGAATGTATATATTGGGACCTGAGCGTCCATGGATTTTGGTATCCAAGGGGGGTGGTCCTGGAACCAAACCCCATTGGATACCAAGGACCCACCGTACACTTTCTGCTTATAATACATTTATAACAATGGATGGAGAAAGTAATATGGCCTCCCCTGCAAGTAGGCAAGTTTAAAAATCTGCTTGACAACTGCTGAGCCCACCCACGGTTTACAAACAGTTCCAGGGTCCCTGATCCTGCCAGAAGTTTAAAATACTAAGCTACCCAATATTCAGAAACTTTATCTACTTCAGAACTAGGATTCTGATTCTGATATAGAATACAACCCCCCCTTTAAAAAAAAAAAGACTTGGATAAAGACAGACTAAAAAAACACTGGGGTTATCCCACTGGTCCTAATTCCCAAAGTTATGCTGTAACATCATATATAGATTTAAGAGCAACCACAATTAAATTTGCAGGGGGAAACGTCACACTGTTTGAACAGGAAAAAGTGGGGATCTGAAGAGATTTGTGCAGCATTTATGTATATATATATATTCATGGTGCCCAGACTGTTATATTGTAGTATTTTAGATTACAGCGGGCCCTTGATGTCCACTGGGGTTTGGTTCCAGGACAACAAAAACCCGTGGATGCTCGAGTCCCATTAAACACAATGGCATAGTAAAATGGTGTCCCTTATATAAAACGACAAAAATCAAGGTTTGCTATTTGGAATTTAAACCTTTTTTGAGGGGAATATTTTCAACCCGTGGATGCTTCAATCTGTGGATAAAACAAGTCAGTGGATAAGGAGGGCCTGTATGTTTTGAAAGGACAGATAAACCTTAGAGGCTGATCAGGACAGGCCTTTGCCTCAAATTATAGAAAGTGTCTTTTTTCCGCTGCAATCTCTTCATGGTCAGCAGAAGCAGGTGGGGGATAGCCCACCTAGGAAAGAATAAGTGTACGGCAGCTGCGGCATGTGCAAGGCCATCCATCCGCCATGGCTGCCGGATGCTGAGGAGGAGGCTGGTTTGTTTACTTGCAGCAGCAGCAGCAGCATCGCTTCAGCAGCATCTCCCTGCTAGGAAAGAACAGGCTATTCTTTCGTACTTCTATTCTTAGCACAGGCTGGACGTTTTAACGAGATAATAAAACATGTTATTATTCATTCACGACTTGCCGTTTACTATATACGAATACATCCACACTGGAGAGATAACCGGGCTTGGCACGGCTTTAAGTCTTTTTCTGGCTCAAGGCTATGGAATTCTGGGAGTTGGAGTTTGTTGTGGGCCCAGAGCGGAGCAAAGCTCCGCTCTGGGCCCCACAACAAACTCCAACTCCCAGAATTCCATAGCCTTGAGCCAGAAAAAGACTTAAAACCGTGCCAAGCCCGGTTATCTCTCCAGTGTGGATGCAGCCGAAGAGGCCCTGTGACCCAAGATTATTCTTAACATCCTTCCAGCATCACCCATCCTCAAGGCCTCTCTTGCTGCCTGCGCCTGCGTTGTGTGTGTTGTGCCTCGTGGCCAAGCATGGCCTCCTTCCCTTCCCCTCCCTTTCCATCCGCCGAGTCTCCTAATGTTACATAACCTCCCTGTCTCGACAAGGAGAGCCCCAACTACAGGCCCCGCCAAAAAGGACTGCGTGTGTGTCTATGTGTCTGTGTGTTATATTTTAAGCCATGGCCACTGTGAAAGTGATGGCTGAGGGGAAGGAAACCCTTGCATTTTGAGCCTCCCTTGCCACTGTTTAAGTGTCCTGCTATATTTTGAGCCTCGCTTAAAGTGATGGCCGAGGGAGTTTTGTTGTATTTTGAGCCTCGCTTGCCACCCTAATTGATGGCTGAGGAACGGGGGAAATCTTGTTATATTTTAAGCCTTGTTTGCCACCCTAAGTGATGGCTATGGGGAGAAGGGTCCACTTATATTTTAACCCTTGGTTGCCACCATAAGTGATGGCTGAGGGGGAGGGGGTCTTATCTATTTTAACCCTTGCTTGCCACCCAAAGTGATGGCAGGATGTGTTTGTCTTTTTATAGTTTGTGTTTCAAGCCTGCCTTCACACTGTAAGTGATAGCTGGGGAGGTCTTAGCATATATTTTAAGCCTGCCTTGGCACCTTAAATAATGGCTGGGGAGGGGGTGGTTATTACTGAAAGCAATGGCTTGGGAAGTCTTGTTGTATATTTTAAGCCTGGCTTGACACCCTGATGGCTGGGGCAGTGGGCTTGTTATAGTTTAAACTTTGCTTGCCACCCTAAGTGATGGCTGGGGAGGTCTTGTTATATTTGAAGCCTGACTTGCCACTGTGATGATGGCTGGACAGGCCTTATTATATATTTTAACCCTCGCTTGCCACCCGAAGCGATGGTGGGAATGTGTGTGTCTCTTTATACAGTAGTTTATGTTTTAAGCCTGCCTCGCCACCGTAAGTCACTGCTGGGGAGGCCTTATTATATATTTTAACCCTTGCTTGCCACCCTAAGGCCTTGTTATATTTTAACTCTCCTTTGCCACCCTAAGTGATGGCTGAGAGGTGGTCTTCTTATATTTTAACCCTCGCTTGCCATTGTGATGGCTGGGGAGGTATTACTATATATTTTAACCCTTGCTTGCCACTCTAAGTGATGGCTGAGGGGTAGTATTTGTTATATTTTAACCCTCGTTTGCCACCCTAAGTAATGGCTGAGAGGTGGTCTAGTTATATCAACCCACTCGTGCCACTGTAAGTGATGGCTGGGGAGGTATTACTATATATTTTAACCCTTGCTTGCCACTCTAAGTGATGGCTGAGGGGTGGTATTTGTTATATTTTAACCCTCACTCGCAACTGTGATGGCTGAGGGGTGGTCGTACCTTGCCACCCAAAGTAAAGGTGGTGGTGTTCTTGTTCAACCCTAAGGGGAGGCCTTGTCCTTGTCACATTCAAAGCCTGGCTTGCCACCCTGAGAGAGAGAGGGGGGGCTGAGGAGGGGAGTTAGTGTGAGGGGAGCGCTGGGAAAGCAAGCAAAGCAAGCGACGCAGCCTCCGCCCCCTCCCTCCTTCCCTCAGCAGAACAAGAACACACGACGACGACTCTCTCTGACAGAAACGCTTCCTCAGACACCTTTTTCGCTTTATTATGATTACTGTTATTGTACGAGGCGAGACTAGAGGGAGACTGAGTGAGGGCGGGGGGGATTAGGAGACGAGGGGGCGGGGCGTCTGTCTGTGTGTAACTAACGCCCGTCCGCGCGACGACGACAACGACGACGACCAGCTGCATCTGACTCTGACTCTCTCTGAGTGAGGCATCCCCGCCCCTCCTCTCTCTCCCTGACTCCCTCCCCCCTCCCTCACCTCACGTGCCCCGAGAGCAGCCAGCGCCCAACCGCCATCCTCCCCTTCCCTTGAATCATAACAGCGCGCGCTCGTGCCCGCTCGCGCGCGCCGCTACATAACCCCTCCCCCTTTTTCCCTTGAGTGACAGCTCCAAACTCACGCGCCTCTTTTTTTTTTTTTTTTTTTTACCTGCCGAGGGCCGTTGATGTTGTTGACCGTTGGTGCGTTTATTTATTTAGAACGTTGGCGTCGCCTCAGTCAGTCAGTCGTCAGTCAGTCAGAGTCCCAGGCAGGGGGGCTCCCTCCTCCTCCTCCTCCTCAACCCTTCCTCCTCCTCTTTTAGTCCCCCCTGCCGGGGTTGGGTCGCGTCCCTCCCGGCCTCTTTTCTTCCTTCTGCCCCCCCTCCTCCCCACCTCAGCCTTCCCGGCTTCTGAAGACCTCCGAGGCGGGCGACATAGAGAGCGGCTCTGTCTCCCCCGCTGTTCAGGGAGGCACCCGTTGCTGCTGCTTCATCAGGGCGAGGCTGCTGCTCCCGGCTCCGCTTGACCCAAGGAGCAGGGCCCAGCCTTCCTCTTCTTCTCCTTCTCCTCCTCCTCTTCTTCTTCAGTCGCGTTGTTGTTGTTATTATTAATATTATTATTATTGACTTTCAGGGTGGAAGTCCCGACGTCACTGGCTCCCCCCCCTCCCCCTTCGCCAACCCGAGTGTCTCCCCCTCCAAGACAACGGCGGCGGCGGCGGCAGGAGAAGCAGCAGCAGCAGCATCGGCATCCCCCAGTTCTCGCGAGAAGCGCTGCCTGTGTGTGGAAGAGAGAGAGAGAGGGAGCGGCGGGGGGCTGCCAGACAGAGCGGGGAGGGAAAAGGCGGGGGCCGCCAGACAGAGCGAGCGGGAGGAGGGAGGCGGAGGTGAAGGGGATGAATAAATAAACTCCTCGCTGGGCTGGAGGCATAATCCGTTTGGAGGCCGGTTTCCCTGCCCTGCGGGGCCAGGCTCTGGAATTCTGGGAATGGTCGTTTGTTGTGAAGCTCTGGTGCCACAACAAACGACCATTCCCAGAATTCCAGAGCCTGGCCCCGCAGGGCAGGGAAACCGGCCTCCAAACGGTTCATTTATACCCCCCTCAGTGAAAGGAGGCGATGAAGTAAACAAACATCTTCCCTGAGGGAAAGCTTCCCCCTCAGAAGGGTCACTATTTCTGAGGAGGAAGAAGCAGTCACACGGTTCACCCCCCCTCAGTGAAAGGCGATGGAGTAACGCCTTCCATCCTGAGGGAAAGCTCTCCCTCTGAAAGGTCACTATTTCTGAGGGGAAAGAAGCACACACACGGTTCCTTTCCCCACCCAATATGCCCCCTCTCTATAAAAAGGGGGCCATAAAGTAAGCAAGTGAACGCCTTCCATCCTGAGGGAAAGCTTGCCCCCTCAGAAGGGTCACTATTCTGAGGAGGAGAAAGAAGCACAGTCCCACCAGAGTGGCTCAAGAGGAAAAGAGAGGAGAGAGAAGGCGACGTCGCCCAGGCGAAGCTGATGATGAAGGTCCTGAGGGACAGGCAGAGAGAGGTCCTCCTAACCGCGACGGAGGACCAGGCGCTGCCAAAATGGAGGACGCGATGAAATAAAATTATTTTTATTTTATTTTTAATCCCGCCTTTTTCCCTAAGTGGGACCCAAGGAGGCTAACACATATGAGACACAACTGCTAAAATTGTACAAGTAATAAGTAACGACTCGACCCAATAAAAGCTGAACCACTCATAGATATAGTAAATCCTGTGACACCTCTGAGACTCGAGGCTGCATCCACACTGGAGAAATAACCCGGTTGCGGACCGCTATAACTCTATCTGGCTCAAGGCTATGGAATTCTGGGAGTTGGAGTTTGTTGTGGGCCCAGAGCGGAGCAAAGCTCCGCTCTGGGCCCCACAACAAACTCCAACTCCCAGAATTCCATAGCCTTGAGCCAGATAGAGTTAAAGCGGTCTGAAACCGGGTTATTTCTCCAGTGTGGATGCACAGACTGTTTGGTGGATTTGGCATGATGCTGTGCTTTGTATATACAGTATATTCTCCTGGATAGCCATGCTAAATCTGTCAGAGAGCAGTGTCATTTCTAGCCTTTTCAGTGAGGCATCACAAATATGTACAGACTGGGTCTTCTACAACAAACCACAAGCCACAAACCTCTTTCTCCCAGTTAGTCTCAAGACAGGTGCTACAAGGGTCCCTTTGTATGCTAAATATGCATGTAGTTCACAAACACCTCTCATTTATTCTAAAGGACCGAAGATCCCCTCCTTTTCAGATAACTCTGAATGCATTGCCCTTCATTCACAGAGGTTTAAAATGATTCCATAACCAAGATATAAATAATAATAATAATAATAAAACAATTTATTTATATTCCACCTTTCCCTGGAGGAATCAAGGCGGATTACAACAGAAACGATAACAAAACAATTACCAATATTACAACATAGAATAAAAATACAAAATTACAAAAATACAGCATAGAATAAAAATACAAAATAAAGTGGAAATCACCCACAACTCCATATTTCTACACTTTTCAGCCCTGGCCAGAACCAGTTATTAAATTCTATGTCATGGCAGTAAAATGTTCAGTGCTCTTTTGAAAGTGGTGCCATCGAGTTCCTCGGTGCGAGAACGAAAGCTTTGAAACAGGAGCAAGGTGTTTGACCTACCAAAAGACAGACTTTAGTTGCTCTTTTTGGACCATTTGAGTGTAAAAGGATGTATTTAAACAGAAACTTTATCTGGCTACTTCATTGCAATTTTCAAACAGTTTGTTACTGTTTTAAAGTAAACAGGGAAAGAAGGGGAAGGAGTCTTGTAGCACCTTTAAGACTGCCTAGTTTATTATTACAGTCTAAGTTTTATGGATATCACTTCACTTCCTCTGATAACAGTCATCAAGGCATATGAGAAAATGGATGTGAACCCACTAAAACTTGTATTGAAATAAGCCAAGTAGTCTTAAATGTGCCACAATATTTTTTCTATTTTCCACCCTTTCCTTCCCTACAGGTTACATTATAGTTGTTTTTAACACACACTCCTATTACAGTATTGATTAAAAATTGGTAGCAATATCTCGATTCTGGTTTGGTTCCCGAGGTCTGTCCCACACTATTGGTATGTGGTGGCCTTTGGTTTAATTCATTCATTCCATATTTACAGTGTTTGCTTGTAATAATTAAACCTGTTGAATGTTAAGGTAATAAAGGGCATGTTCTGGGCACATTTCAGGTCCAAAAAACAGCTTGAAACCAAGATGGATCACAGCATTCACTGTAGAATACCTTCCTTAACCAGCTAGTGCCCTTAAACACCCAAGTTAAAACCTGATGGTTCACCCGAGTATTTGAGGATCTATTGAGATCACTACTTGATTTTCAGTTTACCAGGATTTTATTTTGTTTAGTTCTTCAAACATTTTAAAGTATTACAAATGTTTCAGATTATTTTAAGATGAGTTTATTGATTGTGCTGCACTTTGAGATCTGCTGATAGGACAAAATGAAAACAATGTAATACATAAAAATTTCAAAGTTGGGAAGAAATGTTGCAAAATATTTCAGTACTGAGCCATTGGGATAAAATTTTACTCCCATACTGAAGACATTAGTTTTCTGACTTCGCTAATAGGATCTAATATTTTATATCTACTTCTGGTACGGTGAATGCACCATGATCCAATAACTGGTGAACCATTTTAGTTGAAAAGCAGCACAGAAATACTGTAAGTGAGTGAATACCTTTTTAAAAAATGGATCTAGTTTGGCTGTCAGATTTATTTTTAAAGGACATAAATATAAACTTTTAAATAAATCAAATTATTTCCAGATTGGTGTATAGCATTACATTCCAAACAAAGCAATTAAATAAGAAAGTTTCCAAAGCATTTCACATTCTCTCAGTAATTCCAAATCTCTCCCAATAAAGTGAGTCCACAACTAAGTGAAGAGAGCAAGGTAAGTTTGAGATGAATGGATTAATGTCTCGACTGAAACTATCTAAGGTGAGAGAATTCAAAGATGTAGCCGTGTTAGTCTGTAGACCCATGACGTAGAGAGACCTTGTATCACCTTTGAGACTAACTGAAAGAAAGAAATTGGCAGCATGAGGTTTCATAGACTTCAGTCTACTTCCTCAGATGTATTTGGTCACCTAAGGTGAGGTGAAACTATAAACTTGCTAGTATATTTGCAGTTTAATTGTGAAGACATAGCCTTTTTTAAAAATTTCCAATTAAAAGTGATGTTAGAGGATACTGAATTCCAAACAAGGGAAAATGTATTTTAATTACTTGGTATTAAAATACTTAGTCAATTGTCAGTAATCTGTACACATTATCAAAATATGGACCCATAGCCTTTAAAATTTGGTGGTTCCATTTCAAATACTGAACCCTAGATTTCAAGATTATGAGTTGAGAAGGAACTTCAGATATTTAATAAAATCCATGATGTTCACTCTCAGTTGAACAGGAAAACATATTCTTTGTGATGAACAGATACATTTCCTAGAAGAAATTTGGAAAATGTGATTGTTTTGTAAGGCTTTGTTTCTCCATTCCTACAGTCACTAGCATTCTGTTTTCTCAGCAGTGCTTTGCTAACTGGAATCCTTTGTACTTTCAGGAAATGTTTTTTGCAGAGGTACACTACTGATTTTATAGTACTCTGTTTCAGTAAACAGTACTGTACAGTATAATACCCTACAATACAGTACTTTATTTCAGTATTCAGACTTGTCTTTATAGCACTTGAAGTCACTAGAATTGGAATAAAACAGGCATTTTAAAAAATGAAATCATAGTTAAGAAGTGGAAAACACGTTTGCATTTGCTGCTACTGAGCTCTAGCTGAACATACTCATCTAAGCCGTCTTGTAACATGGCAGCTTACACATTATTAAAGAATAAATACATTAGCACCACTGCAAAGTTATTTTGACTCATTGTTTTGTCATAAAACAACCTGCTTCAGCTCTCAGTGCTTCCCATCAAAAGGCATTGGGCAGCTATTCAGTCTTTCCCTCCTGATAGGTTTCTGTCAGTTTTATTTCTTCCCACTGGAAGAAGCAGCAGCAAAACACAGGGGGGTTCTGGGAAGATAACAACATCAGGACCTTCATAGCAGTCTGTGCATGAAGGTGGAAATTTGTCAACACTTTGGAGTTTTGTTCAGACTTTTAAAGGAGCAGTTCAAAGCTTCTGGTCTTAGGACAGGAGTAGAATTCAGCACCTTGGACAGTTCCTATAAAGTTCAAACTAAACCATATATTCACTGCCCTGATGATAAAAATTAGGGATTAAAAATCTAATCTGGAAGTACTCAGACCCATAGCTGAAACTCTAGAAATAAATTTAATGCAGATATGTAATCTCACGGAGGTCTTGCAACTGAAAAGCCAAGACAAATGCCTGATTTCAGTAAGAACTACTCCATGGCCGTTTACATGGGTATTAATCATAGAATCATAGAAATTTAGAGTTGGAAGAGACCACAAGGGCCATCCAGTCCAACCCCATTCTGCCATGCAGGATCTCCAAATCAAAGCATACCCAAAAGATGGCCATCCAGCCTCTGCTTAAAAACCTCCAAGGAAGGAGACTCCACCACCCTCCGAGGGAGTGTGTTCCACTGTCGAACAGCCCTTATTGTCAGGATGTTCTTCCTAATGTTGAGGTGGAATCTCTTTTCCTGCAGTTTGCATCCATTGTTCCGGGTCCTGTTCTCTGCAGCAGAAAACAAGCTTCCTCATGCTAATCTTGATGTATAAGATTAGCATCAGGAATTAGAGAAATAAACTTAAAAAGTGGCCTGTCAACTTGTCATAGTAGCTGGATGGGGAACATGTGGTCTTTCATTTACTGTTGATTTACATGTCCCAGCCTTAAGAAGCATAGCCAATGGTGAAGGTTGCTGGGAGTTGCAGTTCAGCAGCATCTGGAGGGCCCCATGTTTATCATTTCAACTAGTTTGAGAGATCCTCTTGTATCAAGTAGAGGTAAGCTTTCAATAATCACATTAATCAAAATAGTTAATATGCAAACAACCCAACTGTAAAAAAGTAAAACTATAAAGAAACTTCAGTAATACGAGATATTTCAGTTTTGCATGGTGTCATAGACTTATTTGGTTCCATTAAAACATCAAACCAACATTGTCATAAGCATTTGATTAAGTAGCATGTAGTTTAGAACCTGTTGTTGTATAGGTCAATGAATGATCAGTCATTTTTCCATACGCCATTGTCATAACTCTTACTGTGATAACCAAAGAGTGTGTATGTATGAAAATCTTGTAGCACCTTTGAGACTAATTGAAAGAAAGAAATTGGCAGCATGAGCTTTTGCTGACATCAGTATACTTCCTCAGATGCATTTAGTGAAGTGGAAGCCAGGTAGAGACATATATATGCCATTGGTATGTGAAGATGTAAATTCAAATTACACATCCTTTGTGTCTGATAAGGAAGTTGCAGATCCAGTTCATGATGGTTTATTAATTATGCAAATTGATGGAGATCATATCATGGGATTTTCTTAGCAAGGTTTATTCAGAGAATACTGGCCATTGCTTTCCTCTAAGGCTGAGAGAATGTGACTTGTCCAAGATGGCCCAGTAGGTTTCCTTAGCTGAGCAGGGATCCAAATCCTGATCTTCCAGAGTCCTGGTTCAACAATCAAACCACTATGCCATGCTAGCTCTTAAAAGACACATATCTTAACACACAAAACAGTCAAAAACTGGTTTCTTAGAGAAGGAAAACACAGAGATGGCCCTTGGTATCTAATTTTTTTCCAGGGTCCTCTGTGGTTGGTTGACAGAGGAGCGGGCTATAAATTATTATTATTATTATTATTATTATTAACCAAAATCTGTTGATGCTCAAGTCCCATTAAATACAATGTCATAGTAAAATGGTGTCCCTTATATAAAATAGCAAAATCAAGGTTTGATTTTTGGAAATGTATATTCAGATTACAGATGGTTGAATCTGTGGATAAAAAACCTGTGATTATGGAGGGATGACTCCGTGTGTGTATTATACATGTAGAAAAACATTTTCGTGTAATCATGTAATTGAAATATCTTTATTGCAGTCTGCCCTTCTAACCATTATCCTGAAAACTTTAACAGATGCATTCCCTATAAACTGTTTACATTCATTACTGCACAAATAATTGTTCCTATACATATTACAACCTTCTGAATATTAAAACTGAAACTTTTTGTAATTTAAATATATCACTTCTCCTCTCTTCCCTCTTTGAAATATTTTTAAAATGATGAATCTAATGTCATGCATTCAGAACTCTGCACCAATGACAGGACTTTCTCCTCCCCCTGCAGCCCTCACATTCACTCCCAGATCTGTTTCAGAGGATGCCGAAGGTGGAAAGGGATTGTTCCTTCACCATGCCAGTGACAGAAGCATTACCATCGAGAAAGAAATTAATTGGTCCATAGACCTTCTGGTATCTGTGCTAAATACAGATATACAATATCCCTGTAAACTTTTCTCATTTGTTGACATTTCTTAATTCTTATAGATCTACCTGGGATTCTCTCTCCTGCTCTCTCTCTTTTATACATTTGTGAAGACCAGACCAAAAATACCCCAAGCAAGATCTTATGCATCCTGAATATACTGTTCTCTCATTTTTTGACATATCTTAATCCTTATAGATCTACCTGGGATTCTCTCTCTCTCTCTCTCTCTCTCTTTTTTTTTTTTTATACATGTGTGGAGCCCAGAAATACCCCGAGCAAGATCTTATGCATCCTGAGTATACTGTTCTCTAATTCCTTGAGACTTGGAAAGAAATGTAGTACAGCTTGGTCTGGTTGCCTCCCACCAATCATGGTAAGGCAAAAACACCATGGATTACTTCATGAAGTTGTTTGGTTATCACTTGTCACCTATGCTCCTTTTACCCCTCAGGACATATCTGATTCACAGACTTTGTGTCATATTCCAAAAAAGGGGTTCTTGAACTAAAGCAGGGCAACTCAAAGTGACGGTCTGTGGACTGGTGCCAGTCTTCAAGCCGTTGGTTGCTGGTCTGTTGAGACTTTCCAGGAAAGAAAGGAATAGTTGTAGCCAATGGGCATAAATATGGTAATATTCCCTAGTACATTGGAGAGAAAAAAGCCCTGCTGATTTCACATCAGATAGCATTAGAAGTAGGTCCATGCAGCTGCATCTTATAAACTCTGAAAGCAGCTGTTTTCCAAAGTCTCAGATCTTTGGTCTTTCACTATCTTTCTTTCTCAGATCCATAGGTGGAGATGTAGACTTACACACTTAATAGGACACCAGTTCTAGATTCTGCTCTGGTCTGTTGGGGCATGTGCACAATTGATATGGAATTAGCATTGTCATAGAAACAGTTGAACTTTTAAAAAATGTCCTTGCAGTTGTGTCCTAGAATATGCTCATGTCATCCATACTTCTGTTTTACCCCTCAGGACATGTCTGCTTCACAGTCTTTGTGTCATATTTTTAGGCATTTATCCCATTAACAAATAAGCTAGCTTACCTCTTCCGGCTTGAATTCATGGTCCAGGATGCCCCTGTATGTTATCATACCCAAATCACTGCCTATCTAGCCAGGATGCCACTGGCCAGATGCATCCCGAGTTGGTCTCACTTAGCCAGCACTTTTACAAAGCCAGGGAGCTATTAAAACATAATAATTGTTTATTTTTCAGGCAAAGAAGGATATGTTTTGTTTCATCTTAGTGATAATTTTGAGCTTTCTGGTGATACCTTCAAGTATTTTCTGTTCATGGCCGTAAAGAAAGAGACAGTTTGAATATTTAACCATATCTTTGCCACAATTTTCTTCTTTTACAGTTACTTTACAAGTATTGGCAGGTGTAAAAATGTATGAAAGAAAGGGCAAAATGTTGAAAGTGAATATTTCCTTATGTCAAATTTCTCAGTGGATGGGATGTAAAGTTTTGCACTGATCTCTCTGATAGTGTCCAAAGGCAACTGGGTTACCCAGCTTACCTTTGCCTCCTACAGCATCACAACCCTAGCTGGTTAACCATGAGAGGAGGAAAGAAGGTCTTCCAGTTAGAATCATCTGTAGATTTGATAACTGACCTGTTCATCATCCAGGTTGTTAACTAAAGAAGGAGTTACCTACTTCACTGAGCTATTATGTCCTACAGTATTCCTCTTTCAAGCTATTAAAAAACAACAACAACCTACATCTGACATGCTTTGGCCTTTTTAAAAGCAATCTTGATTTTAAGAATTATTTGCAGGGGGGATTGAAGGTAAATTGGATTTTCTCAGCACTTTGTTTGCCATTTTCTTATTTGCTTTGCAGTTTATTGCAACTTCTTGTCCTTCACTTTTTAAAATAAAAGGAATACATTTGATTTGTCCTTGTCCATCCTCTTTTCTGCACTGACATTAAGGGATACTAATTTTAAGACAAGACTACGTCACAAAGCAAGAAAAATAATGTGGTACTCTTTAACATACGGTAGAATGTTGTGACAGCATTAGCTAAGTGGATGCACAGTTTGGTCTATCAATGGTAAGACTCTATTATAATCAAACCGTAGCATTGTGTTCAAGGTACTATTAAATATCTAGTCTGTGTGCCGTGGCTTAATGTATGGAGTATGGTGGAAGGAAAGGTAGACTTGCTATGTTCATTAATGGTGGTTGGAGATAAAGACAAATCAGGAGGGAGTTAAGGGAGTTTATGTTCTAAATGGACCTTTAATTTCTCTAAGACCTTTTCTGACAATATAATAGTGACTGGCAGGCCTTGCAAGGTTCCTTTGGAGGATAAGGTACTCAATAACTGATGGAACCTCTTCTGGTTACTTAGATACACAACCTTGAGATCCACCTGGCTGTGTCCCTATATATCTAGATATTATTTATTTAACATATTAAGGTTGTATTTAACAAGTGGCAGTGTAGAATAAAAACATATTCACATCAATATAAATATAAAGTATAAAATTAAAATCATTTTTGAAAACCTAGTTCCTCTCTCTCTCTCTCTCTCTCTCTCTCTCTCTCTCTCCTTTAAATCTCTCTAAAATGATAATCAGCATGGAAAGCCTGGGCGAAGGAAAAGGATTTTAGCATGCTCCTTGCAATCATTAGTGCATGTCTTAATTCCAAAGAGCAGGGGCAGATACACTGAATATGCCTTTCTGTGTTGCAAATAAATTAATCAAATATGTTGTGCAGAGAAGTATAAGGGATAGAATCACAGAGTTGGAAGACACCCCAAGGCCCATCCAGTTAAACTCCCTGCCATGCAGGAACACACAATCAAAGCACCCCTGACAGATGGCCATTCAGCCAGTGGCATCACTAGGGCAGTGCAGGAAGTATGCACTGCACTAGGTGACACCACTTCTGCTCAAGTACTTGTGTTTTGGCAGAAACATTGTTGCATTTGCCTGCATCTTTTTAAAGTGCGTTGAGAGATGGTGGGAGTGAGGTAAACCTCAGTGGGAGAAGAAAGGAGGGCCCTCAGAATTTTTTAAAATTAAAATTTCAAATTTTTAAATTTTTAATTTTTAAAAAATGTTGATTTTTTTAAAAAAAATATTCCTTTTAAAATTTTCATTTTAAAACATTACATTTTAAACCAAATCTTCACTATGTATAAGTAAATACATTTAGGTTATGTGCATGATATTGTAATTTGCAGGTACAGTTTTAATTTTGCTAGCTGTTATTAGCATTACGTTCAGTGGTATATGGGACTTATGATTTACAAGTAACATTACATTAACATATATGGGAATTATGATTTACAAGTAACATTACATTAACATTTACATGTGTGGTGTGAAATGGGAGGAGGAGGTCAATGAGAGGGGTGATACCATGAGTTACCGCACTGGGTGACATCAAACCTAGGGACACCACTGTTCTAGTCTCTGTTTAAAAATCTCCAAATAAGGAGACTCCACTATACTCCCTAAGGTAAGATGGTCTCTCATACAATCTGGTCCAATGATCTGTAAGGCCTTGTACACTAACATCAACATGGCAAACCAGTAGCCCATATGTATCTAGTGCAACTCTTTCAAAAGAACTATTGTATGAACTGTTGCATGTATGCTTGCCTTGTCATGTGTTTCACTCAGTTTCTAGAAATACTAACTGGTGCTTTTCTGGATTAACATGTGGCTTGGATTGCAAGGGTTTTTTTTGGGGGGGGGGAGTATTTAAAAAAAACAAGTCTCTAACCATTGTAGGAGTAAAATTAGGGGGCAAAATATAAAGTCATTCCTCTGTCCAATAGTTTTGTGAGAAACAAGATTGACTATTAAGGTGTTTAACCAATGAGTGAGGTCTCACATTTAGGGGCAAAACAGGCCGCCCCTTTGAGCGCCGGATCAGAGTCGCAACAACCACACACCTCAGCCCCAATCCGGCATTTTGGGACAAAGAAGCAGCACAAAGCCACTCCTTTTTGTACTAGGAAAAAGACGCCTTTGCCTCCACAGTGTCAGTTTTTCCATGTTTTGGTGGCATGTGGCATCTATACAGCATGCCACTGAAATGCTGCCTGATGTCTGGTTGGGTGGGTCGCGTGATGCTGGCTTAGGGTTGGAGTTGGGGCATGCAGCATGCAGATGCCACATTCTCAAGCTGCCAAAGAAGCCAGTTCTTTTTGCCAGTGTGTTTAGTCCTTACTTACCTAGGGACAGTACAGACCGGAACTTTGTGCCGGCCTGACTGCGGACTAGGGCTGAACTAGGGCAGAGCATTTATGTGCTCCAAGCCCTAGTTCTGTGACGTATGTGCCATTATGGTGCACGCCCATCTACACAGGGCATATCATTATGATGCAGGGGTGGCACTGGCCAGAAGGGGTGTCATCATGGTGCACAAGCGCAAACGCTACTATGAAGTTCCTTCCAGGCAGCTGCTTACAGCAGCTTCTTTTTGCTCCCAAGAGAGAGTGGATCGTTGTCACAGTATGAGATTGCCACATCAACAATCCAGGGCTAAAAGGGGTGGCATTTAGCTATCTGTCTGTTGAGCTCAGTACTTATTATTCCACTTTTCTCCCAATATAGGAACCAAGGAGCTTCACAATCTGAGTTAAAACAAAATACCATTAAAAGAATTAATCGTACAAAATGTTTTTTAAAATAAAAGCAGTCTCATTAAAATGTTAATTT
This sequence comes from Urosaurus nigricauda, assembly GCA_034509955.1. Classification (NCBI taxonomy): domain Eukaryota; kingdom Metazoa; phylum Chordata; class Lepidosauria; order Squamata; family Phrynosomatidae; genus Urosaurus; species Urosaurus nigricauda. Next base: position 320,027,280 of record JAOEGL010000001.1, read on the forward strand.
GCAACAGTTTTTTAAAGGCAGCTAAATTCTAATAGAAATGATAGAAAAGCAAATATTATTAGAGGAGCGGGCTATAAATAAATTATTATTATTATTATTATTATTATTATTATTATTATAAATACAAACACTTCAGATTCAAATTGAGGAACCTTCTGTAACAGACATTTAACATTCAAAGGCCTGGGTGAACAGAAAGGTCTTTTCTTGCTGGAGGAAAAAGAAAAACTAGCTTCCGATGGAAAAGGATTCAACTGTCTGGGAGCAGCCACTAAGAAGGCTCTTTCTGGTCTCATCACATGTTTGCATGTAGCACCAGGACCGAAATATAGCGCTCTCCTAAGTGCTGTCAGCACTGATAGTGACAACAGAGTAATACAGCTAGACATGGCCTGTCTGTCAATACCAGATTCCAGTTTCCAAAGTCCTTATTGCAACTGTACAAAATTCTAAATTTTCAAGAAAAATCTAGCTGTTTTTCAGAGTTTCATGCAGTTTGTGCAGAAAGTAATGGAGCCATTGGAGTCAAGGAGGAGGTATGCAACAAAGTAGGGTGAAAACTGGAATAGAATTTATTACTATTTCAGATTCTATGGAACCTTTAAGTGCTCCTGGCTGTTTTCTGGAATACAGATATTGTGTCTGTAATAGATGCAAGAGATGGTCTTGTGGAATATTTATGACTTCTTGCCTTACTCCCAAAGCAAAAGGTGACTTTGGTGGGCATGTTTATCTTAAAAGTGGCTTTCTGGGCCATTTCCCAGAATACAGATATTTTGACCAAAGCACATAAAAGAAGGTATTTTCTGTCAATGTTTATGTAGCTTGTTGTATCATTTCCATCTTATGCAGCTGGTGAATTTAGTGGGTATGGCCATTTGGAAAATGTGTTCTTGGTCCTTTCTTGGAATATCAATTTTTGCATGGAAGAGTTAGATTCCTGTAGACTTTTTTGTGCCTCGTAGCATATCTCCCTTCTAGTCTTGTACAGCTGGTGAATTTGGTGGGCATAGCAATCTGGAAAAATTAATGTTCTAGGCCATTTTTTGGAATACAGATATTCTTTATGGAACAGGTATCCTCATCCTCATCATTTACTAGACCAGGAATACATGTCCATTTGATGTAGTTCCTGCTTTGCTATTACTCTGCACAACAATCCTTTAAAGTATATATACTGAGAGGTAATGATGTCCCAAGTTCTCAGTGGCCTTCGATACCATCAACCATGGCATCCTTTTAGGCTGTCTCTCTGGGATGGGACTTGAGGGGCACTGTGTTACAGTGGCTTCAGTCCTTCTTGGAGGGACAAACTCAGAGGTTGGTGTGGGAGGATTCTTGTTCAAGCTGTGGGGTACTTCATGGTTCTGTTCTGAGCCCCATGTTATTTGACATCTACATGAAACTAGGTCATCAGGAGTTTTGGGGTGCAGTGTCACCAATATGCCGATGACACCCAAGTCTATCTCTCCTTTCCATCTGACTCAAAGGAGGTTGTCTCTGTACTAAACCAATGTCTGCAGTCAGTAATAGACTGGATTAGGGTGTATAAATTGAAACTTAATCCAGGCAAAATAGAGGTGCTCCTGGTTAGTCATAAGGCAGATCAGGGAATAGAAATTCTGCCTGTGATGGATGGGATTACACTCCCTCTGAAATCTCACGTTCGCAGCTTGGGTGTTCCTGGATTTAGATCTGAGCCTGGATGCTCAGCTTTCAGCAGCGGCCAGTTTATCTAGACAATGTTTTATGTAAATCTATTTTATTTCATGTAAGCCGCCTTGATTGCCCAGGCAGAAAGACAGGATACAAAAATAAAGTTATTAAAGTTATTATAGTGCTCCAGCTGCACCCATTCCTTGAAAAGTCAGATCTGGCTATGGTGAAACATGCTTTGATTACATTCCATTTGGTCTATTATAATAAGCTCTATGTGGGGCTGCCCTTGGAAACTGTTCAAAAACTGTAGCAGGACCAAAATGCTGCGACCAGGCAGTTGACAGGGGCTGATTACAGGGATCATGTCACTCCCCTGCTGAAACAGCTACACTGGCTTCTGGTCTGTTTCTGGGCAGAATTCAGGGTGCTTGGCTTTGACTTTTAAAGCCCTAAACGGCTTGGGTCCAGACTATCTGAAGGACCATATTACCCAATACAAGCCATCCCAGGCACTAAGATCGGCAGGAGATGGCTTTCTCTCAGTCCCACCATCCTTGCAAGTGTGCTTAGTGAGGGCTTGGGAGAGAGCCTTCTCCATGGTTGCTCCCAGACTGTGGAACTCCCTACCAGTGGAGGTCAGGTCAGCCCCCTCCCTGCTCTCTTTGCACTGGCAGCTGAAGACATTTTTATTTAGGCAGACGTTTGGTGGGTGAATTTTCTTTGAATAGCATAATTTAATGGTTTTTACTGTTTTTAACTATGCTGTTTTTAACCTAGTTTTTAACCTACTCTGTTGGTAGTATTTAATTATTCTTTAACTTTGTAACCAATGTTTTAGCTCTGTCTTTTTAAAGTAACCTGCCTTGAATCTCATTGTGGGAGAAAGGCAGGATATAAATCCTGGGGAAAAATAATAAATGATAATATGATGACAACTACAGTGGAAAGTGTACCTTCTTGACAACAGTAAAATATATCCAACAACTTTAAACAATAAGGCTACAAAAAAAAAAAAGACATTCTTGCTCTCCAGCTCCGGTATTTCTTTACTTTTCAGGCGAATCTTTATGGAAATCTGCACATTTTTTGTTAGGCAAGTATATAGTGGGTAGGAATGTATATGAACTGCTGCAGAATATTTTAAAATCTGTGATCTGTGTTTTGTTTTTTTTAAAATCACGTGTACAGGAACTTATACTGGTAAGCCTGCCTTTAGTGGTTATCTTCCCAGAAGCCTACCTGGGCAATACCAAGGCTCATTCATACTTTTTGGTCACCAAGCCATTTAGATATTTGTAATAAATCTGTGGTCTACTTTCCATATTAATACTATGAGTTATCTCACATTTCCCCCCAGTGGCGTTGCTGTACCAGGTGTCACCTGGTGCGGGTGGCAGGGCAGAGCTAAAAGGGCATTCTTGCAGTTTTGGAGTTCACATCCCTTGCTTATGTGCGAGGGACATTTTGATTTTGTTGCTTTTTTTAATTTCTCCCCTTATTCATACATGGTTGTTAGAATTTGTTTCTGTTGTTTTAGTACTATAGAAATTAAACACATTATCTACATATTAATTTTTAACAGTGTACAGTTTTATGCAGTTTTTCTAATATACACATTTTGGCTGAAAGCAGCCATCCCATCCATCTGCTTTCAGCCAAAATGTGTATATTAGGAAAACTGCATAAAAAATTGTACACAGTTAAAAATTATTATGTCGATAATGTGTTTAAATTCCACATAACCAAAACAACAGAAACAAATTAGTAACGGTGGCTAGGCTGACAATAGCTAAGAAATTGAAAAGTGAAGAACCTCCATCAATAGAAGACAAAATGTCAAAAAAAAGCAAATTTAGGGAAATGGACAGATTAACATACATGATTAACAATAAATCAATGGGAAGATTTGAAAAATAATCTTACACTACTGGAAGGAGACATAGGGAATTAGGAAGGGACTGTTAAGATATTGAAATAACCAAACTCCAAGAAATTAAAACAAACTGACTTTAAAAAAAAAACTGAACAAATCTCAAGGCTAGAAATAAGCAATAGTTGAGAAATTAGGATTGCTCTAATAATGAGGATAAGTGAATAAGGATTTATCAGAAATAATGATGAATTAATGGAGAGCTGATTTGCTAAGCAACAGGAAGCCAGAGGGGGGTCACAGAAAGAGGGTCACGTTATGTTATGTGATAATACAATAGATAAGGGAATGTCATGTAACAGACCAAATTTGACTCAAATCAGACTAATGCCATGTTATGGAAAAATCAGACACTTTGACTTTAATTTTAGTTAACTTAAGTTAGCTTCTAACAAAACTACATCATGGTTTACTGCCGTGACTATTTGCCACAGTTCCAGATCTGACAGTTTCTGTGTTAGAAGCTATATAGTTTTCCAACATTAGTTGTTATCTAGTGATTTGTCACAAACATGAACACTATTAATTCCTTAGATTTCTCTCTTAGATTTTTTTTGTCCTAATTTATTAATAACTCCAGTGCTGGGCTGGCATTTATAGTTTGATATGTAATGTTTGTCTTACTAAGAATTGACAAAAATACCATCGTAATATACCGTTAGAGTAATACAGGCCTTTTCCAGCTTTTTCTATTGTCTCAGTCTCCATGTCCCTCTTGCATTAGTGGGCAGCCATAAAATTACAGTTGCCCCTCTGTTTTTGTGGACTTGAGATCTGCAGTCTTAAATATTCACGGAGGGGTGACCTCCATTAATTTCAATGGGGTGCCACCTCAGCAATGCATGCCTGTGTGTACTTGTGGGCACATGCCCCATTCAAGACCATGGGGCTTAAATACTGGTGAGTCTCTGTTTTTGCGGGGGATTCCAGAATGGGTCCCCCATGAAAACAGGGTGTCAACTGTATTTCCACTTGCATTACTTAGCAAATACTTTTTGGGTATGAGCCTTCCTATGCATGCTGGTCCTTATTGGGGAACTAGTACAGTAATTATTCCAAGTGACATCAGGGACAATATTCTCAGTCATTATCCACCCATTATGGAACTACCTCTCTAATGTAACAGTTAATGCAGGTTTTAAAAAGATTTGTTAAAAAGACTATTCTGGGTTTATACCTATTATGTATCCATTTTGTATTTTGGGCTTTTTTGGCACATGTTTTATTTAGTTAGTTGTTGTGGGGTTTTTTAAAGCCACTCTGATTATTGTCACTGTGACATTTACCATTTGGTAGCTATGGACCAGCCTTCCGGTGATGAATTTCTCTGTCCTTAAGTAGGCTGGTCCTTGGACAGCAGACACACTATATTAAGCACTACCAGGCTGGTAGAATCTGCTGAACTTTATGCTTTGTTGGTGTAGCCTTCAAGAAACCAGGGTCACCTCTATGCAATGATGAGACAGCAGAAAAGTCTGTGGAGGATGAAAGACATAAATGGAATAAATAAATTTGTTGCATTCAGATCCAGAAAGAAAAACTGAAAATGGTGCATTACTTAGCTGTTTCATCAGGAGGCAGATATTCATGACTAATAACCTCCTATAGAAGGATTTTAAATTCTTAACAATAAGATTCCATCAATACATTTTTAACTGGTGTGATAGATACAGTATCTTGGACGCTTTGTCATTTAGAGCACTTAAGTGAGTTTTATAACCATGCTATGTCACCAAGGCATCTCTGAGCCAATAGAACTTACATAAGTAGAAGTGCTGACACATCCATATGTGCGTGTGTGTGTGTGTAGTACAACTATATATCTGTCTGTACATAATACTGTATATGGTAATCTGGTGCACAATGTGTGAGTCATATTTAAAATGAGTTTGCCTGCCAACATGTATCAGTCTCTTTGGCACAAACCTTGGCATGACTGCAGAAGTTGGATCAATTATTAACCTTTTTAATATTTTTCTCCATAGCTTAAAATAAAGGAGGAGTTCTCAACAAGGAATAGCAACTTGGAACTAGTAATAAGAAGCAAAAGTATTCACTCATCTTCTAGTAATGCCAAGATTTGAGTAGGGTGCTCCTCAACAGATGGTTTAACAGACTAAAGCATTAGTTTGCTGATCCTCTGTGCTTGCTAATTAATTCTACAGTTTACTAGGATTTAAGATGATTGTTAAAAATAAGGCCCCTCTTAAAATAAACTTAGGTAAATGACATCCAGTACTATTAGTATAAAATGGAGATCTGTATTATCTTTAGCAATCATTCTCATCATGTAAAATTTTTAATATGCTTGTAGTATCTTTACAAGCTATATATCTATGTATTGTGTTATAGGTACTTAATTCCCTAACTTCTGTGGCTTCTTTTAATGCTGTGAGAGCTAGCTACAGATGCCTCGCATGAAAGAGAATTTAATCCCATGATCTCTACTTCATTTAATTTCTTAATTATATCTATATTAAAAAGTAAACATTATTTTGATGTTAAACAGTTGTGTTCTACTTAATTTGCTTTTTACTTACTTACTTACTTTTCTTTAGTAAAGGAACTAGCTGAACCAAATTCAGGGGACATGGACTAGTCAGACAATTACTTGACTGAGTCCACTTGTCCATGCATCAGTCATTCTGGTTATCTCACTGCATTAGCTCAGGTAGGCAATTTGTAGCAGCTTTTTTCTTCTTCAGGCCCAGAGGCAAGGATTAAACTCTGAGGAATGTGATAAGCCCTTCTTGTTTGGCCAGTCAGAAACTGCAACGCTTCCACTATAGGCCTGATACTATGGCAGACATTGGCAATCTTTGTGGAGTGGAAGTCTTCGCTTTGTCTTGCCACTTCACTCTTTTCTCATTTCAAATTGCTATTACAGCTGGTCTTACAAAAGACTTGCTGAAATCAAGAGCCATCTCTATTTCCAGGATCCCCTGTTGAATTCAGTTCTAATTTGGTAATGGTGTTGGGCAGATGTTGGGCAAATTCTGCTATTTCACTAATCACTCTTATCTCTTTCCTAAGAAAATGACTCCCAACCTTACATTCCAGATGTTGTTAGATTACAACTCCTATAATTCAGACATGACCTAAGCGATGCAGCTGCTTTCAGGGGAAGGTACACCTTTGATGGTCTTCATGATTAGAGACCAGGATAATTGGGGCTTGACTGATTAGTCAAGCCAGGGGCATGTGATGGAGGTGGAGCACAGTGGCTTTTTAGGCTGGTTGTCCCCTATACAGCCATTCCTTCTCTTTGAAATTCCAGATGTTGTTAGATTACAACTCCTATAATTTACATTAAGTGTGTTCAAAGATCAGGAATAATGGGGATTGTAATCCAACATCTGGGGATATGAGGTTGATAACTACTTTATAGGTGATGACTACTTTATAGGTGATCCAAAATCCAGAAAAGAGCAATACCTTTATTGGCCAGCCAAAATGCACAAATCACATCATGCAAGCTTATCAGGCAAAATATCTTTTTAAAAAATCATCCAGGAAAAGAAAAGAAAAGAAAAGTGACAGTGTTGGAGTCACAGGTCTTCATTTTTCACCCAGGGGTTTCTTTCTGTAGTCGGCTTGGAGGGATCTAATTGTCTAATTTAAAAAAATGTAAACCACTCTGAGAGCCTTTGTGGCTGAAGAGCAGGGTATGAATACTCCAAATAAATAAATATCTCAATGCAAACAGAGGCTGCTTTCTTCTTGGCTATGTGGGGACAGAGATAAAGGACAGTAAAATTTAAATAAAATTTAACTGTCGTCCCCCCCAAACTTTTATATTTATATTTATATTGAGGATTATATTAAAATTATTGTATAATTTTAATCTGTATTGTTTTATAATATGTTGTTAGCCACTTTGAGTCTCATTAGTGAGAGAAATCTGGAAAATAAATAAATAAATAAAAGCCTAGACTGACAGAGATGTTCCCAACTGCTTTGACCAAGACTGTTGTGAGAGTGCCCCTGGAGGAACTCACCTTGCTTCGTGATGGCTAACAACTTTTGGCCATTAAATACTTTCCCAGGATAAGGTTGGTCATCTGAATTAATTTTGGTCCTGGTTCAGGCCTGGATTTGACACTGAAAGCTCCTTGATCCCTTTGGTGCATGCCCTACACCAACAGAAGGACTATAACTCTGGATTGCTTAGCAGCACTCCCAGTGGGAAATAGGAGCACCATGCTTGAGTGGTTTGACTCCTACTGGGATAATACCAGAAAGTAGACCTGTGGGACTATTGCTTGACCCTTTGGCTCTTGTGTGATGCGTTTCTTTTAAAATTATTCTTTCTTATCTGCCATATAATTTGGTATCATCAATGATTGGGGTCTTATCAGTGGACATCTGGAGCACAGTGTTATCAGTTCATTGATGACACCCCTACATTATCCTTTCTATCAAATTCTCATGAGGCAGTGACTGAAGCAGTGGAGTCACTGTCCAGGCCCGGGTGGCACACCCCCACCTTTCTGCTGTGCACTGTTCTGCTTGTGAGTAAAACCGTGCATGGCAGGGAGTGGGTTGCACTGGGCACTCTCCCTTGCTGCTGCGTGCCACTTTCCTCATGAGTAGAACAGCATATGGCAGGGAGGTGGGAGTGCTCTTGGCTGGTTGTCACCCCTCTTTTGGGGTGTCACACGGTGCAGCCCTCACCCCCACACCCCTTATTGACACCACTGGACTGAAGCAGGTTCTAGTATCAGATGGATGAAAATCAGTAAATGAAGGCTCAGTCCTAAGAGATGCTGTTCACAGGTGGTTCATATGATTGAGGATGTAGTGTTCAAGTTTTGGATGCAGTTGCAATCAGAGTAAAGGATTAGTTTTGCACTCTGGAGGATCTTGATGGATCCAGCTTTGTCACTGAAAGCCCAGGAGGCATTTCTGCAGATAAGACTTTTCACCAGCTAATGTAAGGACAAGTACAGCCTGTCCAAAACTGAATCAGCCTGGTCACAATTATCCATGCTCTGGTAATCTGCAGTATAGATGACTGCAGTATGTTATGGGGCAGCCTTTCAAAACTACTCAGAAACTCCAGGTAGTTTAAAATACAGCTACCATGATGCTAACGAGGATTGGCCTGTTGGTGAGGCTCTGCTTTAGACTCATAAAAACATATGAAGATCTGTGCTGGATAAGTTTAAAGGCCTCTTTTTCCCCACAATTTGTTTTGCTAGTGGTCACTTGGTTGTCTACGGGAAGTCCAACTGAAGGACATGAGTGCAACTGTACTCCTGTATTCTGGGGAGCTGTGAACAAGAACTAAAGCCTAAAAGCTGACAACTTCCTGTAAGCCAAAATATCTCATCCGTAAATGCCACGATGGATCTTTTATATATATCAAAGGGAGTGAGACACTAGAATGCATCTTTGCTTTGAAGTCCAAAATAAGAAAGTGGACTAATGAAGACTATTTGAATATAAGTCCACATCTGTATAATTCTGCCTTGGCAGTAAAATAAAACAGAACAAGCATAAGTGTCAAGACATTGTTCTCTTTTTAAATAAATAAATAAATAAAGTGACTTTAAATTTTTCATTTATTATTTCATTTATTGATTGTGGGTTTTCTTATACAACATTGCTACAACTTCACTACGGAGTAGGATTTATGGCTGGAATCCTGTTGGGGAATTATAGATGCATAACCACCATGCTTACATGGCTCCACAGTAATTCTCATCCTGACCTCCACAATCCCCCATTACTGAGAAACAACCATTGCTATCAGCAAGGGTCCATTCCCTGTAACTGAGGAAGTACCTGACTGACCTTCCTACTCCTTCCTGTGAACAATTTCTATTGCAATAGGCAGAAGTGAGGTCTCTGGCACAGTTCCCCCTTACACTGCAGATCATTCACATGAGTGGAGTGGGAATTTCAGTCAGCTGCTTCCTGACTCTGAATGATCGAACAACAGACCCCCATCGATCGCAGCAGCTGCTTCCTGGTAAATGAGGATTGGGGAGCTTCCATGATTCTTAATTGTCCCCTAAAGCAGGAAACACATAGAGATTGTGAATACATAACACTGCATAACTCTATGTTGCGCATGTGTAGCCCTGACAGAATTCTGGCCAACATTTATTTTAAATAATTTTGTTTCTATTTTAAACCGAATCAATCAGTATCGGTCTTATCTGCTTCTATGATAAGTTATTATACTTTGATTCACCCGGTCTTTAAAGCTAAAAATTCATAGGACTCTGTTTTAATTAAAAGTTAGATGACAGATTTATGGTAACATGCCTGGATAGCTGAAGGAACATGAAACACAATGATTTATTTCTTCTAAATTTTAATAGTGGAATTTTAGAAGGATACTTCACAATTAAAAAGACTACTAGGTGTTAGAGCAAGCTGGGATTTAATATTTAGTACACTTCTTCTTATGTAGTATTGAATACATTTGGCCTGCCTTATCCACAGATTTTTTTATCCATGGATTTGAGCATACATGGCTTGAAAATATTCCCAAAAAGTATAAATTCCAAATAACAAGCCTTGATTTTCCATTTTATGTATGGGACACCATTTTGTTGTGCCATTATATTTAATGGGATTTGAGTATACAGATTTTGTTAGCCACGGAGGGTCCTGGAACCAAACCCCAGCGGATAATAAGGGCCCACTGTATTATTTTTGTTTAGCTAACAGAATTCACTTTACTATTTCATTTAATATTTCATCATTGCCCTTTAAATTAGTCATAGGCACACAAGCATTGCTTCAGTTGCTAAGCTATTACTTTTATTCCTTTATTTTTATTAATTGCCATCAAGTTGGCTTTGATGTATGGCAACCCGATGAATGAAAGACCTCCAAGACACCCTGATATTAACCACTATATTTAGTACTTGTAAGTTCAGGGCTATGGCTTATTTCATTGAGCCCATCCACATGTAGAGAAGTCTTCCTCTCTACCTACTCGCTGCCACTTTACCAAGGATTATTGTCTTTTCTAATGTGTTATGTCCAAAACACAAGAGGCTCAGTTTAGTCCTTTTGGTTTCTAGGGAGAATTCAGGCTATTGTCAATGGTGGAGCATGCACACAGCTGTACCAACATGGTCTCATGCACATGGCAAGTTCATTGACAATAATGAGACTTGAAGCCCCACATGTTTTTGTTGCTGCTGCTGCTACTACTCCTGTTTTCTTATTTTATATCCTCCCTTCTCCCTCAAATTTGATACTCAAGGTGACATACAAATTAAACAAATATAAACTGCTACAACAGACAAAAGGATTAACATTAAAATATAAATTGTTAATAACATTAAACCATTGACATTAAAAACAATGTAAAAACATAAGACTTTTGTAACATACAGTTAATAATTTTTATAATGGTCAATTACTACACTACACCAAGATTCAGTGATAACTAATGATCCATATCTGGACTTTCCCCTCAACTGCCTCCCCACTAAATGCCCATGCAAAATTTACTATTTACTGTCCTGTTTACCCTCCCTGTTCATATGCTCCTGCTCTTGAATTCATAGAGATCTTCTATCTACTTTGGGGCCTGTGTTTCCCCTCAGCCTCATGTTATCATATTTAGATGTCACAACCCATTAGCCCCAGCCTGGGATCAGGCCAGGAGTGACCTGGGAATGGTCAAACAGCCACAGATCCAGTGGATCTGACCCAATCCTAGGTCAAAGTGGCCGTAGCACAGGTCAAAATGACCCACCATTTGTTGTGGATTTTCATGAAACTCCGTGGCAAACCCCAGCAGACCAGATGGCTCTGCATGTCCCTTACCTCCCTCCTCCATTGCCGCTACTGAGAAGACCCCTATAGCCACATGTCACATGGAAACAGGGTAGCAGGCCATGTGGGTGCATCCAGGTTCCCTATTTCATGTCAAATGCAGTGACAGGGATCTTCTCAGTAGTAATAATAGTAGAAGAAGGTAAGGGGCATGTAGTGGTAAAGGGTCTGTGGCACTAGGACCAATGCACTTTAGAACCTAGGCCAGGATAGCATGGGCTCAACCCATGCTATCTTAACCATCTGCTCATCTCCTTGGAGAGCAGCTATACAGAGCTAGTACAGTAACTGCTTTCTCTATCCCCAGCCAAAACAATGATTCACTTTGTGTCAGTTATAGCCCATTCCCTTAGAGCATGTCCTCTGATACACATCCCCCAGCAAAACATATGTCCGCACATAAAGCTCTCGAGCAAACCACCAAAGAGCTCAGCAAAGTAGAGTTCTTGAGCTAATAGTTGCTAGCTCTGCCCCCATCAAAGTCAATTATAGCTAAGCTCTTGGAGTGATATTCATGTAATGGGTTGGGCAAAAGGATGGAACTAAAAATAACACCTTTTTTTCAGGTTGTTCTTGGTTACTCTAACTCCACTAACTGGCCTTGAAAGAAGCATTTTAACCTTTTAGAATGGGGAAAATGTGTACATTAGTTAGGAAGCTACCAAATAATAGGGAGGGCCAGGGCCTTCCTGGGCCAGGGCCTCCACCTCCTCTTCAGTGGTGCTTTCCTAGAGAAGGAGCACTTCTCTGCCAACTCCCTCAGAGGTTGAGCAGTCTGGTCCATTGCTGTCAGCCAGGCCCCGCCACTGGTGCTTCTGGGTGGGCTCAGGGCTATCCGCAGAGGAGCCCATGGATGGAGCACCAGGGCTACTGCTGCCAAACCACCGCTCCGGGACTGGAGGAGTAGTGTCTCCTCATCTTCCATCTTGGAGCAGGAGCAACTGCTCCTTCCCTGTCCTCTTCCTGTCCTCCCCTACCTCTCTCCCAGCCCTGCCAGTGGCAGTTCACAGACAGGAAGGAAGAAAAAAGAGAGTGCGAAAGACAGTTCCTCTCATTCTTTTTATTTTTCTCCATTTTTCCATCATTTCTCCCTCTTTCCTCCCTCCTTCCTCCATTGGAGACTTGAGCATCCACGGATTTGGGTATCCACAGGGGGTCCGGAAAGGATCCCCCAAAGAGGACCCACTGTACTTACTTTGACCCATAGATAAGTAAACCCAGGTTTTTGGGATCAATTTTTGACTAAAGTTTCTAGACCTATACATGAGTATATACAATAATACTATGCTCCCACTTCATCCAGTCAGAAAATATTTGAAGCAATGCCTGCAGAATAATATGGTCTGCAAATTCTTTATTAGCTTTCATCCTACCATACCAGATATAGGCATGCCAACCAAATTTGTTGTTGAAGCCTTCTAATTTCAACAATCTCTCATTGTTTAGGATAAGCCAGTTAGAAAGCCATGTCAGGACACTTGCTTCATAGTATAATTGCAAGTCAGGGAGGCCTGCATCACTTCTGTGTTTCCGTTCTGCTAATGCTGACTGTTTTATTCTGGGCTTTTGCCCATTCCAAATAAACTCAGATAAGTCTTTGCACCATACCTTGAACATTTGGTATTACTGGTAAATTTTAAAACATATAAATCATTTTTGGCAGTATGTTCATCTTCACCACTGAAACCCCACCGAGAAACAATAATTGAAGTTTGGACCATCTTATTAAATCTTTTAAAATCTCTTTCCATGTTTGTTTGTAGTTTTTTCAAAAGATATATATTTTTAAAGAGGCAAAGTTTATATAATGAAGACTGTAAAAAAATCCTTGTTAAAATGGCCATTTGTTTTGAGCTATTTACACATTTATATTAATATGCCCATCAATTTGTTTCATATTTGATTTTTATCTGTTTAGCATATAAAGTAATCATTCCCTAAAGAGGATATAATATGTGTTCCCTTATTTGTTTTAGAAGGACAGTGGTTATATTTTTTTGATGGATTTTTTTTTTGATGGAACACATATTGTCTTTGTCATTTGATTATAATAGATGTCTTGATTGCACTTTGGCCTGATTACACTTAATTTCATGATGAACTCATGTGTCTTCCAGGCCAGAAATATGTCTTTCCACTTTGTTAACTGCTCCTGATGATGAAACACCCAGATAATTTCTTCTTGATTAAATTCTTCCTTCCTCTCCAGTTTTCTGACCAGGTGTCCAAAACTATAATTAAATTGGAGAAAACTTCTGTATTTCTGTTCTAGCAACACTGCTTGTTGTGAGCTCACCAGCTGTACATTTATTTTCTTTTGTAAAATCTCTATCCCTGTATTGTCTTCTTTGACACTTTGTAATCATTTGAAGTTATAATTTGTCACTTCTAGAATAACCAATTGTTTTAGGACAATACTCTACCCAAGTATGGCCGATAGATCTGTTTTTTAAAAGAGTAGAGGTCTGACTTTCTCCATATAATCCTGATTTAATTAGCTTGGTGTACACTAATACAAGTATGTTCAAAACATCCCTAACTGAGTGACATTTAATGGGATCAACTTGTTTACATAAAGGAGCATTATGCTCCTCTAGGCATTGCAACTTATTCTTTGTGCTTCTGTTCCATAAGTATCCTGGCATACTCCGTGGTAGTAATGGATATCTGTCATCAATGTTTGTTCATTTCAATTGTGGCATTACAAGTAAATGATAATTCTGTTCCTGAATTACTTATCAGATGTTTGTACACTAGGGCCTTGATTCTGATAAAGGTAACTCTGTCTATGTCCTATTTAAATCAGTGGGACAAGTTATTCATTAGTAAAAGTCTCAAATTGATTTCAATTACTTGTGATTATCCTTACAGGTGGTTTTACAGTCTCTCGCTCTTACCACCAGAACGTTTCATATTACCAGATGAAGCACATAATTACAGGATAAGTTATCATTCCCATATGATCATAATTATTGTGTGAATATATTGTATGATAAAAAGTTATCTAGTGGAGGACCTGGAGGCCTAGTATACACAAATGTGGGAGACTGTTGGGATACTCAGAACAATATAGTTAGCAGTAGTAACACTAGAATTTGCTCTCTGTATGATTGTTGCCAGACAATTACAGACACACTGACAAATGCATGAGTATATGGCAGGTGCTGTACTGTTGTTATTGTTATATTCATTTATATCCCGCCTTTCTTCCAACAGTGGGATTCAAGGTAGCCAACTATGTATCAGAACAATAGAGATCAAAAACACTATGAAAGTTAAATGAAACTATAAAATATGCAATTAAACAATCATATATCAAAACAATTAAAATATTAAAAAGAATTAAAAACAATAAAAATAAAAAACTATATACAAACCATTAAAAAAAAACTTCAAAATTAGCACCACATAGCATTAAGAGCCCAACTTCAATAGATTGTAAAGGCCTGGTGGCACAAAAATGTTTTAATCTGCCACTCGAAGGACAGCAATGATGGGGCCAGTTTGGCCTCTCTGGGAAGGGAGTTTCAAAGTCTGGAAGTAACTACCAAGAAGGCCCTCTCCCTTGTTTTCACCAAGAGAGGGAAGTAGATAGGCTACATTTCAGAGGAAGGAACTGACAAAACCACCTCTGAGCACATACATACATACACGGTTATGATATGGTGTCTCCACAATGTATGCACTTACTTAATGTTAAGTCCTATGCATATTTTCCTGAGAGTATATCACACTCAACATAGTGGCATGAAATGGATTGCATCATTAAATTGCAATCCTAAACACACATACTGAAAACTAAAACGTATTGAACACACCAAGATTTTTTTCCTGCATGAGATTGTGCTGTTATTATATGATTAGTGAAAGTACCTGGTTTTGCTTGAGTTGACAGTCTACTATTCCCACCCTCACTCTTTCTGTCTCCTAACATCTGTCTCCCAATTCATTTTATTCTCTTGTTCTCTCACTCTCCTACCTTAGAAGCATTCATCTTATATCATTTTCATCCAGATTAGAAATCCCATTGTCTCTCTCACTTTAGTGCTATTTCTCTTTCCTCCTTTTCCAATCTTTTACTTTTTCATTGTTTTTCCCGGTACCCCATTATTTGCTCAGTCTTTCTATCCTGAAATTCTTCTCCCTGCCCTTAGAAAATTAGAAACCTGGGTTTCATGCAGCCACATGACTCCACGTTTTCTTTTTGCAGAACTCCTATATTAATAAAAACTGAATATGCAGATACCCAACAAGTACAGCATTCTCATGAATGGGAATTCCATAAAGGTTGGGGTCTTGCTTGAAATACCTAAAATCATCCAATTGTGCCTATGTTCAGTGTTTTCAGCAGCATATTTACTTATATATCATATTTCTATGGGAAATCATGCTCAAACTCAGAGTTATATAAGTCGTGTTTTGATCATTTCAGAGGCTGGAATTCTCTTATCAGCCTTTCACAATGACCAAACTCTCCCGACACATCCATCTTATACTTGTTGCAGCCCCTGCCCAGCCATTTACTGGCAGGTGAAGAGTAAGAGGCAGCAGAGAAGCATCTGGCTATATTCTTATAGCTGTACACACAGTGATGATTTCATTCACTGGGACCTCCAGAGGACACCTATTTGGTTTGTAACATCTTGCCTCGTGAAGATGGAACTTTCAAAGCTTGCAACAAATATATTTTGCATTCCACTTGGCCAATAAAGGTATCAGTGATGGATTTTTGTTTGTAAAGATATATTAGCTTTACATAAGAGGAGATGGTAGGAGAGAGGAAAACCTTTTGTAGATATGGCTCAAGATAGCTTCCTGCCTTTTTAGACAATCCTTCATCACTCTGGCCCTGGAGGAATGGTCATAAGGAACATTTGTTATGTCCCTGGGGAATTTAAGCATCTTCCCAATGGTGTAATGTTATCATAAATGTTCCAAAGAGAAAAGCAAATTCTGAGAAGTAGAGTATCACCTGGAATACCATGTCCAGTTCTGGGCACCACAATTCAATAAATAAATAAATAAATAAATAAATCCAAGGAATTCCAAAAGAAAATCAGACTACAGCAAAGCCTTTGACTGCATAGATCATGAGAGGCTATGGAACACCCTTAAAGACATGGGAGTGCCAACACATCTGATAGCCCTGATGAGAAATCTGTACTCAGGACAAGAGGCGACTGTCAGAACAGAACATGGAGAAACCAAATGATTCCCAATTGGCAAAGGTGTCAGACAAGGCTGTATCCTTTCACCTTATTTTTTCCAACATATTATAAGAAAAGCAGGCTTGGACACAGAAGCAGGAGAATGAAAATAGGAGGAAGGAACATAATCTAAGATATGCAGACAACACCATACTATTAGCAGAAAACATCAAAGACCTAAAACAACTACTGAGGAAGGTCAAAGAAGAAAGAGCAAAGGCAGACTCACTGTTGAACATAAAGAAAACAAAAATCATGACCACGGAGGATCTTCATGAGTTCAACCTAGACAACGAGGATATATAAATAATAAAATAGTTCCTATACCTTGGATCAAACATTGATCAGAACAGGGACTGCAGTCAAGAAATCAAAAGACTATTAATGAGGAGGTCAGCTATGAAAGAACTAGAAAAGCTCCTAAAGAGCAATGATACACAGCTAAGCACAAAAGTTAGAATTGTACAAGCAATTGTATTCCCCATTATTATGAGTGGATGTGAGAGCTGGACAGTTAAGAAAATGAACAAAAACAGAATAAATTCAATTGACATGTGATGCTGGAGAAAAGCACTGAGGATACCACGGACAGCAAAAAACAACAAACAAACAAACACACACACACAAATAAATGGGTCCAAGAACAGCTCAAGCCTGAATTTTACCTGGAGGCAAAGATGACTAAACTGAGGCTGTCATACCTTGGCCACATCATGAGAAGTCATGAATCTTTAGAAAAGACAATAATGCCAGGAAAGCTGGAGGGAAGTAGAAAGAAAGGAAGACCGCATGCTGGATGGATGGACTCAGTTAAGGAAGTCACAAATATGAATCTGCAAGAACTTAGAAGAATAGTGGAGAATAGGGAATCTTGGAGTTGTGTCATCCAAAGAGTTGCCATGAGTTGAGATCAACTCAAGTGTGGTTAACAACAACAAAATGAAGTAAAAATCAAAAGACTGAAGCTTTTATGACTTGATTATTATGAAGCTTAGATAGCTCAGTATTGCTAGACAATAAAATATTTGTATACAATCATGATTCCCTTCCTATTTCAGGCTCTATCAAGAACCCTGTGCAAACTCCATGTATTAGGCAACTTCATAAATGTTCAGTTAAACTTTACCATTGTTTTTGATGCTATCATCTCTCTTGGAGAACCACAGTAGATGATTATATGATGATAAAGCATTAAGGTTACATTCCACATACTCTTTAGTAGTTCAGGCATTGCTGTTTAAAGGGAAATAATGGCAATTCAGACAAATGCAGAAATTACCTACAAACTGGAAGCTAGAATTAAAATACAACACTGGCCAAATAGAAGGTCACTGTTTCAAATACAAAAGGGGTAGAGATGCAATTAACTGGGGCATAATTGCTAACTTGAAGTTTTATAGAAAAGAAAAATATATTACCTTCTCAAGAGCTCCTGTGATGGGTGGCACAGTAGGCTGCAACACAAATTAAATCAAGAAGACTCAATATTTCTTTAAACTAGCAAGGAGAACAAGGGATATACTGACTAGTTCCTTTTCTTCATATCTATTTCTGTCTCCATATACAATAGATATTTGCAAAATATGGGGGACAGAGTAATAAACTGTGATATTGTTGGTTTTATCAAATATATAAGCTATTCCTTTTAAAAATAAGCTTCTGTTGTTTTCATTTACAAGTAAGAGGCGGTACTGTAGGCCTGTTGCAGTTTCAGGTTGCAGTCCTGTGCACTGTACATGGATTAGGAAAAGGAATCTCATAACAAGCTTTCTCTTAGCTTCTTCTACATCACTGGCCCAGTGAAATGACATAACTCAGTGAGGAAATGCCATAAACTCCAGAACTCCCATTAGGCATTTTGTAGAACCCTCTTGTTCTAATCCAGTCATGCCTTCCCAGTTTTCCTTTGTTTTATGGATTTTTCTTTCGTTATTTTTCCATCAAGCCTTATTATCCTGCTCTTGTCCTTTCCAACTTCACTTTATAAAGCTCATTTGACTAGTTTATCATATTAGGAATAACCATTGGTGTTATTTGACCGCTGGTGCTCCACTGATCATGCTGAGGATAGACTATAAACACTCATATGGTGGGGTTGTAGTGAATTTTCTTCAGTTATATGTCCCAAATAAAAGGCAGCTAAGGGAAAAACAGAGAAAGAAAGTCAGGGAAAGTCTCTTCTTACTAACCATTATGACAAGAGAGACACAGTTAACACAGTTAAACAACAACAACAACAACAACAACAACAACAACACCCAGTGATGGAGTGGGTTGTTACCATCTTAGAGGACCAGGGTGGCCTAAGAACATTCTAGCTTAAACTTTAAAGGAGCTAACCAAAGTGCTGTACTCTATCCCCCAAACGTTAATGTTGTTGCTGTTGCTGATGATGTTCATGATATCTATATCCCACCATTTTCCCAACACTGGGACTCAGGGGGCTTATATAAATACACATGAAGAAATTAAAAGTTATTTTTAAATGCAATTAAACAATCTGTAAAATAAAAGCAATTTCAAAATCCACTAACAGATAGAAGAAGCCAATTAACAAAACAACACATAGCGTATATACTTGATTATAAGTCTATCTCATGTATAAGTTGAGGGCAAATTTTGGGGCCAAAGTTATGGATTTTAGTATGACCCCTGGATGTTGAGGGTAAAACTTTGAGGCTCCTCAGGTCCACGGTGGCTCTTCAGAATTTCCCTGGCAGTGGACAGAGGCTGTTTCTCTGCCACAATGAGGAAGCACCAGAGCCTTTGTTGCAGCCATTTTTTCTTTGGAGTGGGGTTAAACAGTCACAGGTGCCCAATGCCTCTTCAATCCAGCCAAGGAGTTTATCAGATGGGAAGAATTTCTCTTTATTGCAAATGGAGCAAATTGGAGCCAATTCGAATTCACGAGAATTTGCTAGTTTAGCGAATTCACGTGAATTCCTATTGCGTTCAGAATGACTTCCCATTACCCGAAAATGACTGCCCATTGCCCGAAATTGCGTAAGATGCTTTAATTCGCAATAACATAAAACCCCTGATTGCGTTCGGAATGACTTCTCTTTTGCCTGAAATTGCATGAGATACTTTAATTCGCAATAACGTGAAACCCCATGATTGCGTTCGGATTGCCATTAGATTATACTTCCAATTTCTGACGTCTGATAAGGTCCCAAGAAACCTAAATTTACTGTAAACTCTCCCCAGAATGGAAGCTCTTTTCTGCTTGCCCCTCCATAGTTGTCTGCAGAAGCCGTCTTGTCTTCTCACAGAGGGTGAGGAGGAGGTGGGGGTGAAGAGTCAGTTGGGGGAGAGCCAAACATAAAAGGGGCTAAGGCATGGAGGGAGAGAAAGTGTGTGTGTGTGTGTGTGTGTGTGTGTGTATCCTGGACTAGGGAAAGTGGGAAGGTAGGTGCATGTGTGTTTGTGACTGGATCAACTGTTGCTCCCATAGAAATAAAAATTGTCCTGCACTCTCTTTGCTTTCAGCAGCCCCATCTCAGGCATGGAGGGAAAGTGAGGAGGAAAGTGTATGTGTGTGTGTTTGTCACTGAATGAGCTGCCATCATCAGCATTACCATATTGATCCATATATATTGACCCAGGATTTTGGGGTCACTTTTTTTGGGCATAAATTTCTCAACCTATAGACGAGTATATATGGTAATTAAAACCCTCTTGTAGTCAGTTCCTAAAAGCCTATTGGAATAGAAAAGTTTTCACTTGCTGGTGGAAGGAAGAAATTCTTAAGATAAGGAGCAGCCACCAAATTGGCCTCCCCTTATTCCCCCCAATGCTCTTGGCAAGGTGGTAGGATTAAGATAACATCCTCCCTACAGATCTTACAGTCTGGCCAGGGCTTTTTATATGTAAATATCTGGTGCTTCAATTAGCCTGGATTATCACTGGAATAGCAGGAACTACGGTTACATCCATATTATTAGGCCCATATTAATGATAACCAGGTATACATATCCTAAAGATACCAAAGCCCATTTAGTCTTACCACATTACTGCACTACCCTCTTATAGTGCTACTATTCCACTTGTATGCTCTGGCTGCCTCCTGTTGCATTCTGAGGCTTGTAATTCAGTGAAGCCTAATAATAATATAATAATAAAGTTTTGTTTATACCCCACTCTTCAGCCAAGGCTATCAGAGTGGCTTACAATGTGTTAATTAGACATTTCCCTCCCTTCAGGCTTACAATCTAAAAAGACCACCTCTCCCTTCTCCTTTTGTGGAGAAGGGAGAGGTGGTGGTGAAGGGAGAAGGTCCAGCAGATCTTCTCTCCCTCGGAGGCCTGGACCAAGGCAGATGGACTGGAGGGAGGGCTCTTCTTCACTTCAGGCAAGGCTTGTTGGAGCTGGCTTGCCTTTCTCTCCCTCAAGATGGTGGAGGGAGGGAGGGCTCTTCTTCTTTTTAGGCAAGGCCTGTTGGAGGCTGGAGCTGGCTTGCCTTTCTCTCCCTCAAGATGGTGGATGAAAGGAGGGCTCATCTTGGTTTCAGGCAAGGCCTGTTGGAGCTGACTTGCCTTTTTCTCCCTCAAGATGGTGGATGAAGGAAGGGCTATTCTTGGTTTCAGGCAAGGCCTGTTGGAGCTGGCTTGCCTTTTTCTCCCTCAAGATGGTGGATGAAGGAAGGGCTATTCTTGGTTTCAGGCAAGGCCTGTTGGAGCTGGCTTGCCTTTATCTCCCTTAAGATGGTGGAGGGAGGGAGGGCTCTTCTTCTGCTCAGACAAGGCCTGTTGGAGCTGGCTTGCCTTTCTCTCCCTCAAGATGGTGAATGGAGAGCTCTCTGGCTGAGGATTCTAAATGCCCTTCCTTTAACTGCAAATCCCAGAAGGCAAAAGGAAGCAGCCAGAGCAGTTAAAGTGGAATGGCAGTGCTATAATTGTGTAGTGTGGTAATCTAGTTAAAATCTAAGTCAGCCCTGGTTAGTACTTGAATGGGAGACTGCCAATGAATGCCAGGTGCCATAAACTATTAAAACCTGTTGCATAAGCAAGTTTTTGGAGACACTATGGGAAAATTATGATTTTTAAAAAGAAGTTGCAGGAGTGGAAAAATATTTTGCAATAATATAAATAACTGGAAATTTACTTTATATAAAATAATAAAAAATAAATTGGTACTGTTCCAACCGTCTCTGTTCTCAATGCACCAGAACCTGTCTGATATTGGAAGCTAAGGAGGTACCCTGGCTAGTACTTCATTGGAAAACCAGCAATGAGTATCAGGTGCTGTAGACTATATTTCAAAAGAAGCAACTGGCAAAATTATGTCTGAGTAGCTTTACCCGTAGCTTGACTCAGAAAACCCCATGAAATTCATCTGGTTGCCATTTCAACTATGAAGTAACAAGCCCAGACACAAGTAAATGGGTTGAATAAGGATGAGTTTATGTACTTATACCCTATTTAACTGAATTTGGATCTGGGGATAAGCAAAGCGGGTGTGGAGAGCAACCTGATGTGGGCCTAGCTGAGGTGCAGGCATCAGCCTCGATAGGGGCCAGCCTCCCCAGATTTCCCTTGGGTGAAACATCAGACCCCGGGGGCAATCCAAAAACCATTGGTTGCTGCCCAGCCAATCATTTACTGAAAGGCAAACCTAGGGGGCTCCCCCACAAGTTGCAAGACTTTGAGAGAGTAAATCCTCAAGCTGGCCCCAAGGACAGACTACTTCTCGATCCCTCGCCTAGGTTGCATGACCTGTAGATGTGGTTCTGGAACCCAACCCTTCATCTAAAGGGTGCAAAGGTGTACGCTGATCTACAAATTCTCCTTCCATAACCTGCGAGTTGAGAACCTATTTAAGACACCAGCCTAACGAGTTCTCCAGTTCCCATCAGATGCAGTATGGGGAAGGCAAACAAAAAACAACTAGTAAAGGGGAAAAATAATAATAATAATAATAATAATAATACATTTTATTTATACCCCGCTCTTCAGCCAAAGCTATCAGAGCGGCTTACAATTTGTTAATTAGACAATTAAGTCCCCTCAAGATGGTGGTTGAAGGGAGGGCTCTTCTTGCTTCTAGCAGGAGGTGGCCTGCATCTCTCTCCCCTCAAGATGGTGGTTGAAGGGAGGGCTCTTCTTGCTTCCAGCAGGAGGTGGCCTGCATCTCTCTCCCCTCAAAATTCTTATCTGGCCCTGAGGTGACTAGCTTAGCTAACTGCACTGAGGGTGAGTCTATGGGTCATAGTGAAAGAAATGAAAGAGGATATGAAAGGGGTATTAAATAGCCTCTGCTTCCACCCCCTCCAGACACAAATCACAGGAAATCTGCCCTCTATTCATTGAAGACTATCAAACCACCAACCATCCCTGCAATAGTGGAGCAGTTAAGGAAGCACAAAGTGAACAGGCAACTTGAAGGCATATGCACACTCCCATGTTAACTATAACAGCCAACCTGGAATAAATATGAGTGATTTTATCTAAAGATTTCTGGAGAAATTTTTCACAGCAGGCTGTTGAGTAGTATGAATTCTTTTGTGGAAAGATTTCAAAAGACCTCTAACCACTTGACACACCCCTACTATACTGCTCTTCAGATGCAATAGAAGCATTAAGGAAAAATGCCATAGGCCTTCAAGTAGGACCTAGCGCCAATGTTCTGTCAGATTTGTTTCAAGTGTTCCAACAGTGTTGCTTTAATCAATGTTAGCTTTCACTAATATTGCCTTTGTCTCACTTGTTTCATTGCTGCCAGGTCCCTAGAGGACCAGGGGCTGCTTTAAGTCCACTCTATGTGAGGGAATGCTCAGGCGCAACTGTCTCCACTGCACTAGGCATTTCCCTATTGCACAGATCAACCAGGGCTTCAACAGAATCACCTGCCAAGGCAAAAAGAAAACCCTCAAGAGCCATCAGGAAAACATCCAGATCCATCCTCCTCCTGGGTAAGATCATTTCAATCACTTCCCTAACCTTGCAGGGGCTGAGTCCCAGTGAATGTAAACCCAACCAGATAGAGCTCCATCTGTGGAAAAGCTCCTTATTCCCAGATCATTGTCATCCCAATGAGCACAGAAAATAAGGTAAAGTCTGCCCAGAAACATGAGTGCACCAAATACCATTTAGAGCAGACCATGGTGGATATGAAGTCCTGAAGTACTCCTGACAGGACTGTGTGTGCATAGTTATTGAGCACTGCAGAGAGTGAGCCATTGATAACTGTAAACATCTAGAACTTTTATATTTCTTGTGTTCACATTCCCTTGTTAACTTTGCCTGCCCTCTTTTTAGATGTCTAAACAATGTTTCTAAATGTTCAACTGAAGTTTTCAGTTACTGTAATGCTGGAAATCAGGGGACTGAATGAAATTTTCATTTAGGAGGTAGAATTCTTATTTGGGAGGGGTTATTTGGGAAGCTATTTATAAAAAGGCAGCCTTTTCCCTCTGGAACAACTTAGCTCCAAGGCAAGCCAAGCCAGGAGGCTGCTTCACCTTCCCCAATCTCCACCTGGGACACTGAGGCAGCAGAGGCATGGCTCCTGGGCAGGACTGAGGAAGAGGAAGCAAACACCTGCTTGACCCCGGAGGGAGCCCAAAGGGATGTGGAGCCAGGATGCCGGCACTTTCCCCCAGTCCACCAGGGCCACAGCAGTGGCAAGGTAAGGCAAGTGAGGGGGCATGACTTGGGAGGCAGATGTTAAAGTGTCACTCTTCCACCACCACCCCAACACCTGCTTGACCCTGAGGGAACCCAAAGGAATGTGGAACCAGGACACCGGCACTTTCCCCCATTCCACCAGGGCCACAGCAACAGCAAGGCGAGGTGAGGTGAGGCAAGCGAGAGGGCAAGGCTTGGGCCCTCTTGTGGAGCAGCTATAAGAGTAACATCTTCCCCCTGCCAGCACAGAGGAGTGGCGGTTTGCAATGCCTATTTCACTGCGTCCAGTAGTCCCTTATCGGCACGTGGAGGACAGAGGGCAGATGCTGAGGGTGACTAAGGAGGGAGTTGGGAATGGGGGGTAATGTACGTTGATGTGTGTAATGTAAAGGAGGCAGTCAGTGACAATTGCGGAGCAGCTATAAGAGCTGTGCAGAGAAGCAGGAGATATGGTGTTAACAGGACGAGGCTCTGTTATAGGGGAAGGTGAGATTGATGCCTAAAATCTATCCTGCCTTCCTTTAACCCTGTTAACCTGAAGAATGTGCCAACCCAAACACAGAACCTTTCTCTGCTCCTCTGTAATGCCAGGTAAATAAAAAATAAAGCCCATATATTATATGATCTGCTCTTAGATGAAGATGCTGATCTGGCATGTATCACAGAAACCTGGCTGGGGGACCATAGTAATGTAATTTGGGCTCAAGCCCTCCCAGCCAGGTATGCCGTTAGCAAGCAGGTAAGGGGAAGAGGGTGAGGAGGGGGAGTGAATGTAGTCCACAAGAACAACCTTACCCTGACTTGGATACCTGTCCAGCAATTAGACCACATCAAGGCTATTTACCTCTGCCTGAAGGCAAGAGATAGTCTGGGAATTCTGTTGGTATACCGAACACCCCGTTGCATAACAGACTCCCTAACTGAGCTGACACAACTGGTCTCGGAGCTGATGTTGGAAACTCCCAGGCTTATTGTTCTGGGAGACTTCAACATCCCCCTCGAGACCAGTTCTTCAGATCTTACAGGTGCAGCTCGGGAGTTCATGTGTGCCATGAAAAACATGGGCCTATAGTAGATAGTCCCCGGGCCTATGCACTGTGTGGGTGATTGAGAGGGCAGTTGCAAACCAACTCCAAGCAGTCTTGGATGAAACCAATTTTCTAGACCTATTTCAAACTGGCTTCAGGTCAGGATACGGAGTGGAAACTGCCATGGTCACCTTAGTCAATGATCTCCATCTGGGCATTGACAGGGGAAGTATGGCCTTGCTGGTGCTCTTGGACCTATCAGCGGCCTTCGACACCATTGCCCATGGTATCCTTCTGGAACGCTTGAGAGAGTTAGGAATCAGGGGCTCTGCTTCACAGCGGCTCTGTTCCTACCTCTCGGGTAGGTTCCAGATGGTGATGCTGGGAGACAGCTGCTCTTCTAAAAGAGAGTCAACATCTGGCATCCCTCAGGGCACCATTCTGTCTTCCATGCTCTTTAACATTTACATGAAGCCACTGGGCGAGATCATCTGAAGACATGGGGCGGGGTATTATCAGTATGCTGATGACCCCCAAATTTGTTTCTCCATGTCTTGGACTGCTTCAGTGACCAAGGATAACATCACGCCTTTAAATCACTGTCTGAGGTCAGTAATGGACTGGATGAGGGAAAGTAGATTAAAGATGAATCCAAACAAAACGGGTAGATCCGGGTATGAAGATATGTTCACCGGTCCTGGATGGGGTCACACTTCCCCTAAAGGACTGTGTTCGCAGCTTGGGGGTGCTCTGTGATTCATCACTTCAGCTGTAATCTCAAAAATTTGGAATGATCTGCCAGAGGAGATCCACCAAATCATATCTCTCGACGCATTCAAAAATGTGATAAAAATGGATCTCTTCCAGCAGGCCTTCCCAAACTGACCTCCTAATAGAACAAAACGACTACTGTAAACCAGTTCCCCCCATACTCCTACTCTAGTTTTTATTGTTTTAAGTAATGCTATTATCGATTGTATGGTTTTATTGCTTTATTGTTAAATTTATATGTGAGGGAGAGAGGAAGGGTTGGGGAGATTAAGTGAATGTTTTGCTATTTGTCTTTGTGATTTGTCTTACTCTTACTGTTACCCGCCTCAATCCTCAAAAAGGGAGAGGTGGGATACAAATAATAAGAATAATGCCCTTATTTACCACCCCACACCCCAATAAATCTCTTTTGGATTTCTGTATCTAGAAACTTACAGCAGAGTATCTGTAAGTCAAGTATTAGTATTCAAGCTTTCTCCTTTTGTTTTTAGTTTGGGAGATTTATTATTTGCCTAAAATGCTCCATTTGTACAAAGTGATATATCACTTGCCTTGCTATTTGCATATCCATAGCTCTTATGCTTTGCAGGCAAAATGATATGGGCTCAAACTACTGTCTTTTTTAATTCAGTTGATTCCAATGGGAGGATCAGGGCCATTCTTATCATTAGTCAGGGTGGGGCAGCCAATTCTGGCTATCATGCCAGAAAATGTTAATTATCTGCCACTATGGGCCTGGACAGACTGGCACTTTGTGCCAGCCTGGGCCCGAACTAGGGCTGCGGTAGGGCAGAGCATTCACATGCTCCCAAACCCTACCATGTGCCATGGGCACCATCTTGGCATGCCCCCATTTACATGGGGTGCACCATGATGATGTCTGCCGTGCACAGTGTGTAAATGGTGCAGTGCATGAGGAGTGTCACAACACCACTCCGCAGCAGTTATGGTGGCCCTTCTGCAGCTCAAAAAGAAGCCCCTTTTCAGGCCGTGTGTGCTTTCCGCAGCCTGCTTCCAGCGCAGACAGGGTCCCCTTTATGCCCCTATGTTATTATTGTATTTCTGTTGTCAGGGATAATGAGAGATGCTTGTGCCAAAATAGTTTGGTTGACTTTGGATTCTATCCATATTGTAGTTGTTGCATGCCTTCAAGTCATTTCTGACTTATAGGAGCTTGACAGACCACCTAAAAAGAGAGGTCTGGAGCCACCCTTTTCTGCTGTGGAGGGACACTGTAGCCACCAAACCACACAACATCCCTCCGCAGTAAAAAGAACCCAATTCTTCTGGGTTCTTTTTGCAGCACCAGTCTTATGTCACGAGTGCACCATTGGCACACTCATGATGTCAGCAACGCACAGCGACGTCATCATAGTGGCACCCATGTGGACAGGACGCTGCCATGATGATGTTGCCGTTACATACTAGGGTTCCAGACCATGTAATTGCTGCATGGTCCATAATCCTAGTATCACCACCACTATGCCGCTTTTGGGCCGTCTGTATCGGCCCATAGTGACTCTAGGGCAAACTTATCACAGAGTTTTCTTGGCAGAATTTGTTCAGGGTCAGGGAGGTGCCTTTTCCTCTAAGACTGAAAGAACAGGACTTGCCCAAGATCACCCAAAATAAATTTCTATGGCTGAGCAGGGATTTGAACCCTGGTCTCCCAAAGTCTTGATCCAACACTCAAATGACTGCAACACAATTGCTCATTTTTATGTTGACTTGGGCACTATTTGTTATTCTGCCCTAGGAATCAAAATATCTTTGGCCCTCTTAAAAGTGTTTTAGCACATGCCACTAGTATTTGTATTGCTTATATAAGATGAGTTGGATGATACTACAGTTAGGTGATTGAACTATCATATCCAATATATACTCATTGATGGTTTGGCATCAAACTGAGACCTCCACTGATGCTTTTTCCTGGGCCTGTGTTGGTAAAATGATTCTTTAGTACAAAGATGAGGGCATGCCTCTTCAAAATACAGGCCACATGTCAGAAAACAAGGATCAAGAATAAAAAGAAACACAGGTTGGAAAACAGAGACAATGTCAACATGATAAAAGTCAAGAGAGAGATAAAGTCCTGCTTTTAGGTACGAATCAAGTAGAGAATGAGGATGGAGAAGACCTGATTTGGCAGGAGTATGGAAAAATGTAAGTGTCTTTGAACACAAACCAGCAGTGTATATGAGTTTCCTATGTTTAAAAAGCTCATGCAATCTTAGACTACATTCAAGGAAGCCAAGTGTCAAAATAGGAGAAGCAGTAGTTCACCACTTTCCTGTGTCTGTCTAAATACTGAACTCAGTTATGTGACCACATTAAAGGAGGCTATTGACAGACTAGGCATGTGTGTGTAAGAGAGATATCAAGACAATGTGAGATTTGGAAACTAGGCCCTGTAAAATCTAATTGAAATACATGGATATGTTTAACCGGAAGAAAAGAAGATTTGTGGGAGATAACCAGAGTGGTTATGCTTCCAGAGCTGTATGGACATTTTCAGTGCCTATGACTTCTCATTAGGCCAGAAATGACCTTTCAGGTGACAGTCACTTTCAGGTGCTGAATTTTGGCTGTTTTCCCTGCTGTCTGGTTGTTGTTGTTTTATGCTGGGGGGGGGGTGAGGTTGAATCAGTGTTCAGGGACAAATGAGTTTTTCTGAACTCAGTTTGGCTGAAAAATGTGTTTTTAAGTTAAAACTTTTAACAGAAAAATTGGGCGGCTTGGCAGGCCTAATGGTAGCCTGAAGAGCATAAGAAACCCACCTCCTGAGCCCCTGATTCCCATTCTATTCCCATCTCTCACATAAATGATGCATCAAAATTGTTTTCTATTGCCCCAGATGGCAAGGCTAAAATTGTTGCATCGAAAAATGGAAGAAATATATATCAATTAGACATTAGGATACATTTCCTATTGTCAAAAGCTTGGTGTCAATGGAACTGCTTGCTGCATGATGTGGTGGATTCTATTTTACTGGAAATATTAAGCAGAGATTCAACAACAATTTGTCAGGGTTATTGCAACTGTGAGTCACCTGCTCACAGGGAGATGGACAAAGTAATCTCGAAGGTCCCACTCATATTTTATTATTCTTATGGACATGCAACATTATATTTCTGCTCTGGTGGAATGGATCTCTGCCCAAAAAAGATATTCTAACTAAATTCTTCTCTTTCAGCAGTAGTAGACCCAGTCTTGGAACCACTAGCATAGCAGTTGTATCACCAATGTGATTGTCCAGGAGTTAGCACCAGGCCAGTGTAATATTGCACTCCAGCAGTATAACAACATTTGATTAGCAATCCCCTCCCTGGGTGCAACTTGAAATTATGATTGTTTTGTAAACTGCCCAAAATGTAAGTGGATAGATTTGTTATTGTTGTTATTTTTAAAAAGCATCTAAGCAAATATGCTGGAATAAGTATACTCTTAGACAATAACTGAGGATGGTGTTCTAAACAATCATTTGCCAGTGACATAGCTTCATCCTGAGTTATGCAGTTTCCATATATAAAGATTTCATGCAGTTACTTAACTATTTAAGCACCTATTCTTAACCTTTGATTTCTGGTGTGGATTTATATTACATTATAATCTGGAATTCATTTTGGAAGTTGAAAAAATATTTCAAAGAAAAGATATATTTTTCTAACAACAACAACAACACGGCAGGAAAATGCAGTACTGTATCTGGTATTATGCTGTGTTTTACTGTTTTCCACAATTTTAAACTACCTGCAACACAATTGCACCATTTGGTGGACAGTCAAAATTTTAAAATTTGTTGAATTTTAACAAATAAATTAATTCATAGGCCACAGAATAATAAAAGAAGTTTCTCTTTTACTATTTCACACAGCTGTTCCTCAAGAAACCATGGGCTAAATCCAGTTATTTAGCCTCAACTGGAAGAAACACATGAATGGATTGTGCACAAGTGTTGATCTGCCAAGTTCTCAACAATTCAATGGGTGTAGCCTATTTAGGACTGATCATTGAATTTAGCCCCAAATTCTAACTCACAAAGTACTGAAGACAATACTGTTTTTTTCCAGGCAATGTGAGGTCTTTTGTATATAGCTTTCACCTGCAGCATATCCATGAAAGAAAGTGTTACAAAATGGATTTTAAATGTCAGGTGAGGAAATTTTCTACTGATCACAAACAGAGGGTAGTATTGTTTTAAAGTGGGGTGCAGGTTGGGATATTCTGCTGATAATGTACTGCAATAAACTGCTAATTCTTTGAAGATATTGTACTCTAAAATATGACGATGCACCATGCCAAGAGCCATACACAGGAATAGCCACAGGCATCCCACACCTGCTGCTTGGTAAGCCTTTCACAGATCAGTTGTGTTGAGTGGCCCTTACAAGCAAAGGCTCAGACAATCCTTTCTCTGGCTCCACTGATATTTGGATGTTCACCAAATGTTTCCATTTTAGCCATTTAAGACAATATTTACAGCAACAGCAGAGGGCCCGGTGCATATGTAAAATGTGTGGCTTTCTCACTCTTCCAAGCCATGCCAATGTAGTGAGCTCTATAATACTAGATACTAAGATATACTTAGGAGAATGTAACTCTCTGCATATGCAGTGTATATAAACAGTTCTCTGCTAGAACAGTGGATTTTTCTCAAATACCAAACCAAGCTGGCTCCAGCAATGTGCAGATAGCTATTATTCTTAATACAGAGGGATAGAAAAAGTCAGCAAATGAGTCCCATCAGTAGTTTCTCTGAGGCATGCCTATTTTCTAGATCAGTCTTTTATCTTTACATAACGTAGACCATTTGTTACAGAACACGACACCACACAGGAGTCTGGCATTCCGAAAGAATATCCATTGACCATTGACCATGATGGAGTGGACATGACTAACACCCCAGTTAATGACAGCTGATTTCTGGGTTGCAGTGAAATTCCAAAGCTACTGCCCAGCTTCCTTCATGTGAGAGGCCATGAGCAAGAAGTCATACATTTTATTACATGCCCAAAGGGTGTTGTGCTTCATGACTGAAGCAGTCAGATGACTGCATGTAGGAGGCTCATCGTGCCTAGATTCATCTTCAACACTTTCTCAAGGCTTCTGTGAAATAATAATAATAATAATAATAATTATTATTATTAATATTCTGATTTTTCGCAAAGGAATCAAAGTGGATTACAACACTATAAAATAACACAACATACAGTTAAAATTACAATAAGAGAAATAATCCCAGAACCCAGACCACCCCCAATCATAAAAACTTAAATGTAAACAAACTATAAAATGAGATTAAACAACGAAATATATAAAACATGCCAAGGCAAACATAAGATAATAAAATTGTGGGTGGATTGTACAAAAAGGTTATCCTATAGGAGTGGGGACAACAATATCGATGTCAATATCGATACTAGGATCAGTAACAATAACATCAGCAGTAGTCATGGTAATAGGGGGAGGCCAATCAAGGAAGCTACTCAGGAAAGGCCTGCCGGAAGAGATCCATCTTGATTACCTTTTTCAAGGCTTCCAAGGTGGTAATATAATGGATCTTGTCCAGCAGGTCGTTCTAGAGCCTGGGAGCAGCAGAATAAAAGGTCCTCTGGGTCACCTCAGACAGCCTGGTCTTCTTAGGTTGTAGCAGATTCTTCCCAGAGGACAGAAGTGTGCGGGGTGGATTATATGAAAGGAAGCACTCCTGCAGGTATTCTGGACCCAAGCCATGTAGGGCTTTAAAGGTTAAAACCAACACCTTGTATGTTGCCCGGAAACTAATGAGCAGCCAATGGAGCTATTTAAGAACTGGTATAATATGGGCAGTTTTTGAAGTGCCGATAACCAACTTGGCTGCCATATTCTGTACCAATTGGAGTTTCCGAACTTGGCACAAGGGTAGGCCCATATAGAGTGTGTTATAGAAGTCGAGCCAAGAGGTGATCAGTACATGTACTACTGTTTCAAGGTCTCCCTGCTTCAGGAAGGGGCACAGTTGGCGTATCAGCCAAATCTGATAACAAGTGGTCCTGACTATCGCATCCATCTGAGCCATCAGATGGAGCGATGAATCCAGGAGCTCTCTCAAACTGTGGACAGAATCCTTCAGGGGAAGTGTGACCCCCATCCAGAACTGGCTGACATAACTGCTTTCCCAGATCGGGGGTCCCTCTTACCTGAATTGTTTTCCCTCATCCAGTCCATTACCCCATTAAGACAGGCATTCAGAGGAGAGATGCCATCCTTAGTCACTTCATCAGTCTGAGACACAGAGAAATATATTTGGGTATCATTAGCATACTGATAACACCCCGCTTCATGTCTCTGGATGATCTCACCCTCCAGCTTCCTGTAAATGTTGAACAGCATTGGGGAAAGAATTGCGCCTTGAGGGACGCCCAACTTGAGCTCCCTCTTGGCTGAACAACTGTCCCCAAGTGACACTATCTGGAATCTACCCAAGAGGTAGGACCACAACCACTGCAAAGCAGTGCCCCTGATACCCAACTCACCCAGGCATTCCAGAAGGATACCATGGTTAATGGTATCAAAGGCCGCTACGAGGTTCAAGAGCACCAGCAGGGTCACACTTCCCCTGTCGATGCCCAGGCGGAGGTCATCGACTAAGGCAACCATGGCGGTCTCAACTCCATAACCCGTCCTAAATCCAGTTTGAAATGGATCTAGAAAATACATTTCTTCCAAGACTGCTTGGAGTTGAATGGCAGCTGCCCTCTCAAGTACCTTGCCTAAAAATGATAAAAGTGAAACTTGCCTGTAGTTATTTCTGTCCAGGGGGTCAAGGGAAGGCTTTTTTTAAGAA
This sequence comes from Urosaurus nigricauda, assembly GCA_034509955.1. NCBI lineage: Eukaryota > Metazoa > Chordata > Lepidosauria > Squamata > Phrynosomatidae > Urosaurus > Urosaurus nigricauda. The sequence goes on from JAOEGL010000001.1 coordinate 320,060,129, forward strand.
GTGATTTAACCACTGCCTCTTTGAGCAATATGGGAGACAGCCTTCCCTGAAAGATGCATGAATTATGTTTTTAGCAGTACAGTGGTACCCCGGGTTACGAATCCCCCGGGGTACGAATCCCCCGGGGTACGAAAGAGCCGGGGCCGCAAAAATGGCCCCGGCTTACGAATAAAACCCCAGGGTAGGGGAAAAAAACCGCGCGGCCCCTTTAAATTTGCCGCGCGGTCCGGCAAAAAAAGCGGTCCCCCGGGTTACAAAGACTTCCGGGTTACGAAAGTAATCCCGGAATGGATTACTTTCGTAACCCGGAGGACCACTGTATCATGATGGTATCTCCCCCATGGATGGCCAGCCAAGATGAGCAAGGATCGAGAGAGCAAGTAGTTTTTTTCATACTCCCAAGGAGCTTGTCCACATCTTTGGTACTAACCAACTCAAATTGATCCAGAATAACAGTATAGGCAGAGTCGCTGGATACCTCTCCTGTCACCTCTGTCATAAGGCTGGCATCCAGATCAGCTCTTATCTGAGGGTTTTTTTGTCTGTGAACTGATTGTTAAAAGCATCACAGCAGGCTTTTTTTGGTTCTAATAAAGAATTCAGAGTGGGGGGCATTTGAGCTAAGTCCCTTACCACCGGAATAGCTCTGCTGGACAAGACTTCGCAGACGTAATAGATGCAGAATAGAAGGACTTCTTAGCTGCTTCTATTGCCACTCCATAGGATTTAAGAAATACCCTACGGTGTGTCTTATCAGGTATGAGTCGATGTTTCTGCCAGCAGTGCTCTAGCCATTATCCAGCCCGTTTCATTATTTTGAGATCTTCAGTATACCACAGATTACGATTAGGAGCGAGTTGGAAAGAGCGCTTGGGAGTGATAGTGTCAATTATTATTATTATTGTTATTTGTATTTCCTGCTTGTCTTGAGGATCGAAGTGGGATTACATCATTAAAAGTTACAATATAACATACAAATATAAAATTATAAAATCCTAATAAAATTTACAGCCTTCACACAGTATTCCAACAATTGTCCTTAAAAGTGGGGGCTGCAGCTGTGAATGCCCTCTGGGAAGTAGATTATAGTCTTGTAGTCTTGTATTGCAATATTCTAATAGATTCTTCCCAGAACTTTTAAGAGTGCGGGGAGGATTATGTAGGGAGAGGCATTCCCACAAGTAGCTTGGACCCTAGTCATGTAGGGCTTAAAAGGTGATAACAAACACCTTGTACTGTGCCCAGAAGCTGATTGGCAGCCAGTGAAGTGATTTTAACACCGGTGTTATAAGGTAAAATCTAGATGTATTAGTGAACAATCTGGCTGAAGCATTTTGAACTAGCTGAAGCTTCCGAACTTGATACAAGGGTAGCCCCAAGTAAAACACATTACAGAAATCTAAATGAGAGATTACATGTGCCATTGCTTCAAGGTCCTTTTGATTCAAGTAGGGACACGGCATATCAGCCGAAGCTGGTACCAACCACTCCTGGCCATCGCATCTACCTGAGATGACAGATGTAGGGATGGATCCAGGAGTACTCCCACACTGCGAACTTCATCCTTTAGGGGAAGTGTGACCCTGTCCAGGACTAGTTGACAAATTCCCATCCCTGGACCTGGAGTACCTATCGCTAGTATCTCCATTTTCTCTGGTTTTAACTTGAGTTTTCCCCCCCTCATCCAGCCCATTACTGACCCAAGACCCAGGGGAGAAATGCCATCCTTAGTCACTTTAGCAGTTGGAGACATGGAGAAATAAATTTGGTGTCATCAGCATACTGACAACACTGTGCCCCATGTCTCCAAATGATCTCTCCCATCTCTGGTAAGATTGTTGTTCCAAGTATTGACAAGAGCTTCAACAGAATCACCAGCATTACCAACCATCAAACCCTCTAGGGCCTCTTGGAACCTAGTGGGTTCCATCAACCTTTGAGGGCAGACCATTTTAATAGGTCCTCCATCCTCAAGGGGGGGGGGATAGTGGCTTTCAGTGCAACCTTGACCAGGAAATGATCCATCCATGACAATGCGGAGATGCTGACTACCTCCGCCCATGGATGTGCCTGTTCCGTACAAAAGACCACATCAAGTGTATGACCTGCGCAATGCGTGGGCTCAGAGACTATCTGGGAAAGGCCCATGTTTGTCATGCAAACCATGAACTCCTGAGCTGCACCAGATAGATTAGTTAAACCGGCCTTGAGGGGGATGTTGAGGTCACCCAGGACTAGAAGCCTAGGCAACTCCAACAACAGTTCCAAGACCAGTTGGAAGGGTCCTTGGAAAATTCAGACTTGATTTCATGCCATGAACTGAATAATCAGATAATTGCTCACTTACCTATCCATTGGATCCATATCCCAAAGTTCTAGTCACTTCCAGTTTCAGGTAATTCATATGGTCAGTTAAATATGAACTGTGTCAGAACTTGATAACTTACTTTTTTGGAATATAGGCACCAGAATCCCCCAACCAGCATGACTACTTCCTTAATGTTACATGCTTCTCATGTAGAAACTCCCAATTACATGGAGAGTTATCTAGGCTCCCAGTGATACAGAGTATTTGGCAGTGGTTTTGGAAGTCTCCTGTGTGTGTGTGTGTGTGCGCGCGCGCACACACACACACACACACTTTTATAGCCTGTTATTCAACTTTGAAAGTACAGAAATCCTCTTTCTGGAGCAGCTCAGTTCTCATAAATTCAAACAAATCAAAGCATTGTAGTAGAACAACCATTGGATTGTAAAACCAAATAAAGTTAGGACCTAACCAGATAGATAGATAGATAGATAGATAGATAGATGATAGATAGAACCACAGGAGACAGGGGAATCTAAAGAAAGGTCTCTGGTAGAGATTTCACCATATGATGAAATATGCAATATGATCAAATCTCCTGGATCATAGGGCTGGAGCAACTTTCATATGAGAAATGATATTAATTGTTACAGCAGGATAGAGGTGGAAACTTACATTGATGAAACAGCTGCTTCTTAAATCAGAAACAGAGTTTGAACAAGTTGGGTTTTTTGGTTTTGGCTTTTCTGTGTGTGTGTGTGTGTGTTTAAATCATAGGTCCTAAAATTTTGTCTTGCAGGCTGTGGGATTCTGGGAACCAAAAAAGCAATGTTTCTAAGTTCTGATTCAGATAACATGTAGGGCCTGCCTAAATGTTCCTTTTCTTTCACACAAAGTATTTGAAAGCTACTTCCATGTGATTACTTAGCCTGCCACTGCAGTAACCTTTGCCACTTCCAAATTTCTCATTACATCTCCATGCCTTGTCTGTGGAAGTTACTTTTGTCTGAAAAAGTTACTTTTTTCAAAACAATTCCCAGAAGCCTGTAACTGTCAAAAGCCACACTGGGAGTTATGGTCCACCCTGGAGCAGGAAAGGGAGTTTGGAAAAATGGAAAGATTCAAAGTTACAGTTCTGATCATGTGAACTGAATATAATGGGCCAGCATAGCACTGTTAATGCTTAAAGAGAAGGTTTAAAAGTAAAACTTCTATTATAAAATTGCCTGGGCCTATTTTATCCGGTAATTTGTGGGGTCCCAGCCACATACCACAAGAGACTCAAAAACACACATTCTGCAGAAATACACAAGTGGTAAAGTAGGTGGCAGAAGATTCAGGGTAAGAAAAAGCAACTTGGAAATGGGTTGCTAAATGTCGTTAAAAGTAATTTTTCCAAGGTCCATCAGCCCTAATATGTCTTGTGATTCTGCCTTTACTCCTCATCTCTGGTTTTCTCTCTGATCCTATGATCTGCTTTGTTTTCTAATCCTGATTACTCACTCTTAATAGTTCCTAGCTTCTGACTGTACTCCAGAAGGCTACCCATGCCCCAGCCCTAAGACCTGCACTCCACTGGAGACCGACGGGCTTCTTTGAAATTGAAATCCATCATTACTGCCATCATCTATTGTGCTACTGTACACAATTTTAAAGATAGCATCTACTTCAAATGAACATAATTTAAATACCAGTTAAGACATAACAGGTGGATGTAGCATATGACAGTAGGAGGGGAAGGGAGGAGAAGACATGTGTAACAGTAATAAGAACATAAGATTATGTAGATGTGCTGTGTGCATAATTGACAGGGTTACTTTTTAAATTAATGATTCATGGGTGTTTTGTTAGACTAGCTGGAACACATTCTTGATTAGAGAGCTGTCTGTCTCATTGTCAATTTTTAAAATAATTATCTAGGATATTTATATTAAAGATTGCTCCTATTTTCATTTTCATTTATGCTGTTTTCATGAATGCTATTCAGTTTCATTTATGCCATTTAATCCCCCCCCCCCCCCCACACACACATGCACAAAATTAAGTGATATTTTTCTGGATCCAGAGCTTTTCTAAGGGAGACACTTAATACATTGCACTTAAAACTGAACTATTAACTTGAAGGTGCAACAAAATGATATGCAATATGCCTGTCTGCATGGTTCTAGAACTCAGTGAGGCTGGTCCTTCAGCATAAGCAACTGCCTTATATCAAGTCTGCCTTACACATATTGTCTACACTGACTGGATGCATCTCTCCTGGGTTTCAGACACCTGTCCTAGACAGAGCTGAAACAAGACATTTTGCTGGTGGAGATGAAACATAAGATGGAGGCTTGCAAGTCTTAAGAACATAAAACAGGCATCTTACCTCAGCACTGATAACAAAATATTGTTCTCCACTCCTCTGAGTCACCAGATAAATTTAAGGGACCCATGGGATTGTGTGCCCTACATTCTAATGTTCAAAACAGAGGAATAGTCAGACGCTCAAAAGGAAGTGCAGGTTATGACTTTTAAAATGCTATACTGCTTGGATCCAAACTGTCTGCATCTGAGGAAGTAGCTCATGGTGCCAGCTTCTTTCTTCCAGTTAGTCACAAAGGTGCTACAAGATCCCTTTGCATAATGATTTTTCCGGGCTAACACAGCTATACATTTGAATTTTGTGTGAAACAATTTATTTCCCAATATGATCCGACCCAAATTTAAGATCTTCAGGAGAGGATTTTCCCTCAGTCCCACCACTTTCATAGGCTGCTTTGGTGACAACGCAGAAGAGAGCCATCTCAGTGGCTGCTCCCAGGTTGTGGAATTCTCTTCCATGGGAGGTTTGATTGGCTCCATCTCTGCCCAATTTCCACCAGCAGGCAAAGGCCTTTTTCTTTAAACAGGTCTTTGGGTTTCAATCCATATGGCAGAAGGGGCTTTTATTGAAGTGTGCTGTGTTTGTATCTTTTTATTATGTTTTAAATATGTTTTAAACTGTTTTAACCTTTCAGTATTTAAAAATAATTGTTAATTGTTTTTAAACTTTTTACTAATAATTTTGTGGGGGTTTTAGTTGTACAGTTGGCCCTCCATATCCACTGATTCTGTATTCACAAATCCTTTTGAAAATATTTCCCCCAAAAAAGAATTCCTAAAAGCAAACTTGATTTTTTTCCATTTTATATAATGGACATCATTTTACTATGTCATTGTATATAACAAAACTTTAGTATCCACGGATTTTGGCATCCATGGGGGGTCCTGGAACCAAACCCCAGCAAATACCAAGGGCCCACTGCTTTAAATTGTTGTAGGTCTCCTTGAGTCCTGTGCTGGTGGAAAGGCAGGATTTAAATAAAATAAAACAATAAAAATCGAATCAAATAAAAAACAGAAACAGCTGAGTTGGGGAGGAGCTTCTGCCACCCCTGGCATCTGCTGCCCATGGCAGTCACCTTCATATTGGTAGAGTCAGCCTATCTGGAGATGGCAAAGGTGGAACCTGAAATCTTTTACATACAAAATACTTGCTCTGCCACTGAGCACAGGCCCTTCTGCAATTTACAGTGGATGCCACTAAGAAAACCTGCTATGGACCATGACCTCACAACAGTCTGAAGTGAGTTTTGGAATTAATTTTAGTACTGGAAAAGTTGTCTCTGCTGGGACATAAATCTGGAGAACCACAAAAGATAGGGATGAAATGCATCCAGTTTCAGTAATTTCCTGGCACATTTGAAAAGAAAAGCAGAGAAAAGCTGTAAACATTTCTAGCATTCTGTTTTTTTGTGCCCCCCCTCAACACCACTTCTTTAAGGAACAGGCTCTGTGTTTTCTTAAAAACAGAGCACAACTTCAGTTTCTTTCAACTTCCAGTTCCTTTATTAGCTCTCAAAAATCTCTCCTTGGTTAAACACACACACACGCCCACCCACACCCCCCCCCCCCCGTTTTGTTCTCTTCCATTTGTACCCTTTTTGGATGATGAGTTGTCAGCTCAATTGATTCCAATAGGTTAGAGACAGTTGCAATGTGCATTTGTGCAAGCCATTTGTTCATTCACCACACAGTATTCTGTCTCTACGGTGACATGCTGTTTGTCTTCATGGCAATGTGGAACTTGGATAAAAACACTCCCGTAACCTCCACTATAATTGCTCAAATATTAAAAGCTGTTGAGTAGGAAGGGGATGCAAAGTTTTGCAAGGCCTCCACAAATCATTGTAATTTTGCACAAATAAATGCACACTTGTTGCCCTTTTATTGTAGATGAGCTTTATGCCTTCACTCCCTTCTGTTGCAGAGATATCACATGTTGCCAGCATTCAAACCACAATATGACATTTCTGGGGAAATGCCATTTCCTCTCATCAGACAATTCAAGACCTGACTGATTCTTATCTTGTATGGTCGGTATTTGCTGAAGCATGGCAGGCACTATTGATAAAGTAAATGAGGAGCTATGATCATTCCTTTATTCAACTTGTCACATGTCCAGGCCATTTTGTTATGTGTCTATGGAGTTTACCACATGGAGGGCGAACTGGTAAAATCCTGTGCAGAAACAGTATTTTAAAATCCAGGTGTTGTTTGTCAAATGTGTTGGCATGAAAGAGAAATAATATGAAAATAATCTGAATGGAAAGCTCCTTTGTACTATCATTATTATTATTATTATTAACCTTTATTTATATAGCGCTGTAAATTTACACAGTGCTGTACATACAATCTTATATTTAGATGGTTCCCTGCCCTCAAGGCTTACATTCTAAAAGAGACAACACAAAAGGAGAAGGGAAAGGTGGTGGAAAGGGGATGAGGTTCAGTGATTCTTCTCTCCCTCTGGGGTCTGGACCAAGGCAGATGGACTAGAGGGAGGGCTCAGCATACATAGTTAAAAGGAGGCATCCTGGGGCAGACGACACAATCCTGGGAACGCTTCCCTAAACAATATAGTCTTAAGTTAAATTTTGAATCTGGTTAGAGAAGTGATGAGGTGGGGGGAAGAAGGTTCCAGGAATGAGGGGCAGCAAGTGAGAAGGAACGAATCCGGGACAGGGCAGTGGAATCCTCGGCTGGGACAGGAGACCTTGACTACCAGAATGGAGGGTACGAGAAGGAGTGTGAGGAGAAAGAAGTTCAGACAAGTAAGGAGGGGCCAGTCCATGAAGGGCTTTGAAAGTCAACAGCAAAAGCTTGTACTGGATGTGGAAGGGGAAGGGGAGCCAATGAAGGGAGGAGAAGAGAGGAGAAACATGGTCAAAGCAGTGAGCGGATGTGATAATACGTGCAGCTGAATTCTGGACAGAGATTAAAGGATGGAGGTGAGAGAGAGGAAGCCCTGTCAGGAGAAGGTTACAATAATCTAGTCATGAGACCACCAGGGCATGGACCAGAGTCTTGGCAGTAGAGGCTGAGAGGAATTTAGCAAAAGTAAAAAGGAGCTGGTTTTGACAACTTTGCATTTGGGTTATTTTCACATTATTTCTCTTTCATACGAATATTGTCTGAAAAACATCTCACAAATGTGTGGGTTTTTTTTCAACTTTCTGTTTGGGTTAACCCCAAACATCATCTGAAAAGCAAACCTGCAAATACTGGTTGATTTCAGTTTAAATTTAGTTTCTGCACGGGATTCATCCTGTGTGATAAACTCCTACGTTTTTGGTTTTTGTGTACTAGACCCAATAATTGTTTAGTAATCGATGCAGTTTTGTCTCCCAAGCTTCAGTTGGTATATCATGTTTATTACACCACACTTTCTTCAAGGAGCATCATTTATCCACATACTAACTCTAGGAACTTGTTTCAGCAGAAACAAAATGAGCTGCTCAAGGCTGTCTGGTGAACCTAGTGGCTGAATAGAGACTTGAAGCCAGATCTTTCTAGTCCAAATCCACCTATGCAGCACTACTTCTCTACAGCTAATGTCCTATGCATACTTGCTTAGGAATAAGCCTTACTGAACTCAATAAGACTTACTTCTGAGCAGACATGTATAGAATTGTTCCATAATTGTTCTTCTTATATACACTTATGCAGACATATGAGCAATCCTTGTGCAGTGCAGCCCCCACATCTTGCATAATTGTAGCAGTTTGATACCAATTTAACTGCCATGTCTCCCGTCTACAGAATACTGATATCTGCAGTTTCATCAGATCCTTAGGATTCTCTGTTAGAAAACCCTAGTGCTGTAGTTCAGGGGAGTGGACCAGAGCTCTGTGGCAGATAGTCTTGTGTACTTCAGCAAACTACAAACCACAGAACACCTTAGGCTGGAACCATGGCAGTTAGTATTAGCATCAGAGTATTGTGGTTTTATAATCTGGATACACCCCTTGTCTCCACAAAGGAATTCCTTCATATGTTGATCTCATAGATCACCTAGCCTGTAAAAATTGTAATAGCCTTATGTACTGCTTATTGGAGAAAGGTTCATCTGAAGAGAAGGAGATGGTTGGTACCTATACTTATTCCTTCCTGCTGACAGAATGTGCATACCAGTAATCTCTTTTTCCATCCCATCTCTACCTCAAGAAGTAACTTTAGAACATAGATATGGGAGATATGTGTGTGCTGTCTCTCTGTCTCTCTGTGTGTATGCATAACAGAGTGGAGGAGGTAAAACCATGAATGTTCACACCAGATTGGCGAGTGAGCCTGATATTGACAATTATTCTTCACCCACTTGCTACCAGTGCCACTGCAACCTCTGTAAAAGTAACCTAACCTTGTAAGGGAGGCTTGTATCTTAATATAAGAAGGAACACATTGCATCAGACAAAGGACTACCTAGGCCAGACAACCCCCTAAGGGCCAAATAGTTGCTTTTGGCATACCCACAAGCAGGACATGGTGGTCAAGAAGTTTCCCAAAGGCCCAATCCTATCTCCAAAAAAGATTCAGATAGTGAAAATGTGAGGGAAACCCCCTTTATGTGGCAATACTCTTGTTCTTAAATTCCTTCCAAAGGAAAGAAGGCAAATTCTGATGGTGTTGGAGCAGCTAGTGATGTTTTGCTTTCATTTTGATGGCACTGAATATGTAATGGAATGTTTTGCCCCTTCTCATTCTAATTTTAAAGCCTCTGATGATGATTTTATAGTGTTTTGTTTTGCTGCTTTATATATTCCCATTTTGGAGCTCTTGTTGGGGTGAAAAACAACAGACAGACATAAAAATAAACAAGCTGAGCTGCCTGAGAAGAAAGTTCATATTTCTTTGTAACAAATCTTTACAACCTGTGGCTTCTATTATTTTGTGCCATGCTGATCACACAACTCTACAATATTTTGCCTCTCCCTTTTTGCCCAATATTTGCTTTCCTTCTCTTGTGCACCCTCTTTCTCTAGCCTATGAGCTGCCAAGATATAGTTCTGTTTATAATTGTTATGTACCTAACACATTTTAAGCCCTATACCAATAAATAGCCCTCAGATTTTAAAATAAAATCCCTAGTTTAAGAGAGATGATTAATTTCTACTTTACTCTGGTAACTCATTTGTAAATTTGGGATAGCACTTCCCTGCCTCCCAAAGACAGTGTTAAAACTGACAAATGATTCAAAAGTGCTCAGGTACTATACAGCTGGGATCCTACTGCCATCTGTCTGATGGCCAACAACTGACCTAGGTCAGCTACAGTCATAAAAAGATAACTGTGATGAGCCTGGACTGTATAAAGGCTCGCCCTAATTTTGACAGTAATGAGCTTGATCCTGGTCAAACTGACATGGTTTGTGAAGACATATTTGCCAATATGTTTTTGTTTTTGCTTACATCTTCACATAAATAACTTGTTCAGATGCTCATCAGATCACTGGATTTGCTCACTGAACCATGTGAGAGAATTCTCTGAACAATGGAGAGATTAAAATGGGAATAAAAAGAGCTTAAGGACTGTGCCAGACAACTTCATAGGGCATTATTTTGCAATGATTGGGCCCTGTGCCAGTTCCAGTAAAACCAAAGCTTGTTGACTTTGATGTGACTGCTCAGGTGTTTGAATTACTCAGTCCTGGTGTACAGATGTTTAGCCTTTGATTGCTGTGACAAGGATGGTTGCCTTTATCTTTTAATAGTTGAAAGCCTTCACTTAGTCAATATCTAACCTCAACCATTTTGATGAGTGTTAGAAACACAGTTTATCTTCAAGAAATATTTGGAATGTCTTGTTTTGTGAAAAACTCTTAATGTTCTCTACAACCCCATACTGTTTTACCTCCTGGATGTTGTAATTCATAACTCACCCTCTGGAATCTGAAGAAACTAAAGGACACAGAGGAGCCAAGAGTTTATGGCTCCAGCTAACAGTGGCCTATCTGAGTTTGAAGAGCTGAAAGTTGAGGATCTGGGGACCCACTCCCCTGCAGGACATGTCAGAAGATGCACCTCCTTCCTTTGAAAATTGTAGAAGAGATAAAAAGATCTCCGTAGGTCCCAGCATCTATTCAATAGGAAACACTGACTTATTAAGTACCCGGTGTCTAGAGACAGCTGCCTATAAATCTCCCAGCAGCTTCTTGGTATCTTTGTTGCTTGCAGCCACTCTTTCTTGATGAGTGACAGCACTCTTAGTGTTTGTGTACTCTTGACCTTGTATGGGCTGTGACAGATTACTCTGTGTTTTACTCTTGGTTGGCTTCATTTATCTGTATTACTGACTTGGTTTAATGACTTTTGGACTGACCAACGACCCTGTTCTTGTTCCTCCCTTCATCTTGCTGGATAACCTGTGGCTGACTTGGACTGGATTGCCTATCCTACTGCTGTTTGCCATAAAACCACCCAACTGTCTGGTTACTTGCTAACTGTAGCATGGGACAAGGTTGAATAACTGGGACCATCTCTATCTCATTCCCTCTTAGATTCATAATCGTTGACATCATTAGCCTAAATTACAACTCTCTCTTTACTCATAAAGTATGCATTGGAAAGTGTAAAACACACCTCCTTTAGGCATCCTTTTGCTGTATGAGTATCTTCAACAAAATGGCTAAATCATATTAAAGAGAAGCTATTTATTTTATGGCTGCACTCTTGCCAGTGCAAGCTGGTGAATCTACTCTGGGTGCTGAACTTTAAAGGATCTATGCAAAGTGGTCAACATATTTGGGGGCATGGATTCAGCACCATGGATAGTGCCTTTAAAATAACAACATTTATTTATGACACCTTTTTTAACAAATGGCAGAACGCCAGACATATATAATCAAGGACAAAACAATAAAACTAACACTGTCATACAACAAACATAAAAAACCCCACCCACCCCCACCAGTTGCTACTCATAACAGTTCAACTACTTTAAACTAATTTGTATTTGCATACATATTTATGGTTTAGAAATATTCACTAAGGGTAGATCTATAAGATTGAGTGGGGGGGGGGGGTATTTAAAATTTGTAAGTGTCATAATGGGAAAACAGATGGCAGCTAACTTCCTTAAAACTAGTTTACCCTTGGGAAAATGCCATCAAAACAGTTTGTGAAGCACTGCAAGGCAGAACTCCATAAGAGGATATGCAGTTGCTAAGGGAGATGTTTTCCTCTTGACTCCTAATATGGCAATTTGACTGGACCAGGAACACCAAGACTTTCAATCTGTTTTAGAGATTTCTCTCCATTAACTGAGTAGCTTTAGGAGCACTTGGTTCATACACTTGTGATGCAGAGGTAAGAAAAGTCCACTGGGTGAATTCTTTTCAAAAAGGCTTTCTTTTGTCTAGGTCACATTTGAGATGGCCCTTTTTCTTGATTTAAAGCAAGGATGAACAACAGTCATGGGTTTGGGGGTCAGCTTTCTAAATAATATCCATTTAAAAATAACTATTTTTTGAAGTTGAGTTTCAGGGGCCCCTGAAAACTAACTAAAAGGTAACTTGCAATTGACCTCCCTGTTTGGCAAGAAGAAAGGTAGCTAGGGAATTTGGGGAGGTAAGGGCCAGAAAAATCAACCTTGGGGAATCTGCATGTGGCCTCACGGCTTCATTTTGCCTGCTTCTGATAATAGGGGGCCTGTCTCCCCCAAACTTTGAGGCTGCCTACCATAATACATAAACAGTAGCTATGTGAAGTTTCCAGTAGTGAAATTCAGGATTGTAACCAATTGCAAAGGCTTCAGTGAAGAGTCTCCTGACTTTCATTTATCTGTCATTCCAGAATAGTTTGACAGTTACGTTAAGTAACTCATTAGCTTTGTACTAGTGCAATGTTTGTCATCATCATTAAGGCAGTTTGTAGGTTAGATTCCATAACTTTATTTCATGTTCATTTTTGTTGTTTTTTCCCCTGAGCTATAGTGTCTTCATGAAGGGAAAAATATTGTCACTGAGACAGAACTTGCAGTCATCACGCATGGTTTAATGTGATCAGAATAACACTGACAGCATGCGCAGTGACAAAGTTGTGTTTACAGTTAGATGGATGGCTAAATAGATGTTAAGCAGTTGTAGTTGTGATTTGGTAATGATTCTGTCTTTTTTAAAAAATGTGAAATAGAATCTACCAGCTAAAACTAATGAGCACAAAACTACATTGATTTGGCCCAGGGTGGACAAATAGAACATCTGGCATATTTGGCACCAATGACACAGCTGGCATTGTTGGAACTGTTTCTGCAGAAGGTACAGATGCAGAAATGGGAGAATTGGTACAAACAGTGCAGATGGAACAGTTGGAACAGATGACAGTGGGCAGAGCTGGCGATGCTGGCACAGGTGTCATAACCTCAACAGCTGGCACAAGTTGTGACAATCCTGGGATTTCTTAGTGCAAGGCACATGTTCATTTTGGCTTTGGCTGCAGAGAGATAAGAGCATTTTATAATTAGTAAATGTGCCATTTAAAAAGGAACTTCCCCCCCTCCCTATCCTTAAGGACATCCACCTCCAACTGTTAAAGCTTGGAATGCAGAACATTTTTGCAAATTATAATTTCTCAGAGAAAGCTGCAATTGATAAATACAGATTTAATAGAAGGCAATTAGACATTTTTAATTCTCATATAGATAATAATCACGAATAGGATTTCTTCACGAGAGATTTGTTGAAAAACATGTTCAGATCTGTGTCCCGACTGCAGAGATTAAAGCAAGCTTTGTCATAAAGCCAAAGCTTGTTTACCATCAAAATGGTGGGTTATATTCTCCTATATTCTCCTAATGCATGATGTATCACAGTGAAATGGAAGCTGATAAACACCAGTGTGAACAGAATGGCATTGGGGGAGTTCTGACAAAAATGTGTTTCTTGTTTGCTTAGAAAATGAATTGTCCACAAAAGCTTAGAATTATGAAAATATCTTTTCTTTCTTATATAAAAGGAGATAATCCAGAATTCCTTTTCCATCTGAAAAACACTTGTGTCCTTAGTACTTACAGCTTTCAGGTAACTCTCATGATAGAAAAGCTTTAGCCCAGACTGAAGAGACAAATGAGATGAAAATGTACTCTTTAATACACATGAAAAGAAGTTCTCAGCATTCCATCATGTTCTAGCATACTTAAGTATTTGCATTTTTTGTGATAGACTCAAACTAACTTGGTCAAATTAATACCACTCTGAAATCAGTGGTACTTAAATAAACTGTGACTATCTTGATCCATTAATTTCAATAGAACTTTAGTTCAGTACCAGCTTAGTTTCGATCTGTGCTACCCGAGGTGACTTGGTAGCATGATCTAAATATTTTAAATTGGGCTAAGCCCATGTGATTGGGTCACTTTAAATTTCTCCAAATTACATGGGAGTACTTAGATATAAGATAATTCCCTTTGATTTTGAAGGGATGCTTGCCTTTGTTTAGACAACACTATTAATCCTGTTTATACAACTATTTACTCCCTGTAATTTAGTTATTGCTGTATGCCTTCAAGTTACTTCCAACTTATGGCAATTCTAAGGTAGACCTATCATGGAGCTTATTGGCCCTGAGGGTATATGACTTGCCTTTGAGACTAAAAGTCAAACTCCTAGTGTGTAGTGGGGGTGGGGGTGAGTGTTATTCCCTCCACTATTTTCTCAGATGTAGCCCCATTACATAATGGAATGTCCTTGGCTTGCATTCACATTTGGAGTACAAAAACATTTACTTTGTTGGACTAGAGCTCCCAGAATCTACCAATCAAAATGGGCCACAACTCCCAGAGTTGCTGTGCTGGGTGGTGGTATTTCTGGAAGTTTTTAAAAAGTAACATTTCCATGCTCTGCTCATGTTGTCATCTTTTCAGTAGCAGATAAAGGGTTTTCTCTCTGGTAATTTAGATTTTAGATTTTTAAAAATTATATTAAAAATACAGCCTCTTCAAATATCTGTTCTGGTGTTTATTCTGACTCTTGCTTTGAACCTCATTTATTGTATAAGGTGCCCCAACAATTTTTTTAAAATTAAAAAATGTCATAAAAACACTGCTAGTGGTAGTGGTGATCCTTTCTTTGATTAAACAGTTCAGTGAGCACTGTCATTTATTTATTTTGAATAATTTATAGATTGTTTATCATAAATAATATCTATGTGGTGTACAGCTATAGAATAAAAAATAGCCTTTAAATGATAAAAGAGCATGTGTGGTGCAGTTGTCTCAATGTTGGACTAAGACTCCAGGAGACCAGGATTTGAATCCCTGGAAAGGATTTGAAGCCATGTAAACCCACTAGGTGACCTTGGGCAAGTCCGACTCTTCCTCCTACGAGAAAGGGAATGGCAAACCTTGTCTTACCAGTGTTGCCAAGAAATCCACCTTTGGGTCACCATAAGTTGGAAACAATCTGAAAGCAAACAACAACAGGAAGTATCTAAAAAAACTTTTTAAAAAAGCAAACATCACAGAAAGGTGTGAACAAAAAGGGGAATGCAGAAAACATTGGTGCCTTCAGGAAGCATCTAAAGGACAAAACAGAAGCTGAATTCGTCTATCAAGGTGAAGGGTGCTGGGTGGTGTGATGGGAAAAACTTGTTTCACAGTTCTTCTGAGACCATAGCTATGGTAGTTAAGTTCAACAAAACATGGTGAATGGACTGCATTTTGAAATACCACTCAGGTGATTCCAAAACCATACTCTCCATACTGTCTTGATTTGTCAGGGACAGTCCCAAATAATCCTCTGTTGTCCTGCTTTTTCAGATCCTTTTAAAATGTCCTAATTTCTCCATCCTCCTCTGATTTTCCTCCTTACTTCTCAGTCTACTTCAATTGATGCAAACTGTGTTCAAAGTGCAAAAGCTTTCAGCAATTGGGAGAGCACAGTAGTGAGTGGAATCTTGTTCATCCCACTAGGCCCATGCAAAAGCAACTGCTGCAGCTTCTTCTAGCATGTGTGTTCTAGATTAATAACTTTTGTGATCTTGACCTCGTGTTGATGCTACTTGGCCACACATGTCCCAGTTTTCATCTGGGAAATGTTGGAGAGTATGTGAAATCAACTTCCTTACAGTAACCCTTGGAGGTCACACGGGAGGAGGGTAGATTTAGTGCCACCTCTACAGCCCCTCCTCTCACAGGGGTATTATGTTTTCATGTGTATTGAGTACAAAGATGTATTGACTCATTTAAGAATTCAATATCTGTGTCTTGCTTCAGCTTGAACCTGAGCAATAATAGTGATGGGCCTTTGCCTTGGAATGAAGAACATTTGGTTCTGATTGAGTATGGCTTCGTCGGGGCAGTTTCATGCAATAAATAATCAGTGCAGAATGTTCCCTTTGAACATGAATACCTTAATCTCTGTTTAGTTATCAAAGGAATGTACTAAAATTGCTAAGCATTTACTTCACTTGGGCAGCATGAGACCCAAACAAACAAAGTGCAGCCAATGGGCTAATCAGAACTCATACATATGCAGGGATAGTAGCATATCACATGATACAAGCCTGTAGGTTGCTATGGTCAGAAATGCCCACAAACTTCCAAGATCCTTGACACAGTAACTATCATATCACTAGATAGGATTTAACCTAGGCCATATTTCACTCGAATTCCTGAACTACTTTTATTGTCACACTTGCTAATAACTCCAGGAAACCACAACTTTATAATCATGAGGCAAATGCTTTCTGTTCACAAGCATCTGAAAGGGTCAGAAAAATCTGTATAACATTTCCTTTAATGTGGTTGTTGTGATCTGGGGTAGTCCCTACTGCCAGTGCTATACAGCTGTGTTCTACATTCATACAGCACTTCTAATATGAAAAAGGCATAATAATCAGTATTTTGAGTGCCCTCACCATAGCTTTGTTATATTAGTCAGTGCTACTCAAAGTGATAGTCTCTGGACTAGTACAGGATCATGAGCTACCATCTACGAGTTCCCCTGGAAACTAATGACTGCAGCCCACGGGCACTGATAAGGTACAAATCCGGGGCACATTGGAAACAAATAGTTGCCCATTCCACACACTAGATCGTCTGAGAAGCATTAGTATAGGTTGCTGTGATTATCACACTATTGTCTGGGGAACAGGGGGTTTGAAAAGGTGACACTTCCCAGGTCCCAAAACTAGTTAATGTTAGAGGTAGAACTCAAACTTAAGCATCTCCAGTTGAGGTCCATCTTGGTATACCTTGATGATGAGACCCATCAACCTTTAGACCAGAGGAGGAAAACCTGTGCTCCATAGATGACAAATGGCTGCCAGGAACATTTTTGCACCCCCATACCTCTGCCAGATATAGTAGTTTTATAACTTTCCTGTAGTTACACTGCCTGAAAAAAGTTGATAGTTGACAGTGGAGCTGCAAAAGCCATTTTTCAACATTGAGAGTATTCTTGAAGTAACTCTCTATGCTGTTATATATGTTTTCTAATATTTCCAAGTATTCCTTTCCTTTCCAAGTTTTAAGATCATTCAGAGGAGATTCTTCTAGATCCTACCATCACTGGAAGAATATTTTTAAAGGGACATTTTAAAAAAATTACCTGATTCTAGGGTGCATCAACAGAAGTATAGTGTTCAGATTAAGGAAAGTAATACTATCACTCTATTCTGCTTTAGTCAGATCTCACCTTGAATAGTGTGCCCAGTTCTGGACATCACAAACTGGAATACATTCAGATAACAGTGACCAAGATTGTAAATGGACTGGAAACCAAACCCTGTGAGGAATGACTGAGAGAACAGATAACATTTAGCTTGGAGAAGAGAAGACTGAGAAGTGAAATAATAACAATCCTCAAATATCTGAAGGAGCATGTGGGAGATGGGGCAAGCTCGTTTTCTGTTGGTCTAGAAGAAAGGATCCAAATTAATGGATTCACATTTCAAGAAAAGATATTGCAACTGAACATTAGGAAGAACTTAATGACAGTAAGAATATTCAGCAGTCAACTTCAGAAGGTTATGGGAGTTCTCTTGGTTTGAGGTTTTTAAACAGAATTTGAATGGCCATCAGTCAGGGATGTTTAAGGAGATTTCTGTTTTGGCAGGTAGTTGAATCATATAACCTGTGATTCTGTTACATGAAAGGTTTTCTTGGTGACCAAAGCAGGCCAGATTGACTAGTTCCATGGTTCCTTTGTTATCCTACAGGCAAATATGTGTTTATTCAAAGAAGCTGTTAACATTTAAGCTGTACAGCTACTGAAGAGATAGCTCCCAAAAAGGTTGGGCGTGGTTATTATTGATGTTTTGATTTATGTTTGGAGAAGATGATCTGAATTTTGAATAAGGTGACTTGCAGATATGAAATTCTTCTATGATTCTATCATGCTGTTATATGGAATCATAGAGCTGGAAAAGACTACAAGGGCCATCCAATCCAACCCCCTGCAGTGCAGGAATACACAATCAAAGCACTCCTGACAGATGGACATCCAGCGTTTGTTTAAAGAAAGCTTTCATTTGCTGAAATAAGAGCTGCTATGTGTTTTGTTTTAATGCTGTTCCCCAAACAATGGGGGAAATCAGCAAGTAACTCTAAAAATGTATTTCACACTAATTTGAAGAATTTCATAAATGCCTAAAAACCAGTGCTTCATTTGTCCTGTGCTTCAGTAGCAGAGCTCAGATAATTCACATCCTTGCTTGCATGTCAATGAAAGATGTTCAGTCTTTCACAGCCCCAAGGACAGAAGCCAAAGTCTGAAGAGAATTCTCAAAGGCATTCAGATAAAACAGCTGTCTAGCTAGCAATCACTAGACACAGAAGTTTTAGGAAGGGACAGAACACCAGCAGCTGGCCCAGGAATATCCCCCTAATCCCATTCACCAACTGGACAGTTTGCTGCCTCTTCTCCAAAAGTCTTTCAGGAAGGATGTAAATGAGCTACAGTCTTCTACAAGGTCAAACCTATCATTGTGATGTACAATAAAAGGCTCCCAAGGTCAGAATAGTTCAATATCACCACCCCCACCCCTAAAAAAGATGTTTGCTCTTCAGCAATTCAAGCAACCCTTGGGAGAAAGAGTTAGGACATTGTCATCCGTTTTAGCAACAGCACAAATATAAACTCCCCATCCCCCATTCTCTCACACATATACATGCAAAATGGCAGTGGATGAATCATGTACAGGATTCACCTGCAAAATAACTCAGCATGTAAGAAGTGGTGCCTTTCATTTCTGATAACCCAGCTAACTCTTTGGTGCTTGTTCAAGAATCCCATAAGCATAAACAAGCCAGAATCCTGTTGTGTATTTGCACTAGCATAATATTTGTTGGGCCACAGGTGGCACTTTCTCCATCCTGGCATGAAGGTGGTATTCAAAACACATTTACACGAGTGGTTTAGCAATCAGTTGTAGTTTCCTTAAGAGTGCATATGGGTGAACTAGAACAAGTTCCTAACTATAAACAGTAGAGCAACCCGGATCTTTGGCTGGAGTTTCTGTTGTTCCTTCACTTGTACAACAATGCAATGTGGCACAATGACAAGAGTGCATATTTAAACTGTGCAAAATGCTGGACAGGTCCATGGCCAAAGTGGACTATAAATAATCTGTTTTGCTTGTTAAGCTATTTTGTGTTGATGCCTTTCTCTATAGTCATTCCTGGTTTTCTTAATCAATTCGATCCTGCCTCAATGGTCAAAATGGGGATATGCCAACAGAGTTTAGAAGATTCCAGATAGTTAGTTTATACACTTTGACAATGGCATCTTTGCATTATCCTACCAAGTTGCATAGTGATGTGTCCCAAACCTCTCAAGGGTGCTGAATACTGATTCTGCACATATCCTTGATCTTTCTAGTGCCTCCCTTGCCACAAGTTGGAAATAAACACCATTCCTTCTTATATTATCAGTTGTATCTATGGTAACAACCATGCACCAAGTCTTATTCTAATATAATATGGTATTGTGGACAACTGCTATAAAAATATTACAATCATCAGTTTAACCCACACACACAAAGAGACAGACATTGTATTAAGGAAATAGTGGGCTGAATGGTGGAATGCCTGCTATAATACTATCTGACAAAGCAAAGCTATACAAAAATTGTGTTATGGTAAAGAACATAAAAGAAGTGCCTTCTCCTTTGGAGAAATTGAGAAAATGGGAAATAGGGGACCTTCACTGAACAATATGACCAAGACATTCTGTGGAAAGGTTTTTTAAAAAAAGAAAAGAAAAGAAAAGAAAAGAGGATCACTTTCTTCTTCCTACCAATTATAATCAGTAAGTTGTGAGGGGACAAGTGATCAAGGGAGGCAGTAGAGTGGACTGGGGAAAAGGAGAGAAAGAGGAGCAGCAGGGGTGAGGTGGGGGTCTGTATTAAACCTAGTAGTGCCACTATGACTTGTTTGTACGCTCCCAACTTTTATTCAGCATCTGCATTTGACAGCTTGCATCAGGGATGGATATAGACATTATTGCTAAGTAAAAAGGAAGAGCATTTATTTGAATGTTTGTATCATATATCCATTTTGCATGTGACATTAATCTTCAGAATTTAAGCTGTGTTCTGAAAAAAAATGTAATGGTGTTCCCTTTCATGTTATCTCACTTTCAACTGGAAATTTTTTTTGTGGTATATAATAAATGGGAGGCAACATGGCATAGTCGTTTGAATGTTGGACTATGACTCTAGAAACCAGGGTTCAGTTCTCTGCTCAGCGATGAAACTCACTGGTTGACCCTGGATAAGTCACATGCTCTCAGCCTCTGAAGAAGGCAATGGCTAACCTCCTCTGAACAAATCTGCCATGAAAACCCCATAATAGAGTTGCCTCAGGGTCACCATGTCAGAAATGACTTGAATGCACACAATAACAACATATAATAATAAATATATTGTTGTGGTGATACAACATGTATATACCCAACCCAGAAATAGGACTGAAAATGTAAAAAATAAATTAGCATTCTTAGATATCTGATCCTTAGAAAGTTTTAATATGTATCCACTAGAACGGTTACCCATAAAATGCATACATATCTATGTCAAATATACAATAGAAATATTCTAATGTGAGGGAAGGAGGAATCATGACTGGCCCCACTTCCTTCAAGTTTCAGTTTACAAGAAATCTGCTTGCCCATCAAATGCCACAATATTAGGGACAAACTAAATGTTTGAAAGATTTCTGTGCCTACATATCTCACCTTTTTAATGTTGTCAATTGCTTGTAAATTTGCTTGCCTCTGAAATTTGCATTTCAACTTACTGGTGGAAAGGTATTGGAGCATCTCACCCAAAAGAACAGTTTGATACCTCCAGCATAAATATACTTTCCTTTTCTTTGCAAATCTGTTTGATACTCCTTCTTTTTCTGTGCACCTTTGAGGCCACCTTGTTAGAGCCTTGATGTGCTCCAATGTAAATCATCCTATAATTCTGTTGTCTCACACCTCCTGAGATGTGCTAACTCACACAACAGAGTCTGTTGGCTCAAATGCCTGCCGAGTGGTGATTCTGCTTTGGATTTCAGTCTGAACTTTAAATGAATTATCCAACGTGATGAATGCTTCCCCCAAAATAGGGTCATAACTTAGGATATCTCTTTTAAGGTGAGATTAAACATTGAAACCATCAGCTGCCACTGAATATGTTTGATATATGTGCTGATCTATGGCTAAAAAAACTTGAGACAGTCACATGATATTATATTCCCCACACTAAAAGCATAACCACCAAATATAATGCTGCTATGGAGTTTATCAGACGACAGAAATTGGAAGTATAATCCAATGGCAGTCCAAACACAATCATGGGGTTTCTCATTATTGCGTGAGAGGCTACCACATGCATTTTCGGGCAATGGGATGTCCTTCTGGATGCAATCGTGGGGTTTCAGGTTGTTGCGTGAGAAACTATCACATACTATTTCGGGCAATTTCAGGCAACACACAATCAATACGCAATCACATAAATTCACTAAACTAGAGAATTCACTCATTTCCGAACTGGCCCCACTTTCATTTCTTTCGAAATTGAGAGAAATTCCTCCCATGTGATAAACTCCTAAAGGCTACCTGTCTTTATTTTCAAGGAAGTACAGGGCTGATACAGACAGCCACTATACGACATCCTGGCCATGTGCTAGGGTTGCCAGGGGGTGGAGCGAATACACACTCTGCAACCCTAGCATGTCACCAGGTTGTCATCCACATCCTATGGGGCTTGTGGTGTCACAGCTGTGATACAAAAAGGAGCTGCTTTGCCGCACTCCTTTTTCCTGCGCACCATCACTGCTTCGTTTGGCTGCTGCGGCAATGATGTGGAGCAAAAAAAGGTGCCTCTGGATAATAATAATAATAATACATTTTATTTATACCCCGCTCTTCAGCCAAAGCTATCAGAGCGGCTTACAATTTGTTAATTAGACAATTAAGTCCCCTCAAGATGGTGGTTGAAGGGAGGGCTCTTCTTGCTTCCAGCAGGAGGTGGCCTGCCTTTCTCTCCCCTCAAGATGGTGGATGAAGGGAGGGCTCTTCTTGCTTCCAGCAGGAGGTGGCCTGCCTTTCTCTCCCCTCAAGATGGTGGTTGAAGGGAGGGCTCTTCTTGCTTCCAGCAGGAGGTGGCCTGCCTTTCTCTCCCTTCAAGATGGTGGTTGAAGGGAGGGCTCTTCTTGCTTCCAGCAGGAGGTGGCCTGCCTTTCTCTCCCCTCAAGATGGTGGATGAAGGGAGGGCTCTTCTTGCTTCCAGCAGGAGGTGGCCTGCCTTTCTCTCCCTTCAAGATGGTGGTTGAAGGGAGGGCTCTTCTTGCTTCCAGCAGGAGGTGGCCTGCCTTTCTCTCCCCTCAAGATGGTGGTTGAAGGGAGGGCTCTTCTTGCTTCTAGCAGGAGGTGGCCTGCATCTCTCTCCCTTCAAGATGGTGGTTGAAGGGAGGGCTCTTCTTGCTTCCAGCAGGAGGTGGCCTGCCTTTCTCTCCCCTCAAGATGGTGGTTGAAGGGAGGGCTCTTCTTGCTTCCAGCAGGAGGTGGCCTGCCTTTCTCTCCCCTCAAGATGGTGGTTGAAGGGAGGGCTCTTCTTGCTTCTAGCAGGAGGTGGCCTGCATCTCTCTCCCTTTATGGGCCGTCTGTCAAACCCCATAGTTTTGCCGTATTAATTGATTTATTGATTTTATTACTTATTCATTTTCTATCTCACTCCCCCCTCCCCCGTGAACATAACTTAAGGCAGCTTACAACAAAACGCTACATGTTAAAGAATAAAAAAAATAAGAAATATTAATAAAATAATAAAAGCCTTTTTAAAAGGTCATTTAAGAACACACCAATAACATAGAAATATTGCTCCTGTCTTTCCTTCTACAGCAAGCCATGTCAGTTGCCAAACTGCATGTGACTACCTGCGAGGCAATTAATTTGGTGGCCAGAGCTTCCCTCTTCATGGTAAGAAAGCTTCCCTCTTCTTTGAGCCTGCAAATGAGCCAAAGCCCTGCCATTTTGAGAAAGAAAAGGAAACAGTCACAACATGGATTTCAATCTAATGCTCCAAAGAGCCATTAAAATAAGTGAGTCTTGAGTCAGTTGTAAGTAAGAAGTCCCATTTATCTGAATGGTCCTCCCCTAAGTAGGACTAACAGTGAATTTCACCCATAGATATTGCAACAGAGTAAATAAATAAAAGAAGAAGCTTTCAGCCTTCAGATCATAGCACTTAAAAAGTTTCCATCCACTCCATGGTGTATGCAGCAGAACAAAGCAGTCTTTGTGGGGGTGGTGAACAGCACACATTTCCCTTGCAGCTGGCACTGGAGGTAAAATAGCTCTTCTGCCAGTTGTGGCCTACTTCACAGATGTCCTTTTGTTCCCCTTTCACAGTAGCCACAATTTTTGCTTAAAGTTTCCATCCCTTTTCTCTTTCCTAATGTAGGCAAACGTATGCCAAAAAAGCACAAACCAAAACAGAACAAAAATCCAGTCCTAGATATAAGCCAGAACAATTTGATGGGGGCAGTCGTGTGTGCTTGTGTGTGTGTGTGTGTGTATGGAGGGGAAGAGATTGGTGGTTGTAAAAAGGTGATGGCAAGAAAGCAGAATGACTCAGTAGATGAGTAAATTTATTTGGGAGGTCAGTCAAACATATAAGAATTGCCTGCTGAAGAAAGAACTTTGTGCTCAAAACCATTTGGCTATCCTATGTAAAGAGGCAGGGAGAGTTAATTCATTGACTCTGCTTAATGTTTTTTGGATGAAATGAGAGGGTATAGGAATCAGGCAAGAAAAAGGCTGTAAAGTAAAATCAAATTTATGTCATGCCATGTACACAGATTTGATGCTCTGGAGATGTTTCTATATAAACAAAGTGCTTGTTTGTATCTTGTGGCAGGGGGAGCCTAGGTTGAATTGGAAATCCTCGTTTATGCCATATTGCCCCTGTGTAGATGGCAACATCTGCACCCATGGCATTAGTTCCAAGATATGGTGCCATGTGTATTTTAGTGGGATGGTTCTGCTATCGGTACATAACTGCCATAGTGCTCAGGTAGTTTCAGTGCAACTGGCAAATGGCACCATGTTGAAATGCCATTGGGTATGAGGCCAACCAGAAAGTTTTTTTTAAAAAAAATTTAAGAGTTCTATCCACTGTCCACTGATCACTTTAGAGACCTTTTAAAGCTTCATTCATATATATATATATATATATATATCTTGGCTCAGAAGTATTTCAATTTATGGAGGTTGGGGGAAGGGTTGCTGATAGCTCTCTCTTTATTTCAGTGCTATTTTCAGTAGAAGAGGAAATCATGCTTCAGAACTGCCAAATATAGCAAACAACATCTACAGATGGGTTGTTCTGCAGCTGGAGGCTTTAACTTTGTAGTATTTATTTGAAATCTCAAAGCCAGCCCACCAAGGCTAAAACAGAGTTGGTAAAATTCACAGTGTTTTGGCTCTTAAGCAGATAGCATTTGAACTTGGGGCTTTTTCTTCCTGCTGAAATGTAATTTTATGCAGATGAGCTTTGCACAAAATTCATTAAACAATTACATCCTGGTGTAGTTTTGATATTTTTGTAAAGGATCCGCATACTCACTAATTAGGTCTAAAACAATGTTTCTGTGCAAATTGCAATGCTGATTGTTCAAACAGCCTTACATTCCACATCTGCTTTGCCATGATGATTATATAGGTGCATGCAGTACAAATGCCAGCTTGCTACATTTTTGTAGTGCCAGCTTATTTAAAACAGCACTGCACTTGATAATACTCCAGCACATAAAACTGTAAAGTGAGAATAAGTAGCAGTGGTAGATTGCAAAAATAAATTGGCATTCCATTAACAATAAGCAGTCCTAAAAAAAGTATATGTTCAATAGGTTTGGTTCAAAGGTTCAACTGCTTATCACTCAATTAAAGAAGAGATATTCAAAGACTGGTTGATATGGGGTGGGTGGGAAGAATGCATCTATGAAAAATAACCCTAGAAAGGTGGCCATGTACATCATTCCACCTGTTAGATTCCAGAATATTAGACAGCACAGTTGGATTGTTTGCAACGTCATGTTAATGCATCTAAAGGAATGCTTCTGCCTGATGTCTTGATCTGCAGTCCACCCCTAATGCTGAAAACTGTGTTAATACAGCATTAAGGTCTAAATCCACAACAGTCAAGAGGCCAAATTCTGCTTGTGGACACAGTATTTTCAACCTACTCATTTCAGTGAGGATTATGAGAGGGAATGGAATTAGAATGGAAACCTATCTCTTTCCACAAGAAAGGCTCCAGCTTTGTGTACGTTTTCGAATAAATTACATGACTAAATTCACTTCTGAGTAAATCTTATTGTATGTCTCCCATATCAATTTGCCTATCTATTTAGATCATCAGAGTATGTCCTTCTGTGTGTGTCTTCTGTAAGAGAAGTGCACTTTGGCATCTACAAAAGAGAGAGCCTTCTCTGTGGTACCTCAACTCTGGAATACCCTCCCATAGGTGGTTCACTGTGCCAGCATTGTACTTTTTGTGTGCAAGTCAAAATATTTTTATGTGCTCATACATTTTAAAAGTAATAATTCTGTACCACTCATTGTTTCAATAAGAAAGTTGAAACACTGCATAGCTGTTGTGAATGGTGAAATATCTGAAGAAGTAGACTCAAGTCTACAAAAACTCATGCTACCAGCTTTGCTCTTTCAGTTGGTCTCAAAGGTGCTAAAAGATCCATTTGCATATTGATTTTCCAGCCTAACACATCTATGCCTGCAAATTCTTTGGCAGGGACAATTAGGAAAGATATCAAAAATAAAACTGTCAATAATGTAACAGCTTTGTATAACT
Source organism: Urosaurus nigricauda (assembly GCA_034509955.1). Classification (NCBI taxonomy): domain Eukaryota; kingdom Metazoa; phylum Chordata; class Lepidosauria; order Squamata; family Phrynosomatidae; genus Urosaurus; species Urosaurus nigricauda. Next base: position 320,086,097 of record JAOEGL010000001.1, read on the forward strand.
TTATGGTGGAATCATGTTAGGAACATAGGTTTGGTTGTCACATTTAGAAGAGGATATTTGAGACCTGGATAACATCCAACCAAGGGTTACTAAAATGATCAGAGGGATTAACTCCCTATGAGAAAATGTTAAACAATTTTAGGTATTTATTGTAGGAAAAGAGGAGTTAGAGTGGATACTGGCTTTCCCAGCTGGAGTGTCACCCAGTGTGGGGTGTGTGGCTTCCAGGTGGAGGAACTTATGAAGGTGTAGCCAAAAGGGCAATCGTCTCCCTTAAACCTTCTGAATCCATGGAGGACTCAGATGGCATCCTCCCTCCTTCCCTCAAGGCTTCCAAGTCCATACAGGAATTGAATGGCAGCTGGGATTGGGGGGGGGGGGCAGTGGCAGCATGTTGCCCCTCTTCCTCCATCCTGGGCTTTCTCCCTGGAGAGGGAGCTCTGGACAGAGCAGCCTGGAAAGGTGCATGTGTGGCCCTCCTGCCCTGAAGGGGGAGGAGGGCCCAACCAGGTGTCACCCGTCTTCTGGGTGTCACCAGGTGTGGTCTGCACCCCCTGCAGCCCTCAGTGACACCACTGAGAGTGGAGGACATGATAGAAGCATACACAATTACACATGGTGTGAAGACAGTGGAAAGGACCTTCTCCCTCTTAGTTCTGAAAGCTGGGGTTTTCCATTCAACCTTGATAGTAAAAGATTCATGATAGGGAAAATGAAGTACAGGGCCCTTGGGATCTGCTGGGGTTTGGTTCCAGGACCCTCCATGGATACCAAAATCCATAGATGCTCAAGTCCCATTAAAATACAGTGTTGTGATAAAATGGTGTCCCTTATATAAATGGCAAAATCAAGCTTTGCTTTTGGGAATTTATATATTTTTAAAAATATTTTTCAAGCTGTGGATGCTTGAATCTCTCTCTCTCTGGCTTTTCTCCGCTAACGAAGATTCAGGAAGGACTCATCCCATGCTTTCTACAAGTGTGTTGATGACTAAAAAGGCCGATCCGGGATAAACAAGTCCGGTTATAGAAAGCAGAGCAGAAAGTCTCCTTTGGTGATGTTTCCAAGCTGTGGTTCTTTCTGCATTGTAGTTTCTCTTCGAGACTCATTCAGCGTGAGTTCCCGAAAAAGGCTGCAGCATTGTGGATATTCATCTCCATGCCTCCCGATGTGAGGCCAGGGCAGACCATTGTTGGTGATCAATTTGGCTGAGCTTGAGATGTTGTTTCAGGGAGTCCTTGTATCTCTTCTTTGAGGCACCCTTCTTACGTTGACCCATAGTGAGTTCACCGTAGAGTACTATTTTTGGGAGGCGGTGGTCCTCCATGCTAGAAACGTGCCCTGCCCAGCGCAGCTGCGTTTTCAGTAGCATGGCCGCAATGCTGGTAATCCCTGCTTGCTCCAGGACAGCAACATTCATCACATAGTCAGTCCAGTGTATATTTAGGATTGTGCATAGACAGCACTGATGAAAGCGTTTGAGGAGTCGTAGATGGTGATAGGTGACCCGTGTTTCAGACCCATAGAGGAGAATGGACAGTACAATGGCTCTGTACATACTAATTTTTGTGCTTCACCTCAGGTTTTTGTTACTCCAGACTCTTTTGTGAAGCCTTCCAAATGTACTATGTGCCTTTGCTAATCTGTGATCAATCTCTTTATCAATATTGGTGTCTGAGGAAATGATACTTCCCAGGTAGGTGAACTGCTGGACGGACTTAAGCGCAGATTTGCCTATGGTGATGTGAGGGTGATAGTGCTCTTCCTGTGGTGCAGGCTGGTAGAGAACTTCCGTTTTCTTCAGGCTGACTTCCAGCCCAAACAGCTCTGCAGCCGTTGCAAAGCAGGATGTTAGGCGCTGCAGAGCTGCTTCTGTATGGGCAACAAGGGCAGCATCGTCAGCGAAAAGCAGCTCAAGGACTAGATAGTTTAGAGTTATCGTGTGAGCCTTCAGATGGCTTAAGTTAAACAAGCTACCATCAGTACAATAATGTATATAGATGCTGTCTTTTTCTTCGTTTGTTAGTCTTTAAGATGTAGTGAAGACAACAAACCCAAACAAATTTAAAGAGGGGATTAGACACTACAAGTTTCTTTTGTTGTTGTTGTTGTTGTTGTTTTGCTGTGGCAGATTAACACAGCTGTCCCTCTGGATGTCATCCCTTTGGATCCCATAGTACTTGATATGATAAGTGATATTTGAAACATTCATCTGACAAGGACATTTGTATCAGTTTTCCACTTCAGTGAGAATCAAGTCAATCAGCAATTATGTGTCACAGTGGCACCCCTGGTCCCTAGAAATGAAGAATTGCTTTAAAATAGGAGCAGGTTTAAAATGTACTAAAATGAAGTAGACCACATAGAATTTGGTGTACAATTTTTTACTATGTAACATAGTCCCATTAGGTGATTCGCCTGTTATACCAAAGGCAGGAATGCATGTAAAACCACAGCCCTAACCATACTTACTAGGAAATGAAGTGTGTTAATTGTTTCTGTGTCAAGGAATTGTTATTTCAATGACTGTGAAAATCTTGTGTTACACCTTTGGAACAGTTTAAGTTTAACATACTATAGTCCATCATAACTATTTCCACAGCACAGTATATTTTTTCCTAAAATTCTTCATGTTTAAGAAAAATTTGCTCCTTCCATTACGTATGTGTCATTTGTAGTCATCTTTAAAGATGACTAAAATGAATCTATAAATTTACTGGAAGGACAGATTCATGACTCAAGAAGGTTAAGACCTTCAAAACTGCTTCCACACTGTTCCTTGCCTTTTAGTCTTGGCCTCTTTATTTATTTTCCCTGACTTTAAAAGTATGTACGGCTATTTTGTTTGGTATTATATAATGGATATATAATATGCCTGTTGTTGTGTTGCACTGTATGTCTAGGAATATACCAAGTTCTCCTATAGTTAGTAATGTTCAACTAGCTCAGTATTGTCTACACTGACTGGCAGCTGGTTTCCAGGGTTTAGGACAGAAATCTGTCCCAGTCCAAACTAGAAATGCCAAGGACTGAATGGATAAGAGACTGTATAAAAAACATTGTGGTACCACTGCTGTGCTACTGAACTATACAGCCCCTTAACTGTTGGAGCTAAGGAGCTATGCAAGGTGCTGAAGCTGAGGGGTGTAACAGTGAATATGAAGGAAGTCTATGGCTCCCATAAGAATTCTTCCCTCCAGTGAAATTTTCCTCCAATCTCCAGATTTTGAACATTGCAGAGAGCGAAACATTGAAAATTGTTCACATCTAGAATGCTTGTGTTTGCTGTGTCCATATTCCCTTGGTTATTTTGCATTCCCTTGGTCATTTTTCTTTGGATGCCTAAACTATATTTCTAAACACTTAACTGAAGTTCTAGCAAAGCTAGAAGTTTAGGGACTGAAAGAAAATTTCATTTTGGAACAAGTATTTTTATTTTGGGGAGCAACAATCTCCCCCTTAAAATGCCCCCCCCCCCAAACAATAGTTATGCTATTCAACCCTAACCTCAACATTGGTCCAGCACTTTGGATAGCTGCTTTAGTTCAGACTAAAATCTAGGGGACCATCATTTGCTGTTAGTTTTGATGCAGCTGTCTGGCCAGAAGCACAGATCAATTTTTCATGTGACCACCTAATCTGTGCTGCAAAACTTGGCAAAATCACAGTTTATGCTTATTGTGTAGTGATTTACCACAAGTATTGTCTTGTATGTGTGTGAGAAAGAATGGAGCCATACAATTATCCTTCTGTGGACTAGCCATCCATTTCTGACTTTTAAATCAGGCTAAAAATACTACACTCCTATTGTTACACACGATACACTGTCTAAAATGGCAAGAAATTCCAGGTTTTTTTGGAAACAGCAGCGGGATATAAGAAAGTCCACACACCAGAGGCTTCAAGTGTCTGACATGTTTGCTTTCTTAACCAATATAATAGTGTGTCTGTGAGTATAGGCAGAGGCTCCTAAAAATTAGCAGATCATCCACCCAACATCAGGCAGAGGCAGAGAGCAACAGCACATGAAGTAAGGTACCTCACTGTTAGCCAGCTTGCATCTCCTTCTATCCATCTTGCTCTGTTCCTAAAAAAATTTTTTTAAACTATTGAGATATTGTTTTGCAGAGTTAGATCTATCACTGGGGGAAGGAGTGGTTCTACACTTGATTTTATTGCCATTCCTGTCACAGCTGCTCCCAGATGAACCAGGGGAGTGTCAGTGTTAGACCTTGTCTCTGGCATGTTTCTTCTCTAGCTGAGCAACTTTTCATATTGGAGCAGCATGGGAGAAGCAGCAATGAAGTTAAAAATTGGTTCACAACCCTACATGTCCTCTGACACACAGGTTGCATCTGCACTACAGAAATGATTCAGTTTGATACCACTTGAACTGTCACAGATCAATGCTGTGGGATTCTGAGAATTGTAGTTTTGTGAAACATTTAGTCTTCTCTGTCAGAGAACACAACTACCTAAAATTCCCAGAATTCTGCAATTTTGAGCCATGGCAGTTAAAGTGATGTCAAACTGGATTATTTCTGTAGTGCACATGCATCCACAGTGTACCAAAATGTTCCCCTGAGACCACACTCATCCATGTAATTCCTTTATCCAGTTGCTCTCTGTAACAATTACACTAGAGGGTAGAAATCTGTGGCCTTCCAGATGTTGATAGATTGCAACCCCAGCAGCCCTAATTAGGATAGGCAATGAAAGGGGATGATGGGAATACCATTCCAACATTATCTGGAGTCCCAAATGTTGCATTAAATGAACACCATTTCCTGTTCTGTCAGACCTTGAATTCTTTTCAGGACTGGGGAAATCAACAGTGAATCACTTCACAGGAAACAGACAAAAACTCCAATCAGTACTTCAACTATCAAAATGATATTTTGCTTTAAATTTCGTGCTGATGCAGTACTAAGCATGGTCCATCTGAGGCACTGATCTTCTGGTACAGCAATCATTAGAAGCGGAGTGAAAGTGACCTAGATAGTTATTACAGGAAGCTGGTCTGCACACATGCATTTTATGATATATGAGGTCATGTTAACTCATTTAGAGCATATAATCCTCAGGAGACAACATTTATCCTGAAAGAAATCCACTAGGGGGTGTAAAAGATGCAGTAGCTAGAACAGAATGTTTATTGAAGAAAGGGGAAAATATGGTGGTGTTTAAATAAAATTTAATATATGGACTTCAGGAATAAGCAGAATATAAAAATTCAGTTTAATTCCAATCCTTCCTTGTGTTTCTGGCTTAACATGTGTCAGTTGGCACATTAAGAGTAGCATATGGGTTGATCTGATGTGAGTTACTGCATACAGTATGTTATGTTCAGGCCTAAAGTGTGTAATTCTTTTGGATTAGTGTTGGCAGATCTCCGTGTTTCAGGGAGACAAGAATGTTCATAAATGTTATGCATCCATGGGATTTTCTGTTGTACTTGTCACTGTAATGTCTGAGCATTTTATACAAATCAATACGTTCTGATAATATCCAAACTTCTTGTGGCTATCAGAATGTTATAAAGCATTACTCCAGTATTTAGGATCCAAGAGCCAGTGGCTTGTAAAATATTAGAGTATAGAAAGAAATGATCCACACGGATTTGCCTTATACTGATTGGTCAGCATGGCTCCATATAACTCACTCTGCAGTGTCATATGCTGCAACATTTTACAGATGCAAATTGTGACACGTGGCCCAGGAACATCAGAGTTTGGTGAAGAGGTCAAATGTTATAGTGAGAAAGGCACACTCAAGCTAGGAGAAGCTACAGCAGTTTGCTTTTGCTTGAGACTACAGGGAAAAGCAAGATACTACTCCATCCTCTCCTGTCCGCCCCGCTAAGTGAGTGTAATCTACTTTTGTTGTTTGAGCTCACTTTGCAGCAGATGAAGTTGAAAAGAAGAAAAGAAAGAGGGGAAGCAGAGAGAAACTAGGGCTGCATCCGCATTGCAGAAATTGACACCACTTTATCTGCCATGATTCAGTGCTATAGAATTCTGGGAGTTGTAGTTTTGTGAGACCTTTAGCCATCTCTGTCAGCATGTTCTGGTGCCACAGCAAACTACAAATCCCAGAATTCCTTAGCATTGAGTCATGGCAGGTAAAGTGGTGACAAACTGGAGTATTTCTGCAGTGGGGTGCAGACAGACATTTCAAAACCACCTGGAAAAGTGGAATGCCATAGATTTGACTAGGATTGTTTCTGTCAAATTGGGACAGCTGAAGTGTATGTACTAAGGTGAGTCTCTTCAGTGTAGCCTCGAGTCTTTAACTTAGCCATGCTTCTCAGATTTAAGTACTTCCTAATCCTGCTGTTGTGAGTTCCATTGACTGGAGCTGGGACTTCAGCAATAGAGTGTATCCACACTGCAGAATTAAAGCAATTTGACATGACAAATCCAACAGAATACTGGGATTTGTAGTTTGGTAAGATATTCAGCCTGCCAGAGCTCTCTGGTATCAAACAGCTTTAATTCTGCATTGTGGCTACACCCTAAATCCAAAGTCATGCTAGTAGCACCTGGCATGACAGGGCTTTCTTCTCCTCCCCTTGAAGCCTTCTGTGCCAACGAAAAGCCCATTCTAAGTTTACCCATTGAAATATATTAATTAATTACATTTATTCTATTTATATGCTGCCTTTCTCCCAAACTGGACCCAAGGTGGCTCATAAAAGATACCCAAAAAGCAGTAAAATTTTAAAAACAGAATTTAAAAGTTGCACTAATACAAGAAGTTAAAAATATAAAATCATTAAAACATTAAAAAATATAAAACCATTAAAACATAGAGAAGCAAACACTCCGATAAGAAGCCTCCATAGGTGCAATTACATATGAAAAGCCTGCTTGAAAAGGAAAGTTTTTGCTTATTGGCAAAAGGAAAACAAGGCAGGAGGGAGATCCAAAGGATGGGAGTAGCCACTGTGAAGGCCCTCTCCCTTGTGTCCTTACCAGACGAGCCTATGATGGTGGTGGTACAGAGAGAAAGACTTCTCCTGAAGACCGTAGAGGTCTGACAAATTCATATGAGGAGATACAGCCTTTCAAATTCGACATTTCCTGAACTAGTTAAATGTTGCCCTTTAGATGTGTTGCATTATACAATCACCCCCCATATCACAGGCCATGCTGGCTGAGGATGATAGCAGCTATAGTCCAAATCATCAAGGGAGCACCAGGTTGGAAAAGGCTGCTCTGTTTCATTTCCTTCGTTATTATTATGTTTGGTTCCTACAATTAAATAAGTAAATTTTCTGTGAGCATAGTTGTGGGGTGCAATTTTAGTTTCCCAAGGTGTTCTCCAGCTGCTGTAATTCCAGACAAAGTTGTCATAAATCCATTAATATGCTGATTTAAATACTGAGGATGATGCAGTTTGCAACTTGGTGCTAACAAGTTTGATCATAAGAGCAGTTTGAATAGAAGTACTTGGAGAATTAAATACTTTCTGTAATTTGTCCCATATTTGTTTTACATTAGTTGAACTTTGAATATGGTAAGCAATACTGGGAACTACAGATAAGTAAATATAAGCTGCTGTTTTCTCTGCTGTTGATGTATTCCTGCTTCTGTGGGTCTCTGCTCATTTATTGATTTAAATAGTCACATAATAGTCAGGTACATTTGCATTTTACATGACCATGTTTTATAATTTGTTCCAGTTAGTATTTCATTAATATGATCCCAGAGTTGGACAAGGCTTGAAAATCATGCTGGTTCATTGGAGTGATACCATATGAAGGCATGGGTTTAGCCCAAGGCTCCTAAAAAACACCCGGCTACATGAGAAATCTCTTCAAGAATAAGGGACTCTGTGAGAGTAAGAAATCTTATTAAACAGGATACATCCCAGGTGATCTAATGGAAGAGTATGCATAGCTGAGGTATGGATGTGGTTTACGGAAATTTCCATTGGTTCATTTGCTGGATGTGGGTGGCTTTACAGGAATTAGTTTTGGACCTTTAGATCTTGCTATGAAGACCCATCTACATGGAAACAAAACAAATGGTTTCCTTTGATGGTCTAGATCAGTGATTCTCAAACTTTGGTTTTGGACTTCAGCTCGCAGAATTCCTGACTGCTGGCCAAGCTGGCTGGGACTTCTGGGAGTTGAAGTCCAAAACACCTGGAGATCCAAAGTTTGGGAACCACTGGTCTAGATAGCTGCATGATTTTCTTCTGATGTAGGTGCGTCCTCACACAAGATTTATATCCACGCACATTTTCATTGTTCATGTTGCTATTGTCCCTTACAAAAAGAAAACAAATAAAAGCTGTTGACAACATCTTTATGTCAATCACTGGTTCTGTTACAATATATGAATGGCAGATCCTACGTATTCCTAGAAGAAGCAGCCAAAGGAAGACACCCTCTCCCCTCTAGTATTTAGAGATGCTTCACAAAACTAATTGTTAATACTATTTTCAGCAGACAGTTGAGATAATATAAAAAACCTCCTTCGGTCTCCCTTGAACAGTCACAATAAACATATGGCAAAAGGGTGGAGAGAGTGGGTAGAGAACAAATTTATGTGGACTTACACGCTAACAAGAAAATGTATGAATGAGCAAGAATTAACATTATAAAAGATGGTATACTTTGAATGCAAAGTATGTTTTAAGACTGGAAAATGCCAAAATATGGGTGCAATAATTTAGTGCCAGGTTTGAAACACAGCCAAAGAACTGACATCCTACAAGGTTAAATACAGAACTGGGAAAGTTACATTTTGTGGGGGATTGATTTTTGAAATCTCCAAGCCACTACAGTCATGCTGGCTGGAGGACTCTGGCAGCTGTAGTCAAAGAAATAACTTTCCCAAACTCAGGTTAAAGAAATATCAAAACTCTGTTCTATTAGGATAATTCCTAATAGAAATCCTGAACACCAGCAAGTAACAGTGAATTGGGATTTATTATTTGACCATATAAAGAGGGTTGTTTGTTTGTTTGTTTGTCTGTTTGTTTTTTGGCAAAATGCTTGGTTTGATTTGTCTGTTGCTTCAGACTACCAAAAAAAAAAAAATCAGGAACACAGTATTCCAACATCAAAGGTATGAATCCTATTCAGCTGGAATAAACCCACTGAATCAATGGAAATTAATTACTGTTGATTTACTAAGTTGCCATAGATTCAGCAAGCCTACTCTAGCTGGAACTAAAACAGCAATTGTACCAAAGTATTTGCAATTTATGAGAGCCTTCATGATGCAGTGGTTTGGACCACTGCATCATGCAGTTCCTGTTGGACCAGGAGGCTGGAGAACAGGGTTTGAATTGCTGCCTTGGAAATCCACTGGGCGATCTTGGGCAAGTCATACTCTCTCAGAGTTTTATCATACTAGTGAGATCCCATGGGCAAACAGGATTTAAACAAGAGTTAAACTAGAGAAAACCAGGAAATGCCTAAGTTTGTCACACAATGTCGCTGTTAACATGCAATAATGTGAAGTTAACCAACAGTTAGAGTGAAGGAAACCAGCAGCTTTTTACTTTTGGAAAAAAAAAACAAATTTTAAAAGCCGCTGGTTTCCTCCACTTTAACTGTGGGTTAACTTTGCATTATTGCACTTTGGCACCAATTTGGTGTGATAAACTAACCAAATTTGTAAGTCTTCTTTAAATTCAAATCTAGTTTAACTCCTGTTTGCTTGCGGAATCTCACTAGTATGATAAACTCCTCGATCTTAGAAAGAGAGAAAGACAAACCCACTCTGAACAAATCTTGCCAAGAAAACCCTATGATAGGTTCACTTTAAGGTCACTTGAAGGCAAAAAATAATAACTTCAATTTATTATACCTTGATGCATCGGAATAGGGAAGATGATGATAGCAAGTTAGGGTCAGACTTGGATTTTCAGCTTTTTCTCTAAAATCCCCCCCCCCCCCCCCCAATTTTATAGCTGCAAATAAAAACCTATAAGAGTAGTTGCTGGGTGCACAGAGAGTAAGATTTATGGATGTGGTGAAATAGATAACTTTGTGAAATGAAAGGAAACAGAAGAAATACTTTCTGTATATAATGTTCAGAAGTCCAGTGCAGAAGGATCTGAACATATTTTATGTCCCAGAAGTTTATACATCAGCCATTGTGATGAACAAAATAAGGTTGTTCATGCCAGCTTGGATCACAGAATACAGGTTGAGAACTGCCCAGCTAGATTGACCCAAAGATCCATTTATTTAGGTTCCCAATGATAAATATCTAGATGAAAAGCTAAGTTGGTTTTTGGACTACCTTAGGGAACCCCCCAGCCAGCATGGTCACTGTTTAAATTATTTTCAGAAGCCCACAAGCAGGATACATAGGCAGCCCCCTCCCACAGCAAAAACATGATGTTTTTGTTTAGCTGTTGAAAAATCTCTCCTCCAGAAATTTATCAAATTTTTGTTAAAAGCTTCTGTCAGTAGTCAATATTCCATCTTATAGCAGTAAGTTCCGTTAATCAGCTATGCAATGTGTGAAGCAATATTTTCTTGCTTGTTCTGAATCAACTCCCAATTAATTTCAGTGTGTGCCCTCAAATAAAGGTCTCATTGAAAGATGAAGAGAAATCTCTTTCTCTCTATCCACCATTTCCCTACAAACATAGCCTTATGAACCTTTCATGTTCCTCTGCTACCATGGCTGTTGTTCTCCAAGTTAAAATGCCTCAAATAGGCTGGATGCTTTGGCTCCAGTTATTCAGGTTACCCCTTTCTATACTTCCTCCAGATCTCTGATATCTTTTCTGGAAACAAGGCAAACACAACTGAACACACTGTTTCGAGTGCAGATGCATTTTGATGCTGCCTCTCTTATCTTCAGTCTCATTCTTAATAAGGCCCAGCACTATTATGTTTTCTCTCAGGCAATCCTCATTTTGTGCGAGGGAGTATGTGTTCCCTAGTCCCATCCTCAAATGGGCCAATTCAGCTACTAGTCCATTTGGCTTCTCTACATGGATTCAGGAGGGGACATTGTCTTCTCATTCATTTCAATCAGCAAAATTGGCTCTCTCGGTCCCAATGCGTGAAGATTAGTGGGACTAGGGTGTTGGAAATTTTATGGATCTCAGCTAATTTCTTGTTCAGCAGCCTCCAGGTGCTTCACTAAAGTCTGGTTCATCATTGCCGGCTCCCTGTATATTGTATATATGTACATATTGTACCCAGCATCCAAATGCTGATTCTCATCTGCCATTTTGTTACCCATTCACCCCATTCTGAGAAATCCATTTGTCGGTTGTTCTAGTATAAATTGTACTCAGAATCTATTTAGCTTGTGGTCATTACAAAATCCTTTGCATGAACATAAATGATCCATCAAAAGCTTCACCATAGGCTCTTTCAAACTCTTTGCATTTTCTACCATGAGGCAACAGGACTTCTTTTAGCTTTCAGTCCCAGAGGAAATCCATGGGAACCTGTGTTAGTATGTTCAGGGCTGGAGTAGCTGTCGCATATAAGTAATCTACTTTGCTGTGTGAGGGAGAATGTATTTTATAAGTTTGCTTGGATCAAGCAATGTGGGCAGCTCTATTTTGCAGACTTGCCTTAAATGTTGCTTGGGGATGGCTAGCTTGGCTGGATCCATGCTATTTTTATCCATAATACGTTTGGATTCCTTATAACTCTCGAGGGGGACTTATATTAATATCTAATGTTTTCAGTGCAGCTTCAATTGCAAACCAATTCCAGTTCAGGCATTATTCCTGAATATATTCCAAGAACAAGCATACCTCGTGTACCCCAAACATCCCCATCCTCAGTGTAAGAGACAAACATGGAGGGGTGTGGGCAATCAATCAATCAATCAATGGACTGATGTGCACTGATGTATATTCATTTTGATCAATCCATTTTTCTCCTCACCATGTGAGTCATAATAGATCTGTGCCTCAGCACATAGACCTGCAAATTCTTTACTTTCTAATAACCAGTCAGAAAAAAAAAGATGTTAAATGCAATATATACAGGTGAGAAGAAGAAAAAAAATTCATGCAATTACAAACATGTCTTTCACTATTTGAGGATGCATCTCTTCTAAACATGGGTCAAGCATATTATCTAGTTTGATCCTAAATCCCCACTTTCCTTATGTTGAGCAGGGATGTCTGAAGAGGACTTTGACTTGCATCCGTTTAAACACGAGTAGAATCCATTGCACTATCAGAAACCTTGTTAAAGTAGGAATACTTAGGTGGAGGCTACTATTTGTGTTTTCGGGAAGAAGACTTCAGAGAGGAAGGGGACTCAGAAGACAGTGCAAGCATGCCTGGGAACATGGGAAGCAGAGCCAACACATGCAGCTCTTTTCCTATCACGTATTCATTTATTCTGTTCAGGCACTACAGATCCCAGCCTTATGTCAAATTTGGTCAAAGTTCTTAAAAACATTATATGTTTTGGAGCCCTATGTATGATCCAGTTCCTCCTTATCATGAAGCAACATAAGCCAGGCGACACATTCACAATTGTCTTGCTCCCCCCCCCTTGGATAAACGAGTTTACATTTGCAAAAAGTGATTGCTGTTTTAATTGTATTTCATGCAAAATGTCAAAGTTAAGCACTGTTGCCCCACCTCAAGTTTTCACTGGTTATGGGTGTTTATAACACCATAAATGTTCCTCTCATGTTTTTCTTTGAATTTTAGTGGAAAAGATTGACTATACCTCCTGACAGATGAAATGCTTCCTGTACAGGCCATGAACACATATGAGGATGAAGCTGAACATCTTTGTTGTAGAAATTGCCAGTCAGTGCATTAAAAAAAACTGAACAAAAAATCAATAAAAATTTTAATCACTGTGTTTGTCATTTCTCTGTTCTTCACAAAGTGGCATAAAAAGCGCTTCCATATTCCGCTCCCACATGCTGTCCTAAATTCCTCTCCCAAAGTTTTACTTTTTCTTGGAATGTCTCTATGTACCAGATGACAGTGAGTTGCTGTGCTAATTGCTTTATTCTCTAAAAGGGAGATTTATGGTACTAAACTCCTACCATACGTATGTGTGAATTTAAAATTTGGCCACAGAGCTGGCCACCTTTCACATGTTCCTTGGCGATTCAGACAAATCTTTTTCATATAGGAACTGTGTAAGCAATTACTAAGTGGTCTTGGAGTTCTTCTGGTTGCAGGTATACAATACAGACAGGAACATTATTAACATATCAAAAGAAAAACTGGTAAATGATTGTGGCTATTATGTGATGCACATTTATTTGAGAAGTCTCTCTGATTTACTTGTTGTTGGTGTGAATGAAAGATCAGGTTGCATAAGATCAGGTTATTGGCGTGTGATCTAACATATCTACCTAAAAGCAGCCTCATAGAATTGAGTGAAACTGACCTTAGTAACTATGGTTTGCTTCTAACTGGTTTGCACAGTGGACCGCTTATTCACCTGATTGAATAGATCTGCATAGCATAGACTGTAGGAAGATATATACAAGGTCATTTGTCCAATAGTTCAGACCCAGGAACCCAAACCTGTTGCATTAAGTTGATGCAATCACGTGATTATAAAGAAGGGCAATGCTAGAGAAAGAAAGGCAAACCTGCTCCTCTTTGTGCTGTGCCCAGAGAAGAAAGGATCATTTTGAATATACTCTGCATACTTGCAATTGTAGAAACAAAAAATGATGCTGCAGAAGAAAACCATCATGTTACACCCCCTCCATCTGTCCCCTGCTGTGCACCCACATATCCCGTCATTCTACAAATTAATCTTTCACACATTTTTTAACACTAAAATGTGTTAATGTTATAGAAGAGAAAATAAGGAAAACAGAGCTGTGCAATAATACATTAAAATTAAAATATATTGGCAGCCACAGTTATGGATGGAAGAAACTGAATATGAGAGTAAACAGTCCCATCAGTTCAATGCCAATGGCATATAAATTAGTGGTGTGCTACAGCAACCATATTAGAGGTGTTATCTTTTATTTACTTTCCTTTACTTTCTTTCTTTCTTTTTGTACCAAACAATCCTTTTAATAATACGCTGTATACTAGCTCCCATACAATCAGCCCGCTCAACTCTTTATATCAGGGTGGAATAGGAGGGGATGGAAAGTATCCATCCTAAAAAGCTAAGGAAGACATACCTGAAACACACCTTAACCCCATCTTCTGAATGGAATAACCATGAAAGACTACTCTGTTTCAAACCATTTCTCCAATCCCTAGTTTTCATTTAGAAAGAAAGAAAGAAAGAAAGACTTTCATTGAATGGTTTATCTAGATTTTTTTGCTGTTCCCATTGCCACATAGTATGCCTCCCACTAGGTTCTTACTTATGTTCAGACAACAGATCTGGTCTAAGTTTTCCACCACCGACACACTAGTCTCCATCCCATTTCTTTCACCACTGTCAGTTCCTTAGTAAACCATGGGGCTCACTTGGTTCCTTGCCATCAGACATGATACTCAAGTGCAATAGTTGCCACTGGCCTGTTTCTCCATTCCAGATATTACCCATGTTTGACGAAAACTTCTCAAAAGTTACCAGGAATCCATCTGGAGCCTTTGCCCTCCACTCCTGCAGAGTCCAAGCATAAACACCATCAGGAAGTGATCTGTCCATGAAAACAGAACAAGGAAAAGTCCTCCACACCCATATTATCATCCTGAAAATGAGGTCCAGTGTGTGTCCTGCAGTACTGTTGACATCAGATCCTACTTGGAACAGAACCATGATCATCATGGAGGACATGAAATCCTGAGATACTTCCAAAAGTGCTGCTCTCCACTGCCTCAGTATGAATACTATAGTCCAGCAGCACAAAAAGATGGGGGGGGGAATCAACTCTATCAACTCAAGAAGGGAGACAGTTAAGCAACAGGGTGGGTGGTAACCAGCAGATTCCTTATTCTGTCCCAGACACTCATTATGTCTCCACAACAGCAGATGAGGCCTTGAGGGTGGGAAAGTAAAGCTGCAGTGGTCTATTGGGATTCTACCTCTTTCATCAGGTGTCCCATTCCACAGTCTACTAGGCTTTAGTGTGTAGAGGAATATGCAGGCAGAGCTTGGAGAGGATAATCCCTTCAGCTTTATGCAGCCAACTCTACATAATACAGCATGCCCATCCAGGATCAGATCATGGATTGTGGCTATTTTTCCATTTATTGAACTGGCATTAAGCAACAGCATTTTTATTCCATGAGGTCTGTTGTCGAAGTTGAGAGCAGCACATTGAAAGTAGATGGATCCATACTAGACAATGAAATGCAAAAATTATTAAGAAGCATATCACCAAGGTATTTCTAACCAAGTATGTTCAAATACTAATTTTATTGAACTGATTTAATAAAACTTTCAGTATCAGGCCCATTATTGGCTCTACTTTGCAATTTTTTTATAAGTTCTGACTATTATAGCTCCAATAAACAAAAATTGACTTTTATTACTAAGAATGGGAGGATGTACAACCTCACAGAAGTCTTTCTTCCTTTATCCATTTATATCAGAGAGGCAAAATTATACGGGATTAAGGCTGCAGGCTAAACATAAACCACAATACTAATGCTATTGCTAATAATAATAACAATAACAACGGACATTTGACATACCTAGGTGTTTCAGTAAAAAGCCCCTCATTCCTAGAGCTTAGATGTTGATCCTAACTATTAGGAAGAAGGTGATTCTCCTGATTTAGCAGACAGATGTGTTTAATACAGAATGTTTACTCATTTTTGGTCTTCAGCATTTTTAAAATGTATTGCTTTTCTTTTTTGGATTAGGACAACAGAGATCTAAGATAAACCACAGAAGGAGAGTCTCTGCAACAGCTAAGAACATAGTTCTGGCCATGGATGTTCTGTGTGAATGTTATTGTACACAATGCATCTGTGAAATAGTGTAATTGAAGTTTTTTTTTTTTAACATTGCTGTAAAGTGAAAAAGATCTCAATCCAGTGTCTGAAAAGACATCACACATTTCCCTATGGTTCTTGAAATGTTATTTTCAGCTTAGCAATAATATATACATTCAGATTTAAGATAAATTATAAACGTCCAAAAGGCATAGCTATTGCAGTTCTACTTTTTAAAAATAGAGCTGAGGATCTTTTTGTTTTATGAACTTAGCATAGCCTGTTGCTACTGAATCTGCCACATAAAATCCAGTGAACCATGCAAATGAAAATATAATCTTTTATGCTTTCATGGTTTCAGGATAAACTGTTTCACACAATTCCAAAGTCTTTTTTTCAACAGCTATTCTAACATCTTTGAGTTGGATGCTCTGACTTACAAAATGATCTATCCATATAAATCCAATATTTGTCAGAAAACATGGGCAAGTTTAATTGTTTAAGAGGTGGCACCGTGTCAGCAGAAAAGAAGATCTCTAGGATATGCTTTATAGGTTTCTCACATCCATTACATGACACATTATCTGAAAAATATAAATGGTTGATTTTATAAAATGTAGTGGCTTCTCTGTTCTTACTTTCTAGCCACTAAATCACATGTGGCTTTCAGAAACAGATTGTTGAAGTGGCATGGCACAGAATTCCCAACCCACTAGATAATTTGTACTGTAACTCCTATCAGTCCAACCCAGCATAGCTAATGTTCAAATTTACTAAATGCCTCTTTGCAATTTAAAGCTGTGGAGCCAACTCTGACGCCAAGGAGTGTGTCCCCACGGGCACTACAAGACCCATGGAATAGAGAAGAGGGGTGGATGATTATATTACCCCTCCCTCTTTTTACAGATGTATGTAATTTGTGGTCTGTAAGAATACTGAGGAAAGTATAGGTTTATATTTGATTAATCATCATTGGGATTAATAATTATGAACATCAATCCCCTCTATTTCCTTTCCTGAATTCAATGCAAACAAATGCACACAATGAAAAAACCCTATCTTAGAAAAAATGCACACAAAAATGCTTCACTGAATTGTGAGAATACATTAAGAATACAGTGGGACTTTGTTATCTGCTGGGGTTTGGTTCCAGGATCCCCTGTGGATAACAAAATCCGTGAATGCTCAAGTCCCATTAAATATAATGGCAGAGTAAAATGTTGTCCCTTATATAAAATGGAAATCAAGGTACGCTATTTATACTCTCTTTTTTTAATATTTTCAAGCAGTGGATGCTTGAATCCATTGATTAAAAAATCCGTGGATAAGGAGGGCCAACTGTGTGTGTGTGTGTGTGTGTATAGTGCATAATTTTGACAACTGAGTAACAAAATATACTTGTTTTTGCATGCTAGCTACTATCTCACGACTTTTATGAAGCAAAGACAGGATGAAAATATGAGATTCAATACAAACCAATACAATCTGAGACTGAATGACTTTCACATCCTCGGCATGGAGCAATGAACTCATTGCTCTACTCAGAGAATGCAAGTGGTGGTGGAAAAGAGGAACATCAGATTAATATTGCCAAGAAAACTCCTTGATAAATTCACCTTAGGGTTGCCATAAGTCGGAAATGACTTGAAGGCACACAACAGCAACAAAGAGGAGGGGAAGATGAAGAAATGGATTGAGAGATGTGTGTGCACATGAAGCTACATTGGAAGCATTTCACTTTTGGAAAAAGGAGACAGAATAAAACTTCTTAGGCAGGCACAGAAAGCTGAACTGACTCTCTTGCTGCACATTATTTATCTATCTGGTTCCAGTTTGGTTCCCAAGATAACTCACAGCATAGATCAAAGCAAAGTATTGCTAATGCCAATCATGTAGCAAGAAACAGTTTTTTTCAAGTATTAAATAAACTGTAAAAAAAGAATCACTTTAAAACAATGTAAAAATATTTGAAATGGGATAAAGTGGACAAAAATGCAACATTCCCATTAAAAGACCTTCTACAGCAACTAATCTATAACCAAAAACCTGTCTGAATAAAAAGATATTTGCCTGCTAGTGAAAGGTGAGCAGAGAGGGTTCCCACCAGGCTTTCCATGGGAGGGAACAGTCAGCGAGAAGGCCCTTTCACATGTCCTCATCACATGTGCCTATGACACTGATGAAACCAAAAGAAAGCCCTCCTTTGAAGATTTAAAAACTCAGATAGATTCATATAGTCAGATACAGTCTTTTAGATTATCTAACCCAAGATGGATAAGTTGTGGTATACTATAAATTGTGCCTGGAACCAAAGTGGTAGCCAGTATGTTCCCTGTTACCAGCTTACTTCATCAATCTGGGTGCACTACTGAGAAGAAATCCTTAAGTTCACAGACCAGTCCTTATTCTTCAACCTTGTTTCATCTCTTCTTACTACAATACCCGTTTTGAACAGATGCCTCCAATCTTCTCAGACCTTGCTTCTGGATTCCTTTGAATTAAATCTTGGTTCTCTTGGCTCTTGTTTCTCCTTTTTCTTTTGTTGTCTTCTTCTGTTTCTGCCATTTTAAATTAGAGATAGTTCCATGTTTCCAAAAAGCACCTAAATAAGATGATTCTATTACATCCAGATTTTTTTTCCTTATGGGAACTGTGTGGTTGAGTTCTGCCACTTTTGTTCACATTTGCACATGCCCTTTCTTTCTCCCTACCTTTTTACACAAGATTATAACATATGGCATCGTGCAATTAGACAAGTTGGTGAATGAACTGAGTAGCAAAGACATACTGATTGGAAGAAGACAGCTTCTGTCTCAGTAATCAGCCACAGCAGCAGATGAAATGCAGAATAAACATTAGGCAGTTTCAGGGAATTTGGAATTCAAAACGGATCTTTAAAAATTGACTTAAATGCACCAGCAGGTCAGTGAAATGAACAAAATTAACAATGTGATGTTTTTTAAAATTAAAAATGGCTAGATAAGCATAGGATTGTATTTAACTTCCATATCTTTGTATAACTTCAGGATTATTTCACCCTGTAACATTGGGCTGATCTAGATTGGCAAAAAGAAGTGTGTTCATGGCTACATGAAACTCTAGCCTTTAGATGAGAAAAAGGGAAAGTGTGCAATGAAAACGCTTTTTTTGCGTTTTAGGGGAGAAGAAGCGCCTTTAAAAAGGTGCTGGTTTTCCCAGCTTCTTTTTTAAAAACGGCGGAACAGTGCAGCTCCATCTAAAGGTTGTGGTGCAGCTGCTAAGCATTTAGGAAAAGGCAACTTCATGTCACACTTTCCTGCCAATCTAGAAAGCCCCATTGTTATGCTTCCATAAAACTTTATCCAGTCAAACTTCATGGTAGTGAGGCTACAATGCTGCAAAGAAGAAATTGAGGAATTTGGAGGAATGGTATCAGAGGAGTGACCAGTCTAATTTGGTTCCTAACCTTACCAAAGCAAAGTCCCATCTTCTTGACACTGAAATGTATAGTGTCAAAATCCTATTCCTAAGATATACCCAGTGAAGTTAACAGAGAACCAAGAACCATTGCACTCCCCACCTTTTCTTTCTCCTCACCCCAACCAGCCATAATAGTGCATATGCCATATCACCAGTTGCATTGAATACTCAAGCAGAGATTGCAATTCATGTATCCATGCAAGGCTCTTCTTATTTTTTAAAAAGCTAGGGTTTGCAGACAGCCAACCCTGCAATTGATGGCCTCTTTCAACAACTTGCCTGTGTTCTGAGATCTTTCTCTGTCCTATTACCTTCACAGATACATCTGGTGGGAACACAGGAAGAGTGTCTTCTCAGTTGCTACACCCAGGCTCTGGACTTCTCTTACCAAAGAATTTAGATTGGCATCCTCCTTGCCATCTTTCCAGAAGCAAGTACATATTTTTGTTATGTTATTTGTTCTGGCAGGCCTTGGGAGACTGATTGCTCAAAGGGAAAGGGCCTTGGTTAATGTGCTGGATTTTCTGTTTACTTTTTTTTAAAGGAGTTGTTTCTAACAGGTTTTTATACAGTTTAACTAAATTTTTGTGCAACTTTTTTTTGTCTTCAGTGTTTAAATATGCTTGTTTTAATTTCTGAAACTTACCTTGAATCTTGAACTAGGAAAAAAACAGGATATGTGATGTTACATAGACAGTATATGGCACCATTCAAATTGGCAAACATTTATATGAATGATGAAAGGAACTGTTGGCAATGTGGAGAGAGCAATGGTGGATATGTCCACAAACTAAAAGATATTGGCAAGCACTTCATTGAACAATTCAGGAAATATACCAGATCCAAATTAAGATGGAACCGGAATTATATATCTTAAATATGGTTGAAGACAAGATTGAAGACTTATGAGGAAACACTTAAAGGATATTCTCTGCTTCACAGAAATGGCTAGAATGACCTTTGTGAAACATTGGAAAGAAACTGAGATTCCATCAATTGATGATTGGCTGTTGAAAGCATTAGACATTATAGAAATGGACAGATTGACAACCTTAACAAAGGAGAAGACAACTAAGGAATGGGAAGTTGAGTGGGAGCCAATGTTGAGATTTTGTGCAGAGAGATGGGCACAAGTTAATAGGGGATATTATCTTATATAAACATCCTGGGGGAATATGGTAAAAATAGAGTATTGTCTATATATAGGGGACTATACATGGAAAGTTTTTGAAAGTTGATAAAAATATAGTTGGTATAAATTAATAAAAGGAACTTGATATTAGGAGGTATGGATGAAGAAAAAATCAGGATGTACATATGCAGGCAAATACACACAGGAGAGAATTTATAAAGAAAATAACAGTATTGGTGAGATGTGAAGGTCAAAGAAAATAAGCAGGGGAAGGAAGAATAAATAGAAGGTAGCTGATAAGACGTTAATCCAACAGGTATCTTATGAAGAAGATGGTGGGGGATAGAATGAAGTTGTCTGTTGACATTTGTGTTGCAATTTATATTTTTGATGTTTTATATACATGTTTTTATATGTTTGCAAATAAAAATATTTTTAAAAAGAAAAGAAAAAGACAGGATATAAACTAATAACAACACACTTTATTCAGTATAGTAACAATCAGAGACACCAAATTAGTATGTTGTTTGCTCAAAGGGATTTGTGGTGACCATAAAAAGTCTAACAAGTCACCTCTCCCGGCATTAGAATCAGAATCATGGAGTTGGAAGAGATCTCAAAGGCCATCAAGTCCAACCACTTGTTAGCAAAAGTCCTTTTAATAATTTTTTTTTTTTTTTGGACTTACTAATCTGCCATTATGACCCCAGACTGACCCCTGCAAGAAGTCAGCCATAAGCCCCTGGATGAGACCTCTCATAGACAAGGAGGAAAGCTTGTTTCTGCTCCGCAAAACTAGTCCTTGGGAGTTGCCAAACCGGAGATCCATTCAAAGATAAGAGGCCAAACAATAGGCTTGCTGGACTCCAGTATCACACTTATTGACAAGCCATTAACAGTAATGGTTCATTTATTCTTCTGCCTTCTCCCCTTGACTGAATCAGGGACCAGCACATTGTTTAGACTATCCCAACATTCAGTTTAACCATGCCAAGATCATCTCAGCCTTTGTCCAGACCTCTGCCAGCCATTAAGCTCTAGCCTGCAGCTAGAAATTTCCTATAAATATAGCCTGATTTTAGACTTTCTGAGAGACCCTTTTGGAGTGCAATGGGATTCACCTTGTCTGATCAACCTCAGCCATCCCTTCCCCTACATGGACAGCCGAGCCCATAATCAACATCACTATCTACCATAACTACACCCAGGAGAAGCCAGCAGGAGTATTTCTACAGCAGAGTCTATCTCCAACTATCCCTGTTTTCCTCCCTTCCTTCTAGTGTGCAGTGTGTATGTGTGTGTGCCATATTTGTGTTTATGCATTTTGCCCCTAATAAATATTATAGATTTTATTAAAGAAGTTGTCATTGTGTGCTTTATTGCCAGGGTCTTTAGTTTCCCAGTATGCAGAACGGTACTCCGACTCGCGGGGTGTTGTTAAGACTCCATCTAGCATAATTTGAGCTAATTAAAAATTTCTCTAATTCGATCCTTCCTAATATACTCTCACGCAAGAATATACATTCAAAACACCCCCCAGCAGATAGCCATCCAGCCTCGGTTTGAAAGAAGGAAACTCCACCAAACTCCGAGGGAGTGTGTTCCACTGTCGAACAGCTCTTACTGTCAGGAAGTTCTTCCTAATGTTGAGGTGGAATCTCTTTTCCTGTCCTTTGAATCCACTGCTCTGGGTCCTGTTCTCTGGAGCTGCAGAAAACAAACACTCCGTCTTCAGTATGACATCCTTTCAAATATTTAAACAGAGCTATCATATCACCTCTTAGCAGTCTCTTCTCAAGGCTAAACATCCCCAGCTCCTTAAGTCTTTCCTCATAGGGCTTGGTTTCCACACCTTTCACTATTTTGGTCACCCTCCTCTGAACACACTCCAGCTTGTCAACATCCTTTTTGAATTGTGGTGCCCAGAACTGGAGGTTGTATTCCAGATGAGGCCTGACAATTACCTCCCTCAATCTAGACATTACAGTCAGACCTTATATCTATGGGGGTTACATTCCAGAACATACACACACACCCCACGGATGGGAGAGAAAAAAACAGGCCTTGAAGTCCCATGTTGTTCAGTGGCAGTGCTTGCTTTGCCATGACTGTGACCATACATGGCAGTTAGGGGCAATGGGGCTTGCCGTGGATGCTTAAATCACTGTTGGGGAGGGTGGCCTGTACAGTATTCTTCTATTGATGAAGCCTTCAGCATTAAGTATTCTGAAGACAAAAGATACTGCCATGATCCATCTCCACTTTGGTTTTAGTTTAAAGATTTTCCAAGGAGGCACAAAAAGTTATATGCAAACTCACAGGCCTGATGCCCTAGCCACCCTTTACATTCTATTCCTCAGTGATTCTCTGAAACCAGCTTCCCACACATCTATTCAGGAAATGTCATCAAAGGCCCTAATGACAGCACCCACAATATTAGAGGGGTTTTCACTTGCTCATCCTCCAATGTGATTTATGCCATATTATATCCACCAAACAGTGATACCTTTATTGGCCAAACAAAATGTGCAATATACATGTTGCAAGCTTTTGAAGTGTTGAAGTTTCTTCATCAGACAAGGTGTTACAAACCAAACAGCAGGGAAAAAAATTGAAGATGTTAGTCATAGGCCTGCGTTTTGCTGTTTCTGTTTTTACTTAAGATGGTATGGCATATCATGCAGGCTGACCCCTCCTACTTCTGGCCATGTGGCAACTGGAAGATTTTCGAAGTCCAGGAAATTTAACATCCATTTCCATCCCAACACACTTCCTTTGCAATCCAATATGTCACCATCCTTGTGAGGCCACAGGCCACTATGTAGGCAGAGGACACTGGATTTCTCAAGAAGCCCCATGCTTTTGCATCAGGAAAACTTTAGGTGGTGTTCAGGTAAAACATGCCAAAGCAGTCTAAATTTAAGAAGAAGAAAAATGTTACCTTTGTTGGAGATCAAAATCTCAAATAAGAAGGTCCCAGTCCACTGGCTGACTTTTGGGGATTTCCCTGTTGCAGCTATAATGCGGAATCTTAAAATGCAGAAAACATCCAGGGGCAGCCGTGTTGGCCATTTAGCAAATCCAATCAAAAATCCACCAAACAGTGGTGCCTTTATTGGCCAACCAAAATGCACAATATACATGTTGCAAGCTTTCAAAGCTTTCTCTGTTTGGTTTGTAACACCTTGCCTGGTGAAGAAGCCAGTGAAGCTTTGAAAGCTTGCAACAAGTATATTGTGCATTTTGGTTGGTCAATAAAGGTATCACTGTTTGGTGGATTTTTGATTGAATTTGCTAAGTGGTCAACATGGCTACCCCTGAATGTTTTATGCCATATTATGTCAGCAATGTTCTCAAGCACCCTACATTTGGCAAACAGGCCTGTCCCTGCACCAGAGAATAAAAGGACATAAATCAGACATTACGAACAGGAAAAGACAAACACCAGTTGAAGAACACTTCATTATTCCTGGGCATTCCATCTCAAACCTCAGAACAATGGTCCTTGAACTACAAAGGAAAATTGCAAAGAGAAACAGCAACATTGGAATATATCTACAAATTGCAGTCCATCAACAATGGGTTGAACAAAGACAATGGTTTCCTGGCACACTACACACATTTCAACACTGTCTAACTCCCAACTTCATGCAGGTGCCCTTGACCAGTTCATCACATCTTCTCTATGTCTCTCCCACTACATTGCCGTACTCATTCATATGGTTATCTGCTCTCCTTGGCTTTAGGCAACATCCTTCCTCCTGCCCCCCAATGATCATCATTAAAACTGAACCTAAAGTTTTGAATTCCAATTGACATTTTCACACATAACCAGTTTATATAGGTCTGTCTCTGGACTCTCCACTGCCCCTCATGCATCGGAGGAAGTAGGCTCAAGTGTATGAAAGCTCAAGCTAACAGTTTCTTTCTTTCAGTTACTTTCAAATGTGCTACAATATCCCTTTGCATACTGATTTTCCAGACTAACATGGCTATGCCTTTGAATTCTACTGTCTCAATTGGAATACATACTTCATGATAGCCCTTATATTAAATATTATGATTTTTTTTAAGTATCATGCCAAAATGTTCTTTGAGTTGATAGGGATCACACTCAAGCTGGTTATAGCTACATGACTGTGCAGAGGCAACTGAAGACTAAGGGTTACTCTGATGGGCTCAGTTACACAATTTTGTCAGCTACAAGAGTTTTCCCCCATAGGCTGCATGCAGTAAAATGATTTGCCTTTGGCAGGATTTGCCCTCAGAAGGCTTCTGTCAAAACTATTTTTGACTTCTTACAATGTGGATTGGAAAGTGTCTTCAAGTCCTCACACTCTGAAACATCAGATCTCAGTTCTGCCTTCTTTCTTTAAGGAAATGGACAGCTGTTCCATTTCCCAGCATGCACATGTTAGGGTTTTTTTTAAAGGATATGTGTCTCTTTTATAGTCTCCCACTGTTTATAGGTTTCCTACTTGGGACCTACAAGTTGTATTGAATCCAGCCTGTAAGAAGGACAGTTTTGATGTTTTTGACATTAATTGTTTCTGACATGTTCCGTGCATTAAAATTTCATTTGGATCCTACATCTCCTTTTATAAAATCAGATTATTTGTTTCATTTAGTCAGCAAACTTAGGACAGAGTGGATCAGGAATTAAATTCAGTTTTACTGTAGGTCTGGATTTAAAGTACATTCCATTAGAAACATAACCATGTTGGCTGCATTTAGCCTAGCTGTGCCTCCACTAGAAATATGTAGGGCTGCTGCTTGAGTCTAATCTTCTTCATCTTTCACTGTATATTTGACATGTTTCTCTCAGCAGAAGCAACTTTCTCTTCAGACTCCGTACATATTTTTCCCCTCTTCCATCCTTCTGCTCGTTTTTTCACCACCATCCCTTCCATTCTCATCTTATGAAGAATTTCTGCCAGCAGAGGAGTGGATGAGAATACACAACATTTAGACTATGGACCTTATCACATGTGAGGAATTTCTCTCAATTTCGCAATAGTAATTTTCGTATTCAATTCGAAATTTCGCGTGATTGCATGAAAGTGCATCACACAATGATATAGCTAGGTTATTTCGCAAAATAAATTGCGCTATGGATTCGCAAATCACGCGATTGCGCGAAAGCTTATTATACATTATTGTACATTTATACAAACACATTCAGGAATATCTTATTACACCAGTGGATTTCTAAATGCGAAATTGCTCTCCTGCACATGCCCAGTTCTCAACCGATGCCATGGTGACCTCATGTACTTCCAGGTCATTGAGTTTGGGTACTCCCTCTGCAATTTCCAGTTCCTCCCTGAAATGTAAAAGTACTTCTTCCTCATTTTCACGTGAAAGCCTGCAAGCAGCTAAGGGTTTTACTTGCTGTGCTTTTCCCCCATTTTCACGTGAAAGCCTGCAAGCAGCTAAGGGTTTTACTTGCTGTGCTTTTTCCCCATTTTCACGTGAAAGCCTGCAAGCAGCTAAGGTTTTTACTTGTACTTTTTCCTCATTTTCACGTGAAAGCCTGCAAGCAGCTAAGGGTTTTACTTGCTGTGCTTTTCCCCCAGATATAGGATGGGGGACACCTGGATGAATGAAACTATGTGTGAAAGGGATTCAGGAGTCCAAGTAGACCATAAGCTGAACATGAGTCTACAGTGCGATGTGGCAGCTAAAAAGGCCAATGCTATTCATAGAATCCTAGAGTTGGAAGGGACTCTAAGGGCCATCTAGTCCAACCCCCTGCCATGCAGGAACTCTCAATCAAAGCACACCCAACATATGGCTATCCAGCCTCTGTTTAGAGGTTAGGTTGCATCAATAGGAGTATAGTGTCTAGATCAAGGGAAGTAATAGTGCCACTCTATTCTGCTTTGGTCAGGCCCCACCTGGAATACTGTGTCCAGTTCTGGGCACCACAATTCAAAAAGGATGTGGAGAAACTGGAGCGAGTCCAAAGGAGGACAACTAAGATGGTGAAGGGTCTGGAAACCATGCCCTATGAGGAACGCCTTAGGGAACTGGGGATGTTCAGCCTGGAGAAGAGATGGTTAAGAGGTGATATTTGAAGGGATGTCACATTGAGGAAGGAGCAAGCTTGTTTTCTGCTGCTCCAGAGAACAGGACCCAGAATAATGGATGGAAACTCAATAAAAAGAGATTCTACCACATTAATAAAAGAGATTCTACCATATTAATAAAAAGAGATTCTCTCTAGGAGGAACTTCCTGACAGTAAGGGCTGTTCGACAGTGGAACACTCTCCCTTGGAGTGGAGTCTCTTTCTTTGGAGGTCTTAAATCAGAGGCTGGATGGCCATCTTTCGGGAATGTTTTGATGGAGAGTTCCTGCATGGCAGGGGGTTGGACTGAATGGCCCTTGTGGTCTCTTCCAACTCTGTGATTCTATGAATCTATGATTTTGGACCATGCCCAAAGCTGCATGCGCGCTGAGATGTTGGTGTGCCTTGGAGGAATTCCCCATCAAAGCATCCTCCATGTTGGCCCCGCATCCTAAGTCGCATGCATGCTGAGATGTTGGTGTGCCATGCCATGCAGGAATTCCCCATCAAAGCATCCTCCATGTTGGACCAGTGCCCAAAGCCCCATGTGCGCTGAGATGTTGGTGTGCCATGCAGGAATTCCCCATCAAATCATGCTGCATGTTATTGGTCAGAATAGAAGACTCTCAGGACCCCATGCCTCATGACGTGAGTGTCATCTTGAAATCACTGTAACAGTGCCAATTCTTATCTACCCGGACAAGTGGTGCCATGCATGAATTCTATGGAATGAATGGGAACCAGGGCAGATGGGGGGGTCTGTTTGGATAGCCCTTGGGGACCTCATCTTAACTGGGCAAGTGAAGGAGGAATTGCTATGGCAACTGTTGGAAGGCAGGAATCACGCAAAAAGATGAGGGTAAAGCTGGCACTAGATGAGCATAAAAGTGCTCCCTCTTCTGGCCACCTGTTCATGCATGGCAAAACATTTTGGGCACTACAGGAAGTAAAAAGGAGAAGCCAGCGCCATGAAGGATCATGGGAATTGTAGTAATGATGGCGAAATTGGGGATGAATAGAAATGCCTATCACACCCCCAAAAAGCGAAATGAATACGAAATTGCCAGGGAATAGGAATTGTAAGTCCGCTAGTTCACTGAATTTGCCTATTTTCTGATTGCGTTTGGACCACATTCGCATATTAGGCAAAAGCATATAATAACCTTTCACGCAATTACGTGAAAACTCCCATTTCGTTCGCAAAACCAAGCAATTGCATGTAATGAGAAATCACGCAATCGCGCGAAACCTAATGATTGCGTTCGCAAAATCAGCAATTGCATGTGGTGAGAAATCACGCAATCGCGCGAAACCCCATGATTGCGTTCGGTTTTTCAGGAAAAAATTGGTCGTGTAATAAGCTCCATATCTGTCTCAAGAGCATTGAATTACCAAGTCTCCAGTGCCCAAAACTGGGAAGAAAACCTTGACCGTTTGGGGTTTGTCTTCGACATCCACTCTGGGGTTCCAGAACTCTAATTGAGACTCAAATTGAGAATTGAGACTCCACTCTTCTGATTTACACTTTTTCTGCTCAGCTACTCCACTCAGGTATTGGGCTGGCCCTGGAGATTCTTGACTTGAATTTATATAAGATGAAACTGTGCTCAAGTTAACAACAGCCTTCCTTATGAGGGAATGGAAACAATTCCCCTTGCCAACTGATATGGATTTTCACGAACATATTGTATGCCAGAACCTAAACGTCCTTCCTTGTATCAGTGGCAAGAACTTCTTGATCACTAAACTGGTCACTCTCAATTCCAGCCAGTTTTCGGTGCACCTCTTTTCTTCTTGGGACTATAGTTCCTGTATAACTGATAAACCATAGTGGACTTGCTAGCATCAAAAGCTAGTATCCAAAGGCTGGTATGCATAATACATTTCTAGGGTACACCTCTTGGGTTTGCCTAAGGATAGACTGTCAAATAGCTGCTACCACTGGGAGTTCCTGGTTATGGTCTTGAGCCGGTGAAGCAGAATGTATTTCTCATCTGTAGTATCATTACAACAATGATAAACTTGGCAAGGATTGAAAGAACTGCTCCCCAGGATGATATGATATGACTTCTTGCCTTCCTGTTTTTGTGCTGAATGAAACACTGTTTTCTTATTCTTCCTTTCTTCCAAGACTTTGTCAACAGGTTTGCCCCCTTAAAATGTCACAAAACCAAGCTGGCATTAGATTTGTGAAATCGAAGGCTTTCACGGCTGGCATCCATAGTTTTTTAATGGGTTTTTCAGGTTATGTGGCCATATTCTAGAAGAATTTATTCCTGACGTTTCGCCTGCATCTGTGGTTGGCATCTTTAGAGAAGGGTGGCATGGAGGTGTGTGGGGTATATATACTGTGTGACCCTTAGTTGACAGGAAGTGATTTACATGTTAATCTGTGTGTTGGTCTGTTGGTGAATGGCAGGACCTCAGGGTGGGAGGATACACAAGAAGGATTTGTGTCTATTTAATTAGTGATCTGTTGTCCACTGGAAACGCTGCTTTTGCATTGTGAGAGCCTGTCAAATATGTCTTTCCCACACTGTAAGAAAAGTTATTTACTCTGTTCAGTAGAGAGATATTTATCTTGTTAACAGAAGTAGGAATATACTGTACATGATCTCATAGTTCGATACGGAATTTTCTGTAAGAGAAAACAATTAATAAACTACTTCCATGGTATCTGTATAACTCAACAGTCACTGTTCAGATATTTAGGAATGCAAAAGGTCCTTTCAAAGGCCAAATCTCATGAGCATCTATGCAGAAGTGAAATTTTAAGTATTCATACTTGTGAGATAAACTTCATTAAATCCAAGGGGTCTTTGCCTTACAAGCTGTGTGGTGTAAGTAATCCATACTACAATAAGATGCAGAGAGAACATATTTGTTGCCTTGAATGATGTTGCCTTTGGCCTCAATACACTATGGATGGGGAGCTCACTTCCACTCAGAATGACAAGATGCAATCTTAGGCTTCTGTGTATAGCACCACTTAAAGCTGAAAGGCACTATTTCTATGTGTTAAAGACCTGTACAACATGTGCATCACTAATGCTGCCTCCCCACAAAAGTACAGTTGAATGTTGTAACATCAGCACAAAGTCTGAGCCAGCAGCCTTCAGCCTTGCTTGGGGGTTATAAACTGAAGCTGGCTTGTTTAAAAGTTGAAGACTTTGCCTAGATTTACTGTAATACATTCTTCCAAATTGTATTTTTAATTTTCAGAATGAACAGGATTAACTTGTTTTACAGTTAATGAGAAACATTCCTGTTCTCTCTGGCTTATAAAAACTCATCTTTCAAATTTTTGTTTGTTTTGTGTATTATCTAGGGATGCCTGACATGAAAGGTGTTTTATAAATGTATGTAGAGGACAGATGCATTGCCAGATGTTGCACAGAAAAAATGCACTCCAGCTAAACAGCTCCTGTTTGTATTTCATTTTTCCCCCTCACAAAGGCTTAGGGCCAAAGACAACATGACAGAAGCAAACTCCTGTAGAATCTAGTATGCAGGTAGTTCCCTATAATGACGCTTTGGGTGTGCAGTTAAGTTCACTATGTGTGAGGAAGGAGGAAGAAGGTAAATTCTCTACTATTCCCTTTTCCCCAACCAGTTTTTAACTGCTTTCCATCTCCACTACTCACACTTTTCTCCAAACCAGTTTTTAACTGCTTTCCATCTGACTGTGGTCTGTAACAGCAAGGCATACCCAGAAGGTTAGAAATGGCTTTTTAAAATAGCTTGTATGGGCTGTGTGGTGTTGCGGTATGGACTATGACTCTGGAGATCAGGGCTCAAATCCCTTCTTGGCCATGGAAATCCACTGGCCTTAAGCAAGTCACGCTCTCTCAGCCTCAGAGGGAGGCACTGGCAAAAAAACCAAAAACACCTTCTGAACAAATCTTGCCAAGAAAACCTTGTGAACGGCTTGCCTTACAGTCTCCATAAGTTAGAAACAGCTTGAAGGCACACAACAACAATGGACTACTAGAAAGTCAATTCCCTGACTGTACCTTAATAAACTAACCGATCTTATCAGTATGGGCCAAATTAATTCCTGACATCTAGTCTAGTGTAGCTGTACCTTTAGGGCTATGAGGCCAGTATGCAATAGAGTCATTCTGCTAGTACAAATGATATTGTTTTTGCAAGCTATGTGCAAGGGGGGAAATACAATGCAGTTTCCAGTTGTGCTGCATCCCTAGAGACCACAAAAACAAATGTGCTACTGTCTGTGCAACTGAAAACAACAGAATCCCACTAACTCCCTGTTTCTCCCGTTAAAGAGCGTATTCTATTTAAGCATGAGTGTTTTGAAATGCAGGAATTTTAATTGGTCACTTTACCATCTTTCTCTCATAGTGCTTAACTCCCAAAGACAGCGATGTAATTTATATTCCAAAACTGTGTACTGAAACTATTGATCAAGTTTTTAAAAACTTAATTTTATTTAATTCATCTCATGCCTTTCTCCAAGAACCTAGGTATGAAGATTTTCAAATTCCAGTTTTATACTAAATAAATTTAGTATACAACAATTTAGTAACAACAATTACATTTAACTAATTTCAAAACTTGTTTTCAGCTACAGTCTTGTTCTTAAAGACCTCACAAATGAGTTGTGCATGGGAACAAAATTCTAATTAGAGCTTGTGGTTTGGAAATCCAAGTTTGGGGTGCCCTACATCCTCTGCACCTTATCCCAAAGTCCTTTTCTGATGCCAATATCCCTATTGTCTCTTGCCAAGTCCTCGTGTCGTTTTGAAGATTACTGGGTCACTATTGCTGATATCTTCCTGGCACAATCATTAAAAAAATATTATTTATTCAAATACAGAATTATTTAAAAGGGATTGACAAGTAGAAGATAGTGGCAGTGGTAACTCAGTATTGCCCAGTTGCCCCCTTCATCGCTTCCAGAACCCTCAGAGTTTTTGCCATGTTGCCATGGACACCAAAGAATTTACAGAACTGTAAGAAAGAAAAGAAACTAATGTTAAGAGTTACAATTTTACATTCTGAGGTGTTTCTACTTCGCTATGACTGCGACTGAAACCATTTACTCATGCATCAATGGAGCCTAAGCATGTGCAACTGTGCGCACAGAACTGCAATCTATCATACATGATGCACTCAATTTCTTTTAATTCATATCTTACCAGTGTATTTCTGTCATATAGATCAGTAAATACTTCTTAGATTAAAAAACACAAATTATCCTGCCTACCCAAACGTAGCTTAGAAAAGGAAAGACAAGGCATAACAGTTTCCTGGCAAAGCCCCTTTCTGTAACATATGAAAAGACAAAATAATTTTCTTGATCTATGCATCTGAAAGAATACCTGCTTGCTTTGTATAATCCAGAGGAAGCTTTTGCCTTTGAGCTTCAAGTCACCTGTTGATTTATGGTGACCCCATGAATTTCATTTGGGTTTCTTAGGCAAGGAATACTCAAAGGTGGCTTTTGTCAATTCCTTCCTCTGAAATATAGCCTACAGCAACTGGTACATGTTAGTGGTCTCCCACCCAAGTACTCACCAGGGATGACCATGCTCAGCTTCCAAGATCAGATGGGATCTGGTGCCTTTGGGAGTATTTAGGTGCCTCTTATCTCTAACATTGTGACCATAATGATGTATTAAGACACACACACACACAAAATCAGAGAAGCTGTTTTAATGTCTGATGTAATTCAAATTTCTCTCTGTCTCTGTCTGTCTCTCTCTCTCTCACACACACACACACACACATATGTATAAATCAATAATGGGAATCATGTCAGTTTGCAGACCACATGCAGTCCAGTGAACTTCGTTAACTTCCCAAAGCCTCTAGCATATCCTCCATGTTTTTTCAAACCCCACATAGTTTTTCAGCTGAAAAAATGCCACTGATTAAAAAATCCCCTTAAAAGGTTTTAAAATATTGTGACCCACTCCTGAAACAAAATAGGACTGGAAGGCAAGCAGGAACTGTTCAACTCCACTGCCAGCTATCAAAAATGGCAGTCACAACAGCATGCCGCAACCTTCTCCAAGAGCTGAAAAAAAGGCATGGATGTCCATTAGGCTCTGGAGCATGGCCATCCCAATCTAAAACAAAGAAGCTACATTTTTATGTTATGTAAGGTTATCTAAATAATGCATTTTTATAAATCCTTTCCCCATTTGTCAGACATCCAAGAGTGCTTCATGGTTCCATACCCAAAAATTCACTGTTTAAAGCCACAGTTTTAAACACATGTATAATACCATAGTTCAAAGGCACACCCAGGTAAATTTTCATAACGAGACATTGATAGTATTCCCCCACTCTTCCAATATCAGACATTAAGAAATATACTCTGAGTTCCCTTTAGCACCCTTGAGTCCCAGTTTGGGGAAAAGATGGGATATAAATCAAATAAAAAATGATTAACAAATATTTTTCTGTTACCCCCCCCCCCCCCCCAAGTAATGGCACCAACAATTTTATTGTGTAACATATGTTACTTAAACAAAATGGTAGTAATTACAGCATATGTTTCTTCCAGACCCCTCTGGTATCAGAAGAGCTAAACCACAGAGGGGATCCCTCACCACAATTCCATAATATACCAGTCACTCCCCAGTTTGTGTCCATCATGAATTACAGCATACTGCCTCTAGGCCATTAATTTCAAAACATTTCCCTTTAAACATGAAACTCAAAATGTATTCATGACTTTATGCCATCTCAGTTGGTTGCAATTAAGTTATTGCTGTTTGAAGAAATTAAACTATTTGGTCTTTTTGTCATTGCTCTTAGTTATAAAATGGCTACTTTCCAGTTAGGCATTCAGTTATTTGGGTACAGAACAGAAGGTTTTGGACTACAACTCCTAAATTCTCATATTATGTTGGTAGAGTAGATAGCAGCTGTACACAATACACATCTGTTGCCCACTCCTAGTTTAGAGGTTAGACTTGTTAGGTCTTTTAAAAACTCAAATAGGATATGCAAGATCAGCTCAGGAAACCTGATAAGGGGAAAACTTAAGTACTGTGAACTTCAGAAAAGTAACGGGGGGGGGGGGGTGGCGGCAGAGAATAAATTGACTAAAAGTGTAGAAACAGGGAAATATGTGTGCTTATAATCTATAATATTATCTCTCTCTCTCTCTCTGTATATAGGTATATCTGTGTATCTATCTATATGCTTGCAAGCATAGAGTCATAATTCAAGAGCTAGAAAAGAAATCAGAATGGCCCAGGTAAAACTTAAGATAAACAAGAGGGCTTGAAGCTGTGCTATCAAAGATTAGGATGAACAAAAAGACACTCCTGTTTTTTTAGGTCTTGGCTTTATGTAAAGAAACAGTTTAGACAAGGTTAAGATGGCTGCACATTTTGGATACTCATTTCACTATCTCACTATTGGCCTCAAGAATAAACTTCTAAACTACTTTCTGCATAGAAACATTGCTAAGGTGTAATAAGTATGCTCTGGATAGTAAGGGGTATCACATAACCCCCGGTTGTATATTTCCTCACTTGCATACAGAGGCATCCTGGCACAAGTCAATCCTGGCAATTGTGAAAAGGCCAGAGGCAAGTCACCCGGTCCATGAACCATCACCAAATGTCATCATCACCTACCACACCAGCCAAATTCCTCTTTTCGCCTTTCACTGATCCCACACAAATGTTTGTTGTTATAATTTCTCATTTAAGTCAACTTGGACTTATGGCAACTCCATGAAGGAGAAACCTTGAGGCCACAAGGCTTTTCAATCAACTGGCATTGAACAAGAATCTGTCCTAAGTATTTATTCAACTTGTAACCCCTTTTCTGGTATAAATGTCACTCAAGGCAGCTATGAAAAAATTAGTACAAAATACAAACCAAATTAAAAATTGTTTTTAAAAACTGATAGTACAGTTGGCCCTCCACATTTGCGGCTTTGACTTTTGCGGACTTGATTATTCACAGATTTGATTACTATGTTCTCTTTCATAATCTCTAGGTCTTCCAGAATGACTCTGTTGTCAACTTCTGCCAAAAGTCACGCTGGAGGACCTAGAGATTCCTAGAGGGCATTTGTAGGTCCTCCAGCACATTTTCATGGTCAGCTTCTGGCAGGTCTCTTGCCATGGAGGGAAAGAAATTTTTAGAGAGGTATTCTCTCAGGTTAAAAAAAAAGTGTTTTGGGGTTTTTTATTTGTGATTTTTCCACTTGGAGGGTCCTATTCCCCTAACCCCAGTGAATGTGGAGTGTCCACTATAATAACAACCCATCTTAAATCAAAATCCCTATCTGAACCAAAGAACAAAGGAAAAAGCCAGTCCACCTTGTTTTTGCTTCTCAAACATTTTTGTAAAAAACCAAATTTGGTAGTGATTTACCTTTGGTCTGATGCCTTGATTGTTCGCCCCCATTCCTAATTGCCTTCCCTAGTTTACCCAGTACAGTTGATGGGCTGAGCTAGTGAGAAAGTCAGTAGGAAACATCAAAATTACAAAGAATACAAAAGGGCTCATTTGCAGAGAGGGAGGAAATATAAAGATGTTCATTTGGTAGCAGTGATAATGACCTCCCAAGGACCATCAGCTAGCTCTGCTTAGTCAGCTTGCTCCTCACAATGTAAGCCAATGGTGTGAGAGTAGTCTCTTACTTTCTTGAAATTATTAGAGTTATTAAAGTTCTCATTTCTAGCTTTAGAAAACCTTTTCTTGAGATAATCTATGGGTGATTCCATTTTGCTTAGTATCTCCAAATTCTACTATAATGCTTATTATCACTTGGATTTATTTATTTTTTTTACTGCTTACTTCAATGTACATCAAGATAAGAAAGTACTAAAGGAGAAAATAGTGACACCTACAGATAGCAAAGAAGTCTTGTGAGATACAAACAATGTCTGAAGCTTGGAAACCAGCCACTCTTTAAGGAGTGGGGGAGAGACAATTCTGCAGTGCTGCACAGTGGCAGCTGGTGGCCGTTAGGTCACTGGGGGTGATGCACTCACTTTGGGATTTAATCTGAACTTCGGATTGGACCAAGCTGTCCAAGGTGCTCAATCCTATTGCCAAAATCAATTATCCAACTTGGGTAACCCTTTTAAAATTCAGATTAAAAATGAAAGCCGATTCACTAACCCTACGGACATGGAAGCAAGTACTGCTACTGTGTAGGGCTAATGAATGTTCTGTATGCATACAAACAGTGGGATGGGAAGTAAAAAGCTGAAGTACATAAAAGGAGTTGTTGTTTTTTTCAATTGCAGTATTTTGTTGTGAGAGTTTTCCTCATTTAAAGATCTGATTAGGTAATGAAGACAAACTCAAGCTGTGCTTTAACGTGCAAACTCATGTTAGGCCACCAAAGTTTTCTTCTTCTTCTATGTTAACTTTCACATCCTGGCAGTCCCGCATTTGCACAGCAGAAATAATCCGGGTTGACATCACTTTAACTGCCATGGCTCAATGCTCAACTCTGGGATTTGTGGTCCGGTGTAGCACCAGAGCTCTCTGACAGAAAAAAAGTTAAGTGTTTCAGAAGACTACAATTCCCAGAATTACATACCATTGAGCCATGGCAGTTAAACTGGTGTCAAACCAGATTATTTCTGCAGTGTGGATGCAGCATTACCACTACCACTCAAAAGGCATTCTGGAGCTTCCCATCAACTGGAAAAAGAAGGCTGCAAATGGGAGAAGCTCTCACCTAGACCTCCTCCTCTTCCAGCAAAGAATCACATCCGAAGGAGATTAATTGCCCAGTAAAAAGTCTCACCTAGAAGTATTGTGGACCCCACAACAAACTACAATTCCCAGAATTTCACAGCATTGAGCCATGGCAATTAAACCGGTTTATTTCTCCAGTGTGAACGCAGTTGTAGGTTAAATGGTTCTAGCACATAGCCCCCCTCTTGGAATAGCTTCAGAGATTCGGTTTAAGTGGGAACCAGGGTCGTCTGAATTGGTTCGAATCCAAAGTTTAAAAGGTAGTGGGAACGAGGCCCAGGGTTCAATTCCTAGCTCAGCCATGGAACCCACTGGAGGCAAGTCACACACTCTCAGCCTCAGGGCAAACCTCCTCTGAACAAGCCTTTCCAAGAACACCCCATGATAGGGTTGCCTTAGAGTCACCATAAGTTGGAAACAACCTGAAAGCACACAAGAGCAACAACAATAAAAGGGTTGTATAAACAGAGATAAAACAGTCATAGTCATAAGGCACAAAAAGAGTTAAAGCGGTGTGAAACCGGTTTATTTCTCCAATGTGGATGCTCCCAAAGGACCCTCAGGCCTTAGGCCTTGCCTGGGGGAGACCCCTTGCCCTCTTCCCTGAGGAGCCCCTTGCCCTCCCTTCCTCCCTTCCCGCCATGCACCGCGCCACAGGGGCCCTCAAGTCAGGCAGGAAAGGAAGGAGGAAGGAAGGAAGGTGCGCGCTGGCTGAGCTGCTGCTGATTGCCTGAGTGCCTGGCTGACCCGGGACCTCTAGGCCCCGCCCCCTTCCCTCGCCTTAGCCCCGCCCCCTAGAGCTCGGCTTAGCCGCCGCAGCCATTGGGCGGGTGCGCGTTGTCAATCAGGGGCCGCCTTTGTCTGCGATTGGAGGGAGGGCCGTGAGGGGGCGGGGCGTGCTGTCAGTCAGGCTGGGAGGAAGGAAGAGGGGAAGAAGGACTGAGAGAAAGAGAGAGGGAGGGAGGGAGGGGAGGAAACATCTGGCTGCCGCAGCCCGGGCCCCGTCTGTGCCTCCGCCGCCGCCGCCGCCGCTGTGCGTGCCTCCTCCTCCTCCTCCTCCCTCCCCGCCCCCCTCGCCCTCCCTCCCTCTTTCTCTCTCTGAGCTGCTGCTGCTGCTGCCGCCGCCTCTGGTGCCATGGGGGGCCTCTGAGAGGGACCCCCCTTCCAGGAGGAGCGCCGCTCCAGAGAGTGTGAGTCAGGACTCAAGGGGGGGAGGGGAGGGGAGGGGAGGGGAGGGAGGGGGCTCACTCCTGGACAACCCTCCCCCCTCAGACCCCCTCAGCCCCCTCCCCCTCCAGGCGGGAAGGAGAAGGAGAGCAGGTTGGGCTGTTGTTATGACTGAGGGGGGGGACTTTGGGGGCCACTTCAGGCCCTGAGGAAGGGCTCTCAGGGGGAATAAAGTGAGGGGGGGCAAGGGGGGATTAACAGGTGGGGAGGGGGCTGCC
Organism: Urosaurus nigricauda; assembly: GCA_034509955.1. Taxonomy (NCBI): domain Eukaryota; kingdom Metazoa; phylum Chordata; class Lepidosauria; order Squamata; family Phrynosomatidae; genus Urosaurus; species Urosaurus nigricauda. The sequence continues at coordinate 320,123,735 of JAOEGL010000001.1, forward strand.
CCTTCCTCCTCTTCTTCTTCCTTCTTCTTTTTCTTCCTCTTCTTCTTCCTCTTCCTTCTTCCTCCTCCTCTTCTACTTCCTCCTTTCTTCCTCTTCCTCCTTCCTTTTCTTCCTCTTCTTCTTCCTCTTTTTTTCTTCTTCTTCCTTTCATTCCTTTACTTTCTCTTCTTCCTCCTCCTCTTCTTCATCTTCCTTTTGTTTTTCCTCCTCTCCTCCCTCCTTTCCCCCTCTTCTTCCTCTCTTCTTCTTCCTTTTCTTCTTCCTCCTCCTCCTCCTCTCTCCTGTCTTCTTCCTCCATTCTTCTTCCTCTTCCTCCTTTTCTTGCTTTTCCTCTTCTTCTTCTTCCTCCTCCTCCTCCTCCTCTTCTTCCTCTTCCTCCTTTCCTTTCCTTTCCCCTCCTCTTCTTCCTCTTCCCCCTCCTCTTCTTCTTCTTCCTTTTCCTCCTCTTCTTCCTCCTTTTCCCCCTCCCCTTCTTTTTCCTTTCCTTCTCCTTCCACCACTTCTTCCTCTTTTCCTGGAAGTGAGCCCCCTGCAGCCCAGAGGGAGGGAGGGAGGGAGGGAGGGGGAGAGGAGGGCTGTGGGGGGGTGGTTGGGGTCACTGGGTCAGTGGGGAGTTGGGTTGGGGTCAGCCTGGTGTTGGTTTTTCTTTGGGGGGAGTTGAAAGGCAGGTGTTTGTGGGTCTGTGTGGCTCAGCCACAAGGAAGATGGGGGGCAGGGGCTGCCACTTCAGAGCCTGGAGGAGTTTGGGTGAAGGGGGCTCTTGAGTTGGAGAGGGAAGGAAAGAGCTTTGGCTGGACTGGGACGAGGAGCAGATGGGAGCCCTTTGTGGTGGCAGAAGCAGGGTCTCTCTGTGTGTGTCTCTGTGTCTGGTGTGTTTTGTGTCTTGCAGCCCAGGAAAGGTGGGGAGGGGAAATGATGATGTGGGTCACAATGCAGCTGTGGAGGAGGCAAGGCAGAGTTGGCTGAGAAAGGATTGAGAGAGCCCTCTTCCCTCCCAGGACTCTTCCCTCCATCTCTTCTTCCAGTCCCTTGCCTTTTGTTTGTTGCTGCTTTGGCTGCTGTGGTCTTGCTCTGGACCCTTCCTGCTGCAGTTGGGGCTGTTTCCTCCTCCTCTTTAGCCCCACTGTCCCTCTGCCACCTTCTCTGCATGGACTTGCTTTGCTCCCTCCTCTGCACCATTCACAGTGTGCCAAGAGGAAGAGGAGGAAGAGGAGAAGTTATAATTGGCTGAGCCTTCCTCAACTTTTTGTGTGTGTGACTCTTTCAGGAGAGCAAAGGGACAATAAGGGTTGTGTGTGTCCAAAGGTGTGTGCTTGTGTCTGCTCCCCCTCCTCTAAATTTGGGTGATTTGCTAAGAATGGTGGCAACCTAGCGTGGGGCTTGGATTAGCTGATAACTTACGTAGTAAAATAGAGTTGCACAGTAGACAGAGGGGAGAACTTATTAAGTTAAGCATAAAGTTGTTCTATGGCCTAGAAAAGTCAAGCTGGTGACTTGTTAATTTCTGCTGTGTTTCAAGAACTGGTTTCGTTTTAGCATATTTTGCTCTTAGAACACTTTCCTGCCAACTAAAAAGAAGGCATCCCATCTTTTTCATTTGCCTGAATAGCATTTCTATATACATTCACAGTTAAAGGAGTAATACATATGTTTTAACATAGTTGATAGTACCTTTCCTTCATGACTAAAAGCTACAAAATTAGTGTAAAATATGTAATACCACATATTTGACAATCCTCTAATATAGGAATGCCTGACAAGAGGATGCAGTATGAAAAGAAGAGAGATTGTATATATACACAAACACACACACATATATAAACACACACACTATATATATATATATATATATATTCTTGGTCTTGTATGGAGCAACATGTTTGCAAGTGCTAAATCTTCAGTGGTACTTGAGTTTTTACTCTTCACTTATTTTATATTGTCTTGAAAGAACATTATTCATTATTGTTTATAAATTCCCAAGCAGTCATTTGTTCTGGTTTTCTTTTGAAAGACGTGACTAAACTACTTACAAGATGTCACTATTTATATAATTGTATATGGCCATACAGTATCTGTATAGTTAGAAAAACCAGCCAGAATCTATAGAAAGGGGAGAAACTGTGCACTGAATTTGAAGCAGAAAAATTGATCTTTTAAAATGAACCTCTGGTTTCAGTAAAAAATGGATGATCATGACTTGGGGGAGTTCTTAGTGTATAAAATACTCCACAAACTTATGGCAGAAGGGTTGCTGTACTATACATGCGGTGAAGCTCCATATGTTTAAGAATTTTTTTTACTTTCCTCTGTTAGAAAGTTTTGAAAAAAGACTTTGAAGTATTTTGTTTATACTAACAGACAAGAAAAGTTCTCCTAAGAAAAAGCTGGTGGCAGGAGTGTAGAGGAGTAGCATATGGCATTAAAAGGAGCACAGCTGGAGGTAGCATTTCCATCTGAACATGATGTCAGAGCAGCTGACAGCCTGCCATCCCTCAGCCTTTTATTCTAACACACAGACAGGGAGTGAGTGTGTTTGCAGATCTGTGTGTAGGGAAGGTATCTCATTCCTCTCTAACATCATCTCCACTTTGCATCTGTCTCTCTCTTAGTCTGCTTTTTTTCCACCGATCTAACAGACCTGGAGCCAGCAAGACTCGGACAAAAGGACTTAATCAGGTTTATGTGTGCTAAAGGTAGGAAGAGCAGTGGGCTAGTTACAGTGCATTTCTCTCTGGGCGTTTATTTAATTTTAGAATATCCCATTCCTAGTTTAATGAGGTGTAGGAGGAATAAGTGCAATTCAATAGAAAGGGAATAACAGTGATGGCTTGCATTTTTGACCTGTTTGTTCTTGTGTACTTGTATCAGAAGTGATTCTTTAAATGATGCAGTCCTACCATTTTTGTTCTCTTGAGCACTGAGTGTTGTAGGTAGGGATTTTTTTGTTGCAATATATAGTATTTACAACTGTTCTGATAGTAATGTTTCCTAAGAATGAAAAAAAGGAAGGGTTTGAAATGGCATGTGTGATAGAGACAGCAGGATGTATGAATATCATGGCCATGATGACTTCTGCTATTAAACTTTGTGCTTGAAGACCAGACTACTGAACTTTAGAAATATACAATTCTCTTGTTTTGGGGGGCAAACAATGGAAATAATTTATATGTGAAATAATGGTTTCTCCTTCCTTGGGAATAACTTGGATTTCTTTCCTTTATTTTCTTTTTCTTTTTGATTCTTTGGTGTATGTTGAAGAAGTTTATTCAATACAACAAGAATTGTTTGAGGGGAGGTTTCTGTGTTCACGACTAATTTAGAACTTGTAGATTTGAGCTGCCTGAATTGGCCAGACAGCTGTAATCGCACTCCTCTATTCTTAATCTCTTTATCTGGGCAGCAGCTGCCATATGGCCACAGTCAGCTGGATCAGATGTTTATAAGCTTCCTTCTTCGTCCCTCTCTGTCCTTTCAGCCTCCTAATTTGATCACAGCTACCTTGTGAGCTGCCCTCCAATCTTTATTTTTAGCCCTCTTAAGGATTAGGATTGATGTTGGTTGTGGGGCACTTAAAGTGATTGTATTGTAAATCTTCTTGCTTTATTCTGACAGTAGTATTTTGTAGAATATACTTGGGATAGGATTGTAACTTAAGGAACATATCTAAGTGCCCAAAGGCACAGCTGCTATATGTAACTACTTTGCCACAACTTTGATTTCTACTAACAGAAATGAGGAAAGACTTAAAGGTTTTTAACTAGAAACCTTCAGTGATCTTTTTTTAAAAACTTTCCTTCTAAAGAAAGTGATTAATAGAGGTAAAAACCCATTATTAAAATAAGGTCCACAAGAGAGAGGGAAATTAACTAAAACTTGCTGGAATACTTTTTCAGGATTATCGTTGACCAACTGAAATGTTTTCCATATATTTAGCATCCTTTACAGAGGATCAGCCCCTTCTGTTTAACTGTACTTGTTTTCATTTCATCATATTCTTTTAAAGTTTTAGTCTATAGATTTTTTTTTTTTTTTTGCCAAAGGAAGAACGCTAAAAAGGCTATCATTCAATGATGAGGAAAAATGTTCTATAAGCCATTGTTTTGATCAATTAAATATTATTTTTACCCCATCTTTGTAGGATTATCAAGGTTGCATTCTCCGTTTTTCTTCTCCCTTGGATTGCAGATGTGTTTAACATTTAACTTAATAAAGTCGCATCCTTGATTCTGCCACCTTACTCCCAGTCTACTTCTTTACAATCAGATAAACTGTTAATCTAACTTGGGAAACTACAAAAGATAGCTGAAGTAAAAAGTCATGGAAAGTTGACTAGTTATAATCGTTGCATGCCACAAAGACGGTTCATTAAAATTTTTAAATCTTGTGGAAATTATCTTGTCAAGTGTGATCTCATCTTGGCATATGATCAATTGCTTCCAGTATTTAACTAAATCTTTTTTCTCCTAGGTTATGAAGACAGCATGGAGTTTCCTGACCATAGTAGACATTTACTACAGTGTTTGAGCGAGCAGAGACATCAGGGTTTTCTTTGTGACTGTACTGTTCTGGTAGGAGATGCCCAGTTCCGAGCACATAGAGCTGTACTGGCTTCGTGCAGCATGTATTTCCACCTATTTTACAAGGACCAGCTGGACAAAAGAGACATTGTTCATCTGAACAGCGACATTGTTACAGCCCCAGCTTTCGCTCTCCTGCTTGAATTCATGTATGAAGGGAAACTCCAGTTCAAAGACTTGCCCATTGAAGATGTGCTAGCAGCTGCCAGTTATCTCCACATGTATGACATTGTTAAAGTCTGTAAAAAGAAGCTGAAAGAAAAAGCCACCACAGAAGCAGACAGTACTAAAAAGGAGGAAGATGCCTCAAGTTGTTCGGACAAAGTAGAGAGCCTTTCTGATGGCAGCAGCCACATTGCAGGAGATATACCCAGTGACGAAGATGAAGGGGAGGATGAAAAATTGAGCATTCTGCCTAGCAAAAGGGACTTGGCGGCTGAGCCTGGGAACATGTGGATGAGATTGCCCTCGGACTCAGCAGGCATTCCCCAGAGTGGCGGAGAGGCAGAGACACACGCAACAGCAGCTGGAAAAACAGTAGCTAGCCCCTGCAGCTCAACAGAGTCTTTGTCCCAGAGGTCTGTCACCTCAATGAGGGATTCAGCAGATGTTGACTGTGTCCTGGACTTGTCTGTCAAGTCAAGCCTTTCCGGAGTTGAGAATCTGAACAATTCTTATTTCTCTTCACAGGACATGATTAGAAACAACCTGGTACAGGTGAAGGTGGAGAAAGAAGCTTCCTGTGATGAGAGTGATGTTGGCACTAATGACTATGACATGGAACATAGCACTGTGAAAGAAAGTGTGAGCACTAATAACAGGGTACCGTATGAGCCAGCCCATCTGGCTCCTATGAGGGAAGATTCTGTTTTGAGGGAGCTAGATAGAGAGGACAAAGCAAGTGATGATGAAATGATAACTTCAGAGAATGAGAGAGTTCAGGTGGAAGGGAATATGGACAGCAGTCTGCTCCCTTATGTCTCCAACATACTTAACCCTGCAGGCCAAATTTTCATGTGTCCCCTGTGCAACAAAGTCTTTCCTAGCCCCCACATTCTTCAGATACATTTAAGTACGCACTTTCGAGAGCAGGACGGGATCCGCAGCAAGCCTGCCACTGACGTCAATGTCCCAACCTGCTCCTTGTGTGGTAAGACTTTTTCTTGCATGTACACCTTGAAACGACACGAGAGGACTCATTCAGGGGAAAAACCCTACACTTGCACCCAGTGTGGAAAGAGCTTCCAGTACTCCCACAATCTGAGCCGCCATGCCGTAGTTCACACACGGGAGAAGCCGCACGCTTGTAAGTGGTGTGAGCGCAGGTTCACACAATCTGGAGACCTTTACAGACATATTCGGAAGTTTCACTGTGAGTTGGTGAACTCATTGTCTGTGAAAAGTGAAGCACTGAGCTTACCTACTGTCAGAGACTGGACATTAGAAGATAGCTCACAAGAACTTTGGAAATAGAATTTTTATATATATAATTAATATATATATATAAATCTATATAGTTGTGGTACAGTCTAAAAGCAGTCTTGTTTCCTTGAACTGAAAGTTTGGCCATTAGCTTGTTTTATGCACTTTAAGGCGGCATGAACATTTCACTATTTAGTGCTCTGATATGAACTATAGAAATAAGACTAATAAATTTCATTAATTTCCTCATATTTCCCCTTAAAGTAAGTACTTCTTTTAAATAAAGCTGCAAATGAACAAATGTGATTTTAGGTTCTATTTAACCTTACTTGCAACACTGCACCATTTCAAACTCCATTTAAAGCAAAAAAGAGTACTCCCTTCCAGTGTTTTTATCAATTCGGTTACATTTTAAAAACTGCATGCATATTTTCTAGCTGTGGGAAACCTGAATGCTTTTAGACCCAAGTGATAAATTTCTGAAATGCTGGAGTATCTATTTTTAAACAAGCAGTTGCGATATTATTGTAATTTGTGGATTACAACAGTTCCCAATTTTTTTAAAAAAAAACAGACCATCGCAGATTTTTAAAAATACACTGGAATTGCTGGGACTCTGTTAAGGTATGCTTGGGATGAAAATGGATGTTGCAACCTCAACAGTTGCAAACTGCATTTTAAAATGTGAATTACTGTTGTATACTGTAATTGATTAAATGGGCTGGGGGGGTGTCAAGGAAATTGACAAGTTGTGTTAATGCGCTCTCAGTTGAGTCTTGAAAAGTAAATATTAACGCTATGGAAATGCATGCGTTTCAGTATATTTTTGTCTTTGTTTGCATTGTATAACTTTAATGAGTGAGTTTTAAAACTTATTTAATTTTTTGTAGGAAAAAAAAACACCACTGGAAAAGAAATGGTGTTATGAAGAACATAAATGCACTGTTTTTATTTTATTTTATATAATTTAAATTAATTGCCCACTGTCTTTAAGTTGAACAAAAGCTACATGTTGATTTTAGCTATGTAAAGGAAGATAGTAATGTTTACAAACAGGCTTAGAGATTTGCATGTGCAGTGTACATTTATCAAGAAAAAAAACCTGATTGCACAGAACCCATGCCAGCGCCAACTTTTGATGCATACACTACCCATATGAGCATTTTTAGAATTCCTGCTGCACAAATTGACAATAGGTCATTCATTTTTCGCCCCTTGAAAAGATTCTATGGAGTGAAAAAGCCCCAGGCTGAAAGGACTAGAAAACCTTGATTGACATGGGGTGGGGTGGGGAAAATGGTGGGAGAAAAGTTGGGGGAGGGTTTGTGAACTGTGTATCCAAGCAGCAAAGACTGCAGCCTGACGTGTGGTTTTAATGATCAACACACAGGGCAAAAGCATTTTGCACAGTGTTTGTTTTCCTGTCTTGCACTTACAAATAAGGTCTATGGGAGTAGCATGGAAAATTGTTTTTTTCTTCTTTCTGCTTTGTTTAGAATTTGATCGCCTTAACTACTGTAAACATAGCCTATTTTTGTGCTTAAGAAACTGAATGGAAAACTCCATTGTGTATTGCTGGACTGTTTTGGAAATACTTTGGTCAAATGTATGTTAATTTGGCTGTAATGGCATTTAAAACAAAAAAAAAAGCTGTGAAAATGGCCTTGGAGCATTATTTTTAGTTACTTGAATAGTTGCTAGGTTTTTAAAATACATTCTTTTTATTAATTTAGAAAAGACAATCAATGTCTGGAAAAATGGACTACTTTTGAATTATTATTATTATTATTATTATTATTTTTGTGGATGTGAGTGATTGTTTTTTGGGGGTGCCCTTTAGTTTCACATTCTTTTTTGGTTCTAAAAATTAGACTGACATCTAGCTTTGACAATCATAGTATGTTTTATTTTCCTGAGGGGGAGGGGGAATAACTTATAACGCTGTTTAGTTTTGTACTATTGGTGTGTTGGTGAATTTTTAAACTGTGTGCTAACTGCAATAAATTATACATACTGAGAAATCAATTAGTGTTCTTCTCCCCTTTTTAAACATTGAAATTGCAGAGTGCTTTTGATAATGCCCTACCTTTTGATAATGTATTATCTTTTTGTACAGATTCGTATTGATTTGTGAAATAATCAGATCACTGTTTGAAGTCCCTGTAGATAAAAGTGGTTTCTAATTGGCAAATTAAACATTTTAAGATGCTCTATACTAAAAAGTACTGGCACATTGTAATCAACGTAAGAATTTCTACTGGATGTTAATAGAAAAAGTTCATCACATAACATTATTCCAATTTCTGTGACGGCACTAAGCGCTAAATCCAAACAAATTTATACCAACGAGAAATTAGGATGAGAAATGAGAAGGGGAACAACTGGCAATTTGAAGAAATTATTGATTAGTGATTGGAATCTGCAATAAAGAAATGTCAGTTATCCCAAATAGTTTTCACTGGTTATGCGAAATTACAATTCGCTTTTTCAGCCTGGGAGCATTAAAAGTTGCCTTTGTCAGATGAACTGGTAAATATACGTTATCTTTAGATAAGGTTCTCAAAACATTCTAAGAGAAACATTTCAGACAGAACTATTTGACTGATTATTTAATCTAAAAGTCATCTATTACACTAGAAAATGCTGTTACAGTCTTAATCAGTGTCATAACTATTTTAAAAATCGATGCTATGGCTCAAATAATAATGATAGGTTATTATAATAAATAAACTAAGAAAACAAACCTCTATTACTACTTGGTTATGTGCAGTTTTCATAATATGTACTAGCCCACATTCTAGTATTTCAAATAGATGACTTAACTTTAACATACATTAACAAAATAGCATTTTATAAAATTATATATCAACAGTTTATACAACCTCATAATGGTTTGTATATTCTTAGCAAGGTGTATCTCAGCTCTGTGTTTGAGCTCCATCCTTGTGATTTTAAGATAGTTTATGTCAAGTAGAATTTGAATTGTCAATCTAAAAAGTCCAGAATAAACTCTAAAGTGACTTATCTTTGTGATGAAAATTTTCAAATGATATCGCAAGGAATTTTGAGTTTATTGCTTGTAGCAGAAATTTTGTTAAACTTAATAATACTAGTTTTTCTTCCACCCAGTTTTGAAAGCTCTGTAAGAACCCACCCAGGGGTCTTAAAAGTTTGTAAGATGTTGTAATTAAAATGCATATCATGTTCTGCAGTATCTCATTTAAAGATGAGGATTTGAGTATGGTACTGAAAAGGTTCCTGTAATGTTAAGAGCAAATGCTTAGGTTTATGTATCTATGTGTGTACAACTGCATATAAATCCAAATTAAATAACATTTTATTTCCCAGCTCATCAGTATTTCCATATCAAAATAAACTCCTACCACAGGGTATGCTTAGGACCAGAAATTTTAAATGTACGGCAAAATCTTCCTGGAAAGTGAAAGTGAAAATCAAGAACCTGGATATAAACACAAGCAAAGATCTTCACCTTTGTCAATAGAATGGGCATTAATAAGTCAACTTGTTTGTTTGTTTTTTCCCAGCAATAGTTTAAAAATGTCACTGAAGTTTAGTGCTTTACTCTTAAAAATCATAGGATATGTTGGATGATTGTTTGAAACATCTTTCGGTGAATTCACTTGGTCTTGCTCATGTTGAAAATAGTTAAATTGCAATCAAAACCGTAACCTTTGTTTTTGTGAGCATCATATAAGCATATTACTTTTACTACCAATGATTTAAAAAGTAGCATTTTGAACTTTAGTTTGGAGTTAACTATCTGGTGTGCACACACAAACAAAAACAGTATGTAGAAAGAAATGGGGAGAAATTAGTAAGCATTCCAGCAGGAAGATCCAATTTTCAAATAAAATTATTGTATAACTGAAAATAAACTGTGTACTTTGCACTTTCTTTGCTTTTCCTAGTAGCAGCTGCATTTATTCACCTGTTCAGGATGCATGCTCAGATTCAATTTTTTTTCCTGCTGAATTAAAATATATTTTGGCTGTTAAAACAGCCTTTGAGATACCGAAGTGTTGCATCCAATGTTAAGCACAGTGAGTATTTCGCTTCTTTTAGTTGCCAGGGGCCTATCCATCACTCATTTTTTTTAAAAAGTGGCACAGAATCCTATTCGAATAGTTTTATGTACAATAACAGATACTCAGGTACTTGGTTTTTGCTTTAAAACAATCGTTCTGCCAACTCTGATTAAGGCTGGACAAATTAAATTGTTTCACTGATAATTTCATTGGATACCACTATTTCGGAACATTTTTAAACACTGAAACATGCATGGCCACTCTTTATAATGACAAGGTTTTCTTAGACTACTGATCGAGCTATAATATCTTTTTATTTTGAAAGGAATGTTGAGTAAAAAAAAAATTGTCCTGTAACAACTGATGAATAAGAGAATGTAGTTAATATTAACACTAAGCTAAACCTATGCTACATCAAATTTGTCTTGTGCATTTTGTTAGTTGCAGCTCCAAACTGGCACTTGGATTTCCACTCACCCCTGTCTTAACGTCTTCAATGAAAAGTTAATATAGTATTATCTTCTGCCATTGCATTACAACTGCCAGGCCAAAAAGAATGCAATACGGTTAAAGCCTAGAGCTAGAAGATCATTCTACTGTGATAAAATCCAACTAAACCTCTTAAAGGGTCTTACTGATGACAGATTGTCTGTGGGCTTTTTTAAAAAAAAGATTATCCATTTTTATCATTATCACTTTGGAGGAAAAAAACATTGCTTTTGACTGTTCAAAAATGTTCGTCAAACAGTATTTCCACCTCCATTTTATGATACAACCCATGCACATTTACCTGGGAGTAAGCCCGACTGAACTCAATGAGAATTAGTTCTGAATATAGGATTAGCTGTAAACCTCATTTTTAAAAAGCAGAAAGAATAAGTAAATATACCAATCAATGGTGCAAATTTGTGTTTTATCCCTTGATTTCCTTCATTTTAAGTTAGGAAAATGTTATTTGCATTGTACTCAGATTCATTTATGTCATTTCTGTTTCACATTCTGAGGCTTGCTGAGGATCCTCCTTACCCTAGTAAACCAGCTAAAGTGAAATGATTCAAGCATGAGGTAGTTGAACTTTGTTACTTGCATCGAAAAAATATCTCAAATGAGAGTAGCAAACATTCAATAAAATCTTGTTGTAAAGTCTTACAACACTTTTCAGTTCTGCTAAATTACAGTGCTGTGGCTCTTAGAAATGTGATGGTTCCCTAGGATCTCACAAAATTTAATGTAGTTATTCTGTGAATGTAAACAAAATTATAACACAAATTTGCAATTTTTAATCTATCATAATACAGCATTTGGTGCATAGAGCTCAATTGTAAAATTTCTAACCAAGTGATACTGTACCTACTTATGCATTCACTGACAATCTTTACTTGTGAGTATACATGTACAGGATTGTGCTGTTAAAATAACATGCTAGATAATGGTTTTAAGTATTTAACACCTTAACATAAGAGCCCTATAAAGGATGCGTTATGATGGTACCATTCTGGACTTACTCTGTTCAGACTTTTAAATCATACGTATAGGATAACCAATATGGATCGTCTTTAATCTTCCAAGAATAGTGCATGTAACCCATTTTTGAATCAAGAAAACATTTATTGCAGGTTACTTTCTTTAATTTAAAGAACAGAAAAATGATTACCTTAGCAAAGCTACATTATTTCAACAATATTAAGTGACATAGCAAAGGTATGTAATTTAAAAATCTAAATTTCTGCTCAAAATGCCCTCAAACCACCTAACAGCATTTTCATTCATCATTAAACATCTCTTAAATTTTCATGCCTTTTATGGCTGAACACTAAAGGCAGGTTGGTCTGTTTTTAATCATTTTGCAGCATCTTAATTTGTTTCTATTTTTAGTGTTGGACTCAGTCATGATTTGAGTGGATCCACTGAATGCAGTGGAATAGCATTTAGTCTTGACTAATTAAATTCTCATTTATTTTAGTGGGCCTATTCTAAGCTAAATCTCCATTTTAACCTTTCGTAAATTTTAGATCCAGGTTTCATAGTTGCGATGATTGAATATACATTATCTGAAGAAAGGAGCAGAGCTATAGTTTTAACATTTTAGGAGAAAAAAGATACCTGAAGGGTGCAATACAGTTGCATGCTTAAAACACCCGTAACTGAATTTAAGTAATTACAGTGTAGCTTAAACATGCAAGCTCTCTCTCCCCTTGCCGACACTTATGAATTGATTAGACATAGCATATCCTGTTAGTCTTAATTCCAGGATGATGGCTCATACCCAAAGGAAACTGTATTGCACTTTAAATAATCAAGATCTTTAAGAATAGATGTGACTTCTAGTTGGACTGAAATATAAACTCAGTATCAGGAGTGAATCTGTTAAATAATTATATTCCCATTTTACAGCTTTTATTACAGTGTTACTTACCGATATATATGGATTTGATATATTTTCTGCTGGTGCTTGTAGTAATCACCTAAAGGGAAAAGGAACCTTAGAGGCAGCTTAAGTATACTACTGTTTTATGTGCAGCACTCTTATTATTGAAGTCACTACTAAAAGTGAGAGAAAGTTTTTTGGTTACCCCCTCCCCTTGACAAAATTAATCAGATTTTCAAGTCAATTAACCTCCTGCTTTACACGCACAAAGCAAAAATAGCAAAGATACAATACAATAAATGATAACTTATTGTTAAATAAATGTTTAAGAGATATAACATAACCTCTTCACGTTACCTAAATTCTAAACTCATCTAATAGTCTTAATCATGTCCCTTAAAAAGTGTCTAGCAAGTAATCAAAGCTTGATACATTCTGTATTTTTTTCAGTATTTATTGTGTGGCTAATTTACATAACATTTATTTTATTTATATCCTACCTTCTTTTCAACATGGGGCCCAAGGTAACTTACAACAAATTAAAACAAAAGGCAGCTGAAAATAGTAGATTGTTTATGGAGAAGTCTTTAAGCGTTGACTATGTCAGTATTGACAGAAATTATTTCCAAATAATAGTCATTCATAAAACAGAAAAATATAGTTGGGGTGGGGGAATTCTATATCATCCATTGACAGCAGCCTTCTCCAATGTCTTTATATTTGGGACTACATCTACCTATCGGCACCAGCCAGCATGGCCAGTAAACAGGATTGTGGGGGTTGTAGTCCAAAACATTTAGAAGGTACTACATTGAGGAAGGTGTGATCAAAGTATTTTATAATTAGATAATTGGGATTAAATTCAAACTCATACATTATATGTGCATTGTCACAGGGAGACACATTCTAAGGAGATAACTCTCTAAAGCCAGACAGTTCCATGGACTGGGGACTCATCACGTCTCCCCCAAAATCTGGGTTTGTCAGTTCAAGAAGATCAGTTTCAGACCTGACTTCACAGATGGGAACTAGGAGTTTTTCAGATATTGTTGAACTGCAGCTCCCATCAGCTGCACCCAGTGTATCCAATACTGAGGAATGCTGGGAGTTGCAGCTCAGCACCTTCTCAGCCCACATTTATGCTCCTGTGTTCAGTTCCCATAACAGGTAGCAAATGGAACAAACACAAGAAAGAGATTCTTTAAATAACAGGTGAAACTGAAGTATCAATACATGACATCTCAGCAAGTAATTGTTCAAGTTGGAGAAATGGATCAAATATCACAACACATTAAGCACCTATATATGTTACTATAACTGCCTTAAGCCTCCTCTTGGATGCATTTAAAGAGCAAATTTGGAATGAGAAGTGCTTAACCTACCATTTCTTTGCAACAAATCTGCCTTCTCACCACCTGCTCCATAGCAGCATTTATTTTCCTTTTCTTGAAAATCCAAAAAAGTGCATTCAGTGGAGATTGTAGAAACTAAACATCACTGTACAACAGCGGTTCTAAGTTTTTATCCCTCCAGATGTTTTGGACTTCACCTCCCATAATTCCTGGCCATTAACCTTGCTGACTGGTGCTTCTGGAAGTTGATGTCTCAAAATATTGGCAATTGCATTTCCACCCCCAGGGTTACAAAGACAAAATCTGCCAGCTCTGAGTAGCCTACTTCATTCAGTGTCTTGCCTTCATGGATGTAGTTACATCAGTGTGTTATATCAACAGGATTTTAGTTGTAGACCTCATGCTCACTGATAGAGCAGGGATGTGGCCATATCCCAGCCCCTGTGTAGTCTAGCTGAGTGGTGATTCCTATAAGATTACATATCCTTAGCACTTAGTGCATAACTTTTTCCAGTGGCCAGTGGACAAATTTGTATGTATGTGTTCACAGGTTTTCAAAATAGCAATAAGAGACAGTTGGAATTTGTAGCACACAGGTTAACAAGCAGGAAGTAATTATTTGTCACCCATCTAAATACCAAATATCAGTTAACTGATTTCAATTATCTGTGTGTTTCTTTGTAAAATGAGCATATTGTTCAAATTCATAAATTACATGATGCATACATTTTTGCCTTTATGAAGGTCTACACTCTTAAAATATTGGACTTTGGGCATCTTTTTCTGTCTATATAAAAGCGAAAGCTTTCCATACACCAGATAGGGGATATCATTTACAATAAGGTACACTTTATAAGGAACAAGCATTCCAGCCCTCAAATAAGGAGCACCCCATATTATAAGGGACATCCAGCAACGTGTATGTGTATATGCTGACATTTCTGTGCATATGTGCATGCATATGCGTGCTCTGTTTTTAAATAGTAACTTTCCATTTGATTGGTTGCTTAGATAGAGTCATACCCAAGATAGAAATGGGTAAGTATTTGAAGAAAAGAGTTGCTAGGTGTAGGAAAGGACTAAGCACCTTAGCTCATCCTAAACTCTCTACTTCAACTTTATATTTATGGTAATTGGCGGGCTGATTTGTTATGTAGTTTAATGCCAAAGATATGGGCTAATCTAAATACAACTTGATTCTCCCTTATCTGAAATGCTTGGGACCAGAGGTGTTTTGGATTTTGGATTTTAAAATACCTATAATTGTATATGTCTGTATATATACATAAAAAGATATCCTGGTGATGGGACCTTAGTCTAAACAAAAAAATTGTTTCACATAAACTTTATACAAATAATCTGAAGGTAAATTATCAAGTATTTTAAATATTTTTCTGTAAGAAACAAAGTCTGTGTACATTGAACCATCAGAAAGCAAAGGTATCATGATCTCAGCCACCCATGAAAAAAAGTTTTAGTTTTTGGAGTATTTTAGAATTATGGATAAAGGAGTCTCAGCCTGTATCCTTCCCCTCCCACTTTCAGCTCTTTGTTACTGACAATTTTAATCCTTTAGCAGGTTATAAGCTCTACTACTACAACAAACACCTGCCCTTAAACACATGTATAGTCATTCTTCCTATTTGTAACATTTATTTTTCTTCATACCTTAATGATCCCTGCACGTGAAAGTAGTTCCTTTAAAGCCAAAGTTCATCAAGCTGACTTTCTAAACAGAGGACCTAACATTGTTTTCTGCAAATGGCATTACAATTCGCGGGGAGGTTGTTTTGCATTTCTTGAATCTAAATGAAGAAAGTACATTGACTAAAGTGTATTTGTTTTTGAAATAGCTTTCTTCTATTTGCTTGCCTTCTCAAGTGCTACGTTTCCGAATAGAAAGCCGCCTCAGCATTGCTTCTTGAAGCATTGAAAGATGGTTGTCAATCCCTGCTGGGCTGTATCAAGGGGTTTCCCTCCTGTGATGAAGGGCTCTGTGATTCAGTGGCAGCTCTTCTCAAAGGAAAAGGGGGAATGATATCCGTATATTCCCATACCCTCTGCAGCACCGTGTGCCAATTGCAATACTGTTCTGAACCTCTATCTTGCAATAAACTCAATGAGCTGGCCATACATATGGGATGCTTTTGAGGAATTATCCAAAAGGCACATGGTACAGAGAATGAGTGAATGTGGAGGGGGACTTGGTGTAAACCATTTTCCTCCTTGTTCTAATGGGAGCATTTGATGGTTCAAAGGGCCTTCCATCAGCTAAGAAAACAAGGGGATTCGATCCACATTTAAAAAAAAACTTATTAAGAAGTTAGCCGGGTACATTTAATTAAATGGATGTCCTTGCTCTTGACCATAAGGATGTCTGCGTGTTCATTCATTATCTCTGAGGTAGCCAACTTAAGCACACACACACACACACACACAAATACAAATGCCTTTCAGCTCTCCTTTGCATAGTGGGTGACTCAACCTTCTTTTGTGTCTGAGTGAATTTAATTTGTAGCTTTTCAGATTCTGGTAGTTCCCTGTGTTTATTTTTGGTTAAATATTCTTATTTGTTGATTATTTAATTGTTTGTTTGGGTGAAGGTTTCATTCTTAAACAGGGAGAAAAAGCAGCTTGATGCCATCGCCTCCGTCCAAAAGAAATTAACTGCTCCATTGCACAGATTGGAGTTGGGGAGTTTTACGGAGGAATTGCTCTTGTTAATACGCTGTTAATTTAATAAAAGGTATGGGGATTCGGCGTGAGGGAAACCTTAAATGATCACAGATGTGGAAATGATATTTTTGTTTGTGGAAATGCTTGGTCTTTTTCATTGATTTTCAGAAGCAATACTATGGTATGTTTGGTCTTCTCTTTAAAAAGAGAGGAACTAGATGGGAGAGTAAATTAGATTCTTCATTTAACTGGGTAGTTAAAAGTAGGTGTTTTATGCACATAATCTCTGTGGCATAGCCCTGAAGATTATACAGATCAACCTCCAAGGAGGAAATGCCCATCTTTTTGACACAAATAGCAAGAGTGATTGTGTCTAAATCTTGAACAGATAACAGTTTTTAACAAAAGAGATTTTAAAAGGCATGGATAACTTTATTCAATACTGGCACTGGGTTGCAAGAGAATTTAGAAAAAAAATTCACTCTAAAATATATGTATCAATATGCTTTCCTCAACAGATGAGCTGGGAAATAAGAACTTGTATCTTGGTTCATCGTCTCTTATTGATTCACATGTAATGTCTGGGAGAATATGCCAAGCTATAGCACATTGCAAACTGTGAATAGGATAATGGGACTTCCAGTGAAATATTAGGCATGCATACTCAGAAGAAAATCCCATGTATCAATGCCCCAATAAGTGTGTTCAGGATTGCAGCTATAATGTCATATTTTTGAAAATGCAGTATTATCTGTTTAACTGTGTCTGGACAAAAGCATGATTTTTTTTTCAAACATTACATCTTGGCACAGTAGATATGCAAATGCCAGAATACACTAAAACCACATTTAATTGGACCCACTTGCCAACTTCTTGAACACAGCTTGGATTATTTCACTGGAGGCTGCTTCTGTTAAAAGCTGGGGGAGGAGGAAGTGGCACGCTGTCAAAACTTCAGAATCCCCCCCCCCCTTCTCACTAGAAGTACAATTATACTAAGAGCCAAGTTTGGAGGTATTTTTTCTATATTTAATAATTATTATTGCAGATATTGTAAACATATGCATTGAAGAGAGTGAAATCTAAGTGTCATAAACAGTGTTATATTTAATTCCATTTTCTCTTCCCTAGTTTATCTTCCATTCACAAGGACTCTGACTGAGGCCATCCATGCTGCTGTATCATTTAGGGCTGTAGGAGATGACACATGAGGGTTAAATGAGCTGACAGACGTTTATTCTTCTTGGCTATCTCAGACAATCTTCTGTCTGGCCAATAAACACAAAACTTCACAATGGGATTAAATTTATTTCTTTTGAATGGGTCCTAAAACTAAGTAATGGACCAAAAAAGCATACTTGCCTTGGGGAGTTTTCATCTGAACACTTTGTGTCCCCTCACTACAGCAGAAAAACTTCTGCTTGTATAAAGTATTGGCACACACAACATGG
This sequence comes from Urosaurus nigricauda, assembly GCA_034509955.1. Classification (NCBI taxonomy): domain Eukaryota; kingdom Metazoa; phylum Chordata; class Lepidosauria; order Squamata; family Phrynosomatidae; genus Urosaurus; species Urosaurus nigricauda. The sequence goes on from JAOEGL010000001.1 coordinate 320,141,627, forward strand.
CATGCCACCATTTGACAAATGGTCAGCTGTATCCACCTGAGATTGTTACAGCAAGAATCATTACTATTATACTAGATTTTCTTTAGCTTTATGTCAGTGAAAGTGTTTTGATGAAAAGTGTTAAAGCAATGGTGATGAGGCTGTAGCCTTCCAGAAGTTCATAGAATCGTAAGAGTTTTTCACACGGGAAGCAAAGCACCCAAACCCCGTGGATAAACAGGGTTTAAATCCTGGGAATATTCTGCAAGAGAGGGATTGCTTTCAGACATATCAGGCAATTTTGACATTAACCCAACATTAACCCATGCAGAAAGTCACAAAATCACACCACTTTTCCCGAAGTTAAAAAGCAGCACAGTTTTGTAGCATTCTGCATGGGTTAATGTCGGGTTAATGCCCAAGTGGCGCAACTTCGTCTGAAAACAATCCCGCTCTTGTGGGATATTCCCAGGTTTAAACCCCATTTATCCACAGGATTTGGGAGCAGTTGGAAGAGACAACAAAGGCCCTTCAGTTCAACCCTTTGCCATGCATGAATGCACAATCAAAACACTCCCAACTGATGGCCATCCAACCTCTGCTTAAAAACCTCCAAAGAAGGAGACTCCACCACTCTCCAAGGGAGTGTGTTCCACTGTCGAACAGCTCTTACTGTCGGGAAATTCTTCCTAATATTTAGGAGAGATATCTTTTCCTGTAGTTTGAATCCATTGCTTTGTGTGTTAGCCTCTGGAGCAGCAGAAAACAAGCTTGCTCCATCTTCGGTATGAAACCCTTTCAAATATTTAACATGGTTATCATATCACCTTTTAACCTTCTCATATTCTCCAGGAGTTCTCAAAGATTATTGACAGTGTCTCTGAGATTACATTTGCCAGTTTAAAAAAAAACCATTTGGATGTAGTTCATCTAGCCCTGGAGACTTGAATTCATTTAGAGTAGCCATATATTTCTGTACTACCTCTTTACCTATTCTGTGCTGCATTTCCCCTACTGCATCATCTGTTCCATTTTCCTTAGACTCAGAACTGTTCACTTTTTCAGAAAAGACTGAGGCAAAGAAGATGTTGAGTAGTTCTGCCTTTTCTCTATCTTCTCCCCACAGTGGCCCTACCATTTCCTTGCTCTCCTTTTTGCTATGGACATAATAGAGAAAGCCCTTTTTATTGTTTTTAACTTTGCTAGCAAGCCTGATCCCATTCTGCACTTTTTTTTTGGGGGGGGGGGGCTTTTTCCCTACACATGCTAGCTATTTGTTTGAATTCCTCTTTGGATTTTCCCTTTTTCCTTTTCCTTTTCCTTTTTGTATATGTTCCTATTAAATTTTAGCTCAGTTGAAAGTTCGTCAGACATCCATCCTGGTTTCTTTAGATGCCTCCAATTTTTCCTCCTCATTGGAACTGTTTGAAATTGTGCCTGCAATATCTCACTTTTAAGACACTCTCATCCATCATATGCTCCTTTTTCCTTTAGGATTCCTGAAGATGAGATCACACCCAGTATTTCCCTAAATTTACTGAAATCGGCTTTCTTAATGCCTACAATGTCTGACCATGCGTGGATTCCCCCTTTCTACTGTATAACTCCAGAAGAACATGATCACTCCCACTTAAGGATCCCACCATTTCCACCCCATTCCTGTTGCTTAGGATCAGCTCTAAAATAGCTGATCTCCCTGTAGCCTGTTCCACCTTCTGGAAGGCAAGGAAAGGATTTGTTGGGACTTACATTTTTGGCATGGTTTGACCTGTGAGAAATAGCAGGATGTTTGAAGTCTCCCTTTATTACTAAATCTCTTCTTTTGAATGTTTGGTCATCTCTTCCAGGAAAAGCAGTGGATTACTTTGGTTTCCAGTAATCCACTGCCACTCTTTACATATTTTTACTTGAAAAAGTTGTTTCACAGCAAGATCCCAGCTAATCAGAGATCACATGTTATAGTCTTATATGAAATTGGACTATGAAGCAGTGGTGTCACTAGGGTTCATGTCTCACACACACACACCATGACCTTCTCCTAGTAGCCTCTTGCTCCTTGCCTAGAAGTCTTTCTGGACCACTTTCCCCATCTCTTTTTCCCCCTGCTTCAGCATGCTGCTCAAGGTGGGTCGAGCATGTGGGCCAAGCTGTATGCTGTAGAGCACAAGCTTCACTAGGGTTAGCATCACCCAGTGTGGGAACTCATGGTGTTAACCCCCACTGACCTCCTCCAATATCACACCATACAGAATCCTTAGTCATGTTTTTTTGTAATAATGTTACTCATAAATTGTAATCTTCCATATGTCACTGAATGTACTACTAATAGTTGTGACATAAACAACTAGCAATATTAACATTATATCTTTAAATTATAATACCATATGCATAACCGTATTGTGTTTAAATGTAGGTAGTTTCATGTGGTTAAAGTGATACTTTAACCGCATGAAACTACCTACATTTAAACACATTTGGTAAAATGAGATGTTTTTAACAAAAACAAAAATATTTTTTAACTTTTAATATAATTTAATTTTTAGTTATGACAAACAACTAGCACAATTAAAATTATACTTTTAAATTACAATATTGTACATACAGCCTCAGTGTATTTGCATGTACATAGTTTCTTGTGCTTAAAGTGAAAATTTGGTAAAATGTGATGTTTTTAAAGATTTGTTTTTTTAAAAAACTGGGGCCTCTTCAACATTTTAAGGGGACACAGATGAATGCCCCAGCCTATTCTGCCCAAAGGCAGATGTTTGGCAAGCAGTGGGGTCATCTCTTAGGGTGTCACCTAGTGCAGTCCACACATCCTAGTGATGCCACTGCTATGGTGACATTGTTGAAAACCAAAGAAGTTCTCCTGCTGCCCCATTCTGAAGGTGGAAGTTGAAGGAAATGTTTCCTCATTACCCACAAAACTTGGGTAGTGTTTGCTGTCTTGCTGTGCCATGTCAATTATTTTGCTGTTTGCTAGCATAATGCTAGAAGACTTTCGTGATCTAATTCTAGTTGCATATAGTTGGACAGAACATAGATAGTGGTGTATCTCTGAATTGATATTCCAATGAATAAAATGCAGTGCCACGTGTCATCAGAATATCCATATAGTTGTGCATCCAAGTTAGCATCCCTATCCACATTCTGGCTCAAATAGTCAACTATGCGTATAGAGAGAGATGTAAAGAACAGTTACTCTGACTGCTTTGATGCCCATTCATAAGGATGCATGAAAACAACTAGAGAGCATGCTTTGGGTGGATGAAAGCATTTGCAGAATATGCCCCTGACTCAAGGTCAGTATGATTATAACTATAATACCACACTTTAATGTTTGCAAATTGAAGATAGTGAGTCCTATATCATGGTCTATGTTACATGCCTTTATGTATGCTTAACTAAGAAACCCTGTTTGTAAATTGCAAAGAGGCATAATTGGACACTGGTGAAGTGCGCTTATGTGCATCAGTTGAACTCAATGTGCACCAGCGCCCTTTAGCTGATGTCCTGATGTATATTAAATCTTGTGTGCCTTATATGGCAAGGCAGTTTCCCACACTTGGGGCACCTGTACGGTTACATGCTTTAAAACATCCCATTGATATCAATTTGATGGAGAAGGGGTGCAGAGGGTAGACATAGAGGTAGCAGTTCCATTATGGACCAGTCACTCTATTAGGTCCACTATGTAATACCATAACAACAGCTTTCTACTGGATAAAGATTTTATTAAAAGTCCAATTCTTATTCCTGCATACATGAGTCCAGTTACATGAGATGTAATTCCCATACAGGATTCCAGCCCATGTCTTTATTTAATTCCTGCAATATCTTAATAAGAACAAGCCTTTCAAAAAGAGATGTTCCACTTGTGTTCTGGAGTCTACATTGGCTTCCTCTTGCTTCCTGAGCCTAATTCATGGTCCTTACATATAAAGTCTTGGTATAAATATTTCCCATCCCTATAAACTGTCTTCTTCTCAATATGCTTGCCCTGTTGCAATCTCAATGATCAACAGCAGGCATCGCTTACAGCTCACCAGTAACAATATCCATCTTGGCCTGCAGACAAAATCTCTGAAGGTCCCAGGTTTTGTTCCTGTACAAACCAATTTTACTTTGGATATCCATATTACATTTTCTTCATTCCAAGGTATTTCCTAGGAACTTCTGACTTCATCAAGTACTTATGATTCCCACATCCCAGATCGCTTTAAATTAATCCAGTATTTTACAAAATGAAACATATTATACTTGATAGACTGCCTGCATTATTCTGGAACTAGCTAAAATGGCCATTAAAACATTGTTATTGTTTGCAGGATACAAGAATTTGGATGCAAGTCAGGGAATATGCAAGTAATTTCAAAACAAAAAATAACTAGATAGTCTTGAAACTTCCAGATACTTTTTTTCCGCTTTCTGGGTATGCCCTTACATGATTGTCAGCAATCACACACTACATTGCTCTGGTGATCACATCAAACTTGACCATTGCCTAGGCTTTTGGACATTGTCTGGACCAAGATTTAAAGAAATAAGAGTCTAAATAGGAAAAGGGGATGTGCTTAATTGGAATCTATTATCCAGAGCTCAAAAAAAAAAAAAATTACTTTTGGGTCGACACTTCTGGGCATTGTAGTCCAGAACATGGGAGAGGCCTTTCTCATCCAAATGCTCAGCGCCCTGATTGTGGAATCCTTGGAGGTCTGATTGGCACTAATGGTGATTTCTTTCTGCTGCCAAGCCAAAATGTAGCTTTTTAATTAAAGCCTTCAGGGACTAATTTATTTCAAGTATACATCTATATCATTTTAAATCGTTGTAATTTTTAAGTGGTTTTAACTTTTGGGTTTACAGTGGTTTTTAACTGTTATTATGTTTAATATGTTTTTATCTTGTTAAAATTATGTTTTTAATCTAGAGATGTTTTTAATTATTTACAATGTATGCCACTCAGAGATCCTGTCATAAAGGATGGGAGACCGCCAATGAATACCAGATGCTGTAGGCTATATTTCAGAAGTAGGAACTGGTAAAACCACCTCTGAGTATTCCATGCCTAAGAAAACCTTATGAAATTCATGGGGTTGCCACAAGTCGACAGGTGACTTGAAAGCACACACACACACACACACACACAGAGAGAGAGAAATGTTTTTTATAAATAAACAATAAATATCCAAATGTGTGCACTTTAGGTTTGACTCGTGACTCCATTCGGTGCCGCACTGCTTTCTGGTAAACAAAATTAACAATGCCTTCTCCATGTTGCTTTCATATTCTGTGGCTTGCAGCTGTTTACAAAACATAACCAAAATGTGATCTTATGTAACTAACCAGCCACACAAGATCTTTGATGTGCTTCTCACTGCATGTGAACCTTCTAATCTTTCTCAACTTCCAAGCCAGTCTTGTATCTGAATGGTACTGTTCCCTTGCACTGAGGATTACATTTCTAACTCTGTAGAGTTGCACCATTGTGCTGCCCTGTAGTAATGTGCTGTGATATCACAGACAATGAACAGGTTTCAAAGCAAAGCAAGCAATAAAATTATTTTTTTGAAAAAAAAGTGGTGTTCTTTATTTGAATTTCATACATACTGCAGTCAAATTAATATCAAGAAACACATTATTTCATTGGTTTCAGAACAGGGCTGCTGTCTTCCTCTACAGTCATCAACTTTACCTCTGTGACTGGAATTACATCTTCTCTTTCTTGGTGGTCTGTTGCTTCTCATTAGAAATGTGCTGCTGGATATGGCAAAGGTTACTTGAGGACATTAACACAGCACAGCATTCCTTGGAGCAAGGAGCGTGCCGTTATCAGGAGGCTTCCCCCGTAACAGACCAAACACAGTTCAATTGTACTCTTCATCTGTTTGGGAAGATTAATTTCTGAACTGTCATTTTTCTGTCATAGGTAAGGAACTATCCTAGCAGTGACTGTACAGTTTGGGCAAATCGATAAACTGTAGGAATCCATTTGATTACATAGACATTTCTTGGTCTGATCTATTGTAATCATGATTAAGTCTGAAAACATGTTAATTAATAATTGTAAATGGATTCCTCTTCCCTTGTCTGCGCAGCCTACACTATTCAAATGTAGGGTGCAATGTCTATAGCTCAAGGAGAACAGGCCCCAGGCTTGCTTCTTGGTTCCCATTTGTAACCTGTAGTAGGAATAGAATCACAGTAAGTATCATGTATTTGTCATGACATACTGTCTCCTTCCCAGGAGCCCATGTGATTTTTTTTGTGCCCTCCTGGCTTTGTTTTGCAGGGGGGAGGGGGTTCTTTCCGGACAGAGACTGCAGAGGAATTAAAACTCTTCCCCAAGCACACCACTGTCTCTTACGGTACATGTGTAGATTTGATTTTTGGGGGCACTGCAGGGGATGGTGTTCCCATCCACCCTAACTTACTCCTGACTTACTTAAAAGCCCCAAAGCCACCTCATACAAGCATTCTGTGCTGCAATGTGAGCAGGCAGGGTTGGAGAACTGTTGGTCAATCCCTCCCCGCTCCAAACTAGACATACATTACAGAAACAATTAGAGTTCAGGAGGACCCCTGAGGATCTCAGTGCTGAAGTCATTGTGCATCCGTTATTTCATTTGTTGGCTAGTTTAATTTATATTCCACCTGTCTCCCTGCACAAGATCCAAGGCAGCAAGTTGCTGTCATTGTTAGGTTGTTGACAAATTCCATGTTAATCTAGTAAGAACCCAAGTTTTGAATTTCAGACTTCCAGATCCAGAGAGATCTATTGTGCAGCAATGATTCTGCAGTATACTTCAGACACCAATGTTGCACCCAATACGTATCTGCCCAGTGGGCCAGTTCTAATTCCCCATGGGATCTCAGTTTTCTTGATTTTTTTTCCTGATTCTGGTCATGGTCCCCATTAGGGTACTGAGGGAGCTTTGGGGACCATAAAAATGGCCCTGTGGCCACATGTGGCCCTAGGGGTGCACTTTCACCAGGATTTTTTAAAAGTTTTTTCATTTCTGGTTAATAATCAGGTGGTGGTAATGGTAATTAACTGGCAGTACTTTTCTTTCAAAAGAATGGTGCATCCTATGTAAAGGTTTGTATTAGTTTATCTGTGTGCTAACATAACTTTATCTTCTCAGCCTGCTACATTCCAGTTAAAGTGGGTCTTTAGATCCCTTTCACAAGGGAACAGACCATAGTACAGGCAAATACTCAGTTTGGTGGCACCAATTTATCTTCTGATCCTATTCCATGGCATCTGCCAGGCTCCTTATTCTTTAAAAACCAGCACTCCTAAAGAGGCTACACTGCCTATCTCCCTGGTATCTTCTGATGGGAAGTGAAGACCTTTGGAGTTTTTGGACAGGCATTTACAAAATGACCATTTATGGAGAATGGGCTTTTAACAACATGTTGATCCATTTTCTTTTCTTGCTTTTTGAAGGATATTTTTAAATTTATTTTTATTCTATTAATGGTTTAATTATATTTTCACTTTTTGTTTGTTTTTACAGATGTGAGCTTTAATCTATATCTGTTTTAGTTTTTCAATTTGCCGTGACTCTTAAAGTGATCAAAAGGCAGTATATAAATAAATAAAACAGTGAAAGTCATCATGATCACCACCATCATCATGATCATCATCATCAAAAATGAGCTCACTTCCCAAACACTCTACTTTTCTGGCTGGACTTGGTGGAACAGTGCATGTGGCACAAGGGCATCGAATTGCAGAAGAATGATGTGACCAGGAAAAAAAATCAGCAAAACTGCATAACAACATAGCTGTAAACAAACAAACAAACAGACAGCTTCATTTATATACCGCTTCATACCCTTAAGGAGTGTCTAAGCGGTTTACAATTGTAAGCTATTTGCCCCCCAACAATCTGGGTACTCATTTTAGAGACCTCGGAAGGATGCAAGCCTGAGTCAAGCTTCAGCCCTTTGCTGGTCTTGAACTCGCCACCTTATGGTTTTGAGTGAGTGGCTGCAGTACAGGCATTTAACCATTGCGCCACCAGGGCTGTAGATGGAGTTGTGCATCTGTTTTGACACCCTGGCCTCATTACCACTACCTTTTAAACCTGATTGTAATTCGGTTTGAACTGGTTCAAACAACCCTAGTCCCCACTTAATTCAGTTCACTGAAGTGATTTGATGAGGGGGGTCATGCACCAGACCCATTTATCCCGTGTCTTTTTGACACTGAATTTTTTTCCTTGTCTTTTTCACCAAATTGATTCTACGCAAGTGTGAAGCACAAGCGGATTGGAATCAATTCAAATTTGCCCTTTGGTCAGCTGCAGCCAAATCATTTTGAATCGATCCATTCATGAATGGGAACTACAAGTGGGTTATTTTGATGCCAAAAATGACAGAAAATGTGACTGAGGCAAGTGTCGGATTGCACACCAATTTATCTGTAAATGGGAATGAAGCCACTGACATCCAGTTCCATTGTGTCCCTCTCTCTGACCAGGGATAGGGCATTTTAGTTGGTGCTGGTCTGGCAGAAGTAAAGTGGTTTTCACTAGCTTTTAATGGCTATGTTAACCATTAAAATGGTTAGCTTTTAATGGTCCTGGTTCGAAGGGAGACAGGGCTTGCTGCCTACCATCCCTATTCCATGGATCTCCTTAAAGGCTTCTCAGTTTGAGGATTGTTGGGTCTGGTTCGCTTCCTCGTAATGGCTGGGGAACCACACACTGGCTAGTACCATGTGGAATTGTATTTCCTGCACTGCATCATTCCCCTCCCCAGAAGCCAATCTGGAGGGAGATGGTTTCATCAGCTAGCAGACAGGTCAACTATTACTGGATCCATGGCTTTTTGATGAGCAAAGTCTCTACACCTGTAAAGTTGAGGCTTGTTTCAAATCAAGAACATGTCTGTGTTATCTTCCACTACCTACAACTCATTTCACCAATTACTACTAGGCCTGCAACTGTCTCTATGTTTCTTTGTAAAGTACTGTAACGTATGGCTCTAAAAATTTAAACTGTGGTGCATAAATCTCTGCTGTTTCTTGGAAACCTTTGTGGATATTTGTAAGACTGAAAATATCTTGAAGGCATTGATTGAGATCTATAAATATCTTGTTTAATATAAGATAAGTGCTTAGTGAATAAATCTGTAGATTTGTAAAGGGTGTTAACCAGCCAGATGGAGATAGGATGTGGAGTAGCGTAGTGAGAATTAACTAGAAGTAATATGAAGTCTGGGTATAACTTTATACAGTTAACACAGTAATAGTTCCTTACTAGAAATATAGTATAATCCCCTGGGTGAATGCCTAAATCTGGATGAAAGCTGCCTCAGTTAAAACTGCAATTTAGTTCCAGACTTTAGTTGGTCTCAGTAGTTCTTTTAATGCTCCTTTTCCTTTTATTTTCAATTTTTACATCTTGGGAAGCATGAGTACAGACCTATTTCACAGTATGAGAAGAATACAGCATGTATAAATTCCAGGATTATAACATATAATTAACATGAAACTAAAATTCATAGTCAATGGAAGTAGCTCATCGGGACTTTTCTTCTCAAAGTAATAAAGTCCACATGGTGGAAATATTTTTTTTAAAAAAGCTGCTATGGTTTCTCAGCTTGTTGTAATGATTAGTGCTGACTTGGTGACTTGTGACTCTGCACTCTTTCAAACGGGGAGGAATTTCTCCCAACTCCAAATGGAGCCAATGCGGATTCATGTAAATTTGCTTGTTTAGCGAATTTACATGAACCCCTGCTCCGTTCGGAATTACTTCCCATTACCCGAAAATAACCCCCTCCTGCCCGAATTTGCATGCGAAGCTTTAATTCGCAATAACGTAAAACCCATGATTGCATTCGAATTGGCTTCCCTCTTGCCCAAATTTGCATGCGAAGAGTTAATTCGCAATAACGTAAAACCCATGATTGCATTCGAATTGACCTTAAATTATACTTCCAATTTAGCCTTGTATGAAAGAGTCCTCTGACTGTTTAAAAGAAAGAAAGAGGAGACTCCAATATTTTTTCCCAGTGTTTTGGTACTGCTATGTCAGATCTTTGATGCACAAAGAATATTCCATGTTCTGCACCATTATAGGTTTTCTATCTTTGGAATGGCACTCTATTCATTCCTGCAACATGAAATATAATTATTTAAATCAGGAATAGGAAAGTATGCATACAGCTCCAGAGTCCTACTTTTGCAGGCATGAAAGACCCCTGGAAACACCCATTTTCCAACTGAATTTTTTCCCCTTTTCCACTGATTTTTGGGTGATTTTTCTTTTTGCCTGAAAATGTCAAGTCCAGTATGATACCAGGTACAGAAAACCAGGCTTCAGTAAATAAAACTCAGAATACCTTTATTAATAAACTATAGCTCCAGGTGATTGAAATTCATTGTCAGAAATGATCAGCAAGCATTAAAATTGCCTAATTAAACTGTACATAATTTCAAACTTCAGGCAGGCTTAATTCTTATTTGTTACTATTAATAAACACACTTTCCCTTCTTTCCTATACCACCCCTTCCATGTTATTGCTACCAATTTCTTTTCACTGAAGCAAACTTAAACAGACTTGACTCATGCTTTCCTCTTTCAGTTGTTATCTCTGCACTTGTGTCTGAGATCACCAACCATGTCTTTACAATAGATTTCTCTTCAGCGAAAAGAAATATATAATCCATCATACCAACTAGTAAATGCTATTGACAAGCAAGATGCATATGAAAATCCTGTCAAAAATGGCCTAAACAAACCAAATCATCCATAAATGAGTATCCTGCTTCCAGACAGACATGCTCCAAAACTGGCCAAAATCTGATAGCTGAAAGTGAAGTCACATCACTTACATAGGGCCAGGAACATGCGAGTGCAGTTGTCTACCCCGACACTTAAGGCCTTACATAATTTTGTTGGGAGCAGCATTTTGGGAGATCTCCACCTTCACCACAGTAACATTTGAACTGCACATAAGATCAATCCTTTGGATATAAATCTTCATAAATTCCATTCTTGAAAGCAAGAATTAATAATTCAATCATTTTTTCCTTACTGAGAAGTATTCATTGAAAACTGCACAACTGAAAACTATTCAGAGTTCATACCTTTGTGTAAAAAAATGCATTTTTTCTGCACAGAAAATGCTATTTTCTGCACACACAAAAAACACTGTGTGAATTGGTCTTACAGAATAAGTCCTGTGAAGAATCTCACAATTCTAGAGATTCTCCTTTAGAAGGTTTCCCAGCACTTGATAAATTCATTTTTAACTATTTTCCAAATACTTTTAATATTGCTTTTCTCCCTACAGCACTACCAGTAACTAGTTTGATAGGATTTTCCAGTAGATGTGTAAGTTAGCATATATTACGGGGTGAGCAAATGAAGCCTTCCAGATGGCATACATCTTCCATAAACCCTGGCCAGTACAGCTGGTGGGAGTTGCCACAGTTGTCTACATCAATACAGAATGGGTTAAATGGGGTACCCACCTTGGTCGTCTTCTAAGATAGCTTTCCTCAACCTGGTAGTGCACTATAGATGCTTTGTATACAGCTCTCAGTATTCTCCAGCCAACACAGTTTAAGAGGGCACCAGACTGCAAGAGGCTATTTTCTATGGGATTCTATGTAAATCTCATGCCAAAAATCAATAGGTATTACTTGACAAAGAAATAAGCAAATATACCCTCCATTAGGGCATGTCACCTAACTTTAACAATTCTTGCTTGAATCCAAGTATTCTTTTGAGTGAGCAACAAAGAAACAAAAAACACTTCTGCCCATTCAGTGAGAGTTTCCAACTTTCCCCTCCGCTATAGCAATTCTCCCCAGACTCCTGAAAAACCATCTGAGGCAGAATTCCTTGGTTTTCCAAAGCCACCATTTCACAGGTTCAGGAGACTGCAGCTAGTGGAACAGAAATGGAGAAAGACAGATAGATGCTAAGGTAAAAATGAAAGTGATAAATCATGAGGAGCAGATGTCTTTTAAAAAGTGAAACATGTTGTATGCCATAAGAAAATAAAATGAAGCAAAGGGACAGGGCACTCTGCATATAAAAAGTTCAAGGTTCATTATTTTGGCAGATCCAAGCTGGGCTGGGCAAGATTCGTCACTGAAACCTTGGAGAGCAGTTCCCAGTCACTGCTGTAGACACTGCTGAGCTACATGGTCCAGCTCAGCATAAGGCAGAATTCTGTGTGTGTGTGTGTGTGTGTGTGTATGAATGATTATTTTTGTGACTAAACTCATCATGAAAACTTATGATGAAGCTTTTTATTTATTTGTTTGCTTATTTATTTCCTGGCTTTTTCACAACCGTTAAAGTTGACTTACAAAAATTAAAACACATTTATTTTCATCCCGTCTTTCTCCCAAAGTGGGACCCAAGGCAGCTAACATATATAAAACACAACAATTAAAATTGTACAATTAAAATAATAAAAATATAAAATTACAAATACAAAATTTAAAATATACAAACAAACAAACTTGATTTATATACTGCTTCATACCGCCTAAGTGGTGTCTAAGCAGTTTACAACTGTAAGCTAATTTGCCCCCAACAATCTGGGTACTCATTTTAGCGACCCTGGAAGGATGCAAGCCTGAGTTGAGCTTGAGTCCTTTTGCTGGTCTTGAACTCACAACCTTATGGTTTTGAGTGAGTGGCTGTAGTACAGGCATTTAACCACAGCACCACCAGGGCTCTTTCAGTGTTAAAATAATCTAAACCAATCTTCCATCCCTCGATAAAACCAGCCCTGGATGTTTTTAAAAAGCTTGCTGGAATAAAAATGTCTTTGCTTGCTGGCAAAAAGCCACCACATACACATAAGAACTCTCATTACTAAAGATATACAAATTAAATATTGTTTAAACTATCTATAAAATGAGAAGCAATTTAAAACAAATCTATAGAGAACCAACAAAAAAGGAGAACCAAGCACATTAGAAAAAAGCCTCTTTCTATAAATAGTCAGGTCCCTAAGCCCTGTCGAAAAGAAAAGCCTCAACCTGCTGCCAGAAAAAAAAACAGGAAAAGATAAAATAGCGGGTCTAACCCCTTTAGGAAGGGATCTGCAAAGCCTGTGAATAGCCACCAAGAAGGTCTTTTCCCATGCTCCCACCAGATGTTCCTGTGGGGTTGATAGGCTGGAGAAAATGACCTCCTTTGCTTCTCAGTTACTTCCAGACAGATGGCTCCTAGCTCACAACAACATTGGGGCTTTCTAGATTGGCAGGAAAGGGCGACATGAAGTTGCCTTTTCCTTAATACTGAGCTGCACTGCAAGGTGTGTAATAAAAAGGCATAGGGCAGCTACACTGAGGAGGAGTGGGAACGACTTATCTGAAGTCTTTTCTGTTGCTCAGCAACTACATTGGAAGCTGTCAGGATGCTAGGAACACAGGCAGAGCAGCTGCATGGGTGGCAATAAATGGGGCTTTTGGCCGCACTGAACCTTTAATAATTTTTGTTGTTGTTGTTGCCAGCTGCGAACAGCGCAGTTGCGCAGGTGCATCACACATGAACTGTGCAGTTATGAAGATCTGTCAAATTACCATTGTGGTTTCGCTTCCCTTTTTAAAGTGTGCAGTTGCATCGGTGCACCATGAATGAACCCCTTTATTTTATTATAATAATAATAATAATAATAATAATAATTTATACCTCACCCCTTTGAGATCAATCAAGGTGGCTTAAACATTAAAATACTATTACATCAATAAAACAAACTGCATCCCTCCCCCCTTAAAAAGATATTAAATCTGTTACAATTTAAGTTTATGAATAAACTTCTTTATTTTATGAATGAATGGACATTTTATGTGCAGTTGCATAATAGTTACAACATCCCAGAGTCCCTACTGCGCATGTCAAGGGTTCGGGTTAGGGCTGGAGCTAGGGTTTGGGAGCTTTAAAAAACTGCACAGTTGCATTGCAGCATTTAGACACAGCTGAGCAGTTATACCCTTTTTTAAAAGAAGCTGGGAAAAGCAGCTCCTTTTTAAAGCTGCTTTTCCCCCACTAAAATGCAAAAGAAGCGCATTCATGCCAAACTTTCAGTGTGGGTCATCTAAAGACTACACTTTCATGTAGGCATGAACACACCCCTTTTTGCCAGTCTAGATCAGCCCTATTCTGTCTTTTCTTGCTTCACAGATGTTTGTGGAAAGAAAGAAAAATTGGAAGAAGTTGGGGAAACCAGAGCGGGGGGGGGGGTTGGATTCCCCATAAATGTCCATAAATGACACTGGCTGATTTTACATTGGCTTGAGGCCAAGTCCTTTAACAGAGCATCCCCTCGTCTCTGAATGCCCCTAAAATTTGTATCAGTTATCTAAGACCCAGTTAGATCCCCATCTCCTAGAGAAGTAGGGTTGGTGAAGACACCAACAAGGGGCTTTTGTGTAGGAATAACCTGGCCATGGCACTCCCTCCATAAGGAAATTAGGAACTCTCTTGCTGTGTGCTTCCAATTAATTTCCAATATATGACAACCCTAAGGCGAACCTATTAAAGATTTTCTTAGCAGGATTTGTTCAGAGAATGTTTGTCATTGCCTTCCTCTGAGGCTGAGACAATGTAACTCACCCAGCAAGTTTCCACAGCTGAACAGAGATTCGAACCCTGATCTCCAGAGTCGTGGTCCAATCTCAAACCACAACACAAGCCTCTTCTTTATTATCCCTTAATTGATTGGTGGAAGTAACACTGTTTCTTTACATTTTCAACCATAAATGCTGCTCTGTTTTTAAAAAAGAAATCCAGTGTTTTGAAGGTTATATATTTCATTCTTTTTATTATTATTTTTATTTTATTTATACATTGCCTTGGGTGCTCACTGGGCAGAGGGGCAATTGAATTTTTTTCTACATAAACACATTAAAATTAAATAAAAAGCCTTTTCAGGAAGCATCATCTATTTCTTTCATCTTTTAGTGTTCTTTTACTTGCAGGCTTCAGCTGTGGCAGTTCTCTTGGAATATCTTTTCACTACAATCTATTTAGACCAGTGATTCCCAAAGTGGGTGGTACTCCCTCCCCAGGGGGCAGTGATGAAGAAAGGGGGTAGTGAGGGGGGGGTGAAAGACATGTGGAATCAGCAATCTTTAGGACCATGATGAGGAAGAGGGTTGCATGAAACTTCTTTTAAGGGTCCTTTAAAACCACAACACAGCCTCACTGATCATTTTGTGTGGTGGTGTCTCCTGCTCTCTGCCTGCCCACACAAGCTCACTCCCTTAACTGCATCTTTCGCTGCTGGTGGTGGCTGGGAAATTCTTGCAAGGCTTGGGTGCAGGACATCACTTCTATGGCTCAGAGTGGCACCATTTTGGGACAGGTTTTGGGACAGAATTAAAACATGTGGCAGTGGGAGAGAAGCAGTGGTGAAAAGGACCCTGCTTTCAAATTTGGGAACCTGCTTAAGTTTTGTAAGCTTTACCAGGACTTGGCTGGTAGGCTGGAGCTGTGCTGCTGCTCCTGCTTTCTTTCACTGGACAGGCTGAGAGAAAATGTAAGAGAAGGAGCAAAGTTTGTGCGCAAACAAGGAAACACTTGAATCTGTGTGGGGAAGACATGTCACTTGGTGAAGGAGAGAGAGGGGTATATCTGGAGTCAATTCTTGGAAAAATTCCTTCACCTTGGAGTGGCTCCTGTAGTTAAAATCACTCCCTTTCCCCATCTGTGCCAGGCTCCAATCCAGAGCATGTGGTCTCAGTAAACCCCCAACACACACACCAGCTGCACCTATATCTGTCTCAACAAAGAAAGATTAAGAGTCCTCCCTCACTGGGGAAATGCCTCTCCCTTTTCACCTGATCACCTTGGGAGCAACAACCAAGCAGCTGGCTGAGTAATGACAGAGGACCTTATCGCACACACTTTCGTTAGCTTTCTGGGCACGGGCAAAAGACGTGCACAGCTGTGGGAGAACACATTTTACCACACACCGCACTGTCCTCAAGCTGGCCCCATTCTATCGCCTGGCACTAGGCCATTCCCATTCAGTGCTGAGGCATGCCATTTTA
Source organism: Urosaurus nigricauda (assembly GCA_034509955.1). Classification (NCBI taxonomy): domain Eukaryota; kingdom Metazoa; phylum Chordata; class Lepidosauria; order Squamata; family Phrynosomatidae; genus Urosaurus; species Urosaurus nigricauda. The sequence goes on from JAOEGL010000001.1 coordinate 320,157,642, forward strand.
CTCTGCCTGAAAGCTTCTGTCGGAGCAAAGTCGCACGCCTCAGCACTGAATGGGAATGGCCTGACACAGGGCGGTAGAATGGGGCCAGCTTGAGAAGAGTGCGGTGTGTGGTAAAATCCCTTCTCCCTCGGCCACACACGTCCTCTGCCCGTACCCAGAATGCTAACGAAAGTGTGTGTGATAAGGTCCTTAGAGGCCTCTTTACCACACTGGCCTTTGCTGGAGAAGTGGCATGCATAAGAGGCCATTCGGCTGCTGCTCCCAGGTAGCCTAGGTGTAAAGGGAGCAGTGACTGAGGTTGGTTGTTTTGAATTTGCAGTAGAACATTAGACCTAATATCAAGAAATATACTGGGGGGGGGGGGAGCTAGCATTGTCACCCAAGAGGAAAAAGTAGCTGAAAAAGGTTGAGGACCACTTATCTAGACCAAGGGTGGGACTCAGCCATCCAGATGTTGTTGGCCTTCAGCTTCCAGCTACTCTATGCAATGGTGAGGAATTCTGGGAGTTATAATCCAACAGCATCTAGAAGGCCATATATTTCCTGACTCTGATCTATACTTAACTCAGATGATATTTCTAACACAACGAGGCAAAAATCATCATTTATTAGAAGCTTCTGCAGATTGTGGTGGCCTGGCTCCTAAACTCAGTTCAGCTTGTGCCATAGTTATGAGACCAACATATCTTTTTATAAGGTTCAGAGTAAACTACATTTAACTGGGCAAGTAAATATGATGAGATGCAATAAAAGAGAGGGCTGGAAAAGTGCAAATGGCAGCGGGCCAGTGATTAACATATTCCATGTGCTTGAAATAAGTGCCCTCCCCCAAAACACACACATACAATAAGGGGAATGCATAAGCTAGTATAAACACAGGCCAATTTTAAATGAACTCTTATGCCCTGGAGGGTAAATCTGGTGTGACTCTACAGGAGGCTCTGCAAAAATTGTGCCAGTTATATAGCTGCGTGAACTTGGCATTTACTGCTGAAAAGACTGGATTGTCATTTCCATGTCAGTCTTGCTAGCTTCCTTCTTCAGCTCCCTGACTAGCCATCGCCTACATCACCAGGACTAATCATACCTCCTGCCGAACTCCAGTCCTGTGGAAGAAATTTAGCAGCTAAGGTGGTTATAAGATGTTATCATTAAAATGTCTATATATGGGGATGCTGCTGCTAAAGTGTTTCGGAAAAGGATATTCATAGATCAGTGGTATCACTGTCTAAAAATGGCTGAAAATTCATTCCTAGAGATTGCTTAGTTAGTTGCTGTGCTTGAGGACATTTGTTTCTATGTGAGTTTTAGCCATTTTCTTTTCTTTTCTTTATTTTCTTTTTTAAAAAGTGATGAACTTACAGAGCTTGAAAACATTGCTTTTAAGGACTACAAACTCCAGGATCCCCCAGAATAAAGATTTTAGCAAAAGTAATATTTCTAAGTTCCGAGTACTTGAGCTGCTGTAAACCTACAAGCCTCAACTTCTGTCTATAGTATTGTTTCCTAATTACTGAATGGCTTGACCAAGATATAAATTGTTAGTGTAGGATCTGGAATAAGCATTGGAGGAGGGGGCTTAGCTCAGCTTACACCTTTACCCTACAGTGGTTACCCTTGTATTAACTTCAAGCAAAAAATTAGCACGTGTTCCAAGGACAGAAAGAATTGCCACAAGTCTTCTTACTGTCAACATGACACATCAAGACACCGCAGCAAGATAACTGTCATCCACTGTGAGATTTTTTTACAAGGTTTTATGAAAGATATATGTATATCTATGTATGCACAAAAAAGGGTTTAGCACCATCTTTTTCTAAAGAAAACAATGTCTTTTGTATCAAATACACAGTTTTCAGATCAAGATATTGCTTTTTGTGCAAAAAAAATCCCAAGCATTTTATATAGATGATTTTTTGAAAATAATCTCTTTTTTTAAATGACAAATTTATAGAAATTTCCCAGTGGGGAGAGCACTTCTGACTGTCTTCATTCTTGCATGCAAGAATCAAATAAGTAAAACAAAAAATCATCCCTATTAAGGCTATGAAAGCACAATGCTAGTTCCATCACTCTAAAAAGAGTCCTTCTCTGTACCCCGACATAGATGAACTGTAAGTTTATATTGCTGAATTTTTATATTAAAAACAAATCTATGAATAAGATGGCTATTTTCAAAATGCTTCTGACTGAATAGTGGCATTTTGTGTTACATGAAGAATTGCCAGATGAATGTAAAACTAAGACATCTGCTAAGCGGATGTCCTTCTCAGCTGCTACAGAGCTTTTCACCACTCAAAAGTCATTTGCTATTGGACTTGTAAGGAAAATCTCACTACAATCTCCCCTCATGTTTTCAAATCACAAAAAAATAAAATAAAAAAATCACAAAACCTCAGTTAAGATGCTGTTCTGAGGCTCCCAAAGTAAGGGACAGTTTCCTTTATCTTAGAAATTTCAAATTATCTGCTAGCTTTGGATACAAATGTGAAAAAGCTACCTTTAAATCACTTTTAAAATCACTCCAAGCCCCCCCCCCCCCCGGGTCAACAACAGCCCTGTTCAGGTTTTGTAAACTCAGGGCTGTGGTTTCCTCAATTGAATCAATTCATCAGTAACGTGGTCTTCTTCCTTTCCTACTAAAGTCAGTCCTCCATATCTACAGATTCTTTATCCACAAATTCAAGTATCTGCTGTTTGAAAATATCCTCTCTCTCTCTCTCTCTCTCTATATATATATATATATATATGAAAAAGTAAACCTTGATTTTATCATTTTATGCAATGGACATCATTCTGCTACTACACATTTAATGGGACTTGAGCATCCATTGATTTTGTTATCTACAGGAGGTTCTGGTGGATACCAAGGGCCCACTGTACTTTCCACTTTACTAAGCATTATTGTCCTTCCCAATAAGTCACATCATCTCATGCTATGTCCAAAGTTTCACAGCTTTAGTTTAGTCATGTTGTCTTCTAGGGATAGTTACAGCCAGATTTGCTCTAGGACCAACTTGTTTGTCTTTTTAATTGTTAATAGAACTCTTCTCCACCGTTAGGTTTTGACAAATCTCACCTCATTGTCTCTAGCCAGTAGAATGATGGGCTTTTCAAGTCCCAAGGAGGTCTCCAGGTTTTTATTTTTAATCTCAATGGAGGCTAATGTGTTATGAGCTGCAATTATATCATTCTTTGAATTTTCAGTTTAAAAAATGCGCCTAGGTTATTTTTGCATGTTTTTACTGAGTGCTGCTTAAAAGTACTGTTACTATTATTATGCTGTCCCTTATCCTGGGCCTTTGGGATAGGTTGTTATAATATGTAAAAGGATGAGAGGACTTAAACAAGGTATTTTACTACCTGAAGCACAGGAGGGGATAAGATTCCACAAACCCCTTGTTCCATATACATAAATCAGATGGATTGGCAGTTACATCTTACTTCAGCACTTGCAGTGGAATAATGCACTTCCCCACACATGGAGCAGCAAGCTAGTTGAGAAAGTCAGTGCCATACAGTATAGCCTATACACCCTGCTGTTCAACCAAGGGAAACAGGAGTCCAGGAGGAACAAATGGGAGGCTGTCACTGTTGCTTCCCAACTTCTGAGGCATTGCACCAGGATAAATGGGCTGGACACCTAGTTATGGGTTAACAATATGGCCACGAATGCAATTCCGCTGTCATAAATCAATCATAATCAAATATCTCATCATGCTCAGGTTGACAAGGTGTATGCATATTCAGGTCGAGAGGTTCCATGGTCAGCAAAAGGTCAAGCAGGGTAGCTAGATGAACTATCTGGCACACAACTGTGAATTTCTTTTCCCAATCCAATTACTATGACTAGTCCTAAGGTTCTGGCAGAAGGGTTACTTGCATCTGCCCAGATTACAGGTTAGCTCTTCATTGACCCTCTACCTCCCCAAGGGCTTTTGCTCCCCCCATTTTACTAGTGCCCAATACCCCCTCTTTCCTTCCATATTCACCAGTTGTGAGAAAGCAGCATGCATAATAGACATAAACATGAAAGCAAAACCTTGAAGAACAACTGGAAGGCTGTCATTGCTGCCTCCCAGCTTCTGCTGTTTGCTCTGCTGAACAGTTGTCCCAATCTCCTGCTTGAAGTGGGACCAAAGGTCTGAGGAAAATCAAAGCTGTACTCCTGCCTATGATTTTAAATAGAAGACCAGACCCATAGGTAATGTTCCCCTGAAGCACTTTTGGTGCAAGACGTGAGACATCAGCCTATTGTAATATTTGATGCAGACCACAATCTTCTGGCACTTTTGCTCAGTCTTACAAAATATTCAGTAGGGACATCGCTTGTAACAGTTCAAAAGATCGGGCTAATTAAGCCAAGTGGCAGATGAGGGGAAAATGGGAAAGGAGGGTTTGCTTTTTTGCAAATTCAGAAATGGGGGGAAAGGGGAAGTGGTACTTGGAACTAAACAGGCAACAGCTGGCCAGCCTTGGTCAGTTTTGGAAGGCTCTTTGGAACAAAAAGCAGAAAATGAAAAGGAAAGCACTCCCCCCCCCCCATGGCGTTTTCCTTCTCTTCTTGCACCTTCTGTCTAAGTGCAGCTGCTGAAAAGCTGGATTTTGTAGGCCTTGGATTGATTCTGCTGTTTGCCCAAAAAAACAGCAGAAGCAAAGGAGGGGTAATAGGACCATTCAACGTAACCTGCCCTCCTGGGGCGCAGTCTCAAAGTTAGTACAGTGCAGTGCAGTTATCTTTGCGATGCTGTGGGGGAGGAAGAAGGAAGGAAGGACTCTGGCCCTGTCTGCTTGTGTTAATTGATGGCTTCTGCTGCAGCTTTTCACACTTTAAAAAAAATTGGAACAAATGTTTTTATTTATAAGTGTAAAAAGGAAAAAAAAGCCAAAGCAAATTAACAGCTTCATTAGGGTGTCAAACTAAAGCTAAAAAAGAAAAGGAAAGAAACTAGATTCAAACTGCTTCAGAGTCAAAGGCCTAGATACAGCAGAAAGGTGTAGGGGGTGCTTTTCAAAAGGGGGAGGGAGGAGAGGGCAGCAAAGCAAACTGTGAAAAAGGCCCCAAACTTCCTTTTTACTAGTTCAGCTGCAGCATTTCTGGCAGGAAGAGGAGGTTACTATATACTCGTTTAAGACTGTTTTGTTTGTAGGGATAATGGATACTGTCTTGGTGATTTCTGTAAGGTACCCAATGAATTCTGTAACCTGAAGGGGGCATATATACTTCTCAGATGCAGTGAATAATTAAGTAAAATTTTAGAAATCTTATTTTTTTGGCTACATGGAACTGTTATTCTTTCCCCCCACTTATCAGTAGTAGCATTCACTCTGGAATCCGAGGAGATGGTGCTGATTGCAGATCTGATAATTCTTTCATATATTTGTATGTCCTTCACTATGCCTACAACAGCAACTACTCATAATAATAAATAAATAAATCCCAATCAACAGAGGCTGTGTACAGATGGTAGCTTACATACTGTATTACTGTCACTGCCTGCATTGTGCGTACTTTCTTCCTTGCCTTAACAAATATATCATCAAAGTCAGTCCCCTATTCTGGATGGATACTGAATAGTGTTTGTAACTAACATCTTTCGTTCCCTGGCCTGGAAACAGTGTTGAAAACAATTTTATCTTCTTTCTAAAAAGAATGACCAAGGTGGGCAAGTGGCAGATTTGTCCACCATAATTTTGGATTTCTCCTTTGTGACCAATGTGGAAACCATACGGCAAACCATTATGGAATGACGTTTCTCTGGATTTATTAATTGATATATTGTACACAAAAGAGAATTTGTTTGCAAATGTTGCATACAAAAGAAATAATGAGGCTGCATCTCTCTTTGAACTTTATAGGAAATACATGCTATTTCATGTAAATGTCACTGCATTATTATACCTGTTCCAGAAAGGCAAAAGACAATTGTCCATCAGCTTGGTAAGCAATTTGGGGTAAGAGTAATATCATCATTCAAGTTAACTGTGATTCGTGGCAATCTTATCTTAGGATTTTGTTTTGTTTTTTGGCAGGATTCATCCAGAATTTTGCCATTGCCTTCCTCTAAGATCAGCCAGTAGGTTTCCATGGCTGAGTGAGGATTTGAACCTTAGTCTCCTATTGTTCTAGTGCAACACTCATACCATTACACTAGGCTGACCCTTTCACCCACAAACTATGGAAGACTTGGAAGAAAATTGTTCCAATTTTAAAATAAACCCTGACTGCCTATATTGGGGAAGCTCATGTAGTGTTATACACTTAAGGACCTCAGACTCCTTTCTGGATAAAATTGTGACCTACATGTATACAGTTGTTGATTGTTCCTGTTCTAGAAAGTGCTACAAAATGGAAAAGGGAATTTTGCCCCATTCATTAGCTAACTCTATCCACAGCTTGTATAGATAATATTTATATTTTCCCCCGAGTTGTGAAATATATGAAAGTATGATGTCAAGATGTGAGAGTGCCTCTTTCATATGACAAGATGCAATCAATTAACCATGTGCCACGTGTGGTTGTAATGCATGTCAGCTCATATCTCCCATGTTGCTCTGACTGTAAGTGTTTGTGTTGTACCTTTCCACTTCCAAAGTGTTGACTCTGGAGTTGTTATTTCAGGCTCAGAGTAACTGCAAGAAAAATCGCATTCCAAATGTTTCTGTCAAAAGGAGGAAATGTAATGAGCAAGTCAACAGAGAATTCCACTTGTCAAACATCAGTTGCCTGCAGATCTATGGCTTTTGTTATGCAACCTTGTGTTCAGCTAAGTTGTGTGAAGCAAACAAAAAATTGACTTCCTAGAGACATATCCTTTGCATCTGCTGGAGGATTTCAATCAAGAGGACTGGGTCCCTAAACCAGATTACATTGTTCCCTCCCTTCGAGCCTTGCATTTCAAAACCACTCTTGTCACTTACAAATCATTTGGATTTTTCCCTGTACTGTATGAATCTACCAGATTGAGCCCCCCTCCCTTCCAATGGACAGCCAGGCAGATAAGAGACTGTATTCATAAAGAAGAGTTTGACATTAAAAAATTCACACACTTCTGAAACTGACTGTCAAATCACTTCACATCTGTACCTAAAGCAAACAGACATAATGCTAACAGCTTGTTAGAACTCAAAAATGCCACCCACTAATCAGTCCACCTGTGGAATTCTCAGTCCATCTTGCAAACCGTGGAATCGACTGCCAAGATGCTTGACAAGAAAATGTATATTAGAGTGCTGAGGAAGAAGAGAAATGCAGTGCTGTGGCATAAACAAAATAAACTTGGAACACAGCAAGGAAATGTATCAGCTGAAGTTGTCTTGAAGTTAGTTAACCTGGCTTCAAGCTGTGCCATTTGCGAATACACAAAGATATCTTCCAAAGTTTCTGCTTTACATTTGCTGGCACATTAGAAATGTGAAAGGAAGGCACAGGTTACTGTGGTTGTTGCTGTTATGTACTTTCAAGTTGACTCCAACACATGGAGATCCTGTCATTGGGCTATCTTGACAAGAGTTATTCAGAAGAGGTTTGCCATTGTCTCTCTCTGAAGCTGAGAGAGTGTAGCTTGCCCAAGGTTAGCCTGAGGGTTTCCTGGCCAAGTGGCCTCCCAGAGTCTCCCAGAGTCCTAATCTGACCAGCAACATTGCACCATGATGGCTCCTCACCATGATAGCTTTTCAGTTACTATTAAAATGAGCAGGAACTGCTTCTGATATCCAATCACCTTTTCCAATGTAATCTTTTACATTTTATGAAAACATTTATAAAGAGCTACTTAAACATCCAAATGTGGGAATATTAAGTGGGAATTAGTTCCTCATGCAACATATGTGAAAATCTGTCGAAAGGATTCAACAGGCATTCAAAGATATTTTTTGTGATTCTACCTAGGGCAAGTAATCATTTTCACATAAAGCACTTCACAGTGTGGGATCAACATACTAGGGTGAGTTTAATTGTTGAGATGTCCATTCACACTGTACAGTTATGGCACTATGATTCCACTTTAACTGCCAAGGTTCAATCCTAAGGAATTCTGGGATTTAGAGTTTAGGGAGGGGTATTTAGAATATTCAGCCAGGAAGCTCTAGTGCCAACACCAAACAGAATATAGTGAAATAATTATGAAGTGCAAATGGAACATTTACCCAATTGGTATGAGTAAAATTTGCTCAATGATAAGGCACCAGATGACAAGGGATGATCTTGGAAGCTAAACAGAGTCAGTCCTGGTTAGTACTTGGATGGGATACCATCAATAACTAGTGCTGTAGGTTATATTTCAGAGGAAGGAATTGATAAAAACCACCAAGTATTCCTTGCCTAAGAAAACCCTATGAAATCCATGAGGTCACCATAAGTCGACAGGTGACTTGAAGGCATATATACAAGGATAACAAAAGAAAGGACATAGGGAAAAATGTGGATTATTTGCAATGGCTGTGGATCTCTATAGCCTTGGGAATGTGACGCTTATCAGAGGTTGAGAAAGAGAAAAGGAGACTGCTAGAAATTTTTGCTGTTTGAATTCGGGCAGAAAGTGAGAATGCCAGATGAATTACCTGAAGAAGAAGAAGCACCTTGGGATGATTTCAGAATCTGATGCAGGGTTACTGGTTGCATTGGTTGCTTCGGGAATTTATTCTACCTAGGGAACGTAAACCTTCTAGCACTCTCATCCTAGGGAAGCTAAATCTTCTAGCACATCTTGACACTCTCTCTTGCTGCCCAAATTCAAGCATCTAAAATTTCTAACACTGTCTTTGGACTTCTTGCCACTTGGGGAACCGGGGAACAATAAGGCTACAAGACATGTTTCCCTATGCTGAGAGAGAACCTATTTGTCCCTTTTGAAAAAACTACCAAACTTGGGTACAAGAAAGGCGATCTATACATTAATTTAAAGAAATAATTGTTCCATGTAATCCAGCATTCCTGGATCCCATATTTGGAAAGTTTCACCATTTAATTGGCAGCTTAAATGACTGGCAAGCTCTGGGATGTTTTTAAGAGGTAGGTCGTGCCCATGGATAGCAGTCAGTCATGGTTTTCTCTGATGACATTGCTCACTATTTTAGTGTAATTCTGCATGTGACTTTTCTATCGACATATGATTTTTTTTACACATGTGATCTTTCTTTCCTATATCAGATTTCCTCACTGTCTCTGCTAAAGGTTTCTTCTCTTTTAATTATTTCTTCGCACCTAGATATAATTACCATTCACAAGAATCTGCTTGCTAACAGACTTAACACTTGGCAGGATATACCAATAAAGCATTCTTTCTGACTAAAGACTGCCTCCTCATGGATGGGACAAAAAGGTTGGATGGGTAGATATATATGTGTGTGTGAGTGTGTGTGTGTGTGTTCTGGAGATCAACATACATATCTAATTCTAAGAGCATCTGATGGCTGCAGTGGGGAAATGATAATATTTTTCTTGTCCTTCTTCCAAATTGATTATAAAGCATACAGATCTGTTAGGCAAGAAGAGGATGGTTATGGAATGTGGTGTGCTGAATAATTTTTACATACCACTCAGGATGTGAAGGTCACACACTCCATGGTGCAATAGTAAAAGGCAGGCACAGACTGACTTTTTAAGAGGTTATTTTCTTTATGTTATTCCAAGCCTACATGTTCACGCAAAAGTTGTGGTTTTTTTTATAAAAAAAACAACCTTGGATTTGTGCGAATCCAAAATGTTATTTTAACATCTGTTCTTTTAAGGCAGTTAGCTCTGGGAAAGCAGTGTGCTTTGCCATAAATTTAGGTCATTAATTTGTATCTGTTCTTTGTTTATTTAAGAAACAGGACAAAAGGGCAGCTGCTGAAACATTTGGTTGTGCCGAGGGGTAGTGGGCTGAATATGCCGGAGTTCTGTGTGCGACCAGCTTGAGTTTGTATCTACGGCTACAGGACAGAACTTTATGGAAATCTTTTGCCAAGCCATGTGGTGCTCTGTGGTCTTTTGCATCACTCTAAATACCTGGAGGTTCTTTGGAGGAAGAAATGAAGGGAAGGTTCTGGAAAATAGAGAATGACAACCAGATATGTACATACAAATGGCTCCATCTTTATGTTATTTTTGACAACGATGCTAAGAAATTTTACAGCATCAATTTTAGTGCTACAGTTGGTTAGCAAAAGTAACACTCTGCACAGCAAAAATGACCTATTTTAATTAGACATTTATAAACAGAAGCAGAATAATGCCTACTAAATGGATTCTTAAATACATTTGCTGTCTCTAAATTGACTATTGCATGTGGAATAATTTGTAAAGAACTATTGATGTTATAAAACATTACAAAGATTTCATTTGCTTTCACAGAGCTAATGTTCCCAAGAGAAATTAGGTACATTTGTAGAGTCATTAGTTGTGAGTTGGTTCTGTGACTTCTAATCCATTGCATCTGGACTGTCAAAAAACAGTTTTGTATGTTTTCAAATGTGGTTACTTTGACATTCTTGAAGAAACATCACCATGCATTTTGATGTGTGAAGGTTGTTATGCACGCTATGGCTAAATAAATAAGAAAACACCCAACTTTACAAAAGTGCTTGAAACGAATGTGCTTCTATGGCTGGTCAGTTATGCAACGCCAAAGTCTGGTGCTTGCTGATGGTTTTGGGCAAGTCCTCACTGCAAAAACAAAACAAAACAAAAAACTAAACTCAAGAGGACCACTTTGAAAAGGGTTTGTGGGCACCTGCATTGCAGTACAGAGTGAGGCTTTTGTCATGCATATGTTGTGTTGTTTAAAGGCAAAAGTAAGCAAGACAAGGATGAGGCATTACATGCCATTTTCAGATATTTCAAATAAATCAGACTTTCTTCCAATGAAAAATGTGAATATGGAGAAGCAGATAAAAAGTGTTGATCCTATAACCAGTAAACAAGGAATGCAGGCTGATCCTGTAAAAATTAATATGTTCTTGAAACTACCTGATCTTCAATATATGTCTGGAATAAATTTTGACACGCTGAAAATTGTTTAGAAATATACTTATCAAACTCTGAAAAATCTTGAGTCCCTATGTTGGGAGAAAGGTAGGATATAAGAAAATAAAATAACAGCAGCAACAACAACAACATTTCAGCTTCAGACAATGCACAGGGGAGTTAATTGCTATCATGAAAGAAGAACTGCTGGCATTTTTGTTTGTTTTGTTACACTATTACCAGCAGCAACAGCAGCCAAGGTATCATCATATGGACTAAGAATGTTTGCACAATCATAGGTCTCACCAAAACATTGAGCAATGTTAGCTTTAGATGTTGCTTGGGCATGTGAGTATTTCAATTCTTAGTTGGCCATTCAAACTCTTAGTGGATTCAAGTTGACAAGATAATCTTGCAACTAGGATCCAAAGCTTTAGGTTATGTTGTTTGAAATTCCTCATTAAACATAGGGGATGGAAAAACATAGGGGGGTGGAAAAAGAATCCAGCAGCAGATGGTTGATTTCCAGACCTCCCATTAAGCAGTCACTAAGAGATGAAGCAAAAGCCTTGGTCATAAGTGTGAAATTGTGTATTAACCTTACTCAGATACTAGTGCCAGCATCGGGGTGACTGTTGCAAATTAGAAAGAGATGAGTTTCTGAAACTTGTCGAAAATAGTCCATTTCTGTCAGCAGGGATGATACTGTTGGAAGCAACCTCTACAACATCTAGTACTTTGCTAAAAGGACAGGAATGAAAGATGCATGGCAGTCTGTGAAAAAGCAGTGTGTTGCAAACCCTGAGCTACTCAAAGAAATGGTTTTCTTAGCTGTACTTAAAATTACATGAAGGCCCTCCCCTCCACCCACCTGGGTGAATATATTCACTGAGAAAAGATGCCCTGTACACACGTCCAGGAGATGGTTCCTGACATAAATGATCAGGATGTGGTATAACCTCATGAGCAGTGAAATCATACCAGTCATATAATTATGTCTAGGAAAATATAGCCTATATTGATCTCTGGTTGTCAGCATAGCACATACAGTGTATAATAAGAATGTCTGCTGGCCACACAACCTACACAGAAGATGAAACATTATGAATATGAAAATAGCAATACTGTTTGTCCCACACCAGGGCTGAGGAAAACTTTTTTTCCTTCAGAGCTAGTTTGGTTAGAACCCTCTTGATGGCATATATTGGTGTGACCTTCAGTTATGCCAGCATAGTTTTATTTAATTTTTTTACCTTTGAGGATGACATATCCTGTAGTGCCTTGTACAACATTCCTCACCTTAGAAGCACTACAGCAGCTTGGAGAGGTATCTTGCCCCCTGATTTGCTGTGAGGATGACCTAGGTATATATTGGCTGCCCTTGCACACCGGAGGAAACAGCAGCAGCTTTCCAATGGAGACAGAGGCTGCTCCTTTCCCCCCAGTGTGCAGTGACATCCTCACTGTCTTCAAGCACACCCATATAGCCAATAAGTGCTGAAGGGAACTAAGCTGCTCCTGCAGGTATCCCTTCCCTTTGCTGGTGCACAGCTGGCGAGAAAATAGTAAAGACTGAACCCCCCCCCCCAATGAATTATCGCCACCCAGACTGGTAATAAGTATCCTAGTGGAGACTTATGTTCCACCAGCATGCTTGATGAATCTTGGCCATGGGCTCCAGGAAAGGGTGTTAGGCATTGCTCTACCCCCTGCAATGCGTGACACTCAGTTTCCTGGGCGCCACTCATCCCAGTCCTTTGGTTTTGTACAAAATGGCAACCGGTACTGGTGGAAACTTCCAGACATATATATTCATAATGCATTGATGCAGAAATGACACTAGATGACATAAAGGAGCAACTTACTGTAAATTTTCAGTCACTGTGGAAACAGTTGTGTAGTATGGCCTACCTTCATGTATGTTTGAAACCATACTGCTCTATCATGCTTCTCACAATTCTGCCTCCTGATTCTTTGGACTCATTTGCACATTTTGTGACAGCAAATGTTCAAGGAAAATGTCTCTGGGCAAAATTAAATGTTGGACATGTCACAAAAATTCATAGTCTTTATCTCTTTGTTGAACAAAAATGGGGAAGTGGACCCTCTCTAAGATCTCTCAATAAATCTAGCCATTGTCCTCTTTCTCCTCCGTGTAATACTTAAGCTGTGGAGGATGGTAAACTCTGTAGTATAGATGGACTGAAGAGGATTCTGTCTTCTGTGCCATTCAATTTCCATTTCAGATCAGTTCTGCACATGTATCAGAATAGCATATAAATGATCGTAAAAAATTGTGATCAGCTAGGAGAGTACAATGTTGAATATTTTTCTATTTTAAAAAAGAAAAAAAATCTCCTTTTCAGCAAGATGGTTAGAAATAGAGATCGGTACTTCTAGGGATATTTTACATGCATGAGCCCCTTTGTTGTTGGCATATGATACCCAGCATTCTTGTTGAGAGACATACAATATTCTTTTCATCCCATTCAACCATATCCTTCATAGTATGTCACATGTGCAGTTTGCAAAACAACAGTTCACTCTGTTAATTTAAGGGCGTTATCACATGCAGCTTTTAAACCGCAATTCCTACAGGAAGGAAGTGGCATTGGAGACATTGATCGCACAACACCACTTCCTTCCCATAGTTGCCCCATACCTGACCTGTGTCTTTTCATTCACAAGAGAAACCTGTGAATGAAATGCCAGTTGCGTTAATCTGTGGGTGCAGAAAGCCAGTCCTATGGCAGTAACACGATTGGCAGTGTCAATGGTCTCACTGTCCCCTCCTCCCCCTTTTCCCTCCTTCTTCTCATTTTTTAATTCCCCTCCCCAACTTTCTTGCACTATTTTGGAGCTCTGGAGCCTTGAACAAAATTTCAGAAATTGTTTTAAGAGTGGATCAGGGCTGCAAAGCTCCAAAATAGCCCACACACACCAAGAGGGGAAAAAGGGATTTTAAAAAAAGGCATGATAGGCAAGGCATAAAAGAGCAGGGAGCGGTTAAGGTACAAGAAAGGAACGCAATACTGGCAGCAGCCCCAGTGGCATTAAAGGAAATGCTCCTATGCTGGTATTGCACCTTATTTTCAGTGCAGGACTACAGAGCGAAATGGGCTGGTGTGATAAAGCCCTAAGACTCACCTGCTCTATCCTGCTGCATGCGTAGACTGTACTTCTCTGCCTCCTTCCAAATACAGTTTTAAGAAGCATAGGGATGGAAGAGTCATTAGTCATCCGTTTTCTGGCCTGCCCTTGCACAAACAACACTGATCCAATATGACTTTTCAGAAAGTGAAATTATAACCTCTGTCCACTCTCTTTGAGTAAAGGCTCTGTTGTTCCAAACAAGAAGTATTATCAGATTCCATTTTGAAATATTTTGATTATAATATATGGAAGGCTCCATAAAATTTTGAACAGTGTAATTTTGTTTTAAAACTCCTCTCCACAATACACACATTTGCCATAAAAATTAGCAGATAACCTGTTAATTCTCCAAGAAGCCATGACTAACTATTCACCCCAGAATGAGTCAATTGTCTTTATTTCCCCTCACACCCGAGTTGCATGTGCCCAGTCCCTACTTCTCCCTCCGCCCCCACTTGCTTGCCTTGATAAGTTGGTGATCTCCATTTGTCATGAATCTGAGTTCACTCCTGCTTCCTGAAATCAGGTCTGTGAAGTAACCAGTTTTTTTAGCCATTAAGTAATATTTTTTGCAGGTCCCCAACACACTCTTCCAAGTCTCATAATTACCAGCAGAGGTCTTTTTTTCTTCCTCATAATGTACAAAATGATCTGCCCTTTTATGATTGCCTTGAGAATATCCCACAAAGCCAATGGTGAGGGAGCAGATGCCTCATTCAATTCCAAATAGAAGGAAATCTGTTGTCTCAAATAATCCCTAAATTCAGACACTTTCAGCCAGCTATTACCAAGAGACCACATTTTAAGAGCAGATGTGTTATTAAGGCTGAGAAATGTTATGAGAACTTCGTGATCTGACAAATAAATGCAATTCTATTGAGCATTCCAACATTTGATTTGGGATGGGGGTGGGTAGGAGAAACACAGTATAAAAAACTTGAACCTACTGGAAGGGCGATAAGATGTGAAATCTTTCTTCAAAAACAATGCAGTATTTTTCAGATGTAATTTAAACATTCTTTGAGAACCCTGATGAACAAGCCTTAATTTAGTCACACATTCTTGTTGTAAAATGGGTTATAACCAGGAATTAAAAGTTGAACATGATGCTTATACACATGATGCATATTTAATTCATGTATGCATGTGGCAGTGCTGCAGTTTAAAATGAGTAATATTTCAAAGAATGGCTCCAGACAAACCTTGTCAAAATCTCCCAATTGCCTTGATCTATTTTTGTGATCTGCTGTTTTGTGACCTACCAATTCTGACCTCCTTTAATAAGAAGATGTAAAAAATTAAGTCTTGCATTCAGTATGTGACTAAAGAATTGTAACCTAGAGTTACAGATCCATAACTGTTCTGTATTCAGTAAAACTACATAAATGTCAACCCTGCCCATCAAGAACAGGTGCTTGTTGCTTTTGGTTGGGGTTCAGAGAGGAAGACATTTCCACTGCCTTCCTGCCAGCAAGTGAAACTGGAACAATCAGAAGCAGGATATTTGTTGCAGCCTTGCTAACTGGTGAGAAAAAGTGATTTAACCACAATTTCAACAGAGTTTGAAACAAACATGTTAAAACAAGTGTTTTTAACTATAACATATTAAATGTGTCATTAAAGTTGGCTAGCCTTGTTTTTTACTAGTTAAAATGTAAAACTTGCATTCAGAACCTGTTGATCATACCACATTTCCACTACTTGAGGAAAGATTTCCACACTTGTATCAACACTTTGGTGAATCATTGTTCTCCACTGATGTGTTAGACAAGCATCATTGATGAATAACATCCATTGTATGGTTCCAACCCAGAAAACAGTAATGGTTTTTCTCACTACTTTTGCCAACTTTGTATCAAAATTATTTTCCTCAAATCATCATTCCAAACTACATTTACCAAGGATTTAAAGTTATTTTTTGTAGAACATGGGCAGCTATCTTCTTTAGATGTGTATCTATCCTTAAGACTTTCAGGGAAGACTTTCTCCATTACTGATCTTCTCACTGAAGAGCCATTTATAAATGCCTCTGGCACACCTGCATTTATTAGAACTATGCTCTGTAGGTAAATGCCATCATAGATTTTTGTGCTCGGTAATGTAAGGTCAGCCATGTTTGTTGGTCCTAGCTTACGTATGGCTGGCTAAAAGGAATTGGTTATGTTACTACTCTGTTCATCTTACAGGACAATATTTGTTACTGTTGCTGAAGTCCAGAAAGTAACTTGCTGAGTTGCTAACGACTAACACATTACTTTTAGTATCACTACTGTGCCATGGAAAAATACAAGAATATGCTCCCCCCCCCCACCATCTCTGATCATGATAACTCTGAATGGAATCCCCTTGTCTGTATAAACACAAGTATACAAGATCATATCATTGCTGCACGCACTACACACAAATGTTTTCAGCAGGAACATGAAACAACCACTAATTCAGCCTCTCTTCCTTCCCCATTCCATCTTCTCCAAAGAATTGCTCTGATCTGGCCTCATGCATGCAGAGAACCATCCCCTCCTCCTGAATTCTCTCAGATCTCACATCAACCACTACGGTAGAAGTGCATGCTTTGTACCACTGTTTGGAGCAGTCACACTGGCAAGGCAGCTCCCCCCAACCCCATGTGTTTATATGAACTCTCTCTTTTTCTTTCTTGCAGTCTCTTTGATTTGAGCAGAATGAAGAAAGGGAGAAAAGTTAAGCCAACCTTTAGAAAGTTTATAATTTTTTAAACTAATCTGATTCTCTAGTGAAGCTCATTTTTTCAATGGGCTGTTCCTTCCTCCTCCTCCTCCTTTTTCTTGATGCTGATTTCTCATTAGTTGTACAACACTCCACAAAGAAGAGCTATATAGATAACCACTCATGTAATCCTTCTTTCTCCCATTCGATTCTTCACACTAACATAGTCAGAACATATTCAGTTATGAATACCAGGCAGAAAAACGATTCCTTTCCATTCAAAAGTAAAAGATTAGTAGTAGTGGGTTAAAGCCCTGGCCATTATAGGCAAGAGAAAGACTGTTCCATCCCATTACTGTAACAATAAGAATTTACTAAAGTAATGTAATATAAATAGCATGGCACTTCCAAGTCAGAGGATAGCCATCTCTAAAGCTTGAAAAATGTCTGTCGGCGCTTGAGAAAATATCCCCTGTTCTTCCTCATCTAGGAATGAGTCACAGACTAAGTTTTTGTATACTTCAAAATTCTGTTGTCTGGATACAATAAACCAATGATACTAGCAAAGTGTGAACAACAGGTGCATAGACCTTGATGCTATTAGGCAATCATAAATATCTGTGGGGTAAAGGCTTCCAGAACCAGAAGAGATTAAGGAAGTACAAAGAATCTAATTTTCCAGGAGGACAAGGGGAGAGCAAGCAGGTCCCAGAAGCCTGAGCCAACATAGCCAAGAGGCAAAACAGATGGGCCCTTTGCGGTGGCTTCCCAGTGGCTTGGGGGCATGTCATTTAGATGACACATGCCCCCAAGCTGGAAGGAAGCCGCCATGAAGCCGTCCACCTGACCACATGGCAGGCAGCTTTGTGGCACTCCAGTGGCAGAGTGTTTATATGCCGCACACCACAGGAGCTCTGCAAAGCTGCAGCAGCAGTGGAAAAGCCAGCTTTTTGCCAGCCAAAAAGGAGCAGCCTTCTGCCACTTCTTTCTGGGCCAGCAAAAAGCCAGATCAGGGCCGCAGTATGTGGTTGCCATGGCCCCGATCTGGCAATCTAAGGGGCAGTGTCAAGTTGCCCCTTCAGGGCCAACTGTTTCGTTCCCAAGTAAGGAATACTAGGAGTTGCAGTTCAACAGCATCAGGAATTCCCACCCTTGATCTAGGCATTATTCTCATCCCTGATCTAGGATGTTGAGTTATGGGATATTATTATATTATTTTAGCAGAACATAGATTCTGTATAAAATTACGGAGTGATGCATGGGGTTATAACTGCCATGGTGGCCTGAATCCTAAGATCATTGGTCCTGTATGTATGGTGGAAAGATGCTATAGACATAATACATAGACATTTTTGCAGACTGCAATAACTATATGTCAATAGCTATTAGGTTGCATTAAGTTGTAACATATGAAGCATTCCCCACCATGTTTTTCTTACAGGGATTGGAAATCCTCAAAGGAGCATAAGAACTGTCTGTGATACAAACTAAAACAATGGGAAGGTATGTTTTTCTTAACCCAGTGCAGGAAATCCTGTGCGTCTTGCCTTAGAAAGTAACATTTTCTTCCTCTGACCTACAGCTCAATTTCAGGCAGAATTTCTCTGGCAGAGATTAGCATTCTTTGAAGGAAACTGCTTATAGAAGTATGTTCCTTGACCATTTGAAAGGGAAATTCATAAAGGTTTAAGTACAGCTTAAATATTCAGAATGAAGGAATTACACAGAACTATGGAGTGTGTCCTGGAGCATTCAGTGAAGCATTCGTGATTTTTTTGTTGTTTTCACTGGTGCACTAAAAATGTTTATCTGAAGGACTTATATTTATGCTCACAGTACAGTAATGAGCTTTTATGGTGCTCTGATATTCTAGAACATATTTCTTCCACCTAGTAGACTAGGAGGACCCACAAATTGATTATGCTATGAGGTAAGATGCCTGACTCACTGTGGCAAGTGCCTGACTTTGAGAGGGAGACCAGAAACAGAAGAGGAACAAAATTCTTTTCATAGTAGCAGAAGTGCGAATGTCAGCAACTGCAGAATTACTAGATCCTTACACTTGTCACAATTTCCTCTTTCTCACACAAGTTAATAGTCCAAGAGCCCTGTCATCCTTTGCATCTATTCATCCAAGAGAAACTGGATGAATACATTTGTTGTTGTGTACAACACAAGTCAATACCACCTTATGACAAACCTAGCAGGGCATTCTTGGCAAAAAAAATAAAATCAGAAGAGGTTTGCCACTGACTTCCTCTGAGGCTGAGAGAGTGTGACTTCACCAAGTCACCCAGTGGGTTTCCATGGTTGAGCAAGGATTTGGACCCTGGTCTCCCAGAGTCCTAGTCCAGCATTCAAACCACTGCATCAAACTGGAGCTCTTTATACATATGTGCTTTCCCCTTTATGGACAATGTTTCTCTTTCATCTCTTAAAAATATCGAATGTTTTACGTGCTGATTCTCTGAAAAACAGAGGGGGGGGGGATATAAATCAAAAGTGGATTCTGTCTTTCAGAATCAGGTAGATCCCTGACCTAAAGCATTATGTCAATGTTCTGCAACAGAGGATAGTTTTGTCTATATAAATGCAATCCTAACATAAGGAGCATCTGATAATCCCTATCTTCAGGTACCTTTGAAGTGTCATTGATGAAGAAGGGAATTTTCTGACAATTGGGAAAGAACTGATGAGCAAGACAGATCTGAGGAAGCAGTCAGAGTTGTCTGGATGGTTTAATTTTCTCATGATCTCAGAAGATTCAGAACTAAAACACCCGGTTGTTGCCTTGAGAAACAGCTAAGGCAAACTGTTTATACGTGTATATGAAGAAAAAGAAATCTGCCACAGACACTCATCCAAAATAAGGTTATGTTGCATGAGTGCTTCTGAATGAAATACACTGTCCCCCCCCCCAACGCTCCCTTTTTGTGCCCCAATGGAAATTACAATGATAATTTAAACACAGCTGTCCTGCTGTGCATTTGTATCTGTGGCCCTGGAGGATGGTGACATGTCTTAATAGCAATGGCTGTCCCAGAACAAAAATAATGAGAGAAACATCTGTCTCCCTTTTACTCTTTCCCCCCCACAGACAAATGGCATTTCTGATCCAGATTTGAGGGTTGAATTGGGTTGTCAAAAAAGCACAACACAGACACCTTCCTTTGCTGCAAGCTTTTGTTCAGAAGATATTGATTGTATATACGTGTGTGTGTGTGTGTGTGTGTATATATATATATATAAAATATTCATTAATTTGGAAAAGATTATTATTTCCTGCTGGTGGCTAGAAAGAACAGCTGAAACGTGGGAGTCCAGACTACAGCTGGGTGAATGGAACTTCTGAAAAAGATTCGGCAAGTGAAACCTGCTGAGTCACTTTTGCTGATATTTGCGACCTCTTTTCTTAGTGAACTTCTGGAGTTTCTGTGCTCAAGAATGTTAATGAAAGGAAAAGCAAAATAGCACAAACCCACCATGTTCTCTTAAGATGTGTGTATTGTGTAACACTTCCACGTTGCTTCAATTATCTTCACATTGTATTATTATCACCATCGCTCATTTCTTGTCATTTAAAGGTTGTATAGTTGCAGTCTGGATAGCATCTGAAACAAGGCAGGGGCATAAGAGCTCAACTTATTGTTTATGCCCATACAAACTGTACAGGGTTTTTTAAAAACAATATGCATGGGAAGCACTCAACCCTCCCATTATAAGCTACTAAAACATCAGGTTTATTTATTTCATTATAATTTTACTCTATGCTATATACCTGAGACCTGGAGTCTTTTGATTTAGATTTCAGGTAAACCTCTTAAACTCTCATCATATCATAACCACAGAACTTGGAAAAATTACTTGGGGGATTATAGCTTCCACCCAACATCACTAGTGTTTGGAATCTATCTGTCTATCCATCCATCCATCCATCCATCTCACCTTTTTCCAAAAACTGAGATTCAAGGAGTCTAGGAGGTGTAGTCCAAAAAATATATTTTCCAGCTCTGACACTAAAAGGAATTTCACATTTTTCAGGCCACTTAATGATCCCTGGCACTAGACTTTGCTGACATTCTTTTTCTCTTCATTTCTCTGCATTTCTCTGCATTTCCTCAGCGATGCATTCCATTCTTTTACAGCCGATCTCAAGTCAAGTCTCAGTTCTCTGCCTTCAAGTCTCAAAGTGAGTCTCATGTCCTTGCAAGATCATTTCAAGTCAAGGCTCAAGTCAAGGCTCAGGTCTAGGTGCCAACTTTTAACAGAAAAAAGGAGGTGGGTTGGGTTTTTCAGAGGGAACAGCAAACATGTTAAGCAATGGCTTGAAGGAAGGGTTGAGATCTGCTTGGCAGCCTGTCCCTACTGCATACCAGAAGAGACTTTAAAGCTTTTCAAAATCCTGCTGCTCAAAGTGAATGATGTCAGCAAGTAGGTTGCTAAAAATATACATGTCCCAAGTCAGATGAATGAATCATTTTTTGCCCAGTCAACTCCAAGTTGATTCATTGAAGTGATCTGAGTCCGAATTAAGTCCAAGTCAATCCACTCAAGTTTACATTACTGGTAACTTGTAATAAGTGCAGTGCTGCCATTGGTCAGCTTATCCTGATTCTTTGTGGCTTGTGGATATGAATCTTCATTATTGTTGTTGTGTGACATGATTACTACTACTACTACTACTATCATTGTTGTTATTGTTGTTGTTGTTGTTGTTGTTATCTGGCCTCTCCAAGCAGATCGAGGTGGCTAACAATAATAAAATACCCTTAAAACACAATAAAACAGTTATCATCATTATATCCGAAACCTCTGAATCTGCTCTTGGTTTTAGTCCAAACTTTAAAAAAGCTGTCCAAGGGGCTGAACCCTGTCCTCAGTATAGGTTCAGCAGTTTGGGTAACTCATGAATTTAAAACCCAGAGCAGATTCCCTGCCTCACTAACCCTGGAGCCACCAGCAGCAAATGCCAAAAGGAGAGAACAGGGGTTGTGTGTTATTTGGATCCACTCACTTTCTACCATACTTCTAGGGACATGAAAGTACTATGTATTCCAATATATGATCATGTACATTGTTCCAGATTGTGTGTGGTACTAATTACGTTCTGTGTGAACTCTGTAATGTGCAGAAACAGCTATCACCTCTATTCCCATAAACCCATCTGCACTTCTTCACTATTAGTGATTGAAGGAGGAAATGCAGCTGCCTGTCTAAAGCCCAGCTCCACTATACAGCAATAGCAATAGCAAGTACATTTCTATACCGCTTATCAGTGAACTTAAGCACTCCCTAAGCAGTTTACAATGTGTGTAAACTTATTGCCCCCAACAAGCTGGGTAGTCATTTTAGCGACCTCAGAAGGATGCAAGTCTGAGTCGAGCTTGAGCCCTGGGCTGGTATTGAACTCACAACCTTGTGGTTTGTGAGTGAGTGGATGCAGTACAGGCATTTAACCACTGCGTCACGAAGGCACTATCATTTCTCTGTGTTACACACAAACGCATATAAAGGAAAATAAGCAAGGCATTGTAAGCCCTGTCTTATACGGGTAGGCTTTTGATAATCAAAGTCATACTTTTTAAGCATAATGTTTATATTTTAATGGTTATGTTCCACTGCTCATTTCATTAGCCCACATCAAATTCAGTCAGGAACTGCATGCATGTAGAATCTGTACCTGGATTATGAACACTGCACACAAATGAATGTTTTGTAACTATGCTTTCCTGTAATTGTACATGCAGTTGTTATTACTGTTGAGTTTCTTTAAGTTGTTTTTGACTTATGGTGTCCCTAAGACGACCCTATCACAGGATTCAGAAGGGGGGATGATGATGGTGGTGATGATGATGATGATAAGAATAATAAGAATAAGAATAAGAATTTTATTTCTTACCCGCCCCTCTGTCTGAACAATCGGGGCAGGGTACAACGAAGTCTGAAAACAGTTACAATTGAGGTTAAAATGGTTCAACAATCCCATCCCCAACCTCTCACCCTTTAAAATAAAATTAAATTGACAAGATTTAAAACAGGATAATATAAAATAGAATAAAACAAAACATATTAAAACCCACAGTACTTGGCAGCAGCATAGGGTAACATCAGGATACAGAAGGCCGGGGAGTTAACTGGAAGATTATACAGTATCTGGGAAGGCCTGCTGGAAGAGATACATCTTTAAAGATATTTTGAAACAGTCTAACATTGTGATAAGATGGATCTTGTCCGGCAGGCCATTCTATAGCTTGGGAGCAGAGGCTGAAAAGGCCTCTGGGAGATCTGTGCCAGCCTGATCTTCATAGGCTGCAGTAGGTTCCTCCCAGAGGACTGAAGTGTGCGGGGGGGTTCGTACGGGGAGAGGCGGTCCGTAAGATAAGTTAGACCTAAGCCATGTAAGGCTTTAAAGGTTAAAACCAACACCTTGTACTGCGCCCAGAAACTAATCAGCAGCCAGTGGAGAGCTTTAAGCACATGTGTTATGTGCTCTCTCCTAGATGTTCCAGTAACAAGTCTGGCTGCCATATTTTGGACCAATTGAAGTTTCCAAGTTAGGCACAAGGGTAGCCCCATGTAGAGCGCATTACAGAAGTCCAGAGGTGAGGTCATCAAGGTGTGTACCACCGTTTCCATGTCCTTCAAATCCAGATAGGGGCGCAGCTGGCGTATCACACGAAGCTGATAGCAGGCACTCTTGACCACCATATTCACCTGATTGGTCATGTGAAGCAACAGGTCAAGAAGTACCCCCAGACTGTGAACTGAGTCCTTCAAGGAGAGTGTGACTCCATCTAGGACTGGGAGCTGTATTCCCGAACCTAGTTCCAGGCTTGTTAACTGCTAGTACCTCTGTTTGTGCCTTTGCCTTCCTCTGAGACTGAGACAATGTGACTTGGCCAAGATTAGCCAATGGATTTCTATGACTGAAAGGGAACCCTGTTCTCAGATTTGTAGTTCCGTGCTCAAACCAGTATACTATGCTGGCTCAAAAAGCAGTAATTGTGAACATCAGCTTATGTGGTGGGAGATTTAATCCTTGTGTAGTGAGAAGACAATGCTACAGAGTTTTCTTTCCTTTGAAAGAATGACTTTATACTTTTTAAAATGTAAAAATGTTGAAGCTGAGCATATTAAATACACCTGCAAAATGCTGCACCAGGCAGCCAGTTCCCCCAACCCTGCATCAGTTTCTCAAAGAGATCCCTTGTACCCCAAGGTTTTCCACTCTCAGCCATCACCTAATTCTCTCTCTAAGTGAGTGCCTCTTTTTCAGAAACTGGACAACTGGTTTTAAATAGTTGCTTGGCTGCTTTGTGGATATCATCTTCCCAAGCTCTAATGGAGACCACCTTTCAAAATCTGGAGAGGGAGTCCCAGTGATCAGGAGAATGCCTCCTGTAATTAAATCCAATTAGTGAAACATCACCTGATCATCTTGGACTGTTTGCAAACCATGAGCCTAATGAAGGCTAGTCTCCTAGCAACTGCAATAATGTTTTTAAAAGTAAGAATATATCAAACTATTCATGATCTGTTTTACAGGTTTGTTGCCTAGAAGATTAGATAGAATGAAAATACAGGATGGGAAGGATGCTCATCATTATGATGATGGTGGTGACGGTTTCTTTCTGACAAGGATTCCATACCATTCTGAACTACTTCCCTGGGCCTTTTCTGCTTTCCCATCTGTCTTTCTCTGCCCTTTGACTTTGCCCTCTCCCCTTTGAACTTGCTTGTCTCGCCACCCCCTACCATCCTACATACACCATTTATCTTTCCATTGTTAGACGTTCTTATTCTATTATTTCCCTTGAGTGCTATCTTCTCATTTGAAAACCCAAATAAAATAAAGTGTGTTTGAAGCAACAGTGCTTCTGTTTCACCTATTTGGTGTTAACTAGTTAATTGATATTTTTAATAATAAATAACAACAACAACAATCCAGCAACCCAAACCTGTGTTTTTTATGACCACTTTCCTCCAAGATATGGAATCCTTCCTGTGGCCAGCTCTTTACCTTTGCTCCTTTTTAAAATCAGATCTGTCATTCTCTCTTTTTCAATTCTTTTTTCTCTGCCATGGAGACAAAATAAAATGTAGGAAGATAGCACTTCCATCACAGATGGTACAACTGTAAAAAAAAAAAAAGCTGCATTTTAGACAAATATAAATTAAGTCCATGTAATATGTATGTGTGGTGACATTTATATTCACACTTCTAACAGTCTTCTAAACTCTGAAGTACACTGACAAAAAAAAAGTGTGAGATTTTTCATGTGTGTGCGTGTGTGTGTGTGCGTGTGTGTGCATGAGTGTGTTTTAAAGTTCACTTGCATTTCAAAGAGGGGGCAGGAAAAGAAACCAAGTAAACATCCAGGTTTATACTTGGCTTGCCTGAATTGAGGTCTGAGTCACATTTTCATGTCAACCACAAGACCCTTCCTTGAAAGAAGAGTTGCCTGTTAGGTAAATTTGAGAAAACAGAATTTGGGAAGCCTAGGCACAAATCTAACAAAATGGGGAACGTTTGCTGTGTGAAGTAATGCTCCTTCAATGGTACCAAGACTAAAGTAGACGCATTAATAACATTTTGTCAAAGAAGCTACATCACCAAATTAGTTATGAATATATAGGTAAGTGTTGTCTCCTGGCCCAACTCTCTCAAACATACCTCAATAGCCAGAATCCACTCTGAGCAATGGAGGCCTGTTCGGCTAGTAGTTAGGGCACAGGTGGATGATACTTCCAGACCCCTCCACCAAGCAATATGTGCTACAGTGAATAAATGTGAAAAAGATCCTTCTTTTGATTGTAGCAACCTCACTGGTTAGTGAGAGTGGCTGGAAACAACATTGTGCAACCTCAAACACCAGTAGAACAGTCATCCTTCATTCCAAGTGGCTCCCTGAAGTTTAGAGTAAGAGTCAGTGGGCATTTATAATCATGGCAAAAGTGCCAGGATCATGAATACATATATAACTGAATACGATCTGTAACTCTAGATTGCAAATTTGTAACTGCAATACAGCATACTACTCATTATTTATAGCTTGGTAGTAGAGTGCATGTATTGCATGTAGAAGATCACAGGTTCAGCTTCTCAGCATCTCCAGATAAGGCTGGGAAAGCTGCCCACAGAACCCCAGAGAGCAGTTCCAAGTGAAAGACAACAATACAAAAGGTTCAACAAATATTAACCTTCTTTCCAGGGACAGTCTTGAAACTGTTCAGGAACAGTCTTAAAACCTACATGTTTTCAACAAATAGCAGAAAGTATAAAAGTAGAAAAAATTATTGTTTTATTTTTCACCTTGCCTTTCTCTGACCAAGGGACCCAAGGCAGCTTACAATAGTTTAAAATAGAAATGTAGCTAAAATGTCATATTACAAACATTTTTTTAAAAATAAACACAATTTTTTTATTAAAAAGCACATAGGTTAAACTTACGTAAAATGCATTTAAACATAATTAAAGCCTGCACCATAAAAACACAGCACACTGCTTTCATACACTGCTCTGTATCTGACTAAAAATCAAAGGCTTGCCTAAATAGAAAGGACTGCTTCACTTGCTGGCAGAAAGAAAACAAGGGGACACCTAACCAGATTTCCTGTGAAAGGGAGGTCTACAGCCTGGGAGCTGCCTCTGAGGAGGCATTCACACTTACTTTTTTTCCCCCAAGGAGATCTGGATCTCTGCAGTGATACAATACCGGAGCAATGTTCCCACTACATTTTCCATTCCCGAATCTCTCAATGGCATTTTAACCCTGTTTCCATTCACAATTGCCATAGTAGTGATTTAAAATGGAGGTGCCTCCATTTCTGGAAATGATGCCATGAGATCCAAATCAATTTGGTAGCTCTTTAAAAAAATTTTTAAAAAACTGGTATCATTTGGGGCCAATGTGAACATTGTGGAAATAACCTGGTTTCACAGCAGTTTATTTCTGTAGTGTGAATGGGTATTTTGAAATAAATCAAAAGATTTAGAAAGTTCTAAAGAAAGAAGAATGAAATGGAGAAAGCAAACTTTTAAAAAGTGTCTCATGGTTCTCTGCAGATGTCATATGAGAAAAGAAGCCTCAGCTAATAACCAGAGTTAAGGTTCGGTCACGAATACTAACGTAGTTCAACCAGACAGCTTGTACCTCGTAGTATAATGGTTTAACTTCACAAATTGGGTCACATGATGGAACACTGCAAGAAATTCAGGAACAGCAAGTAATCTATTGTGCGCAAATGTCCACACTGAAATAGCCACTGAATACTTTCCATTTCTTTGAACAATGAAGATACCACTGAATCTATTCAGTTTCTATTATTTGCAATTATCTTTAAAATGGATGGAGTTATAAGAAAAAGCCAAAAGAGAACAGCCGCACAATGGCACATTTATGTGGGATTCATGCTTTTTTTTTAGAGAGGAAAGGAATTCACAATTTGAAAAGGAGTGTAACATACTGTTTGTCCTTTAATACTCATTACTTAAGCATAAAGGCGCATTATGAAACCGGATAACATGGCTCCCCATTGTGAATAGGTATTAGAGGACATATGTTATGCATTCCTCTTAGCTGCACTTTTTGCCTCTTGTGGGCTTAAGATATTTTTAAGGTATAGCAGAATATCTCATCAAAATAATCACTGAAATCTCAATTGAACTGATAAAACAGAGAGGAGGGAGAGAGAGGGAAAGTGTGTGTGTGTGTGTGTGTGTGTGTGTGTACAGGGAGCCATTACTTCTAAGTCTCTAGATAGCATCATAAGAGGAGTCACTTTATAAATGGCAGCTGTTTTGCTATGGGAGCAGCCTAGAAAGAACTTTCCTTTCCCAGAGTTATTTTAATTCATGTGTTTCTGGCTGCTAGGAGCATCAGGAAATAAAGGCAGGAAGGAAAGAGCACTGTTCAAGGAAGGCATGGAATGGCCAAGCACTAAGAAGGCAAACATTTGAGCAAAGAGTCCAATATTCTGGGTCTCCGTTTTAAATGAGGTGCTACATTAAATACATACCATTTCCAGGGCCACAGTTTTATTGGCTGATGCAATTACATTGGCATAAGAGCGGGTGGTGGCATAGTAGGTGGTGGCAT
Organism: Urosaurus nigricauda; assembly: GCA_034509955.1. NCBI lineage: Eukaryota > Metazoa > Chordata > Lepidosauria > Squamata > Phrynosomatidae > Urosaurus > Urosaurus nigricauda. The sequence goes on from JAOEGL010000001.1 coordinate 320,185,527, forward strand.
AGTAGGTGGTGCACAAACAGAGATAAAGTGATTGCAGGCACTGTGACAAAGGGAGATGGCAGAAAATGGCATTGTCATTGGGAGAGAAAGCTGGCATGATGGGCTATTATATTAGCATAAGTCACCAAGTAACTTCTCCTGGCCCACCTCCTGCTCCCCACAGAGCCAACAGAAATATCATTCACCAATGCTTTTATCGCTTACAGAATGGGTCTCCTTCTCCCCCATGCAACTTATGCCCAGTAAAGTAGGGGGGGGCATTGGTCTACCATCATGGCAATAATATCACAATTGTGACTAAATAGCAATCATGAATAAAGAAAAGTTACCTAGATTTATTCATCTGAAACTGTTCCATATTCATGATTGTTAGTTAGTCATGATGTTGACACTATTGCAACCATTATAAACCTCCCCCCTCCACTTTACTGGTTACCTGTTGCATAAGGAAAAGAAAGTCTATTCTGCTGGTGATCAGAGGATGGGTGAATGATGTTTCCTTAAGGGAGGAGCAGGACAAGAAAGGCTACTAAGGTTCAAAACACACTGCAGAAATAATCCAGTTTTAAATTGCTTCAACTGTCCTGACTCAGTGCTACGGAATTCTGGGAATTGTAGTTTATTGTGGCACCAGAGCATCTGGTTTGTGGCAATTCATAGAGAAGGCTAAATGTATCACAAAACTACAGTTGCCAGAGTTCCCTAGCATTAAGCCAGGGCAGTTAAAGCGGTCTCAAACTGGGCTATTTCTGCAGTGAGTTTTGGACTTGGAGTTAAGTATACTTAACTAAGTGACTGATGTAGAATACTAGCCAATGTACTAACTTTCTTGCTTTGACTTGAAAACATGCATACAGAGACTCCTCCAAATCATCCCCATTGTGCATGTGCCAGAGATGTTTTAAACCTTTCCTCCCAGGGAATCCCTCCTTTCACCATTAATACATAAATACAATACATAATACAATACATAAAACAGCCCACACACCACAATACAGCAGTGGCTGTTGGCTTCCACATCAGTAGGGCAGCAAATCTTCTCCCACTTTTAGACCAAACCAAAGGAGTTTTCCAAGGTGCTGAACTAAAACAGAGTAGATTCACCACACCACTAGCAAGGAAGCTTCCAGCCACTGCTGCACCAATATGCAGAAGCCAAAAGGAGGGGAGAGAACAATTAAGAAAACTTTTAAGCCTTCTCTATTCTGCATACAAATGGTTTGTTCCAAAGTGAAAGATGATGCACTGATTTGTAAATTTAAAAAGAGAGTAAGAGTTGCCTGTATGTGCAGCATCTAACATAGGGTAATTTAAATCAGTTTAAAACCACTTCCACGTACACATTTGGATGAAATCACTGAGGCCTCAGAATCCTTAGTAAACATTTGTTTTGTTTTTTTACTCTGTGCTGGAAAGACAGCAACATTGGCACAAATCAGGCATGTAAGAGGAAGGTATTCTATAATTTTTTGATCAATTAACAAGACCCCAAACCTTTTGTCAAGTAACAAGGTCCCAGACCATTTAGGACTTTGAATGTCATTACCAGCACCTTGAATTCAGACCAGAAATGTATTGGTAAATTTACAGCACTATATAAATAAAGGATAATAATAATAATAATAATAATAATAATCATAATCATAATAATTAGTTTAACTTTCAGAGAAAATATGCAGTGCATGATCAAGGTGCTGAATCCTAGCTCTGAAACAGGTGCAGCACCCTAGAGAATGCCTTCGTAGCTGAGACAAAAACCCAGCATAGATTCATTACCCCCTCTGACATGGGGACAACTAGACATCACTGGCAGGGTCTTTCCATCAGCTCATCTGAGTGACCAGAAATGTTTGCCTCCCCATTTCTTTGAGCTATTTCCATTCCAGCTGGTTGTGATTAAAATGCCAACAAGTTTATAGCCAGTACAGCATTACATCTGCATTACAGCTGTCTGGTATCAGATCCATATAACATTAAGAAATAGGGCCTGGTTTTCTTGTCTGTCCTTTCTTTTGTCCTATTAGGCTGTAAGCCTTAAAGCCGGGATTGCCTTCCTTTTCTTCCTTTGGGAGCCACTCTGGAAGTCATGATAGTTGAAGTGCAGGGCAGAAAGACCTCAAATAAATACATACATTAGTGATGCACTAGCCGGCCTGAATAAGGGGTAAGAATCCTTGCAAAGAATATTAAACTGGGAAGATGAGAGGGGAAAGATGCCATTTAATATTTTGTTAGGAATGTCGAAGCCATCTTTGGACATGAATGTGGATCTTGATTGGCTCTTCCTTGGGATCATAGAATCATAGAATCATAGAGTTGGAAGAGACCACAAGGGCCATCCAGTCCAACCCCCTGCCATGCAGGAACTCCCAATCAAGTCATCCCTGACAGATGGCCATCCAGCCTCTGCTTAAAAACCTCCAAAGAAGGAGACTCCTGTAGCTTGCATCCATTGTTCCGGGCCCTAGTCTCTGGAGCAGCAGAAAACAAGCTTGCTCCCTCCTCAATATGACATCCCTTCAAATATTTAAACAAGGTTATCATATCACCTCTTAACCTTCTTTTCTCCAGGCTAAACATCCCCAGCTCCCTAAGTCGTTCCTCATAGGGCATGGTTTCCAGACCCTTAACCATTTTAGTCGCCCTCCTGTGGACCCGCTCCAGTTTCTCCGCATCCTTTTTGAATTGTGGTGCCCAGAACTAGATGCAATATTCCAGATGGGGCCTGACCAAAGCAGTATGGAGTGGCACTATTACTTCCCTTGATCTAGACTCTACACTTCTATTGATGCAGCCTAAAATTGCATTGGCCTTTTTAGCTGCTGCATCGCACTGTTGACTCATGTTCAACTTGTGGTCTACTTGGACTCCTATATCCCTTTCACATGTGGTTTCGTTCAGCCAGGTGTCCCCCATCTTATAACTGTGCATTTCATTTTTCCGTCCTAAGTGCAGTACCTTACATTTCTCTGTTTTGAATTTCATTTTGTTAGCTTTGGCCCAGCTTTCTAGTCTATTCAGAACATTTTGAATTTTGATCCTGTCTTCTGGGGTATTAGCTACCCCTCCTAATTTGGTGTCATCTGCAAATTTGATAACTAGGCCCCCAATATTGTCATCCAAGTCATTAATAAAGATATTGAATAGCACTGGGCCCAGGACAGAACCCTGTGGGACCCCACTGGTCACTTCTCTCCAGGATGAAAAGGAGCCATTGCTGAGCACCCTTTGGGTGTGGCCAGTCAACCAGTTGCAAATCCATGTAATGGTTACCTTGTCTAGCCCACATTTTACAAGCTTGTTTGCAAGAATGTCATGGGGAACCTTGTCAAAGGCCTTACTGAAATCAAGACATACTATATCCACAGCATTCCCTTCATCTACCAAGCTGGTAATTTTATCAAAAAAAGAGATCAGATTTGTCTGACATGACTTGTTTCTCTGAAACTCATGTTGACTTTTTGTGATTATGGAATTATCTTTTAGATATTCACAAACTCTCTGTTTAATGGTCTGCTCTAGAATCTTTCCTGGAATTGATGTCAGACTAACTGGATGATAATTGTTGGGATCCTCTTTTTTCCCCTTTTTTAAGATGGGGACAACGTTTGCCCTCCTCCAGTCTGCTGGGACTTCTCCTGTTCTCCAGGAGTTCTCAAAGATTATTGCCAATGGTTCCGATATTACATTTGCCAGTTCTTTTAATACCCTTGGATGTAGTTCATCTGGTCCTGGAGACTTATATTCATTTAGGTTAACCAAGTATTCCTGTACTATCTCTTTACTTATTCTGTGCTGAAATACTCTTATTCTGTCTTTTACCCTCCTCCTCTTCTTATTGCACCTATGCTTTGACCTCCTTGCCTTACCTAGTGTCACAACTCCTCTCTTTCTTGTGTCATCGGTCACTTTATGCACACCTCTCTTGCATTTCAACCCTCCCACTGCCCTTCACACCCTCCTTTCTCTCCTCTCCACCTCAACTTACTTTTTTTTTCCTTGTCTCCTTCCTTTTCCTCTTACACTCCACTGCTTACACATCTCTCCTTCGAGTCACCTCCATTCATGGTGTCACATGTCCCTTCTCTTATGCCTAGCTCCCACCTTGTTCCTTCCCCTTCTCCTTGCTGCACCTTTCCCTGTACACTTCACTTCCACCACTTCACTTCCCTGCGGCCACCTATTCTCTAAAGGAGCAGAGGCTGAACCAAGCCTCCAACACTGCTTTAAACAGAGAATAGGTAAGCACACGGGTAAGGACAGTGAGGGTGAGGCTGTAAGACAAGGAGCAGGAGAAAACGAAGATAAAACATTTTAGGGGTAGTTGGTAGCAGGGCCAGTGATGGAGAAAAACAGAAGGTTTCAATAACGAGGAAGGATCATTCCACATCAGTGTCTGTTGCTGTATGCCCTCTAGTAGCTTCCAATTTATGGTGACTCTATCATGGACCTATCAGGGAACCTATCATGGAAACTACCTCTTATAAAACAGAACTTGATTCCCCTTCCCTGTATATCTTATAAAAAAGAATAATATTGCTGCATCAAGTAAGTCAGGAAAAAACAACAGACACCATTGCACAGTAAATACTGATAAATGCACTGCCTTTTTCCCTGCTTTGCTACATCCCTTATCCTTTACTCCAATGGTTACATTGTTTTCTGCGCAGCTTTACAAAACAGATATCACCCAGTCTTTCCTCTAAAAACTAGACTTTCCTGCAATGCTGTAATACTGACCCAGAGAAACTGAGAATTGAATTAAAAGAGGGCAGGTCACAAATGTTACTCATAGTTGTGAGACTTCACTCATTGGCTACTCCCTACTCAAAGGCAGATGTAGGCTTCTCCCTTGCAAAGAAGTGGACAGAATAGTGACTGCACATTCCCCCTGACCAATAACTCCATTTCTATGAGAGCTAGAGACTTGCTTTTTTACAAAAATGAAAGCTTGCCAGAAGATGGTCCAAATGGTCATGAGTGGCATGCCTGGAAAGCAAGTGAAAACTAGCCAACCCTACCCACAAGCCCCCTAAGACTCAGTTTAGTCTTTTTTACTCAAAATGCCCCCTATGCCATCTAGGTAATATGGGGTCAAATTTCCTAGGTCCCTCCTAGACTGTTTTAGGCTGGGTCAAAACCAGAAATGACTTCTGATTTACTCCCTGGTTGTTGGGTTTTTTGTTTGTTTGTTTGTTTGTTTTTTAAGGCTTTCCTTGTCCTATATCCTCTTAGGTGCTCAAGGGAGAAATCTGAAGGATTATTTTAAAATATTTTTTAAAAATTCAAAATTCAGGACATGAGAGCCTGGTGAACCATAGATCATGTTCAGTTGCCCACCTATGTTTTAAAATAATTTTAATGCACTTTGACATGAATTTTTCAAAATTCATGCCATCCTCATACCAATCCTGAATTGCTAATTTTAAGACAGTGGAAGGCAAAGGTAAAGCAATGAGTAATACAAGTAACACAAGTTATTTTTCCACATGGTAACAAATAATGGGAAGAAGTTATTTCTTAAACACCACAATGGGCAATGGGGAAATTATTTTTAAAAGTAACTCAAAGCTGTGGTTAGGCCTAGGCATAATACAGCAATGTAGGCTGATCACACTGATGATATATTAGACATTGCTGAAAGCCTAGTGAGATCCAGTGTGCATCTATACAATGATGGGGTGTCTTATTTCCACTTCTTTCAAAAATGATGGAAGATTCCAGTACATCACCCACCACACCCAGAACCCTTTTTATCACAAAACTGCTAGATTCCACGTACTTCCAGAACTGTTCAGTAAGTCTGGCTCTCATCTCAGAACAATCACAGGTAATCTTTTCTAGACAATTAGCAAATCTTTGCTAATGAATCCAATCAGATGGCAGTGTATCTCTAAGGGGAAATCAGGATTTGTTAAAGTTTCTCCACCAATTACATTGCAATTGAAGGGTGACATTTTTCCTTTGTGTAATCCTAATTAAATGCAGCCAAAGCACAATTTGATTTATATTCTTGTAGTTAATCCACAAATGTTTCAGCCAGGGTGTCCAGATTAAACCTGATTTGCAGCCAGCTCTACACACCTGTTAAGCCAGAGTACTTTAATGCAAACTCAAATACTCATATTGCAAGCTAAAGAACTGACACTTGGGCCTGTTTTGACAGGAATGATATGAGCAGCTTGGATAATTTAGACATATCTGTATCAATGATTTCATCACTTAAGTAACTACTTCCACTCCTGGTGTAGTTTTGGTCAGAAAGAAATTTACCTATGTTCCATTCAAAAGATTTCTTTTTTTAACTGCACAAGCTCTCCTCTTCTCAAAGGTAGGGATAGTGCACTTCCCTGGGAGATGTTGATTCCTTTGAATGTCCATCAGTTTGATGGTGCTATACATAATTATATCAGTTCAAGAGGCTGAAGAGGTTAATGCAAATGCTGGAAAAATTCCCACTAGTCTTTGATGTGATTTCCATGGTACTGCTACTAGAATTTTAAGTGGTAAAGATATTAGATATCAAGCAACTGCAGTGGATATAGGGTTGCCAGACTGAAAAATCGAAATGTCTCTTGTCCTTTTAATATTTGTACAGAAGAGGGAAATTCAGCAGGCATTATTTTTTCCCTCTTGGTTAAAAGGCAACACTTGCTGAAATTCCTTCTTCTACACAAGCATTCAAGGTATAGGAGCCATCACCATAAACTTGTCCAGCATCTTGAACTGAAATAATTACATATACTGTAATCCCATCAAACCAATGGTGTTTCAAAAGGAGCAACATCTACCAAGAAAGCACACTTGTTCCTACCTTTGAGAAGAGCTGGCGCAAGTGGAAAAATCCTATAAACCAGGCCAAAACCATCATCATTACATGGGAAAAGGCCAGCCAAACAAATGAGGGTTTCCAGTTTGGTACAGAATAAAGTGTGTGTGTGTGTGTGTGTGTGTGTGTGTTTCAGTGTCACCAATAGGTGTGGACATATCAGATGTTATTTAATCACAATAGGGGGTATTAGGCAATGAAAAAGATGAAAGAGCAGTAATTCCCTCTAATCCCTATGTTATATTTACTCATATTTTAAACAGAGCATGTAGGAATAGTTTGTGCATTTCTTATCAGTGAACTCAGCACTCTCTAAGTGCTTTACAATGTGTAAGCTAATTACCCCCAACAAGCTGGGTACTCATTTTACTGACCTATGAAAGGATGGAAGGCTGAGTCAACCTTGGAGCCCCTGGGATCTAACTCATAACCTTGTTGCTCCAGTACTGGCATTTAACCTCTGTGCCACCAGGGCTCCCAACAGAGGCTGGTGGGCCATCTTTTGGAGGTGCTTTGATTGTATTCCTGCACAGCAGGGAGTGTGATTGTATCCCTGCATGGCAGGGGGACTGGGTTGCCCATGTGGTCTCTTCCAGCTCTATAATTCTATGATTCTATGGAGATTATTACATGGAGGAGGCAAGTGTCCTCCTCCCGTGATTAAATTGCCATTAAATCCTGTTAATAACATGATCAGGGGGAAGATTATCACCTCTGCACACTTCTCCCATTCTTGTGGCTTTTGTAAAGAGTAATTGAGGCATCCGTTACTCTTTACGAACAGGATAAGAATGGGATAAGTGTGGGTGGGTGTGATAATCTCCCCCCATGCTATTAACGGAATTTAATGGTGATTTAATCATGGGAGAAGGACGCTTGCCTCTGATGTGATAAAGTCCTATGAGACAATGGAATTAAGGTGAAACAATATACATGTATTAGCACTATATATTTTATACAAGAAACATTTTGTATTATATTAGATGATATATTAGGAAATAATGAAAACTAAACATTATGATAACATAAAGTTTAGCATATTTGATGTATATTTGCACATATATGTATATGATATGATCACTATTGTGTGAAAATATTTAATAAAAATATTTCTTAAATAAAATAAACATTGTAAATGAGGGGTGAGAGAGTGAAGAGAAGTAGGTGGCCAGGAGGCGTACAAGTTGTGGGTGACAGTAACTATGTGTTCTCCCTTCCCTGAGTGAGCACCTTGAAGGGATTTGGGAACTTCCAGGGCATCCCTAAATTTTTCATAAGGATCTGCTCTTGGCAACTCTGTTTTCCAGTGTGACATCTATAATGCCATGCGTATGTGGCCTATATGTAGATTGTTTTACAAATATGGATGACCCAGAAAAAAAAATCTTAATTTCCTCCTCCCCATCATCTCTGAGCAACAATTCACACAAAAATATTATTCTCTCTCTCTCTCTCTCTCTCTCTCTCTCTCTCTCTTTCTCATTCATATATATATATATATATATCCCTTAACATCTGGGCCCCTCCTTCTAAAAAGTACCATATGGAGTCAGGAGACAGTCTGTCTCTCCAGAGCAAGAGGGGAAATCACATGGGTGATATTCGTCACGAAACTGAATATTTCTTAATATCGGATATGCTCAGTACCATATCAACCACAGGGATTAAGTATTCAGTTTCTTTGGTTGGAAACTGTTCTTTCTTGGTTCTTTGCCAATCAGGCAAAATAATACCCTCTTCCCTTCTTGAGTCTGCATCCTATTAAATTACAGAATTTTAAAAACAATTTTAAACTGGATTTTAAAATATAAATACAAACAAAGGAGAAATGAAGGGGGAGAAAAATAGGGACAAATTCATAGGATATGAACATGTGGCATGTACATTAATGTTAAAGTTAATCCTAATGCAGTGTTAATGTATCTCACAAAGTTATAATTGTAGAATGAAATTAAAATATCAGGATGATCTACCGAAACATAATTTAGTTATCAGAACTCTCAGTATGTCAATGAACCTTACATTTTTCAGCTCTACATTTATATTGTTGTTTATAGGCCTCTGACTTTGGGTGACACTATTCTTGGGTTCTCCTGGCAAAATTTATTTAGAGCGGGTTTGCCATTGCCTTCCTCTGAGGCTGGGTAACTTTCCCAAGCTCACCCAGTGTGTTTCCATGGCTGAGCAGGGATTCAAACCCTGATCTCCCAGAGTCTTACTCTAACACTCAAATCACACCACTAGGTCAAACACAAACCTACTAACACATATAAAGTGATACTGTTATGGCAAATCTTCCCTTTCAACATAATACCATCATATCTGAAGCTGGTGATCGTAAGGTCAGGTTTTTTTTTAAGTCAACACTGAACCCAGTGGTGTTCAATATTATTCAGCCATTCTTGACTGTTTTCATAGGGGTAAGGCATGGGTGAGGGCAAAGAACCCCAACTTTATGAAAATGCTATGTAAAGTAAATTACCTTTGATCTCATCCTGGGAGAGAGACAGGATTTAAATTCAGTAAATAAATAAATAAAATTTAGATGCCTTCTCAATTCCCCCACCCACTTATATTCATTTCCCACTCTCCAAAAACCTCTTTCCTACTGTGCAGCAAAGGAGTATTTAGACAGAGGAAATTTTTGGAGAGAAGGAAAGTAGAGGAAAAGTGTATTTTTCCCTTTTCCCACCCCAAGAAACCTCACTCCCTCTGGAAACCCTACATCGTTTTTGTTCCAGGCTGGCTGAAGCATAGCTTGGGATTGACAATATTTAATTGCAGGTCTTGGCTTGTAATGTGTGGTGCCTTTTTGTTTTATTTCTTAAGAAAGGTTACTTAAGATAATGCACCTTTTATTAAATTTCTATATAGTGTAAGGATGATTTTTTTAAAAAACAAAACACCTGCCTATAACATATCCATACATCTGTAAAATCACCACTTCTACACTTTGACTTACACTCTCAACATCTTGTGGATCAACTGCTCCTAAATTCCATATGTCCTGACAGACGTTCCATAGGTCCCATAACAGGCTAAAACATTCTTCTGTCCCCTGCCCCATTCTACAGCATAGTGCCCATATTCCTGTCATTGCATATTGCAGAAAAAGCCCAGTAAAAGTCGGCAAATGTGTTCCAATGTGTTTCAGTCATCCAATTGTTGTTATTGGGTCCTACTCTGGAAGAAAATTAAGATAAAAGCACATTAAAATAAATGTTTTTGTGTATTTTTAATGCAATTTGTATAAATTTGATATATACATATTGTATAAATTTGATATATAATATGGTTTGGTATATGATATCTTATAACGTTTAGTAAACACTAAGCAATAGCCATTAGTATTTGACCGCTGAAAACTTATATGTTATATTTAAGCCTGCTCCTGTTCAGAGTAATGAAGAAATGCCAATATCTAAAGCACTAGAATTTCAATTTTTAGTTTAAAATTTCACACTCAGAATATAACTTATATTACTCATTGGGAAATGCTGTCAAATTTTGAATATCTGCAAATGTTTGCTTCTTCTCCAACTTCTTAAACAAATGGAAGATATTTTTTTTTTTGGTGTTGGCTGATCTTCTGAAAAGTGACAAGAGTCAAACACTGTCTTTCTTTAGCAAGTTAAGTATATGCAGGCATCAACAGACGGTGATTATGAGAAATCATGCTTGAACAAAGTAACAGTATTCCCTTCCCTCCTACCTACTGCCAATGGCACAAGAGTGGGTGGGGAGCTGCCCATAAATTGTCTGGCTGCTGTTTGTCAAAAAAAAAAAAAAAAAAAACAGTTGAAACATCCTTTTAGAATTGCTACTTCAGCATGTGCTGAAAATGACAAAGCCGTCCAGATTAAATGGCTGTGCTGAGAACTTTCATTCCAAGGCACAGCCATAAAACTATTGGTGGGTGGCCTTCATCACTGGCTCCTCTCATTATAATTTCATTGTGTTTATATGGCCTACTGCACCATGGAACGTCCCAGTATTTCAATGGATTTCATTGACAGGAGCAGTTTGACATTCATATTTATACATCTCTGTGGCGTTGCAATGTGTCCTTCTGTTCTTGGGATCTAAGCTTTTCACAAAATGTGTGAAGAAGAGGTGCATGCAGATCTTGGCCACATGAACTCTCTTATTGTAATGACAAAATGGAGAACACTGCAAATTTGAAACATGGTGCTTATAAATCTTTCCCCCAACATTATTTTCAAACAAAAACAAAAATATATATCTGATTATGTTTGACCTTTTAATGTGAATTAACATCGTGGTGTTAAACATATATCAAATTAATACTCCAGCTGTAAAACTATAGGCAATATATACAAATGCTGTTCACTGCAAAGAAAATCAATAACTAATAAAAGCAGACCATCATTTTTCAAAATGCACTTGGTTTTTGTTTCCTTTCCTTATTATTAAAGAGTTCCTATGTTTAGCTATAGTCCTCATTAACCAGCATTCTGTTAGGTTTGATACTATGGACCAAATTCTATCTGATATAGCAATTCTAGTCACAGATTTCCAAGATCACATATAGTTTGGCCTGTAAACCTGTGGTAAGTGGACAAAGGTGCAACTACACTTGCACAAGTATCTATATGCCTAGAGGGGACAACAGAGTTAAAAGCAGCTAGTAAGGATTTGTCATAATGTTCCCATTTAATATTGACTGCTTTGTTTCTTCCTTGCCTATAGACAAATATCTTTCTAGGCCTGATTTCATTTCCTCCCATGCACTTTTTTCCTCATTTTCCCTTTAGTCATGTAGCCAGTAGTAGCAGATTAAATAACAATAATAATAATAATAATAATAATAATAGCTTTATTTATATACCGCCCTTCCAGTGATCAGGGTGGTGCACAATTACACAAGTTAAAAACATATACACAGAATAAAAACATTCAATAGCACAGTAACAAAATCGGCTCAGGGCGACAATACCGTGGCAGTACTCCAGTCCACTCATGATGGGGGAGAGTAACGGGGGGGGGGGGGAGGAAAATCAGGGGTAGGCCTGTTCAAATAAGTATGTTTTTAACCCCTTTTTAAATTGGGTGAGAGAGGCAGCCAGGCGGAGCTCCGTGGGCAGCGAGTTCCAGAGGCTTGGGGCCGAGACAGAAAACACCCTCTTCGTAGTAGCTGTTAATTTGGCCTCTGGAACTCTTATTAATTGTTGCCCAGTAGATCTGAGTGTGTGGGGCGGATTATATGAGGAGAGACGGTCCTTCAGGTACTCTGGGCCCAAGCCATTTAGGGCTTTATAGGTAATAACCAGCACTTTGTACTGAGCCCAGAAGGAGATAGGCAGCCAATGGAGATCTCTTAATACCGGTGTTATATGGAAGGCCCTGGGAGCCCCAGTGACCAGCCGCGCTGCCATATTCTGCACTAGTTGTAGCTTCCGAGTGTGATACAAAGGCTGCCCCATGTAGAGCACATTGCAAAAATCCAATCGAGAGGTTACCAGAGCATGTACTACAGTTTCAAGGTCCCTCCGGTCCAAGTAGGGGCGCAGCTGGCGCAATAGCCGAAGCTGAAAACAGGTGCTCTTGACCGTCGCTTCCACCTGAGAAGTAAGATGGAGCGACGAATCAAGGAGCACCCCCAAGCTGCGTACAGTGTCCTTTACGGGAAGCGTGAGCCCGCTCAGGACAGGTGGAACCACTTCCATACCCGGGCCGGGAGAACCTATCACGAGCACTTCCGTTTTCTCTGGATTCAGGCTGAGTCTGTTTTCCCTCATCCAGTGCATTACCGATTCCAGACAGGCCACAAGGGGAGCGACGCCATCCCTGCATCAGTCGGAGACATAGAGAAGACTATTTGAGTGTCATCAGCATACTGATAACCCCGCGCCCCATGCCTCCGGATGATCTCTCCCAGCGGTTTCATGTAAATGCTGAAGAGCATGGGGGACAGAATAGCTCCTTGAGGGACCCCAGATCTGAAGGCCCTCTTATCGGACCAAACGTCCCCCAGCTGCACCATCTGGAACCTCCCAGAGAGGTAGGACCGGAACCACTGGAGCGCCAACTCCCACCTCTGCCAGGCGCTCCAGAAGGATACCATGGCCGATGGTATCGAAAGCCGCTGAGATGTCCAAGAGCACCAGCAGGGACACGCTACCCCTGTCGATGCCCAGACGGAGATCATCGACCAGGGCGACCATGGCAGTCTCAACCCTGTAGCCCGCCCGAAAACCGGTTTGAAATGGATCTAGAAAATCCGTTTCATCCAAGACCGATTGAAGCTGGATCACAACCGCCCTCTCGATCACCTTCCCCAAAAATGGCAATAGCGAAACTGGCCGATAATTATTATGAACCAGGGGGTCAAGGGAGGGCTTTTTTAATATCGGTTTTACACTGGCCAATTTAAGATTTTCAGGGAACCGCCCTTCCCTTAGAGATGAATTAATAATCCGGCGCAACAATGATGTTACCACCAGTCCCCCCTGTACCGCTAGCCATGAGGGACAGGGATCAAGGGAGCAAGTTGTTTTCCTAACACTTCTAAGGATCTTGTCCACATCCTCGGTACTAACTTAGTCCACGGAAGCTCTGGACGCCTCTACTCTGGATTCTGCTTTAACACTGGCATCCAGATCTTCATTTATCCGAGAGATTTTATCCGCGAAGAAGTTGTTAAATTGATCACAGCAAGCCTTAGTGGGTTCAAGGATCTGGTTCGGGGCAGGAGGGAGCTGAGTTAGCTCTCTTACTACCCTGAACAACTCTGCTGGACGCAACTCCGCGGATGCGACGCGAGCAGCATAGAACGAATTCTTAGCTGCTCATATCGCCTCTCCATAGTCCTCCAAAAGGTGGTCTAGGAGAGCCTTGTCGGATAAACGCTGGTGTTTCCGCCAGGCGTGCTCTAGCCGTCGCAGAACCCGCTTCCTGGCCCGGAGATCTTCCGTGTACCAGGGCTTCTTTTTGGAAGCAGGCCTGAGAGGACGCTTGGGAGCGATACTGTGTATAGCCCTGGAGAGATCCGTATCCCAGATGTTAACTAGGGCATCAACAGTGTCGCCGTCACTTCCAACCATATATCCCTCTACATTCCCCTCCTCGCTGTACTTCCATTAACCAAATATTGTGCTTTAGTGATGATTCTAAAGAACAGCTTCTATGCAGTCTAATAAAATATTGTGAACTATTGCAATGGAGCCAGATAGTAATTTCCCTGCTAGGACAGACATAGGCACAAAAAGTGGCCACTGGCCCTGCAGTGAATTTCAGTCTTTTCTATTGTTAGTTGCCATCATGACAGCTTTAACTTATCATGACCCTATAAATGAGAACCCTCCAAGACACTTTGTCATCAACATTCCTTCTCAGGTGCTACAAGTTCAGGGTTGAGTATTCCTTGACTTTGTTAACTGCCCTCGGATTGACCTCTAATCATGGTGACCCTGTGGATGAGTCTTCTGCAAGACCCACTGTCTGCAACTGCCCTGCTCAGGTCTTGCAGGCTCAGGAGCATGGCTTCCTTGTTCAAGTCTAAACAACTGACATGTGGCCTTCTACCTTTCCCAGCATCACTGTATTTTCCAATGAATGATGTCCCCAAAGTAGGACAGTCTCAATTTAGTCATCCTGGCTTCCAGGGAGAGTTCGAGCTTGATCTGCTCTAGGATCCATTTGTTTTCTCGGCTTTCCGTGGAATCCTCTCTTCCATGGATTCTTCTCCAGCACCACATTTCAAATGAGTTTATTTTCTTTCTATCAGCTTTCTTCACTGTCCAGCTCTCACATCTGTACATTGTGATGGGAAATATCCTCATTTTAGTGTTCCTCAATCCTCATTTTAGTGTTCAGAATTATATCTTTGCACTTTAGTATCTTATCCAGTTCTTTCATAGCTGCTCTTCAAGGTCCTAGTCTTCTGTTTTTGTTTTGTTTTTGTTTTGTTTTTTGCAGTCTCCATTCTGATCAATATTTGATTCAAGATATGGAAAATCTTTGACTATTTCAATTTTTTTCATTATCTAGGATAAATTCTTGTAGATCTTCTTTGTTAATTATTTTTGTTTTATTAATGTTTAGCATTAAGCATACCTTGACTTTTTCCTCCTTAATGTTGTATCATCAGCACATTTTAGGTTGTTAATATTCCTTTCCCCTCTGAATCTACTGATAGCCCCTAAGGGACAGCACAGTGTTGCCCCTTTCCTGGCCAGATCGGGGCCGTGGCAACTGCACACAATGGCAATGATCTGACCTTTCCAGGGCACAAAAAGGAACTGGTTTTTTGCAGCTTCTTTTTGTGCCCTGTAAAGGGCACGATAGTCATAGCACTGTGGCTATATGGCACTCCTTTGGCACTGCATTGTCTGGACGCGGTGCCAGAGGAGCACTGTGCAGCTACACATGATGGAACTCCACAGCTGCTAAAGAACCAGGGAAACAGTGAGGGAGCATCCTGGAGCTGATTCTTTTGCTTGATATTCAGAGGGCAGAGGTAGCCTGAAGAACTTTTTATCAGCTTCAGCTTCTTCACCACCAGCAGCTTTACACTGGGCATGACATTGGTTAGTAATGCGCTAATTATGTCAAGAGTGGACTACTGTGATTTTTTTCTTTGAGTAATTAGAAACCTTTAAAGACAGCTCAGAAATTTCTGTTGTTCTAAAACAGGGCTGACAATTTGTTTCATTTCCAAAAAGAAGCCTTTTTCATGTTGAAGTTATGAGACAGGTTTATGTAACGTGTTGCTCATTTGGGAAGACCAGGAGGAATATTACCACTTACCTTGACTATAAAAGGTAACCAAAGAGTCTCACTTTCTCTCTTTTACTTTCAGACAGGGATCCCGAGCTGCTCAGAGCAGCTCAGGCCCCATTTGCTGCTGGTTGTGTTGTTCTCTTCACAGAAGACCAAAGTGATGTGATGGTTTAGCTAGTCCTAGAATTGTGGCTGTTAGCTACTGGCCAGACTTTCTGGACTGACTGGAGTAACAGGGCATTCTGGACAGTGTGGCCAACTGCTGCTTGCCACACTTCTTGGAGTCACTAGAGTATCACATTTCTCCACTCTACTTTGACCAACATACATGGCTGGCATTGGGAAGG
Organism: Urosaurus nigricauda; assembly: GCA_034509955.1. Lineage (NCBI taxonomy): Eukaryota > Metazoa > Chordata > Lepidosauria > Squamata > Phrynosomatidae > Urosaurus > Urosaurus nigricauda. Next base: position 320,201,445 of record JAOEGL010000001.1, read on the forward strand.
GTCCTGTGCTGCTCTGGGTGATTCAGGACCCTTGTTTTATAGTAAACATAGCCCTTTATTATGCTACAAGATAAATTTATTATAATTAAGCTAAATGGCAACATTTTCTCTTGTCCACAGCTTCCAACCAGGGAAATAAGAAGTAAGCATTAGTCATTGTTCAAAAAAAAAAAAAGCCAGAGTACTATTCACAAAAGAAACTGCTAAGTACATGTTATCCCAGAAAGTAACTTTCTACAAGTAAGACCATAACTTGTAATGAATTACTCCCAAGATTTCTGCTAAAACCCAGCCAACAGACAATATATCCAAATTTTTATCAGTTAAAGTGGTTACCTGTTTCCTTCCGGATTTAGTGTAAAGTGTTGGTATTAACCTTTAAAGTCCTTAACATATTCAGCATTTTTTATGTTAGTGCTGCTGATTTGAGTTTTTACAACTGAGGCCTGAGTACATATTGTATGTACGTACGTATGTGCTGTATTTGTATACAATTGTACAATACAATTGTATTGTGTTTCTAATATTCTTCTCTTTTTTATTTATTTGGTCATTGTTCTCCATTTTAATTATTGTACTTGCCTTGAGTCTACTGTAGCGAAAAATCATCATCATCATCATCATCATTACAACAACAACAAGAAAGATAATTGTTGCATTTAAGGAAATACATACATTGTGCCCACATCATATGTAGGTGCACCTTGTGCGGCTTTCAGCATAGGCTGAAAACTGCACTATGGAAAGTGGCAGTGCACCTAATAAGGGGTAATGGTGCATTCACCATTTATTTAAATGGGGCTCGAGCATATGCGGAATTCTCCTTACATGGGGGGGGGGGGGGCGGGAACAGATCCCCTGGGTAAGGGAAGAGCCCACTGTAGTCTCTAGAAATGGATGATATGATGTTACAGAAAGAGATAAAAACAATGTCTAGCCAGCCATGATTGTAGATGTTAGGTATTCTTACAGCATGAGCTTTCAGTTTTTATTTCTTGAAAGAGAAACAAACATATTATTTAAAACTGTTAACAACACCCGTGTAAATTAATTTCAGTTCCTTTTAAGATGAACACAAGTAAACTATGAAGATGTACTGATTATTGCAGAAGTGGATACAATTGTTGGTGAAATTATCATTTTTACCTCAGTAGATAGTTCCTCCTGTACATCTGTTCTTGGCAATTGCAACTCTTAATGTATCAAGCACAAAATATTGTATCTACATGTATAAGTCTAGAAATTTAGGTCAAAAAATTGACCAAAAAAACCTGAGTCGACTTATCCACGGGTCAATGTAAGTACTGTATCTTAACTCTTATTTAAAAGAAGGACCCATCCCCTGGTGAAAAGCAAGAGTATAATGTGTCCTGGAAGCACTGACCCCCCCCTTACTCTCTCAATCATCCAATCTTAAGAATAAGCACAAAGAGTTATGTCTGATGGACTTTTGGAAGTTATTTGACATTGTTTTGCTTTGCTTTATCCTTTAGATCCTTTCCTATATGCCCCTAAATTTTACCCTCGACTTATCCACGGGTCATAGCAAAATCCATAATTCTCACCCCAAAATTTGCCCTTGACTTATTCATGAGGTTGACTTATAGTCAAGTATATAGGTACTTAACTGGAGAGGCCAAGACACATGGAATCTCTATAATCCAGAGCAGAGAAGCAACTAGTAAATTGCTTGTCATTAATTCCTTTTTGTTACTAAGGAATAACTTAGTAACTCCTTTTGTGAGGTAATCTTGATGGTTTCTAATTACTTTTATAGTGAGAAGGCATGGCCTCACTTCTTAGGTGTGTTTTGTACCACAGCCAGCACCTCTGTATCACTCTGGCATTGTTTAAAAGTAATTAAAGGAAAGATTGTTCAGGTACTTCTAAATAACACAAAAACAAAAAGTCACAAACTGCTTCAAGTGATTTTTGGACAGCAGCATCAGCTAGCAACTTCTAGAAGTAAATTTCCAATCTCTGAATCCATCAATCTACAGAAAGATTTTGGATCCTACAAACCAATGAAGGTTAGTAGAAATGAGAAATTACAGTATTTCCCAAATTTGCAGTCTGAAGTGGCTTTGTTTAATAAGAAATTGTTCCTCCCACACTGGAAAATAATCCATACTTTTTCTGAGCCCATTCTAGGCTCCGGAAGGTCCCTCCCAGCTGCCATGAGCTCCATCACACACTGAGTCATTCACTATTCCAAAATATCTGACATACTACTATATAGTAGAAATAGCTGGCACTCCAGAAACAACATGTCCCAGGATTCCTTGCACTTAGAACAGACACATGGGACACAATAGCACCTCAGACAAAAGGAGCCAAGGGATACATAGTTTTCAAGATGCCTGATTCTCAAGTGCCCCAGAACATTACATGTCCAGGGCTGCTGTCACCTGGGTTACTTCCATTTCAGCCTTCATACTTATAGAAAGAATATGGAGATGCCTTTCCAAGCTTCTCCATTGCTCCAGCTGTAATCAGATAGCTTTTGAGGGAAGAGAAGGGATCAGCTATAGTGAAAAGGAATAAAGGCTTTGGGGTAACCTCATTTTAAAGCTAGAACCCTAACATTTATTGATTGATTGATTGATTGATTGATTGAATTTGTACCCCATCTTCTCCTGGGTGGAATCTCAATGGAATCTACACTGGGCTCCATTTGTAATGATATCCCCCTCATATAACAGCCTGGAACTGGGACTAAAAATCTTAAATTTGAGCCATCACATGGGAGGAAATCTCTTGTTTGCCTTTTGGAACAGTCACAATGGCTTCCAGTTCTGGAGAATAGTTCACACGCCAACTGAGTTTGGAGAGTGGGATGAGGTTAGCCATATCAAGGCAGGAAATTAAAGTCACAGAATTCTAGATACAGACCAAGGTCCCAACACTGGGCCTGAGTCAAAGCCGGTCAACCAAAAATCCCTTGAATTTGTTGTTGTCATTTGCTGCCTGGTCAGCTTTAACGTATGGTGACCCTAGGAAAGAGATTTCCAAGACCTGACAACCTCAATTGACCTGCTGAGCTCTTGCAAATTCAGGGACATAGCTTCCTTGATTGAATCAATCCACCTGTAATATGCTCTTCCTCTTTTCTTACTGCCTTTCACTTTACCAAGCATTATTCCTTGTCTCCCTTGAACAGGGTTCTCCAAAGTTCAAGAACCCTGAGACGCATATCCCCAAGAAAAAGTCTAGCCCGATTACCTCACACTGTAAAGGTTGATTTTGGGAATTTGCAATTGCATTGGCAGTGCCATGGCTGGAAATAATAGTCCAAAAATTTTTTTGGTTTTTCTTTTTCAAGCTCAAAGAGTTAACTTTTAAAAAAAATAGAAATCATTGTTTCTTCTGCCTGTATCTGCTAGATGACTTCATTAGTCTCAGAGGAATTGGTGTGCCCTGCTCAAAGTGATATGGAACAAGCTCCATTGTTAACTAGCAGCACATCTCTGACCCTTGCCACAGAGTTGAAAGTCAGTTGAGTAGCTTGTTTATCTTATAATTTTATACATTTTATTTTAATATGTAGTATTTACAGTAACAAGTAATGATAATCATGTATCCAATAATCTCCTTTTAACCTAGACATGTACCATAGTTGTGAAACACTGCTCCCTCTGTCTCTCCCTTCTACCCTCCCATCCCCAAATCTTGAATTAATAAACCTAATCTCTGTCTTCAGAGGTGTAAATTATCTTACAAATAGTTATATGTTGTCTGTATACAATCTTAACTTTTGATAATATTTTTCCAAAAGAGAGCTTGACTTAAAGGTAGTTTATGTCCACTATTAACATGGGTTGTGTAAACAGTAAATGGCTCCCAAGCGATTTCAAGTAAATTTTCTTTCATTTCCCCTCTTACTGTTCTCACTTGGTATGTTAATTTTTGTGAAAGTGTTATCGACCATATTCAGTTTAGCAACTTTTGTACTGAGAGGTCTTCTAATATTTTCCATGTTTTCACAATTCCTAATCTTGAAGCACTTAATGCACTTGCTATAAGATCCTTATTTGGCACATTTTTATTAGCACTTTCAAATATGGAAATGAGTAATAATGATGCTCTAAAATGAACTTTTTGACCTAACATTTGACTTATCCATCTTAATACTTCTTCCCAGAACTTAAATACTTTTGGATTTGTTAACCACATATATTCCCAATCCCCTATTTTTCCATAACCCTTCCAACATAATCGTGAAACCTCATTATTGATCTTATTATGATTGAGTGGATCATTTGTGAATAATTCTGAGTACATTTTCTCTGGCCTGAGGACCAGATATTGGGCATGTCTAAATAAAATGGTTTCCCCTCATCCTCATGCAGGATCAAATCAAGGGTGGACTGTCTTCACAACAAAGGACAGTTTCACACTGAATCCACCCTTTCCCTCCCTTAAACCAGTTTTAAAAAACTTACCGTTTGCTCCAGATTTACAGGAAAACTTGGAGCACTCTATAGGAATGCTAAGGGGATGTTTATATAAGTATCCCTGATGTGTTGCCCAGTGCCAACACTGATGGCACAAATTGCTCCCTCTGAGGTCACAACAAGGTGCCCAGTAATAGATGCTGGATGCTTCATTTTTTTTTTAACCTAAGAGGAGGCAATTTGCACAAATGGTAATGCTGAGTAACATAGCAGGGGCATTTATGTAGACAGCAACCCACCATTGGGTGCAAAGGTAATGGGGGAATCCAGGGGAACTCTGGGTACAGAAAACTCCAGAAGCAGCTAAGAGTATTCTGGCCAGTGTAGACTAACCCATCGATTTATAAAATGACATATTCCAGATTGAATCCCATTGTTTTCCCAATATTTGTATCCTGACTCCCAAACAAGTCTCATCCCTTTAGATTTGCCAATAATTTTAAACATTTTGACACCAAGTCCATCAATGTGGCTAGCAGGAACTCAATAATCAATATATTATTATTATTATATCATGCAGGAAAGGGTTTGTTAGTAATTGTTATGTTATAAGGAATCACATGTACTGAGATACTTTGAGTGGCATTGCTTATGACTGAAAAGACAGGATTAAGGATTCAGCCACAGTAAGACATCCTGGCTAATGAAAAGGCTAGTTCAAGAATTTATAAGAGCCAAAAATTAGAGATGTGAGGGAAGAAGTAAAGAGGCGGTGTATATCAATGGCTCTAAACTGGCAAGAGGTGGAGTGGATATATTCATCATGTTCTTCACTCTGAGCATTCTCATTCATTAGAGCTACACCTGCTCTACAACTATTAACAAGCTTGAGAAAACCCACCAGCGAAACTTTGCCAAGTGAAAGTGGAATGGCAAGAGAGAATCTAGCAATGAAGCAAACATAGAATTGTCTGTCTAAGCAATAGATGCTTAAGTGCTATGTGGGTGGCAATGAGAGAGGCAAAGTTCAGCATGCACAAAATTATCTTTCCTTCAACTCTTTGTTGCTAATGCATTAACAATTATAAGTGTTTTTCAGGGAATGGCATACACAATTTAGTAGGGCTTCCACATCTCTTTAGCACAGCAGGATCATCCATTTCCACTTAGAACTGACAAACTGTTCAATCTCTTAGCTTAGGGACACCCAGCAACAATTCCTAAATGGAAGGAGGAAACCATGGCCAGGTCTGCATATGATAACACTATGGATGTAATGTTTCATTATTTAAATGTTCCATGTTCACTTTTATATTTCAAAGGCCCATTTTTACTATTTTTGTAATTGATCATCTATATGCAGCTCTGTCTCCACATCTTAGATGACCAGAAGCCTTGGGCTACATTCTGGTCTTCAGTAACCTCAACCTTATCCAATAGCAATTTATTGAAAGGGGAAATTACAAATGTTTCTGGGGACTACCAAACAAAATTAATCATGATGAACAAAGAGGTAGTGCAGGAATACATTTTTCAGGGTGATTAATTATGTGGCCATTTATTGTCTGAGATTCTAGTGTGTATGTATTTCATCAGCATCAGTTTTTAATAACAATAGAATCCACAGCTAGTTTAAAGATTATTTTACATGTTCTGGCCAGGTCTGCCTTTTATAATTTTTAAATGCATCCTTACGTAGTGTACTTTTATTTCAGTCCCATAGACATCCAAGTAAGGCTGAACTTCAAAGCAGGCAATGGAAAGCAAGTTGCACTGAACTCCGTGCTGGAATACACCAGACTTTGTTTGTAGAACATGCTGCATCTTGGACCACACAGAGTATGGGACTTAAAATCAAAGGAAGCTGTCTTTCATGCCAATATTATGGCCATAACAAAATGGAGGAACAAAGCACCTGTTAGCCTTTTGACCCAATAGCACATTCTGATGACATCTAATATTGTTCTTTCAGCATGCTGTTGCATAATATTCAATGTCAACGCAGAAGAGGCACCTGTAAGTTTTATGTCAGTGAAAAAGAAATGGTTATAACAGATCTACACAATCTGAAAATTTTGTTCTGTTTGTTGTTTCAGTGGAATGGCTGTCTCTGCATTCACCCCCTCCCCCAATTCTGAATATCGGGATTGGTTTCATGAGACATTTGGATGGGCCTATATTCACAAATGAATAAAAATGAGTAAAGTCTTCTGAATCAAAGGTAAGCCAAAACTGGAACCCAGAAGCACAAGGCAACCCAGAGAGCCCATCTGCAGCCAAACCATGCAGCAGACCCAGACACAGCTTAAAGGCTGGCATCAAGACCGCCAGTTAAATCTGCCAAGGAGCCAGATGCTGTTGCTTCCAAACCTTGGCATGAGGGTCCCCGATTGCCATCCAACAGAGAGGGAAAAAGAGGAATGATATAATGTGGTGGGATACAGCACATCCCACCTCAACCTATTTTATTGCTCATCAAAAAAAAATGGAATTGTGTACTGGAAACATATCATTGTTTTTCGAAATATGTATATTAGCTGCAACAGAACACATGCCAATTGGGATATAACATACTTGCTTAAATATATGTATGATTTTAAAAAGAATTGTGCATGTGTGTATCATTGTGAATTTACTAACTGTCACAGTGGTTACTATCAAAATGAACATATGTATACCATAAAAAAGCTTTCTTCCTTCCAGCAATATAATTTCAAAATTATTTACCTCAGCACAGCTGTCCTTGCTCAGTGCATCTTAACATCAGCTTTGTAGAACAGAGGAGCAAGCAACTATTTTAAAAAAAAAGTTGAGGGGAAAAGAAAAAGGAATTGTTAACATTAGGTTTAATACGGAGAACAGTATTTATTATTACTATTGTTATCCTTCTAATCCACCATTGAAATGTAAACCAATTATTCAAAATTCAGTTCACAGTAAAAAAAAAAAGAAGATGAACATCTTTATCATATCTGTTGCTTCAGAGATTTATAAACAGCAACCAATTTTTACAGCTATATCAACCTATTATTTTCCTTAATGTACACTCATAGTATTTCTGTTTGAATTAATGATTCAGGGATGGCACAAACATTATGTACAGGGGCATCTTAACTATGCAGGCATATTCAGAAGCTTCTGGGGGCAGAAGAATTCAAGAGATGCTTGTTACAAGGCCAAATGCTGATACTGCTTCCAGCAGAGTTGTTCCCTGTGTGATCTAAAAGCTCTCAGCTATACTGAAGGGTTTTTATGGTATACTCTGAGGCTTCCTTTGTATGTATCCCACCTAGCAGATCAGTGTTTTGTTCCCCCCAGCACAGGAAATCGTATCCTGAAATTGTAGGTCTCCAAGTGATATAGATGCTAGGAACAAGAACTAAAACAGAAACCAATATCTATAGTCGATAGATGCTATTTCTGAAACAGAAAGCAATCTATCTGCAAGGTGGATGGAGCAAAGCAGCAAAATTAAGCAGATTGTATTTACATTACTCAGACAGTGGCCCATTTTTTATGACAATGTGTCATATTTGTCAATATGACATACTCAGAAACACAGCTTTCTAAATGGAGGTCCCATGCCTCCAGGTGAATACTCTACATTCTAATCTGCACCTGTACTTTTATTTTTGTAGCCAACAAGGTGATTGTGACAATCTTACACAATGGGGGAGCCAGACATATCTCAAGATGTTTAAGTCCAAGATATTGGATTCAGTGGCATTTAAAGTTTGATGGTGCCACTGTTCCCAAAAGTAGAAGACAAGTCTTCCTAACACCAGCCTGTACTATGGTTTGCAGAAGTTCCTCATTCTTCTTCAACAAAAGCAATTTGCGATCTGCAGCTCTGGATAATTTTCTTCTCCATGCAATGGTGTCACTGGGGTTGGCAGGAGGTGCTGGAAGAGCATTGGGGGACAAAAACAATGTTTCCTGGGGTGTTGCAGAGGTGTAGCCCTCCAAGGGCCTGGGAGGGCAAGACCAGACCTTTAGCTATGCATGCCTGGTGTAAAGTGTTCAGCCTCTCGATTCCTTTAACTGTATTTTTAAAGCACACAATGCAAGTGACATTTGGTCTTTTGGGAAGTATTTCACTTGTGCAAAACATAAGCACTCTGTCAGAGGAAATATATAACACAACCATAGATACAGCACATGTTGAATGTACTTGATTTATATAAGATACCCATCTATATTTTTTCCTAAAAATTCTGTCCCTTGAAAGACTATGCATATTTTATGTGAATCAGAAGCCAGGCATGATGTGGAAAATAAGTCCTCTCAAGTTTTGCAAATGTCTGATTGTGTAGAAAGCAGACATTCTTACTAGGAGGAGAAGACTAAAGCATGAGCTGTGTCTTATGGATATAAAAAGTGATTGCTGGAAGAAACCAGAGATCTAACCTGCTTCCCAAAGTAGCTAGACAAATGACTGGGTGAAATTCACAAGCAACTGCTTTATCACACTAGGGGGCAAACAGGATTTAAACGAGAGTTAAACGAGAGTTAAACAGGAAATATCTTGGGATAAATATAGACACAAGAGTTTATCATACGATGGAATTTGGGGGTATAATCCAATGGCAATCTGAATGAAATCATGGGGTTTCACGTAATTGCGTATGAGTGTATCTCACGCAATTTCGGGCAAAAGGAAAGTCATTCTGAATGCAATCATAGGTTTTATGTTAATGTGTACAAGAGTATCTCATGCAATTTTGGGCAATGAGGGGTCATTTTCGGGAAATGGGAAGTCATTCTGAACACATTCCGAACGCAATTAGATTTCATGTAAATTCGCTAAACCAGTGACTTTACATGAATTCAAATTGGCTCAGTTCGAAATTCGGAGAAATTCCTCCCGTGTGATAAACTCCACATAGCACTGCTTTACCCCACAAATTCTATTCAGACTAATGCGGCATCTGATCTTGAGCCTAGTATATAGCCCATGAGACTGGCAGCAATTGACATATTACCCTCTGTGGCAGGGTGGGCAAATGTGTGGGATCTGGGGGCCAAATTCCCCCCCCACCTCCACAAGCTGCACCTTCCCCGCACTGCAAACCCAAATACCTGCATTTTTAACAGTCCCCCTCAAAATGGCAACAAATGGAAATTAGGGCTGGGAAAGAGTTCTGGAGTGCTTGAGGAGGTGGGATGGCAGTGTATTTTCCATGTATTTTCATGCACTGGGGATGCTTTACTGCATTATTTGGGCAGGGGGAGCCTTGAGGTCATGCTGAATTTTGGGAGGAGATAGAGGGCTTTGGGAAACGGAGGGAGCTTCAGGGGCCACAAAAGTGGGGTCCAGGGTCTACATGTGGTCTGCAGCCTGCACTATTCCCACTCTTGCTGGCTATGTCTAATCCCTTTTTAAAGTATCTAAGCAAGCAACCATCACAGTGAATTCCTTGAATTAATTATGCATGTGACGAAGTCCATTATTTCATGTCGTTGGATGACCCCTGAGTATTGTGAGTGAGGGCGACAAATTCTTTCTTTCCACTGTTCCCACACTATTCATAACCTCTATCCTATGCTCAAATTTTCTTCTTACATAAAATGCAAAATGTATTAACTTTCCTTTGAAAGGAAGATGCTCCAAGATCTCAATAACAGGGCCTGCCTTTTCTGATCTTTTTCTGGCTTTACAGTATCATTTTTGGGGGATGGAACAATTGTACATGGTATTCCAAAGGTAGTCACACTATCAATTCATTCTTAGGTATGATAATGCTGGCCATTTTATTTTCAGTCTATCTCCTAATAATCGTAGCATGGAATTTTCCCTTTCCATTGTCACTGCACACTGAGTTGACATTTTCATTGAGCTATTCATCATGAGTCTGACATATTTTTTCTTGGTTAGTTACTGCCAGTTCAAACCTGTCTATATGTGATGTTGGGGGTAGGATTGTTCCAATATATATCAGTTACATTTAAACAGAATCTTCTCCACCATTTTTTGTCTCCATTTACCATATTCAAACAGATCTTCTTGGAGCTCTTTACAGCTCACCTGGGTTTTCACCATTCTGAATAATGTGGTGTCATCAGCAAACTTGGCTGCCACACTTTTCATCCTTAATGTTCATTTATAAGCATATTAAATAGAGCTAGTTGCTTTGCGCTTGGGAGATTCCATTGATTCCTTCTTTCCATTATGATAGCTGTCCTTTTACTCCTACCTGCTGTTTCTTACACATCTATTTGCACTAATGCATAATGGGAACAATAGGCTATTAAATAAGATTGTCACTATAATATCACAGCCCTGTGTCTCTTTCTGAAATGGGTTTCTGAATACACCACAGCTGATAGATCAGTGGGAGGGCTGAAGTGCTTTCAGCTCTTATTGCCATCAGTAGGTGTTTTGTCTGAGTAAAGGGTTAATAAGGATTTCAGGATTTATCTCAGTGGGAGATAGATAACCTGGGCTTATATAAGGATAAAATCTGTCCTTATTTCAACTCCTTTAATGGTTAGTTAGGGAAGAACATATATTTTCATTTTTATCATGATAAACTGATTGCCAAGTGTGCATTTGCAATGACAGCTAAAGCATATGGACTTTGTTATTAGTTCACCTATTGTTTAAATACAAGTAAAGAATGAAAGCCTCTTAAAAAGAGTGACAGGGGGGGTCTTGCACTCACGCTTCTCTTTACTCTGAGAGAGATTTTGAGGGATAATTTTTAAAAGGACTAATTAAAACAAAATTAAAATAAGTTAGAATGTTCCAGAGCTGATATAGTACCAGCTCATTGGATTAGATCAGCTCCATGCCAATGAGCTTACTCTTGTCTTTGTTCACAGCTTGAACGTGGGCTTGTTGTGTCGGAATGGGTCTACTGAACCCAAACAGATGAGCAGACTCCAGTGCTTAGGAGAACATTTCATACTCATTATGCATGCCACCAAATGCCAGAATATGTCCCCCACGATCAAGCTATAAGGTGAGTAGGGCATACTGTAGGCAGGAGTCTATGAATTAATGACTCCCAAATCCTAGGCAAACAAAAACTTTTTAAAAATCTCTAACCAGAATTTGATCTCCAAATTAAAAAAAAAAAAGAAAAGCAGAACAAACAAGCTTTTGGCTGAAGTTATTGCATTACACTATTGCAGAGGTTGGCATTTTTCCAGCAGATTTCTAAATAGGGATTTGGTAAATGCAGCGGGAACGATCTCGATGGTGTCTTGATAGAGCCCTTGTATGACTAGCAGCATCACTTTTTACAGAAAATTTTGACACGACTGTCAAACTAATTGACGTTTGACACACTCTATGCCAATCCCTATGAATGTACAGTTTGAGAAACTAAAGTGGCTTGACAGCAATGAAATCAGAAGTTACCATGTGGATGATAGGCTGAGCAAAATGATGCTGATTTAATAAATAAATCACACCTTCAAGCTGACCACCTCAGGCAAACTTACAATGGGAAATATTTCAAGCTGTTAAGAGCAGTTCAAACTGGACTTACTGACACAACTATCAGACTAGTGGTGGTTGCATGCATTTTTGGTAGCTCTAGCTTTATTTTAGACATAGATGGAAGCAAAACATCAGCTAAACATACCAAAATGTTATGATCTAAGCACAGAATTCATCTCTGCCACAACGCGGGGACCATACATTCTGGAATGTCATGAGCTATCCATGATTTGTGTCATTACAGAGGATGATAAATCACAGCTAAGGACATAACAACCAGCCTCATCACCACAACATAATAGATCATGATGTATCAGGATCTTCTCTGAAATATTATTTACTGTTATCAGGGGGTTGGAATGTCAATGCAGAAACTGATATTAATTTCGCCTGTACTGTGCCAATGTGCTCAGCCAGCGCCCTGCCTTAAGAGGAGCACTAGCCATGATTTTCAGATGTGAGCAGACTCTAGGAGGAAGCTAATGTCAAAATCTATAAGAAAAGTGGAGCAAGCTAAAAATAATTTCACTAGCTATAGCTTCTTAACTTCCTATGGTCTGCCATGGTGCTCTTTCTTATCTCAGGCAAAGGAAACATACTTGACTATCATACTACATAACCTGAGAAAATCTTCCTTTTCCAAACATCAGTAAGGAAGTCTAGGATTAAAAAAAAACCTAACCAAAATGTAAACTCATGATGTAGTACATCACTATGTCACTCTTAAATTATATAATCCTGTTTTGCTTTGTGAAAGATAAAGGAAATATAATATATATAAATTTTGCATTGATCTTATTTGCACAAATGACACAGAAGCAAAGATAATGCCATCTGGAAGTAATTATATTTTTGTTTATAGGTATTCACTTCTTCTGTTCATTCCCTATTAACTCAATCAAAACTTTCCAATTAGAGGAATATCTATGACTACACTGGCTTCCTATTCTTGGTTCTTTCAGTTTATGTGGGATGTGTGAATTCACTGCTACAGTGAAATGTTACTGAATTCTCATAACAGTTTTGTCTCCCATAAAGGAATTGTCTCATCAGTCCACCTCAAATCTGGCCTTGTTTTGGATTGATTGACAAGTTTCTGGGACATTATTTTTACTGTCAGCTCTTGAGATGATCTCAATGAACCATTAAATTGGTTTTAATTCAAAGCGTGACTCTGTGACCTCTGGCATTTAGGATTTCTACTACACTGTGTTTAGAACTGGAGTTACCATAGCAGTTGAACTAGAATCATAGTACTATAATTGTGTAATGTGAAAGGGCCGCTGGAGACTTGAAGAATCTTAGCAATTCTCTCAGATTCCATTTGGTGCCCAGGAAGAGACAAGACTACTTAGAATAGCCCTCCCTTTTGCTGTCTACATAATCAGACCTCAGAGAGAGAAAGGCCTGCCAGCTCCATCAGGCCTGGCCTAGTGGAAGAAGGAGAATCCAGTCCATCTTCCTTGGTCCAGGCCTCAGGGGGAGAGAAGAACCACTAGACCTGATCCCCTTCCCCACTACCATTCCCTTCTCCTTTTGTGTCGTGTCTTTTTAGATTGTAAGCCTGAAGGCAGGGAATCATCTAATTAACCATTTTGTAAGCCACCCTGAAGGACTTTGTGGCTGAAGAGCAGGGTATAAATACTCTAAATAAATAAAATGTTTTTATTCATATGTTATGATCCTCTTTTTATATGCCCAAATGTCTTGTGGAACACTATTTTGCTTTCCCCTGGGATTATAAAACCTTTTGCCTCAGATACTAGTCGATGGTAAAACCAGTTATACATGTAGAAAGGAAATATTAGGTAAACAAATGAAAAGCCACTTGAATTACATAGGAAAGTTGTAAGGAGAAACTCAAAGAGAGGTGCTGTTTGCAGATTTCTGTGACTCCTTAAACAGCTGGATATAAAGTGGAGCAGGGCAAATACTGGACTTAGAGTCATTTCCCACTACACAAGTTTAGTACAGTTGGCCCTCTGTACCCACAGCTTCCTTATCCACAGATTCAACCATCCATGGCTTGAAAATATTTTTAAAAATATAAATTCCAAAAAGCAACCATTATTTTTTTCTATTTTATACCAGGGACATCATTTTTTTACCCCATTAACTTAAGCATCCACTGATTTTGGTATCCATGGGGAGTCCTAGATCCAAACCTCAGCATTATACCAAGGGCCCATTGTACTATGATTCCACTTCATTTGCCCTGGCTACATCCTATGGAATACTGAGACTAGGGAGGGATATTTAAAATTATCAACCAGACAGCTCTTCACCAATTACAAATGTCAGGATTTCATAGGATACAACCAGGGCAGCTAAAGTGGGATCAGAGTACTATAATCATGCAGTGTGAAAAGGTCCCTAGGAAATGTCTACATGAGGCATTTACATCAGTTTCCCATACACTCTCACATTGCCCTGTCCACACGACTCAAGGCCAGAGGCCTGATTTGAGTGCAGCCTGTCTTCACATGGGAAGGGCAATTCTGCAGCGAACCAAGGCCATCCTTTCCCTAAACCAGCATTTAAAAACACAGTTTGCTACACCAAGAAGATCCAGAACACTCTGGAGTGATGCCAGTTGCTTGTCCATATGTGTGTCTCATTGTGCCCCCCACACACACACCCTCAGCATGAATTGTTCCCTCTGAGGTCACCACGAGGTACCCAGCCATGTGATTGAAACTAAGTACCTCATTTTGAGCCTGCTTTTAAAACAATAAGCATATGGGTCACACAGGGCAGCTTCTTGTTCACACTATCATCATACTTTTTGTTTTGTTTTGTTTTCTCAACATTGGCTGCTCTCGTTGTTGGTTTCCTATGATATTGAATTTGCTGTATGCAAGAAATTTAAGCCCGTCCATATCTTCCCATTGAGATAAATTAGGGCCTCATTCACATTTACAAAAAAGGCGGTTTGCAATCTGAATCGATGGATTGATTCGACAGCAGAGCGTGGTTCCCACTACATTTGCCCTGACCGCAATTTTTCCCTGTAAAATAACCCACTTGTGGTTCACATTCACAAATGAATCAGTTCAAAATGGACCCGCTCTGGCCAGCTGAAGGACAAATTTAAATCAATTCCGATCCACATCTGGTTCACACTTCCACAAATCGATTTGTCCAAAAAGACACGGAAAACATCAGCATCAAAAAGATGCAGCTTAAATGGGTCTAGCTCATGCCCCCCCCCCCCGCCCTCTGAATTGCTTTGTCAAATTAATTCAAGTAGGAACCAGGGTCATTTGAACTGATTCAAACCAATTTGCAATCCAGTTTAAAAGGTAGAGGGAATCAGGCCATAGTTTCAAGGGTGAAAAGCCAGGTATAAATATTTGCAGACAAACCAATAAACATAGAGTGAGCCTTCCTCTTCTAGTAGACATGCATAGAATTGCACTATAAAAATGCTTATTTCTAACAGTTTGTTTTCAGTTTGATCTCATCATTGTTTTCAGTGTGAACCAATCATCAGACAGGATTTATGTGTATCTCAGTCCACTGCCTGTCACTTTGTGGACTGCAGTGTACACAAAGGTTTAGACTCCCTTTCCATTTTGTTCACATTACTCTCTTTTCAAAGGAGAAACAGATGATATTAAAATACACAAAGTAAAAGGAAACCAGTAAACAATATTAAAATATTTCCATTATCTACATAAGAAGTTTTTTTTCCTTTTTAATTGTTTTTTCCCCAGAGATTTCGGATGGGAACGCACAAGTATCCCCAGTCATTGCTGTCTAATTGGATACTATTCCTCATTAATGGTGCTGCTTCACTCTGTACAGTACTAATTGTCTATGGTTCCTTACTTCTTTTCCTCTAAATGATCAGTCTTTTGTTCAAGTTCATGAAGTTTAATTTTTGTTCTCACTGAAATGTGGAGAGCATCCAACTTCAGTTTCATTATCATGAAGAGCTGAGTACAGAAACCTGATGTTACCTCCCCTGACTGAATTTAAGGCATAGGTGAAGAAGAACCAAATCTCCAGGCTATATCTACTAATGTAGATATTTCTCGCAAATTTTCAAGTTGCAAAGGAATGGTGTTCCACCAAGGCCTCCGCAAATTTGTCTTTTCTTTGACTTTACCATTTATTAAAACATTTACTCAAGTCAGGCTGATGTAAACAACACTACTTTGTAGTACACAAAGGGCTTAAATTTTATAGTAATCAAAACAAATGCAATTAACAGAGATTGTGGAATTCATCCCATTAATTTTCTTTAAGCTGCAGTGTACATGTTCCTTGACTATTGATTGGATTCCTTCATAGCAGTCTAAAAACCTAGTAGACACCTATTACTACTACTACTACTACTACTACTACTTCCTCTACTACTACTATTACTGCTATGTATTCTATTCATTTATATCCTTTTCTCCAGTACTGGGACTCAAGACATAAAACACAAACAATACAGATTAAAATGCATATGAAAATATCAGTTTTAAAAAGTTATTTAAAGTGTAATTAAACAATTTATAGAATTAAATTCATTTAAAAATCATTTAAAACAGAAGATAAAAATCAAAAGCAATTCCAAAGTCTGGGAACAGCCATTGAGAAAGTCTCGTTGCCACTAAATGTGCCTGGGAAGGTGGTGGGACTGACAGAGGTGCCTCCCTAAAAATGCTAGAGTGTGAACAGGCTCATATGAAGAGATAAAATCCTTTAGATATCCTTCAGATTGTTACTGAAGATTTGATTGCTTCTCTCTACTATGATAACATATTAATCATTTTTTAAAAACTGGTATATTCAGTCGGAGGTGATGGTTGTCTTTCTTGTTATGGAAAATTATTTATTTATTATTTCATTATTATTTTAAAATTCACTTTTTTCTGTTCATAGGTATTGTTGACTAAGAGTCCATAAATAACAAGGCCATAAAAACCACCTCAATTGATGAGCAAAATGTATTCAGAATGATGAAATTGTTGTTGAGCTCTTTCATTACAGTGGGGCATTCAGGAATATCAAGAATGAAAGAAGACTATAAACAAACAAACAAATTTACATGGCATGTATAGAATTATGTCTAAGATTGTCCTTGATTTGTGACCTTAACTACTAGAAAGAAAGCCCCTTTAAACGTAAGGGGACTAAGTTCAGAGTTCAAATATCATCTCAGCAAATATCATCTCATGTTAGCAGCATTATCTCTATATGGTCTTCAGAAAGCAACTGTTCTGTGATCGTCAAGCCATCATCTGACATTTGGGGATAATAGTGATGACAGCCAGTCCCTGGTGTTGGTGGCACCCGTTGCAGGTGCCTGGGGCTCCTGGGGGGTTGCAAGCTGCCTAAATGCTCATCCAGGGCTACAAGGGGGCAGGAGAGGCAAGTGAGGCACTGGAAAAGGCTGGAGAGGTGAATGTATACACCTTTCCCCTCCTTTCCCAGTACCTTGGCTCACTCAGCCCAGAACGCCAGGGCAGTGGGGATGAAAGAAGGGGCATGCATTCATCTCATCTTCTCTGCCACCTTGGCTCACTCAAGAGCCACAGCAACAGAGAAACGGCCGGCCCAGCAACAGCACTACACACACACAGCAGGAGGAGAGACCAACCAGGTGTCTTCCGATGTGTCACCTGAGGTGTTTTGACACACCTCTGTACCCCCCATGACACCACTGTTGACAGTACCCGGCATATATTGCAACCTCACACATTGCAAAAATTAAAAAATTAAAGTTCAAACTTCAGATGCTCGAAATAAGCACCGTATCTGCATCTTCAGGTGCCATAAAGTCAAATTCATCTAAGTGGCCACAATAGCAGAGGTCAAGTGGGCCATCACTGCACAGCTGAAACACAATGTGGTATTCAGATTGGAGCAGTTACAAACACATTTATCTGCAAAATAGTATATTGAAGCAAACTAGCCATGGAGAAGTACTGATGGCTCTGAGTCAAGCATGGGCAAAATGTGGCCTGTCAGCTTCATCTGGTCTCACAAGCCTTTTTGGTAGTCCTCAATGTTACCCAAAAATTTCTTGCAAAAAACTACATTGCCGTTTACTGCCAGAATTCCATGGCAAATCACTTAACTACATTAAGTTGATGAGTGCAGATATTATATTGACTATGATGTTTGACAGTGGAACATGCTGCCTCAGAGAGTGAGGAGTCTCCTTCTTTGGAGGTTTCTAAACAGACGTTGGATGGCCATCTGTCAAGAGTGCTTTGACTTTGTGTTCCTGCATGGAAGGAAGTTGGACTGGATGGCCCTTGGGGGTCTCTTCTGACTCTAGGATTATATGATTCTTTGATTCTCTTTGATAAAAACTGTTGTTGAATAGTCAATGTCACAGTTAATCCTAGTCAATGTCAATCAAATTGTCAGTTAAAATGACTTTAATATAATTTAAGCATATTTAAGATTCATTTTATCTGAAAATATAGGCTAGCATCTTGCACAATAATTATGAGATCTTAAACTCAACCAGCAATCTCATAACCATTGGGGATTCACAAAATGTGACCCCATAAACCTACCTTTTTAGCCTGCCAGCATCCAAACTGAGGGATTTCTTTAAGCAGAGGATGAATGGCCATTTGTCGGGGATGGTTTGGCTGTGATTTCCTGCATGGCAAAGGGTTGGACTGGATGGCCCTTTTGGTCTCTTCCAACTCTAAGATTCGATGGTTCGATGATTTCTAAGGTGCTGCAAATAGACAATGTCTGCAGAACCCTCCTGGTCATGGGGTGAATTGAGAATAATTGCAGCATGATACCAATGTGTGAAAAGCACATGGTTAAAAAGCCACAAGATACAAAAGTTAAAATGAGATTAAACAATCAAGAAATTAAAAACAGGTTTAAACACATAACATTAAAAATTACCAGCAAAACAATTAGCAAGTTCGAGGTTTGGTGGGACAGATTTATACCAGCAGAAAAGTCTTTACTTGTCTGAGAAAAGAAAGTAGAGACAAGAAACTAGGGAAGGTGAATCATGCAATTGGTGGTGTATGGGTCAAACCCAGGACTTTATCATTGATTGGTTTATTGATTTTCCCACCTTCTACTTTGGGAAAGGAGTTCCAGAGTTTGAGGGCAGCCACTGAGAAGGCCTTCTCCCATGTTCCCACCAGATGTATGTGTGGAGGGCTTCCCCAGTAGATCTCAAAGCAATTGCTGGTTCATACAGGAAAATAACCTGGAAGTGTGTCAGATGGGGGTGTATGGGTCGAAACCAGCACTATCATTGACTGCATATGAAAGAAAAAGGTGGTAAAAATCAATCAAGTGCTGGTTATTGGTCTAAAATTTATATGTTAATTCAAAAAAATTGAAATGTAGACTTTGCAATGTTACCCGAAATGTTTCTGTTGGGCATTATGAATAAAGAAGTGGATAATAAATATGGATTAATTCTTCAGCATATAATAACAGCAATAAGATTGATGTTTGCACAAACTTGAAAATGGACTGAAGCATGACAATGGAAGAATGAATTTTTAAAGTTGTTTAGTTAGCCCAAATGGACAAATTAACATGGGTTCTAAAAAAATAAGAGAATGGGAGATTTATTTATTTTTTGAAAGACTGGAAACCATTTATAGACTATGGGCTTGGGAGACACCAAGCTCCCAAGCTACCCAGAAGGCAGAGCAAAGTGTTTCATCCCTTTGTGAGCAATAAGAAATCCAATGATGTAATGATCTGTGGTTATGGTTATTAGTAATTCTAGTGGGATTATGTAGTTGAACCTGTAGTAGTAGAACAACAGTTTTTAAATCTTTTTCATTTATTTTTCATTATAGTTAGGATTGAGGGTTAGAGCCCTATTGTGTTTTAACTATACATTTTTCTCTTCTTCTATTTCTTTTTTTTTTCTCTGTTTTATTTTCTGAATGTATTTTCTGATCATATATCATTTTGATTTTGATTGTATATTAGATTGTTGGTGTTAAACAAGAGGACTTTGCATTGTACTAGCACTTTGAGTTGTCTTTTTTGCCTAGCTGAGTATTGCCTATTTGAATTGGCAGCAGTTCCCTAGCATCTCAGGCAGAGGTCTTCCACATTATCTAGCTATCTGTTTAAAGAGACATGCTGTGGGCTTAAGTTTGGGTTATCTGCACATCATGTGCTCTGCTATGGTTTTCCTTTGTCATTTGATGATAGGGTAAAATATCTTTCAATATGAGAATGACCAAGCACTTAGGCGAAGCTGGCTTTTTCATTTAGAAAATTATTCAGGTTTTCCATATGTGTGTGCCTTCAGGTCATCTGTCATCTTGTGGTGATCCCATTAATTTCATAGGGTTTTCTTAGGCAAGGAATAGTCAGATATGGTTTTACCAAGTCCTTCTGAAATATAGTCTACAGCGCCTGGTATTCATTGACAGTCTCCCATCCAAGTACTAACCAGAGCTGATCCTGCTTAGCTTCCAAGATCAGACAGAATCTGTTGCCTTTAGGCTTTATGAAACAGAGTCATCTCTTGAAATATTTCACCAGTATTCTGAATTATTTTCATTGTCAGTTTAGGTTTCAAAATCCAACAAGCTCTAATTCTCCAGGATTACCAAAAAGATGTAACCACTAGTATTATGTAGAAGTCTAGCATACTAGCTGTATATGCATTTATGATCAAAGTTCTGCACAAACAGTGTGCCTAAAATGTGATTTTCAGGATATTGAGCAAAAATGGGGAAAATAAACAGAGAAAGGAAAATCTTGGAAGGTTTTTGCTTTCAGTTCATGTATGGTCAGTTTGAGCTAGAATCCCAGTGGAAGAAAACATGTTAAGAATAATTGTTCCCTATGTATCAACTTTTGCAAATGTGGGTCCCCTGTCCTGTGGTGAAAGGGCATCATGGATCTGCCTTTATTATCTAGCTGTGCTTCATGCTGTCTGTTCCTCCATTAATCTCCATAAATATACAGTATTTATAACTAACAAATCTTTCCTTGTGAGCCAGTGGTTGACATCATTTCACCAAAAGCAGCTCATAGCTCTGCATGAGCTGACAACCTAAACTAAATTAAAATCCAAGAAAACAAATCACAAATGTCACCAGCAGATATAAAATTAGCACACAGTGTATGGCCTTCTATCATCAGATAGTGCCAGTTCTCAGGAAGAGTCTTTCTTGGAGCTGATTGTCTTTTTCTCCATCATCTTTGCTTGTCTGCCCTAATTTTTTTCACCACCAATACTAGCAAAAATTTAAGACTGTAATTATGAAAACACATTGCTCTTATTTTTGAAATGGCTCAGATGTGTGCAAAATTAGTCTTCCGATGTAAAGAGATGGGCAGCCATGGTCAAATACCAAAGAAACCAGAGGGAATACCCATCAGCACCCACTTTCAGCACAGAAACTGTTCTGCCACTGAAATTTTCAGAAGTGACAATCTACATGAGGGGTTGGAATGGTCTGAATCGCCAACCATTCTGGGAATGCAACTCCCAGCAATCTGTGCCACTGGTTTTGCAAGACAGGCCTAATGGAAGATGCAGGCCAATAATCTCTGAAGGGCTGCAGAATTCCCATCCCTGGTCTACATCTTTATTGTAGCATACAGCTGCTTCCTAAAATGAAACCTGCATGATTTCCTTAACCCACCAAGCCCACCATTTAAAGGATTGGCCAAAGCTTAATGTCAGAATACAAGCTGTGCTTGTAGTAGCCTCCAAGGTCATGGACAGTCCAACCATGAATCACACAAAATAATTTGTATTTGAGATTGGATTGGATGGTGGTGAAATGGTGGTGTTGCCTATGTGCCACTGGAGATCCCAGCTCCATGTGTCTGGACTTTCCATCAGTGTTTGCTGCTGCCTGACCAGGTACTCCATGGCTAAGCTTATCTAAGATCATGAAACTGACTGCTAGGAAGCTGCTTTCTCTTCTGATTGAAGTACAGTTGCCATACTTCAGACAGAAAACAGATTGGCAGTGACTGCCCAGCACCTGGCTAGGCTGACTAGTAGGTGGAGCTTGGTGACCACTCTAAATTTGAAGCCAGACCATGCAGGGAAAGGTCTTGCATGGGTATCCCACAAATCATGCCCAGCCAAGTCCTGCAAGATGTAGCGAGGGCCCTGTAGTACTTTGCCAAACATTGCAGTACTTCAGCACAGGCTTGGCAAAGTCTAACAGAGCTCTGGCATATCTTCATAGCATTTGGAGTAGCTTCTCTGCAGCGCTGGCAGTTGTTGGTAGCTTGGGGATCAGTAGCAAGTAGCTTTACCTTTGCCTTAGGTAGCAAAATGGCGTGTCCTGGTCCTCGTCATTTTCAGTCCCTGGCATCTCTCGACTGAGGTTGGAAGGACTCCCACCTGAAACCTTGAAGAACAACTGCCAGTCATTGTAGGTGATACTGAACTAGATGTACCAATGGTCGCAGTTTTGTCGGTTTCTATCACCACAGAGTGCCACCCTTGGTGTGATTTTCCTGCCTGCTCTGGAGAGCTTCCGTGTCAGCACAACCCATTCTGGGCATTGACTAAAGCTGGCAGGGAAACTTCTGAACCTACCCAGAGCAATCAAAATCTAAAACTCACACCAGTTAAACCTGAATGCTTGGATCTAAACCAAAGTTAATCCCAGGTTGTGACTGAAAGAGGTTATTGCCATGGAAGAGTCTAGTGACAGAGCCAAGTTGTATAACCTCCCTAATGCTCTTTCATGGTTCATCTTGATACATTGATTTTTGCAGATATATAAGAATCAGGCTTATCAGACATTATACAGTTATCAACAGCTCAAACTATAGACATATATCTTGAAATTTAGGCAGTATATTTTGGATATAAGTAATACACACCCTAATTACTCCAGGTGGGAAGTGAACAGGATCAATTGTAAAAAGACCTGATTGCTTTCCTCATCAGTTTGACTAATTTATAAGGAATTTTTTGAAATGGAAAAGATCTATAGTAACGGTACTTAGATTCACCATTAGCAGACAAAGACTTTAAAGGAGTATGTGTTGGCATTAAGCAGCTACTTACTTATATTACAAATACAGCATCTCATATATCAATAAACATCCAAGACTCTCACATGTATGGTCTTGTCCTCTGTACCATTGCCAGCTTATGCAAAAGTTGAGGGATAAAGTCATAGAATTTAAGAGGTGTAGAATGTATCCCTGACTGTTGGATTTGTTTTTAAAAAGTGGTGTGGAAGAAATGAGGATCTACTGCAGCAAAGTATTATGGGTGAATTGATTCAATCAACATGGCCCTGAATTGGCAAGACCTGAGCGGGGCAATTGATGACCAGGGATCTTGAAGGTCTCTCATTCATAAAATCATCATAAGTCAAAGCTGACTTGACAGCAAATAACAACAACACCAAAGTATTATTTTAAGCATAGTAAGTTTGTCTTCCAAAATCTCCACACTCGCTTTTACTCTCAATCACGCTCTCTCACTCTCCCAGCTCATCCTGACTGGCCAAAATCCTCAGGATTTGGCAGGAGTTGTACCTGAACATATTGGGATCTATTTATTTGTTTATTTATGAAACTTCTGTACAGCATACCTCCTGCTAAAGCCTATTTCTGGTGAATTTCCAGGATGAGCCACAACTTTTGAAACTCAGGTTTAATTCTCATAACTGGCTTCTGTGTCTTGCTTTCTCTTTTATTGCTGGTCAGTCCCAGTGATGACATATTGAATTGGGGGGGGGGGGTGATCTTTGCCACAGAGGTTCTCCTCTGTCTTTCTCTCCCTCATTACATTTTGGAACAAGGGCAGGGGAACTTCAGCTTTAACATGCTTCAATGAAAAAGGGTGAAACCCTGGTAGATTTTGAACATGGATGAGCCCTGACTTGATCAGGAAGTTGGAGCAACCGTTACAAGTGATACAACATTTATTGAAACTGTTAGCTCATGTGGAGGAGACCCCTCTCTCTCTTTTAGACTGACTGGGGGGGGGGGGGAGGACCAATATTCCATCTGTTCATACTACCTGACCCATTCAGTAAGTATTACAGTATTTCCATTGGAATGGCATCAAGACAGTTGCCCAGTTTATATATTAAACAGGTTGTGACTGCAGTTGCATAGTAAAAGAAGAAGGCATGTGCCCTGCTCCTCAACAATGCACATAATAACATGCAATGTAGATACTCCATATGTGCAAAGCCTTGGTTTATGGAATTATTCCATCTCACAAAGCACAGGGGGAAATTAATCAGATGGATGAACTCTTATCAGACTGTTATGTGAAGCACCTTAATTCTCCATTTTGGAATGTGTGGGAAGATAGGATGGACACTTCCAGCATGTGAGTTGCAGTCCTAGCTCAGGAAATGTCTGAACTCATCTCTATGACTCATCATGTGTCTTGAGAACTGGGAAATAGAATCAAGTCTCATTAAAGTGATGTTTCACAGAGCTTGGAAATGAGGAATGATCACTGACTCATATGCAAACTT
Organism: Urosaurus nigricauda; assembly: GCA_034509955.1. Taxonomy (NCBI): domain Eukaryota; kingdom Metazoa; phylum Chordata; class Lepidosauria; order Squamata; family Phrynosomatidae; genus Urosaurus; species Urosaurus nigricauda. The sequence continues at coordinate 320,225,714 of JAOEGL010000001.1, forward strand.
CAAAATAGAGCCTCACTATATAGGACCTGTGTCTGATGCAAAAATGCCTGACCACATTATTTCAGCACTAGGCAGTGTATTATCGCTCATTCTTTCCCATATGCTTAAGCAAAATTGAGATAAAAATAAATTAAATACATATGTATATTATGCAAAGAGTGTACTTGAGCTTTGCTATATTTGGTTCCTGTGATGTGTGTCAAGTGTTGCAGGCCGGTGATGATACACAGGGCCTAACAGCAGAGGGGCACAAGGCTACAGTGACTTTCAATAAAATTTAAAGCAAAATCACTTTTAAAAATACAAGTAACTACAGGCAGGATGTTAGGCAGAGTGTACAAGAGAGTACAAAACAGAGGGTCTGAGTTCATGCCATATTTCACATAATCTAGGACTGAGTGGCTGTCAATTTTGTAATGAATTTTTTTTCTGTAGTACTTCATTCTTTGCTTGTGATACAGTAAATTCTATGTTGTAGGTACACAACTGTCCAGAGGCAATCCCTCCTCCCAGCCCCTCACAGTCTACCCCCCATCTAAATGCACCAAAATTTCCTTGTTTTCTCTCAATTTTTCCTTTAAAATGGCAAACAGAAATGGCGTTATGTCACATATTCTTGTCAGTTTGAAAAGGACACAGGGGTTTTGAGAGCATCTGAGGAGGGAACTGCATTTTTCCACACATGGGAGGCTTTGGCCACAGTTTTCAGGTGATTTTCATCTGAAAATCTTATGAGTTGTTTTTAATCTTGGGGAGTACAGGGCATGTTGGGGGATTGGTGTGTGGCTTAAGAGGCCATTAAAAAGATGGCCACATGTTTCAATGTTGTTTTTGTGTTGGAGGGACAAAAAGTAAGTGAGTCTTAGCTACTGAGACAGAAGCAGTGTGTAACTCTATTTGAGGGGGTGGCAAGATAAGGGCTTAACCAGGAAGGATTTAAGGAAAATCCTCATCAGGATTTTCAGACATTAAATAAGTCCCTTTCTCATTTTTTTCCTTCAAGTCTTTTAATATTCTTTCCATCCCTAGTCAATGTGGCCATGGGGGTAGGTAAACCCTTGCGATAGCTAACACCATTTACACTCACATGTTAGCATGCCTATTAATTGCCTTTTTTCCTTGGAGGCTTTCATTGTGAACCATTTCTATCACGTTATAATCTTTATTAATTTTAAAAACAAAATCTAAGTTGTACACTACATTCCATTTCTTGTACTGTACATTCCTTTCTTGTACATCATAACTCATACAATCTTTTATTGTGAAGCATTTCTATCATACTGAAATATTCTAGTACAAGGGTGAGCAAATAGGTCTGGGAGCCACACATGCCTCTGCAGGAAGATCATGATGCATCTGTACTCCACACATGGGCCCTATAAAAGTAGGGGCTTTAAAAATCTCATGTGTACTTTTTCAAAATCCCCACCATATCTGTCCTGCTCCTTAAAAGAGGGTTTTCTCCCACAATTGGATGTGTCCAAAAGTCACTTTCCAATTTTGGGTGAAGAAAGTTTCTAGTCCTAAAACAGACTGTTGAGAATTGACCCCCACAGACCATAAAATTGTGCTGAAAGACCTACAAATGCCTGAAAAAGTGTTCTGTCTACAAATCTCTAGGTCCTCTAGTGCAACTTCTGGTGGACAGTCACCACAGAGCTGCGCTGGAAGACCTAGAAATTCCTAGAGAGTGCATATTAATTCAATCCATAAATAACTAAGTCTTCAAAAGTCAAAGCTGCAAATGTGGAGGGATAAGTGTACTTTTTAAACTGGTGGGGATGATGGTTCAGTGGGAGCTCTGTGGTTTTGTATGTGGCCCAAGGACCATGCCTTGCTCACCTCTGTTTTGGAGATTTTTTTTAGCAAATAATTACCACTAATCTGAGAGAGATCCCTAGAGATATCAAAAGGGAGTCTGGCCACAATCCTTTTCCACTGGCACATTAAGGAAGTACCATTGTTGTGCAGCTTGGCCTCTCACCAACAGTTGGTTTTAAAATTAGTTCTTTCCACATGCCCACATAACCATACAATTGGAAGCAGGTTAAAGAGTTGGAAGCTACCATTTAGAAAACTGTCCAGATTATAGAACACATTTTGAAAAATATTTTTTCCAGGAATCCTGATGAAACAGCACTGAACACAGCACTGATCATGGTAACAGTATGAAGAGGGAGAGGTATAACCCATGTGCCTTGTGGAAGGACCCTCAGTTATCCTGCATTCTGGATTTCTGTATCAACAGAAGTGAGGCTTGGGCTACCAGAACTGATATACTGGGAAGAACAGTTAAGAATGTTTGCTGGTCAAGCCCTGGGCTCAACAAGAGATTTCAGCCCTTTGAACATAATCTTAAGCAACAGTAGCAAGAAAATTGGAATGTCAAGAACTATGTGCACTGGCACCCCAGACTTATATAATATTTTCAAGCAAAGTGAACAAAAAGGCAAATAATGTGGGCAGGATTAATACCAATCTTATTATTTATTTATTTTTATTATTTATTTTATTATATAGTGCTGTAAATTTACACAGTGCTGTACATACAATCTTATAATTGGTAGAGTAGATACCCAAATTTAATCATGACAAGATCCTTCTCTAGCAGAACATCCAAACTGAGGGAGCTCTGCCGACTCAACACACATTTAAGAGAAATCTTGCATTTTACACATCTTTGATTGGTAAATTCATTCATATGCAATAAACATCTGCTCCATTTGTGAGGCTCAAAAATCATTGCCTGCATTGTGGGTAGTACAAGCCAGAGAAATGCCCCAACAATTTGCATTTGGCCAAAACTAAGGTATTCCTATACCATCCTCTGTATATCTGTTTCAGGCCAATTTGTAATAATAAACTGACTCAGGAACAACAACAATAAATACACCATCATAACTTGAATTTTAAAACCCACATCATTAAAACAATCAAATAAACAAGATAGCACTCTGTGTGTGTGTGTGTGTGTGTGTGTGTACATATGGTTAACTTGCCTGGTTTGACATGAAATTATTCCAAGTGCTTGAGACTGAACAATAAATGGTATACATATAATTTATGCACTATGAAGAATGCCAGTTCTATTGAAAAAGGCAATTTAAGTGTCCCTCATTGTGAAGTGCATTCTTCTAGTGCTGTTGTTTTTAAATCTACTCTCTTCTTAGATTTGCAGTGTTTCACCTGCCTAGCAAAAATTTCTAGGATACTGAGCTTTCCTGGGAGACTTTCCTGATCTCATGGGTCTGTTCCTCTGATGGCCATTCATCGGCATTTTAGATCCTGGAGCTTGAGAGGTATGACTGAAATAGTGGGGACAAGAATGAATGGAGTGCCATAGAGTGGATGCCGTAAATGTGGATTCCTGTTTGCCAAGTTCCACTGACTCCCTCCTGTGAGTCTTTCCAAAATGGAAGCTCCTCCTCATTCCCATTTACTTAGAGCTGGATCTAGTCTTGACTGCTGTGTGGAGATTTGGCAGTCATTTGATTTCCATTGTTGTAAATTGCCATCCAAATACAGATGCCAAGAATCAAACTGCAGCCCACAAATCTGTACTCAAAAGGCCCTGTCTCTGGCTCTTCTAATTCTCTGGAGGCCTTAAAGTAGCCTCCCAGGAAAGACCTATTGAAATTGAGTTTGTCTATATAGACAAATGGCCTCATAAAATTTGAAGGAATATAGCAACAAGAAAAATATTAAAGGTTCAGTTCTGTTGTCCTGTGTTCCTTGCTGGAGGAATCCATGAAGAGCAAGATAGGATTTGAGAGACCGATGTACTAATCCCATTATTAAAACAAGGGGTAAGCATTTATAGCTAATAATAATAGTAGGTGCTAGTTATATACTGGGAAGGCATAAATATTATAAAATATTGAAATTTATGTTTCTGGCCTGATGGAAGTCTTAATTCCTAATATCACTACAAATGTAACATTTATGCTATTTTTATGTGTTGCTGACTGCATGTTCTGGTTTTGCTCTTGTTTAGTATAGATGTATTACTTCCATGCCCCATGTGCACACCTAGATTAAATTTTTCTTTAATGGAAGACTTGAGAAGATCTTTTGTTATGAAAAAGGCAAGTAGGATTTGTTTTGGATTCAACCAGGTACTCTCTTCAATGTGAATCTATGGTGTACTTCCAAGGGACATTGACTATGGAGTCATGATGGAGGATCAGTGTTGTCTCTATGAATCTCTAGGTCCTCCAGAGGCATACCATAGAATTGTGTTGGAGGTCCTAGAAAATGTCATATTTTTTCTGACACATGAAAGCAAACCTGTATTATATGAACTCGCATAATACCCGAGCTGCTTGTGCTTTTCATCAATATCAATGCTTTATTTTATTTTATTTAAATTAATGTTGGTAGTTTAGTTCCATTTTAATTTTGATATTGTATTTAATTTGTAAGCTGCCTTCAGTCATCATTTTTCAGGAAGGAAGGGGTATACCTCCTCCTCCTCCTCCTCCTCCTCCTCCTCCTCCTCCTCCTCTTCCTCCTCCTCATTGAATCAAATCTTAGAGTTGGAAAGGGCCTTATGGGCCATCACCTAACCCCCTGTTCAATGCAGGATCTCCAACTAGAGCATTCTCAACAAGTAGCTGTCTAGCTTCTTTTTGAGGTTCAGAGAAAGAAACCCTACCACCTTTCTAGGTAACTGGTTCCATTGCCAAACTATTTTTCCTGTACAAAGGTTCCTTCTAATTTTTAATTGAAATCTACCCTACTATAACTAATAGTGGTTGTAGTGGTAATGTGGTGGTGGTGGTGATCATCATCATCATCATCTTGAAACTTAATTTATTTCCTGTGGGAAATTCCACATCAGTTTAAAACAATTTGTATCATAGCCAAATATTTCAATGCTATTACAGTTAAATCAGCCATTACTGTGTTCCATTTACTTACTTACTTACTTACTTACTTATTTTTAGCAGGATGCTTCTGCATCATTTTATAAATTGTATAATTCACCACAGCTCTGCAAACATTTCATGGAAGTCTTTTAACTCATTGGTCTAATATCAGATATTAAGGGCAAAATCCAATACTTATCTGGCAAAGCATGGTTCAGGTGGTCATCAATTCTCCTTCTTCCATGGATGTGCAAAGGTAGCTGGTGATTTCTGCAGCGAGTTTCCTGGACTCTGGCCACTGATTGACCATGATAGCATGGCTGGGAGCTGTCCAGCTTCCTTTGCTACCTAGGAGTAAAGGCATTGTGCAAAGAGGTACAGCACACCACCTTGTACAACAGCCTTATAAGTACTTACACTGATATAACTGAAGATTGTGCTAGTCAGATAAATCAGATACAGGGTAAAGTATAACTCTAAAGAGTGAGTGAGTGAGTGAGTGACATCTCCATTGTAGACTATTTGGCTGTAATGTCAAATGCAAGTATGTCCATGACTCTTAGCTGTCAGAAATGCATAAAGAAGTTTTCTGTGTTCAAAAAAAGATTCACGTTATCAACATCTGGTCATCATATTCTTCTGTTACAACTTAATACAGTCCGGTTCTACACACAGACGGAATACTATTTATTTATTTTTTGAATGGAGCATGGAAAATATGGACATTCCTCGCAAGTGTAGTACTTGAAGAAATATTTTGACTCTGAATAAAGAGAACAGCTATTGCCTTCTCAGTCACTTAGTTTTGTTTCCCTCAAAAAAGTGCATTTACTTGAACACACACACACACACCTGAATGTGCATGCTTGCATACACTTCTTTTTCTCCTTCTTTTTTCCCTCCAGACAAGTGTAAAGTGTTTGCTCCCGACCCCTCTCTTGGCCACTAAATCTCTGGCTACTGCTGGGCAGCTGGCAGATACACAATCAAACACCTGTGTGCCAGATATGTACAGCTGTATGTGTGACACATGATCCATCTGCAGTCCATATCAAATGTCATTGCCAGTTGCTTTATTCTCGGTGGGTTGGAGGGTGTGTGTGTGGAAGGCCATGACAGAATTCTGAAAATCACATTTCTCCTTCTAATTGATTTCTTCCTCTCTTTTCATCTCATCATGCTTCTTTGTTCACATTTTGTTTATAAAGTGGCAATTGTGGTAGTGATAAATGTGCTGGTTATATAAAAGCTTGCTCCACATTATGCCAGCAGTGTTTGTCTGCTTAGAATGTGTAATGAATAGCTTTACAGAACTATTGCTCTATGACTGGTCAGTTGAATTAATGCTACCCAACTGGATTTTTAGATTCCAGCAAAAGGAAATGCAGCAGCTACACTGGGATTTTAAAATGACAGATAAGCATTTTAACAGCTTGTTTTAGCCTTCAGGTCTGCACAGTGACAGGACCTTTTTCTTGCTTATATTTGTTGTTATGTGCCTGACTTATGGTGATACTATCGTAGAGTTTTCTAAACACGATTTATTCAGAGGAGGCTTTTCTATTGCTTTTCTCAGGCTGAGAGAGTGTGACTTGCCCAACGTCACCTATTGGGCTTCCATGGCTGAAGAGGGATTCAAATCCTGATCTCCCAGAGTCCTAGTCCAACACTCAAACACTACATCATAATAGCTCTCTTCATGTTTATAATACATATGTGTTTTCTTCCTTAAGGATTGTGTTTTCCTTTTTCTTCTCTTAAACATATAGGCTGGCATTCTGTTCAGTAGTTATGAGATTATAAACTGGGTTTATGATCTCATAACTGCTGGGAAGTAACATTTATTATCATGATGGATTGAATATGATCCCCTCCAACTCACTGTTTCAGCACGGCAGCTCTGACAGAAGCATCTTTGAGGCTCTGGAGATCGTGTTGATGGGAAATGAAGTCTGCAGCATCATGAGCAGTTGTGGCAGGAGCCCAAGGATCCTTCCCAGATGCCTGTTCTCAATATGCTCCATCACCAGGAAAGCACTGTGGACATCATTTCCCCAATATCCAGGGCTTTGGAATCACTCCAGTCAGGACATCAACAGATTGAAATAGTACATTTTGCTGTGGGGTGGAGTGGCATTGTCAGACAAAGCGACAATGACGGAGCTCCATCATTGTAGTTACACTGAAGGTGCAGGATTTTGGGCAATTAGTGTATGGACATGACCACATTTTCTACCCCTCAAATCCAGAAATATTTGATCTAGTCTATCAGAAAAAGCATGAGAGAGGATTTTGAATAGATACCAGAAGAAATACCAGTGCTCCTTTATGTGAGACTAAAGAGTGCATTTCAGTGAAACCAATTCAATTTTAAATAGGTTTTTGTGGGTTTGGGGGCTATGTGGCCATGTTCTAGAAGAGTTTATTCCTGATGTTCTGCCAGCATCTGTGACTTGCATCTTCAGAGAATTTTAAATGTTGTCCATTGCTTTGTTTATCTTCTTATGCTAAAAGCTGGGACAAAAATATTTACTACTACGGATTCTAGTTACAAAATCACTTCTTTACAGATATATTCATATTTTGGTATTATTAGAAAATTGATGAGCACTTTCCCTAGTCCTTCATGGTATCACTAATAAGAATGACCAATAGCACAGGGTATGGCTCTTTGTAACACCTCTTGATCTTTTCAAGGTTCATTTTAGTTCTAAACAAGTCTTTGAAAAAAAAATACCCAACTGATTGAAATATTCTCATATGTAACTGAATTTACTATCAGTAATTGAGAGATGTCTTTACCTTCTGCTCAACCAAGCATAGACTATCTTTTCAGCACAGCAGATGGATTACTGGAGTCTCTCATGTGGGGGTGAGTGATGGCAAAGAAATCAGGCAATTGCTTCTGAAAGTGAGTTACCATTCTACCAGACAGACCATCTTAAGAGGTGCTGTGGTAGCACGACCCCTTTTCTTCAAACTCTTTGAGTACTTACAGACAGAAAGTTCCTGATGCTACCAATCAAAAGATATTGTGCAACTATTTTGTCTTTTTCTCCTTTATATTGGGGGGGGGGGTAGAACAAAACACAAGGGGCTATGTTGAATTTGGCATTGTCTCAAAACACCTCTTGTAAAATTCTGTGAATGAGGTAGAACGATTGCATAATACATTGTATAGTGAAAGCTTTTCTAAAAGCACTGGTAATTGAGGCCCTGTGCAGATGAGCCATTAAGGCCAGCCTGGGGGTGGAGTCGGGGCATCACGTCCACATGACACACACTGCAGCTCCTTTTTGCACCTTGGAAAGGCCGGATCAGGGCCACGGCATGCAGCTGCCACAGCCCTGATCCGGTGCAACTGAAGGTGGCTGCAGGCCACTCCTTAGGGGCAGTTGCACAGCCCCTACATTAGCCAATAATCTCTTCCGTGTGGCAAAAATGTGGTGGAAGGTTGCAGAATTTGTTGCTGTAGTTCTTTCATTTAAAAAAAATCCAAGCAAAGTTCCTATTTCCTGGACTTTTTATTCCCATCTTGAGGGCGTTTCTTTTTCATTTCATGACATATTGGAACAGAAGAATTTCTTTTTCTGCTCCTCCTTTCCCCCCCCAAGGAGTTATAGGTCATCAGTGCATCAGTGACATGACACTTTTGTACATGTAACTACATGTAGAATGTGTGTATAATATTGTAATTTAAAGGTATAATTTTACTTTTTCTAGTTGTTTATGTCACAACTATTGCCATCACAGTGATACACAATGATATACATTACACATAACATTATTTGTAACATTTATGAGTAACATTAGTACAAAGAACATTACTAAGGATTCTGTATCAAGTGGAATGGGAGGTGTTCAATGGAGGGGGTGACACCATAAGTTATCATGGCAGCCAGGCTTGTCAGTGGAACATCCAGGAGAAAGCACATTACACCTGTGCTTAAAGCTCTCCACTGGCTTCTGATTAGTTTCTGGGCACAGTACAAGGTATTGGTTTTAACCTTTAAAGCCCCGCATGGCTTGCGTCCATCTTATCTCAGGGACCGCCTCTCCCCATATGAACCCCCCCCCCCCCCCCCCCCGCACACTCCGGTCCTCTGGGAGGAACCTATTGCAGCCCATGAAGACCAGGTTAGCACAGACCTCCCAGAGAGCCCTCTCAGCTTCTGCTCCCAGGCTATGGAATGGCCTGCCAGATGAGATATGTCTTATTACAACGTTAGACTGTTTCGAAACAGCTTTAAAGATGTATCTCTTCCGGCAGGCCTTCCCAGAAACTGTATAATCTACCTGGCTCCTACTATCTACAATCCTCCCAGCCTATTCTCTGCCCCCTCCCCCCCCCCCCGTACTTTGTTGTTACCCATGCTGTGGCCAGCATTGTGGTGTTATGCGTATAACATGTTGGTTGTTTTATTGTTTGAAATCTAATTTTAAACTCAGCTAGTTTAATTCTATTTTAAGGGGTGGGAGGTTTGGAATGGGATCATTGAATTAATTGTAATTGTTTTTTAATCTTGCTGTACCCTGCCTCGAGTGTTTTTACAGAGGGGCGGGTAAGAAATAAACATTATTATTATTATTATTATTATTATTATTATTACACCGGGTGACACCAACCCTAGTGATGCCACTGCAAAGGAACAGACCCCTGTTGATCACAGCAACTGTTGCCCAGTGTGGGAAAACAGGATTTTCACAGTCCCTATGTAGCCCCTAAACTAGGACCCACAAAGGGACTGTAAATATGAGATAATCGTGAGTACATAGCTCTAGGTTATGCATTCAAAACTGACCAACAAGATTCTGGCCTTTAAGGGGGGGGATTAAATTCAGAGGAAAAGGTATGCCCTTCAAATCATAGGATCACCTTTGCAAACCAAGCTCACTTTAAAAAAAAAAAACCTTTGGAAGAATGCAGCAAGCAGACACAGAGGTGGATACCAAAAATCTGTGGGTGTTCCAAGTCCCACTAAATACAATGGCATAGTGAAATGGTGTCTCTTATATTAAAATCTAAATCTTTTATTTAATATATTTTTAAAAATATTTTCAAGACGTGGATGGTTGATTCCATGGATAAAGAATCTGCGGATATGGAACACCAACTGTCCTGGTTGACCTGTTTAGATTATGTGCACCTTTGACCTCTCAACATGCATGTCTGCTATTTTCACTTGACAGGGTGCTTAGTCCAACAAAACACGTTATGTTTGTCTTACTGCACTTTTTAGTCATATTCCTTCAATTTTCCTATGGGGATATAAAATGGTGCTGGGATTTTAAGATAACAGAAATGCAGCCTCTTGTATCGCAAAGATATATGCTGCCATTCACTTTCATTGGGAAAGGGATGTACCCAGAATAATAAGCATTATACCATGTTATGGACATCTTATAATTAGGAAGACCTTGTTACCAATGTGTGTAATTACATTCATGCCCCTGAAAAATCAAGGACTACTCTCACATTCTGAATCTGGACAATTAATAAACTCTCCTTCTCTCCAAACCCCAAACTCTTTCAACTCCCTTCAGCCCATTCTCACATTGTTTCTTCTGCTGCTAAACTGTTCTTCAAAAACTCTACCTGACCTCCCCAAAATAATATTTTACTTTATTTCTAAATATTTTCCCCCATTGTCTACTGGGTCTAACATCATCTTTGTGTCAGCAGTCTTAGCACCTGAAGCTTTGTTGAATGTTGCCATGCAGAGTGTAATTTACACCTGGTATTGGGAAATCAATATTATGAGGTTTTAATTCCAAAGATTTGGATTTTCTAATACAAAAGTGAAAATGAATCTCTGCACGATTGCATCAAAAATGTTGTAAGAGAATTGGTCACATGGTGGAAGCTGGTCACATGTGGAAACGGTAAGGAAAAAGTCAAGGCATGATGTCATAGAGACTACTCTTGTATTAAAGATCTAGATATTTACAGTGAATGCAGCAGTAACTCTGCAAATATTTCCCATGAGCTTCAATGAACATTTAATAGATTCATTAGACCTGTAGTTAGAAAGACTGTAATCTAGCATGTTATTGGGAGGCTTGATAGCTTTTGTATGTGTCATCACCCTAGCACTATAGCTAATTATAGCGTGCAATTGTTCTGTATTAGGAGTGTTATGGTTGGTGAAGACACAGAACAGAGCCTTCTCATTGGCTGCTCCCACATTGTTCTGTGTTTAAGCATTATTTCTGCAGTGCAGATTAGACCTATGATTCCATTTTAACTGCCAGGGCAATATCTTATGGCATACCAGGAACAAGAAAGAGCTACAGGCAAAAATTATCCCAATTGTTGATGCAAGCAGTAATTTTCCCACGTGACCTCCAGCCTTGTTTATGCAGGCATAGTTCCTTGTAGAGGCCAACAACAGAACTCCCAACATCACATCTTCCCCACACCTGTTAAGCCTCAGAGTGTCTTTGCAAAGCAGATTGGGAGAGAGGTACTAAAGACAATCCTTGGCCAGGGTACCATACATCCTAGTGTTTGCCCTGTAAAGATGAAACAAGTGAGCTAAATTTTAAACTAGGCTTCTATTAAGATTGACGAGATCTGTGCACATGTGGTAAGCCATCGAACTTCAGGTGGCAGTTTCTTTTTTATAGGTCTTCAGGCCCTGGATCAATTATACACAGCCAGGCTGGTCACTGTATTCTGATAGTCTTCAAGAGGGTTCAAAGATATTTTCTTGTTCCACTTAGGCCTGGATTAAACAACAAAATACTCCTAAATTCTGGCATATTGTAAAATACAAAACTTTTGGCACTCTTTTAATTCAATACAGTTTAACACTTATCTGTTTGGCAGATTTCTATCCTGCATTTCAATCAAATGACACTCAAGACAACTTACAATACATCATGAAAATAAATGTTATAAAAGGTTGATCTCAATGTTGTTGGCACACACCAGAATGGAAATTGCCAAGAACTGGAAATCTATAGACAACCTATCCTTAAGAACGTGGCTTAACAGTGTATAGCCCTACATGAAAAGTTGACATTTAAATTATGTTCCTTGCATAATGAAAAGCAATACAACAACTTTGTTTCAGTATGGTATACCTTTATTGTTTTGCTTATGAAGAGTCATCCCCTTGGTGTTTACAACAAAACTAGTTGAAGTTCTGAAAAAATCCATTTTGATGGACATGCCATTGTCAATAATATTGATTTTGGAGGCAAACAATATACATGAAAGTGTTGATTCTGCAGCAGACATATGGCGATAGAAGAAAAAAAAGAAAAGAGATGATAAGATAATAAAATATATTAAAGACCAACAGTATTTACAGATCTTTGTATTAAGTTTACCTGCATAAATCATAATGTATTGCCTTTTTGTATTCTCAGAGTTAAAGGAAAGTCTGGAATCCTGAAGGGGAATTACATCTTTGTAAGAGAACTTACATTGCAGAAATTAGAATTGCACAGTTGTGTAGCGTCTATAGCCAGCAGAGGGCTGGTTTTTATGTTACTACATAGCAGAGCCAGCAAATGCATGCAACCAATGTGTACCGGTCATGATGCACAGCACATTGGCCCTATGTATATTGGCCACCAATGCACATTCAGTACGCTTGCTGGTGTGCCCATTACGCATCTTCACAATTCAGTAAAGAGGCTTCTTAACACCTCTGCTAAGTTCCCAAGCTCCCTGGCTTTGGAGCTTCTCAAATCCATTCCACATTTGACTTTGAACTGTTCCTCCCATGTCACTTTTCTTTACCTCTAGCAGTTGGGAAAAAGGGTGGGAGAGAAATTGTCAGAATGGGAGCTCCCACAATTGCTGCAGTCATGCACCAGCTGCTAAAAGCCTCCTTAGAGAACTTATAGCCAGCCTCGGTGGTACAGCCAGCACCTCTGACTGGACTCTGCTTCCCACCACTCAGTGGTGATAATACTGAGACACTTGGCTCTTCTTCATCCCCAGTCAAAGAAAGGCTGCCGACCACTGGTCCGGGGATACTAGTCAAGACTGTGTGCACCCTCCCTTTTCCCCTCAACTTTTCTCTTCAGCCCATGTCGCTGCCTAGCTGAAATGCTCACTCTCACAGAAAGAAAATAAATATACTTAAAATGATATCCCTCCCCCATTCAATACAGGCATCTTCCCTTTATTCAATAGCTTAAGAACCAGAGTACTATAGGTTCCACATTTTTCATGATTCCCACTTTTTAACAGTGCTCTAGTCCCTAGCCTGTCAAATAAGCTGTGGCATTCTGCATGTGCATTTTAGAGCAAGTGGACTTGCAGAATTTCTCTCCTTTTTTCATAATGCTAGAACAGAATATTTTATTACATGTCCAGAAAGTGAGCAAATCCAAAGCGTACAGAATCTGTAGAAACTAATTGAATATTAATGGAATGCAGATCTACTGTTTAACAAACTTTCTGATTATTTTAGGATGTGCTGAAGTAAACTACTCTTGATAAATGAGCACACAGTGAGTGACAATCCCAGTGCAATGTCCATATTTGGCATCACATTTTATTGAAATGCCTAAGTTTTCTCATGACATTTGTTAATGAGAATTTGATTGATATATGCAAATATTCATAGCTTAGTTCATAGCCTAGGGGATACTCCTACTGGACTGGGGGGGGGGGGGAATAGAAAAATTCTTAATTTTATTTGTGGAATATCCCAGATTCAATCAACTGAAGTCTCTCTTGTTCTATCTACCCCAATGCGACATTCCATCCTAACAGCAATGTGGATAATGTTCAGTGGGACTTACATAGGTCTTGACTTAACAATTTCACATTAATTCAATGGAATACTCTAGTTGAAACCAACAACTGGATTTAGGCCACTTCCCTTAAATCACATGGTCTACATTCTGTCTTCTTTCACCACCTACATTCTCTTGAGTTTCAGAGAACTTTGTCATTTCTGTTGTGTATATACAGGCATATATCCGTTAGTAAATCCCTTGTCTGCAAAGCTCCTTTTTATGCCTGCCCAGCTCCACTTTCCTTCTTGTCTTCTGTCTTCCTGGAAGTTATTTTAGCAGCATTATCATGGGAGGATGGTGAAGGAGAGTTGGAGAAACACAGGCCTTCAGTGTCAGGTTGCAGCAGTGAGTCTGTAATAAACAAGGTAATAAACAAAGCCTGAACTGAGACAGAGCAGGACTCTAAGGTAGGTGATTCTATTGTATCTGTATGTGCCTTCCTGCAACAGGCAAGGTAAACAGCAGCTGCCTCCAGAATCCTTTACTGTGTGAACAGCAAAAAAGGAAGAAAAGAGGAGAGGAGAGAAGCCTGCCTCATTAGCCACCCATATGTCAAGAAAACTTAGCTCTCTGAAATTTGGCCACCAAATGGAATTCATAAGAAAAGTGAAAGCTGGTGAGAGAAAAAGTTGTCTTTGGATGATTTTGGAAGATGTCTTCAAATGATCTCTATAAGATTCAGAATGTTCTTTGTTCACTTGCTCACAGCTTGCCTGACCTGGTTATTTTATTCCACATGTGTTCATTGTTAGTTCTGAAGAAAGAAACAAAAGAATGTTTAACATGTTGAACTGCTCTTTTTTGTGTAGTATAGCAAACTTATACTCTTTATGTCATTACTGCCTCTGGTACCAAATTTTTCTCTTAAAGAAGTAATGCCCATGAACACATCTACTTCATTAACTGAGGTATACCTGTATCAACAAGGCTTTGACTTTTGTAAATACACTCACTGAATTCATTCAAGAAACTGAGTGTTAACAGGATCTCTATTCTTCCTCTCCACTTCCTCTACGCTTTTCCTAAGCTTCAGAGTGTATGTGTTGGGGGGGGGGGGTCATGTCTAGGAATGGAGGTTTGTTAGCCAATCATGGAGAGGGTCACATTTCCCTTAAACTGTGTTCTCAGTTTGAGGGAGATGCCTCTGCCTTGTTTTAACAAATGTTTAATATTTAATTGTATTTTATTGTGAATGGGTGGGTTGGGGGTGGTGGGATATAATGATGATAACTGTTTTATTGTGTTTTAAGGGTGTTTTGTTATTGTTAGCCACCTCGATCTGCTTGGAGAGGCAAGATACAAATAAATTATTATTATTATTATTATTATTATTATTATTATTATTATGTGACCTTCCAGATGTTGTTGCACTGTAACTCCTGGCATTCCTCACCTGGCATTCCTCACCACTGACTATGCTATCTAGGGCTACTGTGAGTTACAATCCAACAGCATCTGGGGAGCTGAATAACTCACACCCTTGCTTCAGAGAAAGAACAGACTGCTTAGAGCCTAAAGCAGGGGCAGGAATTGTGTGACCTTCCAGATGTTAGTGGGCTGCAGCTCCCAGCACTCCTCACCACTCACTGTGTTGGTTAAGAATGCTGTGAACTGTAGTCTAACAACATCTGCAGGAGTACATGATTCTCAACCCTTCTGGAATAATAATACCACCAGATTCAATCTTTGCTTGTCCATTCACTCTTGTTAAAGTTTGTGCTGTATTCTTCGCCTGAGTAACACTACCATATTTTAGAGAGGTTTTCTTACCAATTAGTGAGGCAAGTGTGGCCAAAAGGCTGCATGTACTTCCAGGGCCCCATAAAAAAAAAAAACCTTCAAATATCTATTAGGGGATGTAAGGGGCAATTTTGTCTCTCTTTTTGTGGTTGAGGGCTACAAGGGCTTTTGATCATCCTGACCCAGAGCCTCTGTCATCTTAGCCCCATGCCCCAATTCTCCCTTTTTCTTCCCTCTCTGATATGACAACTCCCAAGTCAGAGAGGCAAGAGACACAGTGGGGTTTAGAAGTGGACAGTTCTAAGATCAAATATCCACACCTAAGGCTAAAGTTTTGTCTCTAATGGGAAGATAGTTTCTTATCAGTGTTTGGCCTTTGAAACAACTGTCTCATGGTCCAATGGACTGGACTGAAAAAGTTA
This sequence comes from Urosaurus nigricauda, assembly GCA_034509955.1. Lineage (NCBI taxonomy): Eukaryota > Metazoa > Chordata > Lepidosauria > Squamata > Phrynosomatidae > Urosaurus > Urosaurus nigricauda. Next base: position 320,241,504 of record JAOEGL010000001.1, read on the forward strand.
CATGGCAAAAACTTCTAGTCTATCTATAAATTGTGCACTGGTCATTATTCAGGATCACATTTGTGTAACCTAGAGTGTAGCTAAATCCCTCTTCATGATATTATTGTCTGCCATGGATGGTTCTTTCTGCATCAAGAGCAGTGGCAGTTGGTATCTTCCATTTTAGCACAGCAGGGAATCCACTCTAGGGTATAATGTGAACTTTTTAAAAAGTACTCAAGTTGCTAAACCCTATTCCCAAACTGCTATGGAAGCTACCAGCCACTACTGATCATCTGATCACTATCAGAGCTGGGAGAGTTTGGTGCACTATATCAGGGGTGAGCACAGTGAGGCAGTCTCCCCTAAGATGTTTTTATGGTCTTCACCCTCCAAATCACCAGGCCAACCTTTTTTTTTTCCTGGCTAAAAGAAGAAGTTTTTCTTCTGGCTAAAAAAATAGCTTCCAGGCGCAATATTTTACCTTTCAAATGGGTTGCAGAGCTTCACTGTACTGATTAACATAAAACAAGAAACGTTTTGAGCCCCAGAAATGGACTTCCAGATACTTGTGGGAGTTTTATTTTTCAGTAGTCCATGTAACTCCCCCTCCCACACACACACAAACAAACAAAGGGTCCTGGCTCCTAACAATTGTGCCCAGATGTGCTACAGTTGTCCACTTGAATCTCACTTTGGGAGAAAGGCAAGATGTAAATTTGATAAATATAAATAAATAAATAAAATATTGAGAGATTTATAGTTAGTTCATTTTTAACATACCACCTCTGTTCCACTTTAGATCCTAGTACTCTAATTTGCTGATCAATGTTGGACTTTCTGGGCAGTTCCCTAGTCGTACATGTATACATTTGCTAAGTTTGTAGTCAGTGTTTCCAAGCATCCCATAAGATCCTGGACACTAATAAGGGTGGAAATACCAATCCAGAAGCACCCATGAGTGCTCATGACAGCTGCAGCCCAAGTGCATAGCTAGAGGTCTGATAAGGACCCTAGTGTTACAACACCTGTTGTGTATCGCACCAGAAGAGGAACGCTTGTACTGGATCTTGTGCACATCAAATAGAAATGCTGAATCATAGGGTCAGACTGTCAGGAATATGCAATTAATACTCATAACCACTGAAAGACAAGTTGGCCTAGTCTTTCAAGCAGTGACGCTGGTGCTGGTTTTGCACAAAATAACATGAGGTGGAAAGTAGATGCTGGAGTGTGCTGAAGCACCCAAGTCCAAAAAGTGATCTTGCACATACCAGTTACACTGGATCCCATAATTCCACAAAGTTGATGGCACAAAGGGTGCCAAAACCTGAAGTTATCCATTGTGAAATGGACAATTCAGACCTCACTCAAAAAACTGAAAGTAAGAGGGCTGTGTGAGTGTTTGTAGAATGAGTGAGCAAACTTAAGACCACCCTTATTCAACCTTGGAGAAAGCACAACAGCTTGCACATCATTTTTTACACAAACTTAAACGCTCTCCAGATTGCCCCTGAGGGGCGGCATGCAGTCACCCCTTTACTGGCAGGATTAGGGCCATGGCAACCTCACGCCGCAGCCCTGATCCAGCCTCTGTGGAGCGCAAAAAGGAGTCACAAAAAGCAGCTCCTTTATGTGCTCTCCAAGTGTGCGATAGCTGCAGAAGAGCTTTATTATGCCCCTTTGCCACTGCATTATGTGGATGCAGAGCTAGAGGTGCGTCATGATGGTGTGCGCCGTGTGGACCAACAAGCACCAAAATGGCACCATGGGGGCAGAGTTAGGGTGTCCAGCATGTGGACGCTGTGCCCTGACTCTACCCACAAACCAGCACAAAGTGCCAGTCTGTATAGGCCCTAAGTGCCCCAGCAGCATTCTGGACAGAGCTCTTGAACTAGGAGATGTCTTCCACAGAACTATTATGGAGATAAAAGAGTATAATCTCTGAGCAAATGACCTCTGGAGAAAGGACACAGTGCCATAAACTGGAAGCTTTCATATACACTGTCTGCCAGGTTGCAAAGTTTTAATGAACTCCTATCCACATACATGTAAATTTGGTTGCTCACATTTAGTGGTATTTTTTCCTCCCTTCTACTCCTATTGTATGACAAAGAAAAAGACTAATTTACATCTCCTGTATTTGCCAAGCATTACAGATTTATCTTAAGTTCCTCAATCATGACTCTCCACGATGGGAAGTAACACTTTGACAGTTGATGTGATCGGCTGTCAGATCAGAACTGAACACACTGTGCTGCCTTTTGGGCCAATGAGAACTGAATGAAATGCTTCTGTCTGCCTACGTTCAAATGCCAACATGGCTTAGATCTGGAAACCTCCCAGAAAAAACATGGAACAAAAGTTCTCTATGACAGTAGTACTCCATGCTCCAAAGTATGTTTTGATGTTTATTGGCAAACAGAGCCAAACCCAACAATAACTACACTGTTTTCAGTCTTCTGAAGTGACTTCATTTCTTCACATTTGTTTCAGCCAGGGTTGAGCTGAGCAAATTAGACAGAGAGTTGGGTTTGCTTCATTGAACTTAGAAATGTCAAGATTTGTTTTAAAAAAAAAACCCAAAAAAGCCACAGCTGACAAGCCACTTTAAAAACAATTGAGTGCAGCCCTCTAGTGCTACTGGAGACAGCAATTTGCTTTCCATCCCTGAAGCAACTACCCCACCTGGTGGCCAAACAGCTGAATATTTCTTTTTTCTTATTTTCATTTCAAGGCAAAGCCTCCCCAGAGCAGGCCATGAACTAGGGTTGCCAGGTGAAATAAGGAACCGGGCTCCTGTACCTTTAATGGCTGCACTGAAGAGAGGATTTCAGCAGGTGTTGCTTCTGTGATAAGCAACACCAGCTCAAATTCCCACTTCTTTACAAACTGTTAAAGGTACAGAAGGCTGTAATCTCTTTTGCTATATTCTTATAATTTTATTAATTTATATAATTTATAGATAGATAGATAGATAGATAGTATACAGAGAGAGAGAGAATTTATATATAGAATAGTATGTGTGCATTATAGAATGCTAATTTATAGATTTTTTTTCTATATTTAGATTATTTTTAAAAAACCTCAAGTTCTTCCCATCCTGTGTATGAAAAAATAGGTTAATGATGGTAAAACTTTATTTTAGGTGTTTAATGGTGGTAAAAAAAAATCTAAACCAAATGAAATTCTCATCTAGCCGCAGTTGCCACAATTTAATATGTGTGGTATTCCCAACCAGGTAGCTGGACAATATGAAGATATCAGAAAAAGCTTGGAAAAGGCAAGAAAAGCCTTTGAGATGGAGCCTTCTTAGTCTCAATTCTATAACATACTAAAAGACTTGTGCTCAACATACCTAAAGAGCCCTTCCCTCCCTTTTAATCCATCACTGTTTTCTCAAATCAACCAAAAGGCTTGAAGGGGAGGGTATTCGCACAATATGTAATACAGTTGTGCTGAGCTCAGATGTTCAATATATTTTTTAAAATTACTTAGCTTTAGTCATGTTAACCTTCAGTCCCCCTAAAACATTAGAGGTGCTAATTAGTACCACTACTGTAAATGGATGTTTATAGCCTAATTTTATACATTAAAATTCCCAGGTGACCTCTAGACATTTGGAATGACTTCATAGAATCAAAGAGTTGGAAAGTACCTTAAGGGCCATCTAGGCTATCTCCCTACCATGCAAGAATCAGCTGCTAAAGCACTCGGAGAGATGACCATCCAACCTTGGTTTAAAAGCTCCAGTGAAGGAGAATCCACTACTCTCTGAGTTAGTCTGTTCCACTGTTAAATAGGGTTTACTGTCAGGAAATTCTTCCTAATGTTCACATGGATCCTCTTTTCTTGTAATTTGAATCCGTTGCTTCATGTTCAGCAGGAAACAAGCTTAGCCCACCTTCTATGTGATACTCCATCAGATATTTAAGATGGGTATTGTCTGTTGTTTGAGTCCCTACAAATTGTTTTTGACTTCTGGTGACCCCAAGGTGCATATGGTTTGAGTGTTCAACTAGGACTCTGGAGACCAGGGTTGGATTCTTTGCCTGGCCATTAAAATCCACTGGATGACCTTGGGCAAATCACATGCTCTCAGCCTCAGGGGCAAGCAATGGCAAACCTCCTCTGAACAAATCTTGCCAAGAAAACCCCATGATAGCTCATGAAATGACTTGAAGACAAACAACAACAACAACAACATGAATATATTATGGGGTTTTCTTGGGCTGAGAGTGTACCTTGCCCATGGTCACCCCATGGGTTTAAATAGCCGAGTGGGGAATCGAAGCCTGATCCCCAGAGTCATAGTCCAATGCTCAAATAACTGCACCACTCTGGCTCTCGTATCATCTTTCAGTCTTTTATTCCCCAGGCTAGACTTACCCAGTTCCCTCAGTCATTCTCACATAATTCTCATGTAATACCCAAGGTAATTTTGCTTCCAGAAGTGTATATACAACCAAAGCCTGAAACAGACCAAAAGAAGTTATTTCCAGCTGTTTCAGGGGTATGGTGCTCATATGACACATGCCCCCAAAGTGGCCAGAAGCTGCTCCGAGGCCACCAAAGGCAGCCCAAAGCCACCCAAAGAAGGAACAGATTTAATCAGCTCCTTCTGGTGGCCCATTTTGAGTGCAGGTCACCAAGGACCCAGGCTGGAGGTAACTCCTTGCTGCCTGTCTGCTTTGGACCCAAGTGTTTAAGCATAAGCAGACTTAGGTTTTCTATCACAGGTGGTCGGATAATGTACAATGATGTCAGATTATTTTCATAGGTTCCACCACTTTCCAGAGCTTCTTCTTCCTAAATATGACAAAATTATGTGAGCAAACAATGTAAGATAGCTTGTTTTATGAGGACAGAAAGGCAGCATAGTGTAGTGGACTATCTGCTTTATCACACTAGGGGGCAAACAGGATTTAAATGAGAATTAAACGAGAGTTAAATAGGAAATGTCCTGTGATAAACACAGGGCATTTCCTGTTTAACTCTTGTTATGCCCCCTAGTGTGATAAAGCAGTATAACTCTAGCAACCAGGGTTAGAATCCTTGCTCAGCCATGGAAACCCAGTTGGTATTCTTGGGTAAGTCACACTGTCTCAGCCTCATAGGAAGATAAAAGCAAACCTGCTGAACAACTCATGGCAAGAAAACCCTGTGATAGGGTTACCTTTTGTACTCAAACTATATTCAATTTAATATAAATTCTTATTTTCTATATAGATTTCCATTATGTTGGCTAAAGCTAATGGGAGTGGCATCTGGAAGATAATACACCTCCTCCTCCTCCTCCTCCTCCTCCTCCTCCTCCTCCTCTTCTTGTGCACCTTCAAGTTAACTCAAACTTATGGTGACCCTATCCTAAGGTTTTCTTGGCAAGATTTATTCAGAAGAGGTTTACCATTGCTTTCCCTTTAAGCTGAAAGAGTGTGACTTGCCCAAGGCCACCCAGTGAGTTTCCATGGCTAAGTGAAGAATCAAACCCTGTAGTTTTTTGTAGGTTTTTTTTTGGGGGGGGGGGCTATGAGGCCATGTTCTAGAAGAGTTTATGCTTGATGTTTTGCCTGCATCTGTGGCTGGCATCTTCAGAGAAATTTCCTAGAGTCCTATTCCAGCACTCAAACCATTACACCACACTGATACTTACATTCCTTCACCTAGATTAATGCTTGCTGGCCTGTCTCTTTTTTTGTATTTGCCTGGGTTAAAAATTAATTTCTTTTAAAACTTTATTTTAACATTTTAAGGAAGTACATTCTGATCTGTCTCTCTCAGGATAAAAGACGTGGCCATTCCTGATTTCATTCTGACAAGAATCCTCTAAACAAGGCGTATCTGGCCAAAGATCACCCAGTTTTGTAGCTGAGCAGTTTGATGGATTAGCAAGAATTTGAATCCATTGGTACAACCAGACTGATTTAAAAAAATAAAAAGTCCCAGATTTTGTTCCTGTTCTTTTCAATTTTACTTTGGAGATACATACACTTTTTGTTTATCCCAGAACATTCTCTGTCAGCTCCTGGTACAGTCAGACTTTAACCCAGTATAAACTTAGAAAGAATGGGAGCAATATCTGGGACTTTTCAATCAGTCTGGATGCACTCATGTGTCTTGCCTCAGTCAAAAGTCTAGGATTTCATCTACTACGTTACGTGGATAACACTGCAGTGCTTTAATGTACTAACTAAGAGGTGACAATCATGTAAGCCCCAAAAATTTTGTAACACAAGTGAAATGTGGTGCTGGAGGAAAATTTTACAAGTACCGTGGACTGGGATACAGAAAAATAAATGGATGCAAGAATAAATCAAGGATGAACTCCTCCTAGAAGGTAAAATGACTAAACTGTGGTTATCCTACTTTGGACTAATCTTGAGACAGTGTGATTCATTAGAAAAAAACAACAATGCTTGCTAAAGTTGAAGGGAATAGAAAAAGACAAGGAAAAAGAGGAGTCACCAGTGGATGGATTCAATCAAGGCTGCCACAGGGCTGATTTTGAAAGACCTGAGCAGGACATAATAACAAATTGTGTTGAAAATTCCTAATTCACAGGGCTAATGTAAACTGAAGCTGATTGGTCAGCAATTAATAATGCCCCACATTCCTCGCCATTGTCTATGCTGGCTTGGGCCTTTGGGACTTGGAATCCAACAATACCTGGAAGTACACGATTTCCCAAGCACAGGATTCCCTAGGCTGGTGGCATAGATTTGTTACAATTTTAAACCAATTACAATAGGCTGTGCAGATGTAGAAACAGAACATTGTTTTTTGTCTCCTGAGCTATGCATTCATAACCAAGCCAAAATAAGTATCTTCTTCTCTCTTCTAATTTCTGAATTACCATAGGCACAGCTCTGCTTAAAATTTCTTCCCCACCTCCTGAGAAAAAAATATTTAAAATTGTTTTAATTTTTTTAATGTTTCTTATTCATATGAATTGATTTTATGTACATGTCCTAGAAATCCTTTCCACAGTCTTCACAAGTCTCCTCTGACCAATTTTTAGTAATCTTTCTTTTCCTTTAACCACCAACCTTCACAAAACATTGCCCCATTCAGCACAATCCCCCAACACTGGCAGATGTGTTTTGAAGGGCAAGAGATCTTGGAGGGCCATCAAAGGGGAGAACAGGAAAATCATCCCTACTTCAGTTGATGTTTTTGCTGGATCCAACCCACATTTTCCCAGTTGATTTAGGCAGTCAGCAAGAAATATTGGCTGGGGGATGAAACAATAACCCCCCCCCCCCCCAATATATAGGGGCCAGGTCACTTTGCTGTGATCTTTCACCTTCTAATCAGTGCCTAATGGATGGGAGACCCTACTATTACTTGGTGTGCGGCAACCATCCCAAGCAGCAGATTTGGGGCAGCAAGAAAGGATCAGTAAGTCATTGATGATGGTGGTGGTGGTGATAACGATGTATTTTTTTCTGCTGGAAATGAGAAGAGGTTCTTCAGGAATCTTCCTTTCCTTTCCTTTCCTACCTTGGTCCTCTGGCCTTTTTTGCCAAAATAGCTGTGTTAATTCGCGCATATCTGGCTTGGGTAGTATGCACCTCAAATTAGATTATGGTCTGTGTGCATGTATGTTCATGTGTTAATAGCTGTTCTGTCTCAGATGGCACAGTATCTGGAGCTGGCTCTACTAATGCAAGGGACTGCTATTAGAATAATGACACCTCTTCCACAGCAGCATAGGATTCACAAGGAAAGGACATACGTGTGTGTGTGTGTGTGTGTGTGTGTGATACCCTCCGTATCCCATTAGACAGAGATTGTGCCAATTAATCCACTGTCACCCCACTTTTTCGTCTGGTTTAAAAATGTCTCATTCTCTCTCCTCCTCCCCTTCACTTTCATCCTTTATCCTCAGCTTACTTAAATTGCTGCAGACCTGGCTCAAAATACAAGTAGTTGGCATTCAGTTAACTGGAGAGGATCTTGCATTTCCCAAGTAGGCTCAGACAAAAGAAAATTGTTGCAACCTTTCCTAGCTTGTGTATTCTTTTCCATTATTGTTTTCAGTCTTGACCACACTCTGAAGTTGCTTGGTCACACAAGTTGGAGGGTTCAGCGAAAGTATGTGTGTATACATAGATATTCATATTTAATCAACCTTCATTTGTAGAAGTTTAAGCTTTCAGATAATTTGAAAGCGCTCCAGAGGAATCTTGTCTAACAAGCTGTGCTAGTGATGTCCTCTTAAACTGAATCGTTTTCACAGATAATCTGTGTGTGTGAATCTGTGTGTGCTTGTGTGAAGTGGAGAACTACTAAACACGTTCAGATTCATAAACAAAGCTCTACACACAGGAGTTGCTTTGTTGTAATTCATGTTATCAGTCACTACTAATGCACTCTTACTGAGTTCTAATTTATACTGTAATCTGTTTAAAGTTCTGTCACATCAATTTGGCAGCATGCTGTGTTATGTATAGGTGAAAACAACTGTGAAAAATGGGCATACAACATTTCTTCCTTGGAATCTTTCCTTCAGGTTCTATTATGGCTGGTGCCCCTAAGGTACTATATAGGCATCATCATTTAATTTAAAAATGAATCTCTGAAATTGGTGGGATTCCACCAATGCCTATGGGATTGCAGCATCAATGTTAGTCATCTGTGAATCACTTTTCTTCTAATGTTACCCTAAAATTTGTAGTGCTAGCATGTAAGTGCTCAGAATGAAGCAAATCAACTGCTGCCATCACATCACAGGGCATAAGATTCCTTCTTCGGCCCCATCCATGCTGGCCCATTTGCCTTGGTTAGATCCGGATGAGATCGTGCATGCCATTACCGAATCTCTCCAGAAAAAAATTCATACTACCTTTTGCCCCCATTGGTGCTTCCCAGTGCATTTTACTCCACTGAAGTTCATACATGAAAAAGTAATGATTAAAGATGGAGCCTCTTGGTTGTCAATCAAATGATGTCATGGTGACGTCTGATGCAGCCATTGGTCTCGCGAGCTGCTTGGTTTCTTTTTTATACTTTTTTATATTTGACAGCTTATGTGCATGGAGCGGTGCAACTTGTGGGGATCCTTCCTCCCCCCCTCCCCTCCTCCTTCTTCTCCTCCTTTCATCGGACACTGTTGGATTTTTTTTAGTTATTTATTTATCATTTATTATTAATTATTTTATTTTAATTTAATTTAATTATTTTTTATTTCCATTTCATTTAATTTATTATTGTATTTTTTACTATTATTTTTATTGTATTATATATTTTTATTATTATTTTTAGTGTATTTTATTTTATTTCTTATTATTTTTATTGTATTTTTTTTAATTTGACAGCTCATGTACATTCTACCAGAGGCCTTTTAAAACAGAGTTTGGCCTTTCTATTCAGAGGCCCATTCATTCAAATCGGAGGGAAAACCCCCAGTTTGAAAATCCCCATTCATAAGCCCCAGTGAAATAATAAATAAAATAAATAAAAATAATAAGAAATAAAATAAAATACACTAAAAATAATAATAAAAATATATAATACAATAAAAATAATAGTAAAAAATATAATAATAAATGAAATGAAATTGAAATAAAATAAAATGAAATAAATAATAATTAGAATAAATTAAAATAAATAATTAATAAAATAAAATAAAAATATTTTAAAAATGCTGTAGTGCCCGATTTTGCCTGGAGAGAAGGCATGTTCCGCCCCCTGGCCTTTTCCCCTCCCCTGAACTTGACCCAATCATGATCGGAGCCAAGTTCACATTCCCTGAGAACTGGTTTTTCCCAAAAGAAACGGTAAATATACCGCTTTGTTAGAAACTGGGTTATGGAGAATTTGCCCTGCTACGCGTGTGCAAGATCCAGATTCAGTAGTGTTAAAACCGGTTTCAGTATGAACCTCTTGATTTTAAACTGGTTTGCTAACCGGTTCTTATGATAGTCTGAATGGCCCCTTCATTTCATGATCCTAAGCCAAATTTATCTACAATCTTTGATTCTGCTGTTTCCCACTTTTGCATTCCAACTCCCTATGATTAACGAGAAGTCCTATTTTGGTGTGTGATCAGTTTCCTTCTGGACTCAGTTTCCTTCTGGGCTCCAGCATAGAATCTTTCCATTTCTTCTTCTGCCTCACTATCTGAAGCATAAACTTGGATTATAGATTATTTTTCCCTGGAGGCTTATTGATATAAGTCAGACTGCATTATATCCTTTGACAGCTTTTGCTACATCTCTCCCTGCCATTAATGGACTTTATCACACCAGCAAAAAAGACAGGATATCACATGTCAATATCACATGATAACGCCTTCATTATCACACGACCTCATGCAGCATCACAATTATCCCATGATTATCCCATGAATAAACAGGAATTCTAGCACCGCTTTTATTCGCGGGATTTTCTGTGAATAAAAAGTAGCACTAGAATTTCTCTTTATTCACAGGATAATCATGATGTCACATAACGTCACGTGATAATCACTGTGTTATTGTATGATATTGACTGGAGCATCCTGTAGAATCATGGAGCTAGAAGAGGCCATTCATACCTCTACACATCATGTAGAAATACAGAATCAAAGCACTCCTGCTCGAGTGGCCATCCAGCCTCTGTTTAAAACCTCCAAAGAGACGCCACCATTCTCTGTGGCAGCTTATTCCACTGTCAAATAGCTGTCAGGAACTTCTTCCTAATGTTTAAGTGGGATCTTTTTTTCCTGTAGTTTGAATTCATTGCTCTGTGTTCTAGTCTCTGGAGCAGCAGTAAACAAGCTTGCTCCATCCTCAATATGGCATCCCTTCAAATATTTAAACATGGCTATCATGTCATCTCTTAATATTCTCTCTCATAGGTTAAACATAGCCAGCTCCCCAAGCCACTTCTCATAGGGCATGGTTTCCAGACCTTTCACCATTTTGACCACTTTCTGGATATGTTCCAGCTTGTCAATATCTTTCTTAAACTATTATGGCCAGAAGTGGACATAGTATTCTAGGTGGAATCTGACCAATGCAGAATAGATGGTACCATTACTTCAATTGATCTAGACTCTACACTCCAATTGATGTAGCCCAGGATCATATTGGCTTTTTTATCTGCTGCATCACATTTGGACATATGTTTAGCTTGTGGTCTCCAAAGACTCCTCGATTCTTTTTACATGTATGGCTGTCAAACCAGGTATCACCCATCCTGTATCTGTGCATTTCATTTCTTTTTCTGCCTAAGTGTAGTACCTTGCATTTCTCCCTGCTGAAATTTATTTGTTTTGTTTTGGTTTATTTTTTATTTTATTTTATTTTATTTCTATCCCACCTTTCTCTGAAAAAGGGACCCAAGGTGGCTCACAATATAAAACACATTAAAACAACATGTTTAATGAATATAACCTCATTAAAACACACAAAAGTTAAAAACATAATTTAAATGACACCACCCACACCCACCCCTAATTTTGTTAATTCTGTTATTCTGTTAGCTCTCTAATCTATTAATTCTTATCCTCTTCTCTGGGGTATTAGCTATCCCTCCTAATTTGGTTTCGTCTGCAAATTTGATAAACATGTCCTTTATTCCATCATTAATTATAGACAACTAGTAGGCCACATTAGCCCTTAGGAGACCTTAGATAGCCGTATTTCTCCACCACACCTGATCCTGCCAAAAAGGAAGATGCTCCTAAATCCCCTGTAGGGGCTATGGGTACATTTTGCCTGGATTTCTAAATGTATTCAGTGTTGGGAAACTTGTCCGCTGAATGTGGTTCAACAGACTTGTGTAGACTTTTACACTCAACACAAGAAGATGGGGAAAGCTGCACTTGTGGGTGTTATGTTAGGGGAAGTGACTTATATTTGCTTTTGTTGTGCCTTCAAGTTGACTAACTGATGGCAACCTTATCATAGAGATTATTCAGAAGATTTTTGTCATTGTCTTCCTTAGGCTGAGTGAGTTGCCCAAGATCACGCAGTAGGTTTCCATAGTTGTTCATAGATTCAAACCCTGGTCTCCCAGAATTGAAGCCCAGTACACAAACCACTGCACCTGTCAGCTTACAGACCAATCTGTGCACCTACATTTCCATACAGTTTTGCCATAAATGCAAGAAGGCAAATTGGGCTAATTTACTATTACATCTGAAATGGCAAGCTGTTCTATGGTTGGCCCTGTCCAAAGAAAGAATGTAAAGTATCTTCAGTTATGGCTTGCAATCTTGTTTTGGAGGGCAAATTGTTCTGAAGCAACAGAAAAACAGGGATTGGGCTAACAAAGAAGTAATGAATACACTGGAAGTGGCTGATGCAAAGAACAAAGTCCTGTTCAGATGTTCACCTCAATGTGCATAGAGCTAAATCTTGGGATGGAGATACCAGTAAACATACATTCAGCCAAATGTATCCGTGGATTCTTTATCTGTGGATTCAACCACCCATGGCTTGAAAATATTCTATATATATATATATATATATATATTCCAAAAAGCAAACTTTGATTTTGCCATTTTATGTAAGGGGCACTATTTTACTATGTTATTGTATTTAATGGGACTTGAGCATCCATGAATTTTGGTATCCATGGGGGTCCTGGAACCAAACCCCCACGGAAACCAAGGGCCCACTCTAAAAGTTTCACACCCATATGCATGTCCCTGTCATCCAAAAGTAAGACCTCCGTACATTTGAATGTGGTTACAAAGCTCCTGTGATGTGTAAATTTACAGTGCTATATAAATAAAGGTTAATAATAATAATAATAATAATAATAACAACCTGCCATGATGAGTATTATTGCCCATAGGAGTTCATCACACGGGAGGAATTTCTTTCAATTTCGAAAGAAATAGAAGTAAGGCCAGTTTGGAATTGAGTAAATTTGCTAGTTCAGCCAATTTGTGTGATTGCGTATTGACGCTGCATTGCATTCGGAACTGCCTGAAATTGCCTCCCAGTGCCCAAAATTGTGTGTGATAGTTTCTTATGCAATAACGCAAAACCCCATGATTGCATTCAGATTGCCATTGGATTATACTTCCAATTCCCTTCGTGTGATAAACGCCATCGAAGCTTTGTAACTATGTTCATCCAAATGCAATTATCTTTCTTGTTTCATGCATGAAAGTATGACTTACTTTTGGCTGCTGGGAGGATGCTGGCAGCAGGGCTTATGTGCCAGCCCTGTACTAATTTAATCCTTTTTGCATTCAGGTAAACACTTGAGCAGGGCTGGAGTAGGCAAGTAAAGTGCAAAGAAATGGTTTTATTTGTATCTGAACTGAGAGAAAGTACGTGTGGGTTTAAAACCAAAGTTCTCATTGTTAAAGGCGCCAAAGTCTGTACCAGAAGTGTGAAACTTCAGATTTTTCTTTTTTTTTTCAGTCTAGAAAACATTTCACAATGCTTCTCATCTATTCTGTGGTTTTAGAAGCCAGAATCCTTGGAGAGAGTCCTGACAGAAAAAAATGGAGATACATCTCAAGAGGTTCAATATGTTTTACCCAAAGAACATTTGCTGAGCAGTGCTTTAAAACAAGGTCTTCCACTTCCAAGCAAATATATCATTTGTTAACAATATGAATATAAAGCAAAGCTCTAAGATTTCTCTGGACTTTCCTCACCAGTCAGCTGATGTTACTATAACAGCTTGTAAGACAAACTGCCATCACAAAAGCATACGCATCACAATGCTACCCACAGCTTGATTTCATGGATGTAGGCAAAAATGCACGTTTCATTAAGCAACCTTCAGGAGAAGGCAGTTTATATTTTTACTTAGGCTTCCACCTTTGTTTCCAGTCCATTGTCCCAGCTCACCCATAATAAAGAGTAACAGTCATTTTCAAAAAATATTAGGTACAGACATCAAGTCAGGTAAGAATTTATTTATACAGAACCTCTTGCAATAAGAATGCTTTAGAAAATTAGGTGTGTCCTACTAGTAGTAAGACTAAATAAATTGTAAACTGCAGTGGTTAATCCCTGGGGAAAAACAGACCTTAGAAGAAAGGTCCATTTGGAAAAAAAAACACTTTATGGTCTGGAGCAAGGATATGAAAATGGTTTTGGCTCCTGTACAACACTGACATGTCAGAAACCTGTTGAGGCTGCATGCCACATGCCAAACCACAAAACAGACATGTTTTAACTGCTGGAAGAAGAGAACACCCTCCCCTTGTGCTGATAAAAGTTGCTCCCAACATCTTGGCTGAAGAGTGGGCTAGATTAACACTGGGCAAAATGGAGCCTACAAGCCGCACACAGGCCCTGGACCCACTTTTGTGGCCACTGACATCCCTATCAGTTCCCCAAAGCTCCTCAATCCCCACAAATAATTGTTAAAAAAATTCAGCATGATTTTTGCCCCCAAACCATGGGGAAGCCCCCAAATACATGAGAAACATACAACTAAATTCAGCATACTTCTCATAAGTACTCTAGAACTAGGTGCTACCCTCAAATACCTATTTTCATCTACAATCCCTCTCAAAATGGTTACAGGAAGTAACAGGAACCACTTCTTGGCCTCATTCGCACTTACGGATAAATCGGAGTGCATTCCACATCAATCCATTGATTCGACAGTGGAGCGTGGTTCCCACTACATTTTCCCCAATCACAATTTTTCACTCTAAAATAAACAATCCACTTGTGGTTCACATTTATGCATGAATCGATTCAAAATGGACCTGCTTCAGCTGGCCGAAGAGCAAATTTAAATCAATTCCGATCCGCATCTGGTTCATACTTGTGCGGAATTGACTTATCAAAACAGATGTTGAAAACATCAGCATCAAAAAGACATGGGTTAAATGGGTCTAGCCTATGGCCCCCCCTCTCGGAATCACTTCAGTGATTCAGTTTAAGTGGGAACCAGGGTCATTTGATTTGCAATTCAGTTTAAAAGGTAGTGGGAATCAGGCCAAAGTTGCCATTTTGAGAAGGTCTGCACAACACAGCAGAATTGGACTTGTGGTGAGTTGGATGGCCCACAGAGAGGTTGGGGAAATTGCCCCCTGTACCCATTTAGTTACCAACCCCTTGGTTAAGTTGATACTGCCCTGTGTCTTGATGAAACACATTACCATCTTCTTGTGTTTTTATAAAGCTACATTAAACTTCTAGGTAAAAACTGTGGAACCTTAAGTGTCCAAATACTCATCTATAGCTGTAATGAACCCTAAGCTGAACAATATGTCATGACTTGTATATAATTGATCATCATTGTATATATACAATCAAGCTAGAATTTAATTTAGCAAGTCTTTAATTTACAGGAGAAAAGCAAATGCTAAATCAAAAACATTACTATATGGTGCAATGGGAAATGTGAAAGCTTTGATGGCATTACTGACAATTATGAAGGCAACAGTTGAACATTATTGGTTGACAAGAATGTGACAATATTGGTAAATATAACAGCAGATCTCAACAGCTCACAGTGTGTGTTTTTTTCCAGAGCTGCCACATTTAAACACCATCCTGCTTCCTGTTCCAAGGTTGACTAAAATAACAAGTCTTGGAAATATTTTGTAGACTGCGGCTGTATTCCACACAACAGTTAACACAGCATAGCTACCAAGTTTATATACTGTTAAAAGGATTCGGTGAGTTCAGGAACAAGAATTTAATACTAATTTTAAATTGCTACTGTTTTTTTGAAAGACCGTATCTAGTACAGTCTAATATTGCAAACTGGTAAGAGAACTTTGGTTATTGGGTAATATATATTGTAAGAAAAGCCAAGTCTGTGTAATTCTTACTTGTAGACAACATAGGAAAAGTCTTAATGAATTGTGGCAGAGACGTAGCATTTGCTGCTGCTCAGCCTCTGACTCATCCCACTACAAAGTTTAAACATTTGCTTGCAGGGAGGTTGCCATGGAGTGGCCAAAACATAATTCAATGATGTAGTCAACAGCCCACATAATCTATAATATTTTCCAGTGCTAATGGGTCAACATTTGCACACACCAAGCTGTGACTCATTGTTCAAATGAAAGCTTGCAACCAACCATTTAAAATAAAATTAAAATAGTGGTACAAAAATAATATAAATGTACAAATGCCCAATTCATGCATTTTTAAAAAAAAAATCCCCTAAACTCTAAAGTCTAGTGTCTAAATAATGTTAGTTTAATAAATGAACAAATTTCTGGGAAGGCCTCTCATATACTCCTTATACCTGTAAATGATAATACTGTAACTGAGCTCCAAGGAGATGCAGAAATTCAAGACTTTATATAGGTTGACTGTTTCTCTCTCGGAACTGTAGAACAAGCCAAACCAGAACTACTTTTCCTTGAACAAATCTAATTGTTGATTCCACCTAGAGTGGACCTGGTAAACCAGTGGGGGATTGGTAAATTCCATTGATCCAGCAGGTCTGTTCTAATAAAACTAAACAATTGGATGTAGGACATACATTTGAAAAAGAGGTTTGCCACATGACATGAAAGATTGATGTTCAAAACCCAACTCTAAAGCATCTTTATAAATACAGTATAAAAATATAAATAAATTTTATAATGTTATTATTATTATTATTATTATTATTATATTCTGGGCTCATAAGCATGCACATCCATTTTGTATTTTGGTTTCTAGCCTCCATCTCTGCAAGGTTACAGGCAGTTATTCAAAGATACAGTGCAGAGCAGAGAAGTGACATGATTCAGTTGATCCTACAATTCAGATTAACCACTCAGGGTTTGAACATGTTTCAAAGTGTCAGAAATAACTGAATATGTACAGTTGAAACAACAGACACCAATTTGAAGTGTTTGCAAATCATGTCCTCTTACTATTTTGATAAAGAGTGAGAGCTATTTCAATATTAATGTTTATCAAAGGTATTATTCTGGCTAGAATCCAACTGAGTACTCACACTGACAGAATGCAGATCCAAGGAGAGGTCATTACACATCCACACATGAAGCTCTAGTATGCCTTCAATACATGTCTCAGAGCTTTGAACTAATTCACTAATTAACTCTTTAAGCTATTAATTCACTAGACATTTCTAATGTCACTGCTTCTTAAGCTATCTGTTATGTACCATGATCCAGCAGCATATTTGTGCCCATTGGATAGAATTCTCTCTTTCTTTTCTGGAAACATACAAGGAGTGGCAGCCAGTGGCCCAGGGCCTAGCACCAATCCAACGTTGTGTTTCACTGACCAAACTTACTAGATTCCTCAGTTATCCCGAAATTAAAAAATATGATTTAATGAACTGGGTTGTTAGAATCAGTTAGGGTGGGTGTCTCTTGCTCAGTTACATTCAGTAAGGCAGGAAGATCTGCTGCCACAGAAGAATGTTAGAACTGGAGAAAATGAACCATGGACCTTATCGCACACATTTTGGTGCCTATTTTGGGCACAGGCTGGGGATGTTTGGGGATGCACATTGCCGAGGAAAAACAGATTTTACCGCATATCAAAACTGTCCTCAAAACAGCCCCATTCCATTCCCAGAGCCAGGCTGTCCCCATTCAGTGCTGAGGCACATGATTTTGGTCCGACAGAAACCTTTCTGTCAGACCAAAATCTCGCACCTCAGCACTGAATGGAAACGGCCTGGCACTGGGGGTGGAATGGGGCCGTTTTGAGGACAGTTTTGGTGTGTGGTAAAATCCATTTTCCCTTAGCAACGCATGTTCCCAGCCCGTGCCCAAATCAGGCACCAAAATATGTGCTATAAGGTCCCATATGGCTCAATTGTTATGGAGGCTTCTGTATGATTTCTTTGGCAAGGTAACAAGGAGTGGAGAAAGGGAGAACAGCACTTTCTTCAATCCAGGTAAGACCAGAAAAACTAGGTTTGTGAAAAAAGAAACTGAAAGAATGGGGGTAGAAGAAAGTGACTTCTTTGTTTACGAGGAAATTAAAGCCCTCAGACAGGCATGGCTTTTTCAGAATGTCCAACTTTTGGGTGTGAAAAGCACTTACCTTCCCCCAGACCAGTATGGAAGAAAAGTGTGGCAGTCTGAGGTGTACATTGTGAGTCTCTTCAGTAACTCCTCCTCATCCTCTATCAAACATATTGTGGGATTGTTTCTATTATTTATTATGGTATTATGATCTTGTATAATATTATTTAGTGTGAGCAGCAATAAATAAATTTAACTTTGCTCACAAAATATTATGCATTGGGATAATTAAAAGTTTTCCTCAGTTCCACCCACCCACTCCCCATTTCTTTATTGGCTCGCCCTGTCCCTCATCTCCCTACTCTTGCCATTCTGGTCCTCACTCCCTTTTAATTGTATAGTGAAGGTAAACTGGCACAGAGAAGAATGGGCTTGTAAGAAACACGTGGATTAAAAATGAAATGACACAGACTAAATTTGGCACCTCTGGCTCCTTTATACAAAACCTGCCACTGATTTCTACAGCCTGCACTTCTGAATTAGGAGGGAAAGGCAGAAATGATACAGTGATTCAGTTTTGCAGAAAAATGGTCTGCATATGCTCTCAGAATCTCAAATTTTTCAGATTAAGTATTCTCCTGTCATGGTTGATCTCTGTAGCTATCATTGATTGCTGTACTTGCAGTGGATCAGTACCCTGAAACTGAAGTAAATCACTCCTTATTAATTGTTAAGAGTCAAAGTATTTGAAGGGTGAGTGAAGTGTACATGTTGGTGAAGATGAGGTGGGGAAAAAGATAGAGAGTAAGAAACTGTATAGAAGAGGTTGTGAAATGAGATCTCATGCTTTAGGTCAGCCTTTCCCAAACTGACAATTCCCAGACCTATTGGATTCCCACAATTTCAAGGGAACAGTCATATTACAGGCTTTGTAGCCTATGTAGGGAACTATTCTAAGGACCTTACTGCACGAGGGAAATCAGGCAAAATCGAGGGTTTAAACAGAGATTATCCCATGCAAAACATGATATCGCAACTAAGATTTTCATATGACGTTGCTAGTAAATAGGCAGTAAACAGGCAATAAACAGCAACAAATCATTAACGGGGAAATCCTGAAAATGATTTGTTTCTGTTTATTGTCTGTTTAATAGTGATGTGTGTGAAAATCTTAATTGTGATATCACATTTTGCACAGGATAATAACTTTAAAACTCAGTTCCCCCCCTGATTTTCCCCGTGGGATAAGGTCCTATGTTGAGAAAGACCAATTTGAAAGGACAAAAAGAGCTCTTTTGAAAGACCTAATAATGTGCTCCCTGTAGGATGCAGACAACCTCTATGCCTGATCCTGTAAATCCCATGATCTGGAACAATATTAACATTTGAATTTATGATTAAACTAACAATAATTTTATTGAACTATCTGGATTATTGTGTTTATGGTAGTGGTTAATTTTCCCATTTCTGACATTAGCATTATTAAATTAATATTCATACCTAATGTTCTATGCTCTTATTTGATCAAATAGCTGAGAAACCCTGATGGAGTGGAATGTCAGAGGGAGTGGAAAGGAGAACATTTTATTACTTATATAGTTTAGTTCCAGATTATCTAAAAGACTGTACCTCTATAAATAAGATGACCCCCATCCTGATCTCCTTTTGTCAGCTGGCAACCTTTTTTTAAATTCAGGCAGGCTTTTTTTTAATGAGTAACTGCTTACAGCAAGCCCTTTTATGGGTGTGTGTGTACTTCATTTTAAATTCTTTTTATTTTTTTAAATTTGCGTATACTGTGAACAATCTGTTGTTTTAATGAGATTTTAATTGTGTTAAAGTTTTACTGAGTCAGTTTTAGCTTATTCTTTTTATGAGCCTTCTTGGGTCCTGCTCCATGAGAAATGTGGCATATAAATGAAATGAAATAAAGAAATACTGTGTGGGGAGAGAATTACCTCTATCTGGATCTGCTAACAGCATTTCTTCCATCACCCTAAGTACTATATAGGATCCCGGTCTTTGTGCTTCAAGAAATGGATCAATGTTTACTACTGATTTAGGGTGTTTTTTGTTTTTTTGTATTCAGACATATTTATTCCAGTATTTCAATATTTATGAAATAATGTGTAAAACATTACCAAACCACCCTACACAAAAAGACTTTCAATATACTGTACATACTTGTGTATAAGTCTAGAAATTTTAGTCAAATAATGACTGAAAAAAATGAGTCACTTTCTCCATGGGTCAATGTAAGTACTGCATTTTAACTCTTATTTAAAAAGGAACCATTCCCTGGTAAAAGAAAAGAGGGTAATCTATCCTAGAAACACTGAAACACCCACGCACCCACACACAGAGATCCATTCAGCCTTTACTATGAGCACAAACAATTATGTCTGCTGGGATTTTGTAAATTATTTGCCATCATTTTCCTTTGCTTCACCTTTTAGATTCCTTGTTACATGCTCCTAGGTTTTACCCTCAATTTATCCACGGGTCATATCAAAATCCATAATTTTGGTCCCAAAACCTGCCCTCAACTTATAAATGAGGTCAACTTATAGTTCAGTATACACAGTAAGTACAGTTTTAGAAGGGGAATTTCATGGAAAAGGGAGGGGGGGTTAATTCCTTAAAATGTTTTGCATATTAGTTTGCCCACTCTGAATATTTAAACAGACTTTATGCATACATACTCATAACACTGTGTTTATAGTTCTGAATTCATTGACAGGAAGCATAACATTCTATTACCTTTTCCAGAGATTTTAATGGCAGGATACGTTGCAGCAATAAAATTACGGCAGTTCGTAGATTCAGCACCTCAAATCCCTACAGGGTAAAGTATGACAAAATATACACAAATACACAAAACCTTCGAGAGTTTATTCAGGTCATCAGATTTAGTCTGCTGGATTTTGTAAAATAGCAAACTAAACAAGAAAGCTCAGCCCAGACATGTATCAAATCTGAATGATATAGGCTCAAAGGCTTGCCATTTTCATGCATCAAGTACGTACATTACTTTCAAAGCACTATTTGTGAACATTAGTTGTTCTGTGACCAGAATAAACTGTAGTAATTAAAAAGTAGGCATCATACATTAATGTACTTTTGTTGCTATTGTTGTTGTGTTCCTTTAAGTTATTTCTGACTTATAGTGACCCTATCACAGTTCTTTTGGCAAGATTTGTTCACAGGTGGTTCCCTGTCTCCCTCTGAGTCTGGAAGAGTATGACTTTTCTGAGGTCACCCAGTAGGTTTCCGTGGCCAAGCAGGGATTCAGTGCCTTATCTCCAAAGCCGAGTCCAACTCCCAAACCACTATACCGCTCTGACTCTTTTACACTGCGTTTAATATTCAGAAGACTATAACTACAATGGACTTTTAAGAAAGCTGCAATTATTCTATAAAAATACGATTCATAGCATTCTAGAGAATTCTAATGAATATAGTGAGACGGATCCAGATTTTGCTTCCTATGGACATACACCATCCATCATGATTTTGATTTAGCAAAGGAATCCTATTGGTGAAAAAGAGAGAACAATTTTTATCAACCTTGCTTCCCTTTACAATCCCTTGTATCTCTCCTCCCCCAAATCTGCTCTGTAGAGTGGAAGGAGCACTGTGGAAGAGTGGGGGAGATGGTATTGGAGGACGCAGAAGGAAGGCAGAATAGCCAAAGACCACCTTCCTTTTTTTTTAAAGAGATGCTTCAATTGGCAGAAAAGAAGCGCCATTCAACACGGTTATCAGAGAGCAACAAAAATTGGTCTGAAATATCTAGATACTAATAATCATTGTATATTTATCCGAGTTTCAGCCCAGAAATCTAAGTAATACTTTCTTGAAAGAAATGGATCTTAACTCTGAGTAGACATTTTTATAATTCATTTGCCCACAATTATTATTTATACAGTGGCATTAGAGAAAGAATAGGCCTCTGAGCTTGAAAGGTGGTGGTTGTTGTACTTGTTGTTGTTGTGTGCCTCCAAGTCATTTCTGACTTATGACCACCCTCAAGCGAAGCTATCCCAGGATTTTCATGGCATATTTCTTCAGAGGGGGTTGCCATTGCCATCCTCTGAGGCTGACAGTGTGACTTCTCCAAGGTAACCCAGTGGGTTTACATGCCCAAGCTGAGATTCAAACCCTGGTCTCCAGAATTTTAGTCCAAATTACATATCCAAATTTGTCATACAGGAAAGAGATGAAAAGGGGAAGAGAGGCTGAAAGGGACAGATAAGGGAATCAAGCGCTATTATTTTCGTTAGAGATATTTAAGTTTAATTATTGCTTAGTTGTTGCTAATGAGGATAAAACAAATTTCATTGCAATTATTGTGTTGTATGTTGTTATTGCAATTGTAACATGTTGGTCTTTTACATATGAGGTGGAAATACAGAATATAGGTAGTTAATAGCATTGTGATACTGCATTCAAACATACCTGTAATTTTGTCCAGTCATTTCACTGCATTCTGACAGAATATAATATTTTTTCCAGTGAATGTATGTCCTGTCCTTTATTTGGTAGCTTGCAACAGTTTGGGAAGTTACAAACCCATTAAAAACGTTACCAATTTCTGTTAGAACTACATTGGATACCACTTGGAAAAAGACATTCCTCATTCCAATTATGGCTTGAGTAAACATGTTTTATGGTATGAATGAAAGATGGTTCATACAAGCGAAACAAACTATTCCAAAATGTGACACGTGGATAACATGAACATTAGCAGTAGCATTTAGCAGTAGGATTGATGCCTATAGTTCTGCAGTTACTCCTTCAGATATTTTCATTCTGTTTTAGAATTACAAGAATTTATCCATTGTTTTGACATTTTTAAATATATGTATGTAAAACATACTTGGAAAACTAGCCAGAATATTTGCTGTTAATTAAATGTACAATATGGACACACAAAATTAAAATTATGTTTGAAATATGGAATCTGGATGTTTTGTTCTGTTATTAGAGCTATTCATCATCAAGGAAAGGATGTTCTTGGTTACTATCCAGGGCAGCTGGCACGGCTTCACATTGCATATCCTCCTGAAGGGCAGCCAAAGTAAGAAAATATTTTGTACCACTCATCACCCCTTAGGTGTTGTAATTGATTACAACATTTTGTCAGTGACATGCAAGTACCTAGAATAGTATGCATATGGCCCTTTTCAGGAAATCGCTATGATGGACAGGAGATACTTAAGTATTTTCCCAAACACCAGACCCATGACTCATTTATTAGACCTGGAAAAGATCTCCTTTTTAAAAAAATACCCTTGACCTATCATATTTTATTACAGATTTATCTGTCATAAATGACATATTTGAACTACGGTACATACTCTTAACTGTCAGGCTTTAAATTTGACTTACAATAGCAAAGAACACTTCATGCATGCATCCAGGGTAATTAAGAAAAAGAAACAGGAAATTCCTCAAAAGTACTCACAGGACACTTGAAAAGGAGCTGGTGTTATTTAAGTAATTAGGCAGCGGGCAAGAGAGTTTTAAAGTTTCTGCTGCTGCAAAACAGATCATAATACACAGAAGAAAGTAGACTCACATATGTGCAAGTTAAGAGACTGCAGGCAGTGACAATTGGAAGGTCAGCAACTTTACGAAAAGTGGAGCTAGTATTGCTGTCAGCTAATCTTAAAAAAGATGAGTCCTCAAACGGAGGACATGTTGGCTAATGGTTGAATCACATGATTCCTCCTGCACCAAATATCTCTGGGTATTTCCTTTCCCCTCTTGGCTCACTATTGCTAGAATTTGATCAGAAATGTAGGCCATTATGTATGTACATGTTATGTCTGATGCAAGAAACTATTTCTGATCTTGAATATAAAACAAAGGACTTCTGGCTAGTATTGAAAGCTATTTATTGTATGTTACAGTAAGCTTCCACAGTAGAATAAATCAATGCCATTTACACTGATTAACTGCAAGGTACACAGCCTCATTTGCACCATTTCAAGATTCTGATTGGGCCAATTTAGTAACAGTAGTTTATTATGAGAGCCTCATGGTAATCCATCATGCTGCTAATGCCTATTAGACTATAGCTAGATTAAAACTGAATAGTCCATTTCAACAGGATATTAGAATAAGCATTTAGATACTTTGCTGCTCTTATTGGGTAGCTTATGTTTTGCCAAGCTGGATATCAATGTGAGATTACTAAACTATTTTATGCCTTTCATGTAGCCTTTTTACAAAACTGCAGCCAATTCCAGTAAAACATGAAACTGTGCCTCACCATGAATATGACTATGTAGCTCTGAAGCAGTATATCCATTACCAAAGGACAAAGAAGAAATTCCATGATTGGTACACACAATCCACATACAGAGAAGCATTCACATTACCATTTTACAAATCAGGTGGGTAAATGTTTAGCTGGCTAATGTATGCAATCTATATGTTTTATTTGGGAAAGGCATCCTAATATTCTAAAAAGTATTATTATGCCTTGATTTGTATATTCCTTTAGTGTGTGTGTGTTGCAGAAGCTTTTCTAAAATGCAGCTAAAGAAAAATATTGTAGGATCTTCGTTTTGAAGGAATAATGTAGGAGATGGCAGGTAGGTTAGATTTTTAAATTTCTTACATGCTTCCACTGAATTCACACCATTTTCCGTAAACAGCTGATAACAGTAAATATAAAAATATAAGAAAAAGCTAGACCAACAGTACCACAGCATGTAGCTCAATTAAAATATAGCAAGGCTCTTAACTGATTTTATTTCTTCACAAAATCAGGCCATTATCCACATGTATTTTCACAGTCAGGCCATGAATATGAATTTACAGGAACTAAGCAGAGCAGTGGAGGACAAGGAGTCTTATAGATGTCTCATTCACAGGGTCACCATGAGTCGAGTTCGACTCAAGGACAATAAACAACAGCAAATGTTTCGCAACAAATCAGGTAAAGCCATCAGCACATGGATTAGCAGTCTACTATCAAATAATCTCTGGTCTGATTATTGATTGAAATTTATTTTACTTAACCAATGGTTAAAGCATTTTAAAAGCTGCCCCCTCCCTTCCAAAAGACATGCTTTCATGAAGTATGTGAAGATTTTTTTTTTCTTCTGTACAAATAGGTCTGGATCTAAAGAACTATAGGATAATTTCCACATGTCCACAGAAGCACTGGACTTGTGTTACTTAGTTCAGCAGTCCCCTAAACCATTTCAAATTGAGAGCTGGGGAGCAAGAAAAGCACTTGATCACATTAATAATAATAATTAATAATACCACCCCTCTGCAAAGCAACCGGAGCGATATACAACTAAATTAAAACAACAGTTAAAAACATTCCCTCAGCCCAATCCCTAACCCTCCCACCCCTTAAAAAACTAGTAGAAAATTAAAATAACAATTTAAACAGCGAGTACAGTAAAATCAAATTCCTTAGGGCAGCAAAGGCAGTGGCTGCAGGGGGCCATAGGCCGGAAAGTTTAGAGCCCGGAAGTTATTCCGGGAAGGCCTGTCAGAAGAGATGCCTATTTACAGCTTTTTTGAAGCTGTCAAGAGTGGTAGTAAGACAGATCTCATCCGGCAGGCCATTCCATAGTCTGGGAGTGGTCGCAGAAAATCCCCTCTGGGAGGTCTGCAACAGCCTAGTCTTCATGGGCTGTAGCAGGTTCCTCCCAGAGGAAATAAGCATGCGGGGGGGGGGAATCATACGGGACGAGGCGGTCCCTGAGATAAGATGGATCCAAGCCATGTAGGGCTTTAAAGGTTAAAACCAGCACCTTGTACTGTGCCCGGAAACTAATTGGCAGCCAGTGGAGAGATTTAAGCACAGGTGTTATGTGCTCACTCCTAGATGTTCCAGCAACTAACCTGGCTGCCATGTTTTGAACCAATTGAAGTTTCCGGGTTAAGCACAGGGGTAGCCCCATGTAGAGTGCATTACAGTAATCCAATCGTGAGGTTACCAAGGCGTGTACTACAGTTTCCAGATCCTTCATGTACAGGAAAGGGTGCAGCTGGCGTATCAGCCGAAGCTGATAGCAGGCACTCCTGGCTGTCGCATTCACCTGATTAGTAATGTGAAGCAACGAATCTAGAAGTACCCCCAGACTGCGAACAGAGTCCTGAGAGTAGAGTGTGACTCCGTCTAGGACTGGGGGTTTTATTCCCAGACCTGGCTTTGGGCCTGTGACTGTACCTCTGTTTTGTCTGGATTTAGTTTCAATCTGTTTTTCCTCATCCAATCCATTACTGCTGCGAGACAGTCATTGAGAGGAGAGACGCCATCTGAAGTCTGAGCCGACGATCTGGTCATGGAGAAATATGAGTGTCATCAGCATACTGATGACACTGCACTCCATGCCTCCGAATGATTTCTCCCAACGGCTTCATATAGATATTAAATAGCATCAGGGACAGAATGGAGCCCTGGGGGACGCCACAAGCTTAATTTTGGAAGAGCAGCTGTCCTCGAGCCTCACCCTTTGGGATCTGCCAGAGAGGAAGGATCGAAACCACCACAACACAGTGCCTTTAATTCCCAACTCCTTCACCCATCCATTGCTGTGTATATATGTGTGTGCGTTTGAAAAAGTCAGATAATTCAGAATAACAGTTTTCTTCAAATTATTTTATGTCCTCTCCCCATTAGTCAGCCCTCCATATCCACAGATCCAACCAACCACAGTTCAAAAATCTTCTCACTCATTCACACACACACACCCAAAAAAGGAAATCTTGATTTTGCCATTTTATATAAGGGATGTCATTTTACTATGCCACTGTATATAAAGAGCCTTGAGCGTCCACTGATTTTGGTATCCACAGGGGTTCAGGTACCAAACTAGTGGATCCTAAAGGCCCACTGTATTTGTTCCCAGCAATCATGTGGCTATAGCAAAGTGATAGACCGCTCGACTAAAAAAAATTCTGTGACAATTTGATACATTTGGTTCCAAGCTAAGATCACAAGTATTTTAACAATCTACTCTTCAACAGTTCATCAATTCAGAATAAGCTGTGGCATGAACAAATTACAAATGAGTTAGGATGAAGTGTAAAAGCTGGAATGAAGTGGAGGGAAAAGCAGCAGCTACAGCAGGATACAATCTACGCTGCATTCAGAAGAGGGATGAATAAAAATAAGTTCATGGGAAATATTGTGTATACAGTAATTATGTATAGGATGGAGAATAAATAATGGATCAATTAATTTGCAGGGAGCAAGAGTCAATATGTTTTGTTCTTTTAAATTACAGACAGTGCTGAGGATAGGTACCGCCCAAGAACTGAAGCTGAATCACTGTCAGTCTGGAAAAGTGTTTCTGCCAAGAGGGACAAAGTTAAACCTTCATTTATGGGAGCATGAGAAATTATTTCATCTAGCATTTCCAACGAGCAACATGGAAGATCCTTTTCAAGATTGCTTCTGTCAAAACAACTAGAGACTACTGCTAAGAATATATGGATGCTGTGGCAGTTTTAAGAACAGTCTGTGTGGCTTTGAATCCTTTGAATAATTAATGAGGAAACAACTTTAAAGTAGTAAATATCAAGATGAAAGACAAAGCTATAGTAAAATAATAATCACATACAGCACAAAGGTGGAATGTACATTTTTATAGAGTTCAGAGGGTTAGCTACTACAAACAGGAAGCCTCTTTACAAAGATTACAGCAACTGCCATTACAAAATCTAGGAATGAGCATCCTCCTTTTTACTTCATTATCATTTCATAGCTTTACTTTGCAGGGATTTCTCACCAGCTTCCTTTCCTTCTATATAGAGTATTAATTCTGGAATTGGTGCATGTACCGTACATATTGCTCCTGTCAGAAATTTTGTTGCAGGAAAAAATAGTTCAGTGTACTTAATAATAATCCATGTTATTAGCACCACTTCCCTCCCCATTACTCTGCCTATTTTTTCATCTAATTACACAAGTGTAGTACAGAAATGAACAAGTAAATACTTTGCATATGTTTTTATTCTGACAGTTATGTTTGTTCATCTGCCTCCAAGCATCAAAAAATGGACTAGAATCTCCACCAGTAGAATGACCTAAACCAAGTTGTACTGCTAACTTCCCAAGTAGCACTTGCAGAGCAGACGACTGCATTATTATGGTACAATTTGGACAAAAGAAGCATGGACCAATACCACATAGTAAATGATTGATGTAACCAAGGAATGAAAAAAATATATTCCCCATTTTCTAAAATCACAAACAAAAAGCCCTTTACCAGTCAGTGTTTTATACTGGCAAAATATGATGAACATGCTCCCAGAATACAGCATGGCAGGGCAGGTTATATTTATTCACAACTGTCCTTCATACACATCCTTCATACACATCCAAGCTGTAAGGATTATGTGAGTATGCCAGGAATCCCACCCCCCCAGGCACCCCCCAGGATTTTATGATTCACATGAGTAAAGAAACAGAATCTTCTTATCAGAGCAAAGCTACTTCCACATTACACTGTAGCTGCCAAAAAACAAAAAGCCAGGCAGAATGGCCATGCTGGAGAAACTAGAGACAAAATGCTTTAGTAAAATTATCTTCATTTTTGTATAATGCTGCAAATCCTGTTCTTTTTACACAAAGCTGAGCTTTTATTGTTGAAGATTGGGATAGTGATCTCCATATTTAGCATTATAAAACAAACTCATACTCTCTAAAAGAAGAGGCTTCCATAGGGGAAGTAATTCTCTGGAAAAGGTTGAAGGACTTAGTTTGGTCATTTATGCTGAAAAATCTAGCTGTTCTGTAGTACAGAAATGTTTTTCATAATTTTCAAAAGGACTCTAAGAGATACACTGTGATTGTGTGCCTTCAAGTCATTTCTGAGTTATGATGGCCCTAAGGCAAACCTATCACAAGGTTTTCTGGGGCTGAGAGCTTGTGACCCACCTAAGGTCACCTAGTAGGTTTCCATGGCCAAGCAAGGAACTGAATCCTGATTTCGAGTCATAGTCCAGTGCTCAAACCACTACACCACATTGGCTACATACATAGATACGTGTATAGCCTGTATTAGGGTATACTGTAAAGGGGGGATTTGTATTTTAGTTTGCACACTGGAGCAGAAAAACAATCACAGAAGGAAGTTCTGCTGCATCAGACCAAGGACTCATCTGGTCCACCAGCCTATTTCTCATAATAGCCCATCAGATGCACAGCTGGGATATAAGAGCAACAGATATTTCTCACTTTGTTCCATGCCAACTGGACTATACAACCTTGATTCATGCTTTGCTGCGCACAGTAACAGAACACCAGACTTGAAAGCATGGATAATGTTACAACAGTCAATAGGCAGCAAAGGAAGAAAGTAGAAAAGATGAACAAATGGAGTAAGAGAAACATAATTTCCCCTTGTGTTCTATGTAAATTCTAGGAATTAAATCCAAAAAGAAAGAAAAAATACATCAGAACTAATCCAGTAAAGGAGACCAATTACAATTAAATGCAAAAACCTGAATAGGGAGAGTATCAAAGGATCCCCCTAAAACCTTATTCAGAATCAAAACACAATAAAACTACTCTAAACCTCACTGTTGTGTTCTTTTTAAAAAGTTTTCAGCAGTCAGAAAATAAAGCTCAGTACAACAGGGGATAACTGGCTGAGAAGCATCAGATCAATTCACTGTCCTGATTTTAAAAAAATAAGTCACAAAATTGAAAAAAAAAAATAAGGGCCATATTATTTATGTGCAGGAGCTTTGAGTAGATATTGTTCAGGCAAGAAATATTAGGAAGAAAAGAAAGCATTTGTACTGCCTTTTAAGATGAAATGAAACCTTGGTTTTCTAATGTACCCCTGGGTATATATTGAGGCAATTTAAAATTTACATGAACTTGGAAAAAAATATAGGCCACATATTCTTAAGGCTTAGAGATAATAAGCAGGGGCTTTTCAGGGAGCATAGGAAGCTACAAGGAGGACTGCAACTAGAAGCCCATCCCTTATATGAATAGACATCTAGTTGTACAACTCTAATATATGCCATAATCCCTTATTTTTAAAAAATCATAGCTAGCAAAGGGTTAGATCATCTTGGATTAGCTGTTCTTAACCAGCTGTATATAGCAACAAAGTTATGTATGGTAAATAACTGAAAATATCCCAAGTAAATTGGGAGACAAAGATTTTGTAAAAATTTACTCAAGCAGCACACAAGCAAGAAATCCCAGTTTTAGGCTGCATCCACACTGCAGAACTAATCCAGTTTGAATCACTTTAGGTGCCATGCCTTTATCCTATGGATTCCTGGGATCTGTAGTTTGTTGTGGCACCGGAGCTTGCTGACAGAGAAAGCTAAATGTCTCACAAAACTATAGTTTCCAAAATTCCATAGCATTGAGCCATGGCAGTTAAAGTGGTGCCAAACTGGATTATTTCTGCTGTGTGGATACAGTCTTAAAGAGACATTTTGGCACCATGTTTTTCATTTATCTTGTTTGGAAGATCAAGCTTCTTTCCACAGAAATACAATGAACACCTTTTCTGATTATAAATTGGCTACCTACACTCAAATTCAATCGTTATCCATACGCCACTTAGATTGTTTTACTCTAATTGTCTTAAAAGCTTATAACCAGTGAGTTTCCTTGTTCCCCTTCATTAATCATCCTATTGCGTCTTTTTCTCTCATGTTTTAAAAAAATTAATTACAAAATAAAATTTCATATAGAAGAAATACTAGATAATATAATGTTAGAACACAGATATCTTAGAGATTTGAAAAGAATGGATCACAAAGAATGTAGTACAAAATTACTAGCCCAACACCTGTTCCTCTATGCACTATTGATACTAGTCTACAATTTACTGCTAACTTTCCCAGAAAGTGAGGATGGTATTTTCACAGAAAAATATTTCAATTCCTTTCCCCATGCCCAATGTTTCACCAAAGAAAATTCATAAAATTATATTTTGTTAAGAGTTCAGTATCATAAACTTTCAGAACTCAAGAACACCAATAGAGTGATGAAAATGCAATTACAGATATGAGCAAAGTTGAAATGTTATTGACTTCCTATATCCCACAGCTGGGCAATGATAAATCTGACACTTTTAAATCAAGGAACACTGTAGTTTGTGTAATGTGGTATTAAAACTAACTAGCAGGTTTAACCTCTTAAGAAAATTTCACCTAATAAAATATACTGTGTGTACTGTGTGCAGTTCTGGCTCTCTCTCTTTAAAATATCACTGAAATAAACTAAGGTATAGAAGGATTTCTCTATAAGAAGGAAGTGAAATGCCAGCATTCAACTCAGAAAGTAATGCTCATGAAATAAAAGTAGATCATGAATTGTTGTAAAAGTTAAAGAATGTAATAATGATAAATGTTACTTACACTCTGCAGTAGGAAGAGCTGAGTTAAATTGGTCAAGTTAACAGATATGCAATACAATTAAAAGAAAAGCTTTTTGCAAACCATAAATATGATGTGCAGAATCTGGTGTCCTGAGAAATTATCAAAGATGTATTCAGATAT
Source organism: Urosaurus nigricauda (assembly GCA_034509955.1). NCBI lineage: Eukaryota > Metazoa > Chordata > Lepidosauria > Squamata > Phrynosomatidae > Urosaurus > Urosaurus nigricauda. Next base: position 320,272,846 of record JAOEGL010000001.1, read on the forward strand.
GTTTTAAAATAAATTACTGTTAAGGTACTACTTTAAGTGGCTATTTATCTAGGATATTGTGTTTATTCTCAAGGAACAAAACTACGCAACGTCTGTCCATCTTCCAAAATCCTCATACTTGATGAATTTTGTAATCGATTGAGAGGTTGATACCTACTATGAATGATCATTCAAGGAAGGCTGAAGGGACAATCCACAACCATTGGGATATTTCCTCACACCAGCTGTCCAAGGCAAGGGATCAAAATTTCAAATCCATTTAAACCAGTGCCTTGTTTTCTCTCCCCTTCAGTTTGTTACATAGACTTGCATGCTTTTATTCTTCAGTTAATCAAAGAAAGAGTTAAGAGTGTGTGTGTGTTTACGATTATAGCCATGGGTGGGGATGGTTAGCTCCTTCAGCCTTCCTTGAATTATCATTCATGGTAGGTATCAATCTCTCATTTTCAGAACAGCTAAAGGAGCAATCCACAGCCATTTGGATATACCCAAGTCAAATCCCTTAATGGTGGGAGTGGCAGCCTGTTTCCTTAACATCTGCTTGTAAAACAATTTGCGCAAAGGCTGCCTGTCCTGCATTAAACTTGTTCAATTTATAATGTCTGATAAATGTTGATGATCGCTTCCATCACCTACTTTACACACTTTGTCCCATGAAGACATTACTCTGAATGTCGTTGTTGTTGCCGTCAGCTTTGTTGAATGGGCCCACGCATGCTGTGGTCTTGCAATGTGGGAGTAGTCACAGCACAGGTAAATACAGCTTTTCAACCATCTGAAAATCATTGGTTTAGTTGCTTTGAACTGTAAGGTTCTAGGATGAAAAGAAACAAATAAAGAAACCTTCACTGCCTCCTAACATCCAATGGATGCCATTTCTCCAGTGGATGTGTTGGATTTGGGCAAACTGTCAGTTCTAATGTCTGACACATACTTGTGTGCAACATATACTCTGGAAGAAAGGATGGACATAATTTGTGTTTCTCAAATCTGCACAGTTAGAGTTCACTGACCAACATTTCCTCCTTGCCAATGTACAGTTGGCCCTCGGTATCCACAGGGGAGCCATTCTGGACCCCGTGTAGATACCAAAATCCACAGATGCTCCACTTCCATTGTCCCTAATGGCAGCACAATCACACAGCCCCACCACCATTCGGGACAATGGGACTTCGATGGCAGTGTGTCCTTGGGCTGTGCAGCCATTAGAAAGAGCCCCCATTGTCCCCAGTGGCAGCACATGCATGCAGCCGTGCTGCTGGGGACAACAAAGGCTGTCCCCAATTGTGGCATGCGCCAACATTGGACTTTCCATCCATGGATACTCAAATCAATTCTAATTTGCTATAAGAAATGACATTTTAAAAATCATTAAGCCTCACAAAGTGATACAAAAGGACTTTTTGTCAAAGTACTCAATACCAAGTTCAAATCTCATGTAGAGAATCTATGAACAGTTGGCTGAGGTTGTGAAGTCACTCTTCTCAAAAATCTCTTGACATGATGATGGGTAGATAACTGCTTCCTTCATATTTGCTATCAGCAGATAACAAAGCAGCAACCTGCCTCTTTAAAGTATTAGTTCTTAGACTTGTTGTCAATTTCCCTCTGAAAAAGATCACCACCTGTCTGAAACTCTTCCATTAACACTGAATTCTGCTCATGCTACAGTACCTCCAAAATGCCTTCCCAGTGGTTTCATATATTCTCTGCATCAACACCTGTCCAGGCGCTAAAATTCTGGTCAACACTGGCTCAGTGTATCCCTGTTGCCTTAACTTTCTCACTCAACCACCATGCAGTTATGATTTAACCACTGTGGCTTGGGGTGTTAAACTGGACCCTGATTTAACAGATCTGGTCTTTCTCTCTATCTCTCTCTCTTTCTGTAATTTTGGAAGCAGACAGAATGCATAAATTAGTCCCTTTGGTTATTCCACTGCTAATGCATTGTGTCCTTTTCTACTTGGGCTTTCATTGTTTGAAAATTATCTTTTTATTTTGAAATTCTGAGCAGATGGCAAAAAGATCTGGCACAGATTTTCCATAGTAGTTCTGTAAGTTGAGTACTTCCTGGTTCAAATTGTACTTTCCTGATTGAATTTTGTTTCTGCTTAAGTAGTTCACTATTTAAAGTTCCTCTGAAATATACTGCTGTTAACGACTTCTGGACTAGTTAGAACCTCTTTTGTGCTTCTCCCTTCATCTTGCTCAGATAATCCGTGACTGACCTGGCCTGGACTGACTACCCAACAACTCTTAAGCACCAACCACCTGGTTCCTCAGGCATTTGCTGACTTGCATTCACAACACCCAGGCACACCTGCTGTCAATCCCCTCCTGCTCCTGTGCAAGCTAGATAAGACCTCCCAGAAACCATCTAGCTGAACAGAGCTGCCACTATGTACTGATTTAACATACACATTCCACATGCACTGTGCTTTCTGTTTGTCTCTGCAGATAAACATACACACCTACTATGAAAGGAGTATGAAAGTATACTTTGAAAGAAAGGCTTTATTCTAACTAAGACATATACATTAGCAAAAATATTTCTCTTTATGAAAGGGACTTAGACATAGACTTATAGAAATTACTAGTTATGGAATAGTCTAGATCAGTTGACTTCCATGATCTCCAACTCTTCTCTGACAATGACCCTCATAAAAATGAATCTTTAAAACTAACATCTCATTAGCCCTTTGTTACCTGCAGTGAGGAGTCTACTCCTCAGCTGTGTTGACTTGCTAATAGGTCCCCATTATCACATCTGCTTATGGGTTTGTAACAAAAATTCCCTGACAGATTTTAACACCACTAACCTGACTCCCCTCACCTCTACTAAATTTATAGTATTCTTCTCTGACTGTCTATTCTCCCTGGACTACCTGACCCTGATGATGGGTATCCCATCCAAAAAGACTTGCATCTTTTATTATCTCATTTTTTGCTTTTTAGGAACAAATAAAGTTCCCTTGTACAAATCGCCTGGTTTCATGTACTGAAGTAAATCCCTCCTTACTTTCATTGGTATAATCATAAGGACATGTCTTTCCTTTATTGACTCTAAAATGGTCTCATAAAAACTTGCAATTTCCTTGTGTGAAACCTTGCCTACAAAACTGAATAGTTTAAACTAATATTTCTAGCACTCTTGCAAAATGCATATGATCTACTGTCTTAATATTTTTCAATTGTATTACTTCCTTCATTAGATTTTGTTTCCTTTCCTTGGAAAGGGAGACACACCCGCTCAGTGCATTTATTTTTTTTTACCTAAGTGACTTAATATTCATGTAGTTGTCAACTGACTCTTCTTGAAATTTATTAGGAACCCCTAAGTCTGTAAAACGTAACGCTGGACTAAGGGTGTGTGTCCTGCCTTCTATTTGCACCTGGCTTTCAGCAAAATATCATCCAAATGCAACATATGCTTCAAAAAGGCTATCAACACAATTAGTACTTTGATGAAAACGCTAGGCACAGATACCAGGTCGAATGGAAGAGACGTGAATTAGTAATGACTGCCATTGTAGTTGATCCTTAAATTGTTTCTGCAGCTCCAATGCATAGGAGCATGCAAATATGCTCCTTTCAGTTCTACCAAGAATAGAATCATAGGCCCGTTTTAGACGGGCAAAAAGGGGCATTTTAAGGGCTAAAAAGCCCGCCTTTAGGGTTAGGGAGGGCGTAGCGTTTACACCCTCCCTAGGCCTAAAGCGCATGGACGCCGCCATTTAAAGATGGCGGTGTCCATACAATGGCGCTGCAAAGGCGTCATCACGTGCGCAGCATTTTGACGCATTGCGCACGTTATGACACTTTTGCGCCGCGGGAGGGCGCCAATCGCGCCCTTCCCGCGGCGCAAAAAAAGAGCTCCATTTCAGAGCTCTTTTCTTGCGGCGGGTCTTTGCCGCGGCCTTTAAATGGCCGCGGCAAAGACCCAGGGAGAAAGGGGCCGCAGCGGCGGCCCCTTCCTCCCTTCAGCTCCGCCGAGGGAAGCGGGGTGCAGCGGGTGCCGAGCACCAGCTGCACCCCGCTTGGAGGCCGCGGGGAACCGGCAGTTTGCCGGTTCCCCGCGGCCTCCAAAAGGGGCGGGATGAGGCCTTGAGGCTGCCTGTGCGGCAGCCTCGGCATCATCCCGCCGCTGAAAAGGGCGAGAATGGACCGCCCCTTTTGGGGCGGTCTAAAAAGCCCCATAGAGTTGGAAGAGACCACAAGGGCCATCCAGTCCAACCTCCTGCCATGCAGGAACTCCCAATTAAAGCATACCCGACAGATGGCCATCCAGCCTCTGCTTAAAGTCCTTTAAGGAAGGAGACTCCACCACCCTCCGAGGGAGTGTGTTCCACTGTCAAACAGCCCTTACTGTCAGGAAGTTTCTTCTAATGTTGAGGTGGAATCTCTTTTCCTGCAATTTGTATCCATTGTTCTGGGTCCTGGTCTCTGGAGCAGCAGAAAACAAGCTTGCTCCCTCCTCAATATGACAGCCCTTCAAATATTTAAACAGGGCTATCATATCTCCTCAATCTTCTTTTCTCCAGGCTAAGCATCCCCAGTTCCCTAAGGCATTCCTCATAGGGCAGGGTTTCCAGACCCTTCACCATTTTAATCGCCCTCCTTTGGACACGCTCCAGTTTCTCCACATCTTTTTTGAATTGTGGTGCCCAGAACTGGACACAGTATTCCAGGTGGGGCCTGACCAAAGCAGAATAGAGTGGTACTATTACTTCCCTTGATCTAGACACTATTCTCTAGAATGATTTGTACTGTCTCCATCTTCAATTTTCAACATTGTACATACCTATTGAAGTAGTTTAAGTACAAGACAGGTCTGTGCCCCCATTTTTTTGGGACCATAAAGAAAACAGAGTACTCCTTTGAATTTCTGTCAGGACAGGACCCATTCTATTGCCCCAATCTAAATTGTTATATTTTTATTGCTATTATCTCACTCTTGATTTTGCTTTTTGCAACTGGTGATAGAACATATATACCCTTCAGTCTTTTTGTGAAAATTGAATTATACCCTTGAAGTACTTGAAGTACCCATTTGTCCATAGTTAGTTTTCCATAAATGACCAAAGTGAAGTAATCTTCCCAGCTTGTCTTCTTGCTTGCTGTTGACCTTGTTGCCTAAAGTGACACCTTACCTTATTCCATTGTTGCTTCAAATTTCTTAAAGTCTCTTCGTTTTTGAGAAACCCTTTCTCCTTGAAAAGTAGCAGTTTTCTCCCATAAATATTTCCTGTCTCAGCTCCTTTTTTGAATTGTAGGTAGGTAGCTTCTTGTCTTTTCCTTCCATCAAACCTTTCTCTAAAGCTTTTCCCTAAAATAACAACTTTCCGTTGTAGGGAGTCTCCACCAAATGGCTCTGACTTTTGGTCAGCCTCTCAATGTTTTAGCCACAGAGATCTCTTACCAAGCATAGACACTGTAATGGAATGTGCTGCAAATAGCACATATCTTGCTTTAGCCATATACTGAAATACCTTAATTTGCATAACACTCTGAATTGTTCAAACATTTACATCTTCCAAACTTAGGATTTCCTGAACCCATAGACTGCTAGCCCTGGTTTAACATGGAAATTGTAACTGATGCTCTAGGGACTGAATCCTCATAAGATCTTCTAAAAGCTGGATCTATTCTTTTTTTCATCTACATCTTTAAGAATGTGTTGTCTTCCTGAGAAACAATAGCATTTGCAAACTGATATACAACAATCAACCAATGCCAATTGATCCACTCCTTTTTTCTCAAATGTATATAATTTTTATCATTCTGGGAGTCTCTTAGAATTAAGAGCGGTCTCCTATTTTCTGAATCCATTAACTCTCACACAGGTATGTCTAAATTTGGGGAGGGGGGTGGTAGCACTGATGCAACTTTCCTTTTCTGTACACTCACCTTGCTCTGGAACTTGAAAACCTAAAGTAACATTTTTCTAAGCAATCCTTTAAAGTTGTCCAAATCAAATAACATACTCCTGTTTTGATCCTAATCTGACGATTCTAGACCATCGAAACCCACAACTCTCTACTCTTATCATCCATATGCTTAAAAATTCCTCTTTTGTCATCTCTCTCTCTCTCTTTTTTTTTTTTTGGTCTAGATTTTTTTTTACTTAAGGCATCTGTAAAGGGAAACATGCTTTGATTTTTCCATGCATTTTCTTAGTTTCTCTGTAATTTTTTTGATTAGGTTGCTGAGTTTTTCTGTTAACTGGTGCTCTTGAGAAACTTCCTGGCCATCAGACTTTTCACCTGCTCCCAACAGACCTTCTAAATTCATTAAGTATGCATTGCCATCATTTCTGAAATTCATTGTTGTAAAATTAGATTGAGAAATCAATTTCATTGTTAATCAAGTTATACAAATTCATTACAGTTGAAATATTTTGATCATTGAAAGTATTTTGAATGCTTTTTTTCCATTTCTTTTTTCTATTTCTGCATCAATTCTTTAACTAAGCTTTTTATTGGAGAGATATCATGAGCTTGTTGCTGAACCTCATCACTGGCAAGGCATTAACCAAACAGCAAGCTTGTACCTGAGTCTGAGTCTGGGAGAACACCTTAGCCAAGAAAACTTTTCCTGACTCTCAGCCATGCAGCTTGAGTTTAAAAACACATTTTTCATCTGGCATTTGCTACTGCTTCACTGCATATGCTCTGGCTGTTACTCAAAACATACACATGTGCATTTGAAGTCAGACTTCTCTGAATGGGTGGGAACTCTATTCGTTTCTGTCCTTCCTTTCTGCCTAAACTCATCCAATTCATAATAATAATAATAATAATAATAATAATAGGATTTATTTCTATTCCATCTTTTCTGGTGGGGAATCAAAGCAGATTACAGCAATCAAGCAAACAGCTTCATTTATATACCGCTTCATACTGCCTAAGCAGTGTCTAAGCAGTTTACAACTGTAAGCTACTTGCCCCCAACAATCTGGGTACTCATTTTAGCGACCTCAGAAGGATGCAAGCCTGAGTCAAACTTGAGCCCTTTTGCTGGTATTGAACTCGCCACCTTATGGTTTTGAGTGAGTGGCTGCAGTACAGGCATTTAACCACTGCGCCACCAGGGCTCTATAATGGATTAATGGATTATTAATAATTATAGCGACAAGAAGGCAGGACTAGACTTAAGATGTCCATTTCTTCCTCTTGCATGGCATGGGATTGGACTGGATGGCCCTTGTGGTCTCTTCCAACTCTATGATTCTATGATTCCTTTGGGGAGATAATGTTGGTAATTTTCTCTTTATTTTTATCTTTCTTGTCTTTCTTCAACCTTCTCCAAGTGCTTTTCCAACCTTCTCCAAGTGATCTTCCCTCCGTTTCAGTCACTAAATGTTAGAAAAAAATTCTTCAGGACATACTCTGACACCTGTTCAGAGATATTCCACTGAATGACCAACTGAATGGATGAACTATGTTTGTTTATAATATCCTGTTCTGCAGCTTACACACGTGCAGCTAACTGAGAAGCTTCAGTACTGATCTCATTATCTGGTAGCTTTTTCCTTTCCCTGATAGGATACAGAGAACTTCCCCATCCTCATCTGGATCTGATTTTTGCCTCTTTTTCCTTTAAGTTCCCTTGCCAATTGCATGTTTATTTTTCTCCAACTATAGTCTAATTTTAATTTTAGAGAGAGAGAGAGAGAGAGAGAGAGAGAGAGATATTCTCAACCAGCTAGCAAGGCAGGAGAAGAAAAAATGAAGGGAAGAGAAAAGCCAGCAACAGTTTAAGCACATTTAGGATTTTGGTCTGCTGTCTTGATGGGATGGTGTGAGAGAATATCCCAATGGTTGTGGATTTCTCCTTCAGACCTCCTGCAGAGCCATACATAATGTATTGATTAATAATGGACTGAATGAGGGGGAAATGAAATGCTAACTTTTAAAAAGAATTGATGTACTTCTTACAGTAGTGAGCATAACACACATCCAATGTTTTCAGTATTTTCATTTATAAATTAAATTGTTCCAATGCATACATATTAAACACCCTTCCAAACTACCAGCTTATCATTGTAGTTTTAATAAAAACTGTAACAAAAGTTTATGGGGTTTTTTTCATCGTTATAAAATCATCCCTCTCTTTAATCACACACTACATGAGCAGCCATACAGGGAACAACAGCTTTAGGAGTATAAATGAGGATGTAAAACTCTGTGCAAAACTGCATTAATTATTTTAAGCATCTAAAAATTTCAGAAAGTAACACCACCAAAAGCTGAGAGACAATAAAGACAAATGGTCACGTAATACAATCTCAGATTTTGAGAGAAATTGTTGGGACAAACATATCAAATAATAATAATAATAACAATAATCTGGTGGCACCTTGACAAATAGTAGAAATCATGATAAATGCCCTGGAATTCATGAGGTTGTAAGAAAAAAAATGATACTTAAAGTGTTTATAGCAGGAAGAATAGTTTTTTCAGACCATCTCTAGCGCTCTTTTGCACACCAGGTCCAACTTTCCAAAAATCATTACTTATTGAGCTAAGGATAATAGATATAACAATGAGCAGTCTCTGAGGAGTGTGCTTTCTTTTCTTCCATTTATTCACCATTTTTAGAAGAGCTGGATCATTGACTCCCTGGATTTTCCTACTCCAATCCATTTAACTGCAAAAACAAAAAATATTTCTTGGGTAATAATTTGAAGAAATGATCATCATATGATACCAAAGATACCTTTGAAGTCTCTCAAAATTAGAAACTTTCCTGTAAAACAGGTCACTTTTCTTCACCTTTCATGTGATTCCCTGCTCCTTAATACTGTTGTTGTTGTGTGTCTTCAAGTCAGTTCCTTATCACACTACACTGATACAGTGCTATATTCCACTATCTGCCATGGCACCATCCTATGGAATCCTGGGATTTGCAGTTTATGGAGGGGCATTTAGAAATCTCAGCCAGGGACTCCCTTGGACCTCGCTAAACTGCAAACTCTAGAATTCCACAGGATGGTGCCATGACAGTTGAAGTAGAATATAGCACTATAGATCTAGCAAATAGCAATAACAAGTACATTTTTATACCAGTTATCAGTGCACTTAAGCAGTCCCTTAGCAGTTTACAATGTGTAAGCCAACTGCCCCCAACAAGCTGGGTGCTCATTTTAGGAACTTCAGAAAGATGCCAGGCTGAGTTGACCTTGAGCCCCTGGCTGGTATTGAACTCACAACCTTGCGGTTTGTGAGTGACTGGCTGCAGTACAGGCATTTAACCACTGCACCATCTATCTCATTTCTGAATTAAGACAAATGTAAGGCACACCTTAGGGGATGTGGTGGCTCAAGTGCTTAAGACACTGACTGTTGATTTCAAGATCAGCAGGTTGGCAGTTTGAGGCCAGGTGCCGCATGATGGGGTGAACTCCCATCACTAGTCCCAGCTTTTGCCAGACTAGCAGTTCGAAACCGTGCAAATGCAAGTAGATAAATAGGTACCACTCTAGTGGGAAGGTAAACAGTGTTCTGTGCAATCATGCTGGCCACATGAATACAGAGTAGATCTGACAATGCTGGCTCTTTGGCTTAGTAATGAAAATGAGCACCACCCCCTATGGTTGAACGATGTGACAGCCTTGTCAATAGAGAATATCTTTACCTTTTAATGGAAACTTATCATGGGGTTTTCTTAGCAGAATTTATTCAGGGGGATTTGCCCCTTGCCTTCCTCTGAAGCTGAGAGACTGTGACTCACCCAAGGTCACCCAGTAGCCTTACATGCCCGAGAGAGGATGAAAACCCAGGTTCTCAGAGACCTAGTTCAACATTCAAACCTCTACATCCTGCTGGTTCTTACTTTAATACTGTGGTGTTTCCCTATCCCTTGATGCTAGAGTTTTTAAAACAGTTCTGCCAAGGATTACAGAACTGATCCAAGAGAAATTTTTGGTTTATGTGGTTTAAGTGTTGGACTACAACTCTGGAGACAAGGGTTTAATTCCCAGCTTGGGGAATTACAGAGTGACCTTGGGCAAGTCACATGCTCTTGGAAACAACTGGAAGGCACACAAATAAATAAAACTACTAATTTTGCCAGCCTTTGCAAAATCGAATTAGATATATTAGATATGTAGATATATTAGATATGTACCATTAAAACAATCCCACCCCAAAACAGAAAATTTATTAACTGTATTTTTAACTCAAGTGTGGAGTTGTGAAATATTGCACTTATCAACTGATGAAACTCACATACTTGCAAAGCAAAGGTTGGACTACAATCCAAAACATCTAGATACTAATTTTTACTAGTGAACGGTATTGTCAGGACATGGATCCCCAGTTACTCAGAGAGTTTTAAAATGCCTGAAGGTAAAACAACTCCCTCTTTCAGAAGTGCAATCTCTAAAGCAATCTAGAAGAAAGTAAACCAATGTACAGTGGACCCTTCCTATCTGCAGGAGTTCAGTTCCAGGACCCTTCTTGATGTTCAGGCCCCATATGGTTCAATGGTGGTGATGTACATGCTGGCAGCTCAGTGTATCTGCATGGACACTCTCTCATTGAATAATATGGACATGCTGATCTACAGGCAGTGACATTTGTAGATCAACAACCATCAATACGGAAGGTCCATTGTATATAGAAACAGAAATGTTATTGAGACAAGCTAATTCTAACCTTAAACTGTTTAATTCTTTTTAAGGGGGAGAATACTTTGTATACACTGTGTATTATTTTAACATTGTAAGCTGCTTTGATTGTTTTAACAAAAAGCAGGGTAGAAATGAAAGTTTTACTTATTTTTTATTTAAGCTTGGGAAGCCAAGACCTCAGATTTCTTGGCGTTTTCTCATGTAGAATGACGAACAGGTAGAGGCTGCTTCTAAAAACTGGTAACTATATATACTATTGTGGAGTTGAAGGCTTTCATGGCCGGCATCCATAGTTTTTTGTAGGGCTTTCAGGCTATGTGGCCATGTTCTAGAAGAGTTCCTTTCTGATGTTTCGCCAGAATCTGTGGCTGGCATCTTCAGAGAATGTTTGCCTGGAAAAGGATTGGATATATATATCCTGTGTGACCCTGGGAAGGGAGGAGTGATTTGCAAATGTATTGATCTGTTGCTAATGGCAGTCCTCAGGGTGGGAGAATGTGCAAAAGAGGATTAATGTCTGCTAATTAGTGCTCATTGTCTGCTGGGAATCCCCTGACCCGAGGCTGTTTCTCATTTGCATTGGTTGAGTCTTAACCTTGCTGTTCTTCAGGACTGGTAGCCAAGCCTTGTTTACCCTCAGGGTTTCCCCTTTCCTGTTGAAATTGTCCAGGTGTTTATGGATTTCAGTGGCTTCCCTGTGCATTCTGACATGGTAGTTGTTGGCATGGTCCAGAATTTCAGTGCTTTCAAACAGCATTTTATGCCCAGGATGGTTTACAGCATGTTCTGCTACTGCTGATTTTCCAGCTGACCCAATCTGCAGCGTCTTTCATGTTCCTTGATTCTTGTTTACACACTGCATTTGGTGGTCCCTATGTAGACCTGTCCGCAGCTGCATGGAATGCGGTAGACTCCTGTGGCTGTGAGAGGGTCATTTACAAACCCAAGACTATGACAGAGGCATTATAAATACAGTAAGCAGTAGTACTCTTAATCAGGCATCTCATTTGAATGTCTTCTGCTTGTAATAAAATAGGAAACATATAAATCTACTTTTCTTACCTGGAACACCGAGCTCCATTTCTATAAACCGAACGTAGTTTTGAGCGTTTACAGGCAATTCATCAAATGTCCTTGCATTTGATATGTCTGTTTTCCATCCTGGGAACGTTTCATACTGAACTTCCACTTTATTTAAGACTTCTTGGTTTGCTACAGCAACAAAACACATAACTGTAATTTACTGTTCACAGTGATAACAGACTAAATCAATAATGCAATTAAAAAACACTGCAGCTTCAAGTCACTAATGGAATAAAAGGCAATGAATTTATGACTTTTATTTTCTTTAAAGCTTAACTTACAGAAACAGTTGATACAGCTTGCAATATTTTTAATCTTACAAAATCCACCATAAAAGTAGAATGAAGAAGACAGAAGATTGGATGTAAGATCCATCCCAGGAACAGACTTAGTGTAATTACATACAAGGCCATCCCAGTGATAGTCACAGGTGAGAAAAGGAAATTCCTATTCCTATTGGGCTAATTCCTATTTGTAGTTTGCAAGGTGAGTCAAGAACAAAATAATTAAAATAGCAAACTCAAGCCAATTTACTTGGAAGGAAACTTAATTCTGCACAATAGAACTCAGTGACTTAACTGGGACTTCTTTCTGAATACATACATACAACTTTGTACTCTGACTATATGTATTCTAAGACCGAATAACAATATCAAAAATTATAAAGTTTCCATTTAAAGCAAGGGTGGGAATCATGTGCCCTTCCCCCATCTAGGATTGTAAGGCCCAGTAGTAGAAATTGCCAGCATAGCCACTGATGACAAAGGGTGGGAACAGAATTAATTACAGGATAATTATTCTAAATTGATGGGATACTTCTAGCTGCAACAATACCACTGCACTAGTTTTACATTTAGAATATGAAAATGCACACTCACATTTGCACTCACCTGGAAAATGAGGTATGATTTTATTATCTAGTTTGTAAGCAACACCAACTTTAATTTCTGGAAATACATCCAAAATATCCAATTTGGTAAGAGCCAATCTATTTTAAAATAAGATATTGACACTTTAGTTATATACAGACCACTATAAACTAGATTTCAAATTAGACATAACTTTTTTTAAGATATAAATTTAGTTTTAAGGCAAATATAGTACTAATCGTTTAAAATATATCATCACTAAAGTCGGTACATCAGTCAATAGCTCAGTCAAATATTGTCCATTGACTATCTCCTTGGCTGCAGTCAAATATTCCATGACATGAAGAGTACCACTCTGAGTGGATGTTTATTTTTACAGCTGATTTTAAGAATGCTCATTTCGCTTGTTGGTTTGGTTATTTGCTTTAATTTGCTATTCTGAAATTAAACCCAAGATTAAAAGCAAAAAGAACAATGTATTGAATCATTCGCATTTACAGAAACATTAACTAACATTGCTGTAAGTTTTTAAAATAATAAGTTGTTCTAACTCACATCCAGGCCACTACTGACTTGAGACACTGGTTCATCTTTCCTCCCCATACCCAAGAATCTCATAGGAAGTAGTGTGCTCATTTCAAATATCATGTTTGCCATTGGTGACCTGAACACACTGATCCCTCAGCTAGTGATCCCTCAGCTAGCCTGATCTGTTTTCAATCATGGTCTCATATCATTTAGGACTTTTAAAATATCAACAGGGCGCAGAAATAGATAAACAACCATGGAGCTGAAATAATATCAAAGTCATATGGTCCATGCAACGCACAGTTAACAACCAACCTAATGCTTCTATAGCCACATGCATCTTCTAGGTGCACCAGGAAATATCAGAACCATCAAAGCATAATGTTACCCTGTCACCAGTAAGGAAATCCGCTAAGAAATCTTAAAGAATCAATAGGTTTGTACTATTCCACTTTCATCGCTACTACTAGAGCAATCAAAACAGTTCAATATGAAAAAACAATTGGAAACTAGATTATCTGGATCCTATTTGATCAGTTTCTTTCTTCATGAAACTAAGATATACAGTGGGTCCTCTGTATCTGCAGACTTGCCATCCACAGATTTAAGGCTCCACGGACATTGCAGAGGAGGAAGGAAGAAGCGAGAGGAGGAGAAAGAAGCCACGGAGGATGAGGCAGGAGAAGGCGAGAGGCAGAGGAAGGAGCAGGAGGAAGAGGGCGAAGGTGGCAGGAGGAGGAAGGAAGGAAGAGGGAGGAGGAGGAGGAGGAGGAAGACACAGAGGAGGAAAAGGCAGGAGGAAGTGAGAGGAAGAGAAAAAAGCCACAGAGGAGGAAGAAGAGGAGAGGAGGAAGGAGAGGAGGAAGAGGGCAAAGGAGGCAGGAGGAGGAGGAAAAAGAAGCAGCATTGGAAGGTCCCTTGCCACCAGCCACCCGCCACCTCAGGAGAAAGCAAGGAGAGAGGGAGAGAAGATGCATTTGGTGAAGTATCATTGACGCCAATGGTGTGGCAGCTGCACCAATGGGACTTAAGCACCCACAGATTTTATAACCACAGGGGGAGGGAGGAATGGATCTCCTGTGGATACTGAGGGCTCACTGTATTTAGCTGGATATCTGAGACTAAGTTCCCTTGCCTGTCACTTTTCCGGGGGGGGGGGGAGGTGTCAGAGCAAGGCTAGGAACATGCAGCTGTCACTTTAAGAACTGGCAGTGAACAACCTTTGGACTCAGCTGGCTTGTGAAGCATTGGCTGAGGATGCTACATGTGGAGAAGATAAGGGAAGAACAAAGCCTGTTATGGTGTACATAAAGATAATCTTGTCATCTCTGCAATTTACTCACGCAGTAAATCCATTGATCATATGAGCATATCTAAGCAATACAAGATCCAGCCAGCCACATCTTCTTTTCCGACCTGTGGTTACACCAACTTCTTTTCCTCGTGTCTGTAGCATTTCCCCAATTTCCTAAGAGACAGAATATAACCATGTTAATACCTTGCAACAGTTTTATTTTTTACGAACAGCATTTACTGACAATAAAAGTAAAGAGAGTGCATTTGACATCTGCCCCCCATAGTGAACAAAACTATTAATGAGGTTGAAGATAAAAATAGAGGAGCTACCTTTATAATGCCAGGTATCAATGTGAAAATATTAGCTGAGCAGGCCACTCAACACTCCATGTTGATTCTGCTGTATAATGCCTACCTGCTACCTCACAGGAGTGTTGTAGCTCAGTTATTGTTTGTGAAGCTGTGAAATCCTTGGCAATCATAAATTGCTAGTCCTGTTAATTCAGCTTGGAATCAAAAAGGCAAACTGGTTCAGATGCATCGCCACTAGTAATAAAGATTCTGCAACTGGAACTTAGTTAACAATTCTGCTGCTGTTTCATGAGCAAGAACAGAGTTCAGCTTGCTCTTCGACAGAATTATAGGCTCTGCAGGACTAAGGAATAAGCAGTAGTTAAAAACCCTGAATTGATAAAGTTATACATCAGACAGATAAGAATGCAGAATATATGATCTGATGCTTGGAAAAGGAAAGTTATGTGTTTTATAGATAATACCCAGAATTATAGATTTAGAGCCGGAACAGACCGAAATAAAGCGCTGGATTCCAGATGGCTTGGGGGCATAGCATACAGATGACACATGCCCCCAAGCCACCCGGAAGCCAGCGTCAAACCACCCAGCCGTTTATACGGGGGGGCCACTCCAGCAGTACAGCATTTATCTGCCATACACCACCAGAGCACCTTAAAGCCAGCTTTTTGCTGCAGTGGGGTGGAAAAGCAGACTTTTTGCTGGAGCAAAAAAGGAGCAACTGCTTGCCGCTCCTTTTTTGGCTGGTAAAAAGGTGGGATTGGGGTCGCGGTCCCAATCTGGCTTTGTCGGGGCTGTCTGTTTCGCCCCTTAGTTATCTGGTCCCGGTAATTCACCTTTATTTTAATCCCAAACTTACATTATTTTGTTCTGTAGGAAAGGCACCAATTCCAACTCTAGTTGTGTATGCTTTCACAACTCCGTATACTTCACCCACGTTCTGAGGTGGCATACCCAAACCAGTGCATACACCTCCCACAGTGCAATTTGATGAAGTCACGAAAGGATAGGTCCCTATGAGCAATGGAGAGAATTAGAAAAGGGAGCAAAGAAATAAGTGAATTAGCAGTTTTAGTAAAGGTGTGTAGGTAGCGAGCACACTTGTCCCTCCACATTTGCGGCTTTGACTTTTGCAGATTTGATTATTCACAGATTTTATTATGTTCTCTCTAGGAATATCTAGGTCCTCCAGCGCAAATCTATGGTCAACTTTAACCAAAAGTCGCACTGAAGGACCTAGAGATTCCTACAGAGAACACTCCAGTAGGCATTTGTAGCTTCTCTAGCACAATTCTATGGTTAATGTCTGGCAGATGTTGACCACAGAGTTGCACTGGAGGACCTAGAGATTCCTACAGAGGTGTTCTCTCAGTGTTTTTGTTATTTGTGGTTTTTCCACATTCATGGGAGTCCAGTAAATGTGGAGGTTCAAGTGTATTGGGCTTTTACACTGAAAAGTAACTTGAGTAGCAATCAAGTTTGGATCTTTGAATGGTAATCATTTATAGAAAAATGGAATGGTTGTCATTTATATATGATTCAATTGTAAAGCATACCAGAAACCTGTTCACATATTATAATCATGGTGCTAGATATTTGTTTGTTTAATACATTTACATGGTCAGTTAAAAAAAGATAACAGTTCACTCCAGCAAAAAACAACAACAAAAAACATTCATTTTGAACAGTTAGAGCAATGAACTTTTTAAGAAAAAAAACACCCCAGTATTTATACCTACCAAAATCAATGTCCAGCAGTGCTGCATTTGCACCCTCTACTAAAATTTTCTTTGGTGGGCCATGCAAAGCTTCGTACATAAAATATACACCATCCCTCACCATTGGTTTGATCCTTTCAATGTAACCCTGAAACATATAGATATATTCTAGAGATGAGAATTAAGTTAATGGATCATGATCAGCAGTACATTTTAGTAGATATTGTTTAATTTAAACCAATGTTTCCCAGACTTTGGTTCTCCAGATGAACTTCAGCTCCCAGAATTCCTGACTGTGGGCCAAGTTGACTAGGGCTTCTGGGAAATGAAGTCCAAAATACCTGGAAAACTAACGTTTGGGAATCACTGATTTAGATAAATGATTCTAGCCTTGCAATAAAGCTAGCACGACTCTCATAAACACACAATTTAGAAGTAATTTTTTTTAGGAAGAAATGGAAAATAAAGACCCCTGCTGGATTAGAATAAGGACCCATCTAATAAACATCCTATTCTCACAAATCAAATGTGCCCAGGAAGACTACAAGCAAATAAGAAACATAGCAAGTACATTTCTATACCATGTATCGGTGCACTTAAGCACTCCCTAAGCAGTTTACAATGTGTGTAAGCTGATTGCCCCCAGCAAGCTGGGTATTCATTTTAGCGATCTCAGAAGGATGCCAGGCTGAGTCAACCCAGAACCCTTGGCTGGTATTGAATTCACAACTTTGTGGTTTGTGAGTGAGTGGTTGCAGTACAAGCATTTAACCACTGCGCCATAGTAGCTCCCCCTTGCTAGTTACCCACCAGCAAGTGGCATTCAGAGGTATTTGTCTCCATTTAGAGGTGATGGCACCATTTAGGTATGATGCTCAATTTAGGTAATTAGATCACTGGCCACAGCTAAATTTTGTGAGAGGAAATTCAGAAATTTAATTCTGTGTTTTGCAAAAAAGATCACTGTTCTGCCCTGTTCTGACAATGAGTACAAGTTCACAGAGACATTACAAATTTCTTACGCAAGATTAGTCAGATAGCTGATAGAACCTGCATTACACCAATTCTTCATGGCCCAAGACTAACATTCTCTCTCTCCTGAAAAAAACAAATAACTTACCTAGTTCATTGGCCTAGGGACTAACATTCAAGTCTCTCTCAGTGAGTTTCTGTTTTCTGTATTGCCTGTGATGAACAGGCACAGAAAACATTCCTATTGTAAAGGGGGCCACTTCTGGAGGAGAATCTATCTTAGCAGTTGCCGCTTCTGGAAGTCCTAGTTCAGAGGTCTTAAGGGCTTTTTGCTATATAGCTTGGGGTATGGTACTTGGGCTTGAGTTCACCACCTCCCTGGATTAGCCCACAGGCATAGCTAGTTCCTGTTCCTTTGGTCAGTCTTGATTGTAACATTTATATGTTCCAAGTCTACTGCCCATCAGTTACACTGCACAAACATGAATAATATTACATAACCCGGAGGGGGGGGAGGGAGACAGCCATCCATTATTCCATTATCATGCATAATCTTACAGTTAATCATGTCAGAGATAATGTTTCTATCAGGGATTTCTTCAGTAATGACAAATGTCTGCTAGCCACTATGCTACATCAGCCCTCTATAGAACTGTTGAACCAATGTGAAGTACTGTATAGTTTCTGAAAAGTAACCGTGGAATTCCCTTTTTTTAAAGAAACATTTTTAGCATAGCATAAATATACTTCAATATCAATCCCTCTTCTGTAACTGAGTGACAATGGATGCTGGAACCTTGAATTTATCCACTATAGAACAGTTACTTACCCAATAAGCCAATGTGAAACAGAGGGCATTGTGTGTGTTTGCAGAATAGCTAGCTTCCCTAAGGACCACAGAACCTATGAGAAAGTGCAACCACCTGTACAACCACAACACAAGATTCCAGCATAAGTATTTTGATGAAGCCATAAGTTTCTAATTCTTCAGGAACTCTCACACAAATAACTTAGTAGTTAAGAGTCAGAAATTAATGTTGACTGTTTGTTTTTAAAGAAAGCTGCTTTCATTAAAAATAATATATATAGAAAAAGTCCTGAATATAAACAGCTAAAACTTTAAAGTTTTACCTTCAGTCTTTTCAGTTCCCCTTCAACGTCTATCTCTAAGGCAGGGTAAATAGACTTGTACTGGTTGGCCAGCACTTTGAATCTAAAAAGTAAAAAAAGTTGGTATTTATATTATTACACTTGCAACACTTCTTAAAAACCATTGATAAAGATTTTTGACTCAAAGAGAGGGGGAATTACAATTAACAGATCTCATTAGGATTTTTACAACATAAAAATCAGAATCTAAAAATAGGTAAACTGATGTCCCTAGTAATAAATATAGTTGAAATATAACGTTACTCTAGAGAAGTTGTTACCTTTCTGAAAATTCATTGAAGTCAGAAACTAGATCACACATTCTGAGCCCACTTCGAGCTGCTTTAGAAGAATACACTGGACCAATTCCCTTTTTTGTAGTTCCCAAGCTTTAAAACACAAAAATAAAAACACACACACACTACACAATCTGGTGACTCTCAAAAGACAACTAATTTGTTTATATTAATTTTTTTAAAGTATATAATTTTTGTTGTTGCCAGATGAAATTCATTGTGGAGACTTGCATACAGGTGAGCACCTGCAGCAAGAGTGAAAAGATACAGAAGCAAACAAATGGCGTATAAGATGGACAACTATCTCCAGGATTATTTGCAACACTGATACACATATACTTCAAAATACAAAGTGGCTACAGGCTACACACTAATTAACCTTCTAACCTTACAGATGATGAACATATACAAACACGTATTTATAATACGTCATTGCAGATGTATTTATTTTTCATGTATTTCTACAAAAAACTTTCAAAGGAAGCCAAAGGCTCCAATTACAAAAAAGCTTAATAGCATGAATGTTAGTGTGTCACAAAAGTGTGTGGATAGCATTTTAATGTTAAGTGTGGACAGCCTTTTAAAAAGCACCATAAGTAGCAACATATAGGGGATACCATAGCATGTGAAAAGCTGATGATAAAAGATTATTAAAATGATACTGCTATTACTCTGTGGTCAAAGCAGTTTATGCTTTCAGATTATTTATGTGCAGTTGGAAGCCTGGACTTCCTTCTCTTTCTTTCTCTATTATCTTAATCAAAGTATACAACATAAAGGAAATGGCTGCCTACCTCTGTCAAAATTCTCTGAAACAGTTCAGATGTTTGCATCTACAGTATGAAGATTTTCATACCAGCGCTTACTGTGGGGTAAGTGCTGGTAAAACACCAGTAAAATGTTTAGGAAGCCTGTGTGTGTGAAAGTCTGACATGCTTACTAGATGTCAGGGAAACGTCCCTTCGTCTATAGCATCTCTGAATCATTCGGGGAGCAGCCATTTCCCACATTAATGATTTAATGATTTAAATGATTTAGGGACGCTGGAGGCAAGGGCTTTGTGCATAAGGAAAGCACAAAGCTGTCCATCCAAACTCTATTTAAAATTCCCTGCTGTTTAGGAAGTGTGTCAGGCTTTCATACACACACACTTCCTAAACATTTTACCAGCGTTTTAACATTTTACCCCATGGTAAGCGCTGGTATGAAAATATTCTAGGTTAAAATCTTACAATGTTGAGACAATATATACACAAGAAAAGGTTTCATGAACCTTTCATTTCCATTTGTTTAAAATCTTAGTACTGAGTTGTCTAGCCCAAAGATGACCAGCTCCTTTGTCACAGCACAAAAGACAAATTCAGATAGTGGCCTGCAATACCTCCATTTGTTCAAATATGGTACCACAGCAAAGGAGGCGATAGCATCAATAGAGGCAGGGTAGGCAAAAAATGAGCGCAATCGTAAAAATGAAGATGTCACAGGACAATTAACAGTATGTAGGGATTTTAGAATAGTCTGTTGCTAGTATGTTATAACCAAATGAGGCAGAGGATTAATAAAATTGTTTAACTAACCAAAGCAATTTTAATTAATTAATTAATAATGATTAATTTATAGCCCACCCAATCACAAAGATACCATAATTGGGTCTATTCTGTCACAACAGCATAATTTATTACAAAGAGAGGTAATATTCTGGAAGGTATGTAGTGTTAACAGCACAACCAGTCTTTTCACATTGTTCTCGCTATAATAAGTTCTAACAAGCACCATGCTAAGGACCAACATATCTAGAGTCCATTTCCTATAGTCTTCCTGTGCTGTTAAATGGCAAGCACAGAATTTATGGAGGAGATTGCAACAATCAAGTTTGTTCTATTTTAACATGTTTAAGAATATACCATCATTAGTCTGATGTCCCTTTGTCCTTAATTCCACTATCTTGGCAAAAGACACTCTTCAAAATTTGGTCCTTGCCTCTTTTAAAAGAGGACAACCAATTGGAAATTTTAAAAATGAGCTGTCATTTGAGCTACTCAACAATCTGCTTGGTGCAGAATGAAAAATTCTGAAATCTGCATCTTAATGTTGTACTGCTATCTAAAAAGAAACTATAAGAAATTTTCTCCTCTAATTTTACCAGTTATCCTCATGGAGGACAGAAGTGTAGTAACAGACAATTAGAGATCCTATCCTACTGTTTCGTAGAACAGAATTTTAAGATCCTGCTTAGAATTATTTCCTTTGCATCCCCACAAATCTAATTATGATTATGCCATGAAGTTGCAATGAATGATAACGGATGAAACCTAGAAATAACTTATCAGATTAGCATTGAATCTAGAGGTCTTTTATCTGTTCAGTACAAACACTATAATTTCATCATATTAGTCCGGGGTGAGAATCTGACAAGCCCCCCCCCCCCTTCCATATTAGCTATTGCTGCTTTTTCTGATCAAGTATTCATTATAAATTTGATGACACAATTAGATGCATTATGTGACAGAACTCAAAGTAGAAAATCTCTGAGAAACACCCTCAGTCTATTGTACTTTAACAGGTTATGATATAATCTCATTGGATCATGTATATTTTTTGCTCAAGGACAAGATTTGCATCACTGATAAAACATTTTTAGATTCATGTTATAGTTAAGGAACAAAAACAATGGAGTTATTCACTTGCCAGATAAGCTACATGCTTACAGTATATATGGTGCCTGCAAAACTGTTGCAGAAACACAGAACTTGGGTGTATTTCAATATTACAACTAGACTTTTGTAGCACCCCCTTAGACTGAAAATAAGCAAACCACTTTTGAATTCTTTTAACTGTCTATCTTAATAGTATATACAAATAAAAATTTTAAATGTTCCAGACTTCCTGCAAAACAAACAAACAAACAAACCCTCACCTCATATAGTAATAAATGTACTACAAAGTATGCTTAACAGGACACTCCACTGAAAGTTTCTTAAAAGCTTTTGGAAGGGAAGTGGCAAAAACACCCTTGATGTCACTTTAAATTTCTTCCATTAATTAGCAATAAATATATTTAACACAATACAACATACTTCTTTCCTGCTTGTTCTTGCCTTTGCTGTTCTTGGATGCCATCAGCAGCTTGATGGAAGTCAAATACTAAGAAATTTCAAGGGTACAAAATGAAGTCTGTTGTACACATATCTGTATTATGTAGCAAGCTACAATAAATTAATATTTTTATTAACTTTTGTGCTACATGTTTTGAATACTGTATGATCTTTTCAACAGATGTACAAGCATCAGGTTGGAAACACCTAAAAAAATATAGCTGTTCTGTAAACACATATTTTGATTGGTAAGGGCAGAAAAACAAAGGGAAACACACTATGGTATGCTACAAATCAGGTGATGTCACTTAAAGTTATTTAAAAGTCCCACCCTTACATTTCTCAAGGCCCACTGGTCACAAATCTTAAAATTTGGAAGGGCCCACAAGGGCCATCTGTAATGCATAAGGAAAGCACAAAGCTGTCCATCCAAACTCTATTTAAAATTATGAAGATCTGAAACAGGGTTAGGCAACTGCTAGATTTAGAGACTTCACTGGTCCCTTGTAGAAACTTGGTCAGCTTTTTGGTTGATATAGTAATTAGCACATACCGTTAATATGTTTTGTTAACCAAATATCCAGATAATAAAAGAAGTTCAGAATACAAATGTGTTTATGAGCATGACAAATCTGAATTTCAAATCATGTAATTATGACATTTGGCAATATCACTAATTAGAAACTTGAACTGATTTTATGCCTTACAGAGCCATTGCAATATGAAGAATTCCCATGTTAGACTGGCCACACCGAAAGGGTGCTCAACAATGGTTCCTTTTCATCCTGGAGAGAAGTGACCAGTGGGGTGCCACAGGGTTTGATACTGGGCCCAGTGCTATTTAACATTTTTATCAATAACTTGAATGACAGAATTGGGGGTATACTTATCAAATTTGCAGATGACACCAAATTAGGAGGAGGAGCTAATACCCCACAGGATCAAAATTCAAAATGACCTGAATAGACTAAAAAGCTGGGCCAGATCTAACAAAATGAAATTCAACATGAAGAAACGTAAGGTACTGCACTTAGGGTGAAAAAATGAAATGCACAGATACAGGATGGGGGAAACCTGGCTTAACAAAACTACATGTGAAAGGGATCTAGGAGTCCAAGTAGACAACAAGTTGAACATGAGTCAACAGTGCGATGCGGCAGCTAAAAAGACTAATGCAATTTTAGGTTGCATCAACAGAAGTATAGTGTCTAAAATAGATCAAGAGAAGTAATGTGTCCACTTCTGAGCACCACAATTCAAAAAGGATGTGGAGAAACTGGAGCGTGTCCAAAGGAGGGCGACTAAAATGGTGAAGGGTTTCGAAACCATGCCTTATGAGGAATGACTTAGGGAGTTGGGGATGTTTAGCCTGGAGAAGAGAAGGTTAAGAGGTGATATGAGAGCCCTGTTTAAATATTGGAAGGGATGTCATATTGAGAAGGAAGCAAGGTTATTTTCTGCTGCTCCAGAGACTAGGACCTGGAACAATGGATGCAAGCTACAGGAAAAGAGATTCCACCTAGACATTAGGAGGAATTTATTGACAGTAAGGGCTGTTCAACAGTGGAACACACTCCTTCAGAGTGTGGTGGAGTCTCCTTCCTTGGAGGTCTTTAAGCAGAGGCCAGATGGCCATCTGTCAGGGATGCTTTGATGGAGAGTTCCTGCATGGCAGGGGGTTGGACTGGATGGCCTTTGAGGTCTCTTCCAATTCTACGATTCTATGATTTTAGAAGGGAGTGTGTGAATAATATGGCCTGCATTTGATGAGAGGGGATTTAAATTTCTACAGGTATACCATATCTTGAAGAACAGTATCAGACAATTCCCTCAGCTTTGCATTTATGAGCTCAAGCTATTAAGGTATTTGTTATTATATATACAAAAGTGGATCATCTTCACTAAGATTATATTTTATAATTCAATCTCTAGTTCAAAAGGAAAAACTAGCTCCGCTCCCTAAAAGCATGACTTCAGTTTTGACAGCTGTTTCAAACTAACATTTGATACCAGAAACCTAGTTTTAGAAATAGATTTTTTTTTCAGAAGGATAGCATGGTCGGACTTCCGGGGTTGGCGCGGAGGTGGGCGGAGCGTTTCTCGGGAGCTCCGGAGAACGCTCGCTCCGCACGGCAGGGCTGCTGAGGCCGCGGAAAAGCCGCGGGAAAAACGGGGCAGTTTAAAAACTCCCTCAGAGATAGGGGTTTCGGAGAGAGCCCGCAGAGGCTCGAGAGGCAGCGGAAACCCCCGAGGACGTTTGGGGGAGGAAGAAGCCGGGGTTTTTGCGCCAAGGAGCCGAGGTGAAGTCCCCAGGCCGACGCCGGGAGACGAGCAGCCGTGTGGGAGCCGCCATTAGGCAAACCACCAGCGCCAACCAACCATACGAGGCTACAAAAACGCAAGTAAAATGTGGGATACTGGTCCCCAAATTTAGCAAGGGCGAATGAAGAGAGACTCCACAAATACTCAGTCTTCCAAGACTATTTGGCACAAACAAGTAGTTTA
This sequence comes from Urosaurus nigricauda, assembly GCA_034509955.1. Classification (NCBI taxonomy): domain Eukaryota; kingdom Metazoa; phylum Chordata; class Lepidosauria; order Squamata; family Phrynosomatidae; genus Urosaurus; species Urosaurus nigricauda. Next base: position 320,297,305 of record JAOEGL010000001.1, read on the forward strand.
AAGTTTCCTTTCTTATACTCCGAGACTGTAGAAGCTGGAAATAGCCTTATATTGGGCCCAAACGGTCTTCCCCCCCTAACTGGCTGGGAAAGCTGGAGTGTTGGTTGTAAAGAAACAGGAGTGAAAAAGAGAAGTGTTTAAGCAACAAACGTTAACTCTGCAAGCAACAACCAATAAGGTGCTCTCTCTTGTATGGCTTCCTCCTGTATTGTAAAGTTTGAAATTTAATATAATTTACTATAAGGACAACCAACCAAATAGGTGGCTTACTCCTGTACTCAAGTTCAAGTAAATATATGCTTTCCTCCTGTACTGACTAAAGCTCACCAAGGACAAGCAAATATATGTTTTCTTCCTGTACTGTTAAAGCTCACTAAGGACAAGCAAATATATGTTTTCCTCCTGTACTGTTAAAGCTCACCAAGGTCAAGCAAATATATGTTTTCCTCCTGTACTGTTAAAGCTCACCAAGGTCAAGCAAATATATGTTTTCCTCCTGTATTGTTAAAGCTCGATAAGATCAAGCAAATATATGCTTTCCTCCTGTACTGTTAATTGCTTATGAATATAGCAGTTTTGGGAAAAAAAAACAAAAAAACAAAATAAACAAACAAAAAAAAACCTCTTTTAAGTTTTTAAAAGACTGAAGCGAGGTTTTTTCCTTAATTAACTGATATTAAGAAAGTGAACTGTGGGAGTGAGCCAGGTGTATTTAATTTTGTGGACAGTCTCAAGCTTCTCAAAACAAATGGCTGCAGCTGCTCGTAAAGGAGCTCTGGCTCAACAAAGCAACATAGGCAGTTACAACCAAAGAAGATTCTCTTCAGAACAAACCTCATTACTCGATGAAATGAAAAAAATGAGACTAGAGATGGAGCAAAACCTGGCTCGAGAGATTCGGGCTTTAAGATCGGACATTAAGAAAGACATGAAATCTGAGTTACGAGAATTTAAATCATCGATAGAAGCAATTACTAAAGAGCTTAACCACATAGGAGCTAAAGTTCAAAAACTAGAAGAGAGAGCTAACTCAATGGAGGATATAGTAAAAGAAGTGAAAACTAAACAAGAGATTGATAGAGAAAAAAATCTGGACATGAGAGCTTTAGACGAACAGAGGCAGAGACAGAACTGCTTGAAATGTAGAGGCCTGAAAGAATTAAAAGGAGAGAATCTTTATGATAGATTGCTCCCAACTCTTGCTGAATTTATGAACATATCAATTCAAGAACTAAGTTGGAGTACAGACAAAATCTACAGAATCAACTCCAAAATTGCGAGAGATAAAGGCCTGCCAAGAGATATTGTGATTTATTTCTTAAGACAAAATGTTAAAGAGTTACTTCTCCAATCGAGTTATCAAGGAAGACTTGTTGTAGAGGACTGTGAGATCCAAATTTTCAAAGATGTGCCGAGAAGAATCCTTCAAAAACGAGATGCATACAAATTCCTGACAAATCAACTTAGAAGACACAATCTTATATATAAATGGGAGAAGCTGGAGGGAATCTCCGTTCTCTTCAAACAAAGATGGATCAAACTGAACTCTATTCATAAAGCTAGAGAGTTCTGGAAAAGACATCAAAAAGAAATTGAAGAAGTCCAAAAGCTTGACAAAAAGGAGGAGGATAAAGATGATAATAGAGATGAAAAAGAAAGTGAAGAACAAGTAAGAAAACTAAACACGGAGGAATTGAGCGGAAAAGAAGATGAAGATACAAATGAATCCGAGGAGGAGGACGAGGAAGAGGGAGAGGAAGTAAGCTCGAGAGAAACAGAAACAGAGGAAGCAGAACAAAAAGAAACTCTAGAAGGATACTCTTCAAGAGAAACTTTTGAAAAAGCAATCAATCAAGAAGAGGAATCAGGAAGAAAACTAAGAAAAAAACGAGTTAAGACAAAAAGTTAAATAAGCCAAAACATCAAATGCAAAATATACGTATATTATCATGGAACATTCAAGGACTGAATAATAAATGTAAAAGAAAAGAAGTTTTCCACCTACTTGGTAAAGAGAAGTATGAGATTATATGCCTACAGGAGACGCACATCAGACAAAAGGATGAGAGACTTTTGAGAAACTTTAAATTAGGTTCAGCATATATATCCTCAAATAAACAAAAAAAAAAGGGAGTGGTGGTTTATGTTACTAATAAATTGAATTCAAGAGAACTGTTTCATGATAAAGAGGGTCATTATGTAGGAATACAACTGGAGCTATCAAATGCTGACATACTTTTGGTGGCCATTTATGCCCCCAATAATGGGAAAGCTAAGTTTTTCCAAAAACTTAAAGAGTTGCTACAGGAATACAGTAACAAAGACATTATTTTATGTGGCGACTGGAACGGGGTTATTGAACCAAAGATCGATAGATTGTCCCACAAAACAATAAAAGTAAATCAAGGAAAACTTCCAAACTCATGTTTTAGGTTAATACAAGACTTAGGTTTAAGTGAAGCATGGAGACATAAATATGGAGATTTAAGAGGCTACACTTTTTTCTCTAATAGACATAAAACGTTTTCCAGAATTGACATGTTTTTTCTTTCGAAATTATTAGCTACTAGAATCATTAAAATTGAAACATTACCAAAATCATATTCTGATCACAATTCGATATTATTAACGTTGAGAAAAGAATCTTCTGAATTCCGTTGGCACTTACAAGACTATCTGCTTGACAGTCCTGAGATTGTAAGTCAATCATAAAAAATTACTTTAAGGAGAACATAAATAAAGAAACTGACATAAAAGTTGTTTGGGCAGCAAGTAAAGCGGTGCTCCGGGGTTTCTTTATTAAAAAACATTGTGAAATTCTAGCTAGAAAGAAACAAAATATGAGACAAATATCGGATGAGATAATTAAAAAAGAGGAAATGCTGAGACAGAATCCAAATAATGGAAAAATTGTCAAAGAAATAGCTCTTCTGCAGAAACAATATAATATGCAGAACGCACAGGACATGGCAAATATGTTAAAAGCCTTGAAAGTAAGACAATTTTGTGAGGCAAATAAACCTGGTAAGTGGTTAGCTCAGAGACTATGTAAAAATAAAGAAAAAAAACTAATAAATAAATTAGATGATGGATTTAAAATCTATAACGATAGTAAAGGAATAAGGAAGGCGGTATATAAATACTTTAAGCAAATGTTCGAGGCCAAGAGATTAAACACTTTTGATATGGATAAGTATCTTCAAAATTGTCCTTTTCCGGAAATAAGTAAAGAAGAAATAGATGAATTAAACAAACCAATTTCCATAAAGGAAATAAAAGACGTAATACAACGAGCTAAGACCAATAAAGCACCGGGCCCTGATGGCTTTACGGCAAAATATTATAAAACTTTTCAGAATGAGATCATCGCTCCTCTAAATGAAGTCATGAACTCTGTCAACGCGGACGGCCTACCTCAGACTTGGGAAGAAGCGAACATCGTACTGGTACTGAAGGAGGGAAGAGAACAACAATACTTAAAAAACTACAGACCTATATCCCTCCTCAACACCGATTATAAACTGTTTACAGATATTATAGCTAATAGACTGAAAAAGATCTTACAGAAGCTGTTACAGGAAGATCAGTGCGGATTTCTCCCAAAACGACATTTAAAGGATAACATTAGATATATATTAAATGTGATTGAGCATTACGATTTACATAATGAAAGAGAACTGGCACTGATTTTCCTGGATATCGAAAAAGCTTTCGACAGCCTTGACTGGAATATTATAATTAAAACACTAGAACGATTGAACATGGGACTAAAATTCATTAATTGGATAAAAGCAATATACAAAAAACAATCTGCGAGAATAATAATTAATGATCAAAGAACAGAAAATATATTATTGTATCGAGGTACCAGACAGGGCTGTCCTCTTTCGCCTCTATTGTTTATTTTGGTATTGGAAGCACTTCTAATTAATGTCAGAAACGACCCCAAAATTAAAGGGGTCAGATTTAAAGGGGAATTTCTGAAAGTACGAGCATACGCAGATGATATTGTGTTAACTTTAGAGGAACCTTTGATGGGATGTGGAAGTTTAATAAAACAACTTGAAGATTTTGAGAAAGTGGCAGGTTTAAGAATCAATATAGAAAAAACAGCTGTAATTACAAAGAACATGAAATCAGAAAATCAGGAAAAACTTAAGAATATTACTGGTTTCAATATCACAGATAAAATAAGGTACTTAGGTGTCATAATTACAAGTAAAAACTCAAATTTGATCAAGAATAATTATCAAGCTAAATGGGTAGAGATCAAGAAAGAAATAAAGAGATGGAAATATCTAAATTTGTCAATGTTGGGTCGGATTGCAGCTGTTAAAATGCTAACTTTGCCAAAATTGTTATTCCTATTCCAATGTATTCCAATTCTCAAACATGTTAAAATTCTTAAAGAATGGCAAAAATATCTAGCTGATTTTATATGGGCAGGCAAGAAGCCTAGAATCAAACTAAAGATATTACATGACTCTCAAGAAAGAGGGGGATTTGCCTTTCCCAAATTAGATCTATATTATGAAGCCAGTGCTCTCTTGTGGCTAAAAGAATGGATATCATTATAAAATAAGAGACTGTTAAAGTTGGAAAGTACTAACAACAGATTTGGTTGGCACGGCTATTTATTTTATGATAAAATAAAAGCAAATCAACATTTTAATAATCACTACATCCGTGCCTCACTGATACAGATCTGGACGAAATATAAAAATAGAATATGCCCTAAATTTCCTAATTGGCTATCTCCGCATGAGGCTCTATATTCTATGGATCCAAAAAGAAATGAAACATGGATAAAATATAAAAATATGATGGACATCGAGGGAAATATGAAACCTCATGAAAAATTACTAGAAGAAGGATGGGAAATAGGATGGTTCCTATACAGACAGTTAAATCAAAGATTTAAAACTGATAAAAATCTGAGAGGTCTTTCCAACTCTAATTCTGAAATAGAGGAAATTTTATTGAATTCAAACAGTAAAACATTGTCTAAGATCTATAAAATATTACTAATTTGGTTTACTGAAGATGAATTAATAAAAGACTCTATGATCAAATGGGCACAAAACTGTAAGAAAGAAATCCCACTGGAACAGTGGGAGAGATCTTGGAATAGGAGAATGAAATATTCCACATCCCAATACGTTAAAGAAAACTACTATAAAATCTTATATAGATGGCACTTGACCCCGGAAAAAATTGCTAAGATCTATAAAACGAGTAGTAATATTTGTTGGTACTGTCAGAAAGAAATCGGCTCTTATTTTCATCTTTGGTGGTTGTGCGTGAAAGCTAAAACATTTTGGAAACAAGTACATGAAGAAATTCAACAAATGTTAAAAGTGAAATTAAGATTTAATGCGGAAACTATGTTATTGTGTATGTTGAATGATGAGATGGAAAGGAGATATGGGAAAACAATATTTCTTATGCTGACAGCAGCAAGACTTGTATTTGCGAAGTTTTGGAAATCTGAAAAAACAATAGACATTGATGAATGGAGATACAAACTATATGATATGATGGAACTTGATCTGTTATCTTGTAAAGTGGAAAGCAAAGATAGCTCTAAATGGAAACAGAATTGGGGAAAAGTCATTCAATATATGAGAAAAAAATGGGGTCAGGTGGCTGACTGGGCGTCAAATATGGAACAAATTGTATAATTATAAAAAGTACTTTAAGAACTTTATTACAAACAATTATAACATAGGTAATAGGTAAATTAAAAATAAGCAAAGTTCTTATAAACAGGAGGTAATAAGACAGAGTATAAGAATGGAAAATACAATAATGAAATTTGAAATATGGGCATTATTGCCATGGAGGTAAAAGAGTAAAATACAAAGTAACCTCCAAAAGTAAACAAGAATAAAGTTTGCTACATATTTTGAAGGTTTAAGTTAAAAACTATTCTATTAAGTGAAATTTTCTGTTGAAGATTATAACGTGGATGACAAGAATCAGTTTGGGAAAAACCTATTGGGGAATGGAGAGTCACTTTCTTATTTATATATAATGTATCTTTCTTTCTGTAATGATTCGTCTTAGTTTATTTGGGGGAAAATGGAAGTTCAAAATAATTATGCATAATTGATCGGACTGGAAAAATTTATGGAAAATGAATATATGAATTGATGTGAAGCTATGTATAGCAAGTGAAATATATTGGATGTACAAAATATTTAAGTTAATATTTAAGTTAAAATATAATAAAAAGTATGTTAAAAAAAAAAGAAATAGATTTTTAATGAGTGTGTGTGTTATGGGTTTCTGTTCAGGAGGAAATGGTTTGATAAGCATATTAATAATATTATTAATTATGTATGAAATATTGAGATGCTGCAAGAGTAAGAAATGGTAGATAGACATGGCCTCTGGGGAAATGACAAACTTTTATATTCCTCAAATGAATTATGTTGGAAGGACTCATAGTTTCCCAAAGAAATGCAATTTAGCAAAGTCACAGAAATTTCCCTATGTACATGCACTCCTTCCATGCAGTCCTTTGATTCTGGCCTATATCACTGCCTGGTCTTTACAAATGATAAACATGCTGTAAGTTTTATATATTTTTTACTTACCAATATGAGCTCTATCAGATATAATCAGTCTTTTTTCCCAGCCTTCTAATCCTTAAAATATGAAAGCAACATATCATCAGTTTATTTGAAATGACTAACAGTGTATTCTGAGACATATTTACTCAATAGTTTGTTGACAATTGCTCCCAAATAAACTCAAACAAAACTGCAGCCTCATTTGATCTGCCAAAAGGTGTAGAGAAACACATCGCAAAACTGATTCGAGGGAAAGCAATCAGATTCCCAAATCCAGTACGTCAGTTCAGAAACTCAATCAGAAATCAGCAAAAGAAAATAAATGCTCCAAAGTATTCCTACAACGCTGCTGCTGTAGTGGATTAAACAAAACTAAGGTTTAGGCAGGAAGCCAACTAGTCAGGTGAGCTACCACTAAATGCTTACATAATAGCTCTATAGGTTCCAAATGATGCATTGTGCAGGTGCAGATAACCCATTTGTGTGAGTCACGGAGACAATGAAGAACTTGTAATAATAACTCTAGGGGTCACACAACTTCTCATACAGCAACCTTCAACGTGGCTCTAAATCTATTCTACAAGGTTCTTTCTGCAACATTCAGAAGCAGTTTCAATGTGTGTACACATGTGTTCAATCAATGAAGTCCATTCCACAGGTGGATAGATAATGCTGGTGACAACCTTAGACATGTAATAATAATGTCTCCATTTGTTACCTGTTTCAGCAAGTTGTTTTCTTTTTGAAAGATGTTAATTAGAAAAGCTAAACACAAATGAGACATTATAAGCCACATTTAGTTACACATAGTTTTTGTATTTTAGTTTTTGTATTTAGTTTTTGTATTTTAGAGAACTGCATTTGTATTTTAGAGAACTGTACATAATACACCACAGTTGTAGATATAAAGATTCCTTACAATGAACCAGTGCACATTTTCTGAGGAAAAACAGCACATGGATATTAACTTCTAAAATTACTTACTAATTGAATACCATATGCCAATTGAGTGGGAGTAGAACACCAGCAAATAAGTTACTCTATACACCAGTGTAAGCCTTTGGCACTATGCTCACCTTTTCCTTTTTTAACATTCTTCTCTGCTTCTTCAAACAATCCTGGCAAGTGAATTACCACACCATTTCCTGGAGAAAACCACAAAAGAGTCAATTCAAGGAGACATGTCACAAATCACACCTAAAGTCTGGAATTTTCCCTTTGGATATAAGAGAAGAATGCTAATATTATTGTTTCTGATGGGTGCTTTCAAATCAGCACCAAATGATTGTAATCCTACCATAATGTATTTTTGGCAATATTTATTCAGAGACAGTTTGCCATTGACTTTCTCTAAGATTAAGGGAGTATGAATTGCCCAGTCACCCAGTGTGTTGCCATGACTAAGCAGAGATTTAAAACCTGTTCTTGCATACACTTGCATATTTTTCCAGTTCAGAACCAATGGATATAGAGTCACAGGGTATTTTTTTTGGGGGGGGGGGGGGCACTTACCAATAAATGCCACAACCTTTGGATTGATGATACCACTTGGTAAGAGATGAAAGTCATATTCCACAGAATCCACTACAACAGTGTGTCCAGCGTTGTTACCTCCCTGCAGATAAGACAAAATTTATTGTTTTCTACTGTCTCTGAAAATAGGTACAAAGAACTATGGTCATATTACTATGGTGATTTTTAATGTATATACTTGACATCTCCATTTTCATAGCCAAGGAGAAAACAAAGTCAAGATATTCTTGGCGGTATGAGATACCCTAAAGGCACCAGATTCCATCTGATCTTGGAAGCTAAACAAGGTCAAGGTTTAGTACCTGGATGGGAGACTGCCAGCGAATACCAGATACTGTAGGCTAAATTTCACAAGGAAATGGCAAAACCATATCTGTGTCTTCCTTGCCTAAGAAAATCCTATGAAATTCATGGGGTCATTGTAAGTCGATAGGTGACATGAAGGCACATAGACACATGCACACAAATAATAAATGCCTTTATGAAATGTTGTTGAGTACACTGATAGCAATTCCCAAGACATATTTCTACATTTTCTTTTCATTTTTTGGTCAATCTTACAAGGCAAAAATTGTTTCCTGAAACGTACTACAATGCTTACTATGTATAGGGCTGTGCTTGTTTTTAACTAATGAAAGACTTCTTACCTGAAAAACATTCACATTTCCATAACTATATTAAATAACAAAAAAATCAAACATTGTTTCAGAACCAACATGCAAATCCTACATTCTATATAGTATGCCACAAGTACAAGTATATATTTAAAAGAATCATTATTCTGTTCTCTGATAAAACCACTTAACACCTGATCTCTGGGATACTTGAGCTGCTCTTAGCCAGCCAGATACATAGGGGAGCGGAGCATGAAAGACCCACACAATTAAAGAAATAGAAACACATTCCTAACACACGGTGAATGTCCATGTTTGAGAGGTATTATTTTCCTACCCTGAATCTATTTAATAAATGAATTAAAGTCTGTAATGTTGTATGTTAGGTTACTGAAGAGGTAAAGTTGTCAAAAGCATGACTATTCTAATAAACAACTGACTGAAAAAAACACACATAGAAAATAACAGGGCAATTCTATACATGCTTCCTCGGTAATAAATTTCCACTAAGTTTAATAGAATGCACTCATGAGGTAAGGCTAGCACAGGATGGTAAACATGCAATATAGACTAAAGCATGTCTTTAGCAAAATGGCTCAGAAATCAGTCCACTGAGTTCAGCTGAATTTACTGCCTAGTAGCCTGCATTTAGGATTGTAGCCCATTATCCTATTAACAATGCATGCTTGATTTTTTAATCAACAATTTAATTGTGCTATGCAACAAGCATGCATAATGTTCAAATATTTGAATAGTGAACAAAATACACAGATCAAACCGTCCACTTATATGAACATACTTGGCATATTTTTTTCTGACATGATTTACCTTGTAACAGACCATGGTGCCAATATTTATAAAGATAGCGTGCCATCTCAGGCAAGTGCTAAAACCACAAAGGATTCAGAACAACTCCTGCATAGGGCAGTGCGTTATTCTAGTGTCCTAAAACCACATTAGTTTTACATATCTTATCTCTTCCATTTACTAAGGGACAAGTTTTACTTTCAGTTAACAATCTGAAAGTTCCAAAGAAAGCATTCTCACATTGTTGCTCTTTTTTACTGAAAATGTCTGGTACCAATACTTAACCAACTTAACTCTGCTTGCACTTAGACTAAAGGGTTCTCCTCTGTCATACAACCAGCTAAGCAAAATAGTTGAGGTGAGTGACTGCTAAAGACCATCATCTATTTACTACCTTAATTCTGGTGGAGAAAGTGCTACAGTAATGTTGGTTCCTTTGCTCCATATTTCTAAGAAGCCCCTGACCCACTTTATTCCTGTGCAACAGAAAGAACCAGTCAGAAGGCCCACATCATCCAAGAAATTAACTCCAATGTACCTTATGCTATAAGTTATAAGTTACTCTGTAGAGAAGGAACCAAAAAGGGCAGATAAATTCTTGCATATAATGAAGCAGTGGGAATCCAAGGTGTTTTGTGCACCTCTGTAACCCTTTTTATTTTCACAAACTTTTATTTTCAGAACCTCTGCACCTTTAATAAGTAAAGAGGATAGAGATATTCAACAGGTTTAGCTTTCTAATTTTATAAAAGTTTGGGATCGTCTTGCTGACAATACCTAGCATCAGTGTTGTTGTACATACAAACCACCTTTCCAGCATTAAAGTTTGGGATCATATTTGTGGCATCAAAACCAGTATTTACAACTTTTGCAAAAGAAATCAGCTGCAATGACTCTTCAGAGCAGGAAAGGCTGTAACATCTAGTGAGCTGTATCATGCCCTCCACGCAAGCAGAGTTTGCAAGTGGATCAAAAAGAAAGAATTGCAGAAACATCTTGAAGTGAGCAAAATAATTTTAACAGCTGAACACACTCATGGATATTAAGTCAACATCCATATTCTGTCTGCTAAAGGGGAATAGACATGATGAACTGTACTGTATACTGAGTTAATGCTGGAAATGTGGTTTGTATGTATAACAACACTGATGCTAAGTATTATTAGCAATACTACCATGTTTCCCTGAAAATAAGACAGTGTCTTATATTAATTTTTGCTCCCAAAGATGCACCAGGTCTTATTTTAAGGGGATGTCTTATTTTTCCATGAAGAAGAATTCACATTTATTGTTGAAGAACAACAACAACAACAACAACAACAACAAGAGAATGTTTATTATATATTTATATACAAAAACTTTGCTAGGTCTTACTTTTAGGGGAGGCCTTATATTTAGCAATTCAGCAAAACCTCTACTAGGTCTTATTTTCAAGGAGACAGGGTATATCATAAAAACAATGGCAGAATTAAATAATGTTTCTCCAGAGTACCTTTCCTCTGAGCATGGAAAAAATGTCTGTTTTCAACAACAAACTAGATGACCAGCTGTCTCTAAGCATGCCTTATGTCCCTATACCAGGAGGAAGGCAGAGTATAAATAAATAGTGCATAAAGCTTCCCCTGTTTAACAGTTACTGTACAACAGTGTTCCCAAACATTGGGTCTCTGGGTGTTTTGGACTTCAGCTACCAGAAGCCCTAGCTAGCATGGGCAGGGTTTGCAGGAAGTGAAGGCAAAAGCACCTTGATGACCAAAATACTACAAAGCATTCTTCTTTTCTATAAAGTATCTGTAAAACTAAAGTTATGTCACTTTGAACACTGTTCTCAATTCAAGCTAATTTTCCCCATTTTGTTGAAGTACAATGCAAGGTTTGTTTTGTGCCTGTCATCTAACTATGTCCAAAACTGAAATAACCATGATAGTTAGATAGCAGTGAAGTTACAGGCAGAGTAGAGCAGGTGAAAAATGAAATGTCTGTACGTTTAAGAGTTCATATTTGAAAAATGACCCAACTGGTCCTTTACATGGAAAAGCCCCATTTAATTCAATATTCAGTAATTTGCACATGCATACAGGCTTTCACTGGCAGCTTTTACCTGTTACAACACAGAAACATATCTCAAGACATTCATAAATAAGAAGAACAGTAAACATTGACGTATACATTTGGAATCTGAAACAATAAATCTTTGAGAGGATCACTACAGAAATAAGCTTGAGTTACACTTGAATTGTCAATTATTTACATATTTGCATATGGATATCTGTATACTTATGTGCATACACCTACATACATACATGTATATTCCTGGTGCCTTGGCACCCATTAAGTGTTGCTATGACATTTGCATTCTGCTCCTACAGAAACTTAGGGGCAAAACTGACCAGCAATAAAAACCAGCTTGGGGGTGATGTGGGGGGCATGGCGGCCATCTGCTGCCTGCCCAGAGTCCACCCCCAATCCAGCCTCATGCAGCCCACCCGACCAGACAGCGGGGAGTGTGGGAACACTCCTGCGGTGCAGCAACCAGACCCCATACACCACAGGACCGGAGAAGAGGCGCGGCAGCAGCGAAAGGGGTGCCCTTTCCCCTGCACAAAAAGGAGTGGCCCCAAAAGGCCAGATTGGGGCCGTGGCATACGGCTGGCATGGTGCTGATCCGGTGCACAAAGGGGCAGCGTGAGATCACCCCTTTAGGGCTGTTTTCGGCCTTACTTAGAATCAAGTTCCAAAGAGCAATGATGCCATTTCCCAATTAAATGTGAACAGAACTTTATCCTAATTACACCAAAACAATGACATAATAACTAGTGTCACTCTTGACCTGTATTATAAGTGCTTATATACTTAAATAGTTTTGTAAGGAGAAGTATGAGGTTTGTTGATTTGTAGCTTCTACCATCTATACACTTTTTATTAAACTACCATAGGTAATAAAATCTACTGTTCTAACATTTGTTTATAGCACAATTATATACCTGTCTACATGTAAGTCATATGTAGCTGCATGAGTGCTACTTCCCTAGGAATGATGTGAAAGAATGTTTTAAGGTTTGACTGAAACAGGCAGTATTGACAGAGAAGAACTTTGTTCTGCAAAAACATACCATTTAAAATTATTAGAAGTTCTTTGACCTATGCATTTTCATATATTATCTCTGCAACCATAAGGTCTAGACGATAAGAACAGTCTTCAGAACCTGTTATGCAATTCCACTGCCTATTGCTGCCCTCCGATTTCCAAAAGACCTCATGAATCAACAGTAAAAAGCCTTACGATCTTTTTCTGATATTTTTATATATTATATTTTAATGTTATTTTAACACATTCAGATTTTAAAAAAACTGTTTTCAAAGCACGAAGCAAGTTTAAGTATATCTCAGTACAATCTGTTTTTTGGGCTAGCAGTACTTTTCTAATCACTATTGCCAGTCATTCCAAGAGGTTCATGAAAAGTATTCCACATTTTAATAATTCAGCATCTACCTACACAACATTATAGGATGGGGGAATTAATATATATATATATATATAATTAGATGTGTCAAATCAAATCACATTTTTAAAAGGCACATACTGTCTCTCTTTTAAAATAAAGTCATATTTTAGATTATGAATACAATTATGTTAATCATTATTAATCAATGCTTTCTACTGATATGAGTTAAAGACAACTTTTCTATGTAAGTGAATCAATTTTATCATTTTAAGCATGCACATTTAATTATACCAACCAAACAAGCATTTGAATTTTACCTCATGAAAACAAACTGTTCCAACTCTGCCCAGCAACTATCTCACTTTGTTCATCTTATCAGTCATGTACATTTCACTTTAGTTTGCTACATGTACTTGTGAGGACAGGGATTGGCCAAAGGAAAGCAAAACAGAAACAAGCAATACTAGAAAAGAAAATATAAAACTGGCAATTGCACATCTCCGTCTTCTCTATATGTATCCTCACAGATGACATGGCTGATAGTCATAAGGACTTTATATATTAATATTTTAAAGATTCTGGCTGACATCCTGTTCAATAGTTACAAGATTGTAAACTGGATTTACAATCTTGTACCTTTTGGAATTCACATTTATGGTTAATGACTGTAACATAATACCCAAAATTAATTCAGCCAGGCAGTGTCCCAACCAAAGCATTTCTGAAGTGCTGTAGTTCAGGATGCTGGGAAATGACATCTTCAGCACTGTCCACATGTTGAGAGAAACAGTTGCAACAGGACCCAAGAGGTCTCTCCAGCTGCCTGTTCTCAAAATGCCCTGAGACCAGCGGAGCACTGCAAACATCATTTCCCGGTATTCCAATCTGCAGCACCTTGAAAACCCTTCAGTTGGAGCACCGTTTAGCTGAAAAAGTAGGTTGAGGGTGTGTGAAATCATCAGATGTAGTTATGAAGACAGCGCTCTAGCATCATGGTTAAGTCTGATGTTGCAGGATCTCAACCTCTGCAAAAATGAAAAATATATGCAATATCCTCACTCCAAAAAGCTGCAAAGCCTGCCTGTAAGAATGAAACAGCACTTTAATCACTATGATTTAAATCAATCCCCCTTGGCTTGCATACACGCAAAGTTTGCAAATTCCACTATTTATAGTTTCTGGTAGTTATACACATTTATACTGACCTAATAAGAGAGGTATATACTGTGGTTTCATTCTTCTAACACATCTTTTTCTATAGACTTACCGACTAATTGTTAATGTACAAACTGAGCAAATAATTTCGAGCACATACAATTTATTGCAAATCATCATCAGAAACTACACTTATTAGAGTCTGAAGATACAGTGCAATATTTTACTGACAAACATTCACTATTTCCTTTAATGCCAGTGCTGCACAGAATGGGGAAAAATCCACCCCGTCGCAAACCTCTATTATCCTGAGCCACAAATAGAACTGTAAGCTTTCTGCACTGAAACAACTGGAGTTCTGAACAAGAAGGAACATTCTGCTGATGACCCCCACTTGCTAATTTTCTAACATCAATATTGTAACAGAGTCCCAATCCACAAATACTAAATTTCTTCACAGTCACCAAGGAAACAGATCACTGGACTGAAGCAACCAACTCCTTAACCCACAGGTATGAAGGGTTGATTCTCCCAATGTGGGAATCACATGGCCCTTCAAACACTGTTGAACTGAAATTTCCAAGAGCCCTAGTCAGCACAGCCAATAGCGAGGAATAAAAGATGCTGCATTTCAACAATATCAAAAAGGCTACACAATTACTGCTGCTTCCCTAGCTAAACTTTGTAGGGCTAGCTCCCTCCATCTATAGTATCATAGCTCTAATACCACATAGGAGTTGCATCCTTTTTAAAAACCAGCCCTCTCTTTGTGAAGTTCCAAGTCACTCATTCACGATACCTCTGCATCAAAATCAATACAAATATTATTGCTGGGGCGGGGGTCTCATAAATGCAAACTTTGGATTTTTTTAAAACAAATTTTATTGAATTAAAAATAAACACACATACATTAAAAAAGGAAGCATCTCTTAACATACAATTCGAATTTAAGTACATAGATATAAGTATATAAATACAGAGTCCACATCAAGATATTTGAGATATAAGTGTACCTCTTAAATATGTAAAACAACTACCTCTGTACCCTTATAATGCATTCTTATACGTATTCTTATATGTACTTACTTTCTTCATTTCTTTGTTGAGGTATCCACCTGTTTCTACCACTTCTTCTCCTTCTTTCTTTCTTAAGAATCACTTTCTCTTTCCTTCCTGCTTCCTCTTCCCAAAAATTCTCTCTTCATACTCCCACTCTTTCTTACTTTCCTAACATACACTTTCTCTCTCCTTTACTTCCTCTTCCATTCCCAGCACCTACTCACATCTTCTTCAACTTACTTTTTTCATTCATACTTCTCTCTTCCCTAAATCTTTCTCACCTCTCACACTTTCTTGACTTCTCTCTCTTTACTGTTGGGTATATTTACAAAAAAACTTTTTATAGACATTTTTATTTTCTCACCATTCACCGCTTTCAATAATAATGATTTACCTTACTTGTATTATCTTTGTATTATACTAGTGCTTTATTGTCAGCTAACGATTAGCTTTTCATCTGCGTTACTCATTTATAAACTTATTTTACTATATATGTGTGTTTTTTTTCCTCTGTTCTTTATGACTTTACTAATTTTACACTATAAAAAAAAACTTTGGATTCTAAACTGATATGGCTTTATCTCTTTACTATGTTTATCATTTGTAATCAGGTATTTTCTCTTTTCAGTTAAAATTGACTACAAGTAGGAAACAGAACATTTCATATACTGTAAATTGATTAGCACATATATCCCCAAAGTCTCTAAACCTACTAAATGAAAGCAACAAAGCTCATGTCCTTAGTTGAACTGCTTCCCCAATGGTAACTTAATCTAGCAAAACTGCTCACTCTCTGCTGATGATCTGTGAGCTAGTTGAAACTGTGCATGCATATCATAGCTCTTACTTAGAAAAGAGTTTTCAGCCTCTAGCATTCCTATTAGTCAAGTAAGTCTCCAGCTGGGCAATCAGAATACAGTATTAAAAGGGAAAAGACAAAAGGATCCCGCACTAAAAACAAGAAATCTCAGCATGTGCTATATATAATCTTTTATATCAGGAGGAGGAATGGCTCTTGTTCTCTGCCTTTCAGACTCTAGCTTCAGCAAAACACGACGTATATCCACTTGCCTCTACCACTGTGGAATATCACTGTCAGGAGAGATTCATAGATGTTTCACTGAACCTCCTTGATTGCCCTCAGATTTCTGTACTGTCACTACTGTCCAACAAGCACTTTCAAGCAAAAGGAAGTTCCTCTTCCCCTCTACAGACATTTTTGGGAATAAGGGTTTTGCAAGTGGGCATGTTGGAGATTCCTAATACTAAGGAGACAGATCAACAGTTCATCTTAAATTATAATTTTACTCCAGCTTTGATGGAGCACAGAGAAGTAAATATGACCATCCCATCACCCCATTTTAGCTTCATGAATCTAGGTTAGACAGAGACTCTGAGCTTCACAGCTTGAAGGGAATTTCAGCCCCCATTCTCCAAGTCCTAGTCTATCACTAGTTACATACAGATAAAATTTTAATTTTATTTTTAAAAGTCCATGCCAAGAAACTTTTAAAAGGACTAGAGAAACTTAAAGTAGATTAATGTCTCATCTATGTTAACAGAAAGTATATTTTAGCTTAATTGTTAAGTAGATTGAACAAATTTCATATCAAGAATTGTCTCATGAATGTTTGATAGTATGATGTAGTGTACAGTACTCCTAGTAATGTGGTTATATGTTGCCAGGACAGCAAAAATAATGAAAAGAAATACAGTGGGCCCTCAGCATTTGTTGGGGTTAGAGGTGCAGGACCCTCGTGAAAGTGGAAAAACTACAAATAAAAAACCACTATTTTTTTTACATGAGAGAACACATCTCTAGGAATCTCTAGATCCTCCAACACAACTCTGTGGTTAACTTCTGGCAGAGGATGACCACAGAATCATGCTGGAGGACCTACAAATGCCTAGAGAAGTGTTCTCTCTAGGAACCTTTAGGTCTTCCAGCATGACTCTATGGTCAACTTCTGGCAGAAGGTTACCATAGAGTTGCACTGGAGGAGGTAAGGATTCCTGGGGAGAACATATTAATCAAATCCACAAATAAAATAAAATCCACAAAAGTCAAAGCCGCAGATGGGGAGAGCTGACTGTAAGAGCACCTGTTTTTTTGTTCATAGATTGAGTTCACTCATATGGCATATTAAGCGTAATCTGCAGCAGTAGCAGCATTCAAAGCTATCACACAATGAAACTGGCAGAAACTCATTAAACATACTAAAATCTGTTCATTTGATGAGGTTTCAAAAAAGGTTTTCAAGCCAAGTTCTCCATCCTACACTTATTTTGCCTTAAATACACAGCTGTAACAATCAGTATTTTTTCATTTCTCTTTCTATAAAATATCTTCTTTTTATACATTTTCTTCAATATAGTCTTCCCTCCTTATCCATGGATTTTTTAATCCTTGGATTCAAGCATCCATGGCTTGAGAATATTTTTTTTAAAAGTATACATTCCAAACAGCAAACCTTGATTTTTCCTTTTATATAAGGGACACCATTTTGCTATGCCACTTTCCACCTAAGAAACTTTTAACATCCTATATCGCCACATTTTAAATGCTTTTTTTCATTTTCAAGTAGACCACATTAAAAGTCTTTTATTGTATGATTATGATCATGCTGCTCATGCAGTCAGATTCCAAGATATTTCTAATTGTCAAGACATAGCTAGTTATTTGCTGCTACTTCTAAGCTGTGTGTTTACATGTCCTCTTTCCAATGAGGCAATACAATTTTGTCTGTGTATATGTGCCTTCAAGTTGCCTGTCTAATTATGGCAGCCCCATAAATTCCATAGGGTTTTCTTAGGGAAGGAGTACTCAGGGGTGGTTTTCCCAATTCCTTCCTCTAAAAATATAGCCTACAGCACCTGGAATTCACTGGCAGTCTCCCATCCAAGTACTAACCTGGTCCGACCCTGCTTAGCTTCCAAGATCAGGCAGGATCTGGTGCTTTTGGGATAGAAGCCATGATGACTAAACTGAGGCTGTCATACTTTGGTCATATCATGAGAAGACAGGGCTCATTAGAAAGATAAGGTAAAAGGCAGCAGGAAAAGCAGAAGACAAACTACAAATTGTATTTATTTATTGTTGCATTTATTTATCACCTTTCTTGTAGTGTAGATCTCTGGGCAGCTCACAAACAAAGCAAAAAGTAGTGGTAACAGTTTATGTCCTTGTTGTACTCCTACTCATATTTCTATGTCCTCTCATCTGACCTTCAACTTTCATTTCAACTTTTTGTTGCCATATTGGTGGGAAATTATACAAATATCTCTTGAATCAAGACCTTTGTTTACTAACTCTATCATCAGGATGCCATGCTGTGCTTTGTGAGAAGCTTTTTTGCTGATCATATACACTCAATTCCATGTTATAGCATAATTCCTCAAGTACATGTATTGAGAATGCTTCACTTGTTCAAAATCCTCCTCTGAATTCAAATTGTGTTTGTCCTGCCTTTTCTTCATGTTAATTTTAATGTACTAAAATCCTTCATCTTATTGTTCTATAATCACTGGCACTTGTTACTGGAAGTAACATAATGAAAATTGACCCTTATCCAAATCTCAGGAATTATTCCAATTCTGTAGATCAGATTGAAAAGATTTACTAAACATCTACATCTCTTCTGCTACATTTAATATTTGTGCAAATGTACCATCAAGTCCAAAAGCACTGCCATTTTTAATTAATCATAGTTTACTCTGAATTTCACATCCATCGTGGCATATTAAGAAAAACTATAAAAGGTTAGAGTAAATTGTTTTATGCAGTTGCAGAAGGAATATTTTTCTGAAGTCAAGCTCTGTTGCTCAGATTATATTTCAGACATGAATGCAATCCCTAACCACTATCTGATAATCCTAAAATATCCTAACTAGCCAATGTGCAGAGCAGCTAAGTAAACATACGTCAAAAAGAAAAATGAGATAATAATCTAACAAATTAACACTTACTACAGAAATCTATTACTTCTGGAATGGCATGTTACAAAGATTAACACAACAATCCCCTGCCTGTTTATTCGGAAGCAGGTCTCTTGATATCCAAGGGCATTTACTCCCCCTATTAAGTGTGTATAGGATTACAGGCTAAGTTACCACTACATAGGTGATCACATATCAGATGAAATAACATAGCTTCTGGGAGAAGCTTATTATAAGGCTGCAAACACAGTGGCAGTTTTAAAAGATGCATTATCTAAACAAAGTGCAGGAAAATCTTTAGAATATCTATAAGCAAACAAATGCTGCACTAAACCACCACCAATTTCCCTCAGGAAGCAAGCTTCTTATACAATATATTCAGAATTACAAAACAATTTCTTAAAGAAGAGATAGTGATAAGTTATCAAAATGAGCAGCGCAAGGGCTGATTGCCTAAAGGAGCCTTCCACAGTTTTTGTATCAGAGATTTGAAGAGCCCCTGAAACACATGGCTCACACTAAGAGAATGTGGTTAGCAAATATATCTGGGACATTTTTATTATGTTTGCTCCTAGCAAACTCTACACTACCACAGCTGCAGCTTGTTCTTTAACCCTGTAAGAAAGTTATAGTGGAGGGTAAGGATGGCAACTGATCCCTCTCAACTTTCAGTTTCCTATGTGATCATGTGCCTTCAAGTTGCCTGTCGACTTACAACAACCCCATTAATTTAATAGGGTTTTCTAAGCCAAGGAAAGAGATGGTTTTGTCAATTCCTTCCTCTCAAATATAGCCTACAGCACCTGGTATTCCTTGGCCATCTCCCACACTAGTATTAACCAGGGCTGCCCCTGCTTAGCTTCCTAGATCAAGCAGAATCTGGTGCCTTTAGGATATTCATGCCCTATTAGCTTCTTACTATTTGAGAAACTATGTTAGGAGGCACATAAAAACAAAATGCACAGAAACAAATGAATTAACATGGTAAAATACAGATCTGAATCATATTTCCATTTATTTTTGGAACAGAAATTTAATCCTTCTAGCTTGAGAGACCACAAGAGACTTTCAAATCAAGAGGCAGGGTCAGATGTTCAGCTATCATGTTTTAAGAGTTCAACAGCTGATCACCGTGCTTTTCTGCAAACCCCTCAGTTTCAAAAATAGGGCTGATTGCCCATGAGACAACTGAAGTTTCAGAAACAAGTCTAAGGCTGTGTTCACATTGGAGAAATAAACCGGTTTAATTGCCATGGCTCAATGCAGTGAAATTCTGGGAATTGTAGTTTGTTGTGGGGCCCAGAGCGGAGCGGTGCTCTGCTCTGGACCCCACAACAAACTACAATTCCCAGAATTTCACAGCATTGAGCCATGGCAATTAAACCGGTTTATTTCTCCAGTGTGAACACAGCCTAAATCCTATCTGTATTATCAGAAGTAAACTGGAGTTGTTTCGATTCTGGATATCCTGTATCTTTGTTTGACAAATGTAGATAAAACCTGCATCCTCATAATTATATATACCTTTAAGGAAACTATATTTAGCCAGCATAACACCACCCACTCACAAAAAGGAGATCCTTAGGTTTCTAGAAGTACCAAAAAAGCAGAGAACTTTTATGTTAACATGCAGTATTGAAATCCTATAAAATATAATAATGTGTACACATTATATGGGGGTCCCATTTAGCGCAATGAGCATCTCCAGTAGGCTTAGGCTGCTTCGGCACTATAGAAACAATCCAATTTCATCTCACTTTAACTGCCATGGCTCAGTCCTATGGAATGCTGAGAACTGTAGTTTCTTGTGACACCAGAGCTCTCTGACAGGGAAGGCTAAATGCCTCACAACACTACAAATTCCAGAATTACGTAGCATGGAGCCATGTCAGTTAAAGCAATGTCAAACTCCATTAATTCTGCAGTGCAGATGCAGCCATGAAAATCTAACTGAATATAGAACAGAAGGGGGGTATCCTGAAAAGATGCAATCTGCACCTCAACATTTTGTTGCAGATACACTGGTCTAATTTAATTTCCCACTTCTGAACATGTTTTCTTATGCTAGGAGGATATCGAACACAAGACCCATAGATTCGATGCCATGCATTTCCTGTTCAAAAATACCTAAGTAGCAAGAAACTACCTGTCACCAAGGTGTGTCATATGGCTAAAATAGAAGTACTGTACTCAGAAACATAAGACTGTTCTGACAATTGTAATAATACTTTCAGAAATATTTCTTCAGAAAGTTCTGTTCTCAAGATGAATTATTTTCATTTCCTTTTCAGGGTCACTCATAAAACCAATTAACTATATATTCATATTATTCCTTGATTAATTTGGCTGGGGGGATCAACACTGAGGAAACAAATCCCTGCACAAATTACTACATGAACCATACCTCTAAGATAAGAGGGTCCCTGGGTGAGGTATCAGTTGTAAGTGCATCAGTACTTTACTCCCCATCAGTACTTTACTCCCCATTCTCTATGGTTACAGAATATGCAGGGCAGTCATAGCCAGCTCTTAACTGACCTCCATGGTCTGGAGTAGCTCAGCCAGATGCCTTCATCACCCACCCTGCACCCTTTCTGATAGGTGATGCACTGACTGAGCTGTCAGCATGGAGCACGTTCCTTCAAATCAAATGCTCATTATAGGGCAGATGAACACACTTATGGAGTTATAGACCTTGATAGACTTTCTAAAGATTTCAAAGAAACTTCCTAGGCATCTATTTCACAATGGGGAGGTTTCCAAAGTTATGAAGGTAAAGGCCATTTATGCAATAACTCTCTCATCACCACCCTTAGCAGCCCCCTAAAAAGATTCACTAATGTACTGGTTGACCTTTGTGAAGATCATGAGCACATACAACGTGCCTTGACTTGAATGTAGCAAGTTTTCCACTTCAACACATATGCCATAGCACTGCTATTTAGAAGGGCTTTTCTGCAATTCAAGGTTATATCAGGGCATACAAAAAAGTAGAACACAAAATATCTACACGTGACAAACCCCACATTCATACAACTTTGGAGCCAATTAAATATATGGGTCTCTGTAACATCATTTTTTTATTCATCAGAAACGCAGCAGCTATCTGTTGCACTCAGTGATGGCTGTGAACAATCACATCATAATACAAGAAGAATCTCAAGGTTCATTTTGTTTCTTGTGCTAATAATATCTCATAGCCTAAGGTACCATGATTTTGCAAAAGCTGTACAGGAAGTAAAGATGTTTACAAAGTAACACCACAAATGACTTAAAAGTATATGACTTATGCAAGAAAGCAGTGAGTATTCCTCAGTTAGAAGTGGATGTGTGTGGTTTGTTTTCCATTTCAACAACCAAAAGCAAGACTACATTGCTTTATTGTTAATCACAGTCCTCCAAAACAAACTGAAGCCCATGAGAACCCAAAACAGAAATGACAGCAAGGGATCCCAGCAAATCACCCACTTTCCAGTTAGGAAGGACTCAGACTCTTTAAGAACAGTACATTTGATCCTATGAATTGTCTAGATATTACAAGTGATCTGATTGTTCAGCTGCTAAGCACTAAACTGGTATTTCACTGCATCAGTCAAGGAAAAAGAAATCTTTTCCAAGATGAGCTTGTTTGAATACCCACAATGCACACTATACACAAAGGCCTAAAGAGGTATGGAGGTTCCACACTTTCAATAGGTCCTCTTCTGCATCCATCTCTCTCCCTTGCCATATCTGAAGGCTAGAGAATTCAACATCTAATGCAGTATGAGAGGTTGCATCTGGAAGAAACAGATCTCCTGTGTATGTACTGCACACTCAGTGCTCTTCATATTCTGCATACTGTTTGGAAATACTTCTGCTGTAGAGAGAGTGTATATGCATGCCTTCAAGTCCCCTGTCCATTTATTGTGACCCAATGAGAATTTCATAGGGGTTTCTTAGGCAAGGAATACTCAGAAATGGTTTACCAGTTCCTTCCTCTGAATTATAGCCTACAGCACTGGATAATCATTGGTGTTCTCCTACTCAAATGCTAACATAGACTGTAAGCCTATGTGGTGGCGTGTGCCTTCGAATCGTTTCTGACAGCCCTGCTACAGGATTTTCTTGGCAAGTTTCTTCAGAAAGGGGTTACATTGCCCTTCTCTGAGGCTGAGAGACTGTGATATGCCCGAGGTCTGTTTCCAGGAAGGGTATTTCTGTTGCATAATTTATACAGCACCATCGTGAGTGTACATGAATGTGACACCCCCCCCCCACACACACACCACAGACACATTAGAAAAAAGAGGCAGGACTCAATTCCTAACGCATATCGACCACATCTTTTGAACAACAAAACAACATTTATGGGCCCCTTTCTTTTTCACAGACCAGATTGACCAGACATCATCTTTTGCCAGGACCTTTCCTACATGCCAAGCTTCATTCTAAAATGTCCTTCATTTTGAGCATGACCAGGAAGCGTCAGTTTACATTTCTATTAATGTTTTGAGCTTTTATTTTGGTTATGTTCTCCATCTTTCCTTGGATGTCCTCTGTTTTGCGGTGCCTGGTGCTCCTTTGCGGTGAGGACATCTGGTCACTCTGCTGTAGATCGAAGGCACCGAACATTTGAGGGATGTCTGTTGTTCTCCCGCCAAGGGACCCAGGATGGGAGGCCAAAGGAAGGGAAGGGTGAAGGCCTCTCCATCTCCTTCCCTCTCACACTCTTGGCAAGGAAGGGTTTGCCCCTAAAAGGTGTTCCTGTCTCACACAGTGCCTCAGTTTGTGAGAAGGGAGGCAGCTGACTGCAGGGCTGGGCTGGGGAACAACACATGCATCCTCCAGCCTCCCTCAGACACATCCTCCTTTTCCAGGACACGTCCTACATTCAGGGTGACCAGGCGTCCTTAACCACCAAAGAGGACTAGGCACCACAAAGTGGAGGACATTCAAGAGAAATGACCACACTAAAGCTGAAAACACTCACAGAAATGGAAATTTCTTAGTCAGGCTCAAAAGGGAGGACGTTTTGGAATTCCTCCTGGACAGAAGGTTGAAAGGCAAGGCATGTCCTGGAAAAGGAGGACGTGTCTGGTCACCTTGCCTACACTTCAACCTGCTTCTGTCCAGGAGGGATTCCAAAACACTCTCCATTTTGAGCATTAATTTACAGCTATATGCAAACTGACTAAACTTCATCCTCCTTTTCCAGG
The DNA here is from genome assembly GCA_034509955.1 of Urosaurus nigricauda. Classification (NCBI taxonomy): domain Eukaryota; kingdom Metazoa; phylum Chordata; class Lepidosauria; order Squamata; family Phrynosomatidae; genus Urosaurus; species Urosaurus nigricauda. The sequence continues at coordinate 320,321,627 of JAOEGL010000001.1, forward strand.
AAATGCCCTACATTTACAGCCTCGTGTCCAACGAAGGATTCCAAAACGTCCTCCATTTTGACCAGGACAAAGAACCATGAACTTACATTTACACGCAAGGCGACCAGAGATGTCCTCCTTTTCCAGTACACGTCCTACATTCCCACCTTCTTTGGCTTATTTATTCATTCCCAGGAGCAATGGGGTTGGGTTCATTTGTTTTATTTCCAGGATTCTGTCCTCCTGCCCAGGAGGAGGGATCCCAAAAAAGTCCTCCATTTTGAGCAGGACACAGAAGAAGTGTGTGAATGCACTACAAAACACATCCTCCCATCTTGGAAAAAGATGTCTTTCTCCCTCAACTGATGGGAGAAAAATATATACATTGAATGCTCAGTTGGCAGCCTAACAATGAGACAAACAATATCTTAGCCATACCCCTTTCAGGGGGATTTTGGACTCCATCTCCCAGGAGCCTCAGCCAGGTCGGCCAAGGGCCAGGGATTCTGGGAGATGGAGTCCAAAAAACGGTTTGGGGGACTATTGATCTGTGTGTCGTTCGTCCTAAGAGTGTGGGATCCGACATTTTCCTCTCACAGCATCAGGTCCTCCATTTTGCCTGGGTCCATCTTGGTCTCTGAAGGCGGGAAATATGATAATGGCTGTTATAACAAGAACAACGCGCCCTTTTCCTGTGAGGGAAGAAGAAAGAGAATCCACACTGGAGGGATAACCCGGTTTCATACCGCTTTAACCCTTTGTCTCATCCGTGGCTATGGAATTCTGGGAGTTGGAGTTTGTTGTGGGCCCGAAGGGCCCACAACAAACTCCAACTCCCAGAATTCCATAGCAGTGGATGAGACAAAGAGTTAAAGCGGTACGAAACCGGGTTATCCCTCCAGTGTGGACGCAGCCCTTCAAGGTGACCCCCTCTCCCGCTCACCTGGCACCTGCAGACGATGTCCGCGTCCTGGGCCAGGAGGTCCACCACCTTCCCTTTCCCTTCGTCCCCCCACTGGGCTCCCAGGACCACCGTCACTTTGTTCCCCGGCTGCCTGGAAGAGGAGGAGGCGCCGCCGCCGCCGTTAGGGATGGAGAAGGAGGAGCCGCTTTCAGACAACATGGCAGGCGAAGGAGAGAAGAGAAGGGCCGGGCTCCTCGAGTGAGTCGTCTTGCTGCTGCGCCCGAGAAAGACACATGCGAGGAGAAGAAAGAGGAGGAGGAGGAAGCAGCGGCGCGCCCGTCCACGACGACGACTCCGCCGGCTCTGACTCTTTCTCTTTCTCCTCCTCGCGCCGCATCCGCATCCCAACCGCTGCCGCCTCCTATTGGTCTCCCCTTGACATCCTTCACTTAAACCCGCCCCCTCATTTGCATAGAATGCTTTTATTATTTTTGAACTACCATTCCCAGAATGCACCTCTCCCAAACCTATTGGTTTCTTCTTTCTGTGACGTCATCCCATAGCCCCGCCCCCTCTCACCTGCATACTTATTTAGACGCCCCCTATGTTCGAAGGTTGAACTACTTTTCCCAGGCCTATCAATCTCTGTGACGTCACTCCGAAAGCCCCGCCTCCTTATCTGCGTACAATGTTATTTAGACACCGTTTTTATTAAAAAAAGGGCCTTTGAGGGTTGAACTACCTTTCCCAGGATGCACCTTTCCCAGGGCTATCGGTCTCTGTGACGTCATTCCTTAGAGACACGCCCCCTTTTCTGCATAGAATGAAAACGCCTTCGCGTCCGTCGTGTGTTGTTGTTGAACTACCTTTCCCAGGGTGCACCGCTCCCACAGGGACTAACACCTGCTCCTACACTCTTGAGGGGAGCAAAACATGTTTTATTAAGTTTCAAAATAAGCAGAAAGACATTAGAAAAAACAAACAAAAGAAAAATAAACACAAAAAATATGAGCTAAAACAGACAACAGTGATCTTTCAACGTTCTTCAACAATCACATTCTGTACATCATTGAGATGTTATATTGTTTTAATGTGTTTTAGACTATTTTTTTTTATTTTATTGTAGTAGTTTAGTGTTATTTTATTTTTTTATCTTTTTCACTGCATTGTTTTTTAATGTAAGCTGCCCTGGACCCCACAACAAACTTCCAACTCCCAGAATTCCATAGCCTTGAGCTAGGGCAGTTAAACCGGTGCCAAACCGGGTTATTTCTCCAGTCTGGATGCAACCTTTCTTTCCTACTTTGCTTTACTTTGACTATTTTTAGTTGATTTCTGGGCTGCATCCACACTAGAGGAATAACCCTGTTTGGGACAGCTTTAACTGCCCTGGCTCAAGGCTATGGGATTCTGGGAGTTGGAGTTTAGTGTGGGCCCAAGAGACTGTTATATCAAATGGGTCTTACTATAATATTATCAAAGGGAAAAACAGGATGCTATTCCAAATTACTGTATTATTTTGACTGATCCAGTACAAAACCTAATAGAAGAATCTACGTCAGTCATTTGAAATGAACTGCATCTCAACACAACCAGTGATTCCCTTGGAGTGTGGTGGTGTCTACCTTGAAAGGCTTGAAGTAGCCAATGTGCTGCAATGGTCTGGGACTTTGAAAGTCTGCTATGCTCCTCTAGACATAGTGCTCTGTGTTCATACAACAGACCCTCTGATTTCATGGCCCCATTCATTCATGTGTCATTTCCATCTGTTATGTCTTTATAGTGGTAGATGAACCATTGTGACAAGTTAGAGAGAAGTCAGTGGACATGGTAAGTTTAATTATGCTGGGCTATACTGAGCTGAGCACTGGACAGCACTGGGGAGATATGACAGAGCAGATGTTCTTGAATGCTGTACAGCTTTCCTGCCAAATGCAAACGTCTACTGAAATTAATGGGATTATATAAATCTAAGTACTTCTTTTAAGTCAAGATATGAATCAGGTTGTTGCATAATTAAAGTTTACGGCCCAATTTACTGTATCTGTTGATATTAATAAATTTTGCCATCTTGTCCACATTCTCGTTGCTTGGCCACACGTGTCCCCTTTTCCATCTCTGAAATGTTGGAGGGTGTGCAGATACAGAGGTAGATCTGATATCCCACAAGGTACGGTAGACATCATTGCATCTTAACATATTCTGCACACTGAAGTACATTGTATTAAATGTTGGTCCCTGTCTCTGTTAGTTCTAGAGGCAGAGAGCCTTCACTAAGTCTATCCATCTGGAATTCAATCTTCCTCTTTTCTTATTGCCTTCTATCTTAGCAAGACCTACTGTCTGTTCTAGTAAGTCATGTATTCTCATGATATCGCCAAGGTGCAGCTGCATACTCCAACTCCCAGAATCCCATAGCCTTGAGCCAGGGCAGTTAAAGCAGTCCCAAATCGGGTTATTCCTCTAGTGTGGATGCAGCCCTGGCCTCCTTATTAGTTCAGTGGTACTCCAAACCCATATTACTAAATCAAGACTTTCCTAAACTTCTTTTTTATCTCATCTATGCACTTTCAACCACACTCCTCCTCTTCACGAACCTCCTCTTTCTGGACTGGCCAGTCTCATAAGTATCTCTTAGGTCCAAAACACACTGATCCAGTTTGTGACCGCTTTAACTGCCCTGGCTCAGTGCTACTACTAGAGAATCCTGGGAAATTGCACTTTATTGTGGCACCACAGAGCTATCTCTGACAGAGAAAAGGCTCAATGTCTCACAAAACTACAGCTCTCAGGATTCCTCAGCATTGAGCCTGGGCAGTTAAAGCAGCCTCAAACTGGGTTATTTCTGCAGTGTGTTTTGGACTTGAGATATAAGGGCTGCATCCACACTGGTTGGCACCGCTTTAATGTCCTTGGCTGAAGGCTATGGGATTCTGGGAGTTGGAGTTTGTTGTGGGGTCTGGAGCAACAAACTCCAACTCCCAGAATCCCATAGCCTTCAGCCAAGGACATTAAAGCGGTGCCAAACCGGGTTATTTCTCCTATGTGGATTGACCAGTGCATAAAGAGAGGTTCTTGGACCCTACTCTAGTATCAATTAACCCATTCTTTATAGTTCTCTTTTAGACATATCAAATCACTACCACACTTTTATCGTCTCTGCTATTCCACTTTAACTGCTCTCTGTGTTGCATCCTGGGATTTGCAGTTTAAAGAGGGGACATTTATAATTCCCAACCAGAGCTCTTAGGCCTCACTGAACTACAAAACCCACAATGCAACAGGACTGAGGTTAACAGAGCTGTTAAAAAAACAAAAGGAGGAACAGCGAGGCTTTAATAAGAGTATATAGATGAAGCCTGTTATGTTATATGGGGACTGTGTGAACTCTATTTGTCTGATCTTGTGTGCCTTCGAGTCGTGTTTTTGTTAAACTTATGGCAACTCTCAATAATAATAATAGGGTCCCTATTTTACAAAGGGGTCGCCATTTGCTTTCCTGTCAGAGAGAGTGTTGTGTGACGTCACGTAACTTGGCCCCCCCAAGGCCTACTAGCAGCACTTTAAAATAAGAGAGACTTTTTATAGCCGAGGAGGAATGGTTTGCAGCAAGGCATGCCGGGAAAAAGCAGTTGTCGTCGTCGGTTAGCCTCGTCGCGTGGCGCGAAGAGGAGGAAGAACGGATGGCGCGCGCGCGACAGAGGGAGAGAGGGAGGGGCGGGGCTTGAGGCTGCGCTGCAGTGCGCATGCGTGGCGACCGTTATTTAAGTTGCTTGCTACCCGGCTGGGAGCATTTTTCAAATTATTACTGGACGGTGGCGCGATGGCGGGCTGCTGTTTTTCGTCTGCGCTTGCGCAAAAGGGGGCCGTCCTCCTTTGTTGTTATCTGTTGGGGTTGAATACATGTGGGGCGGTGTGGAGGTAAATGGGAATAAAAAAAATATAGTCTTTTTGGAGGGATACTGCATGGAGCAGCGCTTTTGAGTCGTGGGCTGCATCCACACTCGGGGAAATAACCCGGTTCCATCCCGCTTTAACTCTGTGTGGTTCTTTGCTATGGAATTCTGGGAGCTGGAGTTTGTTGTGGGCCCAGAGCGGAGCGGAGCTCCGCTCTGGGCCCCACAACATACTCCAGCTCCCAGAATTCCATAGCAAAGAGCCACACAAAAGAGTTAAAGCGGGATGAAACCGGGTTATTTAATAAAAGCTAACATTGTATGTGAATGAGTACGTAATAAAACGCAGTATGCTTAACACAGCTGCAAATAAGCTTATTAAATGAATATATATACACGTAAATTCATTTATTAAGCTTATTTGCCGCTGTGTTATGTATACTACATTTTATTTTATATATATATATGTATACGGTAGAGTCTTGATTATCCAACATTTGGTTATCCAGCTTCCCGGATTATCCAACGTTTCGGCTGCTGTGATTTCTTTAAATTTTCTGTGATTTCTTTGAATTTTCAGAGGACTGGACTGTTTATACTGTACATCACAATGTCGACCAGTGGTTTCTTTACTTTTACTGTTATTTATTGCAGTAAAACTTCAATACGTTTGCAATTCGTAGTAGTTTCAAGGCTTTTCTTGGGCCTTCGGATTATGCGACATTTTCGGTTATCTAACTATCAGCTGATCCAGTTTATGTTGGATAATCGAGACTCTACTGTATATACACACACAAATATACACACAGTATATTCATTTAATAGGCTTTTTTACAGCTATACAGTGGGCCCTTGTTATCCGCTGGGGTTTGGTTCCAGGACCCTCCGTGGATAACAAAATCCGTGGATGCTCAAGTCCCATTAAATATAATGGCACAACAAAATGGTGTCCCATATATAAAACGGAAAAAATCAAGGTTTGCTATTTGGGAATTTATACTTTCTTGGGAATATTTCCAAGCCGTGTGTGGTCAAATCCATGGATAAGGAGAGCCAACTGTATTATGTATGCTGCGTTTTATTACGTACTCAACCATGTGTTTGTTTGTTTTTCAGTCCGCAGAGAGATCTTGTAGCATCTTTGAGACTAACTGACAGAAAGAAATTGGCAGCATGAGCTTTCGTAGACTAAAGTCTGCTTCTTCAGATGCATATATAGATTCCTAAAAGCAAGCCTTGATTTTGCCATTTCATAGAATCATAGAGTTGGAAGAGACCACAAGGGCCATCCAGTCCAACCCCCTGCCATGCAGGAACTCCAGGTCAAAGCATCCCTTTATATAAAGGAAACCATGTTGCTATGCCATTATATTTAATGGGACTTGAGCATCTGTGGATAGTAAGGGCCCACTAAAACAGATTTGTTAGAGTAGCCACCCACTTCCCCAAAGACCATTACGGTACATTGGCCAATTCTATAATATTTGGGGGCAAAAAAAGAACATGCGGAGATGGGTAAAGCGAAATGATAATTGTAAACATGTTTGCTATGAAGTGCTAACTCATGATCACTTCCTATATTTCCTTAAGTGTTCCTGATTTCAGGATCAGGCTAAAAGATACCTAGAACCCAGAGATACTTTTGGACAAGTAATGTGAAGATGAGCTCTAGGAGAAATGGCTGGTGGGAGATCATTATTTCCTTTACTAAACCACACTGCTGATGTTGTCCACTGAAACTAGTATATGATTGGCCCATGGTTTTGCATAAGGAAAATATGTTGTTGGCAGTTTTGCTTTTGAATTTGTTTTCTAATTATGTTCAACATAAAATCTCTGTTTTATTACACCAACTAAAGAAAGGGTTAATATTTTAATTGAACTGTCTACTGGTTGCGATCACATTGGTATATATGTGAAGTTGGACAGGAATGAAGGCACAAACCAACAAAAACAACATGCCAGCTCTAAGGTTCTCATAGGCTGACGGGTAGGGAATGCATGCATAATACCCCTCCTCCTCTGTTCTGGTCTTTTCCCTGTATTCACATTTTTTCACATTCGAGAGGGTCTTGCGCCCCTAACCACCATGAATGTCAAGGGCAGACTGTAATACTCAGCAAAGTGCAAGGCAATAGGAAAAGAGGAAAAGCACATTACAAATGGATAGACTCAACAAAATGTACGACCCTGATTTTGCAAAATCTTTTAACAGGGATGTAAATACAGTAACAGGATGTTTTGGATGTCTCTCTTTTATAGGGTTGCCATAAGTCAAAGCCAACTTGATGGCAGTTGAGGAAAAAAAAAAAACATTCTGTCCCTGTTTGAAGGATCAGAAATATTTTCACTTCATTCCCTAAAAATTATTCATCCTGAAACAGAAGTTTTTCAGCACCTTTGGTCTTTCTCCCAGGGGTCACTTTAAAAGCTGCTGTGCCACCTTTTTGACATTCCAATAGTCTATTTTGTATTATTCAAGTGGAACCTTTTCTTTCTTGTACTGTACAACCATGGCCTTTTCCAAACTTCCTCTAACAACACCCCCTTCCATGTGTCGAAACCTGTAAACTGGAGGTCCTGCATTTGAGTTTTCTGCCTAGGAACGAAAATCTCACATGAAGGATCACATCACTATTCCCCCCAATTATGTTGTATCACAGCACTGCCCACCAGTCCTGTCTAAAATATATGAGAACTGCTGCCTTTACACGAGGCAGGCAAATCATTATAGGGTTTGCACACCTGTCTTAAGCCAATCTCTCTGTGTATTGCTATTTGAATTAGCTACTGCCCAAATTCTTCTGCCTCCTAGGCATATATGATTAGTATAAGATAGTGTCTTATATTAATTTTTGCTCTCATAGATGCACTAGGTCTTATTTTCAGGGAATGTCTTATTTTTTCCATGAAGAAGAATTCACATTTATTGTTGAACCAGAAAAATGAATGTTTATTATATACTGTATATATATTTATATACAAAAACTTTGCTAGTTCTTACTTTCAGGGGAGGCCTTATATTTAGCAATTCAGCAAAACCTCTACTAGGTCTTATTTTGGGGGGATGTCTTATTTTTGGGGAAACAGGGTATTTGAGGATACTCACCATGGCACTACCTTTCTGCAGTAGTGGGATTTCTTGCTCCTGTGAGGGAACAGCCTATGCTGCTGGCAGCTGTGCTGCTGCAGGGTCTCCCATGTTCCACAGGCTTTTCCTGACGAGCCAGACAAAATGTGTCAGACAAGCCATGGGCAGTAGCAGTAGTGAGGGGTGACACTGGTGAAGGATCTCTCAGAAAGAATGACAGTGTCTTCTGCTCCAATAATGGGGAAGATTCCCATTATTACATAGCTAACATTTCATACTGTGCAGAAGATGGCATGCTTAAATCCCTTTGGTTGTCTTTTACCATGAAAACAGCATGGTGAGTTCATTCAAAATGAAAGAAGAGATAGTGCCAGAAGATCACATTCCTAGTTTGGATGGTACTCAATGAACTACTTGAGTACAGCAGAGGACAATTAACAGTTAGGCCTGTAGCTAATGACACAATTGATTCAAGGTCAAAAAGATGTTCAGCTGTTGATGTGATCAGAGGCTAAAGAAAAGTCCAGAGCTGCACAACACATAGGGACATAACGTGTGAGAAGAATGAATCAGGGAAGCTAGACATAATAAAGCAAGAAATGAAACAAATGTATAAATATTGCAATATTTGGGGTGAGAAACCTAAAATGGACAGACATGGGATGTTTTGAATTAAATAATTGCACAGGGATATAACCAGGAAATGAAAATCTAAGAATAAATAGTGCTGCATTAATTAATACATGGAGAGATTTAGCAAAAGCAGTCAAAGGATATAATGTGAAGTCTGACTGAATAATATCAAGAAGACTGGGAAAACTCATCGACATAACCATAATCCAAATTTATACTCCCATTACAGAGGCAGAAGATGATGAAATTGAAAGATTATATACTGGATTCCAGCAGGAAATTGATTACTGTACATATCAAAACAGGACTTCTTGTTAATCATAGGCAATTGACATGCAAAAGTCGGAAATCAAAAATTGTAGGAAAATTTGACCTAGTGTCAAGAAATAAAGCTGGAGAGATTCTGATTGTATTGAATTTTGTAAGGCCAACTGTTCATCACAAACACATTCTTCAAGCAGCCAAAGAAGTGTATATATTCATGGACATCACCTGATGGCCAAATAGAAGTCAAATAGACTACATAATTGAAAGCGGAAAATTGAGAAGCTCCATTCTCTGCAAAAACAAGTCCAGGAGCAGATTGTGGCATAGATCATAAACTGCTAATATCAAAAATTAGAGTAAAACTAAAGAACACTAAACCAACCATTGTGTCAAAATTCAACCTATGCAAAATACAAATAAAAAGATTAGAAAAAAATTGTTTTGATCTGTTGATGTTTGGTGTATTTGCAATTTTTGATGATTTGTATAAGGAATGTAAGACTATTGTTTTTAAAAAAAATGTTGGAAAAACCCATAAAAAGATTGAAAAAACAATACAACCTGAAGAATATCACCTGTAGAATTTAAACATAATTGGGGGATGGAGGGGGCAAATAGATTTGCCCTGTTAATCCTTATTGACTGGGAGCCAGAAGAACTTTGGACTGAAGCCAGGGGCACAGTGAGGGAGGAATGCAAAAGGACACTATACAAAAAGAGAAGCTTTGATGGATGATACGTAGATGAAAATCTTTAGGTAGTTAGGATAGATGAGAAGCAAAAGTAAAGGGGGAGAGAAATAGGTTCAGAACCCTGAATGCAACAATTCAGCAACTTGTGTACAGGGACAAGGAAAACTATAATAATAGTAGATGACAACAAAATAACCTGGCCTAATTTCCCTCCTATTTTATCCTATTTTTTAATGTCTGGAAATCCAGTATGCGTGCCTGCCCGAAAGATGGCTGAAAGTATACACATGTATTTCATATATGTTTTTCTTTATTTTACTTCCAGATATGAAACAAGCACTGGAGACTATTTTATATTTTCAACAAGAACTGTAGTAAGTGTTAACAGTCAAAATGTCAAAAATGTATAGTTTCAATTATTTTCACTGGTGAAGATCTAGTAATCTGAACTTTCTGCAGTAGCTTTATGTGATATATCATCACTGGGCCAAGGGCGGGCTGTAGCCCCTGACACCCTCATTTATAAACTCCCAACCCCCAAAGGGCTGCAACTCTTATTTAAAAAAAAATCTGGTGTGATTTTCAAGTTATTTATGCCCTGAAACTGTGCAGAACTCCAAATGTGTGAAAACATGCAAAGATATGACCATCATCCACAAGCACATCAGAGCCCTGTACTACCCCTCCCCAATACTTCTGTAATCTCTCACAAAATTGTATTTATGTAATAATTTATATCCTGTCTTTCTCCCAGTACAGGATTCTAGGTGTCACTTCCTGTCACCATTTTGAGAGAGATTGCAGAGGATAACTCAGGATGCAGCCTCCCAGGGGGAAATTGGCCACTGGCCCCACACTCCTGCCCACCCCTGTAGCATGTTGATGACATAGTGGGAATTGTTTTAACAATTGTGTTATAATTACGTCAGATTCTCTTTAAAATTATTGCCTTCTGCAAAGATGTTAACCAAAATGCTGGGTTCAAATCTGTAGGAATCCAGAACAAAGTGGGCTCAATAGCCACCTTGGCAAATGGGGTGGCTGACTTACTAAGGAGCCTAGTCAAATTGACAAGAGTGTCTGCCTGGTTAAAAACTACACCAAATCACTAGTGTCTAGGCGGTGGTATATATACTCAAAATCATGACCCAGGTCAGTATTCTTTGAAATAAATGGATTAACTCTCTCCTAAATGGTTTTCCAGGAGGATAAAAATGGTTGGAAGCTGTAGCAAATGTTTGGATGATTGGTGTGAATATCTTAGACAAGGCAAACAACTTGCTACTGAAGAAGTGTCCTTTGTCTGTGTATGCACAACCATCTCCTTTGGCCAGAGTTCCGTCGTCACCCTCCACAGAGAAAAGGGATTATGTTGATGTCTTGGGTGATCTCCTTTGTGGTAGGTGCCTTGCATCCTCCCTTACTGGAGCCCACCAGATTATGCCCAGATTTCCACCTTGTAGTTTCCTTTACAGGTAACCCACCAGTCACTCACCTTAGTGTCCCTTTTAATATTAGATTGATATCAAATATGAGAGGGGTGATTGGGGGCCTGGGCCTGGGGTCACACCGTTCCTTTACAAATAAGTCTACTCTTCCTCCATAGTTTAATCCTTCTGAATATATTTTAGTTACTGCAATCCAGTCATGGGTCACAATTTACAAGATTTCCAGTTCATCACATTAGCCTTGGTTTGCAAGGTGAAGCTTAGTGGAGAGACATCTGAAACTGTGGGTCATTCCCTCCACATGCTTTGTTACTGTTTTTCCTGCCATTGATGGGTTCACATGTCACCTCCCAAATTTCTTGGGCATCATTGATGCTATTGTTTCCAACACTGAGCAGTTAAACTTAATGTGAAAGTTCATTCTGGGGTGGCAGGTTGAGCAATCTGCACCCTCCCCCCAAAAAGAGGGTACAATTACAGTAAAGCAGCAGTATGACAAGAAAAGTAGATGTGTCAGGGTTATATAATGAAACTAAGGGAGAAGGGACCTATGGCAGTTCAGACAAAAAAAAAAAAAAAAACATTGGCCCCTGCTGTCTTGTGTTGGCATGAGGGGATAAAGCCATCCATGGTGGAATGCTCTACCTGCCCTTCCGACAATTGGGGTCTCCCTGCCTCCTGGTCTTCTGTACTGTTTCCTACCCTGCATAATTCAGTTCAAGCTCCTCCTTGGCTGCATCTGCACTGGAGAAATAAGCTAGTTTGGCATCACTTTAACTGACATGGCTCAGTGCTATGGAATTTTGGGGATTATTTATTTATTTATTTATTTCATTTGTATGCTGCCTTTCTCCCATAAAGGACCCAAAGCGGCTCACAGGTAAAAATCATTTCAAAAAACATAACAAAAATATAAAACATTTAAAATAATCTAAAAGTGGTATAAAACCACATAAAAATAAACAGAAGCTAAAAGGCATGGCCAATATACGCACCCCACACAAAAGCCACCTTAGCATGATTATATATTAAAAAGCATGCTTAAATAAAAAATGTTTTGCCAGCAAAAGGCAAGCAAGGAGGGGGACAGCCTAGCCTCCCATGGGAGGGAGTACCAGTGGGTGGAAGCAGCCACCAAAAAGGCTCTTTGCCATGTCCTCACCAAGTGAGCTTGCAGTGGTGACAGGATGGAGAGAAAACCTTCTGAAGATCCTAGGGCTCTAGTAGGCTTGTATGGGAAGATACAGTCTCTCAAATACAGTGGTCACCCGGTTTACGAAAACCCCGGGGTACGAAACCGGCGGGACCGCTAACATATCCCCCGGGATCCGAAAGATCCCCCGGGATACAAAAAAAACCCGTGCAGCCCCTTTAAATCGGCCGCGCGGTCCATTCAAAATAGCGGTCCCCTGGGAAACGAAAGCTTCCGGGTTACGAAAGGTAATCCGGAATGGATTACCTTCGTAACCCGGGGGACCACTGTAGTCTGGACCGAAGTCGTGTAGGCCTTTATAAGTTATGACTAGTACTTTGAATTGTGCCCAGAAATGAACCAGTAGCCACTGAAGCTGTTTCAACAAGGGAGTTATATGCTCCTTATAACTGACCCCAGTCACCATTCTGGCTGCAGCACTGTGGACCCACTGAAGTTTCCAGACAGTTTCCAAAGGGAGACCCACATAGAGTGTGTTATAGTAATCCAAACAGGATGTCATCGTAGTCAGATATGACATTTCAGTTTCACTACTTAAGCTGTGCAAATACAGCCTTGGCCACAGCTGAAACCTGGGCATTCAGGCTCAGAGCTGAGTTCAGGAGAACACCCAAGCTACAAGCCTGAGATTTTAGGGAGAGTGTAACTCCATCCAACACAACAAAATTCCTATTCCTTGATCTGCCTTCCGAAAGACCAGGAACACCTCTGTCTTGTCTGAATTAAGCTTCAATTTGTTTGCCTTCATCCAGTCTATTACTGTCAGCAAACACAGATTCAGTATAGAGACAGCTTCCTTGGAGTCAGATGGAAAGAAGAACTAGAGTTAGGTATCATCAGCATACTGGTGACACTGCACCCCAAAGCTCTGGATGACCTCTCCCAGTTGTTTCATGTAGATGGGGAACAAAACAGAATCCTGAGGGACCCCCACAGGCTAATGACCAGGAGGTCGAACAGGAGTTCCCCCAACACCACCCTCTTTGTTTGCCCTTCTAAGAAAGACTGGAACCACTGCATGACAGTGCCCCCAAGACCCATCTCAAACAGGTGGCCCAGAAGGATACCATGGTCAATGGGATCGAAAGCTGGTCCAGATGGGCCAACAGAGACACACTCCCCCTGTCCAATTCCCTACATTGGTCATCCACCAAGTCGACTAAAGCTGTCTCCGTCCCATAGCCAGGTCCGAAGCCAGGTTGAAATGGATTTAGATAATATGTTTTTTCCAGAAAACCCTTGAGCTGTGAGGCCACCACTTGCTCCAGAATGCCCAAGAATGGAATGTTAAAAGACTAGCCGATAGTTATTCAGAATAGTGGGATCTAGGTAGGCCTTTTTCTTTTTCTTTTCGATAATACTTTGTATTAATTTTAACATTTAAAAAAAGACATAACTACATTAAAACAAAGATAAAAACAGACAAACACACAAATACTCCATTTCAAATTACATTCTTATCTAAACCAAAAAAGGAGAAGGAAGACTACATATCCCTCTATATAACTATGACACACATATTCTTATATACAGTCCTCCCTCCGTATTCATGGGGGTTAGGGGCAAAGGACCCTCATGAGTTTGAAAATTTCGTGAATAATCCCTCCCCCCAGTTTCAGGGTGACAGGGAGGGGTTAGTGAAGAGTGTGCACGTGCTTACCTGAGCTCTCTGAGGCATCACAAGGAAGCCTGGGGACTCGCGCATGGTGTTCTCACCTCTTCTCTTTGCCCCGGGCAAGCTCTCTGAAGCATTGTGGAAGGGAGAGAGAAGCACGAGAGAGATTCCCCCACCTCCCTTTCAATGCTTCAGAGAGTTTGCCTTAGCTATCTGAAGCATCAGAAGGAAGGTGGGGGACTTTCTCTCCCTTCCTCTGGCAGCTGCTTCCCTCGAAAGCCTTGGGAAAAGCCTCCCCCAATCCCTTATAGGGGCTGGCGGAAGAGAGTACTCTCTTCTTCTGGACCCTGTTGTTGTGGAAAGCCTTGGGAGAACCTCCCGCAAGTCCTTCAAAGGAAGCAGGTGCTGGGGGGGGGAGGGAGTCCTCTCTTCCTCCTGACTGCTGCCCTGGTAAGCCAGAAAGAAAAAGAAAGAAAGAGCTTCCCTCTATTTCCTCTTGCTGTCACCGTGTAGCTGGCTCAGCTGGGCTAGTTACAGAGTGGCAGGGAGGGGATGGATAGGACGGGGAGTGCGTGTGCACATAGAGGCTTGCCCTCACAAATAATCAAAAACGTGAGTTCCAAAGCCATGAATACGGAGGGAAGACTGTACAGTACAACCATAATTCTGAATCTACCTTTTGTAAAATTAAATATCTTCCATAAATATATTCCTTTTCCACCTATCAATTTACATATAACTTCCCATACTAGAAGAACTCCATGTATTACACCATTATTTTTAAATCAAAATTTTCTTGTCTTATCACATTAAAAAAATCTAATTCTACTACAGTAAAGAATATACGTCTATTATCATAATGTACCTATATAATCACATATCAATTTCATTCAATAATCCTACATATCTAGTTTTATCAATATACCCCAGTGATCACCTATGTATTTCAATATCTGATCCACTTCTTTCACATATTCTCCAAGTGTTTCATTTCTCATTAAACATGTCAGTTTATCCAATTCCACCATAACTAATAATTTTAATTACCAACCTTCTTTATTTGTTATTTCACGCTCTTTCAATTTCTGTGCCAGTGTTAATCTAGCTGCCACTGTCATGTAACAAATAATTCTATCATCTCTAATAAATATAATTCCAGTTCCATTTGAAATGTTACGTTCAATATTTTTCCTATTTCTTAATTTTTGCACATGTCCACCATTGATGGTAAAAAGTTCCTGTTTCCTTCCTACATTTCCAGCACCCATTATTAACTTACTGTATTTGTACATCTTTGATAATTTTTGGGGAGTAAGGTACCATGTATAATGCATCTTATATAGGTTTTCTTTCATATTTTGTGATAATGTAATTTTCATTGTTTTATTCCACACTTTTCCCCATTTATCCAATTCAATTGTGTGACCCACATTTTGCCCCCATTTCACCGTTGAATTTTTAATCACTTCTTCTTTTGTCACCCATTTTAATAATATTTTATAAATTTTAGATAGTATTTTTTTTTGGTTCTCACCTAATAGCACCTTTTCCAATTCTGTCATTTCTTTTAAAATTCCATGGTTCTTTATTTCTCTCTTTCAGTTGTCTATGGAGCAGCCAATGACATTATTATATCATTATTATACTATTATTATATCATTCTGCTTGTGTTTTTATTTTATATTTATTTCTCTCAAACAGAATCATATCCCCATGTGTGATCCATGTATCCTTCAATATATTTTCTCTTTTTAAAATGCCTCATGTGATGATATCCAAAGGGGTGTATTCAGAGGGCACCTTCCATTATATATTTTCCATGTCTTCAACAGAGCTCTTCCAATATAATAATTATTAAAATCTTTGTTTGCTTTTTCTTTACCAAACCAAAGATAGGTGTGCCAACCAAATTTGAGTTCTTCCCCTTCTAAATTTAGCAAGCTAGTATTTTGTAGTGTTGCCCAATCTCTTATCTACATCAAACATACTGCCCAATAATATAATTCGGAAGACCCAAACCTCCCCTCTTTTTGACATCATAGAATTTTTTTCATTTATCCTGGCTTTTCTCCCGGCCAATCTTGAAATCTTTCTATGCCACTCCCTGAATATTGATTAAACATTTCTTCATTCTGAATACTCACTAAACATTTCTTAATTTTTCTCCAAATTTTCCCATAATTGTTTTTAAATAAGTCCGAATTGCTTTTAGTTATTTCTATACCCAAATACTTCACTTTTTTTCTAATTTCAAATCCTGAATTTTCACTTAATTCCTTTTCTTCTTTTTTAGTCATATTTTTGACTATCGTTGTTTTATCTGTGTTTATTTCCAAACCTGATCGTAAGCCAAATTCTCGTAATATCTTTTTTACTTGCTGAATATTTTCTAATTGATCCTCGAAAGTTATTGCAATGTCATCAGCAAACGCTCTAATTTTATGTTCATCTTTTAAAATTTTCAAACCTTAAATGTCTACATTCTTTGTAATCAAATCAAGGAAGATCTCGATCATGCAAACAAATAATAGTGATGACAAAGGGCATCCTTGCCTTGTACCTCTTTGAAATTTTATTAATTTTTTTTTTGCCATTAATTATAATTTTTGCTTGATAATTGTTATGTATTGCTTTGAATCCAGGAAGGAAACTTGTTTCCCATTCCCATTTTGTCTAAAATTCCAAACCTAAAATCCCAATTTACACAATCAAAAGCTTTTTTTATATCTAGAAATACTAATGCTTCTTTTCTAACAGGATGTCTTTGTGCAAGTTCTTTTGTTTTTAATATCATTTTTAAATTGTCCTTTAAATATCTATTTGGTAAAAATCCACATTTTTCTTTCCCAAGCAATTTTTGTAAAATTTTCTTCAATCTAAATGCCAAATTTGCAGTTAAAAATTTATAATCTTAATTTAATAATGAAATGGTCTATAACTTGAGGGCTCTAAATCTATTTTCCTTTGGGATTAAAAAAATGTTTGCTTCTCCCCACGTTTATGGTGCCTCTGTTTGTAATATTAAATTAGCTGTTATTTGAAATTGTGACCATATTTTTCCCTAAAAGTTTTATAATAAAGATCAGTAAAACCATCAGGGCCAGATGTTTTATTTAACTTATATTTTTAAATTGCTTCTTCAATTTCCATTCTTGTAACTGGCCTATTTAGTTTCATGTCTATCCTTAACTCGATGATGTTCTGATTTGGGCAAGATTGAGGCAGCAGTCTATCCATGACACCTCCAAGGTCCGCAGGTCACTGGAACTTCACATTTTTTAGTCAATTTAGACAAGAGCTCTCTCGACCCAGACCAACAGATACAGGACCTGGGGGACAGGATAAACATACATCAGGGGGTCTGTCTCTCTACCTCAAGGTCAGATCCAGACTATAGCCGAGGTGGTCCAAAAAGTTCTCAACTCTCATCAGACCAGCCTGGCAATGTTGGCCCACCTCCAGGGCCTCATGATCGCAACAATCAATTGTTTGCCGTGGGCGAGGTTTCATGCCAGACCTCTCCAGTGGCTTCTCCTACCCCCTCATCAGGCCATCACACTGAAGATCTGCAAGGTGATCTCAGTTCCCAACAAAGTACGCCAGTCCCTCCAGCGGTGGATCTCCCCAGCTATTTGGATGGGGCAACCCATCTGGAGACCCGAGAGGATTCCGATCACGACAGATGCCACCTCAGGGGTTGTGGAGCACACTGCAGAACCCACTTGGCTCAGGAACTCTGGAACGCTGAAGAGCAGTCCCACAGCATCAATTGGCTCGACTTATGCGCAGTCTGTCTGGCTCTAAAGTCATTCAAGGACCTGATTCAGTCAAAGGTGGTCCTAGTAAGAACAGACAACACCACCACAAAGGCTCACATAAATTGCCAAGGCGGAATCAGATCATGCAGCCTGATGGACAAGACCCAGAAACTGCTGAAATGGGTAGAATCCAATCTGCAGGGACAACTGAACTCCAAGGCAGACTGGCTGAGTCAGACCAACATCAACCAGGGAGAATGGAGTCTCCACCTAGAGGTCTTCCAGGAAATCACCAGGATAATGGGCCAGTCGCAGTTGAACCTGTTTGCATCCCCAGCCAACGCCAAGGTCCCAAGGTTCATATCGAGGTTCCAGACAGAGGGTGCCGAGAGTATAGACAACCTGAACTCCTCATGGCCACAGGGACTCCTGTACACATTTCCTCACACTTCCCTGCTGACAAAGGTGATAACAAAGATCTGGAAGTCACACTCAGAGGTCATCCTCATAGCGCTGGCATTGCCCAGGAGGCCCTGGTTCCCAGAGATACTATAAATGTCATCCAGGTCCATTCCACTGCCTTCCAGGCTGGATCTGCTCTCACTGGGCCTGGTTCACCATCCCAGCCCAGGCTGGGTTCAGCTACATGCCTGGAGATTGAGCGGGACATGCTGACGAGATACGGATACTCTTCGGAGGTGGTTGAGTCGATCCTGGCCTCCAGGAGGCCGTCCACCATAAAAATATACTAATACACCTATAAGGCCTAGCGAAGGTGGTATAAGCGGAAGAATAGGGACTTCATTCACGTGTCAGTATGCACGCTTCTCCAGTTCTCCAACTCCAAGATGGGGTTGACCAGGGTCTCTGGCCTAACACAGTCAAGAAACAGGTGGCGGCCATCACATCCATCTTGCCCCATGATGAGGCAGCCAAGATATCTCATCATCCACATTTACGAAGATTCCTCAAGGACATATCCAACAGAGGACCATCAACGGTTCACAGATTCCCTTCGTGGAACCTCCACACAGTGCTAAAAGCAATAACCATATATCCATTTGAGCCGCTGAGAGACTCATCTCTTAAGTTTCTCACCTGGAAGGTGCTGTTTCTCACCACGATCACATCAGCGCGCCAAGTGTCGGAGATAGGGACTCTATCGGTGCGAAAGGAGCTATGCACCTCTGTTCTTCTGCATCCGGACCCGACATTCATCCCCAAGGTCAACTCAGTATTTCATACCTCTCAGGGCATCATTCTTACCTCCTGTCTGCGGCCTCAAAAAGACATAGAAAAGATATGGCACACCCTGGACATGCGCAGGGCCATCAAGTTTTACCTTAAGAAAACTGCAAGCTTCAGGAGGTCCGAAGTGCTCTTCATCTGTGTGATGCGGCAGCTAAAAAAGCCAATGCAATTTTAGGCTGCATCAATAGAAGTATAGTTTCTAGATCAAGGGAAGTTATAGTGCCACTCTATTCTGCTTTGGTTAGGTCCCACCTGGAATACTGTGTCCAGTTCTGGGCACCACAATTCAAAAAAGATGTGGAGAAACTGGAGCATGTCCAAAGGAGGGCAACTAAGATGGTGAAGGGTCTGGAAACCTTGCCCTATGAAGAACGCCTTAGGGAGCTGGGGATGTTTAGCCTGGAGAAGAGAAGGTTAAGAGGTGATATGATAGCCCTGTTTAAATATTTGAAGGAATGTCATATTGAGGAGGGAGCAAGCTTGTTTTCTGCTGCTGCAGAGACTAGAACGCGGAACAATGGATGCAAACTGCAGGAAAAGAGATTCTACCTCAACATTAGGAGGAACTTCCTGACAGTAAGGGCTGTTCGACAGTGGAACACACTCCCTCGGAGTGTAGTGGAGTCTCCTTCCTTAGGGGTCTTTAAGCAGAGGCTGGATGGCCATCTGTCAGGGATGCTTTGACTTGGAGTTCCTGCATGGCAGGGGGTTGGACTGGATGGCCCTTGTGGTCTCTTCCAACTCTATGATTCTATGATTCTATGATTCTATCTCCTTCCAACCAAAATCCAAGGGCAAGAAGGTGTCAGTATCCACCCTAAATCCCCATCCACATTCATCAAACATTAAAAGCTGGATGTGACCCAGTCGGCTGAAGCAGCCTTTGATTGACGGGTCCTCCAACAGATAGTGCCAGGTTCCTCCATCTCTACTTCAGCAGTCCCTCCCTAGTAATAGGGGGCTTTTGTAAATCCCAGTGTCAGGATGTTCAGGCCCTTCTCTGCTGGGAAATGGAGAGTACTTACCTGAGACATGTCCCTTTCCAGCAGAGAAGGTCCAAACATCCTCTTCACCCTTGACTGCTGGTGCGGAGGGAGGTTGGGACTATACTGTGGCTTAGTTTTCCTTTACAAAATAGAATAAAAATAAGAATAAAAATCTGACTATAACAACAATAGTTTCTGTGTTGATATCTCCCATTCTACTTGGGTTTGGGCTGATCATCGACTGAGTTTCTGAGGGGTTCGCTCGGCCCACTGGGGTCACGGACCCTCTTTTTTGTTTATTCTCTCCCTGCCTATCAGGAGCTGAACAGGTGGAGCTACCCAGTGTCAGGATGTTCGGACCTTCTCTGCTGGACGTGTCTCAGGTAAGTACTAACATTCCATTCTTCTTCATGGAAGAATAAGACATCTCCTGAAAATAAGACCTAGTGCATCTTTGGGAACTATATATATATATATATATATATATATAAGACACTGTCTTATTTTCGGGGAAACATGGTAGCATTTGGCAACTGAATCCACGCTTACCCTCAGGGCTTGGACATTTCCCTGGTGTTGTTTAAGATGTGTGGCTCATGCAATGCCAAGCTTCCCAGATAGGACGACCACTCAAAGTGCCTAAGCTATTTGGGTGAGGCACATGTTGTTTCTGCTTGCAGCCACTGCACTTCCTTCACATCACAGGGAAGGAAGAACAGGGAGTTGCGATTGAAAGTGCACCTCTACAAACAGGCCCTTTGGCCTCCAACTTCAACACAGCCATCCACCTCTACTAGGATGGATGCCACTGAAAAACTTGACCAAGATGGCTGAGAAATGGGATGATTTCTTAAATCTGCTTTGGTTCTGTTTGCTCGATCTTTTGGTTGATGCCCAGCAAAACAATCACTGGCTCGCATCACCTCTACCGCACCCAAGTTGCCCATGCAAGTTCTGATACTCGATTAGCTTGTGCACATTTTCTAACACCACATATTTGGTGGGGAAAAAAACGTAGAAGCATTCAAGAGACAGGGAGTGTCATCAATCCCAGTCTCCACTCCAAACCAAAAAATCTGCTCCAGCCCAGTCTGATACCATTCAAACTGAAATGGCCCCTCAAGTTATGGAAATACCCCCACCCAGGGAGGACTCATAAAGGCTTGCCCGCTCCTGTTGTGGAAGATTTAATAGTCGTCCACTCCTGACTGCAACATCTCCAGTCCTGGAATCTTCACCAGTTGTAAGGGTGATTGTTTCACCTCCTTCAAGGCAAGAGTCTGCTAGGCCATCTGCACCTTCTAAGCCTTTGCCTGATCTTCCATCTCCACCCAGAAAACACTGTTCTTCCTCTCACCAATCCAGATTTTCATCAGCCTGGACATCACACACAAGCTCAGATTCCTTTTCAGTGTGCAGGTATAATTCTGGAGACTATCATAATAATCTGTGAAGTCATCGGCCTTGCAGGCATCACAGATATCATGGTGCTGGACACTCTCAGTCGTGGTACTCAGAATCCCATTGCTGTATATATAACGACTCTTCTGCTTATAACAATTACAATTGGTGGGACTATGCCAACTTTTATGAAAACAAAGCTCATCATCATTGTTACATAATACATAGATGTCCTCAACACAGGCATTATGAACATACTATGACCAGTGCGGCCACCACTCAAGTCATTCAGAGTTCAGGACATAATTAGCCAAGATAGACCTCCAGCAAAACAACAGGATCAAGCCTCCTCCAGAGTACAACAAAAAGCCTCCAAGTAGACTATTGTTTCAACAAAATCAGCCCACCTGTCTCTGTCCAGCTTCAGTAATAGTCTACCTGGTCCACTAGTACTTGAGACACTCGTTCACACTCTGCTTCAGTCATTGTTTCTGCATCAAAGTCTCCTTCACTTCTTCTTGGTGCCCTGGATCCATCCTCAACCGCAGATCGTTGATCAAATGATGTAGATTATGAAATTTCTTGATCTGACTGCAATCTCAAATAGATGGTCCCATATTCCATCTGGTTCAATCCTAAACTGCCATCAATAATAGCTCTGCTTCCATTTCAACCATGCTGTCCTCAAACCTAACATCACTTTTGTGCTGAAGGTGGTGTTAGCTTTTTATTTGAACCAGGACATTGTGTTTTTTGTTTGTTTGTTTGTTTGTTTGTTTTTGTTGTTTGGCAGAATCCATCTTTGGAGTCAGAGATGCTGGCACTATCCTGATGTACAGAGGGTTCTGGCCTTATTGACAGAACTGCAGCCTTTTGGGCCTCACAATGACTTTTTGTATGCTGTTCCTCAAAGAAAAGACTTTCTGTCTCATTGCAGTGCTTCACATTTGAGGTCTAGGAGTGAGATTGCCTTTGGGAGAGCTGTACTGTAATCCAATTTTCCTTGAATATTCTTTTTCACTTTGAATTTTGTACTGTATTTTCATGTTTCATGAAACTTTTATTCCTTGAAACCGTGAAACCATTTTGATACTGTTGCCTGTTATGGGTGGGAGGCATGATGCCCATGATTCAGATTTAATCTTTTTGCATTTAACTTAATGTTCAGTAAAGTTTTTACTTGTTTGCAACAATACTCCTACCTCCTTCTTGTGTGTAGGTTGCTAGTCTCCCATTTGTGAAAGGCACAGAGACCATGAAGAAGAAAGTTGGGTTGCATACCTGTAACTGTAGTTTTTTGAGTGGTCGTTTGTGCACTCGCACAACACTGCCTATGCTCCCCTTGTTGTCCCTATGGATGGCTGTATCATGGAAATGGCTGTTTTGGCAGGAAGCCCTTATATACGGTTGCTGGAGGTGGGCTGGACTGTCACCAAAATGCTTCTACTAGATTCTAGGAGAATAACCCCATTTATGTGAGTGCACAGATGACTGCTTGAAGAACTACAGTTACGGGTATGCAATCTGTCCTTCAGTTTCCTACCAGTGGTACAATGTGTTTTCCAATCTAGTGAGCAACGAATTAGTTAACTGAAACACTTTAAAGTTAATATGCAAAAGGTTTGCACTTATTTATTCTATGTACATTTACCTCTGAGTAAATCACATTGAACTTAATGGGATTTACTTGTGAATAAATACGGTAAGTGTAAGTTTACATGGTTAGAATTGTAATTTACAATATTATCTGTTGTTTCATTATTTTGCATCTTATTTTAGTTTCTCTTGTGAATTTAAGTTCCGTGTCACTTGATGTCTCTGTTTTCTTTTTCCAGTATGACAGTATTAGCTCCCAATTATCCTCTGTGTTTGGGTTATTTTCTTCCTTTATTTTTCTAGATACAGTGGTCCCCCGCCTTACGAATCTCCCGGGTTACGAAAACCCCGGGATCCGAAGGCGGCGGGACCGCCATTGTATCCCCCGGGATACGAAGGATCCCCCGGGATACGAAAAAAAAGCCGTGCGGCCCCTTTAAATGGCTGCGCGGTCCGTCCGCGAAAGCGGTCCCCCGGGTTACGAACGACTTCCGGGTTACGAAGGTAATCCCGGAACGGATTACCTTCGTAACCCGGGGGACCAGTGTATCTGTGTCATGTAACTCTAGTAATTTCTTGAACCAATCTTTTATTTTAGGCGTCAATTGTGATTTCCAGTTTTGTGTATATATTAATCGTGTCCCTGTTACCATATAAAGAATCAGCATTATTTTTTCTATTTCTTTATCTAGTATGGATGTTATATTTTTATTTATTTATTTATTTATTTATACCCCGCCCTTCAGCCCTAAAGGCTATCAGAGTGGCTTACAATTATTATTTTAGTTAGACGGTTCCCTGCCCTCAAGTTTACAATCTAAGAAGACACGACACAAAAGGAGAAGGGAATGGTGGTGGGGAAGGGAATCAGGTCCAAAAGTTCTTCTCTCCCTCTGAGGCCTGGACCACGGCAGATGGAGTGGAGGGAGGGTTCGTCTTCTTAATTTAGGACAGGCCCAATGGAGTTTGGCCTGTCCTTTCCTTCCCTCCTAGGCGACCAGATGGTGTAGTTATGAAGGGACGGCTCTTCTACTTGAGGTCAGGCCTGATACTGTTACTAAGCCTCTGCTAGAGTCCTTTCCTTCCCTCCTAGGTGACCAGATGGTGTAGTCATCTGGTTTATTTTTTTATTATATTTAATAAATATTTATTATATTATATTTAGTAGATATAGTTCTTTTTCATGGGGAAATGCACTTGAACTGGTGATGTGGAGAAACTGGAGCGTGTCCAGAGGAGGGTAACTAAGATGGTGAAGGGTCTGGAAACCATGCCCTATGAGGAACGACTTAGGGAGCTGGGAATGTTTAGCCTCGAGAAGAGAAGGTTAAGAGGTGATATGATAGCCCTGTTTAAATACGTGAAGGGATGTCACATTGAGGAGAGAGCAAGCTTGTTTTCTGCTGCTCCAGAGAACAGGACTCGGAACAATGGATGCAAACTGCAGGAAAAAAAGATTCCACCTCAACATTAGGAGGAACTTCCTGAAAGTAAGGGCTGTTCGACAGTGGAACACACTCCCTTGGAGTGTAGTGGAGTCAACTTCCTTGGAGGTCTTTAAGCAGAGACTGGATGGCCATCTGTCAAGGATGCTTTGATTTGGAGTTCCTGCACGGCAGGAGGTTGGACTGGATGGCCCTTGTGGTTTCTTCCAACTCTTAAGTTTCTATGATTCTATGATTCTAGTATTTCTTTAATGTTTGTATGTATTTCCTTCCAAATTTGTTTGGCTATTTTGCAGTTCTGCCATAAGTGGAAATGACAAAGAAAAAGAAAAAAGAATTGTAATTTACAATTTTATATAAATTATGTATTTATATAAATATGACTACAATTACTTTATATTCTACATTTTTTTCTAGATATATTTGGAATTTGAAGGAACCACATTTGTGGAATGGGATGTTCCCCCATTATGTACTCTTGTTGACAAAAGGTAAGGTTTGAATATTAGGTAAAAGTAAATACATAAAAGGGCTAGGATGGAAGAAGAAACATCAATGTTCAGCAGTTTTTCAAAATAAATAAAACATAATAATTAGATATCATTTACTTGATTGGTGCAGGAAGAGGGCAACTAATAGTAGGTGGCCAGAGAAGCATGATAGTTATTTCTGCCTGGAGCAGAGACTATCTTCTACTTCTTTTTGTGTCTTTTCCCCCACCATATAATATTTACAGACACCACATTCTGACAGCTGCTGTTTCCTTCTAAAACATTTCCCCACTTCAGCCTCCTGTGCACCCCAAAAACCAGCTCTGGGTGACGAGAAACCCCATTAATCCAGTTTGAGGCAATAGCAAAGGCTGCAGGGTGTGTGTGTTCCAGCACTGGCCTAATGCTGCATCTAGACCTGCATATCTTCTATATATATTGGGGGAGAGGGACTTAGAAATAACTGTTACAAGATGTGAAATTCTGAAATAGGATTTCAGGATTTCCTGACATTCACTGAAAACATTGGAGAGTTTTCTGGAGCCCTCAGAGTGTGACTATTGTCAAAAAGGCAAATTCCATCTGGAGGATTAGTAGGAAAGGAATCTAAAATTAAACTACCAATTTCTTAATATATTCATACTAATATGTGGTGCAGCCACACCTGGAATACTTTGTGCGGTCACTGGCTGCATTTCAGGAAATATATTTTAGAGCTGGTAAAGAGCAATCAAAATAACAGGGTAGTTGGAGATGCTACACTGTCAGAGAGAGTAATAATGCTTGGGGTTCATTAGTTTAGAAAAAAGATGAATAAGGATAGGAATAGAAACAGTATTCAAAGTCATATAGCTTCTTATCCTAGAAATAGCATATAATCTACATCAGGACTAAATCATGTTCTTAACTGTCTTCAGTCCCATTATTGGGAGAAAGGTGGGATATAAATGAACATTCATCATCTTGATGACTGTATGCTGTTTCTAGGATTAGAAGCTACAATATATGACTTTGGATATTAGTTACTTAGGGGCAATACAGACCGCCCAAAAGGGACGGTCTGTAGTCGCCCAAAGAAGCGGCAGGATCGGGCCAGGGCTGCCTCACTGGCAGCCCCAGAGGCCCGATCCCGGCACTTTTCCAGGCCGTGGAAGAGGGGCAAAAGGCCTGGAAAGGGCTATCCTTGGGGCTTCATGCCCCAAGGACAGCCCAAGCAGCAGAGGACAGGGAGAAAGGGGCCTCCTAGATTGCTGCAGGAACGAAGACAGGGAGAAAGAGGCCGTAGCAACGATGTGCACCATGAAAAAGGGCTCCCTTCTTGAGCCCCTTTTGGCGCTGCTGAAAGGGCGCACTGGGCATCTTCCAGTGGCAACATGACATTAGGCGTGCACTGCGTAATCTAAATGTGGCGCGCGCCATGACATTTTCAAGGTGCACGCATATGGAAGGTGCCATTTTAAAATGGCACCGCCCATATGCGCTAGAGTTAGGTAGGGTGTAGATGATGCACCCTCCCTAACCCTATTCACGCCGCACAGGCAGCCATCTGTACCAGGCCTATGAGAAGCAACATGTTAAAATAGCGTCACCATACACTGGAAACAATTTGAAGACACACAGCAACAAGCCGGTTACTTAGATACATATGCAGGAGATGCTATCTTATGTCATGTTTTGAGACTTCACAACTTTGAAACAAAATGCCAGACTAGATAGGTCCGTGGTGGTGAACCTATGGTATGCGTGCCCTCTCTGGCATGCACAGCCATTTTGGAGGGCACGCAGAGAGATGTGAGGGCAGGGGAAGAGGAGGAATAGACACACACCTGTTCCTCCTCTTCCCCTGCCCTCTTGGGCCTTTGGCCTTTAAATTTTATATTTATATATTTTAATATTTTGTATTGTTTTTAAATTGTATTGTGTTATACTTGTTTCCCTATATTGGGAAAAAATTAGGATGTAAAAAAGAAAATAATGATGATGATGATGATGATGATAGCTGTCTCCAGAGAGGAAGCTAGCCCTCCAAAATGGCTCCCCCCCCCCCCCGCCCTCTCGGGCCTTTAGCTCTTTCCAGGGAAGTCCCACCTCTGGAAGTCCCCAGATGGCGGAATTCCCCCACCCCCTGAGGTTGCACCCCTGATGTCAGAATGCCTTTGAGTTTGGGTACTCAGTCCCTAAAAGGTTCACCATCACTGAGAATATTGAATATTCAGTGGAAAATGTCTTTAAAATAGTATATATATATGAGAACATCCAATTAATGTGCAACTTGCAACAGAGCTGTGAGCATTGTTATTTAAAATGAGTCCTATTGAACTCAAGGTTTACCACCAAACAAACTTATTTATGATTTTGGCCTTAATTTATTACTAAAGTCTAAAAACTTGCTAAAGTGCCTAATGTATGTGAAATGTTGTGAGTCTGAAAATAACCGAAATAATTTTATTTAAAAGAGTAGGAAAAAGTAAACTGAATTAGGAAGACAACACTGTAGAGGAATTCAGGCCAAGATTAAAACTATAATTAATATGTGTTATATAATTAGTTATTGCTATGTACCTAAAGTAGACTCTTTTGCTATAGTAAGCCAGAGACACTACTGGTTTGTCCAGTTCCTGGAACTCATCAGATAAAACCAGTTGTTACAGTTCCGGTAAGCTGTCAGAATTTATTTCAGTATCA
This sequence comes from Urosaurus nigricauda, assembly GCA_034509955.1. Taxonomy (NCBI): domain Eukaryota; kingdom Metazoa; phylum Chordata; class Lepidosauria; order Squamata; family Phrynosomatidae; genus Urosaurus; species Urosaurus nigricauda. The sequence goes on from JAOEGL010000001.1 coordinate 320,348,978, forward strand.
AAATATTAACGAAAATACCTGTTTGTGATTCAAAAGCTAAGTTTTCTTTTTAAATATTAAATTTCTAACAGATTAAAAAACACCAAATATTAACACCTTTGTGACTGTCTATATTCATGATAGTCTGGTTGGTTTTATGCCAGGCCGAATATTAGCTGATGCAATTAGAAGGACGATCAACATCATATATGATCCTAATCACTCACATTCTCAACGCTCATTGTTATCTTTGGATGTCCTCAAGGCATTTGATAGATTAGAATGGCCTTATCTTTTGGGAGTTCTGTAAGGTATGAATTTTGGTTCACAGTTCACAGCTCTAATCAGAACAGGCAAGAATCTCCAAGAATAGATCTCTGCAGAGTCACCAGTGTTAATTGCCATATTAGTAGAGCCCCTTGCTGTCTCTATTAGGAATAATCCTAAAATTCATGGTTGGCACGATGATATGCAGGAGCATAAGTTAAATCTTTATGCAGATAATGTTCTTGTATTTCTTCAAGAACTGGACACCTCATTCCCCGCACTATTTCCCACTGCTTTGATTTAAAAGCAGGCTTCAGAGACAACTTACAAAAATCCAAACTGCTTTGTCTTAATACCCCCTTAGATAAGCAATTGAAATGGCAACATTTGACTAGCCTACATCTTTGTCCATCGGGTTTCACTTACTTAGGTATATTAATTACAAAAGATCCATTCCAGCTGCTCCCACGGAATTATAAACCACTCACAGATTGGATGAAATATATATTGAAACTCTGGAAAACATACAAACTTTCACTGTTGGGTAGGATAGCTTTATTAAAAATGAACCTTCTACCGAAGTTTTTGTTTTTGTTCCAAACTATTCCTCTGTCCCCTCCCAGTTCATATTTTATTTCATGGCAAAAACAAATAGACAATTTTATATTTGCAAGTAAATGAATTCGATTTCCTAAAAATTGTCAATTTATGAAATGTAAGCATGGAGGTCTTGCTATATCCAACCTGGAATACGACTTTGCAGCATGTCGGTTAATCCAAGCTATCCAGCTCATTAAGAGATCTACTTCTACACACTTTGGGCATAATTAGAAATAAGCATAGAAAAACCTCAATCGGTCAGCCCTTTTTTTCTAACATCTCATCCAGAACTCTAAACAACACAGAAAACCTATTTTTTCGAATATCACTTTCAGTTGGGAGGAAATGGTGCCATCTTATGGCTCCCAGCCCTTCCCCAATTAGACCATTCTTACTACACCCTTCCTTTTTTATCCCAGATAAATTCACACAATTTAAAGGATGGGAAGATAAGGGCATCTATACCATACAGGACTTATTTCAGAATTCTAGACCTAAAAATACAGAAAGTATTTTAAATGTGTTATTGCCTCTTAGACCTTCTTGGCTCCAAATTCAACAAATTACCTAATTTGTGTCCCAACTAGTACGGTCAGGAGAAACCCCTAGATCATTGACCATACTTGAACAAACGTGTACAGTCCCAGGTCCACCAGTGAAGGAGGGTCAGCTGTATAACGGGATGGTTGAAAACTCTTATGGGAGTTTTCCTATAAAACAAGGTGGGAGTTGGATATTTAGTCAGTTGTTTCAGATGCAGAATGGCATCATCTATGGTCATGTCCTCCTTATAAGACTAAGTCATCTGCCGTACAGGAATACACATTGAAAATGGTATACAGATGGTACCTGAACCCTGTCCATCTAGCACGAATGACAAGAAAAACATCTTTGTGCTGGAGGAGTTGTGGGGCAAGAGGTGCTGTACATACCTTCACATGTGATTGGAGTGCCTAATTGTCCAACAATAGTGGACACAGATTGTTCAATTCATGTCAGACATCACTAAGCAAAAGGTTCAATCCATCCTAGAATCATAGAATCATAGAGTTAGAAGAGACCACAAGGGCCATCCAGTCCAACCCCCTGCCATGCAGGAACTCCAAATCAAAGCATCCCTGACAGATGGCCATCCAGCCTCTGCTTAAAGACCTCCAAGGAAGGAGACTCCACCACACTCCAAGGGAGTGTGTTCCACTGTCGAATAGCCCTTACTTTCAGGAAGTTCCTCCTAATGTTGAGGTAGAATCTTTTTTCCTGCAGTTTGCATCCATTGTTCCGCGTTCTAGTCTCTGCAGCAGCAGAAAACAAGCTTGCTCCCTCCTTAATATGACATCCCTTCAAATATTTAAACAGGGCTATCATATCACCTCTTAACCTTCTCTTCTCGAGGCTAAACATCCCCAGTTCCCTAAGGCATTCCTCATAGGGCATGGTTTCCAGACCCTTCACCATCTTAGTTGCCCTTCTTTGGACACGCTCCAGTTTCTCCACATCTTTTTTGAATTGTGGTGCCCAGAACTGGACACAGTATTCCAGGTGGGGCCTGACCAAAGCAGACTAGAGCGGCACTATATCTTCCCTTGATCTAGAAACTATACTTCTATTGATGCAGCCTAAAATAGCATTGGCTTTTTTAGCTGCCGCATCGCACTGTTGACTCATGTTCAGCTTATGGTCTACTTGGACTCCTAGATCCCTTTCACATGTGGTCTCATTCAGTCAGGTGTCCCCCATCCTATATCTTTGCATTTCATTTTTCCGCCCTAAGTGTAGAACCTTACATTTCTCTGCATTGAATTTCATCTTGTTAGCATTGGCCCAGCTTTCTAGTCTATGCAGGTCATTTTGAATTTTGATCCTGTCCTCTGGGGTATTAGCTACTCCTCCCAGTTTAGTGTCATCTGCAAATTTGATAAGTATGCCCCCAATTCTGTCATCCAAATCATTAATAAAGATATTGAATAGCACTGGGCCCAGGACAGAACCCTGTGGGACCCCATTGGTCACTTCTCTCCAGGATGAAAAGGAACCATTGCCGAGCACCCTTTGAGTTCGGCCAGTCCACCAATTACAAATCCATGTAAGAGTTAACTTGTCTATCCCACATTTTGTAAGCTTGTTTGCAAGAATGTCATGGGGAACCTTGTCAAAGGCCTTACTGAAATCGAGGTATACTATATCCACAGCATTCCCTTCATCTACCAAGCTGGCAATTTTATCAAAAAAAGAGATCAGGTTCGTTTGGCATGACTTGTTTCTCTGAAACCCATGTTGACTTTTTGTGATTATGGCATTGGCCTCTAAATGTTCACAGACTCTCTGCTTAATGATCTGTCTAGAATCTTTCCTGGAATTGATGTCAGACTAACTGGACGATAATTGATGGGATCCTCTTTTTTTCCCTTTTTGAAGATGGGCCCTCCTCCAGTCTGCTGGGACTTCTCCTGTTCTCCAGTAGTTCTCATCTTTAGGTCCTGAAGTTGCTTCTCTTGTCAATATTTCAATTTGATAATACATTTCTCCATCATAAAGAAATTATATCCTTTTCACTTGTTAGAGCTAGATTAATGATTGCCAGAAACTGGAAAACAGGTCATCTGTCCATGGTTCAATGGTGGACAAAGTTCTGGGAAGGATAATTAATGGAGAAGCTTACAGACAATGTCAGGAGAACCTCTGAGGCAAGGAACTGCAACCAGTTCAAGGAAAAATTGTTACCTCTCATAGAATATATTAACTCCAATTCTCATCCTCATGTTCCACCACAGCACTACAGGAGATTTTGGTTTGGAGTTTTGAATGAGACCTCAGTTTTGTAAATCTGTATTTTAGCTTGTGTTTTTAAAGCAAAGTAGTGATGCAATTGTGTTTTACCTTGTGTAAACAATAAAATTATTTTTTTAAAACACCAAATATAAAGTAGTATATCATAATAAACAAAATATGTAACAAAGAATAGAAAGTGTGAAAGTTTCTTCTAAATTTCAGAATTCAGTGTTTTCAATCTTACTCTTTTAACAGCTACTGGAAAAAAAGAAACATCACACTTAGTTATCATATTTTGATTAAACCTTTAGTTGAAAATTGAAAGGGTAACACTAAAAACATTGTAACACTAAAAACACTACCATCATTAGCTGGCATGTTTTTAAAAATCTAAAAGTAATGAAGTGGAATTTGAGCTGGAATTTTTCTTGCTCTTCTGATTTATTTTGGTAATTTTGTATTCAGTTTGAAAGCCCTAAAGATGAGCAAAAAATGAGGACTTTTGGCACAAGGTTTGCAGGGACGGGTGCCCATGGTCTTCCCTTCAGGCTGAGAGAGTGTGACGTGCCCAAGGTCTCTCAGTGGGCTCCTATGTGGCCATGTGGGGAATCAAACTCAGCTCCTTTTGTTTTTTGGGCTTTTGGGCTATGTGGCCATGTTCTAGAAGAGTTCCTTTCTGACGTTTCAGCAACTTTTATTGGGAAGGATTGCTGTCGTTGTGGGTTTGTTTTGTTTTGTTTTTACTTTGGAGGATTCTTGGCACAAGGTTTGCAGGGCCAGGGGTGGTCATGGTCTTCTCTTCAGGCTGAGAGAGTGTGACTTGCCAAAGGTCTCTGAGTGGGTGCCTATGTGGCCACGTGGGGAATTAAACTCAGTTCCCTTTTCTGGGAAAGATTGCTGTCGTTGTGGGTTTGTTTTGTTTTTACTTTGGAAGACCCTTGGCACAATGTTTGCAGGGACAGGGGTGGCCATGGTCTTCCTTTCAGGCTGAGAGAGTGTGACTTGCCCAAGGTCTCCCAGTGGGTTTCATGGGGTTTCCTTCCATCCTATAGAGTCCTGGGATTTGTAGTTTATCTTCAGCCTTCCCTGCAAAAAAAGTGCTGATGCCTCATAGAACTACCAATGCCTGGATTCTGTAGGACGGAGCCATGGCAGTTAAAGTGGCCATTACTTATACAGTGTAGATGCAGTCTATATTAGAGCCACTGAATCGATAGAATCCTACATGTTCATTCACTGTTCAGCAATTGATTGAATGTGTCTTCCTTAGTTGGGAATAATCAACAGGAATTTATTTATTTGTATTTTACTTATTTTATTTGGTTTATATATGGCCTTTCTGTCCAGGAGGCTGTCCAAAAGGTCCTCCATTTTGAACAGGATTTTGGTTATTTCTGACTTATTGTGACCCAAGGGTTTTCTTGACAAGGTTTTGTGAGAGATTTTTTCTTCTTTTTTGCTATGACCATCCTCTGAGGCTGAGAGCATGTGACTTGCCTCTATTTTTGTGTGCTTTAAAGTCTTTCCCAACTTAGGGTGACTCTCAAGTTTCTTCAGAGGAGGTTTGCTGAAGACTGAGAGCGTGTGACTTGTGTGTGTGGTGCCTTCAAGTTGATTCCAAGTTATGGTGGCTCTAAGGAGAAAATATTGTGGGGTTTTCCTGGAAAGTTTCATCAGAAAGAGGTTTGCTATTGCTAGCATGAGGCTGAGAAAGTGTGCCTTGGTGTTTTCCCTGGAAGTCCCATCCCCAGAGAGCAGAAGTGCCTCCCTTGGAAGGTGGAAGTCCTGTTCCAGAAGCCCCACCTCCAGAGGGAGGAAATCCCACCCGTGGCACCCAGTCCCAACCCAGTGAAGAAATACCTCTGAGTTTGGGCACACAGTCTCACTAGAGGAGTGATCACTGATCTAGACTGAAGTTCTGTTGGGTGTGTTCACCCTCTGATATAGAGAATGATGGCTGTATCCTCTGGCCAGTAAAGAGAGCAGATTGACTCCTTGAGGGAGCACTGACCCTCATCTTCATCAGAGTACTTTTGTGCATGCTGAAAAGGCCAACATCATGGAATTGTCTTGAGTTTCAATTGGTGAGTACCGATGACGTGGACAAGCTCCTTGGATGCGTGAGGAAAACGACTTGCTCATTCGACCCAGGTCCATCCTGGCTGGTCGTCCAGGGCGGGGATGCATTGAGAACATTCCTTCGGGATGTGATCAATGTGTCTCTCAGGGAAGGTGACGTTCCATCTAGTCTGAAGGAGGCGGCCGTTAAGCCCCTCCTGAAGAAGCCTTCCCTTGATCCCCTGGACAGGAACAACTACAGACCAGTCTCCTTGCTACCTTTTCTTAGCAAGGTGGTTGAGAAAGCGGTCGCCTTCCAACTCCAAGCTGTCTTGGATGAAGCCGATTATCTCGATCCATTTCAAACCGGCTTCAGGGCAGGATATGGAGTGGAGACAGCCATGGTCGTTCTGACTGACGACCTCCGCTTGGGCATCGACAGGGGTAGTGTGACCCTGTTGGTGCTCTTGGATCTCTCCGCGGCTTTTGATACAATCGATCACTCCATCCTTTTAGATCGGCTGAGGGAGTTGGGGATCGGTGGCACCGCGCTTCGGTGGTTCCGTTCCTTCCTCTCCGGCAGATCTCAAAGGGTGAGACTCGGGGACAGCTGCTCTTCCAAAATCAAGCTCAGCTGTGGCGTCCCACAGGGCGCGATTCTGTCCCCGATGTTATTCAACATTTATATGAAGCCGCTGGGTGACATCATTCAGAGGCACGGAGCGCAGTGTCATCAGTACGCTGATGACACTCAGATTTATTTCTCCATGACCAGATCGTCTGCTCAGACCTCCGATGGCATCTCCCCTCTCAATGACTGTCTTGCAGCAGTAATGGATTGGATGAGGAAAAACCAATTGAAGCTTAATCCAGACAAAACAGAGGTGCTCACAGTCACAGGCCCGAAACCAGGTCTGGGAATACAATTTCCAGTCCTTGATGGAGTCACACTCTCCTCAAAGGACTCTGTTCGCAGTCTGGGGGTACTCCTTGATACGTCGCTTCATATGACAAGTCAGGTGAATGCGACGGTCAGGAGCGCCTGCTACCAGCTTCGGCTGATACACCAACTGTGCCCTTTCCTGGAGAAGAGGGATCTGGAAACTGTGATACACGCGTTGGTAACCTCACGTTTGGACTACTGCAATGCACTCTACATGGGGCTACCCTTGTGCCTAATCCAGAAACTACAACTGGTCCAAAATATGGCAGCCAGGCTTTTGGCTGGAGCATCTAGGAGAGAGTATATCACCCCAGTGCTAAAAGCTCTCCACTGGCTGCCGATTAGTTTCCGGGCACAGTACAAGGTGTTGGTTTTAACCTTTAAAGCCCTTCATGGCTTGGGTCCATCTTATCTAAGGGACTGCCTCTCCCCATACGAACCCCCCCGCACACTGGTGCAGACTGGTGCAGACCTCTCAGAGGGCTTTTTCGGCTGTCGCCCCCAAGTTGTGGAATGACCTGCCGGATGAGATGCGCCTAATTCCATCTTTAGAAGGCTTCAAAAGAGCCCTAGACGCATCTCTTCCGGCAGGCCTTCCCAGAGGAAATTAACACTCCCAGCTCCACACCTAGGCCTTAAGGGTCTCTTAAGCCCTTTCCCTGCACCTTATCCCCATACAACCTAAGCCTGGGTCCGCTCCCTGCTATTGTATATTGCTATTTTAATTATTTATGCTTTTAACTTTATTATGATTTAATGCGCTTTTAAGGGAGGGTGGTCAGGGTAAGGAAGGGGTATTTTAATCTGTCATTGTTTTTAATTCTGTTGTACTCCGCCCCGATTGCTTGTTCAGAGGGGCGGATTAGAAATAAATATTATTATTATTATTATTATTATTATTATTATTCTGTTGATGTTCATTTGGCTTCCAATTCCTTGGTCTTTCACCATCAGGTCAATGTGGTTTTTTTCTTTTTCTTTCCAGTAGCCATTTGGGTCATCAAATTGAGTAGCTTTATTATCCCAATTTTCTGTTCTTTAGGTTTTCAGATGGTTTCTGTTTTTAAGGTTTTGTAATGGGTTTGTTGTGCTTTTTAAGAATATTTTAAAATTATTTTAAGCTTCTCTGGAAATTCTGACTGCAACAAAAGAGAAGAATAAATATATTAATACAAACTATATTGTGATATTAGGAAGATAAAATGAAATAATTTAGCATGTTTTCTCCTCTCTAGTCACCTGATGATGAAGCGCGCTTCTTATCTATAATTGCAGATGTAAATTGTTTCATGTGGTACATTTACCAAGATATAAACAGGTAAAATATCTAATTTGTTTCCTTCTGTTCTTGAAGTTAACCATAGTCAATCTTAGTGTGTCCACTAAGGAGTAGAGGTTTATTTATTTACTTGAGTATTTATACCCCGCCCTTCAGCCTTAAAGGCTATTAGAGCAGCTTACAATTATTTTTAATTTTTAATTCCCTGCCCTCAGGCTTACAATCTAAATAGACACGACACAAAAAGAGAAGGGACTGGTGATAGGGAAGGGGATCAGGTCCAAAAGTTTTTCTCTTCCTCTGAGGCCTGGACCAAGGCAGATGGACTGGGCAGAGGGCTATTCTTCTTAGTTCAGGCCAGGCCTGATGGGCTGCCAAGCCTCTCTCTCCCTCTGGTGATGAAGATGGCAAAGGGAGGGCTCATCCACTTACTTTAGGCCAGGCCCGACGGAGCTGGCAGGCCTCTCTTTCCCTCTGATGATGTAGATGGCAAAGGGAGGGCTCATCTGCTTGCTTTAAGCCAGGCCTGATGGAACTAGCTGGCCTCTCTCTCCCTCTGATGATGAAGATGTGTTAAGCTATCAGGAAAACCTATAGAGATCAAGCAAGCCTTTGAAATATATCTGTCCTGCTATATAACAGGAAAAAAATGTTACTTGTTAGTATGCTAAACCAGCATACTAACCTGAACCTGAACCATCCAAAGAGTTTGTCAACATCTTCCAAGTAGCACAAACTAAAATGTATATATAACAAGACAACCCTAAGGTTGCATCTGACTCTTGTAACAATGGCATTCACAATCAAAATGGTATTCATGTCTGCAAAGTGTAAAGCAAATTGATCAAGTGAGTTAGCAAAGGCTCATTAGAGGATTAGGACAAGCCGACATCAAGGATAGCCGAGAAGACATTTAAGAAAAATGAAGTTCTATCACATATTAGAAAAAGAGTGGGCAGATATCGTCTGTATGACACATATAAGACAACAAGATGTAAAATATCTTAAAAGTCCAAAATTGGGTCAGAACTTCATATCTCTAAGTAATAAAAAAAATTGAATATGTGTTTCAAATCAAATACCAGTGAAAGAAGTACTGAATGATAAAGAAGAGAAATTTATAGCACTGGACTTGGAAATATATGGCAAAAGAACTTTGATTTTAGATTGATATTGTCCTCTGAAAAAGAAAGCTAAATTTTATAATAACCTTACCAAAAATTTATTGGAGTTGGACTATGCATATTTTATATTAATGGGAGATTGGAACAGGGTGATGAACCCCTTGTTAGACAATCTGGTAACAAAATAAAACCAAGTAAAACTTCCACAATAATTTTTTAATTTGATGAAAAGCTTGTACTTACTGGAGACAAAAAGTTTGGTAATTACAAAGACTATACTTTTTTCTCAAAACCACATAGATCTACCTCAAGAATAGATATGTTTCTTATATCAAAAGAACTGTTTAAAGTAATTAAAAATTGGAGATATTTAGAAAGAAAATTTCTGACCACAACGCTATTACAGTGGAACTGTAGCGACCAGTACAGGAATTTTCATGGAGACTTAATAAATATTTTATTGAAGGATGAACCAGTTTTAAACCAAGCAAAAGAAAATTTTAAATATTTTTCCAAGAAAATATGAACAAAGGAACCAAAACAAGTACAACAACCAAAACCTGGGACGCAGGTAAAGCTGTGATGGATTTGTGGCTTCTTTATAAAGAGAAATCATGAATGGAAGAATGGAAACAAAAAAATACAAGAAATATCAGACAAGATACATGAGAAAGAACAGGAACTTCTAAAGAACCCTAAGAGTCAAGGGAGGCACAAAGAAAAAATACTTCAGAAACAATTATTATCGATAATGGCAGAAGATATACATGAGAAGATGAAATATACAAAACAAAGACAGTTCAAATTTGGAAAGAAGACAGGAAAACCTCTAAGCATACAAACTGAAGAAGTTGAAAGAGAAAAGGATGATCCTAGAAATTTAAAGAAAAGAATAGAACATATACAGACCGGAAGTAAAAATACTATTTTGAGAAGTACTACACTAGCCTTTTCAAGGAACATCAGAATGGGGAATTACAACAGACAAAAATAAATAACTATATACAAAAGCAGAAAATAACTAAAATACTTGAAGAATAGAACACAATTTTAAATCAGAATATTACAGTAATGGAAGTTATAGAAGCTATAAAACAGATGAAAAGTGGAAAATCTCCAGGACCAGATAGCTTCTCTGCATTTTATTATAAGACACATGAAGAAGAATTAATAAATCCATTACATCAGACATTTAATTACATCTTAAAAGAGGGAATACCAGAGTAACGGAAAAGAGAAAACATTGCCTTAATACAGAAAGAAGGAAAAAATCCGAGATATCCAAAAACCTATAGTATTATGGCTGAAAGATTGGGAAAAAATGCTAGAAGACTGCGTCCATGAAAATCAATGTTTTTTACCCCAAAACATTTAAAGCAGAATATGAGAACAGTGGTTGACATAATTGAATACTATGAGAAAAACCCAGGAAAGAAAATGGCAATGATGTTCATTGATGTAGAAAAGGTTTTTGGTAACTTAAACTGGCAATTTATGATTAGAATTATGGAAAAGATGGATTCTGGTGAGAAATTCATTTGCTGGATAAAGACAATATATAAAGAGCAAAGTGCACAAATAATAGTCAACAGAAATAAATCAAAATTCTATGAAATTTCCAAAGGGACATGACAGAGCTTCCCATTTTCTTCCTTATGTTTTTCATCCTATGCTTAGAAAGTTTAAGCAATAGGGTAAGATACTAAAAAGAATATAAATTAAAGGATTTAAATATAAAATTCAAATTTTGCAGACAATATTGTAATCTGCTGAGAAGACCCCATAGAAAAAAAGCCAAAAATTTTAAAAATTACAGTAGACTTTCTATATCCACGGACTTGCCATCTGCAGATCCCCGTACCCCAGTAAGGAAGAGGAGGAAGATGAGGAAGGAGGAGGAGGCAGCGGGGTGAAGAGAAAGAAGAGAAAGTGCAGGTTTGCCAGCTGCCGGCTGGGAACTGCGCAATTGCGCAGTTCCCAGCCGGCAATGATAATTTGACTGTATGGTGTAGCTGCGTTTGTGCAGTTCGCAAACCTGCGCAGTTGCGCAGCACAAATGTATACTTATGAGGATCCGTCAAATTATCATTGCGGCTCCTCTGCCTTTTTAAACTGTGCCGTTGCACTGGTGCATCATGAATGAACCCCTTTATTTTGTGAATGAATTGACATGTTATCCACAGTAGAATAACAGTAACGGCATCCCAGAGTCCCCACTGTGCATGTCTAGGGTTTGGATTAGGGGTGGAGCTAGGGTTTGGGAGCTTTAAAAAACTTCGCGGATAAACCCCAGCTTTTACACCTGCAGAGCATTGAGGAATTGCGCAGTTCGCAGCCGGCAAGGGGAAAAAAATTTAAAGGTTCACTGCGGCTAAAAGCCGCGTTCATTGCCGCCCATGTAGCTGCTCCGCCTGTGTTTGTAGCGTTCTGACAGCTTCCAATGTAGCTGCTGAGCTACAGAAAAGACCTCAGATAAGTCGTTCCCACACCCCTCAGTCTAGCTGCCCTGTACTTTTTAAATGCACACCTGGGGCTTGCAGTCTAGCTGCTAAGCATTAAGGAAAGTGCAACTTCATGACACACTTTCCTGCCAATCTAAAAAGCCCCATTAATTAATATAGTCTGGTAACGACCAGTAGAAGTAAATTCAGAGAATAAGACCAAGGATGTGTGCACAGTATTTAAGTTGATAAATTAGAAACTTATCAGTGAAGTGGTGGGAATGGATAGAGAAATTTGGGGTAAAAGGAAGAATTTTAAAAAGGTAGCTGAAAATTAGGAAGAACCCAACAATAGGGATTATGAGGGGAGAGGAGAGGGGGGAAGATTTTACATTTGTACTGAGATATGTAAATATATGGAATAATATATGAGCAGTGCTTTGTGCTTTTATTGTGTACTCTTGCATGGCAGGGTCGGATTGGATGTCCCTTGTAGTCTCATCCAACTCTATGATTCTATAATTCTTACAACCCATCTAGGGAAGGATATCCCTACAGTTTTCCACAAGCATCCTCTGTTGTCCAGAAGCCCCTGTCCCCCCCATATTTCTTTTTTTTTTTTTTTTTTGGAGAAAGAGGATTGCCCCTAAATTTTTCCAAGCCTTCACATTTTGAGTGCACATGTACAGATGCTTCCAGCAATATAGGCATGTCTTCATGATTACACCTCACCTGCAGGTATGTGTAAATGGAATGAACATATAACACATACTCTGTGCCAGCCCTGCACACCTTCACTTGGTGCACTCTAAATTCAAAGCATGACAGTGCTTTTGAACCAAAAATTCAAGACAGATACACTTTACACTGTGCTTCAGAAATAAACTCTGTTATCCATGCATGTGAATTAAAACTTCAAACCTGTATTTTAGAAATATCACTTTTCACCTACTAAATGTCCCCCCCCCTTTTTTTTTTTTTAGCTTGACAGACACAGATGTAACTCAGGTAAATATTCTGCTTATAAAATTTATGTGATTTTTTTCACTTTAAACTAAGGCTTTGAGCCCATGACTTTTGTTGCATAGAAATCCAGTGATAGTTTCTGAAAGCTCAAAGGCACAATAATGTTTTGGGTTGCTGGCAGAAGAAGAGCAGAGAAGAACCATTCTAGTGTCCCTAATTCCACAGTTTTGGATCACCCAAAGAGAGAGCTGTCTCTCTTTTCACCACCAAACAAAACTGAGACTGTAATGGGACAGGGAGAAGGGCCTTTCTTAAAGATCTTGCATTACCTTGCTAAAGGTAAAACTGGTGCTTCTCTGTGTGCCTTTTGATTGGGTAAGAGCTTAAAATTTGAAATTGTGAGCCATTTCATTGGTTCATTGGGGAGGAGGAAAGAGAAATCTCATTCTATATAACTGCTTGGAGAGGCGTGCACCTAACAGCGTGCAAATTTTTCTTCTCATACTCATTTTTATCTTTGATAGCCAAGGCAGATTGAAAGTACACAGGAGAAGGTAGTCTGAGCACAGTGTTGGAGGACAACTCATTCAGTCTTTATACTTTTCAGTATTCCCTTGAGGGGCTGTGGGGATTCAGAGGAAGTGAATCAGGGACTTGCCTCTAGAAGGAGCTAGCAGCCAGGAGCTGATAACTATAGGCCCAGTTGACTGAGCTCATTAACAGCCACACAGGGATTCTTTACACTGGTGTTTAACAGGAGAAGCCCACAGTCTTGTTTAAGTGCCTCCTTAAGACTTCTCATTATGGACACTGAGGGACCTGCTGCAGTCACCTGCAACACCTGTGGGATGTTTGTCTTCTTGCCTATAGATGTGGGGAACTTCACCTGCACCAAGTGCAAGTTGGTAGCCCTCTTGGAAGAGAAAGTACAGCAGCTGGAGGCCCAGGTGTCTACACTTCAGCATCACAGAGAGCAGGAGGTTCTCCTGAACAGAAAGGACCGGACGGTCTTGGACAGGAAACACACAGAGAAAGTTGCTGGGGAAGAAGAGGTCACTTCACACACAAAAGAAGTAGATGGTTGGAGGAATGTTACACACAGAAGTAGGGAAACCACAGTTCATTCTGTGAGCTTGCAGCTACAGAATCGCTTTGAATCTCTCTCTGTTACCAGAGATGATGAGGAAAAGCAGCAGGGACAGACATCAGGGACAGAGCAGGGGAGCCTGAGAATAGTACCAAAGGGAACAGCCACTGTTAAGCCTCGGAGGAGGCGTGTGGAGGCTGAGGGGTACAGAAGCAGTGGTTTGTGGGCCTGACAAGATGTCTCGGGAGGTGTGCTGTCTCCCTGGGGCAAAGATCCGTGATGTGACAGAGAGGCTGACAAGACTTGTCAAGCCTACTGACCGTTATCCCTTTCTTTTGGTTCATGTGGGAACTAATGATACTGCAAGGCACAGCTTTCAGAATATCATAAGGGTTTATGACGATCTGAGTAGGAAGCTGAATGAGATGGATGCACAGGTTGTCATCTCATCTCTTCTCCCGGTAGAAGGGCATGGTCCAGGAAGGGAGAGGAAAATAGCAGAGGTGAGTAACTGGCTCCGTAGATGGTGCCGCCAAGAATAGTTTGGATTCTTGGATCATGGGCTGCGGTTCCATGAGGAGGGACTTCTGGCGAAGGATGGGCTGCATCTCACGCCAGTTGGCAAAAATGTTTTTGCCAATAGTCTCAAAAATCTGATCAGGAGGGCTTTAAACTGTGTTATATGGGGGAGGGAGACATTATTCTGGAAGGCAAAAGGGCTGGAGAAAATAGCCAAAATGACATAGAGGGAACAAGGCAAACAGTGCAAGGACCCAACAGTGGGAAGCAAAAAAAAAATTGCACAGGCAGCAAGTAAAGGGAACACATGTTCTTAGATGTCTCTACACTAATGCACAGAGTATGGGAAACAAACAGGATGAAGTTGAACTCCTAGCACAACAAAGCAAATATGATATAATAGGTATCACTGAAACCTGGTGGGATGAGTCTCATGATTGGAATGTAGAAATAGAGGGATATAACCTTTTTAAGAGAAACAGGCCAAACAGGAAAGGAGGAGGAATAGCATTATATGTCAGGGATATTTACACCAGTGAAGAGATCCAGGACATCAATACTGGAAGCCAGGTGGAGAGCATCTGGATAAAAATTAAAGGAGAGAGAAACAACAGGGATGTTACTGTGGGAGTCTACTACAGACCCCCAAGTCAGACGGAGGAATTGGATGATGCCTTTCTAGAACAGATGACCACATACTCAGGAGAGATGTAGTAGAGATGGGGGACTTTAACTATCCGGATATTTGCTGGAAATCAAACTCAGCCAAATCCTCAAGGTCTAGCAAATTCCTCACTTGCCTCGAAGACAATTTCATTGTCCAAAAGGTGGAAGAGGCAACAAGGGGATCAGCTATTTTAGATCTTATCTTAATCAACAGGGATGACCTAGTTGATGGGGTGCAAGTGGTGGGATCCTTAGGTGGAAGTGACGATGTTCTCCTGGAGTTTGTTATACAGCAGAAAGGGGAAGCCAGGCATAGTCAGACACGCATTCTAGACTTTAGGAGAGCTGATTTCAATAAACTTAGAGAAATACTGGGGGTGATCCCATGGTCAGGAAAACTAAAAGAGAAGGGTGTTCAAGATGGATGGGAGTTTCTCAAAAAGGAGATACTGAAGGCGCAATTTCAAACAGTTCCAATGAGGAAGAAAAATGGAAGATATCTCAAGAAGCCAGGATGGATGACTAAGGAACTTTCAACTGAGCTAAGTTTTAAACGGAACATGTATAAGAAATGGAAAAATGGGGAAATCACCAAAGAGGAATTCAAACAAATAGCCAGCACATGTAGGGGTAAAGTCAGGAAAGCTAAAGCACAGAATGAACTCAGGCTGGCTAGAGAGGTTAAGAACAATAAAAAGAGTTTTTTGGGGTATGTCCGAAGCAAAAGGAAGAAGAAGGAAACAGTAGTGCCACTGCATGCAGAAGATGGCAAAATGCTAACAGGAGACAGAGAAAAGGCAGAATTACTCAACACCTTCTTTGCTGCAGTCTTCTCAAAAAAGGCAAAGGGTGCTCAACCTAAGGATAATGGAGCAGAAGACAGAATAGGGGAATTTCAGCACAGAATAAGTAAAGAGATAGTACAGGAATACCTGGTTAACCTAAATGAATATAAGTCTCCAGGACCAGATGAACTACATCCAAGGGTATTAAAAGAACTGGCAAATGTAATATCGGAACCATTGGCAATAATCTTTGAGAACTCCTGGAGAACAGGAGAAGTCCCAGCAGACTGGAGGAGGGCAAACATTGTGCCCATCTTCAAAAAGGGAAAAAAAGAGGATCCCAACAATTATCGTCCAGTTAGTCTGACATCAATTCCAGGAAAGATTCTAGAGCAGATCATTAAGCAGAGAGTCTGTGAACATTTAGAAGGGAATGCCATAATCACAAAAAGCCAACATGGGTTTCAGAGAAACAAGTCTTGCCAGACAAATCTGATCTCTTTTTTTGATAAAATTACCAGTTTGGTAGATGAAGGGAATGCTGTAGATGTAGTATATCTTGATTTCAGTAAGGCCTTTGACAAGGTTCCCCATGACATTCTTGCAAACAAGCTTGTAAAATGTAGGCTAGACAAGGTAACTGTTTCATGGATTTGTAACTGGTTGATTGGCTGAACTCAAAGGGTGCTCAACAATGGTTCCTTTTCATCCTGGAGAGATGTGACCAGTGGGGTGCCACAGGGTTCTGTCCTGGGCCCAGTGCTATTCAATATCTTTATTAATGATTTGGATGACAGAATTGGGGGTATACTTATCAAATTTGCAGATGACACCAAATTAGGAGGAGTAGCCAATACTCTAGAAGACAGGATTGAAATTCAGAATAACCTGAATAGACTAGAAAGCTGAGCCAACGCTAACAAAATGAAATTCAATGCGGAGAAATGTAAGGTACTGCACTTAGGACGCAAAAATGAAATGCACAGATATATGATGGGGGACATCTGGCTGAATGAAACTACGTGTGAAAGGGATCTAGGAGTCCAAGTAGACCATAAGTTGAACATGAGTCAACAGTGCGATGCAGCAGCTAAAAAGGCCAATGCAATTTTAGGCTGCATCAATAGAAGTATCGCGTCTAGCTCAAGGGAAGTAATAGTGGCACTCTATTCTGCTTTGGCCAGGCCCCACCTGGAATACTGTGTCCAGTTCTGGGCACCACAATGCAAAAAGGATGTGGAGAAACTGGAGTGGGTCCAATGGAGGAACGACTTAGGGAGCTGGGGGTGTTTAGCCTGGAGAAGAGAAGGTTAAGAGGTGATATGATAGCCCTGTTCAAATATTTGATGGGATGTCATAATGAAGAGGGAGCAAGCTTGTTTTCTGCTGCTGCAGAGACTAGAACGCGGAACAATGGATGCAAGCTGCAGGAAAAGAGATTCCACCTCAACATTAGGAGGACCTTCCTGACAGTAAGGGCTGTTCGACGGTGGAACACACTCCCTCGGAGTGTAGTGGAGTCTCCATCCTTGGAGGTCTTTAAGCAGAGGCTGGATGGCCATCTGTCGGGGATGCTTTGACTGGGAGTTCCTGCATGGCAGGCTGTTGGACTGGATGGCCCTTGTGGTCTCTTCCAACTCTATGCTTCTATGATTCTATGATTTCTAATGGGCTAATATAGCAGAATACAGTCCTTCAAATAACCTAGACTCAAGCTGTTCAGGGCTTTTTCAGTCATCACCAGCACTTCGAATCATGCTCAGAAATGGACAGGCAGCCAACGGAGATATTGCAGCAAGGGAGTTGTGTGTTCCCTGTAGCCAGTCCCAGTTAGCTTAGCTATCTGTTTACAGCTCTTTGAGCCAAAAGTTTCTGAGCCATTTTCAAAGGTAGGTTCAAGTAGAGTAACCCACATAGGATTACACAAGGCATGTGTTATCATGGAACACACTCTCTCTGAGTGTGGTGAAGTCACATTCTTTAGAAGTTTTTAAACAGAGGCTGGATCACCATCTATTGGGGGTGCCTTTATTTTGTATTCCTGCATGGAAGGGGTTTGATGGCCCTTGATGTCTCTTCCAACTCTGTGATTCTACCATACCATGACTGGAGAACAGACTTCTCCATGAATGAACACAGTTGGCACACTATCTTTAACTGTGCAAATGCACTCTTGGCCATCGTGGAAACTTGAGCCTCCAGGCTCAGGGCTGAATCTAAGAGTATGCCCAAACTGTGAATCTGTATCTTTAGAGGAACTGTAGCTCCATCTAGCACAGGCTGAATACCTGTGCCAGATCTGTCTTTTGACTGACTGGGAGCACCTCTGTCTTACCTGGATTAAGCTTCAATTTGTTCACCCTAATTCTGTCCATTACAGAAACTCAGCACTAATTTAGCACAGGAACAGCTCCCTTGGAATTAGATGGAAATGAGAAATAAGAGCTGGGCATCATCAGCATAGTGATAACATCTGATATCACACCTACAGACATCCCCTCCCTGTGGTTTCATGTATATAATAAGCAGCACAGGGGACAATCTCAGCCTAATAGCCAATGAATCAAATAGGATTCCCCAGTACCACTTTTCTTGTCTTTTCTTGCTGGAGAGTGCCAAGAAGGAGTAGTACCCCCAAGCTCCATCCCAGTGAAGCACCCTAGTTGGATACCATGTTCAGTGATACTGAAAAACTACAAAAAGGAAGGTTTCACAAACAAATACCAAAAATGAAAGGGGGAAACTTAACAAAGTACCACAGTGCTATATATCACCAAGGATTATATATCCCAACAAATGAAACCACCACTTGGACATGGTACTAAAATTATATTTTGCTGTAACACCATGTGGCTAACAGTGAAAACAAACAATTACCCAAACAAATATAAGCTGCAACAAAATTGAAACGTCAGAAAGGAACACTTCTAGAACATGTCCGCATAGCCCGAAAGCCCCCCAAAAAACTATGCAACAAAATTATTCAATAAAAGTCCAGTAGAATAAAAGTCCAGTAGAGGTAAGTCCTTCCTACCTCTGCTGCAGTAATATACAGTTGAAAATGGAGGCTGATGAAATAAATTTCACAAATGGTAAATGATATTCTGTTAAATCTTCATAATGATATTATTATCTTGATGATGAGTTTGTAAGTAAATGACAATCTTACAGGTAGCAAAAGAAAGTTATTATCTCAGTGTTGAATTACAGTTAGGAAGTAATCTTTTAGGTATCAGTTCAGGTAGCAAAACAAGACAACTACATTAACGTTTTTCAAAATGTATTTCACCAGCCTCCATTTTCAATTGTATGTTTCTGCAGCAGGCCAGGAGGATTTTGAATTCTACCATTCAATAGCTTTCTATTTATTTATTTATTTATTTATTTATTCCCCGCTTTTCAGTCCTAAAGGCTATCAGAGCGGCTTACAATTATTATTTTTGACGGTTCCCTGCCCTCAGGCTTACAATCTAAGAAGACATGACGCAAAAGGAGAAGGGAATGGTGTGGGGAAGGGGATCAGGTCCAAAAGTTCTTCTCTCCCTCTGAGGCCTGGACCAGGGCAGATGGACTGGAGGGAGGGCTCTACTTCATAATCTAGGACAGGCCTGATGGAGTTTGGCCTGTCCTGTCCTTTCATTCCCTCCTAGGCTAGATGGTGTTGCCATGGAAGGAGGGCACTTTAACTTAAGGCCAGTCCCGAAGGTGTTGCTAGGCCTCTCCTTCACTGCCTCCTAGGCCAGATGGTGTTGCGATGGAGGGGGATCTTCAATGTGAGGCCAGTCCAATGGTGGTAATCGGATGGTATCACCTTGCAAAACTGCCTGTATTGCAGTTTTTATGACACCATCTTTCAAGAGCAGTTGAAACATCAGCAGCTCTTTGGGGGAAAGTCCCTGTCCTAGAATTGTGCAGCTCCACAGTCTGAGCCCAGATTTCTACTGTCTTGACACACTATCAGTTGGACTAAAGGATAGAGCTGATGCATCATTGGATGAACTGTTTTATCATCAGTATTGGCTTAATGTGCCCTCCTTCAGTATATCTACTTGGCCATTTGTGAGTACAGTGTGCATGAAGAGCAAAAAGTGTTTGCTTACCTGTAACTCAGTTTTTTGAGTTGTTATAATTTGACCTCACACAACCCACCCTCCTCTCATTCTAAAGTCCTCCACATTCAATGTTTCATGCAGTGGATGGAGAAATGAGTTAGTTCATGGGAGCATGCATTTGGGATGGGTCAGGGCCTAAGGCAGAAACTAGTCCCTGTTCACAAATGGCTACTCAAAAGATTCACAGCAACCTTTAAGTAAACTGTTCTTTCAGTACCATGTGGAAGTGAAAGTAAGTACCTATGAAAAATTTGTTACAGCAGTACTGCCATATTAATTGACTAATTACCATTGTCTTGTGCCTCTGGTAATTCAGCTTGGTATTCACTCATATGTGTGAGTCACAAGACCATGAACAAGATTACTTATCTGTAAATGTGGTTCAACTAGCCACCTGCGAACTCACATAACACACACTTCCTCTCCACAGGAACAGCCCCTGTAAAAATTGTTTTAAGTTGTCAGGTTTAATGGGACCCTGGGAAGTGAAGAGGAAGGTGGGCTCCCTCAAAATGCTTTGCTGAGGTCTAGATGTTTGCAGCTGTCTCTGTAGTGACACACAACCCTTATGTGGTGAAGGGTCTGGAAGCCATGCCCTATGAGGAACGCCTTAGGGAACTGGGGATGTTTAGCCTGGAGAAGAGAAGATTAAGAGGGATGTTATATTGAGGAGGGATATTTGAAGGGATGCCATATTGAGGAGGGAGCAAGCTTGTTTTCTGCTGCTCCAGAGACTAGGATGTGGAATAATGGATGCAAATTGCAGGAAAAGAGATTCCACCTCAACTTCAGCAGGAACTGCCTGACAGTAAGGGCTGTTCGACAGTGGAACACATTCCCTCGGAGGGTGGTGGAGTCTCCTTCCTTAGAAGTCTGTTTGATTGGGAGTTCCTGCATGGCAGGGGGTTGGACTGGATGGCCCTTGTGGTCTCTTCCAACTCTATGATTCTATGTCTATGGTTAATGGCAAGCAGCCTGTTCTTTCTGATATAAAAAAATGCTATTTCATTTAATCTGCACTGCTGGAGAAGAGTATGAAACAAAGAATTATATGTAAACTTTTATATATAAATACTGCAGAAACATTAAGACAGTACAAGGAAAAGAAGTGTTGTTCCACTCAGTATAATATTAAGTTATGTTACATCAAATTATTATATTTCATTGTACAGTGGGACCTTGGTATCCTCAGGGAATCTGTTTTGGACACACACACCCTGCCACAGATACCAAAATTCCCGGATGCTCAAGTTCCGTTGTCCCCAATGGTGGCACATGCACGCAGCCATGCCACAATTAGGGAAAGCAGGACTTCAAGTGAAGTCCTGTTGTCCCTAATGGTGGCATGGCCACAATCACACACTGCCATTGGGGACAACACGGGCTTGCCATCGTGGATGCTCAACCCTACAGATGGCAAGTCCGCAAATACCAAGGTCCGCAAATACCACTTATGATATAATGTTTTCTTACTAATTCTTAGAGTTAATTTTCATGTAAACTGAACATCTCTTCCTTTTTTCAGCAATTTTAGTGTTTTTTTATTTTTTATTTTATTGATTAGCTTATACATGCATGGATATTTGACCCAGAAAATGCAGAAGATGTTGAAACAGCCCACACTGCAGTTTCACCATCTGTAGTATGTAATTATTTTACTCTTTTCATAAAATACTGTTATAGTGTTGTATGAAACACAGCAACACACTGTGTACAGTTTGTATAAGATGCGTTGTTGTTGTTGTTGTTGTTGTTGTTGTTGTGTCGCTTCCAACTTATGGTGACTCTAAGGCAAACCTATCATGGGGTTTTCTTGGCAAGATTTGTTCAGAGGAGATTTGTCATTGCCTGAGGCTGAGCATGTAACTTGCTCAAGGTTACCCAGTGGGTTTTATGGCTGAGCTAGGAATTGAATGCTGGTCTCCACAGTCCAACACCCAAACCACTAAGCCAGGCTGGCTGTAACCTTTATAGGAAGTTTAGGGGGGAAAACTTCAGTCTCTGGAACCTCTTCCACAGCCCAGTTAAAGTGTGTTTTGTGACCATTTCTCCCATGCTTGTTGACTTCATAACTTCTGCTTTTTACCATTCAACATATATTTTATGAAAGGTTTAGCTAACGTGTTTCCACACAATATGCTATCCCCATCTTCTTAGGAGTCTTTCTGTAATTTGTTAACATAGTTAACACAATTGCTTTTCAAACCACTTGCCACATGTTCTCTCCAACTTCTCTTTGGAATGATCATATTTCTGTATTACCATATCAAGATAATTAGTTTAGGCATACATCTTGCTTCAGACAGGGAAAATGGACCTTAATGGTACACATTTATTTTCTCTGTAAGCCATATCCTGGTTCTACCTTAATCACAACTTGACTAGCACACAGCAAGGCCAAAAGGAATTTTGTATGGACATTTTGAGGGGGAGGCCCAGAGTTTTATTTCAGTGCCCACTTAAGGCTACTGAATATGGGTGATGAGAGGCTGCTGCAGTCTCATGTTTGTGTTTTTGCCAGAAGATATGAGTAGACCTGTAGGAACTGCAAGCTGGTTGCTCTGTTGGATGAGTATATAGCACAAATACAACACTTGTTTGATTAACTTTAAGAAAAATTACAGGCATACGTGTTCTTCCAGAAACTGTTTTAAATAAATGTTTTAAAATCTGGAAGAAATTTGATTTCAAATACGGTCCATTGTATGAGTGAGAAAACTCCCATGTTTCCAAGACTACCTTTGAATTTTACTAGAATACCAAAGTTCACCAGCTGGTACAATGTGAAAATTAAGGAAGTGTGGGGTTGTTTGTTTGTTTGCTTGTTTTCTGTGCCACTATTCACCTCATCTATACATAGTCTCCCCACTACCTTTCCTAATTTTCATCATGTTAGTACAGTGGTCCCCCGCCTTACGAATCCCCCGGGTTACAAAAACCCCGGGATCCGAAGGCGGCGGGACCGCCATTGTATCCCCCGGGATCCGAAGGATCCCCCGGGATACGAAAAAAAAAGCGGGGAAAAAGCCGCGCGGCCCCTTTAAATGGCCGCACGGTCCGTCCGCGAAAGCGGTTCCCCGGGTTGCGAACAACTTCCGGGTTACGAAGGTAATCCCGGAACGGATTACCTTCGTAACCCGGGGGACCAGTGTACCTTAATTTTGCAGCAGGAGGTAAGGAGAATGCTTTTGTTTTTGCTATTGTTAAACAACTGGAAGTTGTTAAATCCTAGCCAGTCTAATGAAAATAAATAGAAAGGATGTAAGTAAATACATATTTTTAAAATCAACCAAATATACAAATAGGTAAATGGTGGCTGTAAGCTACCCTACATAATATATCCTGAGAGCTATTTAACAACCACATTTGCACATTCTGCTGTCTCTTTGTCTGCATGGTACGTTTCTCTTCAATATCTCTGGCCCAAGAGAGATGGGCCAAAAGCGGCATGCCGCCACCAATACTAGGATTCGGGAGCGTGTAGTAACCAAACGCTCCTGAACCCTAGTGTGTAGCAGCAGCGGCATGGCAGCATCCCGTCCACATGGGCATTGCCATGATTATGTAAGTGACTCGCAGCATACAGACGTCGCTGTGCGTCCCTTATGTCACCAGTGTGCCAATGGCACACTCACGACATGTGCCGTGAGCCATAAAAAGAACCCGTTTTTTCCAGGTTCTTTTTACTCCAGTGGGACGCCAGGTGGTTTGGCTGCTGTGGCATCCCTCCAGAGTTAAAACAGGCACCTCCAGCCTGCCATTTTCAGGTGGTCTGTCTTGGGCCTCTGTCTCTTTTCCTTCCCACAAATTTTTCACCTTCCCTTCCCCATACCCTTGTAATCAACTTGGAAAAAAATATATATTCTGGACTACAGCTTCACTGGCCATGCTGGCTTGGGAGTTCTGGGAGCTATAGTCTGGAAAAGGTACCTTTTCTGTTTTTTGCTTTCACACACACACTCACATGTACACTGTGTGTGCATCCATGTGTACATTCCTTTCTCTAGCCTTTAGTAGCTTTTTCATTGTAACCCTCACAACTTTTAAATTACAATATAATCATATTGTGTAGACACATCTTGAGTCTCAAAAGAAACTCTCCTAAAATTAACATCTACAAACATCCTCTGATCATACAGTAGCATTATCTTAAGTTGCAGTATGTGATCAAACATTGTTATAATACAAGTGTGGGGAAAGGGTACCTTGTAGGCACCATGTGGTCCCAATCCTTTTCTGTGACACTCCAAGCATCCCTAATTTATTCAAAGCCCCACATCCCTCAAAAACATTTTTGGTTTTTTAAAAAAAATCCCTGAAAAGGTTTATTGTTACCCCAGCAGCTGTAGATTTGGTTCTTCTTCGTGGTCTCTGTGCCTCACACAATAGGGTACTGCGCCTGCGGAAAGACTCCATTCGGATAGCTAAAAAGCTGAGCAGATTGGCAGTAGCCCCTCCCCTTCCACTCCCTAAGCATGCCCAGTCCCGCCAATCTAGCTCCTCCTTCAGTTCTCTTTCGTCCACCGCAAGAGAAGCATCTCTTTCCGGTTGTTGAACGCCTTCTTCGATGGCTGAGTAGAATTCTTTCTTTAACCTCCTTTCTTGGTTTATTTTTCCTTTTTCTTATCCTTGAGCTGCCCATTTTTTCTTTTCTGTTGTTTTTCAGTGAGGTTTTTGGCCTGGACGGGCCCCTCACTGTTTGTGGTAGGCCTTTTATGGCCTCGAACCCTCTCTTCAAAATATGTTCTATTTATCCCAACAAACTTGCCCTTAACAATATACATTCTAACTGCCTTTTTTGTCTGGGTGAATCCCATGTCCCTGATAGATGTGCCCATTGTAAGGTCTTTACTCCGGTAATTCTCCGCAACAGGTCTAAGAGACTCCAGACCTTCTTGTGGGAAAAAGCCCTGTCTGTAGCCCAAAAATCTTCCCTGCAATCAGACCCTCTGGGCAGACTCCCCATCTCTAAGTTCCTGCGGATTCTGAAGCTCTCCCAGAAGGTCTCGACGTCGACACCAGCATCGATATCGCCACCTCCAACATAGACAGTCTTGACATCAAAGCACCTGTCTCCCTCCGCCTCAATGTCTGTCAACTTCCAGCCAATCTCCTCAGGAGGTGTCTTCTGTATCTCAGAAGGCCAAGAAGAGGTCATTGTATCATGATAGCGACAAGCATAAAAAGAGGCACAAGGCCAAGGAGGCTAGTCTGCCCACTGCCATCCAGGTCTACTTTGGCTCCTGTCTCATTGGCTGCAGTTCAGATTGACTCAGCTATGGCCTTTCTAATGCCTGCTTCAACATCGACACCTGGCCTCTCTGCCCAGTCCAGGTCACTGTCTTAGACTTGGCACCAGAGGCTTTTGACTCAACTGCAGTGTCAGCATCATTGTCTGCACCATCCCAGCTTGTGTTATTCCTGACATCGATGGTCTCACCAATACCTCCACCGTCTTCGACGGTTCCTCAGGAGATCTTGGCCACTCCATCGAGGGTGTACAGGGTGATGTTTCTGCCACCCCTGCCTCCTCCTCAGGTCACCTCAGGCATCACCAGTACCATCAGAGGAGCACTTCTTTGGCTCCCCCTACTCATCGGTTTCATACGTTGCTCGACAGAGAGATGAGGATTATTGGAGAGAGAGAGAGATGGACAGGTTACTTACCTGTAACGGTATTTCTTCGAGTGGTCATCTGCGAATACATACAAATGGGTTTTACTGCGCATGCGCAGTTCAGCTCGGAAACTTCTGGAATCACTAGGCAGACTTCGGATTGCAACTTTTTGGCGGTAGCCCCGCCCACCGCTATATAAGTCCCCTGCTTTCCCGCTCTTTCCTCAGTTCCATAGATTTTTTACGCCGCGTAAAGCGACTATGGAGCCCTCTATGAGCGGGACACTGAGGGGAGGATGGGCGGGATTTGTATGTATTCGCAGATGACCACTCGAAGAAATACCGTTACAGGTAAGTAACCTGTCCTTCTTCTTCGTGGTCTCTGCGAATCATACAAATGGGTTCAGACTAGCAAGCTAAGTTTACGGCGGAGGGAGTGTCCATAGGCCAAAGTATGTTAAACCAAGTCACTTTATTAAAGTGTTCAACTTGCATTCTCATCAGCACAATATCTCTGTAGCAATCAGAGGATCATGTGTTCAATGAACCAAACATAAGTGCAATTTCCTTGTAATCAAAACCATCAATAAATCATTAAATATAATACACCCGTATTATGCCTGTGTTGGTCTTTTTTTTTTTTTTTTTTTTTTTTTTTTAAAAACAGTACTACACACCATGACAAAACTTCTTCCAAAAGGACACTTTGGTGATATATCATTTAACATTGCCGTGTGTATAACACAAAGGATTTTGGTCTTCATAGAATAACACTCCTTATTCTTGCAACAAGCCCTGAAATCATGGCAAAACTGAACACAAATGTTTAAACGCATTAATCTATACCGAACATTCCCTGAGGTATCAAGAGTTGCAACTAATATTTCCCGAATTTAACCCGAATTCAGATGGATAGCAGTTCATCTGCTACATACCAGTAGAGCATATGTGCTATATTGTACCTTTGAACATAGACCATATACAGAAGTATTGGCATTGTAAGTAAAAGTAAATCAGATATTCAATAACAGCATTAGAACCCATAAGGGAAAAACAGTAAACACTGTGAAATATGAATCAAGAGCTGCATATGTTATAAACACATTTTGTAAACTAGTAAAAGGAGTGCAAATATATCACAAAGGCATTACACTTGTATGGCTGAAACCAACACTGCTTTCCCAAAAGCTGCATCTTGCTTAGCCCTGGTGTCCAACCTGTAGTGTCTAATAAAAGTCAAGGGCTGAGACCAGACCGCAGCTTTGCACACATCCTCCAACGGTATTCCCGACAAAAAGGCGGAGGATGCAGCTACCGCCCTAGTTGCATGTGCCCGGACTCTAGCAGGGGGAGGTTTGCCCGACAGTTCGTAACAGAGGTGGATGGTACCCGCCACCCATTTGGAAAACCTCTGAGCAGTTACAGGCAGTCCCTTCTTTGGCTCTGAGTAGCACTGGAAAAGTCTATTAGAGCGACTCGAACCCGAAGTCCTGTCCAGGTAGAAGGCCAAAGCCCTCCGAACGTCCAACAGGTGGAGACGGCGTTCGATATCGGTGGTCGGGTTCGGAGCTAGAGTCGGGAGCACAATGTCCTGGCACATGTGAAACGTAGAAACAACTTTTGGCAAAAAAGTAATATCCGTACGGAGGACTACCTTTTCCTTATGAAATCTAAGGAAGGGTTCGTCTCTCCGCAAGGCGCAAAGTTCTCCAGCCCGACGAGCAGACGTAATGGCTACGAGGAACGCTGTCTTCCAAGTTAACAGTCTCAAGTCTGTTGTAGCCATGGGCTCGAAGGGTCTATTTGTTAGTGAGGATAACACCACCTCCAAACTCCAAGTTGGAGCCGGAGCTACAACCGGGGGGTGAAGATTGTTAAACCCTCTCAAAAATTGCTTTACTAAAGGATCTTTAAAGAATGAGGGCTTCCCCCCTAGTGCATAATGTGAACATATAGCTGAAAGGTAACACTTAATTGAAGTTAAACAAAGACCTGCATCTACCAATGTCATCAGGAACTCGAGCACTATCGGTGTCGAGACATTGGCAGGTTTCAGGTTTCGAGATGCCAGGAACTGAACAAACTTACTCCATTTCGAGGCATACGACTTCGCGGTTGCCGGTTTCTGTGCTGCTCGAATCATCCTCTGAATCGGTACCGGTAAGTTGTCTACGGTCGAATTCTCCAAGCGACCAGGGGGAGGTTGTCCATGTCCGGGTGACGAACTCGGCCGTTGTGCGTGGTGAGCAGGTCCGGGCGAGGTTCGATTCTCAGGTACTGCCAGCCGGCGAGGTGCATGACCGACGGGAACCAGGTCTGTCTCGGCCACCATGGTGTGATCAGGATTGCTTCTGTCCGGTCCCGGATCATCTTGGCGATTACCCTCGGCAAGAGTGGAAAGGGAGGGAAGGCATACACCATGTCTCCTGACCACCTGTACAGGAAGGCATCTCCGAGGGAGGCTGGATCCCTGGATCGGGAGCAAAACCGTGTACAGTGAGCGTTTTGCCTGGTGGCAAAGAGGTCTATCTCTGGTTCTCCCCATCTGCGAAACAAGTCCAGCACCGTCTCGGGATGGAGTCTCCATTCGTGGCAAACCGTCGAGGATCTGCTGAGACGATCCGCTAGACTGTTTTGTTCCCCCGGGAGGTGAATTGCCTGCAAGGAAATACCTTTCGATATGCACCAGTCCCAAATCTGTAGTGTCATGTCCAACAGTTCTGGCGATCTGGTACCTCCTTGCTTGTTGAGGTAGTACATGACCGTTGTGTTGTCTGTCATGATCAGCACTACCTTGTTGCGCAAGGTGACCTCGAAAGCCTTTAGGGCCTTCTGTACCGCCAGCATCTCCAACACGTTGATATGCAAAAGTCTCTGTGTTGGGGACCATCTGTCTTTTACCGTCAGGTTTGCTGCATGTGCTCCCCAGCCCTCGAGAGAAGCGTCCGTTGTCAAGCTGATCTGCGGCTGCAGCTGGGCGAAAGGCATGCCCGTGCATACGTTCTTCGGATTCAGCCACCATTTCAGAGTGGTCGATACCGAGGTCGGAACCGAAAGTCTTTTTGAAGGTAGGTCCCACAAAGGGTTGAAGACAGACAGGAACCATTTCTGGAATGGCCGTAGTCTTAGCC
Organism: Urosaurus nigricauda; assembly: GCA_034509955.1. Taxonomy (NCBI): domain Eukaryota; kingdom Metazoa; phylum Chordata; class Lepidosauria; order Squamata; family Phrynosomatidae; genus Urosaurus; species Urosaurus nigricauda. The sequence goes on from JAOEGL010000001.1 coordinate 320,377,320, forward strand.
TCGCCCAAGGGGTGACGAAGGTTGTGGACGCCATATGTCCCAGCGCTATCTGCGCTTCCCGGGCACGTATTATGGTCTTTGACATACACGCCGTGATGGAGGCGGAGAGCGTCCGAAACCGGTCCGGTGGTAGGAATGCTTTGCATCGATTCGAGTCCAAAATTGCCCCTATGAACTTTACTTGTTTCCTCGGGATCAGCGTCGACTTTTCCCGGTTGATTATTAGGCCTAGGGAGATCATTAGGTCTAATGCGAAGCTTACGTCTGATGATAACTGGTCCCTTGAGTCCGCGGCGAAGAGCCAGTCGTCTAGGTAAGGGAACACCCTGATGCCCTTCTGATGGAGGTAGGCTACTACCGGAGCCATGCACTTTGTGAAGACCCTCGGAGCGGAACAGAGGCCGAAGGGCAGCACGTTGTAGTGGTAGAGTCTGGAGCCGATGGCGAAGGCTAGAAATCTTCTGTGGTCGTTCCGTATCGACACGTGGAAGTAAGCATCTTTCAAGTCCACAGTCGCGAACCATAGGCCCTGATGTAACAAGGGTAAAATAGAAGCCAACGTTACCATACGGAAGCGACGATATAGCAGATGTTTGTTTAGCTCTCGTAAGTCTAAGATGGGTCTCAGTGATCCATCTGGCTTGGGCACAGTAAAATATCTCGAGAAAAAACAACGTGGGGCCTCCTGCCAATGAATTCGGGAGATGGCCCCTTTTGACAGCAAGGTGCGTACTTCGTCGAGGAGGGGAGGTGAGGGGTGCGTGGAAATGATGTTTCCCGTCTGGGGAAGGGACTCGAACTCGAGGGCATAGCCCTTATCTATAATACGAAGGACCCAAGAGTCCAACGTGATCTTAGCCCAGGTGTGATAAAAGGGCTTAAGTCGGTCCTGAGAGCAGGAACCGGAGTCGGCGAAGTACGCTATTGTCCTTCAGGACCTCTTCCTATTTTGGTCCGTCTCTTGTCTGCGAAAAGCCTTGCGGTATCGGGGCAAGGGCTGTCGACGGCCTGAGGAAGATGATGACTGTGACGGATAGCGCTGTCTAGGCTGGTCCTGGGGCTGGTACGGTCTATCTTGCTGGAACGGTCGCCTGTAAGGTGTGAAACCAGGCCGAACCGGACGGAACCGACGTCTGTAGGTAGGTGCAGAAGAGGAAGACATACCGTGTTTCCGTGCGGCTGACTTCATTCTATACTTAAAGTTTAACTTGTCGTCCGTCTCCTTGTTGAAAATACCGGCGTTGTCGAAAGGCATCTCCTCAATCGTAGATCTCGCATTTGCATTGAGGTCGGAGGCCCTGAGCCATGCGTGTCTCCTCAAGGCTATGGCTGCAGACATCGATTTCGCAGCACAGTCAGCGGAGTGCCTGGCCGAGGTAATGAGCCAGCTCCCTATGGAGTGTGCTTCATCTCTGAGCTCCATGGCTAGCTTGTTGGTTTCCTCTGGAACGTCGTCTAGGATGGGAGCCATCCGTTCCATCAGATATTGTATGTAAGCTCCCATACAGGCATTATAGTTCGCCACTTTCAGACCCAAGATGGACGATGAATATGTCTTCTTAGCTAGCGAGTCTATCTTTTTGGCCTCCTTGTCTGAAGGAGATGTCGAAGTCTTTGTGGTGAAGGTCCTCTGGGCTCCTTCCACAATTGCGGAGTTTTGTCTGGGATGGGAGAACAACCATGACGCTGGGGATGGAGTGATCCTATATAGGTTCTCCACCTTCCGGTTCGATGTCGAGGTGGAGGCAGGGGCTTCCCACGAACGTTGCACGATCTTTTCCAACGACGGCAGGAATGGAATGGAGGGGGGTGTTGGTACCGACCCGTGGATCCTCTTCTCTATTGGATCTGCCGCATCGTCCTCCATATGGCTCACCTCGAGTTCGAGGGCTCTTCCCATCCTAATGACATGTTCAGTGAAGGAACGCACATCGTCACTGGGAGAAGCTGCCCCCGGGGTGTACAACTCTTGTGGAGACTCGGGAAGCTCCAGGTCTGATGCATCCGATTCCATGTGGAATGACTGCGGAATCGCGGCTTCCACCTCCATGTCCGAATCGGAGTCCTCCCTATGTACCAGGACCACCGGTGATGGAGATCTGTCTCTATGAAAACTCGTCTGCGTCGCCGCTGCAGAGACCGCGTGCAATGAACGCGCCGAGTCATGCCTCGTTGTTGATGACGACTTGTCCACTACTTCAGTACGGTGTTGTGGCAGCGTTCGACCCACCGGCATGTAGTACATATCCGTTTCGCTGTCATAGACATAATCGAAACGCTGTTGTTGGGTCTCCGCCCTTGGTACGGGGGATTGTTCATTCCTCTTCCTGACCGGAGGAGACAGCACCGGGGGGTCTTGGTCTGAAACTACCTGTATGTCGAGGTCCTCGACCGAGACAGCATGGGTCCCCGACGAGCGAGGGCGGTCCGGCGTGGTCTTAGCCGCGGAGTCGACAGCACTCGGTACCGAGGAGGATCTTCTCGGAACGGAAGTCGGTACGGATACCTCTCTGGACGGGTCGTCCGAGGCCGGTGACACATGCCGTTTCTTCTTGGAGTCGTGTCCGGATGCGGTCGTCTGTTTGTCATGAGACCTTTTAGAATGCTTCGAATCCGAAGCCTTTTGCGCACTCGAATCGGTACCTTCTTGAGGTTTCTTTGAGTGCGAGCCCGCCTTGGCCTGACCGTGTGCTGACTGGGGCGTATCCTTTGGATGGTCCTTAGCCCGCTTTTTGGCCTTATGTTTGGCCTTTCCGTCCCGGTCCCGGGAGGTAGAAGATGCGGTCGGCGTTGTAGTAGCAGCGACCTCCATCGATTTCGGAGTCTCCGCGGGCTTGTGAGCTTCCGCGGGCTTGGGCGCAGTCGTCGCCCCTGACACCGTGGCCTGCCCCGATAGGACCTTTGTAAGGAGAGCGGCCTGTAAGCGGGCAGCGCGATTTTTTCTCGCTTGCGGTGTCATCGACTGGCACTGGGCGCACGATCTAGGGTTGTGCCCCTCGCCCAAACACAAAAGGCAAGTATTATGATTATCCCTCTCAGGGATCTTGCCGCCGCAGGTATCACATTCCTTGAACGGCGGGGCCATCGCTCGTGGCAGGAACGCCCGAGAGAGCGCGGCAACACGGGAGAATAGTCAGACCAGTCCAAGTCAAGCCAAGCCCGAGTTTTTTCCAAATCCAAACGAAATCCGTAAAACGTAGTCGAAGTCCAAAGTCCAAAGTCCGATAAACAGTAATCTAACAGAGCGAGCGAAGTTCCAAGCTGCTAGCGCGGCGGAAAAAATGGAACTGAGGAAAGAGCGGGAAAGCAGGGGACTTATATAGCGGTGGGCGGGGCTACCGCCAAAAAGTTGCAATCCGAAGTCTGCCTAGTGATTCCAGAAGTTTCCGAGCTGAACTGCGCATGCGCAGTAAAACCCATTTGTATGATTCGCAGAGACCACGAAGAAGAAATCCTTCTTACCGCTCCTACTCTCCATCATACAGAGACCGATATTATTACAGAGATCCACATTTCAAGTCTTATTGCCGACATTGATCTCAATCTCGATCCCCAGTGGGTGTCCATGAGGACTACAAGGTCACATCACCACCGCCCCGTACCACTTCTACGGTGTTGAAGCTGCCAGACCCACTACCACTGCCGACTTCAGTTCTGATGTTGACACCAGCATCGACGTCGACTCTGACACTGATTCTATAACTATTCCTATTGTCCCTTCAACGTCAACAAGCCTGGTAGTCCCGACGTCGATGCCTCCTTTACTGCTTACTGTTGCCTCTGAGACCGCTGTGGCTTGTTCTACAGAGGAATCTACCAGTGAACTGGAGGGATCTCCAGGTTCCCCTACGCCTATCGTCTCCTCCCCAAACAAGGAAGTGGAGGATTCCACACCTCATTCCCTAATCGAGGATGTTAACATCTTTTCGGGCATTGTTGACAGGATGGCTAAGGCGGTTGGCCTAAAGACAGACCAGACCCCCAAGCCTCCAAGGGACCCAATAGATGCCTTGTTTGACAGACCAGACCAGCCTGCTGTGATCCCATTCTTGGCATCCTTTGCTGACATCATGGTCCTCTCATGGACCAAGCCAGCCTCTACTCCTCCAGCATCTAAGAAACTGGACTCCATGTACAGGATGCAATCTGACACTTGTCCCTTTCTGTTTACTCATCCAGTTCCCAACTCTTTGGTGGTCGAGTCTTCCTCCAAGTCTTCTGGCAAGAGCCACTCTGCTTCCCAAGGACAGGAGATGTATGGACATCTTTGGCAGGAGATTCTACTCTGCTGCGGCTCTCAGTGCCAAAGTTGCCAACATGCAGGCCTGTATGGCGGGATACCAGAAGTTCCTATGGGACAGGATGGCATCGTTTATCCCTATCCCATAGATGTCAGTGGCTGTTGACTTCTATGCCGAAGCCCTTTCGCTTGTCGCCCAACAGGTCCACTCTGCGAGACATCAGTCAACTGCTTGGCTAAGATTATGTCTGGAGCTGTGGCCCTTCATAGGTTTGCCTGGTTGAGATCAATGGATCTGTCTGAGGAGGCAAAATCCAAAATTGAGGACATGCAATTTGATAGAGAAGGCCTCTTTGCTGCCAAAACAGATGAATCTCTGCATTCTATGGCCGAGGCCTGCCTTAATGGCAAGCGTCTTGGTGTCCAATAAACAGCAGTTTGGGAGACAACCACGGCATGGAAGACCTGCCCCTTCGAGCTACTCTCACCCTCACTCGAGCACGTCGTCTGGCTACAGGGGTTCCCCTCAACAATACTTGAGGAGGCCCTTTAGGCAGCAGCAACACCAACAGCAGCAGCGTCAAGGCCAGCAGCACCAACAGTCTCAATCCTCCAAAAAGTCCTCCCCTTCTAAGCCCCACTTTTGACGGGTCTTGGGGAGCGACACCAGTGTTCTGCCTGTCACCACCTGTGCTCCCTTCCCAACAAGTCCCCAGGCTTCGCTGCTTCTACAACAACTGGCGCCAAATCACTTCGGATTCCTGGGTGCTCACCACTATCTGTCTGGGGTACGCCATAGAGTTCTCAAGTATTCCACCAAGTTGCGTTTTCTGCTCTACTTGTTCTTCCCCTCCTCTCCTAGAGGAATCTCCTTCCTTCTCGACAAAGGAGCCATTCAGCAGATTCTTGACAAAGGAGCCATTCAGCAGATTCCAATCAGCTGCAGACTGGAAGGCTACTTCTCTCGATACTTCATGGTGACAAAGAGAGGTGCTGGTCTGCGTCTCATTCTAGACTTGAGAGGCATCAACTCATTCATCACTGCTCACAAGTTGAAGCTGGTGACTCTGCAGTCCGTTCTTCCGTTACTGCATCGAGGGGACTGGTTTGCATCCATCGATCTGAAGGATGCCTACTTTCATATCAGCATCAGGCCTCAGCACTGGAAGTTCCTGTGCTTTGCTGTCGATGGAGATCTCTTTCAATATACCATTCTTTCCCTCGGCTTGTCCACTGCTCCTTGAGTCTTTACAAAATGCATGGCAGTGGTCATCTCCCACCTTTGACTGCGAGGTATAAAAATCTTCCCTTACCTCGACAACTGGCTCCTGGTGTCGTCCTCCTGGACACAGCTGTTCAAGGACATTCACTCTACCCTATCTCTTCTCACCAACTAGAGATTCACCATCAATCCGTCCAAGTCAATCCTTCAACCAGTGAAGGTTATAGACTACATAGGCACCTCTCTAGACTCTGTCATGGCACGAGCCTACCTTCCAACTAGATGGGCAGAAGCTCTCTGGGACCAGTTCCATTATGTCTTCACTACTATTCAGCCAACGGCAAAGGGCATACAACGCCTCCTGGGCTACCTAGCCTCCACTACGGCTGTTACTTACCTTGCACGTCTGAGATTCAGACCTCTTAGAGAGTGGTTCCGATCTGCCTTTGACCGCCTCCATGACAGCCAGTCCAAGAGGCTCTCGATTCTCGCTCATGTATGGGACTCCCTCAAGTGGTGGCTAGTGTTGATGTAAACAAGCAGATGTGCGCAGTCCAAGCAATCTCCAATGCCTTCGGAACTACCGGTGACCTTGGAGCTGTTCGGGTTTATCAGGAATTCTTCCTCCCAGTTGTTGATGAAACAGACAGGAGCCAAAACTCTCTCCTTAGAGGTTTATTCTTAAATTGCTGTATTTACAAATATACACACGCTCTTCCGACAAATCTCTCCAACCAACCATCCACCAACTCCAATGACTACCCAACAACTACTCAACCACCCACACTGTGGTGTGCAGGCTATTTATAGACTTGTGCCATGCGGCCACAATACCCAGCCTTTTCCGGTGACTTTCTTCCTGAGCCACCTGCAATACTGTCCCCTCAGTCAGGAAGACTCATTATGTTTACATTAGGCCTACGTGCCAGTAAGCACATACTGTCCTTGAAGACTGTTTGCTCTTCAAGCATCCAGCTGCATTCAATTCCAGCCTAGGAAATTACCCATAATTCCTGTTTTACCTTTTGTGCACAGCTGTACATTTTAAACTCAGGCCTCAAATCCTAACACCTAGTTCTCTCCAACATCTTCAGAGGGATGCTCTTTCAAGCACCCGAACCTTCCAGGATGATCACCACAGACGCATCTATGACAGGATGGGGTGCCCATTACAAGGACTTTCGTGTTCAGGGCCATTGGTCCCCAGAAGAGTCAGATCTGCACATCAACGCTCTGGAACTCTTAGCAGGCATCAAAGCCTTCTGGGCCTTCGAACGTCATCTTCTCCACAGAGTGATGCAAGTGGTGTCAGACAATACAGCCACCGTCAGCTACATAAACAAACAGGGAGGAACACACCTCCAGTTCTCCTACACCTGTCTCAACACCTTGGATGTTGTGCCACCACCGCTCAATCCATCCAGTGGCAGTTGACCTTGCAGGCAAGGACAATGTGCTAGCAGACTCCCTCAGCAGGGACAAGATCTTTCAGCACGAGTGGACTCTGTCAACTCAAGCCTTCCATCTCTTCACATCTCGTTGGGGGATTCCCGCAGTGGATCTGTTTGCCACTCCGGAGAATGCTCAGTGTCAACTGTTCTACACAAGAGCGGGCAGAGGCCTGGAATCCCTGGGAGATGCCTTCCTCTGCGACTGGAGCTGGGACTACCTTTATGCCTTCCCTCCCCTGCCGCTGATCTCCAGGGTAATGGCCAAGATAACCAGAGACGGGTCCAATGCAATTCTTCTGACCCCCTTCTGGCCGAGGCAGCCTTTGTTCACCTCGTTGCTCCATCTGGCCAAGGGCCAATATTTCCATCTCCCGAACTGGTCGGATCTTCTGTCTCACTCCAGCGGGGCAGTCCTGCATCCAGACCTTCACAATCAGCAGATGACAGCTTGGAGGATCAGGCCCTGACCTCTCCTGAACTGCTCAGGGTCTTATCGACCTCCAGAAAGGATTCCACAAAGCAGTCCTATGCATATAAATGGAAACGCTTTTGTGCCTTTGCAGAGGCTAGATCCGAACCTTCTTCTCCAGTGAGCCTCTCTACTGTGCTCCAATTCCTACTACCAAGGTTTGGCCTTCTCATCCCTCAAGGTCTACCTTTCGGCCATAGTTGCCAACCAGCCACCTGGTTCTCCCATCAGCCCAGCTCTTCACTTTGCCGACACTCAAGAAGTTCTTCAGGGGACTTCACCATCTCTACCGGCCATTGCCTCCATTGGCCCAGGCTTGGTCTCTCTCCCTGGTGCTCACATAGCTCACGAAACCTCCATTTGCGCCCTTAGGCTCAGCCTCTCTCAGACTGCTGACACTCAAGGTGTCTTTCCTTGTGGCCATCACAAAACGTGCTTCAGAGCTGACAGCCCTATGCTCAGATGAGCCTTTCCTCATTTTCCACAGGAACAAGGTGGTCCTTAGACCAGACATCTCATTCCTCACTAAGGTGTTTTCGCCGTTCCACCTTTCTCAAGAAATTCTGCTACCAAACTTTTACCCAGGCCCTACCTCGCCTCTGGAAAAGACTATGCACACTCTTGATGTTTGCCATGCTTTGGCCTTTTATGTTCAATGTTCTGCTGAGTTCAGGTTGTGCACCAAGTTGTTTATTTGTTATGGTGGAGCTAAGAAGGGCAACCCAGTTTCCTCCCAAAGGTTTTCAAAGTGGATTGCCCAGACCATCGCTCTAGCCTATGAACTGGCTAAGTGCCCTTTACCGGTTGGTGTCCATTCTCACTCAACCAGGGCCATTGCTTCATCTGCTGCTTTTCTCCGAGGTGTTCCCCCACCAGAGGTTTGCAAGGCAGCTACGTGGTCACATTTGTTTGGCATTACCAGCTGGATTCCAGGTCCAGAAGTGATGCCAGTTTTGGTCATGCTGTTTTGTCTTCTATTCCGCAGTGACCTTCCCACTTCCACAGATAAGTGTTTTAGTCACCCTATTGTGTGAGGCACAGAGACTACGAAGAAGTGCAGGTTGCTTACCTGTAAGTGTGTTTTTTCGAGTGGTCATCTGTGCCCTCACACAAGTCCCGCCCTACCTCCCCTCAGTCAGGTCCCTGCTCTTTTTGCGGCGGACTTGAACTGAAGGAGGAGCTAGATTGGCAGGACTGGGCATGCTCAGGGAGTGGGAGGGGCAGGGCTACCGCCAATCTGCTCAGCTTTTCAGCTATCCAAATGGAGTCTCTGCGCAGGCGCAGTATCCTGTTGTGTGAGGGCACAGATGACCACTCGAAGAAACACAGTTCCACGTAAGCAACCTGTACTTTTAAAGAAAGCAAAACATAATTTTATAAACCTAAATGTTTCAATCAGAAATGACTTCTGGTTGCAGTTTTTGGGCAATTCATCACCAAAACTGCAGTGGCACTGGCTGTCAGATGTGTATAGGAATGAAAATTCACTACACATCAGTTGTCTCACAACTTAAAGCAAATCCTGGTATTTGTACATCTACATAATAAATAAAAATGGGATAAATATTCTCAAATTTTCTTGGTGTTTGCAAGAAAAAGAAGTTTCACCCATCTAAACCCCCCCCCCCCAAAAAAATGTCAACTGCTATGAGATTTTTTACATTTTAGAAAATTTGTGAAAAGTTCATTTTGAATTATTTGTTCTTCATGTGGATGAATAAAGGAAGTAAAAGTTCACATTGTAGGGCAATTTGAGTTTCCTAAGGCTTCAGCTTTTGGATAGGAACAAAAATATTTAAATATCAAAAGTATCAAAGCCAAGCCTGTTAGGATCTAGCTTTAAATAAGCAGAGAAGCAGAAAATGTGTCCTTGTCTAACTATACTTTCTTAAGAACTGAGACTGACTCAAAAACAACACAAGTAGCCTGAAGTTCAAACAAAAGTTTACTAATGGCTTTAATCTATATATACATAGAGGCTATATCCTAATCTAGATAGTGAATAGTTCAGGTGAAGAAGTAATATTTTATCCCACCATCTTTCCAAAGAAAGTTGATGGAGAAGGAAGATGGAGGACCCAACAGGGCAGGAAAAAATCTTTGAGGGGGAATGACCTAAGTCACGCAGTTAGTTTGAATTAGAGGAGAGAGAGAGAGAGAAAGAAAGAGAATTTGCTAGCAGGAAATCCCTATATATATGAGGAGGGGGAAAGAGAATGCAAAAAATCTTTCAACATACAATCAAACAGAAGCCTCACAACAATAGCAGAAGGCATTTAGGGCTGGAACAGACCAGCAGGAAGAGATGGCTTGAAGCTTCCCCCACTGAAGATGCCTTGGGACCACAGCAAATACACACTGCTGTCCCAAAGGTGCAAATTCCACTCCTATTTCGGCCAGTTTCGGCCACCTTCGGTGTCCCCAGTGCAAATTCCGGGTGCTTCAGCAGCATACAGTGTCAAAACAACACACCTTCAGAGTATCTTGAAGCTACCCCATCTGGTTGGCTGAGTGGCTTCCAGGCAACTTTGCGATGTGCGGCATCAAAATGCAGTGTTGCCAAGCCGCCCAGAAGCTGGTTTTTCCAGCCACTCTGTTCCGGCCCTTAGTGTTAAGTCTGGAGCCAATCATTCTGATTTCTTTGCAGTTATTAATATGTTTACCTCTGCTTTCTACTGAAATATATATAAAGATTTAGGGGGGAATTTTCAGAAAGTTGAATGTTCTTTTGAAGTGACAATATACTTCTAACTTGTTATTTCACATAAATAGTATTCTAAGACCCTTACCAAGCAGTTCTGGAATTGGGGAGAATCACCGGCTATTACAACATTTTTTGGAAGAAGAGTGTATTCCGAGGTGCAATATAAGGATGGGTATGTTCATTTATATTTTTCAGCATTATTCTATGCTTTGTAAAACTGATTATCAAATGCAACAGGGTACCACTGATAGTTGGGTGATTTGTGAGCATGCAAATGATGCCTTCAGTAAAATATTGCAATGTATTGTTGTGGTTAACTGCCTTTTAGGAGCCCCAACTCATGCTGACCTTGTGGATGAGACATCACCAGGGCCCCCATATTCCACTGTTATGCTTAAATCTTGAAGATTAATGCCCGTGACCTCCCTAATTGAGTCTAGCCATCTGGTGTGAGGTCTTTCTCTCTTTCTACTACCATCTTCCATTCCTAGCATTATTATCTTTTCTAATGATGCCTTCTCATGATGTGGGCAGAGAACGACAGCCTAAATTTGATCATCTTGGTTTCTAGAGGTATTTCTGGCTTGTGCTGTTCTAGGACCAATTTGTTTTTCTTTTTGGCTGTCCACAGTATCCTCAGCACTCTTCTTCAGCACCACATGTCAAATAAGTTGATTTTCTTTCTATTGACTGTGGTGCGACCTGAATGTGATAACTCTCTCTTGTTTGCCCACCACCTATCTCTACTGAGGCACTGTTATCTTTGGTAGCGTGTTTCAGAAGTTCAACAGAGGCCAAGCAGTACTTCAAAACATTAACAAAGTTTATTTGTAAAATATAAAATAAATTATAAAATATAAATAAAGCTTTATTTGTTTTGTTCCTTAGTTACAGAAGTTCCTTAAACAATACTATAGCCACTAAGGCAACCTTATCACCAGTATTAAGGCCACAATCTTCTTTAAACCTCTGGCTTGTTCTGAGCCTCCCTTTCCTAGACTCCCTCAAAACTATCTAGTCCCTACTGGACTCCTCAGACCCTTCCCTGGTCTCTGTCTAACCTATAAATGTTCCCACAGGAACCCTAAGAGCACACCCTCCCTCCTAGGTGTCTCTTCCCTTCCAAACTCTGACAACAAAAACCCTCTCTTCCATCCAGACTTAGAGTGAGCACAAAGAGTTATGTCTGCCATAATTTTGTAGGTTCTTTGGCAATGTTTTTCTTTGCTTCATTGTTCAGATCCTTTGTTGCAAGTGTGGTGCGCTGAACCGAACGTGATAACCCTTTCTTGTTCGCCCACCACCTATCTCCTTCTGAGGCACTGATATTTTTGATAGCGTGCTCCAAAAGCTCAACAGAGGCCAAGCAGTATTTCAAATCATGCATAAAGTTTATTTGTAAAATAAAGAAAGAACTTATGAAATATAATTAAAGCTTTGTTTGTCTTGTTCCTTGGTTACAAAAGTTCCTTAACACAATAACACTACAGCCACTCAGGCAACCTTGTCTCCAATATTAAAGCCAAAATCTCCCTTAAAACCTACAGGCTTATTCTGAGCCTCTCTTCCCTAGACTCCCTCAAGCCTATCTAGTCCCTACTGGACTTCTCAAACCCTTCCCTGGTCTATAAACTAACCTACAAATGTTCCCTCAGGAACCCTAAGAGCACCCTCCCCAAGGTGTCTCTTCCCCTCAAAACTCCAACAAACTAAAACCCACTTTCTCTCTCTGTCGAGGCTCTTTTATAGCCCTGCCCAGCCAACTTCTCATTAACTGGGCTCCTGGTGCTCTGTGATTGGCTGTTTCTTCGGCCTGCTCACTACACACCTCCCCCCTTTACAAGTGTATTAACACACATGACCCAGCGGTTATGTGAGTTAATGCAACATCATTCACAAACATATACTTACCATACAGTCCCATAATCTATAACATCATATACATACAAATTTTATACATATACATATTACCTTTTATATACATACTTACATCAATATTTTTATAGACTCGTATCTCTCTGTTATTACTCTTCAAATTGTCTAGAGAGACCGTCTGCCACAACATTTTCTTTACCCTTCACATACTGGATGGAGTAATCAAAGTCTTGTAAAATCAGACTCCAACGCAGTAACTTATTGTTATTACCTTTGGTCTGATTTAACCAGCATAAGGGGGATTGATCTGTTCTGATTACAAATTTCCTTCCCCATAAGTACGGTGTAAGTTTTTTTACAGCCCACACTATAGCCATGCATTCCTTTTCAATTGTGGCTAAGAGCTTTTCTCTGGGGAAGAGTTTTTTGCTTATATATAGGATCGGATGTATCTGGCCATCCTTACCTTCTTGACTTAACACAGCCCCAAGTCCAACATTAGAGGCATCCGTAGTGACTACAAATGTTTTGGTGTAATCTGGAGCCATCAGTACAGGCACTGTAATCATTAGGTGTTTTAACTCTTTGTATGCACTATCGCATTTTTCTGACCATAGGACTTTGGCAGGCTTGTCCTTTTTGGTTAGGTCAGAAAATGGACTTGCAATACTGCTGAAGTTAGGGATAAACTTCCTATAGCCTAAGTACCGGCTCTCTCTTTTACCTACATGACACTTGGAACCTTTGATGATCATCCCACTCTCTTTAAGTCTTTCTAGAACTGTTGTGAGATGGTGAATATGCTCACTCCAGGAATTACTAAAGATACCTATGTCATCGATGTAAGCTACCACACAATGTTTTAACCCTGTTAAGATGGTGTCAACCAACCGTTGAAAAGTAGAGGGTGCATTCTTCAAACCAAAGGGTAACACTGTAAATTCGTACAATCCCCTGTATGTAACAAAGGCAGTTTTTATCTGATCCTTAGGACACATGGGTACTTGCCAATATCCTTTGGTCAAGTCTAGTGTGGTGATATACTGTGCCCTTCCCATCTTTTCAATTAGATCCTCTGATCAGGGAATAGGATAGGCATCAGTTTGGGTGACTTTATTTAACCGCCTGTAATCCACTCAAAACCTAATAGTATGGTCTGGATTCTCTACCAATACTACCAGTGATGCCCACGGACTCTGCGATGGTATAATAATCCCCATCTTGAGCATGGTATCAATTTCATTACTGATGCTGTCTGCCACTGGACCAGTTACTCGGTACGGGGACGTAGCAACCGGACTTGCGTCTCCTGTATTAATATGATGCATTACCCCTTTTACCTTTCCTGGTACCTCTGAAAAGATGTCTTTAAACTTAACTAACACCTGCATTACTTCTTCTCGTTGTGGAGGAGTAAGAGAAAAGAGTAACCTCTTGAACCTTTTCTTTCCCTGCATTTTCCAGTGTCCACCTGGGAATGGCAATCCCTTCATCCCCCATTTCTTTGACAACATATAACACAAGATTTTCTCTCCTGTGATAGGGCTTTAACATATTCACATGTACCAATTTACATCCCCCATCATCTCCCAAGTCCACTATATAGTGCACGTCATTGATCCTGTCAGTCACTTGATCTGGGCCAGTCCATGCATATTGAAGCTTGTTCCCTCTTGTTGGTCATAGAAGCAAAACTTCATCTCCCAGCACAAAACTTCGCACTCTGGCCTTTTTATTGTACCAAGTCTTTTGTTGACTCTGGGTTCTTCTTAAGTTTTCTCCAGCAATTTGTATGACTTGTTTCAATGATGTCATCAGGTTTTGGACATATGTCACCACATCATCAGGCTCTTTTTCGTCTGGAGTCTCCCACTCATGGCGAATAAGATCCAAAGGTCCTTTCACTTTGTGTCCAAACAGACCTCCCATAGTCTCTGCATTAATTTGGAGGTAAACGAACTTCCTAAATCTGAGATAATCTCACTAGGAAATCCTAATCTGCAAAAAATATTGATTAGAGCGTTTGCCACGTTGTTGTCTCCATATTTCTCAAAGCCACTGCCTCAGGATATCTCGTATCATAGTCTGTCAGAGTCAGAATGTATTTATTACCTCTCTGGGTTGCTTGAAGTAATGAACCCATAATGTCTATGCCTATCTTTTGAAACGGTTGAGATATTACTGGTAATGGACAAAGCTTGGCTTTGGTCTTATCCTTTCCAGTGCCCACTTTCTGACAAGTATCACAGGATTGACAATAATATTTAATATCTTCTCCCAATAAAAATTCGAAGAGATTCTTTCTGTGGTCTTCTTAATTCTCAGATGCCCTCCAAATGAACTAGAATGGACAATTTCTAGAATGTGGCTTCTGTATTTTCGAGGGACTATTAACTGCTTTTAGATTTCCTTTTGGGGGCTATACTTGCACTTTAGGACCTCTCTATATAAGTTGTCATTTATGATTCTAAATCTGTGAGGGTGTTCTTTACTCAGCTCTATGTTAGTTTCATCGTTTACCAAAGTGAACAAGGATTTTAAACTTTCATCGTTCCTTTGTTCCTGAGCAAAATCGCAGTCATTTCTGACTTTAATCTCTTCAGAATCTTTACCTCTTGTGGTATCTATTACTTTCCCCTCATCTTTAGTCCTCTTCTTTTCTCCTTGTTTTCTCTCAGGCATTGGATTGACCTGCTCTGAGAATTTTTTCTTCTCTTGTTGTCTAGTGGCAACACAAGCAAACTTAAAATATCTGTCCATGTCATTTCCAATTAGACAAGGAAATGGAATATCATCCCAGACTGCAAATTTCCACTGAAGTTTGTGTCCTCTGAATGAAATGTCTAACTTGACTACTGGTGCCTTAAAAGCAGGATCTCCTAAGCCCTTTAACACGATTTCTTCCTCTGGGCATAAATCTTGAGGTTTTATTCAGTGTGATTTGACTATACATACTTCAGCTCCTGAATCATGAAAACCCCACATCCAGGACTTATTGATTTTAATTAATTCTCTGTGTTCTTCACTTTCTAATTTGTGAGGTAAATTTGTCATGAACAGGCAAGGTCTTGCAGAAGAGGCCCTCCTAGAATCAGACATTGTTTCAACTGCTGTTTCCATGGCAACTGCCGCCTCAGACTGCTCTCTGTAACCACCTTCCTGCTTTACTGGTTGAACTGACTTTACACAATAAGCTGTTTTTATGTTTGATTTTGAAATGCGCAAAGTTAGACTTTGGCATAGAGACAATAATCATAGCCCTGAATCAAAGTGAGCATGTGCTTGGGTGATCATGGCTCGGAGCCAAACAAGTGATCAATGGTAGTGGTTCGAGGGATGAATTGTAGGAGCCATAAGAGGCCTCAAAAGAGGGGACAAGTATGGCCTGGGATTTGGCAGAGCACTTGCAGGTAGTGGCCCTCAGTACCAAGGAAACACTATGGTCCCAAATCAGGGAGGCATGAGCAACTGGTGCACCTCAATAGGTAGAGAGGAAATCATGGCTCCAAATCGACAGAGCGCTCGTCGGTAGCTGACCTTGGTACAGAGGAAGCAATTATGGCCTCAAATCCAAACCAGCATCAGCTGCATTGGCTATTGAGAACAGTTGATCAGAGCCACAAAATCAACCAGGTGGCAGCAAGGAGAGTGCAGTGGTACCAATAACAGCCCTCAGAAACTGAAGGGCCAGCTGCATTTGAATCCTCTTGTGCAGCTTAAAATGGTACCAACGTTGGGACCTTAATATTTGTTCTCCCAAAGGAGTGTCAGGACAGAATGCAGCCATACCATGATGGCAACTTGGCTACCAACCAATATTTGGGAAAGGTGCCATGTAAGATCACCTGTAGGCCAATCTGGGACACCCCATGGAGTCACGAGCCGATGAGCATTGATGCAGGGATGAAAGGCAATAGGTTTAACCCCAGAGAGTCAGGGACATGAGGGAAGTAGGCTGTGAGCCAATCAGTTCCACCCTGGATAAAAGTGGCTATGAGCCAATTGGTTTGACCAAGGAGACTCGGGGACTGACGAGGGTCGAAGTCAGGCTACAAACCCATTGGTATGATTCCTAAAAGCCAGGGAGTGATGAAGATTGAAACCGGGTAGCCAGCCAATTGGTCTGACTCCAGAGAGTCAGGGACCGATGAGGGTTGAAATCAGGCTACTAGCCAATTGGTATGACTCGGGAGAGTCAGGGACCAACGATGGTTGATGTCAGATTGCCATCCAGCTGGTATAACTCCGGAGAGTCAGGAACTGATGAGGGCTGAAGTCAGGCTGCCCACTAACTGGTTTAACCCTGGAGAGTCAGGGACCAAGGAGCTTCGAAGTCGGGCTGCAAGCCATTTGGTATGACTGGAAAGTCAGGGACCAATGAAGATTGAAGTTGAGCAGCCATCCAGTCGGTTTGGCCCCAGAGACTAAGGGACCAATGAGGATTGAAGTTGGGCTGCAAGCCAATTCGTGTGACTCAGGAAAGTCAGGGACTGGTAAAGATCGAAGTTGGTCAATCGGTTTGACCCCAGAGGGTCAGGGACCAACGAAAATCAAAGTCGGGCTGCCATCTAATCATTTTGACCCTGGGGAGTCAGTGACTGATGATGAAGTCGGACTGCCATCCAATCAGTTTGACCCCAGAGAGTCAGTAACGGATGACAGAGTTAAGCTACCAGGCAATCACATTATCCTAGAGGATCAGGGACTGTTGATGAGTGAAGCTGTGCTGCCATCCAGTTGGTTTGACCACAGAGCGTCAGGGACCAGCAAAGACAAAAGTCAGGAGCAGCTGATGAGAACTCCTCAGAAAAACAAAGGCCCTTAGCCACAAAAGTAAGGCGAGGAACCATGAAAATGGTTTTCTTTAGCAATGGGAGCAGCTCAAGCCAAACGAGGAAGCAAGGCCAATGGCCATTTTATAACCTTTCCTCAGAGATAAGATGCGTAGGTGCGCTGGCGAGTTGGGCACCATTTTAAAAGTTTCTCCCAGGAGTACAAAGGGACTTTGTCAATTGTGCCAGTGAGGTGGGCACCACTACAAAAATTTCTCCTCAGGAGAAAAAGGGGACTTTACCAACGGCGCCAGTGAAGGGGACAACCATTTAAAAAAAATTCCCTCAGGAGAACAAAGGAGCTCTGCCAAACACACCAATTGAGGTGAGTGGCCTTTTTATTTTAGAAATAAAATTCCTCAGAGAAGGAAAGGGCCTTGCCAAATGCAAAGGCAAGGCAAATTGCCGTTAAAACTGCTTTACTTCAGAATTTAAATTCACATTTAAGTATGTGCTTCCCTAAGAAATCTCAGTGTTTGGTTTAAATATGAACAATGATGTTAAAAACAATTACTACCAAAATACAGATTGGTCCTGTCAAAAGGAATTTTAAAGTCTGACAGGAAAATGAATCTCTGAAGAGTTCCTAGATGCTGCTAGCACAGCAGACAAAAGGAACTGAGGGTTTAGGCAGGAAATTGGCTAATATAAGGCAGTTGGAGTGTGGGCAGGGCTACTGCCAAAACTACTCTAAGAAGGTTCTGAAGCTAACTGCACAGGTGCACAATAACCCTTTTGTGTGATTCACAGAGACCTCGAAGAAGAATTTCAAAATTTCCCTCCTTTTTATTATATTTCAATAAAAATCAGCTAGTAACTCAATTTCACTTTCAGTTCACTGGAATTATTCCAAGAGTATGATCCCCACACATTTTCCTTTGAATTACTTCCTTGACCTGAAAAATCATAAACAACAAATGTAAAATGTGGACTAGACAAGGTAACCGTTATATGGATTTGCAACTGGTTAACTGGCCGCACCCAAAGGGTGCTCAACAATGGATCCTTTTCATCCTGGAGAGAAGTGACAAGTGGGGTCCCACAGGGTTCTGTCCTGGGTCCAGTGCTATTCAGTATCTTTATTAATGACTTGGATGACAGTATTGGGGGCCTAGTTATCAAATTTGCAGATTACACCAAATTAGGAGGAGTAGCTAATACCCCAGAAGACAGAATCAAAATTCAAAATGACCTGATTAGGCTAGAAAACTGGGCCAAAGCTAACAAAATGAAATTCAACACAGAGAAATGTAAGGTACTGCACTTAGTATGGAAAAATGAAATGCACAGATATCAGATGGGGTACACTTGGCTGAACGAGACCACATGTGAAAGGGATCTAGGAGTCCAAGTAGACTACAAGTTGAACATGAGTCAACAGTGCGATGCAGCAGGTAAAAAGGCCAATGCAATTTTAGGCTACATCAATAGAAGTATAGAGGCTAGATCCAGGGAAGTAATAGTGCCACTCTATTCTGCTTTGGTCAGGCCCCATCTGGAATATTGCATCCAGTTCTGGGCACCACAATTTAAAAAGGATATGGAGAAACTAGAGCAGATCCAAAGGAGGGCGACTAAAATGGTTAAGGGTCTGGAAACCATGCCCTATGAGGAACGACTTAGGGACCTGGGGATGTTTAGCCTGGAGAAGAGAAGGTTAAGAGGTGTTATGATAGCCTTGTTTAAATATTTGAAGGGATGTCATATTGAGGAGGGAGCTGCTCCAGAGACTAGGACCCAGAACAATGGATGCAAGCTACAGGAAAAGAGATTCCACCTCAACATTAGGAGAAACTTCCTGACATTAAGGGCTGTTCGACAGTGGAACACACTCCCTCAGAGAGTGGTGGAGTCTCCTTTGGAGGTTTTTAAGCAGAGGCTGGATGGCCATCTGTCGGGGATGATTTGATTGGCATGGCAGGGGGTTGGACTGGATGGCCCCTTGTGGTCTCTTCCAACTCTATGATTCTATGGTTCTTATATAATCAATTATATTTACGATTTAAAGAAGACCTTAAAGAACCAGGCATATCTATTACAAAAAATGATCTAGATGATATATTATTTAATAAAAAGGAACCAATATTACCAAATTTTATAACTGATTAAGAAAACATGATTTAGAATCCGAGACAATTAAACATACCATGATACAATGGGCAAGAGATATAGGAAGAACTATAGAATTAGAAACTTGGGAAAAGTCCTGGACAAGTACTAACAGATTCACTCTATGCCAAAATTTAAAAGAAAATTATATCAAGATGTTTTATCACTGGTACTTAACACCAAAGAAAATAAAAAATGATATATAGATTAAAATCCAGCAAATGTTGGAAATGCGAAACTCAAGAAACAAATTTCTACCACTGCTGGTGGACTTGCCCTAAAGCAAAAGATTACTGGACCATGATACACAACACAATAGTATAAATCTTACAGACAAAAATCTCATTCTTACCTGAATTATTCTTATTAAACATAGTAGAGAACAAAAATCTCAATAAGAGTAAAAAAAAAATATTTTGTACATGATAAATTCTGCTACAATCCTTTTTGCAAACTTCTGGAAAAAACAGAAATACCAACAAAAGAAGAATGGCTTTTTAAGCTAACTGCAAATATGAACATGGATATTCTTACCTCAATTATGCATAATGAATTCTCAAAAGATTCAATTAGTGATTGGGACCGTGTAAAAGAGTATGGTATAAAACAAGGTTGGAACTTTAATTTTGTGAACTAATTTTAAATATTATGTATTAAGAAAAAACCATGTTAAGTATTATTTTAAAAATATACGACTTATTTAAAAAGAAGGAAACTATTAATATAGAGTTCTATAGATTTAATTTATATGAGAAAATTGGGGTATTTGCTTTGTATCAGTTGTCTTTTCTTTTGACTACAGTATCTACATAGGAAGTGAAGAAGATTCGGAAGTCTTTTCTAAATAAGTTGAGACCTATAACATTTAAATATATGTATCCAGTTATATACGAGATAGATTGTTTATATTTTCTTTGTGTATTTTTAAATATAAAATAAAATTTAAAAAATTAAATGTTTTACTGACATTTTTTGCTATGGAATCAGTCTTTTTATTCTAATAATTTTCACTTATGGCTTTTCTCTGCTGAGCATATCTGTGCATCCATTTTAGTTGTCTTTGCCTGGATGGCTCACCTTGGCAATTTCTCATGTATTCATGAGCTGTTTTATTTCAGTAATTTGTGTTTCTTTGGTAGCCCACATGGGGAGCCATAATAACAAGGATTATGGGGTGAAACAGACAGTTGTGAAGGAGTGGCCTGTGGGTGCTTCAGCCGCAATGAGGCCGGGACCACGGCGACCACATGGCCCGCTACAAAAGTGGGCCACCAAGAGCCAGATTATCCCAGCTCCTTTTTGTTCTGGTCTAAAAGATTGGAGCACAGCCTCAATGCAGCTTCCAGCAACATTGGAGGTGTGCATCATTATTTTTATTTATTATTTATTATATTATATTTATTTGTATCCCGCTCTTTTCCCAGGACTGGAACTCAGAGCAGTTTCAAAGCATTAAAAAGAGTACAATTAACACATTTTTTAAAAAATGGTCCAACATCCAGCCTGTCTTAGAACAATTCCTTAAGTCTTCAACTGCCAGCGGAAGGCCATCAGAGAGGGAGCCATTCTGATCTACCTGGGCAGGGAGTTCCAGAGTCTAGGGGCAGCCACTGAGATGGCTCTCTCTTGCGTTTCCAGCAACTGTGTTTGTGATGGTGTTGGGATGGAGAGAAGGGCTTCTCCAGAGGATCTCAGAGTCCACCAGAAGAAATGGTTTGCCAAATAGTGTGGACCTGAGCCACGTAGGGCTTTATAGGTGATAACTAGCACCTTGAACTGTATCCAGAAACAAACTGGCAGCCAACGAAGCTGCATTGTATGGTCTCTGTAATCTGCCCCTGTTAATAGCCTGGCAGCAGCTCTTTGAACCAGCTGAGTTTTCCAAACATCATCATCATCATCATCATCATCATCATTAGCTTTATTTATAAAGTGCCATAAATGTACTTTTCAAATGCAGCCCCATGTAGAGCCCATTACAGTAGTCCAAATGGGATGTAACCAAGACGTACCACCGTGGCCAGATCTGTCTTCTCAAGGAACAGGCGCAGCTGGTGCACAAGTTTTAAATGTGCGAAAGAGAACTGGGCCTCCAAGTTCAAAGCTGAGTCCAAGAGTACTCCCAAACTGCGAACCTGTGTCTTTAGGGGGAGTGTGACCCCATCTAACACAGGCTGGATCCCTATTCCCTGATCTGCCTTCCAACTGACCAGGAGCACGTCTGTCTTGTCTGAATTAAGTTTCAATTTGCTTGCCTGCATCCAGTCCCTTACTGAAGACAAACACTGGTTTAGGACTCCTGGTAAAGAATCATGTAAACGGTACACCCCCAATGCCGCCAGAAGCCACATCTTTATGACTGTGTGTTCCAGGCCTATGTTACACAACTGAAGTAAAAACAAATTTGATATTTATTATTTACTCATGCTCATTCTCTTACTCATTCACTATGGCTATTACTTCAGACGTTTGTGCTATTATTTACAGAAGTTCTGAAGTACTGCCATAGATCAGATTGACTGAGAACAGGTTCTTTCTGGAATAATGTATATATCATTTATCCAAATATTTTTATCAATTTTGATGCTAATATATAAGAAGAAATGTTGAGCGAGAACTGCTTTTTGACAGGATTATTAGCTGCACTGAATTTGTGAACAAAACTCCTTTTGTCAAGTCAAGATTCACTGTAGGTGGATTTAAATGTTGAAGGCATACAAAATTAACAAGAAATTGTCTTGGAATGATGACCACAAAATACTTTTTTTATTTTACACAAACCATGAAATGCAATTTTCTTTTTTTTTCTTTTTTCTTTTTTAATAATATCTTTATTGAATTTTTAAAAGACATAAATTTCCACAAATATTTGTACATTATTAGTCGTTAAATTATTACAAAAGTTTGTTCTAATAATATTTACAAAATAAATGTAAAGCAAAACTTCTGTCTTTCCTATGTCTTCAGATTTCCTTTTCTTGCTTCCACTTTTTTTGGATCCCTTAGATGCTGCCCACTTATTCTTATTTGTTTCCCGCTATCTTAATTTTACATTCCTTCAATTTGTAAATTATTTTATAATTCCTCTAATATATCAAATTTCTTACATTTCTGAAATATACCCAGGAATAGAGGGAAAAAAACGATAAGAGAAGAAAAAAATACAATTCCACCCAAAAAAAATTCCTTTAAATTTTTCTTATTTATACTGTATTTAGAATGCCTATTTTCTGTATTGTCCTTATTATTTATTTCCAACCCATAACTTTGATTTTCCTGAATTTATTCATTTCTTCATGAAAAAAATACATCATTCTTACCTCTTTTTTCTACACATCACTTAATATGTCTCTAATATCTGTCCTATTTCTACCTGTTTTCAGGAAACAGTTCTTTCTCAATATTCCACTTATTTTCCTAAAATGTTACAATTGGTAACCATTCTTCTTCCAATTTATCTAATCTCTGAGTTTCTAACATATATAACAATCTGTCCATCTCTCAGTCTTCATTGATTTTTAACAGCCAGTCCTCTATATTTAAATCTGTCTCCTTTCCAATTCTTTTCTATCATTATTCTTGCTATAGTGATTAAATATAGTATTACTTGCCACCATTTTTTTCTCCTCCTCTAATCTTCTTACCAAAATCATATTTAATAGATACAACTCTGGTTTTTTTAAAGCTTATATTCAATATTTCTTGTATTGCTTTGTTTATTTTATCCATCTTATCACACTTCCACCACATATGTATCATTGTGCCTTTCTCTTTATTGTATCTCCAACATAGATCACTTTCTAATTTAAACATTTTTTTTAATTTCACCGGTGTATAGTACCATCTATTGCTTATTTTGAAACAAATTTCCTTTAAATCTTGAGATTTTGTGAATTTATTAGTTATCTTCCAGGCTTTTTCCCATGCTTCTAACTGAATTGGATATCCAAAATCTTTTGCCCACTCAATCATGTATTGTTTTATTGGCTCTTTCTCCAATTCTCTATTTATAAACAGTTTATAATATTTCGATTTTTTTTTTTAACATCTGGTTTCATTATCACTTTCTCTAACTCCATTTGATTCAATTCTATACCCTCTATTTTTTTAAAATCTGTCAAATCTGTATTTTATCTGCAAGTAATTAAACCAATTTATTTCCTTATCCTCTTCCTGCAGCATTTTTCTACTTTTTAAAGTAATTTCATGTTTTTCATTAAACATAATTAGATCTTTATATGTTAACCAACTTGTCTTCTTTTCCCATCTGCTAAAGAAGGCCTCTTGCGGGACACCCAAAATGGTATTCTCACATAGAATTTGTTTTTAATAGTTGTCCAAGTCTTCATTAAGGCACGGCTTATTGGGTTGTTATAGAAATCCCTATTTACTGCTGCTTTATTATACCATACGTATGCGTGCCAACCGAAGCGTAACTCTGCTCCTTCCAAGCTTAACATTTGTCTGTCCTCAAATTTAATCCATTCCTGTATCCACAACATGTTGCAAGCCTATCTATAGACATTAAAATCTGGCAATGCAAATCCTCCTTTTTCCTTGCTTTCTTTCAGATTATTCCATTTGATCTTAGCCTTGTCTCCCTTCCAAATAAACTTCCGTAGTTCCTTATTCCACTCATTCATTGTTTTTTGTTTAATCTCAATTGGTAAGTTTATCAACAGAAATAATATTTTAGGGAGGATGCCCAATTTTATTGCAGCAACTCTTCCTAAAATGGATAAATTTAATTTATTCCATCTATGTAGTTCTTCTCTAATCTTTTTCCATAGTATTTTATAATTATTATCCTACAAATTAGTATTATTCTTAGTAAGCCAAATGCCTAAGTATTTTATTTTATTTCCAATCTGACAGCCTAATTTTTGCTTCAGTACCTCTTCTTCTTTTTTGGTTAAATTCTTCGTTGTTATACTGGACTTCCCTTTATTTATTTTGAAGCCTGAAAGCCTATCAAAATTATTAAGTTGACATATAAGATGTTCTATATTTTTAATAGGGTCCTCCAATATAACTACAACATCATCGGTATATGCTCTTACTTTTATTTACTTACAGTCCTTTTATCTTAGCATTTTGCCTGATCTGGTTTTAAAAAAATTCTAACACTAATATAAACAATAAAGGCGACAAGGGACACCCCTGCCTTGTTACTTTATGTACCTGAAATTCATAGTTTTTTGTGGAGCTTTCAGGCTATGTGGCCATGTTCTGGAAGAGTTCCTTTCTGACGTTTCGCCTGCATCTGTGGCTGGCATCTTCAGAGAATATCTTCTCTGAAGATGCCAGCCACAGATGCAGGCAAAAAGTCAGAAAGGAACTCTTCCAGAATATGGCCACATAGCCCGAAAGCTCCACAAAAAACTATGGATGCCGGCCATGAAAGCCTTCGACTCCACATATCTGAAATTCCTTTGTAAGCTCTCCATTAATTTTAAGACATGCCGATTGAGTATTGTATACTCTTTTTATACTATTTAAGAAATTCTCACCTATATCCATTTGTTCCAAAAGCTTTATCATTAATTTCCAGTTGAGATTGTTGAACGCTTTTTCTGCGTCAACAAACAAAAACGCTTTTTTTTTCATTATGGATATTGTAATAATCTAATGCATTTATTAAAGTTCTTGTATTATTTCTTATCTGCCTTCCTGACAGAAATGCAATTTTCTTTTTATATTCTGTTTTTAGGATCTGGACACTTGAAGTGCCTTCCCTAACAAATGACAACATTGCACTCTTCTATGGAAAAGCAGTTACTTTTCAAGATTGCTTTATTCTTGATACTCCTTTTGTTATTGCTCAGCCAAAGCTACACCTAAATATTCAAGCACACACTACTATCACTGCTCCAGCTGGTAGTCTTGCTACGGTAACATGGGCAGCATGTTTTCCATCCACAGCTGTATTAGTGACAGATTTTGGTGTTTTCTATACAAGTGATGCATTCCTAACTTCAGAAGAAATCAAGATGCCAGCAAATGCTATAGATATGGCCATAGTTAATGATGTAAAAGAAGTGGCAATAGCATTTCCAAATATTTTCATTTTAATAAAGGATGTGCTTTACAAGGCAAGTGAAGGTGAAATTATCCATATTGGAGATCAATACAATATTCCAGAGTCAGGAATAATTGGAATACAGGCAAAAACCTGGTGTTCAGCTGAGTACCCATTGATTGTGAGTATTTCTGAATAATTATTTTATTTTGTATTATTCTAAATAAGTGTAACAAGACGTTACCATGGACCATGGCATAGTTAACATTTCTGTATCACATCTTGCTAAGATTTTACTTCTGTTCATGCCCACAGTCAGTAAAGCAAGCCTGCACAACATATGGCCTGGGGGCCATATGCAGTCCACTGGAGGATTTTCAGTGGTCCTCAGGGATATGGGGCAACTTCCCTAAGCCTCCTCTGCAACCTTGCCCTTATGTGTGAGGGAACACTCCCCACCCAAGCATTCAGCCATCCCTTCCTTCACAACCCAGCCCTGTCTTTGGGACAAAGCTGGGCTGTGGAGCAGAGACGTCACTGGGATTGGTGTCAGCTGGTGACGGGGCAGTGAACTGCATTGCACTCTCCCCTACCCTGCAAGGTGGCAGACTCACAGGGCTGGAGGGGCACCTCTCATGCCCTCCCAATCCTGTGAAGAGGTGGCCTCACAGGGATGGGAGGGCAGTACCTCAAACCCCCCCTCCACCTCCACCCCCCCCCCAATGCTCTGCACCAATTCATCCTTGTAAGGCCCTGCAGCTCCAGACCACCTCCCTGCAATGCCCTCTGAATCATGTGGGGCAGCTGCCATACAGTGCTTGGAAGCCACCTCCCCCCATGTCCTCTGCATCCTCCCCCAAGGCTCTCTGAGTCCTGCCAGGTACTGCCCCACAGGGCTTGGACAGAACCCCTCAAATACCCTCTGCGCACACACACACACATGCACTACCTCATCCCCACAGGCCCTCCAAAGTCCAATGAGGCAGCTGCCGCACAGGGCTCCAATAAAAAAAAAACAAAAAAAACAGCAACAACCATGTACAAACAAACAGCAAAATGGGATCAAATTCATTTCTTTCACTCCTTTGGTGGCCGGGCGTCTATTCAGGAAAGGCCTGCCAGAAGAGAGAGATCCGTTTTAACAGCTTTTTAAAAGCTCTCTAAGGTGGTTATATGACGGATCTAATCCGGCAAGCCATCCCATAGACTGGGAGCAATAGCTGAAAAGGTCCTCTGGAGTCAGTCCCGGAGATATGTTGGGCCCAAGCCATTTAGGACTTTAAAGGTAATAACCAACACCTTCTACTGGGACCGGAAACTAATGGGCAGCCAGTGAAGAGATCTTAAAACCAGAGTAATATGGTCTCTTCTAGATGTACCTGAGACCAGTCTGGCTGCCATATTCTGTACCAGTTGAGGTTTCTGAACCAGGCACAAGGGTAGCCCCATGTAGAGTGCATTACAGAAATCCAGACATGAGGTTACTAGCGCGTGTACAACAGTTTCAAGATCCCTGACTTCCAGGAAAGGGCGCAGCTGGCATATCAGCCGGAGCTGATAGCAGGTACTCTTAATCGTCGCATTCATCTGATTTGTCATGTGAAGTGATGGATCTAGGAGCACCCCCAGACTGCGAACGCAGTCCTTAGAGGAGAGTATGACCCCATCCAGGACTGGAAGTTGTATCTCAATACCTGGGTTTGGGGCTGCTACTGTAAGTACCTCCATTTTGTCTGGATTCAGTTTTAACCTGTTTTCTCTCATCCAGTCCATTACTGCCTTAAGACAGTCATTGAGAGAGGAGACGCAATCTGAAGTCAGAGCTGAAGATCAAGATATGGAGAAATATATCTGGGTGTCATCAGCGTACTAATAATACCCCACCCCATGCCTCCAGATGATTTTTCCCAGCATCTTCATATATATGTTGGAAAGCATTGGGGACAGGATGGCGCCTTGTGGGACACCACAATTAAGCTCTTTTCTTGAAGAGCAACTGTCCCCGAGCACCACCCTCAAACCTGCCTGAGAGGAAGGAACGGAACCACTGCAATGCAGTGCCTCCAAATCCCTAGTCCTCTCGGGTGATTCAAGAGGATGTTGTGATCTATTGTGTCAAAAGCTGCTAAGAGGTCTAGTAACACCAACAGGGTCACACTACCCCTGTCGATGCCTAGACGAAGGTCATCAGCCAGAGCAACCATGGCAGTCTCATCTCCAAATCCTGTCCTAAAGCCAGTTTGAAATGGATCTAGATAATCGGTTTCATCCAAGACAGCTTGGAGTTGAAGGGCAACTGCTCTCTTGATCACCTTGCTCAAAAATGGTAGTAACGATACTGGCCTATAATTTTTCATATCCAGGGGGTCCAGGGAAGGAATTTTCAGGAGCAGCCTAACAGCAGATGGAATGTGACCTTCCCTAAGGGATGCATTGATGATGTCCCTTAAGAACACCCTCAAGGCATCACCCCCCTGGACAGCCAGCCAAGAAGGGCAAGGGTTGAGAGGGCAGGTTGTCTTCTTCACTTTACCAAGAAGCTTGTCCATATCATCAGTACTCACCGATTCAAACTGATCCAGTATAATTACATCAATGGAGTTGCTGGACACCTCATCAATAGATTCTGTTCTAACACTGGCGTATAAGTCGGCTCTTATCTGAGAGATTTTATCTGCAAAGAAGTTGTTAAATGCATCACAGCAGGCCATTGTTGGGTTGAGTAAAGGGTTCTGCACAGGTGAAACGTGTCAGTTCCCTTACCACCCTAAACAGCTCTGCTGGACGCAATACATGCAGAGGAGAAGGCTCTCTGCACTGCACAGTATTGGCTCTATAGGAATAAAGAAACTGCCTATTACAAGTCTTGTCAGATAGGAGTCGAGTTTTCCGCCATATGCACTCTAGTCGTTGTCCAACCCGTTTCATTTTCCTCAAATCTTCCGTATACTGTGGTTAACGATTTGAAACGAGTTGGAAAGGACACTTGGGAACAATCATGTCAATAGCCTTGGTAAGATTGGTGTTCCAGGTATTGACCAAATCTTGACAGAATCACCGGTGTTACCAACCATTTGACCCTCTAGGGCTTTCTGGAATCCAATTGGTTCCATTAGCCTTCAGGAGCAGACCATTCCAATGGGTCCTCCACCCCCGGTGGGGCGGACAGTGGCTCTTAGTTCTGCCTTTATCAGGAAATGATCTGCCCATGACAATGCGGAGGTTTGGGTTCCCTCTGCCCACGAATATTTCTGTTCCATACTAAAGACCGCATTGAGTGTATGACTCGCACAATGTGTGGACCCGGAGACTAACTGGGATAGGCCCATATTTGTCATGGATTCCATGAAGTCCCAAGCCACACCTGTTAAACTGGACTTGAGTGGGATGTTTAAGTCACCCAAGACTAAGAGTCTTGGCGACTCCAACAGCAACTCTGAGACCAGCTGTGTCAGCTTGATTAGGGAGTCTGTTAGACAACGGGGTGGATGGTATACTAACAGAATTCCCAAGCTATCCCTAGAACTCAGGCTCAGGTACATACACTCGAAGTGGGCTGTGTTCTGGATAGGTATCCTTCTCACTCTTGGCCAATAGTGTGGGATTGTGGGAAGCCCAAAACCTGGAAGGTTTTGGGAATTAGTGTAAACTAAATTATCCTCTTTTCCCATCCATCCCAGTTCCTCCCCCACCTCTTTCCTTCCCTCTCCAATTCTTCCTCAAAATATCCCACACTCAAGTCCTATCAGGTCCCCTCCACTCCATCCCTCCCTATATCTTACTCTATTAATTCTACCCCCTCCCCGCCCCCCAGGAAAGCCTAAAGGCAGGTTGGAGAAAACTACCCTGGAGAAAACTAACTACCGGCCTGTATCCCTTCTTCCTTTTCTTGGCAGGGTGATCGGAAGGACAATTGCAAAACAACTCTAAGCAGTTTTGGATGAAACCAATTATCTAGATCCATTTCAAACTACCTTCAGGTCAGGATACAGAGTAGATACTGCCATGGTCGCCTTGGTCAATGATTTCTGTCTGGGCATTGACGGGAAGTGTGGCCCTGCTGGTGCTCTTGGAGCTCTCAGCAGCTTGAGAGAGTTAGGAATTGGGGGCTCTGTTTTGCAGTGGCTCCATTCCTACCTCTCGTGTTGGTTCCAGATGGTGATGCTAGGAGACAGTTGCTCTTCTAAAAGAGAGGTAACATCTGGTGTCCCTCAGGGCACCATTCTGTCTCCCATGCTGTTTAACATTTACATGAAGCCACTGGGCAAGATCATCTGGAGACATGGGGCAGGGTGTTATCAGTGCGCTGATGACCCCCAAATTCGCAGACTGCTTCAGTGACCAAGGACGGCATCTCCCCTTTGAACGACTGAGGTCAGTAATGGACTGGATGAGGGAAATAGACGTTAGCTGAATCCAAACAAAATGGAGATACTTGCTATAGGTGACCCTAATCCAGGTATGGAGATACAGTGGTCCTCCGGGATCCGAATCCCCCGGGGAACGAAATCCCCGGGACCCGAAACCGCCGGGGGCAAAAAAAAAGCCCCTGGGATGCGAAGAAAACCCCGGGATCCGAAGAAGAAAAACCGTGCGGCCCCTTTAAATTTGCCGCGCGGTCCGTCAAAGAATGCAGTCCCCCAGGAAACGAAGATTTCCGGGTTACGAAAGGTAATTCGGAACGGATTACTTTCGTAACCCGGGGGACCACTGTATATGTTCACCGGTCCCCTAAAAGACTGTGTTCACAGCTTCTTCAGGGTATTCCTGGATTTGTCACTTCAGCTGTCATCTCATGTGGATGCCACGACCAGGAGTGCCTGTTATCAGCTTCGATTGATACGCCAGCTGCGACCGTGCCTGGATTTGGGGGACCTAGAAATGGCTGTACATTCACTGGTAACCTGTTGTCTCAATTTCTGCAATGCGCTCTACATGGGGCTACCCTTGTGCCACGTTCGGAAGCTACAACTGGTTCAAAATATGGCAGCCAGATTGGTCACAGAAAAATCAAAATTTGACCATATTACATCTATTCTGAAATCACTACACTGGCTGCCTGTTAGCTTCCGGGCACAGTACAAGGTGTTGGTTATTACCTATAAAGCCCTACATGACTTGGGTCCAGCTTACTTGACAGAGCACCTAATAATAATAATAATAAACCCCACCCCTTTGAGATCAGTTGAGGCAGCTCCTCCCATATAATCCTTCACATACACTCAGGTCCTCTGGGAAGAACTTACTGCAGCCAAAGAAAACTAGATTGGTTGCAACTTCCCAGAGGATCTTTTCAACTGCAGCTCCAAAAAATTGGAATGGCCTGCCAGAGGAGATCCACCATATCACATCCCTCGATGCATTCAAAAAGGCGATAAAGACGGGTCTCTTCTGGAGGGCCTTCCCAGACTGACCTCCTAATAGAACTGATTTACCTGCCCAACTAAACCAGCAAAACAAACAAACAAACAAAAACCATACTGCCTCTCTGGATGATGATGATGATGATGATGATGATGATTGCTGCTGCTGCTGCTGCTGAACATTAAGAAAACAAAAATATTTTTATTAATATTTGTATTGATTTTCACATAAGTTAACAAAGTTACTAAGCAAAACATACAAAAGCCTATCTAATTTTTTATTGCTTTTGACATATAAGGTAGCAAAGTTACTAAATTAAACATACAAAAGCCTTTCTACACATGAAATACATACCCATCACCCCATAACTTTTAACATCCAACCACAACAACACAGCACACCACATTAACTTTAATGATGTGTTTCCACTTCCTTTCCTTTGGTCTATTTTTATCAACTTGTTACATTTACATTTATGTATCTAGATTACCATATACAGTTGGTTCTTCATAGCTACAGGGATTCCATTCCAGACACCCCCATGGATGCCCAAAACCATGGAACTGGTTGTTTACAGTGATGATGTGTCATGCGCGTGGCTACTTCAGCATGGCCTTGTGTACAAGCTGCCATTGGGGAAAATAGGCAGGGCCATCCACAGATGTGCCAGTCTGCAGATGGCAAGCCCATGACTGTACCCCTGCTTTTAAATGTCTAAAATATTATTTGCAGAAAATTCTGTCCCAGATATAATAATAGTAATTATTATTATTATTATTATTTGTATTTCCTGCCTCTCCCTTCGGATCGAGGCGGGATTCCAACAGCGTTAAAAATTACAAGGTTAAAACAATTTAAAAACAATTAAAACAACTATAATCATACTGTCCTCCTGGGCAGTGTCACTGTGTGTATTATTAGTTTAGTTTGTTCATTCATGATCCATCAAAGTAGATCATGATCCATCTTAAGGGCTTTCTTAAAAGCATCCAAGGAAGTAATAAGATGGATCTCCTCTGGCAATTCATTCCAGAGCTTTGGAGCTGCCGCAGAGAATGACTTCTGGGAAGTTGATATCAATCTTGTGTTAATGGGATCTAATAAATTCTTCCCTGATGTTCTGAGAGTGCGGGGCGGATTATGTAGGGAGAGGCGCTCCTTCAAGTAACTCGGACCCAAACCATATAGGGCTTTAAAGGTAACGACCAACACTTTGTATTGGGCCCAGAAGCTAATCGGCAGCCAGCGTAATGATCTTAATATAGGGGTGATGTGTTCAGATCTTGGTGCCCCTGTTAATAATCTGGCTGCTGCATTTTGAATTAACTGCAGCTTCCGGACTTGGTACAAAGGTAGCCCCGTGTAAAGTGCGTTACAGAAATCTAAACGAGAGGTTACCAGTGCATGTACCAATGTTTCAAGGTCCCCCCTGTCCAGGTAGGGGCGCAGCTGGCGTATCAGCCGAAGCTGATACCACACACTCCTGGCTGTCGCTTCCACCTGATGTGTCAGCTGGAGCGACGAGTCCAGGAGTACGCCCAGACTGCGTACTTTGTCCTTTAGGGGAAGTGTGACCCCGTCCAGGACAGGTTGACAAATCTCCATCCCAGGGCAAGGGGATCCTATCACATTTTTCTCTGGATTCAATTTGAGTTTATTTTCCCTCATCCAGCCTATTACCGACTCCAGGCAGGCGTTTAGAGGAGAGATGCCATCCTTGGTCACTGCAGCAGCCAGAGACATGGAGAAATATATTTGTGTGTCGTCAGCATACTGATAACACTGCGCCCCGTGTCTCCGGATAATCTCTCCCAGTGGCTTCATGTAAATGTTAAATAGCATGGGAGACAGAATGGTGCCTTGAGGGATGCCAGATGTCTGCTCCCTTTTACGAGAGCAGCTGTCTCCCAGCTTCACCATCTGGAATCTACCTGAGAGGTAGGACCGGAACCACTGGAGTGCAGTGCCTCCGATTCCTATCCCCTTCAGGCGTTCCAGAAGGATACCGTGGTCTACGGTATCGAATGCCGCTGAGATGTCCAAGAGCACCAACAGGGTCACACTTCCCCTGTCGATGCCCAGATGGAGATCATCGACCAAGGCGACCATGGCCGTCTCAACTCCGTACCCCCTTCTGAAGCCGGTTTGAAATGGGTCTAGATAATCGGCTTCTTCCAAGACAGCTTGGAGTTGGAGGGCAACTGCCCTCTCGATCACCTTGCCCAAAAATGGTAACAGTGATACTGGTCTGTAATTATTTTTAATCAAAGGGTCCAGGGAGGGCTTTTTCAAAAGTGGTTTAACCACTGCCTGCTTCAATTCTGATGGAAATGTGCCCTCCCTGAGGGATGTGTTGACAGTAAGCTGGAGCAATGTCATCACTACATCCTCTCCTTGGATTGTCAACCACAATGGGAAGGGATCAAGAGGGTACATCGTCCTCCTAACACTTCCAAGGAGCTTGTCCACTTCCTCGGTATTTATAAACTCAAAATGATCCAGTTTAATCAAGTCCACGGAGATATGGTCAAAACAAACAAACAATACTATAAATGTGCACTACTACAAAAAACATATTAAAAAAATTGTGTAATTGCAAAACCATGATACACCAAACCTAAGGTTTTAACCGTTAAAACCCTACATGGCTTGGGCCCATCTTATCTCAGGGACCGCCTCTCCCCGTACGATCCTCCCCGCACACTTCAATCCTCTGGGAGAAATCTGCTAAAGCCTATCAAGACCAGGCTGACGCAGACCTCCCAGAGGGCTTTTTCTGCCACCTCTCCCAAGCTCTGGAATGGTCTGCCGGACGAGATAATAATAATGCGTCTCATGACATCTTTAGACTGCTTTAAAACAGCCTTAAAGACGCATCTGTTTCGGCAGGCCTTCTCTTGAAACCTTTGACCCCGGCTCCGGACTTAGACTATGCTTTTCGCCTACTCCCACCTCTCTGACCCTCAACTTATGATGTGGCTGCATAAGAAGGGGTCTGGACACACCTATACTGTTTTTAGATCCTACAGTTTTTAATTTATTGCTGATTGAATTTATTTTTAATGGGTGGGAGGTTGGAATGTGGGTTATGGGACTGTTTTAATTTTAACTTTGTTTTAATTCATGTCTTTTAATATTCTGTATTCCGCTCCGAGTGTTCTTACAGAGTAGCGGATTATAAATAAACCATTATTGTTGTTATTATTATTATTATTATTATTGACACAAAACACTAGATGAACACAGAAACATTGAACAAACACTAAATTATATGCACAGGTGTAAACACAAAACATTACAAAATATATTAAATGTGTGTAAAACAACATGGTACAAAATGCTAAACCAACAGGAATCTAACAGTAACAAAGTTACTGAAGTAAAGATGTAGTGAAGTAATCAGGGCTTCTAGATATTATTCTTTTTCAAGAATTCTTATGTGGTACTAGTGCAGTTTTGAAGAACACACCAAAAACACACCAACATTTTAACAGAAAGAATAAATAGCTGAAAAGAAAACATGCCAACGAACATAAAGACATATAAAGAATACTTAACTGATACCTTTGCATTTTATTATTTATAGATTTGTTTGCATTAGTTAATTTTAATCAGCTTAATATGCAGTTTAATGTTGAAAACTTTGTGTAATCTTGTACAGTTTCACAGAGTTCAAATAGACTTATTCTCTAAAATGTGTACATTAGGACTGCGACTTAAACCAATTTTTGATTGTATGTAACTGACTATGAGATGATGATGATGATGATGATGATGATGATGATGATGATTGTATCCTGCTCTTTTCCCAGAACTGGGACCCAGAGCGGCTCATAATATTAAAAGAATGATACAATTAAAAACATAGAAAAGCGGTACATTAGATACATCTGTGTATATACATCTTTGTGATCTGTAAGCCCTTTCACACTGCATATTTATAGCATAATTATAGCATTATGATTCCACTTTAACCAATATGACCACATCCTATGGAATCTTGGGGTTTGTAGCTTGATGAGGCACTAGAACTCTCTGGCTTGAGAAATCTAAATACCTCTCCCTAAACTACAAATCCCAGGATTTGATGGGAGGGAACTATGGTAAATAGAGATTATCCTGCTGTTGTGTAGTGTGCAAGGGCTAAGTGTTTTTTTCTACAAGAGCAGCAGTTAAATTGCCAGGGCAAGGCAAAGTCCTTTACTTTTGTATGTTGTTTCACAGAGTTTCCAGTTTTTTAGATTTTACAATGCATTCTTTTTGTGACAATCCAGTGGGTTGCTAGAAAAACAAGCACAGGTAAGAGGAAAGTGGTTCTTGTCTTTTCCTAACCCTTCTTAAAGGAGTAAAAGATGCATTTATCCATTATAACAGCTTTTCATTCTTGATTTAAGGTATTGTAATTTATGATAAGCTTAGAAATGCATTTGTATTTTATACAGTTTTGGAAATGTACTTTTTTTCCTTACAGAACAGACAATTAAGTGAATTACTTATATGGACAGATGAAGAAATTTTTTTAGGACTTCCGGGTGATGACTTTCAACCATTGGCAGATATAGGAGTGATAAAGGAATCACTCAATTTACGAAGAAACTTAGATCTAGTAATAGTCTCTGCTTGCTATGACTCACTCATTACTTTAATTACAATACTAGTACAATGTACTGGGTGCTTGAAGACTGATATATTGTACTTAGTTACATTTAATGAAGCCTTAGAATCGTGGTCTTTAGGAGACTTTGTCTTGGCTCCATCCACAACTGGAGCTATGTTTATGGAAGTTTTGTCTTCAGCAAAAAAATCCATGGTGTTGTGGGATAATGATAAGATATTTTATACTTATAAAAACAACAAAGACTATGGATTCCTTAACATATCTGGTACAAGCACACCATTTTCAGCAGTAGCTGAAGGATCTGCTATTCATCAAATTATTATTGGTTAGTATATAAAATGTTAACAGAAATTTTAGACGCAATGTAAACTGTAGATTATCATAAGGGTTATATATTTTGTTGAGTGACTTACGGTAGTTCATGTTATAATGGTGTGATGGTGGGTTGCTATGCTAAGAAATAATTTAAATATTTGAGCTAATGTAGTTGTCACGTAGATTCCTCCTGCAACATAATCATTCTTATTATAATATTCTTTGAATATATGCATGGGAAACTGGTTTTCTAAATTAAATATATTTATCTGAAGTACAGCCCTCCCACTGTAGACTAGAAAGTATAATTAAATATGACATAGTGTTTAAAATGAGAGCCAGTGTGGTGTAGTGGGTTGAATGTTGGACTAAAACTGTGGGGAACAGTGTCCAAATCCGTGCTTGGCCATAGAAACCCACTGGTTGACCTTGGGCAAGTAACACCATCTCACCCTCAGAGGAAGTCAAAGGCAAAACCCATCTGAACAAATCTTGCTGAGAAAAACCCATGATACCCTGTTTCCCTGAAAATAAGACATCCCAAAAAAATAAGACCTAGTAAAGGTTTTGCTGAATTGTTAAATATAAGGCCTCCCCTGAAAGTAAGACCTAGCAAAGTTTTTGTATATAAATATATATACAGTATATAATAAATGTTCATTTTTTTTTGTTCAACAATAAATGTGAATTCTTCTTCATGGAAAAATTAGACACCCTCTGAAAATAAGACCTAGCGCATCTTTGGGAGCAAAAATTAATATAAGACACTGTCTTATTTTCGAGGAAACACAGTAGGTGTGGTCCTCCTTTGTCTGCCTTTGGGGGTTGTCTGTCCTGAGGTTGATCGTAAGGGGCTGGTAGAGCTCGGCGATGGAGTCGAAGCTCCCAGCATTCTGAAACATCAAGGACTACAAATCCCATCTAAGCTGAGGACCCTTCCTTTGATGCCTTGGGCAACTACTATAGCACCTTTGACTGGAGTGACAGCTTTCACAATTTCATGGCAATGGCTTCCAGCCCAGCTCCTGCTATCTTGGCAGGGGAAGAGGAAGAGAAAGGCCTGCCAGCTTCATCGGGCCTGGCCTAAAGTAAGATGAAGAGCCCTCCCTCCAGTCCATCTGCCATGGTCCAGGCCTCAGAGGGAGAGAAGAATCTCTAGACGTGATCCCCTTCCCCACCACCATTCCGTTCTCCTTTCGTGTCATGTCTTTTTTTAGATTGTTAGCCCGAGAAATGTGTAATTAACTATCTGTAAGCCACTCTGAGAGCCTTTCTGGTTTAAAAGCGAAGTATAAATACAAACAGCCCCTAAGGGAAGGCACGCAGCCTCCCTTTACTGGCTGGATCACGGCCACATAGTCACCACACGCTGTGGCCCTGATCCAGCCTCCAGAGGGCAGAAAAAGGAACCGCAAAATGCAGCTCCTTTTTGTGCCCTGTAAAGGATGTCACAGCCATGGCGGTGTGGCTTTGTGATGCCCTTTTGGTGCTGCATCATCTAGATGCAGCACCAGGGTTGTGCCATGATGCCACGTGCCATCTAGAATGGTGCACAGCGTCATGGCATGAGGGGGTCAGAGTCACAGCATCAAGCTTGCGGACACTCCGCCATGACTCAACCAACAGGCTGGCACTTTGTGCCCATCTGTACCAGGCCTAAGTAAGTAAGTTAGCCTTTTGGTTGGAAACAGCTTAGAGGTGCACAGCAACGTTTTTCAAATACAGTCAAATTCTAATTTTAACATTAAAATAATTTCAGTTTAAATCCTGCCTCATAGCAATTTTAATTAAATGCATTTTGGAGAAAAAATTTAAAGCTTAAGAAAGTAATCAAACTGAGGTCATGTGAAATCACTGCTAAGGCTTTATTTCAAGCGTCCACTAGCCTAATACATCTTGATCTATGAGCCAGTCCTTTGCAAATGAACTTAATGCCCAGCCAGGTCCTATAGCAGAGGTGAGTAAAGTGCAACCAATGGGGCACATGGAGCCTCCGAGCATTTTTGTGGGATTCATGGGTTCTTCTTCGTGGTCTCTGTGCCTCACACAATAGGGTACTGCATCTGTGCAGAGACTCATTCAGATAGCTGAAAAGCTGAGCAGATTGGCAGTAGCCCCACCCCTCCCATACCCTGGGCATTCCCAATCCCTGCAATCTAGCTCCTCCTCCAGTTCTCTTTCGTCCACCGCAAGAGAAACATCTCCTTCAGGTTGCTGATCGTTTCGGGTACAGCTGAGTAGAATTCTCCCTTAAAACCCTTTTCTTGTTTTATCTTTCCTCTTTCGTTATCCTTGAGCTGCCCTTCTTCTTCTGTTTGGAGTTTCAGCAAGGTTTTTTAGCCCAGACAGGCCCATCGCCATTGATCGCAGGCCTCCTATGGCCTCTTCCTCTCTTTGCAAGATATGCTCTGTTTGTCCCAACAAACGTGCACTTAAGGATAGACACTCCAAGTGTCTTTTTTGTCTGGACGAAACTCATGTCCCTGATAGATGTGCCCATTGTAAAGCCTTCACTCCAGTGACTCTGCAACAGGGCTAAAAGACTCCAGGCCTTTTTGTGGGAAAAAGCTTTAGCAGTGGCCCAGAAGTCGGCTCTGCAATCGGATCCTCTGGGCAGACTTCCCATCCCTAAGTTCCCGCAGATTCCTAAGCTTTCCCGGAAAGCCTCAGCGTCGTCCCTCAAGGTCTACTTTTCAGCCATAGTTGCCAACCAACCACTTGCTTCTCCATCAGCTCAGCTCTTCACTTCACCAACACTCAAGAGATTCTTCAATGGACTTTGCCATCTCCACCCACTACTGCCTCCATTGGCCCCAGCTTGGTCTCGCTCCTTGGTGCTCACACAGCTCAGAAGACCTCCATTTGAGCTCTTAGGCTCGGCCTCTCTCAGACTGCTGACACTCAAGGTGTCCTTTCTTGTGGCCATCACCTCAGCCAGATGTGCTTCAGAGCTGATGGCCTTGCGCTCGGATGAGTGTTCCCTCATTTTCCACAGGAACAAGGTGGTCCTCAGACTGGACATCTCGTTCCTCCCTAAGGTAGTTTTGCCATTCCACCTTTCTCAAGAGATTGTGCTACCGAACTTTTACCCTGATCCTTCTTCACCTCTGGAAAAGACTATGCACAATCTGAATTTTTCAAAAAGATAAGAGAACTTCTTAATAATTTCGAATATGAGAACATTCTGTTAATCGGAGATATGAACGGTGTAATAGATCCAGCATTAGACTGCTCTTTGAGTAAAAAAATAAAGAAATCTCAGGCGAAGTTACCTATAACCTTTTTTGAAATGAAGAAAGAATATCAGCTTGGAGATGTTTGGAGACACTTGTATCTGAATGACTTTGGACACACTTTTTACTCGAATTCACATAAAACAACTTCGAGAATAGATATGTTTTTGATATCAAGAACTCAACTGACCAAGATTAAACAAATGAAGATCCTGCCTAAATTTATATCAGATCACAATCTGATAACAATGTTGATGGAAATTGGACACAAACAATATAACTGGAGACTTAATGACTCATTATTTAACAATGAAGACTCCTTAGAAAAAACTAAAAAAGAACTAAAAGCTTTCTTTTGGAAAATTATGTAGGAGAAATGAAGATGGTCTGGGATATCAGCAAAGCTGTTATGAGAGGCATACTTATACAGAGGCACAGAACTCAAACACAGAGCCAAAAAAGAACTCCAAAAACTAGAACCTGAAATTGCTAATACAGAAAGGCAATTGACCAAAGATCCAACATCAGACAGGCTAGGCAAATATTTGAAATTCCTTAAGAAACAGTTGGACAAGGTGATAACAATAGAGGTTGAAAGGAAAATGAAATATATCAGCCAAAAACACTTTGAAAATGCCAACAAATCAGGTAAGTGGTTAGCCTACAGATTAAGCACAAGAAAAACAGAAGAAAATCATTTCTGAAATAATGCATGAAGGGAAAACAATAAAAAATCAAGAAGAAATTCAAGACTTTTGGGAGAGTTCTACAGTAACTTATATAAGAAAGAAGACATACTGACACAGGACATTACTGATTATACAGATGGACAGGACATTAAACATCTAACGCTTCAACAACAAACATTGCTGAATGCGGCATTTACGACAGACGAGATATCAGAAGCAATAGATTAAAAATAAATAAGGCACCTGGACCAGATAGATTTATAGTGTGGTACTATAAAAAATTTAAAGAAGCAATTAAAACTTCATTACAGAGAATGTTGAATGAAATCCAAAAAAAGGGGATACCGGACTCTTGGAAAGATGCAAATATAATTCTGATTCCCAAAGAAGACAGAGATACCAGACAAATTACAAATTATAGGCCTATCCCTTTGCTAAACACGGACTATAAGATTTTTGCATCAATATTAGCAGAGAGATTCAAAAAAGTATTTAAAAATTACATTAACAAAGACCAATCTGGATTTCTCCTGGACCTTCAAATGAAAGATAACATAAGAACGGCAATAGACATTCTAGAATATTATGAACGTAATAATGAACGAAAGTTGGCGATGATATTCGCGGATGCCGAAAAGGCATTCGATAATGTGAGTTGGGATTGTTTTTTATCCATATTGAAGAGGATGGAGGTAGGCAAAAACTTCTTAAGCTGGATCAAACAAATTTATGATAAACAAGAGGCCCAAATAATATTGCATGGAAAGAAAACAAAAAGAATAAAAATCGAAAAAGGAGCAAGACAAGGCTGTCCCTTGTCCCCCTTACTATTTATTACAGTTCTGGAAATATTGAACAAGACTTGTATGGTGGAAACAATACTCAATGTACAATAATATGTATTTTATTATGTTTTATTTTTTATGTTATTTGGTATAATAATAATAACAATAATAATAATAATATTGAAAAGACTGTGCACACTCTCAATGTTCACCATGCTTTGGCCTTTTATGTTCAACGTTCTGCTGAGTTCAGGTTGTCCACCAAGTTGTTTATTTGTTGTAGTGGACATAAGAAAGGCAACCCAGTTTCCTCCCAAAAGTTTTCAAAGTGGATTGCCCAGACCATCGCTCTGGCCTACAAACTGGCTAAGTGCCCTTTTCTGGTTGGTGTCCATCCTCACTCAACTAGGCCCATTGCTTCATCTGCCGCCTTCCTCCGAGGTGTTCCCCTGTTAGAGGTCTGCTGCGGCAGCTACGTGGTCACAACCTTCCACGTTTGCTCGGCATTACCGGCTAGATTCCAGGTCCCGAAGTGATGCCAGTTTTGGTCGTGCTGTTTTGTCTTCTATTCTGCAGTGACCTTCCCACCTCCACAGACAAGCTTTTTAGTAACCCTATTGTGTGAGGCACAGAGACCACGAAGAAGAACTACAGGTTGCTTACCTGTAACTGTGTTTCTTCGAGTGGTCATCTGTGCCCTCACACAAATCCCGCCCTACCTCCCCTCGGTCAGGTCCCTGCTCTTTTTGCAGCAGACTTGAATTGAAGGAGGAGCTAGATTTGCAGGATTGGGCATGCTCAGGGAGTGGGAGGGCACAGATGACCTATTGTGTGAGGGCACAGATGACCACTTGAAGAAACACAGTGTTACAGGTAAGCAACCTGTACTTCTTGCACCATGACACAGAATGGGCATCTTCACCCTTCAAGTCTTTAAGAGATCTGAGAAGTCAGATCTGGCTATGGTGCCGCATGCCTCAATTACATTCTGGTTGGACTACTGCAATGTACTCTACTTGGGGCTAACCATTCAGAAACGTCAGCAGACCCAAAATGCTGTGGACAGACTGTTGACTGGGGCTAGCTACAGCAGCACTCCCCTGCTGCACTAGCTACCGGTCTGTTTCCAAGCAGAATTCAAGGTGCTGGTTTTGACCTTTCAAGCCCTAAACAATTGGGTCTAGACTGTTTGAAGGACTGTATTGCCCTATACAACCCAGCCTGGGTGTCAGAGTTAGTGAGACTTACTCCCAGTTTGATGGGTCTTGTTACAATTACCTGGGGGGGGGGTGTCCATTAAACTCAGTGGAAGTAAACTCAGTGGAGTAAAAACATATAGAATTGTTAGATTATTTATTTATTTATTTATTTATTTGTATCCCACTCTTTTCCCAGGACTAGGACTCAGAGCAGCCCCACAGCATTAAAAACAGTACAATTAAAACATTTTAAAATGTTGTGGGTTTTTTGTTCTTATAACAATTCCTTAAACGCCTGTGTGATCAGATAGGTCTTCACCTGCCAGCGGAAGGCCATCAAGGAGGGAGCCATTCTGATCTCCCTGTGCAAGGAGTTCCAGAGTCTAGGAGCAGCCACCAAGAAGGCTCTATCTCGCGTTCCCACCAACCGTGTTTGTGATGGTGTTGGGACAGAGAGAAGGGTTTCTCCAGAGCATCTTAGAGTCCAGGCCGGTTCATACCAGGAGAAACACTCTGCCAAATAGTGTGGACCTGAGCCATGTAGGGCTTTATAGGTGACAACTAGCACCTTGAATTGGGACTGGAAACAAACTGGCAGCCAGTGAAACTGTTTCAACAGAAGCATTGTATGGTCTCTGTAATCTGCCCCTGTAAACAGCTTGGCAGCAGCTATTTGAACCAGCTGAATTTTCTGAACACTTTTCAAAATTTAAAAGTAATTTTTTAGAGACTGCATTTCATAAGCTTTTAAGAATCTGATAGAATAATAATTGTATGGGATCTGAAGAAAAAGACCAGAATGGATAGAAAGGAATATTTGTGGGAAAACTTCATATGACCTAAATTGAAGAGAATGTATACCCTGCTTTTAAAAAGGAGGAAAGAGAGATAGCGGTGGTGAACCAACTGATTGACAAGGTGACCTAAAGCAAGCTAAATGAATCTGATAGTATGAGTTTTTCCCTCTTTTCAAACAACTTCACCTATCTTACCTCGTGTTGTTGTTATTGTTGTTGTGAACCTCACATGAGATTTTCTTGTTACGTCTTCAGAGGGGGTTTGCCATTGCATCCATTGAGGCTGAGGGCATGTCATTTGCTCAAGTTCATTCCCATGGCCAATCCTGGATTTGAACCCTGGTCTCCAGAGTTGTCATCCAATGCTCACATCACTATACCACATTGGCTCTCTCTTACTTCATACATGCATAAAAAATCAATCCATATGAGCATGACCTCCATCTGTTACTGAAAATGAGTCTGTTATGGTCTAGTCAGCTTGCCCCTTACGTGGGGGATCCATTCCAGACCCACCCATCCTGCATAAGGGGAATTGAGTGTATGCTCAAATCCCATTAAGAACAATGGGACACGCTCCTGCAGCACACCCATTGTTTCTGTCGGGCCTTCTGCATGAGCTCAAGTCCACAGAAGGCAAGCCTCTGGAAGGGGGTGGGCCAACTGTTCCTTCTTTCTTCTCTCATCCATCCATGTATTCTCTTGTTGTGCAATACAACACTAGAAGACTGACATCCTCAAACACAAGCATTTCATAGTTGAGGCCTTAGAAAGATCCACAAAAAACTAAGCATTTACAAAGCTCCTGTTTTAAAGTGTCTGGAGCCCAAAACAGGAGGGTGGACTGGGGGTACATTTCACCATTATGTTAAAGTCTCATTCCTTCTGTGTACTGTATATACTCTTCTTTAAGTCTAAAAATTTACACCAAAAAAATTGACCCCAAAATCCCAGATCGACTTATTTACGAGTGAGTATGGTAATGTGATAGCAGCCAGTTAAGGAGGAGACCAAAGTTGAAACGCTGAAGCAAAAAGTCTCAATTAGAGTCCCTCTTGCTGTGTGCACACATATACACACTGAAGGAGCCTCCAAGTTTTACCCTCAACTTATCCATGCATCATGGCGAAATCCATAATTTTGGCCCCAAAACCTGCCCTCTACTTATACATAAGATTGAAATAGTCGAATATATACAGTAATACTGAACTTGGTGGTCCTACTGATCAGTTATCTCTAGACAAGATAGTGGGATTTATCAGCTCAGTG
The DNA here is from genome assembly GCA_034509955.1 of Urosaurus nigricauda. Lineage (NCBI taxonomy): Eukaryota > Metazoa > Chordata > Lepidosauria > Squamata > Phrynosomatidae > Urosaurus > Urosaurus nigricauda. The sequence goes on from JAOEGL010000001.1 coordinate 320,420,510, forward strand.
GAATAGATAGTTGTGAAGATAAAGGGGAAAAAGAAAATTATACAGGTGGCTTATGGTCTGGGCAGGGACTCCTCCCCAACCCTGGTCAGACTGTGGGCCACTAGTAGAATTACATATACTTCTCTACAACCCTTGAAGTAAAAGAAAGGATGTAAAGGAAATAACTATGGATGAACACTCATGCTTGAAGTAAGAACCAAAGAGAGACTTACAATTCAGTCCTGTGTCTGTTCTACTGTGTTTATTGGGGTTTACTCTCTTGATAATATACTTAGCATTGCAGACTCAGAAAAGTGACATTTTATATATAATAAATTTTAAATAACCAAGACACAAAAGCTAGAAAGTGATGTGAGTTTTTCTTTTTCTTTTTGCAGATTATAGTGGAAATACCTTGGTAAAATTGAAAAATAATGCCTTGTTTTTCTTCAAATTTGAAATGAACGATATAGTGAAGCTTGCTGCATGGGAAAAGCAAACCAGTCATTTTGTTTTTTATTGGAAACCTTCTGGTGACATGTACTTGCTCAAAATTGATGGTGGGACTATAGACCGTCAGACCTATCCATTGAGATTGGAAGTATTTAGTGCTGCATGGAAATTAGGGGAAGTTTGTCCATACATATCATTTGAACATAATATGCTCAAAAATATTTATTATCTAGATATGGGGGAGAAGGTAGCCTTCTGGGCTCAGATAGTCTTTCTGGAAAACCTGGGCTTATCTGTAAATATTGAAATCTTCAATTCACATTTGCTGAAGCAAGATGCTTTCCTGCATTATGAAATAGCTCGTGGAATCTGCACTAAAAATCAGGTGAGATGTTCCTGAAAACAATAAAAATATAATTACTTTGGAGATTATAACACAAGGGCTATTTACACTTTAATAGCTCTATTCTAATATTATTTAGCAAGAATAATACAATGGAGAAGTTGCAACACTTACTTTCACATGGTGTCACAATAATGGGTCATTAACAATTCATGAACGGTATAATAGTCCTTTTTCAATTTTCTCAATGACAGATTCTCAATGCAGCTATTGAAATCATAGAATCATAGAGTTGGAAAAGACCACAAGTGCCATCCAGGAACTCCCAATCAAAGCATCCCCGACAGATGGCCATCCAGCCTCTGCTTAAAAAACTCCAAAGAAGGAGACTCCACCAAACTCCGAGGGAGTGTGTTCCACTGTCGAACAGCCCTTACTGTCAGGAAGTTTCTCCTAATGTAGAGGTGGAATCTCTTTTCCTGCAGTTTGCATCCATTATTCCACATTTTAGTCTCTGGAGCAGCAGAAAACAAGCTTGCTCCCTCAATAGGACACCCCTTCAAATACCTAAAGAGGGCTATCATATCACCTCTTAACCTTCTCTTCTCCAAGCTAAACATCCCCAGTTTCCTAAGGAGGTCCTCATAAGGCATGGTTTCCAGACCCTTCACCATCTTAGTTGCTCTCCTTTGGACACGCTCCAGTTTCTCCACATCCTTTTTGAATTGTGATGCCCAGAGCTGGACACAGTATTCCAGGTGGGGCCAGACCAAAGCAGAATAGAGTGGCACTCTTACTTCCCTGGATCTAGACACTATACTTGTATTGATGCAGCCTAAAATTGCATAGGCCTTTTTAGCTGCCACATCACACTGTTGACTCATGTTCAGCTTGTGGTCTACTTGGACTCCTAGATCTCTTTCACACGTAGTTTCATTCAGCCAGATGTCCCCCATCCAATATCTGTGCATTTCATTTTTCTGCCCTAAGTGCAGAATATTACATTTCTCCGTGTTGAATTTCATTTTGTTAGCTTTGGTCCAGCTTTCTAGTCTGTTCAGGTCATATTGAATTTTGATCCTGTCCTCTGGCGTATTAGCTACTCCTCCTAATTTGGTGTCATCTGCAAATTTGATGAGTATGCTCCCAATTCTGTTATCCAAGTCATTGATAAAGATGTTGAATAGCACTGGGCCAAGGACAGAACCCTGTGACACTCCACTTGTCACTTCTCTCCAGGATGAAAATGAACCATTGCTGAGCACCATTTGGGTTCAGCCAGTCAATCAATTACAAATCCACCTAACGGTTGCCTTGTCTAGCCCACATTTTACAAGCTTGTTTGCAATAATGCTATGGGGAACTTTGTCAAAGGCCTTGCTGTAATCAAGATATACTATATCCACAGTATTCCCTTCATCTACCAAGCTCATAATTTTATCAAAAAAAGAGATCAAGTTTGTCTGTCATGACTTGTTTCTCTGAAACCCATGTTGACTTTTTGTGATTATGGCATTACCTTCTATATGTTCACAGACTTCTTGTTTAATGATCTGCTCCAGGATCTTTCCTGGAATTGATGTTAGACTAACTGGACAATAATTGTTGGGGTTCTCTCTTTTTTTCTTTCTTTTTTTTTTTTCCTTTTTGAAGATGGGCACAACGTTTGCCCTCCTCCAGTCTGCTGGGACTTCTCCTGTTCTCCAGGAATTCTCAAAGATTATTGCCAATGGTTCTGATATTACATTTGCCAGTTCTTTTAATACCCTAGGATGTAGTTCATCTGGTCCTGGAGACTTGTATTCATTTAGATTAACCAGGTATTCCTGTACTATCTCTTTACTTATTCTGTGCTGAAATTCCCCTGTCTTCTGCTCCATTATCCTTAGGTTGAGCACCCTTTGCCTTTTCTGAGAAGACTGAAGCAAAGAAGGTGTTGAGTAATTCTGCCTTTTCTCTGTCCCCTGTTAGCATTTTGCCATCTTCACCACACAATGGTCCTACTGTTTCCTTCTTCTTCCTTTTGCTGTGGACATATCAAAAAAAGCCCTTTTTGTTGTTCTTAACCTCTCTAGCAAGCCTGAGTTCATTCTGCGTTTTAGCTTTTCTGACTTTACCCCTACAAGTGCTTGCTATTTGTTTGAATTCCTCTTTGGTGATTTCTCCATTTTCCATTTCTTATACATGTCTCGTTTAAAATGTAGCTCAGCTGAAAGTTCCTTAATCATCCATCCTGGCTTCTTGAGACATCTGTCATTCTTCTTCCTCATTGGAACTGTTTGAAATTGTGCCTTCAGTACCTTCTTTTTGAGAAACTCCCATCCATCTTGAACTCCCTTCTCTTTTAGTATTCTTGACCACGGGATCACCCCCAGTATTTCTCTAAGTTTATTGAAATCAGCTCTTCTAAAGTCTAGAATTCGTGTCTGGCTATGCCTGGCTTCTCCTTTCCACTGTATAACAAACTCCAGGAGAACATGGTCACTTCCACCTAAGGATCCAACCACTTGCACCCCATCAACTAGGTCTTTCCTGTTGGTTAAGATAAGATCTAAAATAGCTGATCCCCTTGTTGACTCTTCCACCTTTTGGATAATGAAATTGTCTTTGAGGCAAGTGAGGAATTTGCTAGACCTTGAGGATTTGGCTGAGTTTGATTTCCAGCAAATATCTGGATAGTTGAAGTCCCCCATCACTACTACATCTCTCTTTTCTGAGTGTGTGGTCATCTGTTCTAGAAAAACATCATTCAATTCCTCAGTCGGGGGTCTGTAGTAGACTCCCACAGTAACATCCCTGTTGTTTCCCTCGCCTTTAATTTTTATCCAGATGCTCTCCACCTGGCTTCCAGTATTGACTTCCTGAATTTCTTCACTGGTGTAAATATTCCTGACATATAATGCTATTCCTCCTCCTTTCCTGTTTGGCCTGTTTCTCTTAAAAAGGTTATACCCCTTTATTTCTACGTTCCAATCATGAGATTCATCCCACCAGGTTTCAGTGATGCCTATTATATCATATTTCCCTTGTTGTGCTAGGAGTTCAAGTTCATCCTGCTTATTTCCCATACTCTGTGCATTAGTGTAGAGACATCTAAGACCATGTGTCCCCTTTACTTGCTGCCTGTGCACTTTTTTTTTTCCTCCTACTGTTGGGTCTTTGCACTGTTTGCCTTATTCCCTCTATGTCAGTTTGACTATTCTTTCCAGCCCTTTTGTCTTCCAGAATGCTGTCTCCCTTTCCCCACATAACACAGTTTAAAGCCCTCCTGATCAGATTCTTCAGACTGTTGGCAAAACATTTTTGCCAACTGGTGTGAGATGCAGGAAATGTGATTGCCTTTTACACTTTCGCAATAGCCTTAATGAAGCACTATTGGCAGGATATTAATGCTTTTTTATTGTTAATGAGAAGTTGCACTAGCATGACACTTCGATGACAAGTATGGTATGTGCACAGTGTCATGTGAAAATCTTCCTGTGGTCACGCAAACATGACAAAAGCATAGCGCTTTTCTCAATAATAATAATAATAATAATAATAATATTTTTTATAACCCACCCCTCTGAATGAACAATTGGGGCGAGGTACAACATTTTAAAAAACGGGCACAGTTAAAATACAACCCAAACCCGCCTCTCACCCCTTAAAATAAGATTAAACTAACACAGAATTAAAAACAGTATCATTAAAACCTTAAAACAATCCAATATCTCCAATGAGCCACAAGGAAATATCAGATATATAGCTGGGAGAGGCTGGATAAACATTTAGGAATCGGAAAAAGTTTAACCACTATCCGGAAAGGCCTGCCAGAAGAGATGTGTCTTGGCAGCTTTCTTGAAACCGTCCAAGGTCGTAATAAGACACATCTCATCCGGCAGGCCATTCCACAGCTTCATAACAGCATAATGCTCCTTCAGAATATTTTTATAAAAATAATAGAAGAAAAATTTCCATGGGCCTTGGGGGGTCTTTGAGCCTTGGGAGAGGGGGTATCTGGCCTGGGCAGCCAGTGGGTGGCCATTTCCATGGTTCAAGTGACTGTTTTCACATGACCCCACCCCCTGGAAGTCCCACCAGAAGTCCTGCCCAGAATCCCCACCCCAAAAGCCCCACTTCCCTGCACTAGGTGACACCATTACTCTATGTCACATAGGGGCAAAACAGACCGCCCCTGAGAGAGCCAGGTTGGGGCCACAGCAACCACACACTGTGGCCCCAATCCAGCTTTTTGCCAGCCCAAAAAGAAGCAAACTGCTGCTCCTTTTTGAGCCATCAAAAAGCCAGCTAAAGCCTCTGTACTACAGCTTTATAGAGCTCCTGCACCATGCGGATTGTAAACACTGCACCGCCGGAGCACGATGAAGCCGGCCCACATGTGAAACTGGTGGCATCGGAGGGCGTTAGGGCATGTGTCATGCATACGTCACATCCACAAGCCACCAGGAAGCAGGCGTTTCAAGCTAGCCTGTTTCAGCTCTTAGTTAATTCTATTTTATGTTTTGTTTAAATGTTCTCAGGCTGCAAATTGCCTCAAAGAAGCTTCACCTCAAAGATAATCTAAAAATATTTAAATATGCAATAATAACAATAATTTAAATAAGGGATAATACTGGACCTGTTTGTTGGGAGAGGAATTTTGAGTTTGAAGAGTCTTCATAGACTATATATGTATATATTTTTATGTTCCTGTAATCCTAGGGTTTAAAATTATTAAACTGGCCTTTAAAAAGTTTTTACCTGCCCTAAATCTAGCAAAACAGGAGTGAGTGTTTTCCTTTATTTTTTCCCAGGCAACAAATGTTTTATCCAAAAAGTCTAGTCTACCTTGCTAATTTTCTGTCTCTGCTCTGCTTCATAGACAGTCACATTTTATCATGATGCGGATTACTCAATAGCATTTGACTATGAAACTCTAGTGTAAGTATAAAGAGAGTCAAATTAGCTGTGAAATGGTTCAGTACCCAAGGGTTCAAATTACATTTGAACTAAGGAATTTTAGGGGGAAGGGTGTTGTTGTTTACAGCAACTCTATGAGTTGCCACTACTCATAGAAATTAATTTTTAAATTGACCTGATACTAAGTCCGATTGATATTATACAATCTATTCCAAGCATGAATGCATCAGGATCTCATCCACCATGTATGAATTGAATTGTGAAATTGTCAGTTGCTAGAATGGAGCACTGATTTATTTTCTTCTGGTCTTACCCCCTTTCTTTGACACAGAATTCTGAGGGAATACTATTTCTTTATTGATAATATTTATAAACTGTTTTGTGCCATGAATAATCCTGGGCATTCAACAATATAAACCAACAAGATGTAACTATTATAGCAATTAACAGTGACTGGGCTATCAATAAGGGAAGGTTCCTTTAAGTAAAATTATTTGTATATGTGGTGGTGAAGTCTTATCAGATATTTATTTGTACCACTTTATCACAAGCAGAAAAACAAAGATCCATAAAATTCTAGAGTACAAACACCACTTGTGAAAACTACTGCAGTTTTTAAATGAATTCATTCTTGTTTTCAGTGCTTATTATAGAGGAAAAAACATGCTAATGAATACAGCACTGGCAAGAAGTGTTTGTCGACTATTTCAAAGTTTATAATTTTTCTTCATGTAGGCACATGATATGGTAAAATGTCATTCTGTGAGTGAGGATGGAATAAAAAGATAAGGGGAGGGATTACTTGACTTTATTGTTGAGAAGTCCAATAAGACACTATCATTGGAAGGCAGAATGGACAGTATCCAGCTTGTATCCGGCCTTACAGCTTGTAAATAAATAAATAAAAATTAGAAGAAGTCAAGTCTGATAGTATCTAATAACTCCTTTACACATATATTGATATGAAATGGGGCAGAACCTAGAATTTTCATTTAGATAGATAGATAGATAGATGATATATTCATTTAGATATATATTGAAAATCCATCTTAATAAAATATGGGAGGAAATATGGAAAGGCGTGTTCATATATAAGAATATATTTGAAAATCAAAATATGCAAGGGACAGTATGCTCATTAAATCAATTTAATTTACATAGATATTTCTTTACCAAGTTTCTATTGATTCAGTGTGGATCTATTCTAGTTAGTGTAAGAATTATTTGGGCCAATAACACTATCAGTTATGTATGTTTACAAGCATTTTAAAACATTTGTCTAAGTTCCAGCTACAGAATCGCTATGCATGTGAATTTGCAGGTTTCCATCTACATTCTAGGAGAATAAATAGATGAGTTTATTTTAAGAATCCTGGGCAATATAAACTAATGGAAATTGATTGCACTAGATAATGCTTATCATATTTTTTACAGTACAGGTACTGCATCCTCTGCAGGTACATAGATCTATTTATATGAAGCAGGAAAAATAAGACATGTTTAATTTAAAAAAATAGTATTTGTGTTTTATTACATTTGAAGCACATGTAAATTGCAATAACTATTTCTTATGTGGGACCATTTCCATATAGAACATCGGCACAGGGAGTTACGACAGTTGAATTTCAACCTTCTTTATCTGGAAAAACGTGTGATTCAAAAATCAAGGTATGCTTTATTGAATTGAAAATCCATCTTAATAAAATATGGGAGGAAATATGGAAAGGCGTGTTCTTCATATATATTGTGTGTGTATGTGCCTTCAAGTTGCCTGACAATTTATGGTGACACATGTATTTAATAGGGGGTGTTGTGTGTGTGTGTGTGTTTTGACAAGGAATACTCAGAGGTGGTTTTGTCAGTTCCATCCTCTGAAATACAGCCTACTGCACTTGGTATTTGCTTGTGGTCTCCCATCCAAGTACTAACCTGGGATAACCCTGCTTAGCTTCCAAGTTTAGACAGGATGCATACATTAAGACTAGTTCTCTAATAGTTTTTGGCATAATATGACACTAACATATTATTCTTTGATTAAAGGAGAAAATATTCCTCCCCACAATTTATATTAGATGTAAATTATTTTGATATTACAATCTGAGTCAGTTAGGAAGTATTGGTTAGGAAGCACAGAGTCTAATAATTAGATTGCTGAACTAGTGATGAAGAGAAAGCTTGAAGACAGACCACTTGTTAAATACCAGGAAAAAAACAGTTATGTAAATTTCTTTGGTTTTGTTCCAATAAAGTGTATGACTAGAAATAAATCAGATTTGTTTTCACTTGTTTAGATACTTTACATTTTATGTGCTTCCATATTTGATTAGATATGGAATTCATCCAAATAAACTTTGCTATCAGGCAAGTTAAAATTATAATATAATATACAATAATATTTAATCTACTGTGCGGGGACTTTTTATAGAGGAATAGATATCTCTTTCTCTGTGTGTGTGTGTATTATAAACATGGATTTTTTTTCTCCTAGCTCACTCACTTACGTGTTGGTTGCTCACCTGAAAAAAAAATTGAAGTTGCTGGGCAAGTTCAATTCCTCTTACTAATATTTTTCCCTATCTAACAACAGAATTTAACTATAAAAGCAATAGAAATATCCCATTTATTTGCATGCTTCAGTTTTCGCTTTCTATGAAACAGAAAAATGTAGATTTAAATGACTGTTTTTGTGTTGTTGAATGGATCAGAACACCTCCCCCCCCCCAAAAAAAATCCTTTGAACTTCTGGTATTATCTTTAAGTTGTATGATTGCTCTTTCTGTGTAGTGGGCTGCTGCTATAGCAGAAAAAGCTAAGCTCAAAAAATTATTCTTGTTTAATTGGAGAGGTCAGGCCCTCTGCCCCAAACACTGTGCCCTGAACCAGACACAAGGTGCACCAGCTTCCACTTCTGTCCATCCAAAGTGAGGCAACAGAGAATAGTTATAAAAATTACACTGTCAGCTGGATTGCATAGCTGTAGCTGTGAATTCCTGGGTAGTTAGTGGTAAAACATCTGCCATTTAGGACTTGGTCTTAGTGACATAGCCTGCATCATTCATAGAGAACTGACTGAGTGAAGTGGTTGTAATACATCTTACTGCTAGCCACCAGGTTTCTCATTGCAACAGCAAGTTTTTCTTGAGTAGAGGAAGAAAGGGTTCTAGGGCTCTGCCCACTATTCCAACTACTTATCACTATGTTATTGTTTTTTAATCTGTTGAAATCCACTTTGAGTTCTAAACTGAGAGGAAAGTGGCACATAAATAAATAAACAAATAACATTCCTTGCAAAGTGCCCAGTTTAACCATTTGTTCCTGAAGCTGGGTGCTCAGCAAAGAAAAAGAATTCTGACTAGCCCTTCTGCCTAGCATCCTCTGTGCCGAGATAGTGGGGCTGTGGATTGCTCAGGAGGATTTCAATATACATCTCAAGCACACACATGTAAGACTGGCTCAGTAAGCGCAACCCTGTTTTCCCAAAAATAAGACAGTGTCTTATATTAATTTTTGCTCCCAAAGATATGCTAGGTCTTATTTTCAGGGGATGTCTTATTTTTCCATGAAGAAGAATTCACATTTATTGTTGAACAAAAAAGAAAGAAAGAAAGAAAGAACATTTATTACATACTATATATATGTATGTATATACACGAGGGGGTATCCAAAAGTTTTAATGATCACCTTTTTAAAAAATTGACAGAAAGTTTGTTTTGATTTGTAGTTATTAACTTATCTCTATGTAGTCACTACCTAGATTTATACATTTTTCCCAGCGTATCTTGACCCTCTGAATACCTGATATTGTAGAAGCCTGCAGATTGCGCCTGATGAGGATTTTACACTTTAGTCATGTCTGGCACAACCAGTCACAAAAATAAAGGCCGCAATGAGCTGATTTTCTCAGCAACATGCACTTAGGGACCAATGATGACACTGACAAAATTTCATCAATATGCCATATTAACTTCCAGGTCATAATTATTACTTTACGATACCCCCTCGTAAGGCGCAATCTGCAGACTTCTGCAGATACCCCCTTGTATATCATATTTGCTTTGTTATGCTAGGAGTTCAAGTTCATCTTGCTTATTTCCCTTGCTCTCTGCATTAGTGTAGAGACATCGAAGACCATGTGTCCCCTTTACTTGCTGCCTATGCACGTTTTTGTTTTGTTTTGTTTTGTTTTTTGGCTCCTACTGTTGGGTCCTTTCACTGTTTGCCTTGTTCCCTCTATGACAGTTTGATTATTTTATCCATCCCTTTTGTCTCCCTCCCCCACATAACTCAGTTTAAAGCCCTCCTGATCAGATTCTTGAGACTGTTGGCAAAAATGTTTTTACCAACTGGCGTGAGATGCAGCCCATCTCTTGCCAGAAGTCCCCCCTCATGGAACCACAGCCCATGATCTAAGAATCCCAATTGTTCTCGGTGACACCATCTGCAGAGCCAGTTGTTGAAATCTGCTATTTTCCTCTCTCATCCTGGACCATGCCCTTAACTGGCAGGAGAGACGAGATGACAATCTGTGCATCCATTTCTTTCACCTTCCTACCCAGAGCTTCATAATCCCATCTGATATTCTGAAGGCTGTGTCTTGCCGTGTCATTCGTTCCCATGTGGACCAAAAGGAAGGGGTATTGGTGTTATGATACCTACTTTTAATATAAAATTTTGGGAGCATGTGGACTGTATCATGACCCCTGCTTGGCCTATTCAAAGGCCCTCCATAAATCCCAATTGAGAAGGTCACGTAGGTGGACCTGCTTGGAAGAACGGAGTTCATAGTAAGCAACTCTCTAAAGAAAGTTGGTAGTCGCCAGACTAGTTCTTGGAGTTGGGAGTCGCCACAGCCCTCCGGAGTAAAGACAATAGCCTTGGCCTCACACTTGATGTATCAGTGATTGACTTAACCACTCAGCCATTAAGCCGGCTTCCCCTCCGAATTGTGTCCAAAACCTAAGCGCATTGTACACAGATTATTTGCTCTTGGCTTAAGAAAGTCCAGGCAATCAACACCTTTGTCTAGCCTTGATACCTAGCCTCAGGATATGTTCAGCCCTATATAAGGTTCCAGGTTTGAACCACTCCCCGGACGCTATTCTCGGAGGACAGGCTGGTCCACGCCAGTTTGACTTCTACCTATAGCTCCCGCGGTCAATCTCCCCTCATCCCGACGGTCATGTTCATCATCCTTATCCACATCCATCCAGCTTCTAGGAGAAGACTGCGAAGGTACTGTATATACTCATGTATAAGTCTAGAAATTTAGGTCAAAGAACTGACCCAAAAAACCTGAGTCGACTTATCCACGGGTCAATGTAAATACTGTATCTTAACTCTTATTTACAAGAAGGAACCATCTCCTGGAGAAAAGCAACAGTATAGTATGTGAGGCACCAAGCCCTCTACTCTCTCATCCATCCAGTCTTAAAGAACAGGCACAAAGAATTATGTCTGCTGGAATTTTGTAAGTTCTTTGACACTGTTTTGCTTTGGTTCATATTTTAGGTCCTTTGCTATATGCCCCTAAATTTTACCCTTGACTTATGCACAGGTCAAAGCAAAATCCATAATTTTGGCCCCAAAACTTGACCTCGACTTATACATGAGGTCGACTTATAGTTGAGTATATATGGTAACTTTCCAACTTTCTTTCTCTCAAACCTAACTCCCAATCTTACCCCTCCCATTTCACTAGCAGTGAACGTGTGAGTGCATGTGTGTCTCCCTTTGCTGTGTGATATTTATGCCCCCTAATAAACTGTGTATTTTAATTGGACTCATTTGGACTAGTATCACTTCTCTTGGGGTTTGTCGGCGAACCTCTGGTAGACAATTTTGGGACCACAATTCTGACGTAAGACTTTGTTAGGATCTTCCTCTCTGCATATTTGAGCTAATGATAATTCCCCTGAGTAAGTAACTTCCTAACATTGGTCAGTAGGCTTGACCAGTCTCATCAGCCTCTCTGTCACATCATGGATCTTTCCCCCAGGGAGACAACACACCTCCCGAGACATCTTGTCAGACCCACAAATCACTGCTTCTATACCCCTCAGCAAAGAGTCCCCCACCATGACCACATGCCTCCTCTGAGGTTTAGCAGCAACTATTCCCTGCAGTGGAACTCCCAGGCTCCCCTGCTCTGTCCTTGAAGTCTGTCCATGCTGCTCTTCCTCATCCACCTCGATAAGGGACAAAGCTTCAAATCGATTCTGTAGCTGCAAGCTCCCAGAACTATCCCTGGTTTCCCTACATCTATGTGTCACATTCCTCCAGCTCTTCCTCCTGTGTACATGAAGTGAACTTCTCCTCCCCAATGACTTCCTCTGTGTGGCCTGCATCCAAGATCATTCATTCCATTCTGTCCAGGAAAACCTCTTGCTCCCTGATATGCTGAAGTGTAGCTACCTGGGCCTCCAGATGCTGTACTTTCTCCTCCAGGAGGGCTACCAACTTGCACTTGGGGAATGTGAAGTTTCCCACATCTGTAGGCAAGAAGACAAACATCCCACAAGTGTTGCAGGTGACAGCAGCAATTCCCTGAATGTCCATACTGAGAAGTCTTAATTAGTCCCTGTAACAGGACTATGAGCTTCCTCCTCCAAAAATTCCCTGGTAAACACCAACGTTAAAGGCCCCTGACGAACTGGACTTTTCACCAATCGCTGCTAGTGATAAAATTCAGTGTGCAACTCTGGGAGGAGTTATGTAGAGCTAGGCTGCTAGATCCACCCCCTAGTGACTCACAAAGTGTGACAAACAGAAGCTCCACCCCCTCAGCAACAGCACACTCTCCCAAGAGTTTTTAAAAATCAACACTACTCTGTGAAGGACAATACGGTCCCAGCAAGCCTGAAAGAAGCATTAGTGAGACCACTGTTGAAGAGTGATGAAATCTTTCTTAATCTCACTGTATCAGAATGTCCAGACATTTTCTGTTATTCCACTTTTTTGCAAGGGGCTAAAATGTGTGGTCACAGACTTCATCCACGTATGCCTACAAATGGACAACATATGTCTGCATTTTTCAACAACATATGTCAGCAACTTTCATTACCTTTGCTTAGATATTGCTATGGACTATCCATAAAATATTTTTGGTTAGGATGAGGGACTACTTTTTTTAGTCTTTTATGCGCAGACTTTGAAAGTTCCTTATAAGGGAATTTGACCTTGGAACACTCTTTATGGGGTTTTACAGACTGCCCCTTTAGGGGCGAGTCTATACTGGCCGTCCTTGCTCCGCAGTGTTGCCGCAGCAAGCAAACGAAGCGGAACCACTGTGCAGCAAGGAAGGAGCAAACAGAAGCGTTCCTTCCCTTTCTGCACCGGATTGAGGCCAGGACAGCTTCACCGGCAGCCCCTGTGGCCCCAATCCGGCTTTTCACAGCCCAAAGAGAAGTGGCAAATTGCCGCTTCTCTTTGGGCTAGAAAAGTGGTGTCCGTGGGGCTGCATGCTGCATGCCCCACGGACACCCCAGGAACCCTGAGGGAGCCCTGAGGGGAAAGGGGAGGCCCATTTCTCCTCAGGATCGTTCCCGTGGCACTCTGGGTGCCACGGGAACAAGCTGCTCCTCAGGAGGAACTCCCTTTCGGAGTTCCTGATTTCTCCAAAGAGCCCCAAAAGGGAACTCGCCCAGGCCTCCCTCTCTCCAGGGAGGCCTAGGGGGGAGCTCCATTTCAGGGCTCCTTGAGAAAATCTGTCCAGAAGGAGCCCTGAAACGGAGCTCCAGGTTTTCCCGGACCATGGAGAAGCGGAAAAATGCTGCTTACCCATCATCCGGGAAAGGGGTGTCCTTGGGGCTGCATGCGTCAAAGACACCCCAACAGTAGCAGCCATGGGAGAAAGGGAACTGCCTGGCCCCTTCCTCCTATGGCTTCATTCCTTGAGCGGGAACAAAGCGCTTAGGTGGTGCGCTCAGAAAAAAGGAGCTGCCTAGAGCAGCTCCTTTTTTGCTGTGCCACTTACAGGAAGCAGCGCCTTTACCGTGCCACTTCCTGGGCACCCTGTTTGGGTGCCCGGCAATGGCGACGCCATCATGGCAGCCCCCGTGTGAATGGGAGGCCGCCATGAGGGCGCCACCATGCTATGCTAGGATTAGGGAGTTATGGTTGCTGTGTGCTCCCTAACCCTAGAAACAGCCCCGGGACATCCCTTTGTGAACTTCTGTATCAGGCCTATAAAGACTCTTTTGGGGAAAGGCTTTTGAAGAAGCATTTTTAATGTGATTGCATAGCTATGAAATATTATATTGGATCCTTTTCAATTACTGCTTTATTATAAGATGCAATCATGTTTTTGAAATTTTGTGGCATGTTATTCTTTTAACTGATTGTTGTTAGCCAAAGTGAAATATTTTTGGCAGTATAAAATGCTATAAAAACAAGAATTATAACATATTAAAATGTCATTGTCAGACAAATCTATTTAAAACTTCATGTAATCTTTATCATTACATTTTTCTGTTTTATTGCAGAAAACCTTCTGAATGTGGAAATATTACCTTTACTATACCTTGGTAAGAAAATAATAATAATAAGTTTTATTTCTAGTCCACCCCTCTGAACAAAGCAATCAGGCTGGATTACAACAAAAGTTAAAAACGTAACAATTAAAATATTTCAGTCCATCCCCACCTCTCCCCTTAAAAAAGAATTAAATTAGCCATAGATTAAAAACATATACAATAAAAATGTGTGCAGTGGATCAGGACAAAGGATGCCTGAACAAGAATTCCTAACTCTAGATAGGAAGGAGCGTGAGGGAGGAGGCTGGGGAAGTCTTATAACCCTAGTATGTAGCCAGGGGTATTAGCCAGTTTCTGGGAAGGCCTGCCGGAAGAGATGCATCTTTAAAGCTTTTTTAAAGCCATCAATGGAAGTTATAAGGTGCATCTCATCTGGCAGGTCATTCCACAATTTGGGGGAAACAGCAGAAAAGGCCCTCTGGGAGGTCTGCACCAGCCTGGTCTTCTTGGGTTGTAGCAGGTTCCTCCCAGAGGACCGGAGTGTGCGGGGGGGGGGGGGCGTTCATACAGGAAGAAGCGGTCCCTAAGATAGGATGGACCTAAGCCATGTAGGGCTTTAAAGGTTAAAACCAACACCTTGTACTGTGCCCGGAAACTGACTGGCAGCCAATGGAGAGCCTTATGCACTGGTGTTATATGCTCTCTCCTGCATGTTCCTATAATGATTCTGGCTGCCATGTTCTGAACCAGTTGTAGTTTCCGGGTTAAGCACAAGGGTAGCCCCATGTAGAGTGTGTTGCAGTAGTTCAAACGTGAGGTTAACAGCGGGTGTACCACAGTTTCCAGGTCCCTCATCTCCAGGAAAGGGCACAGCTGGCGTATCGGCCGAAGCTGGTAACAGGCACTCCTGACCGTCGCATTCACCTGACTAGTCATGTGGAGTGATGAGTCAAGGAGTACCCCCAGACTGCGAACAGAGTCCTTCGAGAAAGTGCAGATGGAATGTGGCTGGCAATTTGTGTTTCTAGTGGTCATCTGACTCTGCTCTCAAAGCAACATGCTTCATGAGCACTACTGCATCTCTTCTCAAACAAATAGTTAGCACTGTTACCTTTCAGAGTGCTGATCAGTTGTGTTTGATTGCATATATATGTGTCAAAAATGCAAAGAGATAGACAGAACTCTCTCCCCTCCCCAATGAATACACATACATGGGACAAATTAAACTGGTGATTATCACTTTTTGAGTGATAGAATGTCACTCATCTTTTCTTCAATTGAGGTAAAAGCAACCAATGTCATGCAAACCTTCATGTATGTATCCACTGGCACTAAATGCAGAAGTTTGTTTTTCCTCTTATGCTTCCAGAGTCCATTCCGGAGAAAGTAGCTTGTTGTTGCTTGATAGCACAGATTTCATGCAGAACTCCAAATTATGTATATGCCCATAACTTTTTCAACAGAGTTTTATTTTAGTTTTTATTTTATTTTAAAATGAGTTTCATTTTGAAGTAAAGATTTCAAAGTGGAGAGATGATTTTCTTCAATTTTTTCATATTATTTTACAGTCCAAAATTGTTCCCCATTATGCTTATACTTATTGTAATGATCTTGGAGCAAAAAGCAAGAAGGCTGGAAAAAATTGAAAGCCCAATATTTCACAGGGAAAGTATTAAGAAGCCCTTCTCTCCTTTTCTAGCTCCCAGCACTGTCT
This sequence comes from Urosaurus nigricauda, assembly GCA_034509955.1. Lineage (NCBI taxonomy): Eukaryota > Metazoa > Chordata > Lepidosauria > Squamata > Phrynosomatidae > Urosaurus > Urosaurus nigricauda. The sequence continues at coordinate 320,436,372 of JAOEGL010000001.1, forward strand.
CCAGCTTAACACTGAAGCCTCAGTAGCTATATTTAATAGCACAAAAATATGATTGTTAAAAGTAATTGAGATATTCCTAATGGTTTAAATTATAAATTATATTTGCAGTGATTATATTAATATAGTATCGGAGGCCAGGTGATCTCTATGGTGTCATTGGGAGGCAGACCAATATCAAGGAATAATTTGGCTTATATACCTTTTAAAGTTGAACTGCTCTTTGTGGAACAAGCTCTAGAAAAGATGTTTGTCAAGAGTAAGAAGAAACAGTTCATGCCTACATTACAAAGAAAGAAAATGAATTTTAAAAATAATTAAAGGAGGCTATTTTTCTTTTTCTGGAGGAAGAGATGATAATAGCTAACGTTATTTCAGATACACGGTGATTTAGATTTCTTTTTCAATATGACTGCCTAGGACAGTATGGTCAACAGAGTAGGAGGAGTTGGAACAACCCCTAAGAGGTGTAAACCACAGTAGTGACAGGGAAAAGGAGCCAGTAGGTGAGAGGTAGCTGCCTTTTGGATATTTGTGGTCAGAAATAACTTCAAAATAAATGGCCAATCAGGTGGTAACTTATGATTCTAGGATTCTATATGCAGGTATGCACAGACAACATGACTGTCAGAGCACAGATATGCAATTAGGGAAGTCTACTTTTGCTTCTCCTGATAGCAGAGTCAAAAAAGTTGTTCAGAGGGGCCAAGGAACCTGAAATCTATTTTGATGGTTTGTCTGAAAGGGATTTTGACTGTTCAGGCAGATCACCTCAGCGGGAACAGAATACATCCTGGAGAACTGCCCCTGCATTCTGGGGTGTTTCAGCAATTGAAGAAATGGCTGGGACCATTTCAGATAGATTTATTTGTATCTGGTGAGAATGCCAGGCTAAAAAGAGTTTTATTCCATTGATGGAAGCAGAAATGCAGAAGCCTACTATGCTTTTGTGGGAGTAGCATCAATGCTTGTAGCTTTGTGTTAATTTTTGGAGAAGGGGGCTGTATTACTCACAGATACATTGATTATCAGTCACTTTAATCGGTGAGGCTCTGTGAGGAGGTCACTTCTTGCCCCCTCCCCTTTTTCCAGGGGTTGGGAACTTTTATGACTCTTTGTTCTCTCTTGCTCTCTCTGCCTTCAGCCAGCACAGATACACAAAGAAGGTTGTGCTTCTAAGATCTTTTTCCTCTCACTTACACTCATGAGAGCCAGCTATAGGGACTCATCTATAAGTATTGTTTTCTCTATTTATTAGTTATTCTTTCTAGAATCTAGATGTAACAATAAAATAAGTTTTATTTCACCTACCGATGTATTCTGTTTATTTACCAGGAGCTCAGGTCTAAGCCCTGTACTAAATACCTGTGAAGTACATGCTTACTGCTGCCGCTACTGAACTACATTTTTAACCAATCCATTTTACTAACATTTATTTATTTATTAATAAATAAATAAAATAAAAATCTTTGACAGCACTTTGGCCAAAGGGCTGAACCTATGCTTTCCCACCTATTCAAATTATGGAGAGGGTTATTCTCAAAACTCAGCAGAAGAAAGTAGCACCTCACTGGCCCAGGAGGAGTTTCTGCTTCCCTCCATTGGTACAGATGTCAGTAAGACTGCCATGGAAACTACCAGTATGTCCAGATCTGCTCAGTTAGGAACCAGTGCTTCATCACAGACTACACTGGTTAGGCAAATTGTTGTCTCTTTTGTGATAGAGAAAGGATGATTGTCTGGGCATATGGGTCAATGTCATTATTTAATCCTGACAACAAATTTCCATCACATTGCAAGGACTCACACTTACTGCTCTCAGGTCTTGCCTCATTTCACTTCTGGCAGCATTTGCTGCTACTTTTTAAGGAAAGGCGTCATGATTGACTGCCTCCGGTTTTGCAATTTCCAGCCTGGAGAAAGGCAATGCGAAATTTCCAATCCTGTGTTGTCTCTTGGTCAGCTTTCTGCGGGGTTCTTATAGGTGGGTGTAGTTTGTGATGAGAGAGGCAAGTGTTGTTCCATGTTAAAATTTTGAATATGAGAATTTTTTCTGTATGGGCTTTTTTCCTTGTGGGCATTTTTAGCTGTAGGCATTTTTTGGTGTGAGCAATTTTCCTTGTGGTTTCTCATGTGCATTTATTACAGCGGGCTTTGTTCTGTGAGCAATTTCCTTGTAGGCTTTTTTCATATCTGCTTTTTTCGTATAACCATCAGAGCTGGCAGTACTGTCTCTAAATCAAAATTTATGTAAGTTTGAGCAGGATAGGATGACTTTAATTACAGTTCCCTAATTTCTACCAAAATATATCATGAATGATTATTCTGCAATGCCTGGATGAGCAATCCCTCCCCAAAAGCATTCTATAGGTTGAGTCTCTGTATATATGCTATATTTAGTCATGTCAGGGCTAGATAATTAAACTGATAGGGAAGGAATGGAGTTGCAACAGAGCCAATAGAAAAAGAACGTAGATTCTTGCCTTGCAAGTTGGCACATGGGTTTAATCCATGAGTAGGTGACTTGCTCCCCCTATTATCCCAGAATGATCATTCACAATGAGTTCCAACTTTTCATTTTTACTCAATCCATCACCAGTTTTAAAGAGGCTTCAAGCAGAAAACTTCAGAGCTTTTTCAAACTAGAAAAATATGCAGAGAGCAGGAGGGGGGAGGGGGGAGAAGGGGAGGCAGCATCAACTGCTGGTCTTAAAGGGGTTTGGCTGGGATGAGCTCTCTCCCCATCATGACTCTCCATCCTAAGCAGGCAACAAAACCCCTCCTTTCCAGATAATAGGACTCCAATTGCTCACTCACCCATCCCACAGCTAAGCAGACAGAAGAAACTCCTTATGTTATCTCCTATCTCTCCTTCCCTCCTACCAGGGAACTGAGCTATTGCTGTAGTATCTAATAGTGGGTATTATACTAACAGACATGGTAGAATTACATTCCACAAAGCATGTTCTGATAGGTAAAATATAGAGAAACACAATCAGATAAAAGTCTTGATCAGCAAGGTCTAGGCTTGGGTTAGGATGACACAGACCTTCAAAGACCTTCAGAGAACATACAGACAGGAATGCAGAACCTTTGGTACTCTAGATACAAAGAGATGTTGGGGACTGCATCAAAAGGTAGTCCTTTGAAACTGATAAGTCAGGTAAACCATGACACCTCATCTGGAAGACCTGATGAAGCGAACAAAATTTGGTTATCTCAGTTCTCCTCTTTGCTAGAGAAAGAGTCATTCAACACAACAATATTAGGAAACATTTCATCAAGTTATCTTTTTGTGCTGCTTAAAGGAGAAATAAGATTATAACATAGTCTCTTGCCATTTTTCTTTTTGGTGCTTTCCTTGTCTGATCCTTATTTTAAGAATCTCTCTAGTCCATTGAACCTAAAGTGATTAGGTAAAGACTCAGGACTCTACATAGAGCTGGTTCATTCACTACCTTCTCCAGTATTCCCAATATCTATGCTGAATATATCCTGAAAAACTGATGAAATTTATCATGATCAGGAGTCTTCTCATAACTTTCATTTATAATCTGGTTTTCCACACTACAAGAACCAGACCTGTTAGTAATTGGCTATATTTACAGGTAAAATCCACTTCTGCCTTGGTCCTGTTTCTGGCTTCATTCTTGTGGAACATGCCTTCATGAGCTCATCCTGGATTTCCACTTCTACTCCTTCCTTCTAGAGCAGGGGTGGGCAGAAACACTCTGGTGTTGGACAATGGTGAGGGATACTGGGAATTGCAGTCCAACACTTTGATCACCCTGTTCTAGACAATGAGCTGCTGCTTAATTCTGAAGTGGTTACATTATATTTAGTGCTGAGGAAAAGATATAATGAGATGCTGAACAGTCTATTGAAATACTTACCATAAGAAGCCACATCAGTTTGGCCTCATAATAATGTTAATAACAATTGAGAATTCATTTTGTCTTCCATTAGGAGCTCTCTGAGAAATGAAGAAAAAGATTTGGTAAGAATTACACATTTTATTCTAATAAACTATAGATATACAAACAAAAGACAGAAAAAACACAGATATATTAATCCACTTTTTCCATAGGAAATAAATTATGACGTTGAAGAATATGGTTGCCCCATAGAGGTTGATTATCGCACTATGTTTCGGCCTACAGTTCTTTTGTAAGTAAACCTGAAACACTGTGGATACTCAGAAAAAGCCATCTTTCTGCATCATTCTCCCTGAGCTTCTTGTATGATATTATGGAGGTACTAACAGTTACAGGCCCGAAACCGGGTTTGGGAATACAACTTCCAGTCCTAGATGGAGTCACACTCTCCTCGAAGGACTCTGTTTGCAGTCTGGGGGTACTTCTGGACTTGTCACTTCACATGACTAGTCAAGTGAATGCGATGGTCAAGAGTGCCTGTTATCAGCTTCGGCTGATATGCCAGCTGAGCCCTTTCCTGGACACGAAGGACCTGGAATCTGTGGTACATGCTTTGGTAACCTCACGCTTGGACTAATGCGCTCTACATGGGGCTACCCTTGTGCTTAACCCAGAAACTTCAGTTGGTTCAAAATATGGCAGCCAGGCTTGTCACCGGAACATCCAGGAGAGAGCACATAACACCTGTGCTCAAGTCTCTCCACTGGCTGCTGATGTTTCTGGGTGCAGTACAAGGTGTTAGTTTTAACCTTTAAAGCCCTACATGGCTTGAGTCCATCTTATCTCAGGGACTGCCTCTCCCCGTATAACCCCCCCCCCGAACACTGGGAGGAACCTGCTACAGCCTATGAAAACTACGTTGTCACAGACTTCCCAGAGGGCCTTCTCTGCTAGCGCTCCCAGGCTATGGAATGGCCTGCCGGATAAGATGTGTCATAATACGTCTAAGAAAAAATTATGCATTCCACTTCCAGTATGTGTCTTCAAAATTCAATATTTGCTTCTTGTTTGCACAGTGAGAATGGAAGTGCTTGATTCCCAGCACAGAAGTTGTGGATGTGAAGAAAACATTTAATTCTTCCTCCATGTACTGCTTTTTGCTCTAATGGAAGCATGGATTTGTAAAAATATAGCAGGCCCAAATACTTTAAAGACACCAGATCCTGTCTGATCTTGGAAGCTAAGCAGGGTCAGCCTTCATTATTACTCGGATGGGAAACCACCAACTAATACCAGGTGCTGTAGGATGTATTTCAAAGGAAGGAACTGGCAAAACCACTTCTTTGTTTTGCCTAAGAAAACCCTATGAAATTCATGGCGTCAACAGGAGACTTGAATGCATGCATGGGCACAAAAGAGAAAGAGAGGCATCTTTACATCTCTCCCTTCTCACTTAGAAATTCTACATTTTAATCAGCAAAAGAGAAGTGACATTCAAATTCTGAAGACATTGTTTGACAAACCATAAACAGAATAAGACCCTGAGTATATTTTTACACTTTCTGAGAAGATGTGATACTTCCTTTCTGTTGTTTTCAGATATATGGGTGAGAGGCTTCTGGGTACTGTTGAGGCAAACTACATACTGTGGGAAGTAAATGACAGGATTGATTTCAAGTACAACTCAACTATGGAACAGGTATTTTATTTTATTTGTTATAATCCTATATTGTTGGTTTTAGTATGGGAACAAGATATTATAAATTCCATGAAAATTGATGCTTGAATCTATGTTCTTTCACAGAGGTAGAAACCCTTTATAGTACTGGCAAAAAACCCTTATTTAAGATAATGGATCTTCTATCTAGGTGTTTATTCATGTTGTGACCAATCTTATTAGCACTTCTGTTTCAGGGACTTCATATTTCATGAACACTCAAATGCAATTGAATGGGAAATAATATCACCAAATTAGTGTTCTTCTTTGTGGTCTCTGTGAATCACACCATTGAGTATTCCTGCACCTGCGCAGAGCATATTCAGAACCTTCTGGAATCTCTAGGCAGATTTTTGATGGTAACTCCACCCACCTCTTATTACACCCAAACATTCCCACTCATTTACCTCAGTTCCTTTTCATCTGCCATGTTAGCAGCATTGAGGAACCTTGTCTCTTGTCTTTGCTTTCACTTTTATCTTCCTGTTGGTATTTTGACTTATGGATTGTTTTAGAATATTCTACTGTGTTTTCTTCTGTTAAAGAAAATGCTTCGGCCTGACTTTGAATGTTTGACAATGTTTATGTTGACTCTGACCATCTCATTTAAGCAGTGTACTGAGTGTGGGGCTAAACTCCTTAGTCGGAATGGCCATTCCCATTGCCTCCTTTGTTTAGGAGCAGAGCACAGTGTAAACACTTGTGTCCATTGTAAGGTGTTTACAGAGTACTCAGGTACAAAAGAAGATGGAGTCAAGGTTGAAGGCTCTCCTATATGAAAAGGCTTTGAAACCTTTGGTGCCTCCATTGGCTACTGTTTCCACCCCTCTAAAATCTGCACCTGAGGGATTTGCCCAGCAATAAAACTGAGTTCGGAGGTGGTAAGCCTCCCCAAATCCAGGAAATCCTTTCAACCATGTTGATAACAATAAGTCGTCAGAGTGACCTCCTCAATCGAAGCATTGTTCAAGACTACAGAACGGAAGAGAACGGTATCAACCATTGACATCGACGTGGTGACTAGGAAAGAGTCTACTGCTCTTTCTCTAAAGATGATATCCATCCAAATTCAGGTCGTTATCTCCTGATTGAGCTTTTGGGTTCTCACCATTCTGGTGAACCCAAGAAAAAAAAAAGAAAAAGCATTCTAAATACTCCTCTGAGGAGAATTCTTGACCTAAGAGGCAGAAGGTGTCTTTGGTTCAGTTTATCTGACACTAGAAAGACAAGAATCTATATTGGCCCTGAAACTATTGTCTCCAGTTGTGTTGTTGCAGTTTGTAGAGGTTTAGGTTGGTTAAGCTTTGGAAGGTGGAATTGTTGACTCTTCTGCGTTGTTGAACTCTCCATGTTCCTGATCACAGATTCCTTCACCAGTAGCATCAGGGGTAGTTCCTTCACCTAGGACCCCACCAAAAATCACTTCCTCACCTCAAAGAATATTGCACCATTTTCTATTGCATCTTCTTCAAGATCCCCTTCACCTTATTACTGAAGGAGATCTTTGAGGCATGAACCCAAATCCCATTGTCGGGTTCAAGATGTCTCTCAACACCGTCATTGTTCTGACTCCCATTCTAGATATTCTCCAATCAGATTTTGGGAACTGATGGAGTTGGTTTATGATTGAGAGATGGAACAGTACCTTTTATCTTCCTTACAGGCCTTTGAGATTCCTTACCATCATTATATTTACAATCTTCGACGTTGTGCTGTTACATCTCCAACTAGGTTGGTTGTTCTCCAGTCTGCTCCAGTTTCTCAAACCTGATGGCTTGCATCCCCTATGAAGTCGACATGGCCATCCAGCCCTTGGGCACAACCTCTGCCTGTTCTTCCTCATCGACAGTCTCTTCTGTATAAACCTTTGTCTGCACTGCCTCATTGTTTGGTTTCACACCAGTCAGACGTGGTCTCAGTTGGATCAGTTTCCACTTCTTTGGATCCGTTGAGGGACAAATTCCCCTCACATGCTCTGGTGGTCCACAAGTCATCTTCTCCAGCTGATTATGTACAGTCTTTCTCTGAAAAGGTCATCCATGTGGCATATGCTCTGAACATTCAAATCATTCATCATGATGCTGATCCCTTGGATCATATATGTGAAAAGATTCAAACCTGGGGATCCATTCTTGCTTTGATTCCATTTTTCTTTCTGTGTGAAAGAGTGCTCAAAGTTCATGGACAACACAGTCTACTATCCTGTCCACACCTAAAAAGATTGACAATCTGTATAGGATCACGCCTTTAGATTCAACCTGGTTGTTCAAGCACCCCAAGCCAAATTCTGCCATTTTAGGGCTTCACAACCCAAACCAACCCCTTATACTTCTTTGAGTCCAACTGATAAAGAGGGATGGAAGCTTGAGGTGATGTCAAAAAGATTTTGTTCAGCAACTGCTTTGAGCCTCTCTGTGGCAAACTATGCATGTATGGTGGCCTACCACACCAACAAAATCTGTGGGAACAAGTTTTATCCTTGTTGAACTAATTACTAGATGAAGAAAGGAAGTTGGCAAATGCTTTGCAAACTGAAGCACATGTCCATTACATATGAAAAAAGTTTCTTCTCTATATTTACCTTTCCAGCAAATATTTGAGATAATGAAGATGAAAGACAGGTTGCTTACATATAACTGAAGTTCTTTGATGGGTCATTTCTGCATTCAAACAACTTTCCTCCCCCTTCCATCATCAGACAAATTCCTAACTGAAGAGAATGGAGGCTGAGTCTGTGTAATAAATGAGCGAGGGCGGCACTATCACCAAAAGAAGATGAGCCATCCATCCAGTCCATCTGCCTTGGTCCAGGCATCAGAGGGAGAGAAGAGCTGCTGGACCTGATCACCTTCCCCACCACCTTTCCCTTCTGTGTTGTGTCTTCTTAGATTGTAAGCCTGAGGGCAGGGAAAAATAATACTTGTAAACCGCTCTGATAGCCTTTAGGGCTGAAGGGCAGGGCATAAATAAATAAATAAATAAATAAATAGCCTCAGCTATCTAGAAGGTTCTGAAGGATGCTTCTGACACAGACACTGACCCATATATTTGTGAATGCACAGATGACAATGTAAAAAGAACATCAGTTGCACATAAGCAACTTGTATTCCTTCGTTTCTTAGCACAGTTTAGTTGCAGCTGAAGGCCACTCCCAATCAGTAGCAGTCTAACTTTGTAAGCAGCCCACATTAATCTACCAGTCTGAGCATCAGCATTATGTCTCTATCTGGTTCAAAGGCCCCTACTTACTTTTTAAGTCTGATAGGTCAATGGATTCCATCAGATGTTAAAAAAAAAAAATCTGGTCTGCCCATCAGTAAATAACTGAGTGCATTGAAAATATACCCTGAGCAACATTAGTTCTTTTTCATGGTATCTGAATCACGCAATTGGGTTTTCTTGTGCCTGCACTGTGCATCTTTAGAACCTTCTAGAGCTTTTATAAATGTTTTGGCAGTACCCTGCCCTGCCTTCTGGTCAAAGGCAACCCCTGCTCCATAGATTTTAGAGACAGGAAGGCAAACCATGGAGGACAGACAGGGAAAAATAACAAAACTAAAAGGAGACCAAAAAAAAAAAAAAAAAAAACCCAGTCAAATGAAAAAGACACTGGCATGGACAGACAAACTTACTTAAAAACAAGATCAAATCATGCCACATCCCAACCAGATTACCATGTCTGAGAGGAGAATTTTAAAAAGATACTTCTGTCCTCCAGTGAGATTGAAGCTGAGGACTTACAGTTTGGTTGCAATAGAGATGAATGCTGATATAACTAAGGGTAAGGAGATCAGGCAGATGCCAGGCCTACACCCTGTGAATATGTATTTCATTTTAATGCTGCCTTTCTCCCAAAAAAGGGACCCAAGACAGCTCACAATACAAAAGCACATCAAATACTAATGTAAATAACAGCAAAGTAGCAAAGAAATAGAAAATGAATGAAATATATGCAAAAAAGGTGAAGCATACCTGGTAACTATGACAGGACACATAAATTACAGAGGTTTTATTTTATGCATACTTTACTTTGTTTATTCATTTTCTTTGAACAGGTTCGATGTCTAACTACTGCACAGAACTGGAATCTAATGATCGGAAATAATACCAAAACATCTTTCCTCACACCTGAAGAAATAGATTTACTTTGGGGACCACATGTAAGAAATAATATAATATAAAAATGCATTTTTAAATAGTTTCAGTGTTGGACTAGGACTGTGGGAGGCCAAGATTTGAATCCCCACGCAGCAGTGGAAATCCACTGGGTGATCTGGGGCAAGTCACACTCTGAACCTTATTTGAAGGCAGTGGCAAACCTAAAAAAATCTTGCCAAGACGACAAGTGACAAGACACACATAAGGGAACTGAAATGGGCTATTTTTTATTGAAGTTGTTGGATTTATAAAAGTCAAAACGGAGTTTGCATGGGGAGTGGACAGGAAATGTCAAGAAGCAGCATGAAATGATGTGATAAACTGGCACAGATCACCAGTCTCGATGAGCCCAAGGACTTCTAGATTTACCCAATAATGTGGCCAGAATCCTCAGATAATCAAAGAATTAAAAATAAAGGTAAAGGTTTACTCATTGACATGATTGTCAAGTCATGTTTGAGCATAGAGGGCAGTGCACATCTCTGTTACTAAGCCAAGGGAGCCAGTATTGTCAAACATGACTTCCGTGATCAGCATGCTTGCATGGAATGCTGTTACCTTCCTGCTAAAGAGGTACCTATTTATCTACTTGCACTTTTGCATTCTTTTGAACTGCTAGGTTGGCAGAAGCTGGGACTAGTGACAGGAGCTTACTCCATCACACAGCGCTTGCTTGTCAAACTGCCAAACTTTCTATCATCAGAGTCTTTACTTCTGAGCCACTACGTCTCTGACTATAGCATGACACAGAATAAAAAAATTTGGAAGTGCTAAAACCTTTTGTGACAGCATGCTGCTGATATACAGATATACATTTTATTACAAATTATATATTATGTTCTAGAGTTATGCAACTTATTTCATCTTTGGAAATAAACATATTTCAATTTAGGAGCCATATTCAAATAACAGAGTTTTTGTTGTTTTTCATAAATAAAATATTTTTAGTTCTATATTTGTGCATGCACATTATATAGAATCATAGAGTTTGAAGAGACTGCAAGAGCCATCCAATCCAAATCTCTGCCATGCTGGAACTCAAATCAAAGCATCCCCAACAGATGGGCACCTGTTTAAAGACCTCCAAAGAAGGAGACTCCACCAAACTGAGGGAGTGTGTTCCACTGTCAAACAGCTCTTACTGTCAGGAAGTTTCTCCTAATGTTTAGGTGGAATCTTTTTTCCTCTAGCTTGCATCCATTGTTCCAGGTTCTGTTCTCTGAAGCAGCAGAAAACCAGCTTGCTCCATCCCCAATACTTAAATAGGGTTATCATATCGCCTCTTAACCTTCTCTTCTCCTGTCTAAACATACCCAGCTCCCTATGGATTTTATCACACGATGGGAATTGGAAGTATAAGCCAATGGCAATCTGAACCAATCATTGGGTTTCGCATTATTGCGTGAAAGCTGATCACACACATTTTCGGGCAATGGGAAGTCCTTCCGAATGCAATCATGGGGTTTTACGTTATTGCGTGAGAAACTATCACACGCAATTTCGGGCACTGGGAGGCAATTTCGGGCAGTTCTGAACGCAATGCGGCATCAATATTCAATCACGTAAATTTGCTGAACTAGCGAATTCACTCAATTCCAAACTGGCCCCACTTTCATTTCTTTTGAAATTGAGGGAAATTCCTCCCGTGTGATAACGTCCTATGTTTCTCCTCATAGGGCATGGTTTCCAGATCCTTCACCATTTTCATTGCCCTCCTCTGAATAGGTTCCAGCTTCTCAACATATTTTTTGAACTGTGGTGCCCAGACCTGGACACAGTATTCCAAGTGAGGCCCAACCAAAGCAGAATAGAGTGGAACTATTACTTCCCTTGATCTAGACATTATACTTCTACTGATGCAGCCTAGATTTGCCTTTTCAGTTGCTGCATCACACTGTTGACTCATGTTTAACTTATGGTCTCCTAGGACTCCTAGATCCTTTTCACATGTAGTCTTGCTAAGCCAGGTATCCCCTATCCTATATCCTATTTCATTTTTTCTGCCTAACAGCAGTACCTTACATTTCTCCCTGTTGAAGTTAATTTTGTTAGTTTTGGCCCACCTTTCTAATCTATTTAGGTCATTTTGAATTTTGATCCTCTCCTCTGAGGTATTAGCTGCTTCCAGTGGCATTCGCACACCGGGTGTCACCTGCTGTGAGGGACAGGACTTTAGGGGCAGGACTTATGGTTGATTTTTCAAAACATCCATTATCTTGCCAGCCCTGTGAGCAGGTGCATTGTCCTGCAAAAAGAGAATACCTTTCTGCAGCTTCCCTTGGCATTTTCCATTCAAAGCCTCTTTTAATCAACACTGCAAGTTAGAATAGTTTTTGCATTAACTGTTTGGCTCTTCTGAAGATAGACAATTGTGACCATGATCTTTCCTGTTGACCTCTTAGTCTTGAATTTTTTCAGCTGAGGAGAAACCAAGCACCATCACTGAAAAGATTGTTGTTTGTTCCTCAAATCATAGTGATGTAACCATGTTTCATCAGCAGTACAAGTTGTTTAAAATATTATCACTAGATCACTCAAAATGCTCAAATTTTCAAATCACTCAATTGCTTTAGCTTAGTTCACTGAGGCCTCAAACAGATGGGGCAAAGGGAGCAGCCAGAGGCCCCTCCTGTCCCAATCACTGCGGGACCACAGCAACTGTATGGACCAGTCCTGATACAGGCCACCACCACAATCCTGAACCATCTGCTGAAAGGGAGCAGTTTTTGTCCATCCCTTCTTGGCCTTGCTTTTCTGGGTTGGGCCAGGCTCAGCGTGGCTTCCAGCTGCATTTGAGGTGTGCATCATGTAAATGCCATGTCCCCAGTGTGGCCTGACAACAGCCCTTTTGACCTATCTGTTTTGAGCCTGAGCTACTAAAATCAGCTCATGGACATGTTCATCAATTTCAGGAGCTGACACTGTTGAAGGTTTCCCAGATCTTGCTGCATCTTCAGTTTCAAAATCTCCAAGCATAAAGTTGGCACACTACCTCTTGGCAGTTGAGTATGACAGGCACTTGTCACTCAGTGTTTTCATCATACACTCATGGATTTCCTTTGGAGTTTTCTTCTGCAGGAAGATGTGGAGTTCAGCACTTGAAAATTCTACACTTTTCATTGACATGCAATTTCATGTCAATGAAAAACATGAGTCAACAGTGTGATGCAGTAGCTAAAAAGGCCAATGCAATTTTAGGCTGCATCAATAGAAGTATAGTGTCTCGATCAAGGGAAGTAATAGTGCCACTCTATTCTGCTTTGGTCAGGCCCCACTTGGAATACTGTGTCCAGTTCCACAATTCAATTCCACTCTATTCTGCTTTGGTCAGGCCCCACTTGGAATACTGTGTCCACAATTCAAAAAGGATGTAGAGAAACTGGGACGTGTCCAAAGGAGGGCGACTAAAATGGTGAAGGGTCTGGAAACCATGCCCTACGATGAACGACTTAGGGAGCTGGGAATGTTTAGCCTGGAGAAGAGAATGTTAAGAGGTGATATGATAGCCCTGTTGAAATACTTGAAGGGATGTCACATTGAGGAGGGGGCAAGCTTGTTTTCTGCTGCTCCAGAGAACCGGACCCGGAACAATGGATGCAAGCTCCAGGAGAAGAGATTCCACCTCAACATTAGGAGGAACCTCCTGACAGTAAGGGCTGTTCAACAGTGGAACACACGCCCTAGGAGTGTAGTGGAGTCTAATTCCTTAGAGGTATTTAAGCAGAGGCTGGATGGCCATCTGTCAGGGATGCTTTGATGGAGAGTTCCTGCATGGCAGGGAGTTGGACTGGATGGCCCTTGTGGTCTCTTCCAACTCTGTGATTCTATGCTTCTATGATCTAAAAAAATAATCAGAAATTAGAGCTACAGCCTTCTTAATTGGAAATGTACAATACAAAGAAAACTCTTTCAGACTACTGTAACAAAATTACACTCAGATTTTGGGAAGCCAAGAACTTTTCAGCACTCCATTGTACAAAAAAGCAATAATAAAAAGAAACCTCCTCAACAAGTTGCTGTTATTTGCCCTCAAGTCATGACTTCCTTGATTGAATCAATTACCTTCAGTGTGGTCTTCCTCGTTTCCTACTGCCTTCCATTTTAACAAGCAGAATTGTCTTTACCAGTGACACATCATCTCATGATATGTTCAAAGTACAACAGCCTCATCTTAGTCATCTTCTCTTCCAGTGATAATTCATGCTTGATGCATTCATCTGTCTCTTTAGCAGTCTTCTCCAGCAGCACATTTCAACAGAGTTAATTTTCTTCCTGGCAGTTTTCTTCGCAGACCAGTTTTCACAACCATAAATGGAAACTGGAAATATTGTCGTCTGGATGGTACACACTTCAGGATCTTATTCAGTTCTTTCATGGTGAACTTTCCAACTCTTAGTCTTCTTCTGATTTCTTGATGACAGTTTCTGTTTTGTTTAATAACTGAGCCAATATATAGGAAATCTTTAATTATTTCAATGTCTCTATTACCCACTTTAAAATTATGCAAATCATATGATGATTTTTTGTACTTTCTTCCTTAATGTTCATCAGTAATTGTTTCAAGTCTTTATTATTATCTACAAGTAATATGGTATCATCTGCATATCTTAATTGTTGCTGTTCCTCTAGTTTTCATGCCTGATTCCTTCAAGTCTAATCCCTTCAAGTCTAATCATGCTTTCCATATGATATGTTTAGCATATAAATTAAATGGATGGGATAATAAAATCCAGCCTTGTGTGATCCCTCTTCCAAGGGGAAACATTCTGTATCTCCATATAGTTTAGGCATTGGGATAATCAAATGTTGCAGCATAACAATTTCTTTTAAAGCAAGTCATAGTTTTTTATTATTGCTATAATCTATAATGTACAAGCCAATTTTTCTAACATTCTTCCATGTGCTCCATTACCCAACATAGGCTTACAGTATGATCCCTACAGTGTCTCTTCCTGTTCTAAACCAGCTTGGACAATGGCATCTCTCTCTCTATATATATATGGTAAACATCTTTGGTGTAAAATATTGAGTACCACTTTACTTACTTGGGAGTGCAGTCTGATGGTTATCCCATTTCTTGAGTATTGGAATTTATAATGAATGTTTCCAGTGCATTGGTCACTGCTTTGTTTTATATATTTGTTGACAGATTTTTGTTATGTTTTTTCTTGTCTCTGTAGCTTGAACAACTCTATTGGTATGCCATTTGTCCTGATGATTTATTTCTTGGAAGTGCTTTGAGAACAGCTTCCAATTTGCTTTCTAATATTGTGTGTTTATTGTCAAAAGGTTCTTCCTCACAGAAATTGTCCTGCTCTTAACTCTAAACAGGAATTCAGAGAGCCAGAGTCAGATTCCAAGAAACCAGGGGGCATCTAGTATCCAATTTAAGGTTGAAAGAGCCATAAATCAGAAATGGAGTCCTAGGTAGCAAAGTCGTTATAATCCAAGAGCCAAAAATCCAGTAAATACACAAAAGAGAGCTGAGCCATCAAGAGTAGAACTGAAGGTGCTTTCAGTGACTAGACTGGGGGAAGCAACCTCCTTATAAAGACTCAGCCAATGCCCTGATTCCCAGCAGTATTTAGGGAGCATGTTCCAAAGCTGCGCTCTTCCTGATGCCTTGCTCACAGCTTTTGCTCCATCCGCAGGTGACAATCTGAGCCAGACACTGAAACCTCTACCTTTCTCAGAAACTGTGGGGGTGGGAGGTATCTTTCCAACTCCTCTTCCTGCTCTGAAGCCAACCCAGCCTGCTAAACCAAAGGTGGACTCAGCTGGCTATCAGGTGTTGCTGAGACTCCTTCATCTGTATGTCTGTTTTGTCTTCTGAGGAAGATGAACTCTCAAGGGAGAGTGGGATGACAGGAATCTGTCATACTCTTTCATTTAATTGATACATTTCTTCCATGTATTCATTCCAGTATCTGTTTATGTTTTCTAGATCATATAATATCATATAGTATTCTGACTCCTGGTTTAAATTATTTTTGATTTCTTGGTTTTTGTGGAAAAGGTCTCTTGTTCTATCTTTTTGATGTCTTCTTTAGTTTCTTTGCATTGATTATTCTAGTAGTTCTTTTGTACCTGTGCATAAATCATCTAACAGCAGCGTTCAGGATTCTGACCCTATTTCGGATTCCTTTTACTTTTTCTTTTCTCCCTTAACCATTTGAAGATCTGTAATTCAGAGTAATCCAATTAGCCTTTTCTTTCTTTTTGTCTGTAGACAGTATCTCTTTGCATTCTTCCCTGACAATGGAGTTTATCACATCGGAGGAATTTCTCTCAATTTCAAATGGAGCCAATTCGCAATTATGTGAATTCGCTAGTTCAGCCAATTTACGTGAATTCTGATTGCATTCAGAATGCGTTCAGAATGACTTCCCATTGCCCAAAAATGACTTCCCATTGCCCAAAATTGTGTGAGATACTCTAATACGCAATAACATAAAACCCATGATTGCATTTGGAATGACTTCCCATTGCCCGAAATTGCCTGAGATACACTCAGACGCAATAACATGAAGCCCCATGATTGCGTTTGGATTGTGATTGGATTATACTTCCAATTTCCATCGTCTGATAAACTCCAGTGTCCCTCTTTTCAGTCCAGTATTTTTCTGGCTCCTAGACTAATAGGAAAAATCTGTTCTTTTCATGGTCTTTACATTCTACAGATCCCTGGAATCCATAGGATACAGTCATGGCAGTTAAAGTGGTTCAAACTGCTTTAAATCTGCAGTGCAAATACACACAGCAATGTTATTTAGACTGAATTATGGCACTATGGTTTATAAATTATATGCACAGTCTGAAGATAAAATGAGGAATTATGGCATCAACCTATCAACAGGTTCCTATAGTCCCTCATCTAGGGAAAACCACAGCACATAAGATTTGCTGAGAGCCAAATTAGCTCCCTGCCACCATTCAGTTTTAATCCTAGCACACACTTTCAAAACGACAGACCCAGGTGCTTTTATTGTCCAGGGGCCTACTGGCTTTGGCAGTATAGTTAAGCTATCAGCAGAGGTGAAGATGACAGCAAGGGGTGGGGGAGGGTGTTCCCATTAGCAGTCAAGGGCAGGGGAGAACCAGTGGCAATGATGACAGGAAAAGGAGTCTATCAGCTCCAAAATGCTTTTCTCCTGGCTTCCGGGCAAGGGGATCCATGTAAGCAAGGCAGTACAGGAGGGGAGTATACGCTAGGCCATCATCCAAGCCACCCCTTTCCATACTGCTTTGGGTCTGATGATTACCTCTTCCACAGAAGCTAGGCATTCAAATAATAGGTTGGAGCTAGGGGTTTCTTTCTCTTATTGCCATTTCACACCCTCCTGCTCCCTTTTGTGCAAGCATAGAAAAAGAGTGGAAGTGCTCTTGTAATAGATCATTGTGCATGTCTCTAATTTAGGGGAGTGTGTAAAAGGTCATTAAGATCAGCCACCCACTTTTCATTGACATTGACCCATGTTGCTCATGTAATCATATTTACTTACTAACATTAAGTGCAGTATGGGGTGTTCCTCCTGAAGCAGATTCCTGTTTGACACATGCACTTGATGGATTTGTTGTCTTTTTTAAATTAAATCCTATATTTCTTTGTTGGTTTTCCTGGCTATGTGGCCATGTTCTAAAAGAGTTTCTTTCTGATGTTTCACCAGCATCTGTTGCTGGCATCTTCAGAGAAATCCTATATTATCTCAGTCACTATATCAATATAGTTAGCATTCTCTGTACATTACTCCACAGCTAAGTGTACTCATTTCTTCTGCAAACTTCTTCTTGGGAAGAGAAACTTTGTTCATTTTTCTCTATGATTTGTTTAAACTAATCATGTAAACTAATAAACTTAAAATAAAATGTAGAGTTTGAGTTTACAGATTTACTCCTGAGTGGTCATGTTACTCCACACTAGTTTTAAAGAATTTGGGGTTTAGGAGTGATATGAGTTGATCTGGGTTTCCTTCAGACCACATTAAAGCTTAAATTATTCCCAGCCCTGTAGTACTCAAGTCACATGGAGGCATAAGGTGTCTACCTCTTACCTGTGTTGATAGTCATCTTAACTATTGTAGCCAAATGGCTATTACAGGCATTTATTTATTTCATTTTTATGAACCCTTTCTCCCAGAAAGCGACACAAGGTGGCTCACAAGATGAAAACTCTTTAAAAATTTTACAACAAAAAATTAAAACCAAGTAAAATAATCCAGTTAAAACAGTATAAAATTAACATAAAAACATACAAAAGTGAAAAACATAACTAAAACACATATCCCATATAAAAGCCACCCTGTCATGATTTTTCAAAGCCTGCCTAAAAAGAAATGATTTTGCTTGCTGGGAAAAGGAAAGCAGGGCGGAGGCCAGCCACGGAAGGGATTTGCAGAGGATGGGAGCAGCTACCGAGAAGGCCCTCTCTTGTGTTCTCACCAAGCAAGGCTGCAATGATAGTGGGACCGAGTGAAAGCCTTCCCCAGAAGATCTTGGCTCTAGCAGGTTCATATGGTCGTAATTTGCCAGATTATGCTATGATTCTTTAATTCTCTAATTTTATTGAATTAATTTGAATGATGTAGCCTAGTTTTATTGTTTTAGTATTTTATTGATTATAATCTGTATCTGTACTGTGTCATTTTTTATTGATGTAATCCCGCCTTGATCCGTGGGAGAGGCGGGAAATATAAAGATAAACAAACCATTATTATTATTATTATTATTAAACCAAAACAGTCAAAGGAAGAGATTTGTGGATTTTCATATTTATTTATTACATCCACATCCCACCTTTCTTCAAGAACTGGGATATAAGAGAACCCATAATATGATTTTTTTTAAATACAGTTAAATACACAACTAAATAATATTATTAAAAGAGACGCAAGCAAGTTATAATACTAAAATGCAGTTGAATCAAAACTTTGCTAAAGCACATCCATTCAAATGGTGGTCTTTGTAGTAGTAATACAGAAATAATAAAAATCAAGAATTATACAGCCAACCCCCTACACATGCATCCTGTATTTGCAATCAGTCATTTGCCAAGATCCACATGAATGGAGAGCCCTATGTGTTTCAGTGGAAGGGCAACAAGGAAGGGACCACCCCAGCTTCCCTTCCACAGCCTGGGACCAACTCTCTTGTGTCTCCATTATACAACTGACCCTTCTAATTTGCGGACTTGGAGTCTGTGGTCTTGCTTTTTGGGATGACAAGGCGGGGAGGAATTAAAATGGCACACAGGGGAGCGCATGCCCATCCTAATCAATGGGCTTTGAACATATGCGAATTTTTATTTGCACGGGGGGTCCAGAATGGATCACCTGCAAAAATGGAGGGACGACTGTATATATGCTTTTGCAGGCAGCAGGCCAAAGAAAAGGGTCTCCCTAACAGATCATAAAGCCCAAGCAGGCCTGTATGGGAATATACAATCCTTCAGCTAGCCTCTATCCAAACTGAGCCAGTCTTTCAAACTGTGCTCCAAAGCATATGAACCACACTAAGCACCCTTGTAATACAAGCACTGTTTCTGATTAAATGTTTCTCCATGCAGTTCTGTCATCAAATAGGAAATCAGCAGTTTCTTTTTAATAATAATAATAATAATAATAATAATAATTTGTTTATTTATTTATTTATTTGTATCCTGCCTCTCCCTTTTGAGGATTGAGGTGGGTAACAGCAAGAATTAAAACAGTAAATATACTCTAAAACAGTTGCTTTAGAGTACATGTGTTTCCAGAGGGGATGAATAACCATATCTTTCCTTTCAGAATTACAAGTCTTGTTTTATTACATTTGTTGAAGATCTAAGAAACTTAGATGAACCATATGAGATCTTAAACCACTCTGGCATCAACGCAATTACTTGGCCCCAGTATTACACTGGTATCTATATGTTCAGGTTGAAGATAGTGGACCCAAACTTCAGGTTAACTTTAATATTTTCTTTCTTATTTAAATTTGGTGAATACTATTTATAGGCTAAAGTCTAGGTTATTCTAATGTATTTTATTTGGGATTCTTCCACACTAAGGCTGCATCCGCACTGCAGAAATAATCCAGTTTGACACCATTTTAACTGTCATGACTCAATGCTGTGGAGTTCTGTGAATTGTAGTTTTGTGGGACAGAATTCTCAGAATTCCATAGGATGGATTCAGGACAGTTAGGGCTGAAACAAACCGGCAAAAAAAGATGGCTTCCTGGCAGCTTGGGGGCGTGGCATATGCATGACGCATTCCCCTAAACCAGCAGGAAGCCACAGTGAAGCCACCTGGCTGTTTACACAGCAGCATCTTTGGCAGTGTGGCTTTTAGGCACTGCATGCTGTAGGAGCACCGCAAAGCAGCGGCAGTGGTGGAAAAGCCAGATTTTTTCTGGCTCAAAAAGGAGCAGCTTTCTGTTGCTTCTTTTTGAGCCAGCAAAACACTGGATTGGGGGCATGGCATGCAGTTGCTGCAGCCCCAACCCAGTGCTTAAAGGGACAGCGTCAAGCCACCCCTTCAAGCTGGCCTCTTCCAGTTCATAGTGGTGTCAAACTGGATTATTTATTTCTGCAGTGCAGATGCAGCCTAAGGGTGTTTTTATTGTGCAAAGTGCCCTTTCGCAGGATAGTCAGCAACAGCCACCTATGCAGCAGTCCGACGAGTGGAATGGCTTGAATCATTTGGTGTTAGTGTAATATTAGTGCTTTCATGACTTTAGAATCAGGCTTTATCAGATCAGCCACTTTCGCACTGTAGTCCTGCAACCTAAAAGTAAAATGATACGATACTGGCATAGGAGCAGCCACCACCACACTTCTTCCTTTAACGCAACTGGGGCTGCTGCCAGCATCATGTTCCTTTCCTCTCCTCTCCCTTAACCCCTCCCCCTCTCTCTTACGCCTGGCCTGGCATGCCTTTCAGGGTTTTTTTAAATCCAACTTTTTTTGTGCTATTTTGGATCACCACAGCCCCAATCCCCAATCCACTCAAAACATTTTCTGAAACTTTGTTCCCAGAGCCCTGGAGGTCTCAAATAGTGTGAAAAAAGTTGTGGGAGGGGAATTGAAAAGGGAGGGGGAGGAGGAAAAGGGAGGAGGAAGGGAAGAGTGAGACCACATGACTGCCAATTGTGCTACTGCTGCAGCAGGAATGGCTTCTTGCACCTGTGGCAGGGCATGACTGGCATTTCATTCACGGGTTTCCCCTGTGAATGAAAAGACACAGGTCAGGGACAGGGCAGATATGGGAGGGAAGTGGCGTCATGCGATCACGTAACTGACGCCACTTCCTGCTCATGGAAATTGCGGCTTAAAAGCTGCATGTATAAAGCCCATGGTATGTCAGCCAGAACTGCAATAGACAAATCAGTATATTTCCAATCTGTGATACGCTCACATGTCCATCCCTAATTCCATTCCACTTTACACCCGAGTTCTGCTAAATAAATCTAAATAAATAAATCAGAAGTCCATTAAAAAAAATTGACATACATATTTCTGGACAGATTTTCTCTCAAAATGCACATTTCAATAGATTTTCAATTTTTTTAGCATGATGTTGAAGATGTACAAGCATGAGTAACTAAGGAGATAATTGCACCCAGGAATCCCAACGGGAGAGACATGGAACTTAAAGGGTGAAAACAGATGTTATTGCATTTACCCATGTATTCAGGCTGTAGGCCACCTGTCTGCAACCCAGTCTTATCCTGTGCTTTTTTCAGGAACGGGAAAATCTTCTGCCAAGATTCCTGGATACAATAATATCCTAACTTTCAGTCTGCAAATTAAAGCAGGAAGTGCAGATCAGGTCAATTTGTAATAGAACTGATAAATTCTTCAACCATCTCTAGTATGGAACTATGTCCTCACTCCAGACAAAGAACTGTAGATTTCCAAGCAATTTAGTTGTAATGTCTTATTGAAAACCTGTGCTGCATTACTTGTAATAGTTATATAATTAACTGAGCTGAAAGGCATTTTTTAAGAGCCAGTATCATGCTGTGATAATCTAAATTATAGATTGCTTTGGTATACTGTATTAAAGTGGGTACTATATACTGTACTGTGGAATAGCCTCCTCCAGATTGGTTCCCTTAGTAAGTTTGGACTACAACTCCCAAAATTCGTGACCATTGGATATGACTGTTACTAATTGACAGTTGAAATCCAAAAGAACCTAGTGGCCATCATGTTGGAAAAGGATGGTTTAGAGTCTGTCTTCATTATTATTACTTTAATTTGACACAAGTATGAGGTATACCAAAATAATAATAAGCATTTCCCATTTGTTACAGTTTTTGCAACCTGAATACATTGTTTGCTGTCCGTACATACGGTATAGTTGAAAGGTAAATGCCAATAGCCTCGGCTAAATATTGTATATTACAACAACAGTGAAAATATATAGCTTTGGAAGATACCTTCCTTTGCAGTGTAACTAACACAAACCGCAAATAGTATATTTGGATGGGGTAGAGTTTGCTCAGCATGATATGGCTATAGGCACAAATATATAGTACATGCATACATACATATGTATGGAGAATGGCATTTGAGATAAAAATGATCAGTGACCCACTATTGAAAATTAAGCAGATGAAGCAATCCTTGTTGTGGCTAATGACATTGCGTCTTTTAATAGTGTGGCCTGAGCAGATATAAGGACAAAGCTAACATTTGGGTATTTGCAGGGATTGGCATCTATGCTTGTATCTCTTCTGGGTGGTCTTTTCTGTTTGTAAGCAAGCCTACTTTTCAAGGCCTGTGAGAGGAAAATATTGTTCTCCAAGATGGACTGTAGATCACTGGTGATACATTGGAGTGGATTAATTGGGAGTTGTAGGTGACAAGTTGTATTCTATCATTTCCTCTGCAAGGGTCTTTTCTTGTAGAAAGAAAATTATTCCTGGAAATTAGTCTTGTCTTGTTGATTTTGTTGTTGTTGTATTTCCCCTTCATTAGGTAGAGTTTAAAATGCCTAATGTAAGTCTTTGAGATCTGTGTCACTATATAATGAATCAAAACAGATGCGGTTTGACTCTTAGAGTATTCTGGGTAGAAACTAGGTGCACATAGACATGTAGATTCATATATTAGATGGTGCCTGTTTATGCACTGTATTGTGTATAGTCTAGAACAATGATTTCCAAACTCTGGCCTTCCAGTTGTTTTGGACTTC
Organism: Urosaurus nigricauda; assembly: GCA_034509955.1. NCBI lineage: Eukaryota > Metazoa > Chordata > Lepidosauria > Squamata > Phrynosomatidae > Urosaurus > Urosaurus nigricauda. The sequence goes on from JAOEGL010000001.1 coordinate 320,459,297, forward strand.
AGCTCCCAGAATCCCAGACCAAGATGGCCAAGATGACTGAGGCTTCTAGGAGCTGAAGTCCAAAACATCTGGAGGATCAGAGTTTGGGAATCAGTGGTCTAGAAAGAAAACTGTTGGTGTGGATTATTCTAAGATCATATTTATATTGAAAATTGTTCATGTCCTGATGAAATTTCTCAATTAATAAATAAATGTCTCAGATAACAAAGATGAAATTGCTGTATCTCTGGTAGAGGAGACACTACTGAGGATGGAAACTGAGAAAAAAATTGTTCTAGACTGACCACAAAATGTTTATAATTCTCACGAACCACATGTATATCCAATGCAATGCCATTAATTTGTGCATATTCACATGCCTTTAAAAATGTAAATGGAATGGCCAGATAGGGATGAAATTGGAGACGGGGGATCCAGAGTGACAATGAGATTCCTCACTAACTGGATTTTCCCCCATTTGATCCTCATCTGACTGCACTGTTTAATTTGTTTCCCTCCCAGATACCATCTACTTACTAATGATAAGAAATACAATCAGTCAAATCATATACTTTAATAAATTTAGTAGTCTTTAACGGTTACCAGACTACTAACTGTTGGTGCTATAAACTAACTGAGCCATAATATGTTTTCTTTGGAGAAAATACATAGATTTCTTCTTTGTGGTCTCTGCAAATCATACAAATGGGTTCTTCTGCGCCTGTACAGTCGAATTCGGAACTCTCTGGAATCACTAGGCAGAAAAAAGGCTTGCAACTTTTTGCAACTTTTTGGTGGTAGCTCTGCCCCTCCTCTATATAAGCCCAGTTCCCACTCTTTTTCCCAGTTCCTTTTTTTCCTCCACATAGACTACTCAAAAGGAACAGTGTTGGAATCACTCGGTTTGTCTTACTTCGGTATTGGATCTTCGGCTTGCTTTTGACCATTCTCTCTTGTCTTTGACTCAGCTCTTGTTCTGACCTCTCGGCTTGTTGACCTCGATTTTGGACTGTGTTTCGGACTTGATGTCTCCGGCTCCATTCAAGCACTGTGCTGTTTGTGGGGCCAAGGTCCCTCACATGGACCCCCACTCCAAGTGCCTAATTTGCCTGGGTGAAGCCCACGACACCCAGAGCTGTGCCCTTTACAGGTCCCTGACGCTGCAGGCAAGTAAGAACCGGGCTTCCCGCCTGAAGTCTTATCTGCTAGATCGAGCTTTGGCCTCACAGGAGATCTTTCCATCAACCTCTGCTCCGGTCTCGACCTCCAAGGTTTCGGCAGCAGCCTCCAGGATGCCTTGTGAGTCCAAGGAGAAGGCGACTTCTGATTCTGTTGGTCTTGCCTCCAAGTCCCCTCAGGAGACGGAGGTTCACCCCGCCGAGAAATTGGCTAAGAAGGCGGGTGAAAGGTCCTCCAGGAAGGAGGGAAAGGATGAGCCCAAATCGGACAAAGACCACAGGGATGAGAGTTGGGGAAAGAAGGTGAAAATCCCTGCTCAGGGCACGGCAGATGACTCTTCCTCCACCAAGGAGTCCAGCTCCAAAGCCTCTGCCAAGAGGAAGCATTCTTCTGAGGGTCAATCCCTCTGGAAAAAGCGCTCCTCTGAGGGCGAATCCCTCCGGAAGAAAGACCGCCCTGACTCCGACGTGGGATCCGAGCTGCCACGAGCTTTGACACCAAAGCAGACTCCCGCCACCGAGAGGCCAGCCTCCGTACCGACCGCCTCTGTACCGAGGGAAGTCTTTCCGCAGGCCCAACCCTCCCACCGGGAGGTGTCCGTCCCGCGAAGCCTGACTCCTGCCCAGCGCTCCCCCCAGAGGAGCCAGAGGTCTCAGAATTCCCCTACTCCAATGGCGGAGTCGAACGATGAACGTGAATACTTCTATGACAGTGATTCTGGGAGGTATTTTGACCTCGGGGCAAGCGCTGGTGTCCACTGGATGTGTCGGCTACTATTGGAGGGGAGGCGACGGCGACTGTCTCCGCCTGGCAAGAGGAGGCACTTAGGTGTGATGCTGCCACCCCGACTGCCTATTCTCCGTCCAGCTTGGTACTGTGTATGGAGGCCAGCTCAGATTCGGAAGACGGCGACCTTGAAGGTGAACATTCCGTCCCATCGCCCCTCGATACCGACACCGAGGAGCAAAGGCCAGCGGCTACCCAGACCTTTTACCAGCCTGGTCCAGTGTCCCCGACTGATAATGTGCATCAATTCGGGGAGCACGTTATTAAGATTGCCAATGCATTGGAGTTTCAGGTGACCCGGTCTGAGGAGGAGGCCCTCGATCCCATTGAGCGGTGGATACAAGGTTCTGCCCCCTCCTTGGTGGCCATCCCCTTCTTGCCGTCACTGGAGAAGATTGCCAAGAGGTCATGGCAGAATCTAGCTTCCATCCCCTCGACCTCAAGGAAGATCAACTCCATTTATAAGATCTCCCCCTTTTGCTCCATTTGCACCCGCCACAGAACTCGGCCATCATGGAGGGGTCTCAGAAGTCCTTCACCCCGAAGACTTCTCCCTCTCCATCAGACCGCGAAGCCACGAAGGTTGACAGGCTGGCCAAGAAAACCTTCAAGGTCTCGGCCCTTGGACTGCGAGTCTCCAATTACAATGCCTGTATGGGGGCCTACATCCAGTACTTGATGGAGAGGATGTCCCCCCTGCTGGCAGACCTCCCTCAGGAGAAGTGTCCGGCTGCCAACCAGCTCAGAGAGGAGGCTCATTCCGTTGCGGGCTTCATGATCACCTCGGCCAGACATACACCTCGGCCAAGTCCATGACTTCGGCCATCACCCTCCAAAGATATGCCTGGCTGCCTTCCTCGGACCTCACACCGCAGGCGAAGGCTGCCATTGAAGATAATGCCCTTCGATGGCGAGGGCCTGTTTGCTAAAGATACTGACGAGCGGCTGAACTTCAGGTACCGTATGAATTCAGCCGCTAAGAAGCACGGGATGTCCACCTCCCAGCAGGCCTTTCCTCAAAGACGTTTTGGAGCTCAGACGTCGTCCTTCGGCTAGGGCCAAAGATCTTTCGGCCAGGAGAGGCAGTACCGACGTCAGGACACCAGGCAGAGGTTCTCCTCGCCGTCTTCTTCGTCTTCTGGTAGATGGATGCAGTCCCGGTACCGGAGGCTCCTTTCGAGGAAGTCAGACTCCAACCCGGGTAAGAAGGGGAAATGAAGTCCATCAGCGTACTCCGTTGTCTCCATTGAGTGCCCCTTCTTTCTGAATCTGTTAAGGCCCTTCCACAACATCTGGGCCCAAATTACCACCGACTCTTGGGCTTTGACCATCATATCTAAAGGATATGCCCTCGAGTTCGAAGAGCTCTCGCCTGCCGGAGCTGTTCTTTCCACCACAGCCCCTCATCCTCCCTTCTCGATGAAATATGCACTCTATTGAAAAAGGGGGCTATCTCCCCGTTGGACTCTTTCCAGATGCCCCGGGCTTTCTTCTCCTGGTACTTTACGGTATCGAAACCGGATGGAGGCCTCCGTCCCATATTGGACCTTCGGGACCTCAACACCTTCCTTGTTTACAAGAAGTTCTGGATGGTAACTCTTGCTTCCATCCTGCCTCTGTTATACCAGGGACTGTGGTTTGCCAAGATAGACCTGAAGGATGCTTACTTCCAAGTGGCCATTCGGGAGGGACATAGAAGGTTCGTCTCCTTTGCCATTGGGACGGAGATTTACCACTACAACGTCCTGCCCTTCGACCTCGCTACAACACCGAGGGTCTTCACCAAGTGTATGGCTCCGGTGGTCGCCTATCTCCATCAGCGAGGGTCAAGAGTCTTCCCCTACCTAGACGACTGGCTCTTCGCGGCAGACTCAAAAGAGCACCTTTGCCGGGACATCTCCAGTGTCTCCCTCCTGCAATCTCTCAGGCTGGTCCTAAATCTTGAGAAATCCCACTTGGTCCTGGTCATCAGGATCAAGTTCATCGGGGCCATCCTCGACTCCAACGCTTGCAACGCATACCTGCCAGAGGATCGTTTCCAGTCCCTCTCCTAGGCCATCCAGCTGTGCAGCTCCAGCAGATGGGTTCGAGCCCAGGATGTCCAGGTGGCACTCGGACACATGGCCTCAACCACCTTCATCACCCTGTGGTCAAGACTTCGCTTCCAACCCCTGCAGTCCTGGTTCCTCTCCATCTTCGACCCTATGGTCGACCCTCCAGGCAAGTGGCTCATGGTACCGAAGCCAGTCTCTCAGTCCCTCTCCTGGTGGCTAGACTCCCGGAATGTCTGCACTGGCACGCCCTTCGTGTCTCCAGAACCTCAGGTCGTCCTCACTATGGGCGCATCCATGGACAGTTGGGGAGCCCACACAATGGGCCTCACCATAAAGGTCAAGTGGCAGCGGTGTCACCAGGATCTCCACATGAACGCCCTGGAGATGCTGGCTGTGGAGAAGGCTCTGAAGGCCTTCGAACCTGAGCTCCTCGGCTAGGTAGTACAACTTCTGACGGACAACACCTGTTAGGCATTGAAGCCAGTCGATGAAATGTACAGATGTGCACAAAAGGAAACCAGGAAGCTTGGGCATAATTGTCTGCAGCTGAAGGCTGGAACAGCAGACAGTGTTCAAGGTCAGATATGTGCTTGATTGCACGTAAGCCTGGGTAACATCAAAAGTCTTCCTGAGTGAAGGGACAACATTGTTGGTGGCACAAGGAAAAAGAGTCACCAGAAGAGGATGGGTTTGTGACCGCATGGCATAAATCTATAAATAGCCTGCACACCGCAGTGTGGGTTGTTGGGTAGTCGGAGTGGATAGATGGTTGGAGAGTTTTGTTGGACGGGCGTGTATATATTTGTAAATATAGCAACTTTAAGAATAAACACCTCTGAGGAGAGAGATTTGGCTCCAGTCTGTTTCATCAGCAGCGGGCAGGAGGAATTCCTGATAAAGCCAAACAGCTCCAAGGTCGCCGGTAGTTCCGAAGGCATCGGAGATTGCTTTACCTGTGCATCTGCTTGTTTACATCAACAAGGGTTACGGGCCCAGATCATTATCTGATAAGGCATCTCCGTTTGTGCTGAAGAGTTCAACTGGCTGTGTGAGAGAGGTACTTTGTTGCTGTGTTGTGCTGTCAGTGCCGGAAGGCTGGATGGTAAGATTTTTGGACTGTTGTCTGTGTCTTATCACAATTGACAGTAGAAGCTGGGAAAACTGCCAGGACTCTATCTTTACACTGCTTAATGATGGAGGCAGCTAAATTTCCCAAACTAGACGAAACTAATTATGCAGCTTGGAGTTCCTATTGTGAGGCTTTGCTGGTCAGAGAAGGACTGTGGGATGTTGTTGAGAGAGGACCCACAGCAGATACTCTTGACCGAGATAAGAGAGCAAGAGCTACAATTTTGCTTACAATCACGCCGTCGCAGATCAACCATGTCCGGGAGAAAAGAACCTCAAAGGCAGTTTGGGATGCTTTGAGGGAGATTCACCAATCTAAAACAGCTCTGTCAAGAATGATTTGGTGTAGGAGACTGTATGCCTGCAAAATGCAGAAAGGACAATCGCCAGAGAAGCATCTGGAGATCATGGCTGATTTGTTCAGCCAGGTGCAGATGAGAGGTGTCGTCCTTGCATCTGAGCAGAAAGCATACATCCTGCTTGGGAGTCTTTCTGATGATTTTGAGAATATTCTGTGGAGTCTTCAGTGTTTTGATGAATCACAGATTACTGCGGAGCTGGTGGCTGCACGTGTCTTGGAAGAGAGCCAACGTCGGCAGTACGAGGCAGGGCTCCAGAGGCAGCATGCAGTACCAAGACAAACACACCCAACCGAGGCTTTCAAGGAGCTGCAACCGGAGAAGGCAGCTGTGTCCAGGGAGAGAAAGTGTTTCCACTGTGGGAAGCCAGGCCATCTCAAGAAGGACTGTAGAAAGCTGGCAGCAGCAAGGAAACAACAGCCTAAAGATCCTGTGAGCAGGAAAGGCGTTGTTGCTGTGGTAAAGAACAATGAATATAAAGCCCATCAGGCTGTAGACCCCATTTGGTTATTAGATTCCGGAGCATCGTCGCATATGATTAATTGTGATAGGCTCCTGAAAGATAAGGTGCCATCTAATGTACATTCAGTTGCTTTGGCTGATGGTGCATCAAGGGAGGCAAAAGTGATGGGAACTGTGTTCATCCCAAGTTTTGGAAAGGACTTTTCAAATGTTTTGTGTGTTCCTAAGTTGCAAAACTGTTTGGTTAGTGTGTCTGAATTAACCACCAGTGGGTATGCATTGAGTTTCAAAGGGGATGATTGTACTATTAGCATAAATGACCAAGTTTGTGCTAAAGCAATCAAAAGAGACAAAATGTACTATATGGTTGACAAGGCAGAATGTTCAGTAGTCAACAATGTGCCTTTGCACTTAGACTGTGCTCATTACTACCATAGAGTCATGGGACATACAAGCTTCACAAGTTTGGGGAAGCTGGGGGAAGTGTGTCCAGAATTTAAAATGTCCACTTGTTCAAACCACCTGGATTGTTCAGTTTGCAGCAGGATAAAGCTGAAGGCTTTTCCTGTGGCCAAACGCAGCAAATGCACCACACAAAGACCTTTTCAGGTTGTGCATGCTGATTTGGCTGGTCCTTTGGCCAAAACCATGGGCAAAAATCAGTACTTCATGGTCATTGTGGATCGTCACACGCGGTTTTCGTATGTGATGCTCATGAAGGAAAAGAGTGAAGCTGCTGAACACATCAAAAATTGGGTCAATATGATTGAAAGGGAGTTTGAATACAAAGTAGGATCTTTGGTTACAGATAGAGGTGGAGAATTTCTATCTAATAACCTGAAAAATTGGTTGAGGAGGAAAGGGATCCGCCACAACACGACGAACGCGGCCGTTCCCCAGGAGAATGGCTTAGCGGAGAGACACATTGGAGTCTTAAAGCAAATAAAAGATTGCATGATGCTCGATGCAGAAGCACCAGAGCAGCTTTGGGGGGAAGCAATTTTGACAGCAAACCATGTTGCCAATCGCACTTGGAATTCTTTTGTAAAGAAAACTCCATATCACATGCTGTATGGGAGACCACCAAATCTCAAATACCTGAGAGTTTTTGGGCAGTATGCAAATGTGTATGTGCCTGCAAACTTCAGGAAGAAGGGTGATCCTAAATGGAGAAGGTTGATGTTTGTGGGGTATTCTGGGAACAGCTATAGATTTTATGTAGGTCATGGGGAAATCTTGCTGTCCAGAAGTGCCAACTTTGAAAAACATTCAGGTTGGGAAAAGCTCCATGCCAACAAAGAGGTTTTTCTCAAGCTGGGACAGAGTGACTTAGGTACTGGAAATGGAGGGGTGCTAAAACAAGAAGCATCTACTGAAAGTGAACCCAGTACTTCTGCACACCATCACACACAAACACATCCAACTTTGCACTCACCAGTCACTACACAAAAGTTTGAAAAGGTGTCCATGAAAGACACAGAGGTGCAAACTAGTTCTGACAGTGAGGATGAAAGAGGCAGAACAAAAGTGATTGTGCCAAGGAGAACTCAGAGGGTGAGGAGACCTCCAGATAGATTCGTAGTGCAGGGTGCAAGAGCTTGTTCAGTGATGGCAGATGAGCCAGAGAGTTTTGAGGAATTGCAGTCATATCCTAAGGAGGAGCAGGAGAAATGGTTTTCTGCCATGGATCAGGAGTACTTGTCTTTACTAGAAAAGGAAGTGTTTGAGATTGTGGAGAGGCCTAAGAACCACAAGGTTGTAGGTTGCAAATGGGTTTTCAAGAGGAAGGAAATGCCGGATGGAACCCATAGATACAAGGCAAGACTGGTTGCAAAAGGTTTTTCGCAGCAGAGGTTTGAAAATTTTGACAAAACCTTTTCACCTACTGCAAAGCCAGAAAGTTTAAGGCTGGTATTAGCTTTAGCAGCTAGGAAGAATCAAGTAGTGAGACACTTTGATTTTGAAACTGCATATTTGAATGCTCATCTTAATGAGGAGGTTTTTATGGAACAACCTTTAGGTTTTGACAAGGACAGGGATGGAAAGGTTTACAAGTTGAAAAAGGCATTGTACGGTTTGAAACAGAGTGCACGTTGCTGGAACCTTTGCATTCATGAAGAGTTGGTCAAATTGGGATACAAACGCAGCATTGCGGATGCGTGCGTGTATACAAAAGGTGATGTGACCGTAGTGATTTACGTTGATGACTTGTGTGTCGCAGCGAAGTCAGAGAGGGAAATTACATCAGTTCAGAAAGAGTTGTCTAAGAGGTTTAAGCTCAAGGATTTGGGAAATCTCAAGACTTACTTAGGGATTGAAGTTCAGTGGACTGAGAATGGCAGGTGTTTGTTGAGCCAACAGAAAAAGATTGAAAGACTGATTGAAAAATGTGGCTTGCAGAATGCAAAAGTTGTAAAGAGTCCAATGACTTCTGGAACTTCTAGTGCAGAATCATCAAAGGAATTTGAGAATCCAGAATTGTTCAGAAGTGTAGTAGGTAGCTTGATGTTCATTGCAAACAACACTAGGCCAGACATTTCGTTTGCTGTTGGAGTACTTAGCAGAAAAGTAAGTGTTCCAAAAGTAGAAGACTGGACTAGAGTGAAACATGTGCTGAGATACTTGAAAGGAACCAAAGAAAGAAAGTTGGTGATACAGGGCAGTGAACAACAGCTGGATTGTTATGTGGACAGTTCATTCGCATCAGAATTGCACGACAGAAAGTCAGTGTCAGGTTTGCTTGTAAGATTTGCTGGTAGTCCAATAATTTGGCGCAGCAGGAAGCAAAACTGTGTGGCTTTAAGTACTACAGAAGCAGAATTTGCAGCATTGTCTGAAATTGCAGGAGAGATCCAGTGGATAAGGCAATTGCTTGTGGATTTGGGAGAAAAGTGTGAAGAGCCTACTGTAGTCCATGAGGATTCACAATCATGTATTGCAATGTCTGAAGCTGAGAACTTGAAGTGTAGGACAAAGTACATTGGTGTGAGGTATCAGAATGTGAGAGAGATGGTTCAAAACAGAATCATAAATCTGGAGTACATTGACACCAGGGACAACATTGCTGATGTTCTCACAAAAGCTTTGCCAATTGAAAGGCATGAACATCTATCATGTTTGATAGGCATGGCACAATAAACACAGAGTTTGGCTGTTCAACGAATGTAAACATCGGAAGATGGCAAACACATATGTGGCAAAATGATACACATCTGTACATTTTGGAGGGGCATGTTAGGCATTGAAGCCAGTCGATGAAATGTACAGATGTGCACAAAAGGAAACCAGGAAGCTTGGGCATAATTGTCTGCAGCTGAAGGCTGGAACAGCAGACAGTGTTCAAGGTCAGATATGTGCTTGATTGCACGTAAGCCTGGGTAACATCAAAAGTCTTCCTGAGTGAAGGGACAACATTGTTGGTGGCACAAGGAAAAAGAGTCACCAGAAGAGGATGGGTTTGTGACCGCATGGCATAAATCTATAAATAGCCTGCACACCGCAGTGTGGGTTGTTGGGTAGTCGGAGTGGATAGATGGTTGGAGAGTTTTGTTGGACGGGCGTGTATATATTTGTAAATATAGCAACTTTAAGAATAAACACCTCTGAGGAGAGAGATTTGGCTCCAGTCTGTTTCATCAGCAGCAGGCAGGAGGAATTCCTGATAAAGCCAAACAGCTCCAAGGTCGCCGGTAGTTCCGAAGGCATCGGAGATTGCTTTACCTGTGCATCTGCTTGTTTACATCAACAACACCACCATCATGTACTACATCAACAAGCAGGGTGGCTCCAGGTCTCCAACCTTGCTGGCCATAACCCTTCGCATCTGGCATTGGTGCATACTGAGGGACATCATCCTCCAGGCAGTTCATCTCCCCGGAGAAGAAAACGTCCTGGCTGACCAGCTCACCAGGTCAGATTTGCAGTGCCACAAGTAGACTCTGCATTGGGAGACGGTGGTGGACCTGTTCCTCAGGTGGGGCACCCCTTGGATTGACCTGTTTGCTTCGGAGACCAACTCCCACTGCATCCAGTTTTGCTCCCGAGACCGATCCCAACGCTCCCTGGGGGATGCCTTCCTTCACAGCTGGACGGGGGAATTCCTCTATGCCTTCCCGCCATTCCCACTCATCACGAGGGTCGTCTCCAAGATGTCGAGGGACCAAGTGGACGCCATCTTGATCACCCCGTGGTGGCCCAGGCAACCGTGGTTTCCATCCCTGCTTCACCTGTCTCAAAACCGGTTTCTGAGGATCGAGCCAAGGCCCGATGTGCTCACTCTTCAGGAGGGTCGAATTTGGCATCCAGACATCGAGGACCGTCCTCTGGTGGCTTGGAGACTCCGGCCTTAGTGGACCTTCCAGCGGCAGTGCAGCGTGTGATCCTGGTGGCCCACAAGCCGGCGACCAAGAGGTCATACTCTTGCAAGTGGCAGAGGTCTCTCTGTTTCCTGGCTTCGAGAGGCCTTTCTCCATCCAGGGTGTCAACACCGACAGTGCTGGAGTTTCTGATGACACTGGCGGAACTGGGGCTGTGCCTTAATTCCATCAAGTGTTACCTGTCTGCCATTTGTTCCCATTTTCAGTTTGATGGGAAATCTTCCTTTTTCAAGGACCCCCTGGTTAAGGGGTTCTCGAAGGGCTTTAACAACCTCCACCCGCTGGCCTCGGTACCGGCATTGGCCTGGAGCCTTGAGGTTGTTTTGTCTTGTCTTGGTGCCAAGCCCTTTGAACACATGGCTACTGCTGACCTGAGGCAGGTAACTTGGAAGACAGCTTTTCTTGTAGCTATCACTTCTGCCCACCGGGCAGGCGAGCTTTGTACCTTGCGGAGGGACCAGCCTTTCCTTAGGTTCCACAAGGATAAGGTTGTCCTCCGTACCGCCATTACCTTTTTGCCTAAGGTAGTGTCTGCTTTTCGCATGTGCCAAGACATTGTGCTACCGACCCTGGCCCCGAACCTGACCACCAATACCGAGCGTCGTTTGCACTCTTTGGACGTTAGGAGGGCTTTGGCCTTCTATTTGGACAGAGCTTCGAGTTCGAGCCGCTCTGATAGACTGTTCCAGTGTTACTCAGAGCCAAAGAAGGGACTACCTGTGACTGCTCAGAGGTTTTCCAAATGGGTGGTCGGTACCATCCACCTCTGTTATGAACTGTTGGGTAGAACTCTCCCTTCCAGGGTCAGGGTACATGCAACTAGGGCGGTAGCGACATCCTCCACTTTTCTGACTGGCGTTCCGCTGGAGGATGTCTGTAAGGCTGCTGCCTGGTCCCAATCAATGACTTTTATAAAACATTATCGGTTGGACACCAGAGCAAGGACTGAGGCAGCCTTTGACAGGGCAGTGTTACTGTCTGCTTTACACTGATGCCATATTTTACCATGTTATGTTTTATATGACTGATTTCATTATTTGTTTGCACTAGTTTTGTCTATTTCACTGGATCTTATGTCGCATCCAGGCCTGGGTGCGCTTGTGGTATTTTTACTGTTGCATTTGATGCACCATGACTAGGTTTTACATGATTATGTTTTACTCTTGGAGTAATTGGGTTATATTCTGCTCTGTTGAGCATGTGTTCTACTATTGTTGCTTATTTCTATGTTTGAAAATATGAAACATACAAAGTTGAGTTCACTTTGACAATCTTTATTGTGGACCCATAAACTTATACATGTTGTCATGACACTCCCTCTGCCGCTGACCTAAGCTTGCTAGTCTAACCCATTTGTATGATTCGCAGAGACCACGAAGAAGAAGGACAGGTTGTTTACCTGTAACAGTATTTCTTCGAGTGGTCCACTGCGAATACATACAAATCCCGCCCTTCCTCCCCTCAGTGGGAGGGAACTGGGCTTATATAGAGGAGGGGTGGAGCTACCGCCAAAAAGTTGCAAGCCTTTTTTCTGCCTAGTGATTCCAGGTGCAGAAGAACCCATTTGTATGTATTCGCAGATGACCACTCCAAGAAATATTGTTACAGGTAAGCAACCTGTCCCTCCCGTTTGATATCTTTATTCTTTTTATGCATTTACACATGTGTTGTGTGCTTAATAAGTTTGTCCACTTATGAAGAATTAGTTGAATAAAAGTTCTTAAACTATATATTGTGTTTGAACTGTCTTTCAGACCACACTGGTTGCTGATTGCTGGTTGGGCTACCATGATACTGATTCTCTTTTTGGGTGTCCTGATCTACAGCTACTTCAGATATGTGAAAACATTTCGGGCACTCAATTTTACTGATCCTCTGATGTTTGACCAAGATATGAATACAACAGATTCAGCAGATGAGGATGGGAAAGAAAGCTAAAAAAATTGTCTTTTACTAATATGTTTTGTTGAATGCTGTAATATTTTTTCTGTACTCTTTGCTTATTTGTTTGCCATAGAATAGATTCTTCTTTCTAGCTTCCTATTGTAGCGTCTGTTTGGCCCCCAAAAGATGCAACTGAAGAACTAGAACAAAGGATAGGACTCCAATGATGAATAGCAAGAGAAACCCATTCCACAGTTAAGTTCTATACATCTTTATGAAGTTTCCACAAGCAATTTTGCCAATGTGAATTGTGGAGTTTTTTGTTTTTGTTTTAAGTCCAATGCAAGGCAAGACACAACAAAGCCACTAAAATATTTCCTACTTGGCTCACTTAACTCTGCATTGGATTTGGTAGCAAATTTGCCATGTAGAAATCTTTTTTTGGCCATATTTTTGGCATTTCATGATATACAGTACTTTTTTCTAATCTACTTTGTAAAATATTTTAAATTATATGTAATATTGTTTAAACCTAAAGCATTTTACAGATTCTGAAAGTAAATATTTTCCTGTACAAACTCCAAAATACAATCCAATTGCCTTCATAATTAAAAGCTGTTTCAACAGTGTTTGCTTTCAGCATTTTAACAAGCAAAATCTATAGATGTTTTATCACTTTTAAGAGACATATCTGAGAAATGAAAAGTCAAAATCTTTAAGGTGCAATCCTGTATTTAAGATATGCCAGCTAAGAGTCTAGGAAATGGAAACAACCTTGCTAGAGAAGTGGAACTTGTAATAAATGGTTATTGATTTTATTTGGTTTTTGTACAGCACCATGTACACTTACAGCACTTTACTTGGAAGCCAAGAAGACCAATCTGAGGCTATTGTACTTAATGAGAAGGCTTGACTCACAGGAAAAGGCAACAATGTGACAAAGGTCTCCTCCAATAAAGCAGCATACATTTCTGGAAGGATGGCTTTTATACAGTGGCGACATGGATATGGTAGAAATAATGTGGGACAAGAGCATACTTAAGCCAAATCCTATACGTATCCATTTAGTTAATAACTGTACCACCAACAATGACCAAATTATACAGAGACCTGAAACTAGTGCAAATAATTCCTCTGTATTGACTTCAGGAGGATACCAAGGATGAGCAAAGTGCAACCCAAAAGCTGCATCTGCCCTCCCAAGGCCATTTTTGTGCCCTTAGAGGTACTTTTTTTTTTAATTCTAGGGGCAAGAGTACATTTTTGCCACTGAAAGGGGCTGAGCCATTTAAGACCTCTTTTTTTTTAAAGGAGTGAACAGGAAATAACTTTTACTAACATCCCTTTCTTTTAAAATGTCCTTTCCTGGGCCTAGATTAGTCATTGGTAGCTAAAAATTCAACAGAATACCCCCACACCCGATAGAGACAGAGGTTGCAATGAGAACATATAGCTTTCCGAGGCCTCTTCGGGGGGAGGGGGGTAATGTGGTCCCCTTCCACAGATGCCCGCTTCTAGTACACACAAACCACATGGCCAAGAAAGCACTTAAGCTATGGTACAACCTGACACCAAGTCATAACATTTCAACACTAATCTTTATACCCCACACAGGAAGACCATTACTCAGGTGATATGGTGGAGCAATATCTTCTTCCATAGGCTCCTGTACTCTTGCAATCTCCATGACAGATAGTTAAGCAAGACATGCAGAGGTACCCAGCATGGAGCTGACGCTATAAGAGAAACTGCACTTCTGACTGTTTTCTTTTGGGCCACAGTCCAAGCCACAGGAGCCATGTTGAAATGATTGGGTGGCAAGCACACATCTCTGTCTTTTCCTTTCAGGATTTCCTTCATCCATAATACTTTCCAGTGAGGACTTGATCACAGCCATGTCAGTTTGTTTTATTTTAATTTAATGTTTGGCTAGGGAGCAGAAGCTAGGGATCTCTCTCACTACTGTAGTGTGATCTGGATTCAGCTTGCCTCATCATGACAACCTGGAGGAAGGGGCAGGGAATTTGATGGGTTTAGGGATGGCAGCGTTTCCTCTCTCTAGCTTCCAGAGTTGTGAGTAGGACAAGCTCTTGGAGCGCATAAGTATCATGAATGTTGCTACTACCACATACCCTGTTTCCCCAAAAATAAGACCGTGTCTTTTTTTTTCTCTCCCAAAGATAGGCTATGTCTTATTTTCAGGGGATGTCTTATTTTTTGGGAAACGGTATGAGGCAATTAGGGGGAGGGGGTAATGCAAGATTGGCTAACAGGTTATATAGGAACATGAAGATTGCAGAGGTGATATATGGAAGCCAGGGTTTGGTTTATGCAATGTTTCTTGACTGCTTCGAAGGGCCTGGGCTCCTTGCCTTGTGTGGAAGTGTTCCCTGGTTCCCAAGTAGGGACATCCAGTATGAACAAATACCCTTTCTGCTCTCATCTGCTTTTTAAAATTGACCAAGGAGGAGAAAATAGGTCAGCAATGTCCCCCTAGAGCATCTGGTCATTGAACGCTTTTTTAAATTTAGGACCATTGGTGTAGTGGTTTGATGGCTGGACTATGACTCTAGAGATCAGGGTTTGATACCCCACTCAAGCCTAATAACCCACTGGGTGACCTTAGGCAAGTCATACTCTCTCACCCTCAGGGGACTGCAATGGCAAACCCCCTCTGAAGAAACATGCCAAGAAAATTCTATGGGGTTATTCAGGCTGTGGAAATAATCCCAGTAGAACGTGGGTTGAATTTTTGTTGTTCACATGCATTTTGAATGCATCCAAGTTAACAAGTTAACAACAACTATTAATTTAAGAGGAAATTTCTCACTAAAACTGCCGTATGAGTGGAACAGTACAGTTGCTAAACTATGCTTTTAGGATTTTCAAAAGTTAAAACCTGTGTTTTGGAGTTTGAAGTAAGTAAATCCAAAGCAAAATTGTTCTTATAAAATCTACATCTGGGCTGAACCCAACAGACTGGGGTATTCTGGTGAGGAATGACAGAAAATTGTGTGATGGCAGCCTATCAGCCCATGTGCTTTAGAACATAACATTTGCAGAAATAATGTTGCAGTAATACGTAGCAGCAACAGCACACTTCCCTTATCTCTCTCCTCTGTCACATTGTTTTGGCTACTCAGTAGAAGAGAGATATTCATTTTGCTTTAACGTGTATCACATTTTGTACTGGGAGAGGGTAGTTGAAGCAGTATCATTCAGGACATTTGATAGGTCGGTGCTAACATCAGCAGCATGGAAATGGTGGAGGGAGTAAATGGTGATGGCCAGTGTAATGTAGTGGTTTGAATACTAGACTATGGAGGACTTGGCCATGAAGCTCCGAGAAAGGCAATGGCAAATCCTCTCTGAACAAATCTTGCCAAGAAAACCCTGTTATACGGTCACATTAGGGTCGCAGATGGAAATCGCTTGAAGGCACACAACACACACAGATATTCAACCCTTAAGTCAGTGGTAACTGCATGCATATTTTAGTGATTTGCTTTACATCGTAATGTTTTGTTTTTAATTTCTCTGTAATTGATTCACTTTTCATATATAAAATGCATAAACTGTTTTCTAGAATACGCTAGGCTAAACTTGCTAAACCAGTTAGAGCCATTTTATCAGTCTCTGTTCACAATTACAGATTCCCACTATATTGAGCAGGCTTTCTGAAAAGTCATTTAAACCACCCACCTGGCTTTCTGCATTTCCATTCCCTGTGGCTATCTAAATTCTATCACATGTCAATAGAGATTGCCTGGATCTCAATGGAAGTTACTTTGCTGCTGCTAATGGATTTGAAATTATTTCATTGCCTTGTTTTGCTGCCCTTTATTTCCCCCTCCCGTCTCCAACATGGCCAAGTAGAGGAGTAACCTCTGTCTGCATCGATATCCCTCCAAACCATCTTGACTGACAACAGAAATAACATCTGAGACAAAATGTAGGCCTGCGACTCTAAGGAGGCATGCCCACTGGCCTGAAAATCCAGGTTTTGGATAGTGAAGTAGCCCCGATGTTTTGGCACGAGGTGAGCTCGATTTATGTTTGTCGTTTCCATTTAGGCTTGTACTATTTTGTTCCTGTTGCTATTTACCGCAGATGTCATTCCTATTTGCTTTGCTGTGATTTGCAACGTGGTAATTTTGTTCCCCATTCCCATTGATTCCCTGGATCCAGCTCCCCCCCCCCCCCTTGAGCTGTCAAGCAAGCGCTCAAGTGATTAAACATCACTGTGACATCTATTTCTGTGGAAGAATTAAAACCGGTTTATTGTTGTACCTCGTTTCCACTACATTGGCCAGCCAATTGTGCAAGCGACTGGGCAATGTTCAAGAATTTTTCTTTCCCCCATGTTTCCAGTATCTCTGCTGTTGCTCTTTCCAGTCATTGTTTTTTCCTCGTGACCCCATTGATCATTGTGATAGAGAAGGCTAAATGTCTCGCAAATTAAAGTTCCCAGAATTCCTTAGCAATGAGCCAAGTCAGTTAAAGCAGTCTCAAACTGGATAATATGTGTACATATATCAATTGTATATGTGTATATACATATACACACAGATCGGCACAAATGATTGTTCAATGACCACTTCTAAGAAAATCAGTTGTTGGTACCTTTCCCCCTCACCCCCCTCCATGCATGTAAACATTTAACAATGAGTCCAGCATGGCATAGTGGTTTGAGTGTTGGACTCTGACTCTGGAGACCAGGGTTCAATTCCCAGCTTGGCCATGAAATCCACTGAATAATCTTGGGCAAGTCGCATGCTCTCAGCCTCTGGGGAAGGCGAGAGCAAACCAACTCTGAACTAATTTTGCCAAGAAAACCCATGATAGATTTGCCTTAGGGTCAGCATACAATAACTACACTTCATCCATCTGAAGACATCATTTGGAGTCCACAAGCATTTATGCCAAATACAACCCATTAGTCCAGTGTTGGGGTGGGATGTGGGGGGACAACAACAAGAGTTATTTAAGGGTGGGGCATGTTAATTGAAGGCCCTGATCCCTCCTCCTCCTCTTCCCAAAGTTGTTTATGTTCAAAATATACACATTCAGCTAAATATTGAATTTACTTACATAAAAATATTCTAATTTGATTTATGTTGTTTCCTTATAAAATGTTAAAATATGAATATTCATGAATGTGTGAATGAAAATACCCAAACAAAGTAAACAAAATATTTTTTATCCATACACTACATTGAGAGGGGCTACAATGTTTGCACATAAAGAGGGGTCCCAAGGGTGAACGGTTTGAGTACCACTGCATTAGTCTGTAAAGTGCCAAATGGTTCTGTATTTGCCATAACATCAACATGGATCCTTTCAGTTGGCATCACTAGGGGTGGTGATATCCGGTGGGGTAACTCATGTTGTCACCCCCACATTGACATTTTCCCATACCACACCATACAGAATCTTTTGTCATTGTAATTTCCACATATCACTGAATGTAATGGTAATAGCTGTGACATAAACAACTAGCAAAATTAAAACAATACCTTTGAATGACAATATTATATGCACAGCCTCAGTGTATTTACATATATATAGTTTCATGCGGTAACAGTGAAAATTAGGTAGTAAAGTGTATTGTTTTGAAATAAAATTTAAAATTATAAAAACAATTAAAATTTTAATTTCTTTAACTGTTCTATAGACTACAGCAAAGCCTTTAACCACAGAGATAATTAAAGGCTATGGAATGCCCTTAAGAACAAGGGAGTGCGAACACATCTGATAGTCCTGATGAGAAATCTGTACTCAGGAGAAGAGGCTGCTGTCAGAAAGAACACAGAGAAACCGAGGAATGGTTCCCAATTGGCAAATGGGTCAGGCAAGGCTGCATCTTATCACCCTACCTGTTCAATGTATATGCAGAACATATTGTAAGAAAAGCAGGCTTGGACACAGAAGAAGGAAGAGTGAAAATAGGAAGAAGGAATATCAACAATCTAAGATATGCAGACAACACTACAGTGGTCCCCCGGGTTACGAAAGTAATCCGTTCCGGATTACCTTTCGTAACCCGAAAATTTTCGTAACCCGGGGGAAAGAGAGCGGAGGCCTCCTCAGAGAGAAAGGGATGGCCCGATCCAGCGGATCGGGCCGTCCCTTCCTCTCAGCCGGCGGAGAGGAGGCCTCCTCAGAGAGAAAGGGACGGCCCGATCTGGCGGATCGGGCTGTCCCTTCCTCTCAGCCGACGGAGGCCTTCGTAACCCTGGGATACGTTCGTAAGCCGGGGCCATTTTTCTGGCCCTGGCTCTTTCGTATCCCGGGATTTTCGTTCCCCAGGGGATTCGTAACCCGGGGGACCACTGTATACTACTAGAGAAAACATCACAGACCTGGAACAGCTACTAAGAAAGATCAAAGAAGAACATGCAAAGGCAGGCTTACTGTTGACCATAAAGGAAACAAAAATAATGACCATGGAGGATCTTCACAAGTTCAACCTAGACAATGAGGATATAGAAATAGTAAAAGACTTCCTATACCTAGGATCAAATATTGATAAGAATGAGTAGGACAGTCAAGAAATCAGAAGATTAAGGGAGGGCAGCTATGAAAGAACTAGGAAAGCTCCTAAAGAACAAAGATATACAACTAAGCATGAAAATTAGAATTGTACAAATAATTGTATCACCATGTATGGATCTGCAAGCTGGACAGTTAAGAAAACGGACAAAAAGGGAATAAATTCATCTGAGATATGGTGCTGGAGAAGAGTGCTGAGGATAATGTGGACAGCAAAAAGTACAAGTAAATGGGTCTTAGTACAGTACAGCTCAAGCCTGAATTTTCCCTGGAGGCAACAATGACTAAACTGAGGCTGTCATGCTTCAGAGGAAGACCACATGCTGGATAGATGGGCTCTATTAAGGAGGTCACGGGTATGAATCTGCAAGAACTTAGAAGAATAGTGGAGAACAAAAGAGTCTTGGAGGTGTCTCATCCACAGGGTCACCATGAGTAGAGATTGACTCGAGAGTGATTAAAAACAACAACAATCTCCTGATTCCACAGGATGTCATTCGTGTAACTGCATAGCAATTAAACTGCAATCCTAAGACTATAATTGGATAGTGAGTGGTCACTCACTACTATTCATGGCTGCATCTGCCCTGCAGAAACATTCCAGTTTGACACCACTTTAACAGCCATGGCTCAATACTATGGAATCATAGGAATTGTACTTTTGTGAATCATTTAGCCATCTCTGGTGCCAGAACAAACGTCAAACCCCAGAATTCCATATCATTAAGCCGTGGCAGTTCAATTGGTGCCAAACCAGATCATTTCTGCAATACAGAGGCAGTTATTGTTGTGTTCCTTCAAGTCATTCCTGATTTACCTTTAGGCAATATTTTCTTGGCAAGTCCCTTCAGAGGGGGTTTGCCACTGCCATCCTCTGAGGCTGAGAGAGTGTGATTTGCTTAAGGTCACCCAGTGCAGCCTTTAAAGGAAAAGTTTAGGAGGAACATCCTGACAGTAAGAACTGTTTGACAGTGGAGCACACTCCCATCAGAGAGAGATGGAGTCTCCTTTTTGGAGGTCTTTTAACAGAGGCTGGATGGCCATCTATTGGGGATACTTTGATTGAGGGTTCCTGCATGGCAGGGGGTTGGACTGGATGGCCCTTGGGGGTCTCTTCCAACTCTAGGTTTCTATGATTCTAGGCCTGGTTAGGGGACAGAGACAACTCTGGTTATCTTGTGGATTACCTATGATGGGTACTGGGTTGACTTATCTAATTGTCAAGTCAGTAAGTTCAGAAATTTAAGGCTTCAGTGGTAATGTAAGATAAATCCTGGGACCCTAGGAATAATCCAATGATTCATCTAAGAGTTCAAACCAAGATTCCCAAGATCCTTTTAGCCGGGGTAAGACTAGATGCTCTCAAGGTGTGAAGACATTTTCACATTTAAATGCCCAAAGCCAATGATTACTAGCAAACTAGAGTTCACCCATACTGGTGGTGGGGGTGAGGATAGTAAGAGTGGGAACTGACCTTGGCTAGCCTGGGATGTTACTGATACCGTGGTTGCGGCTGCTGGGAAGCTGCTAGGGGGAACTATGGCTCCCTCCGCTCATTGTATCATTTACTCTTACATTTGGATAACATGGGCTGACTAAGGAAAAGTAAATCGAACACTCTATTGTTGATTGTTAAAAACTAACACCAAGTAGACACATACAGTACACTGAATGAAGTCATGGGAATATCAGTAACGTACATGTGAATTTTTAGTCATCTGTAATGTCACCTTGCAAGCTTATAAATGTTGGAATCCTATCTATAAAGTTGTTCTTTCTGAGACAGACTGCCGGGCTGCTCTGTTCTGGAGGGAGGGGAACCCCTTGATTAAGGATCACAATTCTACACAGATTCAGGATTGACTTGCAGTCCACATATGCTAAGGGTGGTCATGGTGGGGACTGTATTTCACTTCTCCCCCCTGCTTATAATAAACTTAGAAAAACTATAGCAATGATGGCCCTGACTTTTCAAGAGCTGAGCAGAGCTGTTGGTGACCTCTTTGGAGACCTTTAAACAGAGGCTGGATGGCCATCTGTCAGTGGTGCTTTGACTGTGAGTTCCTGCATGGCAGTGGTTGGACTGGATGGCCCTTGGGGTCTCTTCCAACTCCAGCACATTACCGCACTACCCTTATAGTGCTGCTATTCCACTTTTACTGCTCTGGCTGCCTCCTGTTGCATTCTGGGGTTTGTAGTTCAGTGAGGCCTAAGAGCTCTGTGGCTGAGAATTCTTAAACTGCAAGTCCCAGAATGCAACAGGAGGCAGCCAGAGCACTAATAGTGGAATAGCAATGCTATAAGAGTGTAGTGAGGAAATCTAGCCAAATTCTATGATTAAAATTGTGGTTTCCCCAAGTTTGCTCCTTCAGGGGTTTTGGACTCCAACTCCAACAGAAGCCCCAGCCAGCTTAGCCAACACCCAGGAGTTCTGGGAGCTGGAGTCCAAAGCAGCTAGAGAACTAAAGTTTGACAATCACTGCTTTAAAGTACCCAGCTTGTTAGGGGCAATTAGCTTACACATTGTAAACCACTTAAGGAGTGCTTAAGTGCACTGATAAGTGGTATAGCAATGTACACTCATCCCTCCACATTCTCTGGGTGTTAGGAGCACAGCACCCCTGTGAATGTGGAAAAACCGCAAATAACAAAACCACAATGTTTATGTACAGCACTGTGTAAATTTACATCGCTATATAAATAATAATAAAATAATAATAATAATAATAACAACAATAATATTTTTACCTGAGAGAACACCTCTCTAGGAATCTCTAAGTCCTCCAGTGAAACTCCGTGGTCGACATCTGCCAGACATTGACCATAAAATTGTATGCCACTTTGATTGTGCATACAAAAAGCGGGATAGAAATAAAAGTTTATTTTATTTTATTTTTAAAATTGCGCTGGAGGAGCTACAAAGGCCTAGAGGAGTGTTCTCTCTAGGAATCTCTAAAGGTCCTTAAGTGCAACTTTTGATTAAAGTTGACCATAGAGTCATGCCGGAGGACCTAGATATTCCTAGGGAGAACATGTTAATAAAATCTGTCATTAATCAAAGCTGCAAAAGCCAAAGCCGAAAATGTGGAGGGATGAGTGTCCTTGCTATTGCTATTAAAAGCACACACACACAAACAAACAAATAAACAAACAAAAAACAGGCCAGTGATGGTACAGTGGTTAAATGCCTGTATGCAGCTACTCACTCACAAACGACATCTGACATCAATACCAGGAAAGATTCTGGAGCAGATCATTAAGCAGAGAGTCTGTGAACATTTAGAAGCCAATGCCATAATCACAAAAAGTCAACATGGATTTCAGAGAAACAAGTCATTCCAGACAAACCTGATCTCTTTTTTGATAAAATTACCAGTTTGGTAGATGAAGGGAATGCTGTGGATATAGTATATATTGATTTCAGTAAGGCCTTTGAGGAGTCCAGAGCAGAGTTCCGCTCTGCTCTGGGCCCCACAACCAACTACAATTCCCAGAATTTCACAGTATTGAGCCATGGCACTTAAACCGGTTTATTTCTCCTGTGTGAGTGCAGCCTCTAGGTCTTTCAGTGCAACTCTGTGGTCAACATTTGCCTGACATTGACCATCGAATTGCGCTGGAGGAGCAACAAATGCCTAGTGCAGTGCTCTCTCTAGGAATCTCTAGGTCCTTCAGTGCGACTTTTGGTTAAAGTTGACCATAGAGTTACACTGGAGGACCTAGATATTCCTAGAGAGAACATATTAATAAAACCCGTGAATAATCAAATCTGTGAATGAGTCAAAATCCACAAATATGGAGGGAGGAGTGTAGGAGTTGCTTCCCAGGGAGATAAACAATACAGTATCACTGCTCAGAGTTGGAATGATGAGATGAAGCGATATAGTGTAATATAAATAAAGAAGCACTGCTGCAGTGTTGCTATTATTATTATTATTATTATTATTATTATTATTATTTATTACCACTACTACTACTACTACTAGGCCACTGGCTGACTGAAACTGAGTGGGAAAATGGCCGCCGCGCGCGGTGCATGACGGGGGTTGTAGTCCATCGCCTCAGGACTAGTACTAGAGTGGGAATGGCGCTTGGAATCCTGACATAGAAAAGAGGGAGGGAGGGAAGGCGTCCAAGGGAGGCCAGCTCCTCCTCAGAGGAGGCGGGGAGGAGGCCAGGGGCGAGTGTGTGGGGCTCCTCCATCCATGGCTCCCCTGAGAGAGAGGCCGGGCGAGGGGCGTCGTCGTCGTCGTCCCTCTGGGGTCCCTCACGACTGAGGCCTAGTAGCAGTAGGCCCAGCCCAGGAAGGATGGCAGGCCAAGTGGTGGTCCTCAACGTCTACGACATGGTGAGTGGAGGAGGGACTGAGAGACCACGACGCCATATTCATGGGTTGATTAGCCTGGGCTGCATCCACATTGGAGAGATATCCCGGTTTGGAACCGTGTTAACTCTTTGTTTGGCTCAAGGCTATGGAATTCTGGGAGTTGGAGTTTGTTGTGGGGCCTTAAGGCCCCACAACGAACTCCAACTCCCAGAATTCCATGGCGAGTGAGTCAGACAAAGAGTTAACACGGTTCCAAACCGGGATAACTCTCCAGTTGAAACAGAGGCTGGGATGGACATCTGTGTCAGGGATGCTTTGATTGGGAGTTCCCTTCTTGGGGTCTCTTCCAACTCTTTTGAGTCTTAAGGTTTCTTCAGAGGGAGTTTGCCCATGAGGCTGAGAGAGTATGACTTGCTCAAGGCCACCCAGTGGATATCCATGGCTCTTTCTTTCCTTTTTGGAAACCTGGGTCACTCAACACTCAAACCACTACACTATACTGCCTCTCAAAGTTATATTTGTGGTCCTTCTGGTTTATGGTGACCCAAGGCAACTGTTATCGTGGGTTTTTTTTCTCCTTATCAAGGTTTGTTCAGAGGAGTTTTGCCATTTGCTTTCTTCTGAGGCTGAGAGAGTGTGACTTGCTCAAGGTCACCCAGCAGGTTCCATGGCTGAGCAGGAATTAAAAACCCTCATCTACAATCCAGCACTCAAGCCGCAACGCCGTACTGGGACTGTATCCGCACTACAGAGATAATAATCCAGGTTGCCCACCACTTCAGCTGCCATGGCTCAGTGTTTATGGAACCCCAGGAGTTGTAGTTTGCTGTTGTGCCAACGCTTCCTGGCAAAAAAAGTCTCACAAAACTACAAATCCCAAGATTGCATAGGATGAAGCTACAACACTCAAAATGGGAGAATTCAAACACACAGATGTTTTAATCTGTAGAATTAGTATTTAGAGAAATCTTGTAGCACCTTTGAGACTAACTGAAAGAAAGAAGTTGGCAGCATGAGCTTTCCTAGACTTCAGTCTACTTCCTCAGATGCATTTGTTGGAGTGCATTTGAGTAATGCAAATCCATCTGAGGAAGTAGACTTTAATCTACAAAAGCTCATGCTGCCAACTTCTTTCAGTTAGTCTCAAAGGTGCTACAAGATCTTTCTAAAATGAGGTCAACCTGGATTATTTCTGCAATGCAGATATGCAGCCTGGCTCTCTACTGGTGGTTTTAAAGAGCTGCCTGAAACCACCTTTGGGACCAAAAGTATTCAGAAGTCCTTGCAACAGGTGTGTAACATCCAAATGGCTAACCAGTGGACCCACTTTAGGACAGGGGTGGGCAAAGTGCAGATTTCGGGTGTCCCACAGCCCCTCCAGTCTCCCCTCAACTCCCCTTTTTCCTAACCCCAAAGTGGGGTAAAATGCTTCTCCTGGAACCTTCCAGGAGTGGCAGTTCACCTTTTAAGTAAGTGGTAGAATCTCCAGTACTGGTTAACATTTTAAAAAGATGTGCTTTTCCAAAACCAGCAGCGACTTTTATACCTTGGGAAATAACACATTGAAGTTTCCTTTGATTCTTTTTAGTGCCTCCCAAATTTTGGCGGCAGAAAGTTGGCCCTCAGACGTAATGAAGTTGTCCTCCACTCCTTTACAAGATTAATTTTATGTTTATCCTGTGCATATGTCAGAGTCCTAAACTTCTACCAGAGGCTTATTACACTTTTGTGCCTGAGAAGGCAAAACGTAAAATTGCCTTGATCTCTGTGGAAATGGCTTTTTAGGTCAATACCTCTCTTAGGGCAAAAGTGTGGTAGTAATTTCAGCGTTGGACCAAGTTTCTAGAAGACCAGGTTCAAATCCCTGTTCAGCTTCACTGAACCTGGAGAAGAGAAGGTTATGAGATGATACGATAGCCCTGTTTAAATATTTGAAGGAGTGTCATATTAAGGATGGAGCAAGCTTGTTTTCTGCTGCCCTAGAGAATAGGACATGGAACAATGGATGCAAACTACAGGAGGAACTTCCACAGTAAGGGCTGTTTGACAGTGGAACACACTACACTCCTTCTTTGGAGGTTTTTAAACAGAGACTGGATGGCTATCTATCAGGGTGCTTTGTTTATGTATTCTTGCATAGCAAGGGGTTGGACCTGATGGTCCTTGAAGTCTTTTCCAACTCTATAATTCTTAACAATGGAAAGCCACTGGGCAAGTCACACACAGCCTCAGAGGAAGGCAATAGAACCCCCTTCTGAACAAGTCTTCCCAAGAAAACTCCATTATAACTTTGGGGTCACTTTAACGCACACAGTAACAACAACTTGTCTAGGCAGATGGTCTTTAAAACCTAAATCATAATTTCTTATGTAGGAAAAGCTCTTGAGATATTGTACATTTTGCTCCTTGAGCCTAAAGTTTTGCAATCTTTTACTCTGACAGCCAACAGATTACAGCCAGGCTGCAACACTCTAACCTTATTTGCTTTTTTTCTTGGTTGTTTCACAACTGTTCCCTAACATTTGGGGAGCGCCACTGTGGTGTTGTGATTAAGACTGTCAGATTAGGAGTGGGGAAACCATGAGTAAAACCCCAATCAGCCTTGAAGTTCCCTGGGTGACATGGCACCAGTTGTTCTCTCTCTGCATAATATAGCTCACAAGAGGGAACAATTTGCTCCGTCCTGAACTCTGAGAAAGAAGGATGGGTACACATTTACTAAATAAACTATTGTTAGCTATGGTTGCTGGCACACTGTAGAATTAATTCACTTTGGCACCACTTTTGTCTTGGCTCCATCCTATGGAATCCTGGGATGGGATTTGTAGTTTGTTGGGGCACTAGAGCTCTCTGACAGAAAAGGCTAAATAAATAACAAAAATACAAATCCCAGAATTCTGTCACATTGAGCCCTGACAGTTAAAGCAGTGTCAAATTGCATTAATTCTGCAGTGTAGATGTGAAAATGTGAATAGGAAAAACATGGCAGTTACATTTATTGGCAGACAATAATTGGGTGTTTTATTGAAAAGATGTATATCAGCACCTGGTTTTCTGTATCTTTAAACAATAAGGTGTCAGCAGAAATAGACAAATTCAAGTGTGCCGAATTTTATTTATTGAAAATATCTCTACAAGGCCATTTATCTTCTGGTAACATAGCAGCTTAAAATGTAATAAATGTTAAAACAAGTGTGTCCTAAACTATTTGAAAATGCCTGGAAAAACAGATTTGGTGCTGATTCCTGACAATATGATGTTTGTACCATCCATGGCTCCATGTGTAGAGCACCTCCTACAAGCAGTGCACTGAAACAGAAAAGTCTGTCACCCCTACTGTCACATTGTGCACTAATTAGAATTTGTAGGATGTCTTCAGGAATAGCCTCACATTCCTCATTTAATGAAAGAGCTGTGTTCCTGAGCATTCGCTCTACAAAAAATTAGGTCCAGAGGCAGAAAAAATGTGGAAAGAACTGGTTTAGTTTCCTGTTGTGTGTCTTCAAGCCAATTCCAATGTATGGCAATCCTAAGGCAAATCTATTTCTTCAGAGGGCATTTGTCATTGCCATCCTCTGAGGCTGAGAGAGTGTGAATTCCCCAAGGTCACCCAGTGGGTTTCCATTGCTGAGCTGGGATTTGGACCCTGGATACCCAGTGTTGTAGTCTAATGCTCAAACCACTACACCACACTGGCCCTGAGGAGCCAGTCAGTCAACATTTTTCATGAAACTGTTTATTCAAAGTTAACTTTATGTATGTGTGGGATAAGATAATATCCACATGTAAGATAAACAACTAGGTGAGGTAATCCTTGCATAAGTAAACAACATCATTTTGAATCTTCTAGAGATCATGTGAAAGCTTCTTCCAAAAATGCATCCAGGGATGATTTTTTTTTCTCCTTCAGTTTTCTTATGACTTCCATTTTGATGGCCAAACTTACAGATCTGTTGCTTTTTTAAAACATAACTGGAATAGCTGGTGAGCTAGGCTTTTCTGCTCTCTGTATTTCTCTCTGTTTTGCTGTTCACACATATTCAGTAAGGGATTTTGTGTTAGCTGTTGTTTGCCTTACCTGCTTCATGTGGACACCTACAGCTACAGTCTTGGCTGTAGAACAGAATCCCCTTCTTTCCCAGATCATGCTTTATTGCATTGTTTATAGGAGATTAACACCAAAAGGCTGTGTTTCTCCTTTCCGGTCTCCTCCCAATGTTGCTGCTGCCAAAAAAAATTCTGAGGATGAGGAATTAAAAACCAGGTTGAGTGGTGTAAAAAGGCTTTTCATATAGGAACTGCTTTCACAGAGGTTTTGCTAACTGAGGAATGCCTTTACATTATAGTAACTCTATGTGGTGAGAGCATGGCATAGTGGTTTAGGTGTTGGACAACTCTGGAGACCAGGGTTCTATTCCTGCATGAAACCCACTGGTGACTTTGGACAAGTCACATGCTCTCAGCCTCAGGGAAAGGCAAGCCTTCTCTGAACAAATCTTGCCAAGAAAACCTCATGATTGGTTCACCTTAGGGTCAGCATAAGTCAGAAATGACTCGAAGGCACACAACACACATGTGGAGGAGGTGGTGGTGGGGTTTCCTAGAGTATCTCCTGGACTGTCCTATCCAAGGACCATAGAATCATGGTGGAGCACCTAGAAATGCCTAGAGCCGTGTTTTCTTTAGTAATCTCTAAGGCCTCCAGCACAACTCTTTCAGCAGAGTTGCGCTGGAGAACCTAGTGATTCTTAGAGAAAACATATTAATCAAATCCACAAATAAAGCAGCAAAAGTCAAAGACACAAATGTGGTGGGCTGGCTTTACTGAGTTCATGCATCCGAGGAAGGAGGCTTAAGTCTACGAAAGCTCATGCTACCAGCTTCTTTCTTTCAGTTAGTCTCAAAGGTGCTACAGGATCCCTTTGCATACTGAAGTACTGAGTCAGTACCTACAGATTTGAATTAGATGATATAGAAAAATAGACCTGAGTATCAGCATACCAGTAGCACAGATCCTGAAGTCCCCCCCTCCCAAGCCCCTTGATGATCTCACCTAGTGTTTCAGCTGATAAAGAGCATAGGTGGATCTGGATCTCTTCAGTCCCCACAGCTCAGATATCATGAAGATTAAGCAATAACACCCCCTTATCCTTTTCTGAATCCAACTATGCAGATAGGAACAAGACTTCTGTTTTATCATGACTTCAGCACCTCACCCACAGAGCAGATCCAGCAAAACTATATAGATGATCTCAGAAGTTGGAGGAAGGGGTCAAGTAGAATAATCTCTTTCAACATCATACATGGCCTGAAATTGGATTAAATGAGATAATGAGGTTACTTCATCCTGGCCCTTGAGACAGTGTCTGTACCTTTAATTCTTCAGTTAACTACTACGTAAGACAAGTTAATGGGAAGCCTGTAATTCTTGTGGTGCAATACAGAAGTGAGAAACAAATAATGATTAGTGACTTGGAGTTTCTTGACAGTCTCTACTAAAACCAGCTTTAAGCAAGCGATTTATTGCTTCTCTCTGAAGAAAAACCCTTCTCATCCCTTTACCCTACAAATTGGTTCATAATTGCTTGTGATATTACAGGACCACTTGATCAGCTTCTTTATTCTACATAACAAAAATTGTTAACAAGAAGGAAATTCTTGTTTTTGTGGTTAATGTTTAATGGTTGTCAGTTTCAGCCTTAGGTCACATTCAGAATTTAACTTACTTCTTTATTCAGAACTACAGTGGTTGTCACCCTTTCCACAGATCATGAATGGAGTTGTAGGTTAACAGTGATCTACAGATTATCTCTCAGTTGAGGATAAGCAAGGATCAGGGATGTGTTCACACTACACAATTGTAGTTCTGTATTCCACTTCAACCAGGATGGCAACATCCTATGGAATCGTGTGATTCAGCATCTTTCTAAATGATTTCGATGGCCTAAATGGTAAAAGATCTGGAAACTATGCTCTATGGTAACTTAGGAAGCTGGGTATGTTTAAACTGAAGAAGAGAAGGTTAAGAGGACATGGTAGCCATGTTTAAATATTTGAAAGGATGCCATATTGAGGATGGAGCAAGCTTGTTTTCTGCTTCTCCAAAGACTAGAATACCGAGCAATAGATTCCAGCTACAGGAAAAGAGATAATATAATAATAATAATAGGATTTATTTCTATTCCGCCTTTATTTCTTCCATCTCAGGAAGAACTTCCTGAGGGTAAGAGCTGTTAGATAGAGGGACATCTCAAAGGATGGTGGCGTCTCAGAGGATGGTGGAGTCTTCTTCCTTGAAGGTTTTTAAAAAGAGGCTGGATGGCCATGAGTCAGGAGTATTTTTATTGTATAGTCCTGAGTGGCAGTGGGTTGGACTGGATGGCCCCTGTGGTCTTGATGGTCTTAAAATTTACCCAGTGAACTTGTAGGGGGGTTTGCTGTCTTGTCAGCCAGCCTGTCTCATAGATCTGGTTCAAGGAGGAAAGGAAAGGAAAGACCCATGGATGAAAGGTAAAATGTAACAAATAAGCAAATCATGGTTTCCTTCCTTATTTCTTCCCAGCATCTTAGGTAGGTCAGGTTGCTACCATGATATTTTAAACTGTTGCTGCTTTGGGAAATAAGGTAAACTCAGCTTCTCCCACCTGTTCCACCTTTCCTCCTGGTTCTTCAGCATGACAACATCTGGTTATCTGGTTATTGTAGCCATCTTGGAAAGGGATGGGATGACTCAAATGTTGGAAGGAAACAACATGAACTGTAAAGAGACCCATTTCTGTACTACTACATTTGCATGTGTACTGAACATTCTGATAATGGCTTGAAGCAGCATCACAGAAAGAACAATGTTTTTCAACATAGGTTTCATCAAGAAAAAAAGAGTGAGAGGTGGAAAAATAAGGGTTGTTTTCCTACATCTGCTGGTTCATTAAAACTTAACAAATGAGCCCATTTGTACAGTGAGCCCTTGGTATCGGCTGTGGTTTGGTTGCAGGACCCCCCCCCCACCTTCATGGATACCAAAATCCATGGGTGCTCAAGTCCCATTAAATACAGGGGTGTAGTAAAATGGTGTCCCTTGTATAAAATGGCAAAATCAAGGTTTTCTTTTTGGAATTTATATATTTTTGAATATTATGAAGCCATGGATGGTTAAATCCTTGGATAAGGAATCCAGGGATATGGAGGGCTGATCGCACATGGCTAAACACACTTATTTAGGGAATAAACACCATTGAACATATTGGAATTCTAAGATATTGCTATGTTAGTCTGTAGAACCAGTACATAGAGAGATCTTGTGGCACCTTTGAGACTAACTGAAAGAAAGAAATTGGCAGCATGAGATTTCGTGCTGAGGAAGTAGACTGAAGTCTACGAAAGCTCATGCTGCCAGCTTCTTTCAGTTAGCCTCAAAGGTGCTACAAGATTTCTCTATATCTTGTTTGTGAGCAGACGGGAATAGGATTTCACTGTGCATTTTCTATACCAATGTTTTCTTTCCCTTCCCCCTTCTTTTCTTTTCTGTTTACTTTCTTAGTTTCTTTAAATCTTGCAGCTCTGGCTTATCCAGATCTGATGTGATTAACAGATTGAATTGCATTTTCACAAAACCTTCTGGCAATCATGGGACAGACAAAAGAATTGCTTCATACAAACACACTTTAGTGTGCTTTTGGGTTAAGCTGGAAACAGGATCGTGCACAAACTGACTTGTGCTTACTCAACTGTACTAAATGTTCACCTGCAAACCAACCAACTAGCTTTTTCTGCAGAAAGATTTAGCTTTTTAGTGGATGGGTGGGAATCATAGCACCCTCCTGTTATTGTTGGGCCGTGTCTCCCAGCATTCCTCATCATTGGCTTTGCTGGCTAAGGCTGCTGGGAACTGGGGTTTAACATCTAGATTCAAGTTAGTGACTTACCCACTGGAATTGTTCTTGTGTGCTTTCAAATTATTTCTAACTTATGGGAGCCCTAAGGCTAACTTATCATGGGTTTTCTTAGCAAGATTTGTTCAGAGGAGGTTTGCCATTGCCTTCTCCAGAGGTTGAGAGCATGTGACTTGTAAACATCCAAATACCCATTAATATATTTAGTAGTTCAGCTATAGTTTGATATAACATTAGGCACCAGCATGAGCAGATACGGTTGCGATGGCATATATAGCACTGGAATAGGAAGTGTGAATGACCCATAGGCCATTTGGAAGGGCGTGAGGATAGAAGACCACTACCACATCCTCTGCATTTTTGACAGAAAGTAAAAGCCAAAAGATGAGTTCTGCCAGATCAAAAAGGACCCCTTTCATCTCTTGTATATTCCTTCCTGCCCCTTCATTCCTGGGTACCCCAGAGGTGTTGTAAAGTCCATGAAGCATCATCAATCAATATCAACCCTTCTATCAATATCAACCCGGTCCTTTCTCTCCGGTAGACCCCAAAGGTTGAGGCTCGGGGACAGTTGCTCTTCTAAGATCGAGCTTAATTGTGGCATCCCTCAGGGCGCCATCCTGTCCCCGATGCTGTTTAACATCTATATGAAGCCGCTTGGCGAGATCATTTGGAGGCATAGTGCTCAGTGTCTTCAGTACACTGATGACACTCAGATATATCTCTCCATGACAAGATCGTCTGCTCAGACCTCAGATGGCGTCTCTCCCCTCAACTCCTGCCTTGCGGCGGTAATGGATTGGATGAGGGAAAACAAATTGAAGCTCAATCCAAGCAAAACGAAGGTACTCACAGTCACAGGCCCGAAACCAGGTTTGGGAATACAATCTCCAGTTCTTGATGGAGTCACACTCTCCTCTGAGGACTGTGTTTGCAGTCTGGGGGTCCTCCTAGACTTGTTGCTTCACATGACTAGTCAGGTGAATGCGACGGTCAGGAGTGCATGTTATCAGCTTCGGCTGATACGCCAGCTGCGCCCTTTCCTAGAGATGAGAGATCTGGAAACTGTGATACTTGCTCTGGTAACCTCACGATTGGTCTTCTGTAATGCACTCTACATGGGGCTATCCCTGTGCTTAACTTGGAAACTACAACTGGTTCAGAATATGGCAGCCAGACTTATTACAGGTACATCTAGGAGAGAGCACATGACACCTGTGCTAAAATCTCTCCACTGGCTGCTGATCAGTTTCTGGACACAGTACAAGGTGTTGGTTTTAACCTATAAAGGCCTACATGGCGTGGGTCCATCCTATCTTAGGGACCGCCTCTCCTCGTATGAACCCCCCCCCCCGCACGCTTCGATCCTCTGGGAGGAGTCTCTTACAGTCCATGAAGACTAGACTGACACAGACCTCCCAGAGGGCCTTCTCAGCGGTCGCCCCCAAACTTTGGAATGACCTGCCGGATGAGTTGCGTCTCATTCCATCCACTGATAGCTTTAAGAAAGCCTTGAAGACGCATCTCTTCCGGCAGGCCTTCCCGGAAAATGCTTAATGTCACCCGGCTCCAAACCTTTCGCTAGTCCCTAATTCCTCATCACCCGATACAGCTCAAGGAACTTTTACTTTGTTATTGTTGACTGTTTGCTATTTGCACTATGTTTTAACTTGTTGTTGGTTTAATTCTTTTTTAAGGGGGGGAGGTGGGAATGGGATTGGATATTTTAATTGTCTTGTTTTTAATTTTATCTTGTACTCTGCCCCGATTGCTCGCTCAGAGGGGTGGGCTAGAAATAAATATTATTATTATTATTATTATTATTATTATTATTATTATTATTCTCATGGCAATCCGAACGCAATCATGGGGTTTCGCAATCATGGGGTTTCATGTAATTACGTATTAAAGTATCTCATGCAGTTTCAGAAAATGGGGAGGTCATTTTCGGGAAATGGAAGGTCATTCTGAACGCATTCCGAACGCAATTAGAATTCACGTACATTCGCTAAACTAGCGAATTTACGTGAATTCGAATTGGCTCCATTTGAAATTGGGAGAAATTCCTCCCATGTGATAAACTCCTTAGTTGCCATTCTTTTGTCCTATTCCTGTCTGCATACCTGAACCCATGTGCTCAAGCCTCATGGTTTAAGCCACTCCTGCTTTCCGTGGACATATCTTCAAGACCTGTTGGTATAACCCATTATCTAACCCTCAGATTCTGCTGTCTCTTTTCATTTTTCTATATTCTGTTAGCTCTGTATGCTGAAAGAGAGAGTTACTCTAGTTTCTTTGTTCTTGTATATTTCTTCTAATAAATATTCATGTAGTTCCTCATTCTTGGAATCTCTGTCAGTTATTACCAGTATAGCTGATGCTCCTGTTCCTGCATGTGTTACCTCCTCTCACAAAGCCAAGCTGAACATTTCCAAATTAATTAAAGTTATATCACAACTGTTAATGGACAGTTGCAAACCCCACACATTTAGGGTAACAAGACTTGCCAAAGGTCACCAAGTGGGCTTCATGGCTGAGGTGGCAATCAAACCCTGGTCTCTGAAGTTGCAACCTGAAAATCAAAGCATGCTGCTCTTGTCCACAGAAGTACAAATGACTAAACTGATGTAAAGAGTTCAAAGAGACTACAACATTTGACCAGGCCAGCCCCCTGCCATGTAGTCACACAGTCAAAGCACTCCCAACAGATGTCCATCCAGCCTCTGTTTGGAGTCTTGAACTGTGGTGCCCACCACTGGACACACTATTCCAGGTAAGGTCTGAACAAAGCAGACTAGAGTACTATTACTTTGCTATAGACACTATAATCCTATTGATGCAGCCTAGAATCATGTTGGGGTTTTTTAGCTGCTACATCACTGTTGGCTCATGTTCAGGTTGTGGTTTACTAAAACTCCTAGATCCCTTTCACATGTACTGTTCTTGAACCAGGTGCCACCCACACTATTACTGTGCATTCAGGAAGTTCATTATTTAAGATAATTGTTTGCAGTATGGATCAGCATGGAGTATTTTGGGAACACCAACAACAGGTCTTTGTATTATGTTGACAACGAAACCAGGTGTTGGCTTTTAATAGCCTATAAATAGGCAAATATACATGTATATATGTGTGAGTAGAGAATCCCAGATCTTTCACATAAAGGTTCTGTTTACATTCAGCCCTCCACATTTTTGATTTTGACTTTTGAAGATTTGATTATTAATGGGTTTGATTAATATGTTATCTCTGGGAATCTCTAGGTCCTCCAGCATGACTGTATGGCCAGCTGTAACCAGAGGCTGTGCCAAAGGACTTAGATATTACTAGAGGTAACACTTTAGGCATCTGTAGGTTCTCCAGCACAGTTGTGTGGTCGCCTTCTAGCAGATGTTGACCATAGAATTGCTCTGGAGGACTTAGAAACTCCTAGAGAGGTGTATCTTGAGTTTTTAAAAAGTGGTGTTATTTCCACTTTCATGGGGGCCCTGTATCCCTAACCCCAACATATGTGGAGGGCCCACTCAAGGCAAATGATGTGTTAAAACTTCTGAAGTCTGAAACAGGGTGGGTTTCCTCCCATCCTGAACCTTTTGCCCACCCACACTCCCAACTCTGAAAAAAGCAAGTCACTCCCGAAGCCACTGGAAAACACAGTTTGCTTTTAAAAATAATTTCAAAACCATCCTGTTGCTTACTGGGCAGACAGGAGGGGGCAGGGGTGACAGGACCTTTTTAAAGAAAGCGACCAGGAAGTTAATTTAAACTAAACACCTCATGTGTCCCCTGATTTTGGCTAGCATATCCTAGATCAACAGTACCTCCCTAGTAATTTGTGTGATGGTAGAACTGAGGCATACCTGCTGCTTGCAGTGAGTGTGGGTGTGTTGCTTCCTGGCAAAATAATTTTCCAACAGAAATAACCTGCTTGTTGACAACTTGTAGCATGACAGGTTTGTAAGGATTTAATACGTGCCTAACATGTCCAAAACATGCAGCACCTTTTTTCTATCTGTCCTTCAGTTATCACTCCTTTTAATCCAGATTCATGTATTTTTACAGCTAATGAAATCACTATATTTTGCAGTGAGGAAGCATGGACCACTTCCAAAGTTACTATTTAATGTGATACACCCAGGTCATTTAAGCACAGGCATTCTGTCATAGCTTGGAAAATATCCCCTCAGGAGTAGTAGCCAAGCTTACTGATCTTGTTTTGAAGGAGTCTCAGAATACAAAAAGGACAGCCAGGAGCTGAGTGTTTTGCTTGACTTCTTATTTAGGTCTTTTTCAGACCTAATACTACACTGTGGTTCAGCATGATGTTCGTAAATACCAGTGAGCCTCAGGTGTTGTGCACTTCTGTAAGGTGGGGATTAGAAGCATCTTTCCCCACTTGCAAATCAAACTGTATTATATTGGTTTTTGTAAGTGCATTGGCGCCCACAGGCCAATGACAGGCCATTGGGAAGCAAGATTTACGTTCTTGATTGTTCACACATGAGAATCAAAAACTACAGTTTTGGGTTTTGGCATAAGACAGGAATTGTATTGGTTACAGTCTTTTACATAAAGTGGAGCTAACAACTGGTTTAATCTCAAATGGGCTTGTGCTTCCTGGCTCTTGATAGTTGGATATTGTGGAATATCCTTGGAATACCTACAAATATTCCTGTAGACAAGTGGCATTTTTCTACCCTGCAATGTATTGGAATTCCCATGGGCTCAGAAATTACTCTAATAAGTCACTCAGTGCAAGAGTTTTTGTTTTTTAAACTACTTGGATGAAGACTACATATTAGTTTTATATATACATTTACTGAGAGTTTTAAAAGGTTAAGAAAGAATGCCTTTTGCAATCAGTACAAAATGCCAGCATGGTGTGGTGGTTTGAGCAGTGGGGCTACAACTCTGGAGATCAGGGTTCAATTCCCCACTTGGCTATGGAAACCTACTGGGTGACCTTCAGCAAGTCACACATTCTTGGGCTGTATCCACACTGGAGAAATAACCTAGTTTGGCACCGTTGTAACTGCCCTGGCTCAAGGCTATGGAATTCTGGGAGTTGGTTGTGGGCCCAAAGAGGAGCAGAGCTCCTCTTTGGGTCCAACAACAAACTCCAACTCCCAGAATTCCATAGCCTTGAGCCAGGGCAGTTAAAGCAGTGCCAAACCGGGTTATTTCTCCAGTGTGGATGCAGCCTGATTCTCAGAAACCTCGTGATAAGTTCCTCTTAGGGCCACCATAAGTCAAAAATGACTTGAAGGCACACAAGAAAAACATAATATTCAAAATCCCTTGTTCAGTTCTATTCCCTGAAAAATCTTATGAAAATAAATAATTATGATTCTTGGGAATAGAATAGTTTTTAGACATAAACTGTTGTTAAATTCCTAAAGTATTCTGATGGAAGTGCTAAATGTCCTGTTTTCACTTGTCTAGACAACTTGAACCCTGCCTTTCTATACAAGGGTGATCAGGATGAGGGACTGAGAAAGCAAGGTTTTCCCCCCTTTTCAGTAGCCAGATCCCTGCCAGGCCATACAGAATCATTAGTGACACTTTTTGTAGAGATGTAACACCTTAATAATTCCATATATAACTGAATGTAATGGCAATAGCTGTGATCTAAACAACTTGTAAACCACGTCTTCATCATCCTAACTCCTGAAGCTAGAGGTTGCTATCTCCCATTCACACAAGAGGCTCCAGCTTCAGGAGTGGGGTGCAGGAAGAATCCAGGGATTCTTCTACTTCCTAACTTCCAAAGCAAGAGGCTGGTGTGTAAATGAGAGACAGCAACCTCCAGTTCCAAAAGCAGGAAGCAGAACTAACACAACAGCCTCCTGCTTTGGGAGTTAAGAGGAGGAAAAATCCCTGGATTCCTCCTGTACCCCACTCCCAAAGCTGGAGGCTCTTGTGTCAATGGCAAGCTGGAGTCTTCCTCACACTCACTCCCTGATTCTCCTGCCTGCTTCTCCCTCTCTCACGGATGGGGCCACGCCATACTAGGAGGACGGAGGGACCCAGAAAGTCCTGCCCTGTCTCCTCCTTGTCTCCCAGAGAGTCTTTGAAGCTCAGTGGGTGGAGAAAGGAGAGACCTCATTGCCTCACTTTCAGGCCATACCTTCTCTTCTGCTGACCTACTTGTGTCTTAGAAGGTACAGCTAGGGTGGTGGTTGTGGTGTCGTCCTGATCATGCTGTCACCCGGTACGGCTGGCAACACCCCCCCCCCCCATACACCCTAGTGATGCTTCTGCTACAAGGCCAGCATGGGAGAGAGACTTCTCAGTCACTGCTCAGCCAGCTACTCAGTTACTGCTCCAGTGGTGACTGGGTGGCAAAGGGAGCAGCAACTGAGATTGTTTTGGGGGGTTTTTTTTGTAATGTGCAGTAGAACAGAAGACCAAATACCAAGAAATACATGTTTGCGGAGGGTCTCCTGGGGTTGTCACTTGGGAGGAAAGGAGGCAGCAGCCCAAAAGGGTTTGGCAACTACTGCTGCAGAACATAGGCATCATAAGTCCTGTGACTTGAGGTATTTTGTTTCATGGTATCACAATGAGTAAAATTTTGACTCCAGGTAAGGAAGCCAATTATTTGTAATTACCTTTATCTGTTGGTGGAAAGGAGAGGAAATAGGACTAATCCTCTCATACTGGAAGAATGAAAAGAATATAAATTTGGTATCAGTTCCATGGATTCTTCAAAACAGCTCAGAGCTGTGTTCATTGTCATTATCACCTTTTAGTCCTTATAGCGTTCTTACAATGTTTCAAGCAAGTAACTGTATTACAGCATAATTTTATTTATCAATCATAGGTGTTTGTATAGACAAGTATGGAGGCTTATAAATCCTGTTGTGAACTATTTCTCAAGTCAGCAGATTCTCTTTACCTTCCATTAGAAAAGACTTTTCTTTCATACTGATTTTCATGATAAATTGCCTGAACAATATTTTAGTTTAACTTCTGAAGACTGCTTTCTTTTTGTTATAATTTCCTTGAAAGGAGCCTGCTCCTGGGTCTGTGATAATAGTTATATATAAGCTATTACAACTAAAATTATAGTCATTTTCTTTCCCATAGCATTAAAGATTATGCATATGTAATATTGCTTTCTTTTAATTTTCACTTTGTTTTTCTTTACTGAAACAAAAAACTTCCTGCTAGGTAGAGAGTGTGTATATGTACTTGTGAAATGTATATCCCATCTTTCCTACCAGTTCTATGTGTAGTAGTAACAGTAATACTACAACAACGACTGCTGCTGCTGCTGCTGCTACTACTACAGTACTAATAGTAATAACAGGTTGAGCCTCCCTTATTTGGAATTCCAAAATACTTGAAAAATCAAAATGTTTTTCAAGGGTGGCTGAGATAGTGGCACCTTTGCTTTCTCATGGTTCAGAAAACAGAATTATTGTTTCACACACAAGATTATTACAAAATATTGCATAAAATTTGTTGTTGTATGTCTTCAAATCATTTCTGACTTATGGCAACACAAAGGCAAAACTATAATGGGGTTTTCTGGGGCTGAGAGTGTGCAACTCTCCCAAGGTCACCCAGTGGGTTTCCATGGCAGAGCAGGGAATCAGACCCTGGTCTCCAGAGTCCTAGTCCAAACCACTACACCATGCTGGCTCGTGTTATAAAATTACCTTCAGGCTATGTGTATAACAAGCATAAATTAATGTTGTGTTTAGATGTAGGTTCCATCTCCAAGATACATTATTATGTATGTATACACAAATACCGTATTCCAAAATCTGAAAAAATTCTAAAATGCAGAACACTTCTGGTCCCAAGCATTTTGGATAAGGATACATATTACACCAACTGTATACAAAAACATCAACTCTATAATTGTTAAAACTGAAAATAGACACACGTCGTGTCCTCTGATATTTTTTTCCAATAATGCCCCATGGAGCAATACAGTTGAGATTTCACACCAAATCTCCAGACAACTTCTTTCACCACATTCACTGTAAATCTTAAACAGTTTGGGGGATAGAATGGATGTCTGTAGACATAATAAGTCATGGCCATGATGTCAAATTTCAGAAAAAGTCTTTTTGTGCTTTATCATCAGCTATATTTCAGAAGGCAATAACACAGCTGATCCTAATGGACAGGCAGAGTCACATCAGGAAAAGATGTTTCATCAGAGCTTGGCTGCAAGTTGCAAAGTGATAATAATCAGGATTTTGACTTGTACACACTTGTACAAACAAACCAAGTGCAGCTGGTACAATAATGGGGTCACTTGGCCCCAGTCAGACCCAGACCTAAAACATCTGACTTCCTTTTCAGCCTGAATTTCAGTCACAATAACTGGGCTCCAAATAAATGTTGCAATAGAAAGATATTAATGTGACAAGGAAGTTTCTACATCTCCAAGAAAGGTGACGTGTTGATGAATTGAGCTTGAGTGACTTTTCTATCAGACTGTTTGACTGTGAACTTCAACTTTCTCCAACAAGCATAACACTTTTTCAAAGCAGGGTCCATGAATGTACTGTGTTGTTTGAGGTTGGGTTATTTTTTTAGAGCAATAAATATTGTCTTTGTGAAAGTGAAAATAATAAATGGCATGACTTACTTGCTGAGTGAGGTCTAGAATGTTTAGAGTAAGGGTGGAACTTGTGTCAGCCTCCTTATGTTGTTGGACTATTGTTGGCCTAGCCAATACAGCCAGTGGTGAGGAGTGCTGGGAGCTGCTATCCCAACAACATCTAAAGGGGTACACAATCCTCACCCCTGCTTTAGATTGTCAGTTAAACATAATCAGCTCACAAGACAAGCAAGAAAGTGATTACCGTTCCCAGTATCTAATCCTTCAAGGTTCAGTCTGTGTAGACTTGGAGTTTCCATGGTCTTGCAGGGATAATATTTATGAAAGGTCTACAAGAGTGTTTGTTTGATCTGCTCTCCCCTTCTGTTTGCATTGTGTGGTTTTGTGGATCCATATGTTAGGTATGCATCGCATGAAGAATTTATTGCAAATAAATTGCATAAAAACATGTTTTCCTGAAAAATACCTGTATAGTCATTTTATACACATTGCTGTCTAAGAGTCTGGCTTTAGAAACTAGATCTGGAATGAAAATAGACACAGAAATGGACTTATTTTAATAGCTCTAGTTCTTTGCTATTTACTGATTATTCTGGTGATCTGTAGTTCTTTGAATATGTTAAATGCAAATCTTGTTGATTATGTTCCTGACTATACGTTCAACTATGTAATGAAAAATCCACCACTGACTATGCAAAGTGTGCTTGAACTTCAAAAATACATAGGCTCGGATCCAGCAAGGCCCTTCCATTCCCAGAAAGGGCAAGGGGTTATTTGCCATACTCCCTATAGTCTCACATACTGTTCCACAGGGCATCCACTAGCAGATTTGTAAGAAATGTAAAGTGCTATAGAGGAAATTGGCAAAAATCCCCTTTATCTGCATACAGACACTTGCATCCAAGCCAGAAAGTTGTCTTGATGTTTGAAATATACTCATAATTCATTAGTAAAACTTCCTGTTTTCTCTCTTCTTTTTTTAGTACTGGATGAATGAATACACTTCTTCTCTTGGGATTGGAGTATTCCATTCAGGAATAGAAATATATGGCAGAGGTGTGTAACACATTTTAAATTTATATAAACATTAAAAGATATACTTTGAAGTATTTGCACTGGTTGGCATAAAGAATTATATTTCATTGCCTCTTGTTTGACAACCAAATCAGATTGTAAGTACTCTTGTTGTTCTCATAGGGACCAAGATCCTGCATGGGATACGTGGAATGCAATGCTCTGTGCCTCTCCCTATCCCCAGAGCAGCCAAGGGGATCACTGCTGCCACTGCTGCCATAGCCAGTTGGCAGTAGGGAATCCCTCTCTGCACCCCTGCAGTTTTCTACACAGAGTCAGTAATATCATTCCTTTGCCTCTCTCATATGCAGTCTTGAAGGGCAGAGTGAGGCTGTCTACTTACCTCCCTCCTAGTCTCTGTGAGAGGGGAATATTTTGGATAAAGGGCAAGTGACTAGAGAATAGCCTCTTGCACCAAATTCAAAAGGGGATATATGCACACTTTACATGCACATTTGTCACTAAGTGAAGTTCATCCATGGTTCCAGTACAAATTCCCTTATGCATACTGGTCTTCATGGCATTCTGGGGTGGAATCCTGTGGGTGCACTGTGCTAGCAGTTGTAACTTTTTCAGGATTGCAAAGCGATGGCAATGGAAGGCAGCGAAACCTGTTTTTCCCATGCCTTGATTCCATTATGGCTCCTCAGCCTTTTCCCACTCACCACTACTGCCTGCACTGGGATATTTAGAGCAATCTAGTGCTCCAGCTGGATTCTTACCTTAAAAGGTAAAGGTTTCCCCTTACAACAAAGTTGTAAATTTGTGTCCAACTGTAGGGAGCATTGTTCATCTCTGTTACTAAGCCAAAGAGCCAGTGTTTATCAAGACAACTTTGTGATCATGTGGCCAGCATGACCACAAGGAGCGCTGTTATCTTCCTACTGAAGTGGTACCTATTTATCTACTTGCACTTTTATATGCTTCCTAACTGCTAGTTGGCAGAAGCTGGAACTAGTGACGAGAGCTCACTCCATCCTACAGCACTTAGGCCTCAAACTGCTGTACTGCTGATCTTGCAGTCGTCAGAGTCAGTGTCTTAACCGCTGAGCCACTGTGTCCAAGCTTAAATAGAAAGTTAAATTATTAGTATCTAATTGTAATGTAAACATTGTGTATAAATTTGTGGGGTGTGTGGCAGAAATTATTATTAGAAAGTAGTCCATAATAGTTGATCTGCAAGAGATTGCTTCCAAGTATGTCTGTAAAATTACAAAAATAGGAAGATTTATCGACATCCAGCTAATCTTATGCATTGCACATAACACTATGAATTTGTCTTTCAGAATTTGCTTATGGTGGCCATCCATACCCCTTTTCAGGAATATTTGAAATTTCTCCAGGAAATGCATCTGAATTAGGAGAAACATTTAAATTTAAGTAAGCCATTTTTGGTTATTAATGTGACTGAAATTTGTATTATTAGGTTTCAGACATCTATTCACTGCCACCTACTCCTGCTAATTTTATTTAGGATGTTTTGATCTATTGTTCCTTTTTTAAAAAATATTTTGTCTGTTGTTAGCTGTCTTTGAATTGACCTTAATTCATGGCCACCCTATGAATGGGACATCTCCAAGCCCCCTCCTCTACCTCTCTGCTCAGACCCTGTAGGCTCGGGCCTGTGGTCTCCCTGATTGAGTCTATCCATCTGGCATGAGGTCTTCCTCTCTACTTCTCTCCACCTTCCTCAGCATCATTGTTTTTTCTAATGAGTCATATCATTATATGGCCAAAGTATGATAGCTTCAATTTAGTCATCTTGGCTTCCAGGGAGAGTTCAGGCTTGATTTGTTCTAGGACCCAATTGTTTGTCCTTTTGGCCATCCACAGTATCATCAGCTTTAGTGTTCAGCTGTATATCTTTACACTTTAGGACTTTGTCTAGCACTTTCATAGCTGCCCTTCTTCCCATTCTTAACCTCCTCCTGATTTCTTGACTGAAATCTCCATTCTGATCAATCTTTCATCCAAGCTATGGGGAATCTTTTAACTATTTTTATTTCCTTGTTATCTAGGTTGAATTTATGTAAATCCCCCATGGTCATTATTTTTGTTTTCTTTATGTTTAACATTAGGGCTACCGTTGCACTTTCTTCTTTGCCTTGCTTTAGTGATTATTCCAAATTTGTGATGCTTTCCACTAGTAAATATGGTGACATCTGTCTATTGTTCAGTCACTCCTAATCTCTACATAGAATGATTAAAAGCTGTTTTATAGTACTAGGTAACTTAAATGATGCAGGTCAGATCATGATACCACCCTGGAACTTGGGTTGGTGGAAGGAGACTCCTCTGACTTCTTCACCCCACAGCAGTGAATGCTATAGAAAAGTTCAATGACTCCACTGCATGGTTGAGTTATGGCAGAGAGAGGAATCATATAAATCACTGGGTGTTCAGGGAGGACTCTTGAACAAGAGCAAGGAAGTCACAGTGGAAGAGAAGGCGATGGTGTAACTGAAGTTCAGAAAGAATCAGAGAAATGACAATAATACAGGAATACCTTTGGTAATGAAATAGATTCATTCCCAGGCATTATTACTGTAACAGAAATTTTGGTACCAGAGGCAGAAATAACATGGAAAGAACAGGGAGATATTCCTTCACCCCACAATAGAGCAGTCCAACAAGTTTCAGCAAAATAACTTAAATGATCCAGGTTTTATTCAAAACTAACAATATGCACATGTGAGGTAAAATAACTAGATAAGTGTTGCATAAGTAAACAAACAAACAAACAAAAAGAATCTTCTAGAGATCATGTGAAAACTTCTTCCAAAAATGCGTCCAGGGATTATTTTTTTCCTTCCAGCAGCCTTCAGTTTTCTTATGATTTTTGTTTTGGTGAGCATACTTATAGATCTGTGCTTTTTTTTTTTTTTAACATACTGGCAGTAGCTGGTGAGGCAGGGTTATCTCTCTTCCTTTTTCTCTTTGTTTTGTTGTTTACACATAATCAATAAGAGGTTCTGAGTTAGCTATTTGTCTTAGCTCTTGTAGGCAGACACACGCACCCACACAGAGCTATAGTAGGATGGGTTAGAATAGAATCTCGTTCTTTCTTGGATCCAGCTTTATTGCCTTGTTTACTGCATACACTTCAGCAAACTGGCACTAAAAGCCTGTGTTTCTCCCTATCCTCCCAAAACCAGTGCTGCTAAAAGACTTCCAGCTGGACAGAGAATGAGGAGTTAAAAAGTCCCCTGGGTGGACATAAAAAGATTTCTTCATCAAAGACTTTGTTAATTGAGATACAGCTGTATTTTGAAATCTATGGATGGTTTTTGGAGAGTGAAGGTGAAGTGAGAGCAAAGGCAAAACAAGAACATGTTCAGTCTGGTTTTTAATTTTGCTGTTTTGTTTTAGAGAAGCTGTTGTTCTTGGAAGTACTGACTTCATGGAGGAAGATATAGAAAAAATTATAGAAGAACTTGGAAAAGAATTTAAAGGAAATGCCTATCACTTAATGCACAAAAACTGCAATCACTTTTCTTCAGCTTTATCAGAGGTAAGTATGATTGGTATGCCATGAGGTGATATTGACCATTGCTATAATAAATGTAACAGTAGCTATTATGTTAAATTATTTTATAACATCAGATAATTTGTAGAATAATGGCAACAAATTTCATTTAAACCACTTGGGAGGAAATCACTGAGATTTTAACTTACCATATATACTCAACTATATTGAGAAATTTTAGTCTAAATATTTACCCTGAA
Source organism: Urosaurus nigricauda (assembly GCA_034509955.1). Taxonomy (NCBI): domain Eukaryota; kingdom Metazoa; phylum Chordata; class Lepidosauria; order Squamata; family Phrynosomatidae; genus Urosaurus; species Urosaurus nigricauda. Next base: position 320,503,657 of record JAOEGL010000001.1, read on the forward strand.
GATTTGGGTTGACTTACCAATGAAGTCAACTTATAACTACCCAGTAGTCAAATTATGAAGTGAAGTTATCCTATGAACTCAGTCAGTCATACTTTTTTTCAGTGTAACCAAAGACCTTAACATTCTATCCAGTATTTTCCATTCATATGGAAAAAGTACACCAGTAGTATACAGTAGTATACCAGGCTATATTTTGTAAAGCTGTGCTTTAAATGTAAGAGAAAATAATCATAGCTGTTCTTTGTGGTCTTTGTGCAACACAAATATGGGTATGCATCTGTGCAGAGCCACTATTTGGAACCTTCTGGAAAGCTGAAACTTTCAGCAGAAGCTCCTCCCTTCATCTCTAACATGCATGTTCTAGCATTGCATCCCTGAGTTCTCTTTTGTCCACCACAGTGGTAGCACCTTTCTCTGGAACTCAGACTTTCTCCTGTACATTATCTCACTGTTTCTCAAAACTGTAGGGCTGGAACCTGGGGCAGGGGCAGCAAGATTTGCTGAAAGAAAGGGGACTCTAGACTTGGAGGCCCTGAGTCCATGCATTGAGTTAAATACCGAATTTACTGGGGGAAAACTGTTCTAATTTGAATGATGTGATTTCCTTATAAAATGTAAAAATATGAATATATATGATTGTGTGAATGAAAATATGCACACTAAATACACAAAATATTTTTATTCATATACTACATTGTGAAGTTAAAAGCTTCTCTGAAGATGCCTGCCACAGCTGCTGGCAAAACGTCAGGATTAAACTCTTCTAGAACATGGCCTCCTAGCACATTGTATTGGGGGGAGGGGGCAGAGTCCCGAGGCTAAAAAGTTTTGAGTACCACTGCATTATCCTGATTCCTTTCTGTCTGCATTTCTCTTTCTCTTTATAGCTTTTTTTTTCTTTTCAAAGAGCTCATTCTTTGTGAAACATTCCTGGCATTTTCTTTTGGCTAGCAGCTGCCAAGGCCTATGGTCTCACAGCCACTCTTAAGCGATGTTTGAAGTACAACAGAGAAATGTCCCTTTCGGACAAACACCCTAAGTGTTTAACCTGCCTGTGACTTTTGCACAGTGTCAACACTTGTCAGTTTTGCCTGGATTTTACAGTGCAAGCTAGGAATAACAGAGCTTCCCAATTATGCCTACTTCTGTGGGAGAAAACTCTCAAGTCAGTAGATTTTTCCATCCTGATGACAGGACAGTCCATCTGTAAGAACTAGGGAGTCTTCAATATTCTCATGGCCACATCTTCAGATAGACATGGTACTGTAACGCCTCCTGCAGCTCATGATACCAACACCTTTACCATGACTTTGGTAGCAACACTAATGGATTCCACCACCATAGTATCAAATGCTACTTTGCCTAGGGAGCAGTCCATTCACACAACATGACAACAGGAAAAGTTGGGAAATCAAAGAGATTGTGCAATGATGATCCACATAAGAAGTGGAAAAAGCAGATACACTCTGTGAAGTCAAAGGCTTTCATGGCCAGCATCCATAGTTTTTTGTGGGTTTTTTTTTGGGGGGGGGGCTATATGGCCATGTTCTAAAAGAGTTTATTCCTGACGTTTTGCCAGCATCTGTTGGCTGGCGAAACGTCAGGAATAAACACTTCTAGAACATGGCGACATAGCCCCCCTCCAAAAAAAAAAAAAAACCACAAAAAACTGCAGATGTACTCTACTGTATCCACTGTCTCTGACATCCAGACTCATTCTCTACCACTGACCCCAGATATTCCTCCTTCTGAGTTGTTTGATGCCAAGCTCCTACCAGGAACCCAGGAGACTGTGTTAGATGTAAGGTTACCAACTCTATGTCAGAATGGGAAGTTGGAGATGTGCTGCTCCTAGAGAGATTCACATCTGTTCCCCATAGCTGACCCCTCCATGCAACAGGACCTTGCTGTCAAATGCAGCCACACTCAGTGCTCTTTTTCTATAAAGTGGCTACACTCACCAAGATGGCTCTCTTCTTCTCCTCTTCATCAACCATTAATACTGATCAATCATCCAATAGGAATACAAGAGGTGTCACATACCTTTTACAGATTGCATCAAGACCATGTCTTATGCTGGAGGGGCTCTAGGTCTTGATAATAATAATATTTATAGCCCGCTCCTCTGTCCAGGCAATCAGAGTGGGGTGCAGCAAATTAAAAAGACACAAGTTAAAACAGTTCAATAACCCACTACCTAACCTCCCACCCCTTGAAAGTAAATTAAACTAAGAATGAATTAAAACCAAGGAGCAATAATAATGATAATAATTTTTATTTCTAGCCCGCCCCTCTGAGCAAGCAATTGGGGCAGGTTACAACAAGAGGTTAAAACACAACAGTTAAAATAAACCAATCCCATCCCCACCTCCCACCCCTGAAAAAGAATTAAATCAACTGTATTTAAAACATAGTAAAATGCAAACAATATCATATATCAGCAACAGGCCTAAGAGTTCTTGAGCTGTGTGGGACAGGCCAAGGACATAGAGGAGAAAAACTGGAAAAACTCTTAATAATAATAATAATAATACATTTTATTTGTATACCGCCCTTCCTGCGATCAGCTTGGACTTGGAGCCGGAAGATGACTAAACATTATCTGGGAAGGCCTGCCGGAAGAGATGCGTCTTTAAGGCTTTTTTGAAGCCATTGATGGATGAAAAGAGACGCATCTCATCTGGCAGATAGTTCCACAGCCTGGGGTGATAGCTGAGAAGGTTTGACATGAACTCAACATAGGCTGTAGCAGGTTCCTCCCAGAGGACCGAAGTGTGCGGGGGAGTTCATACAGGAAGAGGCGGTCCCTAAGATGGGATGGACCCAAGCCATGTAGAGCTTTAAAGGTTAAAACCAACACATTGTACCACGCCCGGAAACTGATCGGCAGCCAGTGGAGAGACTTGAGCACGGGTGTTATGTGCTTTCTCCTAGATGTTCCTGTAACAAGTCTGGCTGCCATATTCTGAACCAGTTGTAGTTTCTGGGTTAGGCACAAGGGTAGCCCCATGTAGAGCGCATTACAATAGTCCAGACGTGAGGTTACCAGCGTGTGTACCACAGTTTCCAGATCCTTCACATCCAGGAAAGGGCGCAGCTGGCGTATGAAGCGACGAGTCAAGAAGCACCCCCAGACTGCAAACAGAGTCCTTCGAGGAGAGTGTGACTCCATCGAGAACTGGAGATTGTATTTCCAAATTCGGTTTTGGGCCAGTAACTGTGAGTACCTCCGTTTTGTTTGGATTAAGCTTCAGATTGTTTTCCCTCATCGAATCCATTACCGCCGTAAGGCAGTGATTGAGAGGAGAGACGCCATCTGAAGTCTGAGCAGACAAATGTGTCATGGAGAGGTATATCTGACTGTCATCATCGTACTGAAGACACTGAACTCCATGCTTCCGAATGATCTCACCAAGCAGCTTCATATAAATATTAAACAGCATCAGGAACAGGATGGCGCCCTGAGGGACGCCACAGTTAAGCTCGATCTTTGAAGAGCAACTGTCCCCGAGCCTCACCCTTTGGGATCTGCCGGAGAGAAAGAACCGGAACCACCAAAGCGCAGTGCCACCAATCCCCAACTCTCTCAGCCAATCCAAAAGGATGGAATGATCTATGGTGTCAAAGGCCGCTGATAGATCCAAGAGCACCAGCAGGGTCACACTACCCCTGTTGATGCTCAAGCGGAAGTCGTCTGTCAGAGCAACCATAGCAGTCTCAAGTCCATATCCTGCCCTGAAGCCGATTTGAAATGGATCGAGATAATCAGTTTCATCCAAGACGGCTTGGAGTTGGAAGGCAACAGCTCTCTTGATCACCTTGCTAAGAAAAGGCAGCAGGGACACTGGTCTATAGTTGTTTCTGTCCAGGGGATCAAGGGAAGGTTTCTTCAGGAGAGGCTTCACAGCTGCCTCCTTCAGACAAGATGGAACGATGCCTTCCCTGAGGGATGCGTTGATCACATCCTGAAGGAATGTTCTCAATGCATCCCCTCCCTGGACGACCAGCTAAGATGGACATGGATCGAGGGAGCAAGTCGTCTTCCTAGTACTACCAAGGAGCTTGTCCACGTCATCGGTACTCACCGATTGAAACTCATCCAGTAAGCTGACAAGAACGGAGTTGCTGGACACCTCATTTACGGACATTGAGCAAATATTGGCGTCTAAATCGGCTCTAATCCGAGAGATTTTATCTGCAAAGTGGATGTTAAACGCCTCACAGCAGGCTGTCGTAGGCTCCAGTAGGGGGTTTGGCGCAGGAGGAACCTGCATCAGCTCCCCCACCACCTTAAACAGCTCTGCCGGGCGGGACTCTGCAGACGCAATGTGTGCACAGCAGAAGGATCTCTGCGCTGCACGCAAAGCCTCCCGATAGGTGCGAAGATGCACCCTATGGCGAGTTCTGTCAGGCGAGAGGCAAGTCTTCCGCCATTTGCAATTAAAAACATAATACATCCTCATAAAACCACTACAGTATTCCTAGAGCGGCTTTACTCATTATCATGAGTAATACTATTACATACAATTCCTTGAGCAGGACTCCTCTTTCCCTCATCACTGGTGGGATGACTCCAGAAGCTGATTCATCTAGGGAGTTGATACAATCATTGGTACCACTCAAGAACAACTTGGTGGCTTTCCCTAGATCATGTTCCAGTTCACCTAGCCTGGTCTTCCTTGGACTTTCAGAATATTCTAGGAGAACAATTGAGAACTAAACTAGAGTGACATCTACGATTTCCATCCCGTCACCTTGTGCATCTGACACACTCACAACATCAGCTGTGACATACTGCCTGGCATTGATTCCTTCTACCATATCAATCCAGTCACAGTACCAACCATTATACCCATGGTCTCCATCTGCTTAATAACCACCTGAACATCAGTGCCTTCTGTCAGAAGTTGACTCTGGTTACAAGTTTGATTCTTCCTTGGACACCTCTGGTACAGATCTGCTTTTCCTGCCCAGATGCCTTGCTTGAAGACCAAACTTCATCCTCATCAATAGTAGATTATAGGGTACATTCTAACCGCCTCAGTCAGATGGCCAGAAGTCTCCAGATCTTGAATAAGCAGGATCTTTCTCTTGACTCAGTCTTCTCCATGACAAAGATTGTGCCCAGTGGTTCAGTTGTTTTGCCTTTCTTCCTGCCTCCTCTTATGAGCTTAGTGAAGTCCTTTTGCGGGAAACCTCCCTCCCTCCAGCTGGTATCTTCATGACTGGTAAACCTTTATAGGATCCAGGATGGTGACTGCAACTTCCTGTTTTAACACCCTGAGGTCAACTCAATAATTGTGGCCTCCTCATCAGGAAAAAGAACCTCATTGGCTCCACCTAAAAAGGAAGACAGGAAGCTAGGTGACATGGGGCTCAAGGCTTATGCCTTGGCAGCCCTTTACCTGAAGATAGCAAACATGTGTGGGCTGGTGGGACAAAGCAGCCGCCGAAGACAAGAAAGAGGTAGCCAAAGTATTTTTGGAAAGGCAGGCAAAGACTAAATTACATGGTTTGAGACCAAATTACATCAGCCAGACATGCTTCATAATGTACTTTCAGGGCTCTGGTGACCAGCATAGTTTTCTGTAGAAACACATGGCTGCATTCAACAGCCCTAAGCAAGGAGGAACTGTAAAAGGTGGAAGATAAGTCCTTTGACAAGGTCTAACTGTTTAACTCCAAAACCATGAAAAATTGTATTCAAAGTACAAATTGGCCAATGAATGAAAATTCATTGATATTTGGAGTCACATCCTAGATAACTTTGAGACCAAACTGCTACTGATGAAAACCTTTCCACGAAAGGTCAAGACGCCCCTTTACCTCAGGCTCTTGAAATGCCCTATCAACGGCAGCCAAGACAACACATTCTCTTTGTCCTCAAAGCAAATGCTTTTGCTACCAGGGCACTGGTAGAAAGTATTGACTTTGACCCTTCCACCATGGCGCTCAATACTGCATGGCTATTGGTTCAGGTACGCATCACCACAAGCACAGCAAAGGTTCGTATCTAGTCAGTGGTCCTTTGAATTATAAAGGAAGGCTACAGGATTCCATGTTGTTATTGTAGTTTGCCTTCAGGTCATTTTCCAACTTATAGAGACCCTAAGGTGAACTTACCACAGGATTTTCTGAGGCTAATAATGTATGACTTGCCCAATATCACCCACAATGGGTTTCCATGACTGAGGAGGGATTCAGACCCTGGTCTCCAGAGTCATACTCCTTGTTATCCCCCTAAATAGTTTCCAGACCATGACTATTTCAGATGCCATTCTCCAGAAGGGAGCAATTGAGGAGATCCCTGAGCCTGAAAAGAGAGTAAGATTCTTTTTGCGGGATTTCACAGTCTTGAAGAGGGGTGAGGAACTAAAACTGTTATGAAAGTGTCAATTTGCTGCAGGAAGTTAGGGACAAGGCAGCCAATCAGATCTTTTAATGTTCAGAAAGGCTACAGCTCCAATGTGGAGTCAAAGGCTTTCATGGCCAGCATCCATAGTTTTCTCTGAAGATGCCAGCCACAGATGCTGGCAAAACGTCAGAAAGGAACTCTTCTAGAACATGGCCACATAGCCCGAAAGCTCCACAAAAAAACAAAAACAAAACTAAAGCTGCAGCTCCAGCTGAAGAGTGGGAGGTGTTGAGATAGAAAACAAGAGAAGTTGGACAGGTGAGGTAATTTGAATTATAATATTAAGGAAAAATAACAGTTACTTCGTAAACTTCCATTGTGATGCTTATAGTCAGTCTAAAGATACAAAGTTATCCTTCCTGTATAAATAAAGTCCTTTTCTGTTTTGGTACCTCTTGCCTGGACTGAATGTGTGGTTTAGGATCTCTGCAGCCAAATCAGTCCGCTTCATCCAAATGAATGGTCTGGGGCTATCTTAAAGCCTCGAATGGGATCCAAATAAGGATCTTGTGAGGGGCACGTAGCCCAAGGGGAGAATTTTGGGACCAAATTTAAGAGGATTTTATCTCAAAAGACCCATTCTTGGATTTGAGGAATGTCAACTCCTTCATTATCTCTGGTTTTTAATTGTTGCACTCCCTCAACCTGAGAGAGGCATATTTTCACATCAGCTTCCACCCATACTACTGGAGATTTCTTATATTTGCTATTAAGCACCACCATTATCTGTTCACCAACCTTCCTTTTAGACCCACAACAACACCAAGAGTCTTTAGAAGGGTTATGGCAATGAGCGTAGCAGCAACAACCCTTGTCTTTCCCTACATAGATGGCTGGCTGTTGGTCACCTTACTCCAGAAGAAAATCTCCCAAGTTGTCATTTACTCAACACTGCATCTGCTCTTCCATCTGGGCTTTTGGATCAGTCCAGAGAAATCACACTTGACCCTACTATCTTCCCGAAGGAGAGAGGCTATTCTGCCAGGAAAAAAAGGCTTTTCAAAGTACTACAACCACCATCCGAATTAAGCTTTTAGGCTACATGGCCTTCATGACCACATCAGTGCTTCTCTTCTAGCTGTGCATGAAGCCATTGCAGCTGTTTTTCCTTTCATAGGTAGACATGCTCAACATGGACATGAATCAGCATCTCCTCACACTCTTATGGGTACAAGACAGCTTGCACTGGTGGTCACACCCATGTCAAGGATGCCGTTCTCACCATCTATACATAACATTTTGGTCACCACAAATGCTTCCTGCACTAGATGGGGTGATCACTTCTGCCAGTTTGCAGAATGCAGTCCAAAGAACAAAAGAGACTACACATCAACACCTCTTGAACTCTTCATTAGACACAAGATATCATTCGCCAACATTAATCCCTAATCCCTTCTCTGATCTATCCTAATCCCTTCTCTGATCTCCTAATCATTGTTTAGATGGGCAAAGGGCTCTGGCTTTTTGCATCACCTCTACAATGGTCTTTTGAAACATATTTAACCTTTTTATGTGTTTCTTTGGTCCTAAGAAGGGACAATGGGTGTCCCTTCACTAAGTGGGTGGCTTGGTTTATCACTTCGACCTAACAATTGGCTAATCTTCCTCTTGAGGATGTGATAAGGAACCATTCCACTAGAGCTGTTGCAGCGTCACCAATGTATCTATGGGATGTTCCACTGGAGGAGCTCTTCAGGGCTGCAACATGAATGCAGCCCTCCAAATTCATTCAGCATTATAGACTGGTTGCTAGAGCACAGTGAGATGCAGCATGTGGGAGAGCATTCCTTTCCATAATATTTTTCTTGATGTGCCTCCCACTGCACATTATGAATAGGTCAGTTGCTTGCTAATTGATACCTTTATGTGTGATGCACAAGCAACCAGAAAGAAGAAAACCAGGTTGGTCATCTGTAATTGATGTTCTTTGAGTTGTCATCTGTTTATTCACACAACCCACCCTTTCTCCCTTTGTCAGCACATCTGGTGGGTTTTTGCTTCCTACCACTGTGTTGGCCAAGTAGGACTAAAGGAAGAGACGACAGAGTGCTAGACAGGAGGGACAGAACTAGCACTGAAGGTTTGCAAGTGCAACACCATATGTGTGAATGCACAGATGATCACTCAAAGAACATCAGTTACAGGTAAGCAACCCGAATTTCATTCGTTGGATTGAACATAGAAAGCAACATTAATAACTTAATACATGATGGGTATTCTACTGTTCTTTATCATTGTATAGCTTTTACTGACTTACAGTTTTAGTTGGGAGTAACAAATCAGTTTAGGGTGTCTAATTTTGTTACCATTCAGAATGAAATGTTGGCTATTATGTGAACATTGACTAAATTTATTGCTGACTTCATTTCTGAATGGTAGACATGAACAAAGATTTTTCTATATTTTTCTATATTGGCATATTGAGTACTTCAATTCAGTGATGCATACGTCTGCCAAAAATCTATGTAAAATAAAACTTGGCTATTCTGTGGAATTTCATTTAGATTCTATGTGGAAAAGAGATTCCTCGTTGGGTGAATCGCCTTGCCTATTTCAGTTCCTGCATCCCCTTTCTCCAAAGTTGCCTACCGAAAGAGTGGCTTACACCTGCAGCCCTTCAGTCTAGTGTAAGCCAAGAGCTTCAGGAAGAACTGGAAGAAGCAGAAGATGCTGCAGCATCAGCTTCCCTGCCAAGTTCCGCATCAGGGGCACGAACTGGACACCATGCTAAAATATAGGTTTGGGCCAAAGTACTGTTATGTTAAAGGCTTTGAAAGTTTTGTCAGTAACTGACTTCATTGCTGAACTTCAGAGTGTGGACATTTGAATATGTCTTTGGTATGCAAGTGGTTTTCCAGCTCAAAATCATGGTTTTTTGCTCAGGATTTTATATGTAGTGAAAAAGATTTCTGGGAGAAGTGGGAAGAATTTAAGATGGAGTTGCTGTCCTCATTTTCATCTAATCAACAAACTTCGACCAACTGAGCAGAAGAAAAACTGTTTACAATATTGTGTGCTGCTGTTTACAAGTCCCACAGCGATATCTGCCATTGAAGTACAAAGTATTAATCGGCTCCATCAGGCCTTCATCAGTACCAGTGGAGGTGAACTAATGGTCTATTTTAAGTGATACTGCCTTGGAACTCAGTAGGTTAGAATATTTCATTTCCAACCATTGTTAATAGTGGAACATGGAATTGATGAGTACTGTATGTAAACAGGGTACATAGGCCTGAAATCTATTTGTTAGTCCTGACTAGAGTAGACACACTAAATCAATTTGACATGAACTCAACAGGTAGGTAAACCTTGTTGAGTGTAGTCTAGTCAGAACTTAACAATAGAAATTCAGGCCATAATGACCAATACAAAAAAATCTGGCCTAGGAAACAAATTATATCTGCTTGTGAAGAACAAATCAGAATTCTCACACTCGAGGCATATTTGTTGGCTTCAGATTGCAGCCTTTTCCCCTTTCTTTTTTGGTCTCACTTGGATATAAGATCACTTGGTGTATCAACAGTTTTTTTTTTACTATGATCAGATAACAGAGCCTTTTCCATGTCACTTAAAATGTAGAACTGTAGGATAAATGCTGGCAGAATACGTAATCAAGTTTCCTGCAGCATCAGATGATATAATGTAGACATGCTAACAATGGGCTCTTGGTCAAAGTCAATTTGGCCATTTGACCTCTGCAGCCAGTTCAATCAGCAGTTAATTACTGTTCAGAAGTAAAACTTTCTGAGTGAAGAGAATGGTGACTGATTTCTTTTCCCAGCAACCAAATTGTTAAACTGCAACAAATAGATTCTTGACAATTCGTTGTGTTTCCAGCAGAATCATTCAGTGCTGTAGGTGACTTAAATTGCCTCAAGGGTTTTCTATGTGCCACTTTTTCTTTAATTATGTTAATCTACAACAGCAGTATGTACTGCAAGAGTGATAAAGGATCTATAGGAATTAGCAAAATAATAGAGGAATTCCATATATATAGCGTCTTTCCCTATTGCTAGCATCTCTCATTAAGGGGTGAGTACAGGAGCAGTTATGCCAAATTGAAATTCAATTCAAATTTTATTATATGTGCTGCCTTAAAGATCTTCTAATTCAGTGGAAAGAAGCCAACAGTAAATTATGTATAAAGTGAAGAAATTATGTATAAAGTGAAGTCTACATAAATGAAGATAACACTTGCATGTGTTATTTATATTGCAGGATTTACTGAACAAACTGTTCCATTTAGAATATACACATGGAATTGGCAGAATAGGACGTTATTTTTTGACAAATCAGAAAACTTTATTTTTCATAAATTGGCATTATGATTTAGCATACTGTTATACAAACATTTTCTCCAAAAGTGGCAAAAATGCTTTAGTTGTTTTTCAGTAAGAATGGCATTGGTCATTTTTCTAACCACTTCATTTACTACTTAAATTTGTTTTCTGCTCCTCTTTGCAGGAGACATCACTTGTTGCAAAGTATACTCAGGTATATAAAATTCTGTTAAGTCAAAATAATAATTCTCAAAAATGTGAAGTACTGAGATTGTTCCATATTTTAACCTTCCTTAACCTTTAATTTTCTTAAAAACTGTTGTATTAACAGTGCCAGAACCATTTTTATTTTGTCATTAGCATAACCTGTGTTGTTAGTTCCAAGTGTTCAGCCTTACATTGCTAGTTCTTTAACTGACAATTAGTATTCTGAGAGTTGTACCCTTCTCTGTTTAAATGCTAAATCATACAAATGGGGTGTTTCTGAGTGGAACAAAAATAGTATGGTACGGGTGGCTTCTCTGCACTACAGCTAAAGTGGAGATAAGATTTTTCAGCTGGGGTCTGAAGCTATAAACAAATACTTGTTTCAGTCCTGAGCCTATGTATGCTGCTGTAAACATATTCTTCCCTGTGAAAAGTTCTCCATTTGTTTCAGTGAAAATGCAGCTTGGTACATATGACATTAGCATCTTTCAAAGTCCTCATAAAATATGCCTCATAAAATTCTTGAATTGGGGAGAATTCTGCAGCTTATCCTAAATTGTTTGGACAAACTTTAGGAACTAGCTTGATTTCCATCTAATTTTTATGCAACAATTGGCTTTCAGTTAATATTCACAGCACTACACAACACGTCCATCCTTTTGTAATCATGCACTCATGTAATTCAACACCATTTACAGCACGATAAGTAAAAACAATTTAAATAAATTGCTACTTCCAGTTTGATCAGAATTTCCCATTATTTCATTTTAATCCATATTTGTAGTTGTATTTCACTGAACAAACTTAACATCTGAACCCTGAAGTTGATATAACACCTTGAAGTAGTGTGATGGTTTATTTTGTATCTTACCAAATGTGCTACACTCGCAGTCCACTCAATTCCTTAAAACAAACAACCTTGCCAAAGCCTCTCTCATAGCAATAGTTCAAGTTACTTTTCACCAGCGTTAGTACTCAGTAAGGAGTACATTGCCTGCCAGAGGCCATAGTGTGCATTAGAAAACTTGAACAATATTCTAAGATAGAATATTAAATACCTGGAGTTTTAACAACAAGCGGGTAGAAGTAGTACATTCAGGGTTCTTTAATTTCTAATATTGAGTTATTTTTTTTCTTTTAAAATAGATTACTGTAGTCATTTTGTATGTTGTCTTATTAAAGCCATTTTTATCAAGACATCACTCTTATTCAGGAAGCCAAAAACAAGTGCTACAAATTGTCAGTGTACATCAGTAAACAGGATGATGGTTTTATGTTAAGAATACAGTGGATTTCCTCTTTAAAACATGCAATACAATTCTAATCACAACAGATGAGAATTTTCACTTTTAGGTGGTTACAGATACTGAATTTTCACTGACACTTCTTTGTATAACAAAGTTTACTGTAATGCATAGTATTTGTATGAAATAGCCAGAGAACTTTGACTTTTGTTACCTTGACATGTCAAACTACTATAAACTTGAATCCATCCATTTATTAAATATAATTTTATAAGAAAAAGGCACATGTTCTGTTCTTTTCAATTTCAGTATTAACTTTCAATCTTTTTACTGTTCCACTATTAAATCTGTTTTTATAATCTGAATCAAAATATTGGCATACTTGAAATAAACAAACATTTCACTGCACAGGTGGCTTGGACTGAAGTGGGGGTATTTCCCCTCTGTCATTTCTACTGGACCAGCTCATGGAGCCTCATGTGGGGATATGGTATGTAACCTGTGGCCCCAGCAAGAGCACAAGGAAGGTAGAGGAGATAGGCAGGAGCAAACTCAAGAATCAGAGAGATCAAGCTTGAATTTGGAGGACACCTACATGTAAAGAAAGAATTTAAAAGTTTAAGAGGGACTAGACCAGAAAGAGACTGAAAATGTTGATTGAAGAATAAGGGAGTAGTAAAGTACCATATATACTCAACAATAAGTTGACTTCACGTATAAGTTGAGGGCAGGTTATGGGGCCAGAATTATGGATTTTGATATGACCCGTCGAGGGGAAAACTTAGTAGCACGTTTCTACAACAAAAGGATCTAAAGGATGAAGCAAAGGAAAATAATGCTAAATACCTTTTAAAATGTTGACAGGAATAACTGTTTGTGCTCACCCTAAAGGCTGGATAGATGAGATAGTAGAGGGAGTTGATGCTTCTTTTAGGTGCTCCAAGAAGACATTAAGCTCCCTCTTTCACTAGGGACATGGTTCCTTTTTTTGATATGTGTTAAAGTACAGTACTTATATTGACCCATGGATAAGTCGACCCAGGTTTTTGGGTCAATTTTTTTACTAAAATGTCTAGGCTTATACATGAGTATATACAGTAATTAGAAAAGGACAAAGAAGAGGAGAAACAAGATGTAAAGATAACAAATGAGAAAAACTGTGTGTCCCCACAGCCATTACATTCCAGGGTGGTGGTGTAATCAAGTGTCCTTACTTGACATCCTGAACTAATAGTTTATCCAACTGACCTACATGCATGATGCCATTATCTAGGAACTGTAGTTTAACTTGCAGAAACATTTCAGTATTAAAAGGGAAACATTTCATGTGTTTGTCTCAAAAATGCAGTGTAGAGGTCACACCAATTAGCCTTCAGACTTTCTGCCTGTGGACAACCAATGTATGACCTTGTTTTAACTTGATACATAATTCTTGTTTCTACAGCAGTGGAGGGGAAACTACATACAGTGGTCCCCCGGGTTATGAAGGTAATCCGTTCCGGATTACCTTTCGTAACCCGGAAGCTTTCGTTTCCCAGGGGACCACTATTTTGAACGGACCGCGCGGCTGATTTAAAGGGGCCGTGCGGTTTTTTTTTCCGTATCCCGGGGGATCTTTCAGATCCCGGGGGATATGTTAACAGTCCCGCCGGTTTCGTACCCCGGGGTTTTCGTACAATGACGGCAATAAAGCAGTTCCCAAAAAAGGAAGACTTCGGTGAAGCCCACATTATCCATCCACTCTTCAGATGAGAAGGGTTCTGCTGACAGAGTATCTACTTCAGTTTCTGATTGTGAGGAAGTGGAGCTTTTGGGAAATAAGGAGGACCTCTGAAGCACCTGGTTCAATTAGACTTTCAGACTGAGGACTTTGCAGTCTTGCTGCGCAAGTTTATAAAGATCCTTGACATGCTATATTCATCAGATACTTCCCAGCCTGAAGACCCATAACTTCCTACTGGCATGGGTGCTTCCTTCTAAGCTATAGCCCTCTTTTGATGTGTCTTTCCCTGCTGACTTCAAGAAGGTAGTAAGGGAAGAGTGATATAAATCTGTTGCTGTTCATCTTAACTCAATAGCAGTTAAAAGATTTTACAATGGGTCTAGATCAGTTATTTCAAGCTGCAGGCCCCTTTGGTAGATGCTCCTGTGTCATCCCTGGTGTCTTCTTCACTCTTTTCCAAGGATGGCAAGGCATCTTAAGGATTCCTGAAGAGAGACAGGCAGAGTTCTACAGTTCAAGGCTTCCACACTGGCAATTAGAGCTCCTTCTGCTTTATCTATTTTTCCAGATGTACCTTTTTATGGACCAGAGAAATCCTCAGTGAAGTCACCCAGGGTAATATTAAATTATGGCACAGAATTAACAAATGGCTGAAAATGGCACTTGACTGATGGGCATAAGCTTCAACTATCCCTGTAAGTCACCATGTAGGACTAAAAAAAACCCCTGGCATATTAATTCTCACTCTAAGCAAAATCTACCCTTCTGTCCCTTTGGAGGCATTTTCATATTCATAATAAAAGCCAACACTATGGCCCTTACAGCTTTCCCTACATTTTCTATCCAAGGGTGGTTCCCTTTTCCTGTTAGAAGAAAATATATCACTTAGCTTCCTGAAAATTTTCGCTGGTTTGTTCTTCTACTACAACCCCCAGCAGCTGAAGTATTTAACTTTAGGACTGTGCAAACATCAGGCCAGTGGGATCTAAAGACAATAAGGGAATTATATTTAATAGATTTTTGTTTTTCTCATGATTTCTTTATTCCCTCCCCAAGGTTAAGTCACAAAGAAAAGCACTACCTGATTTTGGAGGCCATTCAACACCTATTCAACATAAGCGCCTTTGCAAAAGTTTAATCATCTCAATGATCAAGGGGCTGTTACTCCACTTTTTTCTTGGTTTCCAAAAAGAACAAACCTTGGAGGCCAATTTTGGACTTGGAAATGGTCAATCTGTTTGCAAGGAAGTGTAAATTCAGGATGGAGACTCAGGACCATCCTGGAAGTCCTCAGACCTAAAGATTTTCTTGCCTCTCTTGATTTTTGGAAAGCATATCTTCACATCCTGGTCCACCCAAGCCAAAGAAAATATCTACTAGGGAGGGAGACAGCACTTTCAGTACAAAGGCCTTCCATTTGGGCTGTTTTTGTCTCCAAGGTTTTTCACCAAAATGATGGTTGCTCTAGTAGCCTATTGAAGACAGCAAGGGATTCATGTTTACCCTTACAGAGATGATTTATTGATCAAATTTGCTTTCTTCCACCACCCATTCCAGGATGTTCATTTCATGCTGTCTTCCGTATCTAACCATGCTTTTCTAGTCAGTCATAGGAAGAGCCACCTCCATCTGTTACAGTGAATCCAGCCTATTAATACCATCCTGGACACTTCCAAGGGGATAATCTCTCCAGATTGATATATTTTCAAAAGCTTTTTTAAAAAGCATATAAATAATCTCCCCCTTTCCCCCCCCCCCCACTTGTAGGTTAAAAAACCTCTCATTTGCATGAAGAAAAATAAACTGTAGATATGTTCTCTGTGGTTCTAACAGAAACACAAAAATCCCTAACAGTCACCAAGTATCTTTATTTGATTTTAAGTACATCCTCCTGATCTTGAAGGCCAATGCAACCACCAGCTTCCTTGTCCTAATATTAATCTCAACCTTCTTTCTTGCTCCAATTAGATCACAGACCACATACCAGTACTATCTATACTTAACAAAAGTCAAGGTGAACACGAAGGTTTTATGCTGAATTCAAGTGACTCCGAGATAATTAAAGTGAAGGACCTTATAGTCCACTTCCTCCATGTTTTTGTCAGGTTTCTGTTTTTTGAAGTTATTATTTTTTTCCCTTTTCAAATGAAATTTCCCTCCTTCCATGAGTCCATGCCATTCTCTTTGATCTTGTTACACATTTAGTATTCTGTAGCTCAGTTGTGCTGAGACAACCTACAATCCTGCTTTGCTTCTTCTGCCTCCGTTATCTTCCCTTTCTAGTATTTTAAATATTTCACAAGGTCTTGGTATCTTAATTTTGTGTCCTTTCCTTCAAATTAGTCATGCTTCTTATCTTTCTTTTTGTAGGTATTTCATCACTTTTTTTTCCTTCCCAGGTAGAGAATCTTAATGTTCTTTTTTATTATTCTGATGCTCTTTTATTCAGATTGCTTCCCAAACAGACTCATTTTGACACTTACATCTTGCTAAAATCACCCCTCCCATTTTTTGTTAGCAAATACAATGGTTTATTTTCCTACTCTTTTGCACATAAACTACTGTAATTTTCAACTTTCTAGTTTGCTTCATTCTCAATCTTACATTTTTTTTCCTTTCTATTCTTTAATTTTTTTTACCTCTTTTAATGTATCACACTTTGCTCATATCTCTGCATTGCTACACTGCTTTCATTGACTTGCTTTTTCTTACTGAATCCATCTCAACTTACTTTTTTGTTTCAAATATCTTTATTCTTTTAGTTCTTCCAAGTCTCTAGCTAATCTCTATCTGTGCCAGAAGAACTGTGTTTGTTTACTACATGTTTAGCATTCTTAATAATCATTTATCTGGGACCTTAGTAATCCAAGGTATCACTTTCACGTATCTGTCCTTTGCCCATTTTTCTCGGGAATTAACTCTTTGCTTCCAACATCTGCATTTTTCCCAGCAATTTAAAATAAATAAATAAACCTGAAAATATATGTCTTATCCATGCCATAAGCAAAGATTGGCCAAACCTGTGGCCTTTGGACTAATTTAAAAAACACTCTGTAAAGGATTATTTCAGAAACCTGTCTCTTCTTCTTGGGCAAGTATGGCAAAAGAAAACAGAGTGGTTTTTAAAAATTGCTTTTAATCCAGATGTTGTATAATAATAAGCTATTTAATAATCTTTTAATACAATAATACTGCTTTTTAAAAAATAATGTGTGAGCCAATTTGGCCCCTGCATTGGGAGGAAGGTGGAATATTAATAAATGGAGTGGTCTTGCTCAGTACTAGCTTGAACATATGCCTTCATATTCCGTCAACATATAACCCCAGGGAATGTAACTCCTAACAAAATATATCCTTACTTACTGCTTTAAACTTTAAGCAAGGGGTAGGTAACTAGTGGCAACTAACAACGGAGGAGGAGGAAGTGATGACGATTATGGTGATGATACAAGTGCCTTCAAAACAGTTTTAGAGAAGGTCAGAAACAACTGCCTGTATGATAACACAATTGTTTGTAATTATTTTTATTTACCATTAAGTTGTGGAACATAATCAAGTAAATTTTATCTAGTTTGATTTTTACTACAGTTGGCCCTCTATATTGGTGGGGGTTTCATTCCAGCCTCTCCTCCCCCCAATACTAAAAAGCACAAGACCACAAGTCCCATTACTGCCAATGGATGAGCAATTTGTGCATGACCACGTTGGCACAGTTGATGCATGCACTGCCATTGACAATAATGGGGTGAGGTTATCCACAGATTCTCCACCCTGACCAGAAAAATCAGTCTTTATTTGAAATCCACAGGTTCTGCCCAAAAAAAAAAAAAAAAAAATCAGCTTGAAAAGCAGTACAAAAGTTGTTTGCAGCAGAAAAGCCCTGCATCCAGCACTAAACTGCACATATTGCAGACACAATCAACACTGCCAATTCTGACAGCATAAATCATTTGTGTGTTTTTGCAAGGGGGGGGGGGACTCTATTCACACATATCCTACCTGTCTAACAAGTGATAAGCATTGTAGGCCTGCTGATTACAGTTCTGTGACTACAAGAAGTTTGAGCCATATAGCTACAGATTTGTAATTCTGAGCAATTTATCTATGAAAAAAGTCCCACTGTATTCAATGTATCTTTATCCCTAATAAATGTATGTTTAGAAGTGCAGTATTAATTCTTATTGAAATGATGTCCTAAAATGAACAATATGACTAAATGTTTCAGGCAAAAATCCAACTATAGTAGGTCAACTGAACCTATGGAAATTTACCTGTAGCTGAGTCAACACTACTTTCCATGGATTCGGTGCATCTAACTTTAGTTGGGACTATTAAATGGTTTTAGGTCTTAGCCTTTCTTTTTCTGCCCTTACTACTTGCTGCTTTAAAAATATTTCAACCTTGGAATTAACTAAAATATCACAGTCTAGTAATGAAGTAAAGTAAGTGATTGGATCTTGCAAGTGAAACTTTCTAATTCCCTCATCTTGAAGGACTTACCAAAAAAAAGTCATTTTACAAAAATCCAGCATACTTGGGCTTTGTGTAAACTATCTGTTGGGAAATGTAAAATTTGTTAGGTTCTCAATAAAATTTTTCCTACAATTAGTTAATAACACAATCCATAATTTAATTTTTGAATTATGTTAATTCTAAAATTCCAACTGAAGCCAATCACTTTAGTTTTAAAAAATGATTTACCTGATTTTCCTCTTTATATTAAAAAAGTTATAGCTTGATTTTAACATACTATTTCTCATTTCTAGAGAGAAATCTGTAGATTCGCCCAAAACATTATAAATGTGCTTCTACAGCAGGCTCACTTCTAAAATGTCAGGACACAGAGAATTTACGCAAACTATATTTCTTGAAATCCAAGGCAAATTCATAGGCAACCACTAGATGGCATATGGAGTTAAATCTACTCATTAACAGCACACAAAGAGAAATTGAAAATCATCAAATGTCTTGATTAATCTTCAGTAAATTTGCCCAAGTTATCTGTAAAAAGAGATTACGCCTGTAACATTTTATTACATACACATTTTAATCATGTACACGCATGTACCCTGCTGTAACGGATGATTCAAAACAAGTTATTGAAGACTGCAAACGTTGAGTTACAAAACAAGATACAGGTTGATTATTTCCTTATCCAAAACCCAAAGTCCTCCAAAATCCAAAACCTTTTACATGGGTGGCTCAGACAGTGACACCTTTGCTTTCTGATGGTCCAGTGTACACAAACCTTGTTTCACGCATAAAATTATTTTAAAATATTGTATAAAAGTACCTTCAGGCTATGTGTCTGAGGTGTATATGAAACATAAATGAATTTCATGTTTAGACCTGGGTCCCCTCTCTAAGATATTTCATTATCGATATGCAAACATTCCAATATTTGTTTAAAAAAAATCCAAAATCTGAAGCACCTCTGGTGCCAAGCATTTTGGATAAAGGATACTCAACTTGTAGTATCTTTTAAATATTTTCTAAGAAGCTTTATGCTATTCTGTTGAATCCATCTTATATTTTAAAGAACACTGAAACACTTTTCATTGTTATACAGCTATGCCACTTCTAGTGGAATGATGCAAATAAACTCACTCACATATTGTTATTTGCACTATTGAGCTGCATCTCTGAGTTCAGCTGTTTGCATGTACCAGCAGTCGAATAAAGATGGAGTAGACAATGCAAATTTATTTGAAACATGCTCAAGCATGCAGAGTTTTATCCTGGGTGTATTTGCATCGGTTATTCACATTGCCAACAATGTGATTCTTTTTTTGAAGAATGTAGGGAAGGGGGACAGTTTCAATTATCTTTGTTTAAGTAGGTTTTTTTGGCAGCCCCTCACCCCCAAAAAAACTTAAACCGGGTGCATTTGGGATGCATGTGGATAACTGATATTCGACCAAGATTCATCTTGGATTGTCTGAATAACCCCTATAACAGTTAAGATGGTCTCAAAAAGAGTCAATTCAAAGTGGCCACACTACTTATTGGCCTTAAGTGGGTTGGAAACAAAGGCAGTATTTTTTAAGATGCATGTTACATCCCATCTTTCCTACAAGTATAAAGTGGTACACATTGTTCTACCTGCAGTTTAAACTCAAAATCTTTTCAAAATCTTAAGGTACTGTGATATCAGGGTTACCAGATCTTCTCACTGCAAAGGAGCATAGGACACTACAAAATGTAGGACATTCAAGAAAAATGGAGGAAATTACGAAATAAAAGCTAAAAATACCCGTATAGAATTCATGCTTCTTAGGCATGATCAAAATGGAGGACATTTTGGTATTCTTTCTGGACAGAAGGCTGAAATGTAGGGCATGTCCTGGAAAAGGAGGACATTTGGTCACCCTACATAATAGGGATTTAAAACTTAATCCAACTCTCTCTAGGGTTTTGTGTTATCATCATCATCATCATCATCATCACCACCACCCTTCTGTCCAGGGATGGCAAAATGTCCTCCAATTTTTGAGCATGAATAAGCAAGAATTTAGATTTATATGAGTGTTTTTAGCTAGCCAAATTCAAAAGAGCATTAAAGACCAGTCTCTTATCCAGATCATTTTTAAATTGTGAATTTTAAATGTGGATTGTTTTAATATGTATCTTATTTATCTTTTTAAATTGATGTGTATTTGAACTGATGTGTTTTAAATGACACTTGTTTGTTAATTGTTCTTCCCTGCAAGAAATTATTAATAATAATAATAATAATAATAATAATTGTTATTGTTATTAATATTATCAACCTTCTGTCCAGGAATGCCAAAAAGTCCTCCATTTTGAGCATGAATAACAAGCATGAATCTACACTTATAGGAGTATTTTTAAGTTGTCCAAATTCAAAAAAGCACTAAAGACCAATCTTTTTCAACAGGCTAATCTAGATGGGTTTTTAAATTGTCAATTTTTTTTATTTCCAGTTCTCAATATTATTAGGAGTCCCCAAAATACTAAAAAGCTGAACTCTACAGCTGTTTTTCCATTAAAGGGTTGGAAGCTAATGTTCTGTTTTGTAAGCAGTGCAAATACAGTTGGCCTCCACATTTGCAGCTTTGACTTTTGCAGATATGAGTATTTGCTGTTTTAATATGTTCTTTGTAGCAATCTCGAAGTCCTCCTTAATTTAAAATTAAGTTTAAATTGTCAATTTTAAACAATGAATTTGAAATGTCGATTGTTTTTATACGTTATCTTATTTCTCCTTTTACAACTGATGTGTTTTTAACTGTCACTTGTTTGTTAACTGTTGTTGTTGTTCCCAGCCTCCATCCATGAGGGAAGGCAGGTAAAAAATAATGTATTATTTTCAATTATTATTATTATGTTACTATTATTTCCTTCACACAGCTTTCCTCATAATAGTTTTTTGGGGAGCTTTCAGCCTATGTGGCCATGTTCTAAAAGAGTTCCTTTCTGACATTTTGCCAGCGTCTGTGGCTGGCATCTTCAGAGAATAATTTCATAATTCTTCATAATAATTTGCCCTGTCAATATATATACATATAGTATATATATATATGTGTGCGTGTTTGTGAGGAAAGCTATGTGACGGAAATCATAATAACAGTAACAAAAATTACATACATAGTATTATATGCAATATTATATATATATTAAAATATATATTTTTGTTACAATAACAAAAATATAATATATAAAAATATATCTAATTATAAATTTATATGTACAGCACGTGTAAACCTACAGCACTATATAAAGGTTAATAATAATATATATATAATAAAAATTATATATATTATCTAATATATATATATATATATATATTAGATAATATATATTTTTGTTACAACAAAAATATATTATATATAATATAAATTATATATATTATCTAATGTTTTATATATATTAGATAACATATATTAGATAATATATATATTATATATTTTCTTATATTTTTTCTAATATATATATTAGAAAAAATATATAATTTTTATTTTATATATATATATATATATATAATATTTTTGTTACTGTTATCATTATTTCCTTCACACAGTTTTCCTCATATAAACGGGGCTGTGGAGTTTCTCCACAAGGAAATGACTGTTTTTTTTTTAAACATATATATATATATATATATATATATCCAAAGCGGGCGGAATAAGACTCTGACTGAGGTAAAAAATAAATAAATAAACAATTATGGCGGGAAGAAGGAGAGAGAGCGCGGGAGCGAGCCCAGAAAACCGTTGTGCGCGAGGCCGGTTTTTAAAGCGGGGAAAAAAAAAAAAAAAAGAAGACAGCGAGCGAGCGCGAGAAAGAGCGCGCGCACGCAAGCACACACATAAACTGGGGGGGGAGGGAGGGGCGGCGGAGAGAGCGCGAGGCAGCGCGCGGGCACGTGTGTGCGGGGGCGCGCGCCGAACAAAGGATTGGGGGAAAAATCTCCGCGGTGCGGACCTAAAATGGCGCCCGCCTCGCCAGCAGCGTTCCATCTTCTTCTTCTCCTCCCTGCGCGCACGCACCATAGAGATGGAGGAGGGGCCATTTTAAGGAACGGGGAGACGTCGACGCCTAGAGCGGCCACTTCACTCTTTCTCGACTCGAGTCCTCTCTGCCCAGCTGAGGCTTTTCAGCTCTATGGTAGTGGACAAAAGATTGAAGGAAGAAGGAGCCTCTGTCATGGCGGCTGGGGGAGAAGGCGAGGAGGAGCCTGAGAAGGTAAAATGGGGCTTCCCCAAAGAAGTAGCTGCATCCACACGGGAGGGATAACCCGGTTTCCTTGCTGTAGTTGTGTGCCTTCAAGTGATTTCCTAAGGTAACCCCTATTGCAGGTTTTCCTGCTTAGGTTTGTTCACATTGGCTGCCTGTCTTTCCAAAGGTGTGGCAATCATCACAACATATATAATCATAAGCCAAATTTTTCTTGTCCAGGAAAAGGCAGAGTTCAGGATACTAATTTACAGAGGCAAAAGATAGTCCTGGCAATACTGCCACTTCTAGGAGAAGCCCCGTGCTGCAAATCTGAGCCCTAAGAGAACCAGCCATATACCCATTCCTTGATCTAATGAATCCCTCGGCCACTGACTTTTCTGTCACGTTGGTATCATTTTGCTGTATTTACTCTCATTCAGTGCATCACAAAATCCAGACACCCAAAACTTTATAAAAGAAGAAACAACTAGGTCAGGGGTGCCCAACTTGCGGCCCTCCAAATGTTTTGGATTTCAACTCCCAGAATCCCAGAGCATTGGCCAAGCTGACAAGGAGGGCATTATGAGGTAGGAAGGAAATTTGCATGTGGCTGGTGATTGGCTGAAGGACAAAGAGGTGGGGGGGGGCTTTGTGGGGCTCTGTCTGGAAGTCTGTTCAGATTGACTGTAGAATCTTGAGGTAGGAAAGGAATTTGCATGTGGCTGGTGATTGGCTGAGGCTTCTGGGAGATGAAGTCCAAAACATCTGGAGGGCTGCAAGTTGGCCACCTCTGAACTAAGTCATCAGCAGCTGATGGCAGAACACCCCAATCCTCCTGTAGCTGTGAGCTGGCACATAGGGACATTCTGTAGATGTGTGAGAACCAACAAAATACAGTGTTTTCCAACCCAGTAAGATGACTGGGCCATCAAGAGATCAGCAGAATCAAGAAGGGTATGCTTCTGCTGTCCAAACATAGTTTTATATGGTTGTCCATGGCTATGTACTCCACAGTGATCTTTTTCCCTCCTCTTTCTTCTTTTACCTTTCTAGCCTGCAGAGTATGTGTCCAAATGGCTGAGGTGATCTGATGGGCATTTAGCCTATTGAGATGTATCCATTGCTATTGACCATAAAATGCCACCAAATCACACTTTTGACTAACTTTTGACTAACAGGATACTATTGCAAAAGTGTTTCTCTTAAAAATTTAGTATGTTATTATAATGGATAACAAGATAAACTAATTCCCCATGATAATTAATTATGATAGGCACTTTTTCAGGTACATCTTTTTCGGTCCTTTTAGCTCAGAGGAAGCTACAGTGCTCCTTTCTTCACAATTACTAAACAGGCAGGAATCCTTTCTTGTAATGAGTGGTGCTTTGTTGACTGGGTACTTGGTCCTGTTTGTTTGCTTGAAAACTAGTTAATAGAAGTATGTTATTTTCTGAAACTGTCCTTATGTGATATATTTAATTTCTTTCAAGTCTTTTAAGCTGCTGGGAATACTTGACGTCAAAAATGTCCCTTGTGCTCGAGAATCAGTGCTCTATGGATCTTTGGGTGGTGTCACCGTGGGCCTTGGACACTTTTTGGCAACTAGTAAGTAAGGGCCCATGTAAAACTATTGATGCGTCTTGTGTATACTGTATTACTTTATGCTCCATTGTCCCTTCCTGTGGCTCCAGTCTCTTCTGAAAACTATGTACCACTGTAATACACTTAAAAATGGATCAACATTTCAAAGTGCTGCCTGCTTCTTTCTCTCTTCCAAAAGACATACACAAAATTTGTAAAAATTCTTGAACTTCTGAATAGTTGGATTATTCATAAATATACCTTGTCAACTAAAATCAGCAACTAACATTGGTTAACTTTAGTCAATGGAAGCCATATCTGTTGCCCCCATATTGGCTACTGAGCCTGTATTTTTGCAAGTTTGTAAAAACAGGCTGTGTTTACACTTTATTCCATTTTCTCAACTTTATATGACTGTGGTGTGCTTGTCAAATTATTCACAGTCTTCTATTATTTCATTTTGTAGTTTAACACAATTACTCTGTATAGCCATAATGTGTCTTATAGAATATCCAAAGCTGGGTTTAATTGTGGAAATTGACATTTAAAAATACATGTTTTGTGTTTTTCCTGTATTGTTAATTGCTATGTTTGTTTGCCTTCTTGAATATAAATAAGCTCCTCTTTTCCTCCACTCAGGCAGAGTGAGACGATCCTGTGACTTTGGAATGGGAGGTTTTATCTTGACAACACTGGGATGTTGGTGTGTATTATGTTTCTGTAACTATGAGGCAACCTATAAGTTTGAATACTATCATACTGTTGCAGCCACACACGTGTTGAAAAGGGTATTTTGGATTCTACAACATGCTAGGTTTTTCCTAAGGATACACATGCCACTGACTCTACAAGTTCAGCATTTTCTGTTACCTGACGTGTTTTACACACATGTGCTTTCTTTCTTTTAATGTCAGTTTTTAGAATGGGTGGAAGCAGCATGGAAAATGTAGGGTTTTTAATGCCCTTTCAGCTGCTGGTTGGGGATATTGAGAGCAGTCTCAACAACATACTTTTGTGCGAACTGGGAAATATGGGATGGAATGACTGTTTTTCAGATCTCACTGCCAAAACTAAAAATCAGAAATGTATAGTACAGAGACACACATACACAAACCTATTCAGATAGTCCCATTAGCTGGAAAAAATGTAAAATATTTCTGTCGTCTGATGTACTAGTTGGTTTGATATGATAAAATCTGGACGATTATTAGAATTATTATTCTGTAAAGTGGGAGAGGGGATCATTCAAGTTTTTGTTTTTCTTTCTTAAGGATCTATTGTAGGTACAATAATGCAAAATTAAGAATTCAGCAACGCATGATTCAAGAAGGGATAAAAAACAAGATTTTGTATGAAAGCTCTCAGTTTGATCCAGAGAAGAAGACAGTGAAAAGTACTGAAGAAAGCCATTCATAGTTTTCATAAGAATGCTTACAAATTTGTAATGATTATAGCTGTACTATAAAACCAAATCTGTGAAACCATAGGACCTGCTGGCTGCTAGATGTCATTTAACAGCCTCCTAGCACAGTGGGCTGTCTTCAAGACCCAGTTTGTATTTTACTTTTCTTAATGTTTGACCTTTGATTTTTATGCAGCCGCTTTTAGAGGGGAAAAAACCTGATCTGCTTCAGATTGGTCAAAGCACACTTCTTCAGAATAAATAGCTTAAACTGGCCTTAAGCTACAAATACTTTGAGTCTGAGAGAATTATTCAGTGATAAGACTTTGAGTGTAGTACATTGAAAGGGAAGAAATTAAGAATTAATTAAGAAATTAAGCTGTCATCCTCTACTGTAACCAGGAAGTATTCCTCATTAAACATGATGGATTTGCTTCTGAGTAGACACATAAAGGATTAGTGCAAGTTAGTTATCGCAGTGGGATAGATCTAAGCATAAATGAGCATAAACTTTCCCCTTTCAGCTAAATAGGAGAGTTGCCTCATGTCATATGTGTTTATTTTGTGTGCACTTTGCCAGGTGATCCTTCAGTACTATTACTAGTTTTTTTTTAACATGGCCCCTGTAAAAGAGAGTAATACTCCTGCTGACAGTCTCCCCACCAGAGGAATCATGGACACATGAATTTTCTGCACTGAAATAATGTAAAATTGCTTGACCATTTGTGAAATATTTGCTGAGTGGCATATAGACTGCAACAACAAAAAATGTTGAATCATTGCCATATATTAAAGACTTTCCACTTATTCAGTATTTTAAAAATCATTTTATAAATCTCCTTGCCATTGCCTATGCTGCTTCTGCATAAGCATATTTAAAGAGGCATTTTCCATCTGTAGTACAATTTGACATAGTAGAGCATCAAAGTGGCATGAAACAAGATCCTGAACTAAGATGATGCTGTAACTCCAAGGAAACTACAGGAGGCACCTGCCTTTGTGTTCTTACTTTGACAGCTATCAGAGACAATCTATTGTTCAGTGGTGTTTTTGAACATTTGCTTCTGCTTGGGGAGATGGCTCTGCAGACATTTCAACAGAAAAAAGGTGGCAATTTATTTGTTCGCACAAGTTTCCTTTGGGCCTAAACAGCTTGTAATTATTACACTCTAGATTTATTTTTAGTGTTTTATTATTTTCTGTAGCTTATAAGAACATGAATTGAACTGGTGAGATTGTTCCCTATATTGTATTTCGTGTTTTCAGTAAATCTGAAAATATAAAAAATTCTTGTTTTAAGAAGACAAGTTGAGATATTTGTGAATAAATCCTTGTTGAATCCCTTGATGATGTAATAATAATGATCACAGAGGTCATTTTTTAAGTAGACTCTTAAGTGCCTGGCCTTTTACATGAGAGCAAAATTAGTTTGGATGTGAAGCACACAAGCAGGACCTGAGTACAACAGTTCCCCCATACTCGCCAGTAAATGACAAAGGCATACTACCTTTGATACTAGAGGGAACATATATATGTGTCACAAATAGTAGCCACTGATAATCGTGTTTTCCAAGAATTTCTCCTACTTCTCAACCTCCTTTGTAAAAATTTGGATCAAAAAGTAATGTGCACTTACTCGGGAGTGAGTCTTTATTAACTCAAGTTTTAACATTGCTCTGACTAAGTGGGACTTGCTTTCAACCAAACATGAAGATTGCACAGCAGTGTACACAACAAGCACTTCCACAGGACTCAGGTATGATGATGTTTGTTTTTCTTATTTTCACAGCCTCATTCACAATTACCTCCTAGTCTATCTACTATTTCTACTCTTGCCAAGTATTGTAATTTGTTAAAAGTACTAGTCGTAACATCAGTTACACTCCTGCCTGTTCAGCCCAGCCACTTCAACTACCAGCTCTATCTACTCTTTCATACGAGGTCAATTCGAATGCAATCATGGGTTTTATGTTATTGCAAATTAACTCTTCGCACGCAAATTCGGGCAAGAGGGAAGCCAATTCGAATGCAATCATGGGTTTTACTTTATTGCGAATTAAAGCTTCGCATGCAAATTCGGGCAGGAGGGGGTAATTCCGAATGGAGCAGGGGTTCTTAAACAAGCGAATTTACATGAATCCGCATTGGGTCCATTCGGAGTTGGGAGAAATTCCTCCCATTTGAAAGAGTCCTATGTCAACTAGGTGCTGCATGGGACTAGAAACAGTTGGCCAAAGACTACAGTGACTTTC
Organism: Urosaurus nigricauda; assembly: GCA_034509955.1. Classification (NCBI taxonomy): domain Eukaryota; kingdom Metazoa; phylum Chordata; class Lepidosauria; order Squamata; family Phrynosomatidae; genus Urosaurus; species Urosaurus nigricauda. The sequence goes on from JAOEGL010000001.1 coordinate 320,531,440, forward strand.
AGAGCATGTAGAAAGCTGCTAGTTTTTGATCTAGCAATTGCTTCTTGGGTCAAGTAATCAAAAGAATACTCTTGCAAGGCAAACTTTGAACATCATGGCTGAGAAGCAGAAAAAAATGAAAGATAATGGTTGACTGCACAATTAACTGTAGTTAAGAGCCAACATTGTGTAGTGGTCTGAGTGTTGGACTAGTACTGCAGAAGACCAGGGTTCAAATTCCCACTTAGTCAAGGAAACCCCTTGCCAAGAAGATCCTATGACAGGTTTGCTTAGTTACCATAAATCAAAAAGGACTTGGTGGTTGTCAGAAGAGACCATGTACAATCAGCTTGCACTGAAGAAGCACGTGTTTGCATGGGGAATTTCAGTTTCCTAGATTGTACGTATTCCTCTCTGATTTACCACATGCTGATTTCTTCAACCCTGTGTACAACCCTCCAAATCTGAAGTGTCATCATTCTGTTCTTCTCTCCTTGAAGCAATCTTGGGAGACTGAGAGCATGCTCTGTTAACAGAGTTGTAGGTACATGAAATAAGGGAAAATGCTTTCATATTAGATATCTAAGCGCAAAAATATTAAGGGCAACCTAACATGCCTAAACAAGGAGTCTTGAAATATTAAAGATTTAACAACAGATCCTGCATTATCAGACATAACTACAGTAACAGCTCCATGGTCATAGTTATGCCACACTCCAGAAAATGTACCTTTTCAGTATGGAAGCACCATAATAGAAGGGTTTCGGAAACGCAGGTGGAGAGACCCCTCTGGGTCCAGCCACACTGCTTTGTGTGCCCTGCAACCAGTAGCCCTACTGCACTTGTGCCCTGAGAAACCTTTGGCTGGGACATTACCAGACTGAAAAGAGGATTGAGGTTCATGCTCAGTGGTTAATGACCATATATGTGAATGCTGAGGTCATCAGTCCAGATTACTGTCTCATAAATGCTGAACAGAATACCAGCCTAATGTTTATGGTGGCATAAGTTTACATTGAGCAAGTCACCTTCTGATTTTTATAATTGTGAAGCAGACTAGGTCCCTGAAAGCTGATGCCATACAGTATTTTGATGCAAAAAACACCTTAACATAATTTACCCTAAAAATTACTGTGCCTACAAGGTCACACATTTTCTAAAAGAATAATGGATTTCACTAAGCTGCTATGACCACCACAGGATTTGATGAAAACAAAAAGTTCAGACACTTGTCTTTTTGTTATCTTTCTCATAAATTAACTACTATCCATGGTAATACATCAAAAGCTTTGAATATTTTCTAACTTTGTAGCCAAGGAAACTAAAGAGTAGTGCTTATCAAGAGAGATTTTAAATTCAAAATCTGTATCAGGGCAATATCTTTATTAAGCAAACAAAGGTCACAAAATACTGTGCAAGCATTTGAGTCCTTCAGAACTCCTCATCAAGCAAAAGAGTAAACAAAGCAAAGATGCAGTATGCAAGGAAATAGTGATTAATGTAAAGCTAAGGAATCTGCATTCAGCTAGTCTTAAGACAGTAAGTGGGAGGATGCAAGTAATAAAACGAGATTCCACCAGGTACTGTAACAAATTGCATCTGGAACTCTCCCAAGCATTGCTAAAAACAATGGCCAATTCCCAATTAAAATAATACATAATACATATGAGACTTCGGATCATCTCAAGGTTCCTGCTAGTGGAGCACAGGTGTGCAATGGAAGGGGAAAAAACCAAGAAACCTGGGTAACTTCTGAAATCCAGCAGTTGCTATGGTAACAGTTTTACTGGAATTGTTAGTCCTAGCTAGAGTAGTGTGTAGACCTATTAAATCAATGGGAGCTTAATTAAATCGGGGATGTAAATGTCTCTACCAACTTCCTCTTGCTTCAATGGGTCTACTCTAGTGGGAACTAACAACTTGATTTAGACATCAGTGTGCTGGATGTTGCCTCTATAGGACAGCTAGAGAGTTCTATACTTAACATGTAAATATTACAAATGAGAAGAAATATCTAGTATTGTAATTTTGCAAGTATGGATGAAAACTAGTCCCAGTTTTTTGTGGGTTTTTTGGGCTATGTGGCCATGTTCTTGACGAGTTTATTCCTGACATTTTGCCAGCATTTCTAGCTGGCATCTTGAGAGAAATTCTCTGAAGATGCTGGCCACAGTGCTGGTGAAATGTCAGGAATAAACTCTTCTAGAACATGGCCACATAGCCCAAAAAACCCACAAAAACCTATGGATCCCAGCCATGAAAGCCTTCAACTTCACATAATAGTCCCAATATTTAGGCAGAAAGCTTCAATGGTTTTGGGTATCCAGTTCGCTCAAATGGTTCAGACAGGTAAAACATGTTATTTTTAAGACAACCATTTCCATGTTTAATTAAACAATGTAACCGCAGTTATTTAGACCAAGTGCCCTTAGCATTTGGATGAAGGAGTGTTTAAAGTTCAGACTCTACCATATCTCAGAAAGGCCTAGATCACATGCTGTTGAGACAACTATGTCAGTTCAATTCTACTTTCTCCAGACTAACTTACTAAAAGTAATATAAAAACATTTGTCTTATTCAAGTTGAGTCTCCCTTATCTGAAATGCTTGGGACCAGAAGTATTTTGTCTGCATTGAACCATCAAAAAGCAAAACCACCATGTCAGCCACCTATGTGGATAATTTTCTGTATTTTGGAATGCTGGATAAAGGAGACTCAAGCTGCTACTCTTATCTACCATTTTTTAAAAATTGTGGATTAGACTAAACCCCCTTTGAAAAATCTTGCCAAGAAAACCTTGTGATAGGGTTGCCTTATGTCAGAAATGACTTGAATGCATTTAAGACCAAAATGCCTTGTTGGGTTACCCATCTCATTCTATGCTGGGAAGACTCCGCCATCAAGAAAGTACTAATAGAAAGAAAAACATGAAGGATAAGAAGTTATTAAAAGCAAATGTATAATTGACCTCACAAGAATTAGCAAAACCTCTTGGAGCTGCCAATTTCCTCCATGCCAGATCAGACCAGCCACTCCAGGTGCCTGCAGGAAGTCTGGCAGAACATGAGTCCTGGCTATTTGGAGCAATCTGAAGAAGTTACTCAAATACAGAAGATGCCTAAATCACACTAGTTGAAAATAAGGCTAGTATATCTAACTACACCAGTGGAAAGTTGCAGCGGGGCAGTGAAGGCTGGAAAACATTGGGAAGATGGGGCAGGGGAGGGCAGCCACAAAAGCCATGCCTTTCATAAGATGCAACTATCCTGCCAGCTCCAATATTGTCACTGCTTTGGAAGACTTCTCCCTGCCACCATGGCCTGCTTGGAAAAAAATGGCTTACACAAACATAAGAAATATGTCAATCTAACACTAACAGGGCTCCAAAGAGTTGGAACCAGTTCAAATCTGTGACTACCATGCTTCTTTGGGAGCCTAGAAAAATACCAGCTTATAACTGTTAGTGTATAATTGTTCATAATTTGCTTTTTGAATAATCAAAACACCAGAGGAACCAGTTTTTCCAGATGTTGCAGACATCGGCTCATCGAAGCTTCAACCAATCAAATGTCCACAGGCAAAGATTCTCCTCATGCTTTACACTCAAAATCATTCCACCTAGTGGGATTGTACCCACTACCTACTTCTCAACAGTATGTGCCTTCAAGTCATCAGCTGATTTACAGCAATCCCATCATTTTCATAGGGTTTTCTTAGGCAAGGGATACTCGAGGTGTTTTGGCCTGATCTGCAACCACCCACATCTTACATCTATAAAGAACGCAAACTGGTAACATTCACATTATTCCTGCCACATCAGTTATCAATTGCATGGTGAAGTAATATCCTATACTGCTCCACAGTAAAACCAAGCTAACACCCATTTTCTCCTCTGTAGTCCCTTAAAGGCAGCCAGGAGTAACGTGAATGTTACCAGTTTGATACAGATTGCAGAGAAAACAGGTATTGGCAGTATTTATGGGTAGAATCTTTTCCTGCAAGGAAGCCCTGTAGTTTGGGGACAAACCATTACCCAAAATTTTGGGTGGAAAGGACTTTGGGGCAGGGAGTGCAGACCACTACCACCACCCCACAAATGTTAATGAGTTTTTAGCAGAGCCCCAGGATGCAGTGCTGCACCTCTTTTGGAACTGCAGTCCACATCTTCCAGGTAGTGAGGTTTCCTGCCTCCCAACACTGATGTCTGAGTCCAAGGGCAAAAAAGGTAACAGGTCTACAGGTCACAACTCACCATTGTTGGCACCTCACAAAGCTGCAACTAAGGGTCTGATGCAGTCATTCTGACCTATATACAATGGAATAGACTGACCTCGATTAATTTCAGCTTTAGTCTGAAATTGCTGGAAAACTATTTAACAAGTATGTTTGCATCAAATTTTGTACTGTAAAATAAATTTCCTTTATTTGGACAGGGCTCACCAGTTCTTGGGAAGGTGGAAAGCATATAATTCCAGATTGGACATTGCTAACACACTGAACTTGAGTGAAAATATGCATGTTAGGTATATACACTCCTTGGTGTATTTGTATATCCTGCCTTAGGCATTAAGGGATTTTAGACCAATGTGGTGAGAATCCCAGAACAAGAGTAAAATGATTTTATTTTATTGCAAACAAATGGCTAAAGTTAATTTCTCCACCTACTTTCTTTAGAGAAGTAAATCAGCAGGCTAAGGAGACACACCCATCTGAGAACTAACATGATTAAAAATTAGATATAAAATGGGTGAATCACAATTTCATTTTTTACAAAATGGTGGAGTTTACTACTACAAGCACACTAAATACACAGTATTTGTGGGGAAAAGGTTACAGACACACAGCTAACTTCATATAGATCCCATTAGACAACTGGATTTACAACAAGTTTGTTTAATAAGAAATGGGCAGAGCCAGCTTTTTCAGAATCAAAATGCAGAACAAATGGAAAAAGTTGATGGTGTGTACCTTCACAAGTTGAGCCTCTACAGACAAATGCAACCAGGTTTTACATGCACTCCACCTTCACTATTTAGCTTTAGGTTTGCTTTGCCCCCCTCAAAAATCATTTGCCAAATTAAAAAACCAAAAATACACTCTAGTTTATTGCCAAAAACTATTCTGATTTCTTTCCCTCTTCCATACCTAGAAACTGCATAGAGAGGATGGAGTGGAAGATGGAGTGTAATGTGCATTATTTACACAGTATTAATATTCACTGGGGGGCTACAAAAGCCTGGTTGCTAACTGTACTGTGTTGATGACTCTCGACTGTTTCTTAGAAATTTGGGGAGGAGAAAAAGAGAAAAGAAAACCTTTAATAAGAGGACACCAGATACAAAGCAACATTTTACTTTTGTTGTGGTAAAAAAAATCACATTTTACAGATAAAATGTAGAACCCTGAAATACTGACACATTCTCTTATCGTGCACAACGCTGAGGTTCTCTTAAGATTCACTTTAAAACTGCAATTAAAAATGTACAAAAAAAAATCAAAACCCACAAAGCTTCTAAAAAAGGAACCTGCAGGCACTTCCTCTTGTGGAATGTTTAAAAAGTTAGCCTACTAAAGAAAACAGTCGATTTCTTGTGAAGGTTTTGAAGAAATATGGATCAGTTCATTTTATTTGGGAATTCAATAGTATCCTTGGTGAAAATGCTGACTCCATGGCTTCTGACCCCAGAATTGCTACAAAAGAACAAAGATAAAGGTACTTAATATAGTATAAAACACTGCAAAACTGTTAATAGAGGAATGATTATAAAGTGCTTCTAATGAATGCAACAAGGCTAACACACTACATGTTACATCCAGTTATGTGAACAACTGTAGTTAAGATCCAATGTGGTAAACTCTTAAAAGGATCAGGATAAGCAGGGGTCTTTCTTACCTAATGTCAACTACCCCCACTCCAAAAACCTGCTCTAGAGGGATGACAAATCCCTCAAAGATCTTCCAAGTGCCAAGGGCTACTTAGAGAAAGGGGGAAACAGTACAGTCAGCCCTCCATATTTGCAGCCTTGAGACTTATGGTTTCAATTATTCCCGAGGTCAAGGCTGCTAATGTGGGCATTCCTCCTCCCTTTCCCTGCCCTGATTTCTCCATGCCCCCCTTCTCCTTCACGATCCTCTCCTTGGGCTGCCCATGGAAAGGATCAGGAGGCAAAGGCTCTTGGAAGGCCCAAGGCACCTCCCACCTTCTCTCCCCCCCCCCATCATCTCCTTGGGTTTCCCAGGGAAAGAATCAGGGAGGAGAAGGGGCAGGGAGCCAATTAAAAGGACAGGAGGATGGAGGGGGAAGGAGTGTGCAGTGCTGCTCCTCTTCCCCCTCTCTACCCTTTAACTAGCTTCTAAGTGGGGGTGGAGTTATTTATGATTTTTCATATTTGCAGGGGTCTCATTCCCCTAACCCTAGCAAATAGGGAGGGAGGACTGTATTGTTCTTTGGTCCTGCAGTATTAACTTGATACTGGATATAAGTATTATATTATATACTTGTGTGAGGATTTACTTGAATGTAGTGCAAGAACACTGCCATCCAACAAGATATGCTTGAGGTAATTTATGACTTATTACAAATTGAAAAAGGTTACTTACACCCTGCTGCCACTGGTTGTAGCCCTGAGATTGGTTTTTGTAGCCACGATTGTTTCCCCTTCCTCTGAAATTCTGCAACAAATGAAACCCAAGATATTGTCAAAATGCTGGTTCAAAACATATCCATGGCACTATCTATACATTGACAAATTAGAAGCCTATTTCACTAATCTACCAACTATTAAAAGTCGATAGCCGATGTTCACGTCCAATGGCCTAGCCATCGTTCAAGCAGAAGAATCTAAATTGTACAAAGTAAAACACACTTCCCTCAAAACTTCTTGCTAAAATTACTTATTGGTTTTTACACTGAAGTACTGTTCCTTGGAAGTGAAGCAGGGCCAGGTCTGGTTAATAGGACACTGTGATCAAGTGTTGTAGGCTATATTTCAGAGAAAGGAACTGGCAAAACCTGAGTGTTTTTTGCCTAAGAAAACCTTACTGACTACAAGTCACCTTAAGTCTACAGGCAACATAAAGGGGCAATACACGCTTGTAGACTTTAAATACACACACACACACACACAGAGTTCCTGAGTGACAAAGAGGCTAGAGAAGACAATTATCCATGTGAAAGAATTAAACATGCAATGTTGAAGTGATCCACTGACAGACTGCATGCAAAATTCAAACAATACAACTTACAATACTACATACAAGCCATGTTATCAAATGTGCAACAAGAATCCTGAATAACTATGAAAGTTTGGGGCCAATTTGCAACCTCTACAAGCGTTTGCAAGTTGCATTAGGCATACAAATCCCCTCCCAAAATCAAAACAGAAATAAGACATCCATTTCTGGTTCTTTTTCAGCCCTGGTGGCGCAGTGGTTAAATGCCTGTACTGCAGCCACTCACTCAAAACCAGAAGGTGGCGAGTTCAAGACCAGCAAAGGGCTGAAGCTTGACTGAGGCTTGCATCCTTCCGAGGTCGCTAAAATGAGTACCCAGATTGTTGGGGGCAAATAGCTTACAATTGTAAATGAAGCTGTTTGTTTAACAAATTGTAAGCCGCTCTGATAGTCTTGGCTGAAGAGCGGGGTATAAATAAAACATTATTATTATTATTATTATTATTATTATTATTATTATTTTCAAGATGGGCAAGCAAATAATTGCAACGGGGGATTCCAGTGGGGCTTCTGTGCAGCCCAGACTTTAGGGACAAGCAAATGATTTTAATTTTGTACCACTGCTGTGGCTAAACAGATTCAGTTCTTAGGGTAGAAAACAGACAACCTCGTAAGACTAACGAAACAATAATTCATTTATCTAATGGCAGAGGATTGGACTGGATGGCCCTTGTGGTCACTTCCAACTCTACGATTCTACATGTTTCAGTTTAAAATATTATTTTCCTATCAGGATTACTTGCTATAAAACAGCACAAAAGTCAAAATTCAGACAGAAATGTGATGGCAACAGCAATATATACCTGGTTGTAATTTCCTCTGTTAGGCATCCCACCTCTGTTGTAATTTCCTCTGTTTGTATAACCACCACCACCACCTCCACCTCTGGCTGGAAAAACAGGTCCACGAGGATATGGATAACCTATTGCTCCACCACTGCCACCTCCTCCACGCTGGGGCATGTTACCACCTCTTCTATTATATCCACCACCACGATTTCCAGGGACTGCAGAAAAATAAAGTTATTGCTGTTATAATCAACCTTTAATTAGCCTATCTCAATCATAAATCAGTGACCTTCCCTACTCAGTCTGTAGCCAAGAACATTTTCTTAACTAAATGGTAAACAGCTAAATTCAAGCCATTTATAAGGCAATGGAAAACCCATATGCAAAGACTCCCAAAACAGAGTTAAGAACTCAGTAAGTTAATAGTGGAGAAAGTAATCAACAAGCCTGCAATGTGCTTACACTGCAGTGTAAACCTATTCAGCCCAAACCCTCCCCTCCCCCACTAGCTTTGGTTCAGGCATCAAATCATATATTTTCACAGTTGTTACAGCTATAATGCCTATTTTAATTACCTCTTATCCTACAAAATTATGGCTTCAAATGTTATCTAATCAACACTCCACTGGCTAGGTTTTTCCCCCCTGGCATGAAAGTTAAATACTTCCAATCGCTACAGCTCATTTTTGGGGAATAGGAATTTCAGGGTCTTTCTTTGTTCCTTCCCCACAAAACTTGAAAATATGGAAGAGGCAAAGTTTAGCAATCCAGTCTACCTCCTCCTCTGAAGTTGCCACGCATGTTAAATCCACCACGTCCTCTCTGTCCACCTCTGTTAAACTGGTTTTTACCACTTTTTTTATTACTTTTCTTTGAGCCAGTGTTCTGTTTTTTTTCTGGAGGAAGGGCTTTCTTGCTTTCTTCTTTGTATTGCTCCAGAAGCTTCTGGGCTTCCTCTTTCTGCAACTCTACGTAGATTATTTCATCAAAGCATTCTGACACCTCTGGCAGAGTAAAATTTCCTACAAGATAGAGAGTCCTGAATATTCAGTATTTATTTCTAAATCAATTAGAATAAGCCAATGTTCCCCTCCTATATAAAAGGAATGTAAGACAAGTAATCACTCAGGATAATTAGGAGCAAGATTCTTGAAGATATATTCTCCCTATCAAGTTGTAATGGGATCACATGTTTGGTGAACATGTTTAGCTTTCTTTTCTAGGGCACTTTATGCCAAGACAGCTTTGTGCATCTGCATGAAGCATATCATGACTGAGTAGAGTTAAGGACTGCAGCAGAGGGAACACAATATAGTGTTGTCTTACAAAGTTACAGAAGTCTTCCAGTTTTTTTGTTTTAAAGAGGCATTAACTGTTTTAAGGCAAGAAATTTTGAATCTTTAGATTTTACATTATTCCTTTAAACAGATACTCAACATCCTAGAACACAGTATAGATTATGTTCCATGCCTTTCATTTTGAGCACTGCATGCTCTGGAAGATCTTTTCCCTCCACCTCTGCCTTCTTTTGTGTTCTTTGCTTGTAGTCTTCATCTTTTGGGCAAACAACAACTGCTTTGCGCTGGAAGCCTGCAAACAGGCACATTTTTCTCCTCTGCGCAGCTGCAGACACATTTGTCTGAAAAAAATGCAGTAACTTACTACACGTAGCTGTCATTGTTAGAGCTAAATTAAATTAGTGTGCTTAGATTTTCACCTGCACATGTATAATTCAATGAAGATTACAAGTTGAAGGAAGTTATGTACATGTTAGGCCCTAAATTCTAAGGTAACCATTCTCCCCAGTTTCAAGTATACTATGAACTATGAACTTGTGCATAATTGCTATCATTTCAACTTTATTCCTCAAATACATATTGTATATTCCCCCACTAAAGTTTACAATACCCATCCCTTATATAAATTGAAACTTAATTGTATCTTGTAACACAATGAACTCTGATCCCCATACCTGATCCAGAATGAAATTCCGTTTCTTACGAGCTGCAATTTCAATGAACTTGCCAAGACATTGTGGTGCTCTCTGCAGCAGTGTGTTAAGTTTTCCAGTATCTGCCATCTGCCGCTTAAAACCTGCAACCTATTTAAAAGAAGTTATCTAGCGTTCATTCCTATCATTCACCCCAATTTTCATCAATAACAGAATAACTGTAAACTCCTAAAGTGAAGCTATTTTAGCCAACCTTGGTCTTAGAAGAGACCAACTAGTAAGAATTAAACAGACCAGCCCAGTTTAACCTAGCATTAAAAGATCAGCTCTTCTTCACGTTCCTACACATCTGTTGTAACATTCATCATGAACATAGCTTACTGTTGGAATTCCGTCTAATTATAAGATTAATTATAATGACAACCATCTAATTATAAGATTGTATGTACAGCACTGTGTAAATTTACAGCGCTATATAAATAAAGGTTGTTAATAATAATAATAATTCCATATAGGTCATATCACCAGAACAGCGTAGAACTAATCAACCTGATAGTTTTAATTATCAGGCTGCAGTTTAACAACTGTAGTTTAACTGAACGATCACAAGTGAAGCACAGTCTGCATTCAAAGAGAATCAATCCTTTAATCAGCTTCATAAATAGTAGTTCAGATAATTTCTCTTTGGCAATTCTAAGAGCCTCTACCAGCCTTAAATTAAGCAGAAGCTGCTAACTTTTACTGATGGCGATGTAAGATGGATCAAAAGTTGCCAAATATACTGTAAGCCTGCAATGGACACTATAACAAACACTACAGAATGAGGATGTAATGTTAACTTATTGCAGTAGTCAGAACTTGCCATCATTTTATCCATGATTGTATTTGTTCCAAGGATGTTGTACTTCCCAGGGTTTTCAGCTGCATGTTTGGTGACCCAAGTAGTCTTCCCTGCTCCAGGCAAGCCAATCATCATTACTACCTGAAAGGAATTAAGGCACAACAAGGACCTCTTAAAAACTTTTACACTGAAAATGTCAAGTAGACAAGAAGGTGCTACGTTTGTGCTGCTTTTATAAGTGACTCAAACTGCAAGCCACAGTTTGAGGTTGAACAAATGCTATGGCAGGATAGCATTCATCATTACTGGAGATGTAAAATTTCTGGAAATTCTGAGGCAAAAGAAAAACAGAAATATAGAAAAATGGGGGAGGGAAAATTAGTAAGAGTATCTTCTTACTTTTATTGCTTTAAATGCATTATGGTATAACTTGGCCTGGCATAAAAGTATCATGGTTAACATGTTACATATTCAGTTTACTTTTTTAGATTTTATTTTTTGTAATAAATGATCTACAAGACTCTGAATTGCAAGAAACTTAATTTTGTTCTGCCACTGGACAAGAAGCAGGCCAAGCAAACAATGAAACGGGAGAAAAAAACAGAATGTAATTTATTCCTCTTCCAACTTTCCACATTACCAAGTTGACATGAAGCATTTATTTCATAAGAACTGGGGGGGGGGGGGGGGGACCAACCTATGCAGTGATAAAGAGATACTGCAAATGGTCTTAAAACTATGCCAGGTGGGCATTTGTGTTAGAAATAAGGCCAGAGGTATCTGAAATACTTTAATCATTCCAAAATAAAATATTACAAGTTATGTTGGGATTTTCTTTTTTATTGTGGAGCTTAACATCTCTAATACTCAGATTAGCATGCTTTGATCAATACTTACTTCACACTCCTTCTTCTGTTCTGGCCCCTTGGGTCCCCTAACTCTATCTTCGAGGGGCACATTCTGGATAAAAGTATACCCCTCTGGTATGGGGAAGTAGGGCTCATCTTTCTGGCCAAAATTGAATTCAACTGCACAGTTATGGCAGAGAACATGTGGGAAAAGAGGTCTTCCAGAAAGAACTTCCTTACTGATCTTGAAAGCAACTCCAAGTTCTTGTCCATTCTTTGAGTAAGAGAGTTCCACTTCATCACCATCAAAATTCTGTAACAGAAATGTGTTTTGTATTAACATGATGACAACACTTAGGCAATTCGCACATCAGAAACCTGATCCTGAAGACTATTTCTGTTATGGCAATTTAACGACTTATAGCTTGAGAATCAAGTGAAGATGACAATATAGTGTAAAGGCCGTTCTACCAGTATAAAACTAATACTGAAAGCATGAAAATAGTATTAAAAATCCACAAGCCAAGTAAGAAAACAAATGAAGACTTACAGCAAAACATCCGATCACATCATTTTCATCAAATTTCTCACCAAAATCTTCCATTTCACAGTTGAATGCTTTTATTCCTTTCAGGGAGTATCCATAAGAAAATTCTTCCTCACCTGATAAACATTAACAGTTGATTTTTCAAACAGAGGGTACACCGAAGCTTGTGTGGCACACTATTCCATTTACCTGCATATTCTCAGTACCCTAGCATAGTGGGCACACTAGCAAATTGACATGGAAAGAGTGAAGAATACACATGTGGGACTTCAACAAACAATTGTTTCCTCCCCCAATCAATCGATGTCAGTCCCATTACCTCCTTCCCGTTCAGATGGGTTGTTCCTGCATGATGTTAACTGCAGCCTTTGACCCACTGTGCTTCAGTTAGCCATACAAAGCTAACATGGCTTCTAGTACCTATGCCACCCATGTTTCCTTGAGCTGGGCTCCTCAAACAGGTGAAAATGTGAGATTAAAGGCAATATGACAATGGTGAGAATCACTTAATCTCTAAAAAATATTTCTTAAGGAATCAGTGACAGTTCCAAGAAACCTTTTCCTCCAAACACAACTGCATTCTTATGCAGACACTTCACTCATACAGAAATTCTAAAAGGGCTAATTTTAACTGATCAGTTACTTTTTTAAAAAAAAAACTGTCTCCATGGACTGCTTCTCTTAATGACAAAAGTCATCAAGAAAGCAAGAGCAGTTTGAAAAATTAACAGCAGAAAATCACAACAACATATTTTGTTTTGTTATGCAACCAGAGCTGGATCCACCACTTCCATAGGAAGAAGAAAACACTCCTTACCCAGCAACATCCCACTTGTGTTCAGTGACCAGCCAACTCTCACTTCATGTATATCAATATCTTTTGTATAGAGATGCTTGACAGGTATCTTTTCAGTTACCTATTATTCAAAAAATATATTTAGTAGTAGGCACAGCTGTAGCAATAAAAATGCAAGTCCTGCAATAGTTTTAAGCAACTACTGTATGTAAAAGCCAGGCTGGCTGAAAAGATCAAAAGGTGAACTGATTTCCTAAATCAGAAAAACCGGTTCACAGGTGAGACCTGCAAGAAAATGTGAGCTGCTTTGATTCCAGAGACAGCCATGTCCTTTCCCAGTACAGTAAATTTTATTCACCACAGCCACTATGCTGTATCTACTAAGAATGACCAATACTTCTAATGTCACATTTGTTTGATTAGGGGGTTCTCACTATATGAGATTTTATACTTCTGAGATCCTTAAAGCCTCTTAGGCCTACAGGTTACTCGTTTTTAACGCAGAAGGTGTTCTGGAAACATAAGGATCCAAAACAGAATATTTTATACATATATGCTATATACGGTATGTTAGCCGCCTTGGGTCCCATTTTGGGAGAATGGTGGGATAAAAATTAAATAAATAAATAAATAAATAACACATTTTACTTATTCAGAAATATTAACAATTATTTTATAACTACCTGAAAGATTTACAAAACTCAAACAGGACATCAGTTATTTAAGCATTTAAGTATCTTCCTAATCAGCCTTCTTACATACATTAATCAAATGCTATGAAACTTCTACCCTATATTGAAAATAATACTTTCTAGTCTACTATAATTTTAGATACTATCTTTCACCATCAATTTTCAAAGACACCACTGGGGAGCTACTACAGCCATTAAAGTCATGGCTTACCTTCATCTCAAAACAGACTTTTCCTTTGGAAACTCCATAGGATGCTCTCCCTCCAGCCCAAAGAAAGGCAAAACTTTCCATAGTCAATGAGGAAGCACTAAAACGGTCTCTTGAAATTTTGAAGTGTAGATCACAGTTGTCTGTTGGGAAAAAAGAGAAGAAAATCCCACTGTTGAAGCCTGTTCCAATACATTCTTTACTACAAAAATAGGGATCATCTATAAGAACCAGGTATACATATATATTTGATTCAGTGTTAGATTTTATGTCAGATTTCGATACACAAAGCTTTTAATCTTCACTATGAAGAGTGCTAATTCTCACACTCTTCTATGAAAGATTATTACCCTCATCCCTCTACATTCACTGGGGTTAGGGGCACAGGACCCCCATGAATGTGGAAAAACAGCAAACAAAAACACTGTTTTTACCTGAGAGAACACCTCTCTAGAAATCTTTAGGCCCTCCAGTGCAACTCTGTGGTCGGACATTGACCACAGAATTACACTGGAGGAGCTACAAATGCCTTATGGTGTGTTATCTCTAGGAATCTCTAGGTCCTTCAGTGTGACTTTTGGTTAAAATTGATCAAAGAATTGCGCTGGAGGACCTAGCTATCCCTGGAGAGAATGTATTAATAAAATCCATGAATAATGCAAAAGTCAAAGCCATAAATGTGGAGGGATGAGCTTGCCTAGAGGTGTTTTTGTTTGTGAGGGGAAATGCTTTAAATATACTAGGCAGAAATCAGATTGGGATATAAGGTAGATGTGCATGCAACTCTTGCTAGCCACCTCTAACTTAAAATATGCTATGTCATCAGATACTCTGCAAAAAATCCACAAATCTGTAAACTAGTGTATAACAAGCTTCATATAAACCATACTCTGAAGCCTATGAAAGTTTTTCAAGATGCAGTGTCTTGGCACAAGTTGGTGTCATGCAAAGAACATCAGACCCAGATAAGATTAATGATAAACATAGGACAAATCCACATTATGCTGTGGATAAGAAAAATAAACTATACCAGAAACTAGGAGCAGCAAATATCTCACTGGGTTTTGGAAAGCAAGAAGTTATTTGGCTTCTATTTGTTTAAAAAAGCTACCTTTCCTACCTTCTCCACTGCTAGAAGTTTCCTCAACCTGCAACAGTAGGTTTGGGTGCAGAGGGACAGTGAATCCATTGTGCAGGCAGGCGGACACTGCATATGATTTTAAAACTAACAGATCTGGCATCTAACTTGTAAGGCTCCTTTTCATGGTGTCTTGCAAATAAGCACTTAAGCATTCAGAAAAACCACTCTGAATCCAACATCCCTTATTGCCAAGTGTAACGAAAAACAGCAGTTTCAACATGACAAGACTGCCATACTTGGAAGTAAACCTGAATGGGACTCCATGAGATTTATTTACAAACAACATGCGCAGGACTGAACTGCAAACTATTCTGATCTGTATGAGAAGACTAACAATCAGTTCCAATTACAATGCAAATGTACTAGAACTAGACTGAAACTCAGAAAAACATATTTAGGAACTTTTTTCTGTCTTATTCAGCCTGATGAATTTGCACTCAACTCCTTAAAATAACAAGACTTCACTTTGTTTAAATCACAACTTTAAAAACTGAAAATACAGATCAATTAGACGTTTTTTGTTCAGTAACTAATGTATATCCCAACTCTCCTTCTTCCCATTTTATCCTCACAAGAAACACCCTGTGAGGGAAATCAGACTCTGCTATATAATCATCACACAGGGTTTCATGGTTTACTGGGGGTTTGACCCTCTCTGCTCAAGAAGTTTCAGTCTAGAATTCTAACTACAGCCTAAATAAATAACTTATTGCAGTGTTGATTCAATGAACATGGCTTAATAACTTTTATCTCACCTCTTTCTAAAACCAGTATCTACTGTTTTCTATTACTTTAACCAGTAAAACTGAGTTCTACAACTAACCTCTTGTGCAAAGCTGTAAAATTTCAGCTGCATACCGTGTGATGTAATGCAGTGGAACTTTCCACTGCCACTTGCCCATGGACATATCCCATTGTTAACAATGTTAAATAACATGAGATGACATATTATTTCCCCCTCCTCATCCCCTGTGTGTCCTCTTATTTTGGATTTAAGCCTATCAAATTAATTATATTTAGCCCACATTAGAAGACTATTTGACCAGAGAGCAGAATCTGAAACTTCAAATAAATAACCATGTCATCATAATAGCCAGTCAATTTGCTAAACTGAAGTTTTATTTCATAGCATGTGACATCTGGGGGAAAAATCTATAAGGTTATTACTAAAGGCTTAAATTTTCATTTCTACTGGCCTAAATTCCAGTTAGTCTTAAGTAGTTGAATCAACAGAAAATCATAAAGTCAACTCTTATGCAAATTCCACTGACTAAACGCATCAACTCTATTGGATAAAAACTGGATCTAGTTTAACTATCCTATGGAATTTTTGCTTCTTAATATACTTAGCAGAATTCTAGCAAAAATTTCCATGTAAAGCTTCTAAATTTAAAATGTTTACATTACAGGGTGAATCCTGCCAGTGCATTATTCCAGCAGTTGCACAACTGTGGCGGGGAAAGACATGACAAAATCTGTTGGTTTGAAGCAATTTATTTGTCCAATGCTTCAGTTCCTTCAAAGACACTGCCCCTGAGGCCTTTTCTTCCTTGCCTTCTCTGGTGTTAACACACCAACAAAGTTCTGGCCACTGTGTCCTAACCCATTACTTGTAAGACCCATTTAGTTCAATCCAACCAATAACTTCCCGAACATGCTTTTTTGCATCATTCCTCTTTAATATGTTTTAATTCAACTAATTTTTGCTTTTCAAATATCTAAGGGGTAAGAACTGAGATCTATTTTATTAAACTTATCTTAGCCAACATATAGCATTACCCTATGATATTTAAAAAATACAAGATGTCCTGCATTTAGAGCTTTAGGAACAGTACCAACTGAAAGTATGGTCTGACACTGTAAATCCCTCACTTTATGGTTTGTCTTTTGCACTACACACTGTTATGGACAGAGCTGTACGCTCTAATTTATTGTGATTAAAAATTGGGTTAATATGCTGAAATAGCGATCAGAGGAACTACAGCTCCAATTATACCTCTAGTGTGACAGTACCATAGACTGCTATTCCATACATCTCTGTAGTCTTACGGATGGAGAAGGTTAATAACATCTTTATTTTTTTACTTACAAGTATCAAGACAAACCACCGTGTCGTCAAAGTGCTCGTCCTCTTCTTCCACGGGAGGCTGCGGAGATTTGGCCCTAACCAACAAAGAGAGGCACTTGAATCCAACTCACCAACAGAATGTTTATATATCACAACAAAATCTGAACGCCAATCTCTTTACCTGCTATATTTATTCTCTTCGATGTACTCAAAATAGCCTCGGCCATGGTCCTCGCGTGGCCTTTTCACGCCCCGTTTTTTCTCACCCGGTTTTTGTTCAGTTTTAACTTCTTAATGTTTTCATAGAAAGAAAAACAGAGTATAAATAATAATAGTCGTCATTTACAAATTATCTTATATAAAACATAAATACATGAATACATGCGTGTGTATATACGTGTGTGTAAATAATAATAATAATAATAAAAACTTTATTTCTATTTCCTGCCTCTCCCTTCAGATCAAGGCAGGATTCCAACAGATTATTAGAATACAATATCACAGTCAATCTACAGTCTAAAATATATATTAGCCTATCAACAGATAGCAAGCCTATCAACAGAAACACTGCTCCCGAGATGCAAGTGTGTGCGCGTGTATATATATATATTTGTGTATATATATATATATATGTATGTATATATAAACGCGGTTTGGTCCCGCTTTGGAAGCGCCGTGGCGCCAGAACTCTGGGAAACGTAGTTCCAAACCGCCTTCTTATTCTCCCTTCCGGAGTAGAAACAGCAATAGCCGCTGCAGAGGGGGGGGGGGTGATTTTTCTGCGCATGCGCTCTGAGCTCCGTCCGGAAAAGACCAAAAGAAAAAAAGGCGCGGACTCCTCCTCCTCCTCCTCGCAGAACCGGAAGTGACGCAATCGCCCTACTTCTGTGTGTGAGGAAGATTCCACACAGCGCGCCCCAGCGGCGGCGGCCGCCTCCCTTTCCTTTCAATGATGGCGCAACGAAAGAGAGCCCCTCCCTCCGAAGCACGCGGTGTCGCGCGCTCTCGCGAGAGAGAGAGAGAAAAAAAGAGAGGCCTGGAGTTACTGTAAAATTAAAAACCTAAAATGGCGGCTCGCCCATCCGGGTTACAAAACTGGGAGTTAACTCGGTTTCGATTCGCTTCAAGGCGTTGTTTGAGCCACTGCTGTGGAATTCTGGGAGTTGGAGTTTGTTGTGGGGTCCGGAGCGGAGCGAAGCTCCGCTCCGGACCCCACAACAAACTCCAACTCCCAGAATTCCACAGCGGCGGGTGAGACAACGCCTTGAAGCGAATCGAAACCGAGTTAACCCCCCAGTGTGGACTCAATCTAAAACTCACCAGGACGAGAGGCCCCTCCGCCCTTTTGCTGCTGAGCCGGAGAGAGCTGCTTCCCTCCTCCGCCTTGGCCCGAAGACGACGAGGCCTCGGCGGCGCTGCTTCCCTTCGCGGCCTGAGCCTGGGCCCCGTGTCCGTTAGCGTTCCCCCCCGAAGACGACGACGGCGCTGGTGCTGCGGCTGTGGAGGCGGCTGCATTGGAGGCGGCCTCCTCCTCGTCGTCGTCGCCCTCCTGGAAGCCTTGGTCGTCCCCGTTCTCGTCCTCCTCCTCCTCCTCCTCGGGGTCTTCCTTGTTGGCTCCTTCCGCGGCGCCTTCGCCGTTCTCCCCCTCCTCCATGGCCTCCTCCTCCTCTTCCTCCTCCTCCTCCTCCTCGAAGTCGGCCTCTTCGTCGTCCTCCGGAGCGGCCTGGTGCTCGGAAGCTCCTCCTCCTCCTCCTCCTCCTCCGGAGACCGGGGACAAGGCCTCCTGCTGCTGCTGCTGCTCCGAAGCCTCCGAAGGGGCCTCCATCATCATCATCATCATCCCTCCTTCCTCCGCAGTGCCGTTCCCGGGCTCCCCTCCTCCTCCTCCTCCTCCGGCTTCTTGGTCGAGGGCGGTCTGGAGGCGCTCCATCAGCTCGGCCTTGAGGCCCTTGTCCGAGAGGCGGCGCTTCTTCAGCTCCTCGCGGAGCTCGGACACCTTCAGCTTCTTCACGCTCACCGGCGAGCAGCTCATGGCGGCGGCGAGGTCTGGAAAAAAAAGAAAGGGACGACACAGAGGGACCCGCCTGGCGCCAAAGAAGAATCCTTTCTCTTTCTCCGACGAGGCTCGCGCGAGGCGGCTGCAGGGACGGACGGACGGACGTGCAGTGCACACGCGCCGCGCGGGGTCGAGCACGCAACAGCGACGCCCCGCCCCCTTCCCTCCCCGCGCGCCTTATAAGCACTAGCCACGCCCCCCTTTTTAGTCTCAGCGCTCGCTCCCTCTCTTCTTTTTTCACCCACTCACTCCCGCTGCGCTACCGTAATTACGGCGATGAGCTCTTCTAGAGCAGCGTTACCGTAAAGTATGCAGTCGGCGCAGCCGGAAACGTTGGCCAAGGAGGGGAGGACTAAGAGCAGCAGCAGCAGAACTTTTCTTCTTCAGTTTCCTTTTCTCTCCCAGTTTATGGGTTGAGGGCTAAGGATAGTCTGAGTAAGAGGCCTCTCCTTAAGGAAAAGGGGATCCTGTGGCAGCCCATGGCCATTAGGTGGCTCTACATTGTATTATATGGACATCTATACACATATATACATAATACATATATAACTATGTTTTATTATACATATTATATGTATACATATTATGTGTGTGTGTATATATAATATATACATATATAATATACATATAATGTATTATACATATATAATACATATAATAATACATAATAATATATGTATAACGTATACATATTATGTAATATAATACATAATGTGTCATATAATACATAATAATATGGTTAAAGGAATATATATATATTTGTACATATTGTATATTGTTTATATATATATATATATATATACACACACAAATACCGTATTTTTATGTATGCAAATACAATATACAATATGTACAAATATATATATATATATATTTGTTTACACGTAATGTTATGTATTATGTGACATATTATGTATTATATTACATAATAATATACATAATACGTATATTATAGTATATATTTGTATATAATATACACAATAATTTGTACAATGGATATATATACATATGTATAAATGTGTATATAAATATATATATATATATATATACACACACATGCAAATACAATATATATATTGTATTTGTATATATACAAATACAATATATATGTATATCATATTTGTATATATATATATATATATATTTGTATACACATTTATAATACATGCACACACACATATACAGTATATACATATACACACATGTATGTATCTATGTTTCATATATGATTATATATATATATATTGTATTTGTATATATACAAATGCAATATATATATTTGTACACACACACACACACACACATATATATATACACACACACACACAGACATATATACATAAACACACACAAGCATTTGTATGTATGTATGTATGTATCTATGTTTCATATAAGATAATTTGGGACTAAGGTCTCAGAATACACTGCAGAAATAATCCAGTTTGAATCCGCTCTAACTGCCCTGGCTCAGTGCTAGAGAATCCTGGGAAATTGCAGTTTATTGTGGGACCAGGGCTATATCTGACACAGAAGGCTCAATATCTCCCAGAACTACACTTCCCTAAGGCTGCATCCAGACTGGAGAAATAGCCCAGTTTGGCACCACTTTAACTCTTTCTGGCTCAGGGCTATGGAATTCTGGGAGCTGGAGTTTGTTGTGGGCCCCAGAGCGGAGCAAAGCTCCACTCTGGATCCCACAACAAACTCCAACTCCCAGAATCCCATAGTTTTGAGCCAGAAAAGGTTTAAAGCAGGGCCAAACTGGGCTATTTCTCCAGTCTGGATGCAGCCCAAGATTCCCTAGCACTGAGCCAGGGCAGTTAAAGCGATCTCAAACTGGATTATTCCTGCAGTGTGTTTTGGGCCTTAGTCTCAGTGGTGATTCAGGATCCCCTTTCCATACTGATTTTCCAGACTAACACAGCCATGTCTTTAATTTCTGTTCTTGTTTTTGTGTGCCTTTTAGATGTATGGCTACCCAAGGCCAACCTAGCGTGGGTTTTTCTTGGCAGTTTTTCTTGTGTTGTTTGCACACCTGGAAATAGGGTACATTCCAATATATGATGCTTATTTTTTAGGAGCGTTACTTTAGAGTGGACTACAGAGCAAATATTATCAACTACATGCATCTGAGGAAGTAGACTTTAGTTGAAAAAGAATCATGCTGCCAACTTCTTTCTTTCACTGAGTCTCAAAGGTGCTGCAAGATCTCTCTCTACATACTGATTCTACAGACTAACACAGCTATATCTTCGAATTATCAACTAAAGTGCAAGGGAGAGAGCTCCTGTGGCCTAGACATCATTGTATTGGACTATGATTCTGGAGACCAGAGTTTGAATTCCTCACTTGGGCCGCGTCCACACTGGAGGGATAACCCGGTTTGGCACCGGTTTAATTGCCTTGGCTCAAGGCTATGGGATTCTGGGAGTTGGAGTTTGTTGTGGGCCCAGAGCGGAGCAGAGCTCCGCTCTGGGCCCCACAACATACTCCAACTCCCAGAATCCCATAGCCTTGAGCCAAGGCAATTAAATCGGTGCCAAACCGGGTTATCCCTCCAGTGTGGACGTGGCCTTGGCCACAGAAACCCACTGGCTGACCTTGGAAAATTCCCACTCTCTCTGGCTCTGATGAAGGCAGTACCAAAACTCTCTGAAGAAATCTTGCCCAGAAAACCCAGTAACAGGTTTAAATTAAAAACAAAGGCATATGATGACAACAAAGTGTAATGTGCCTAACAGTATTGAAGCTTATCGCAGGGGAAACAAGTAAAGGTTTCTTGATTCCTCTGCAGGCCACATTCTCCTTTTACACCTACACATTTTCTTTCTTAGCACGCAGCTCAAAAAAGGATTAATTAAGATGCCAAACTACAATTCAGCCTGCTGCATATTAAAGATATAGTCTGCAAGAATCTAGGTTATTAAATATCCTGAAACAGTGTACACCTTTTCAAAAATTGCACTTTGGGACTTTAACTTCTCATATCTATTGTGTGCAATCTGATGCTGTGCATCTAAATTATCTAGATCCTTGCTGAATTCACTGGAAGATATGTATGTTATGTATGCATAGGCATGCACTGTGAAACATTCTTTCATCAAAAATAAGGAATGAAAGTTATACAGAGAACAAGGCAAATACTTCCAGTACTGGGAGGAAAAAAAACCCTTACATGGGCAGCTATGGGGAAGGGCCCATGGTTTTAGATGTCTCTACAATCTAAGATAAACAGATGGCACCATAATATTAGCGGAAAACATCATAGACTTGGAACAATTACGAAGGAAAATGCAAAGAGAAAGTGCAAAGGCAAGCTTACTGCTGAACATAAAGAAAAAAATAATAATGACCATGGAAGATCTACATATAGATTCAGCCTGGATAATGAGGAAATCAAAATAGTTGGATCTAATATTGACGTGAACAGAGAAAGTAGTCAAGACATCGGAAGAAGACAAGGAACTGGGAGGATAGCAATGAAAGAACTACTTAAAATCCTAAAGTGGAAAGATATGCAACAGAGTACTAAAATTAGGACCATCCAAGCCACTGTATTCCCTATCAGTATGTATGGATGTGAGAACTGTGAAGAAAGCGGATAAGAAGAAAATCCACTTATTTGAGATGTGGCGCTGGAGAACAGTGCTGAGAATACAACTAAAAAGACAAATAAATGGGTCCTTGAACACATCAAGCCTGAACTCTCCCTGGAAGCCAACATGATAGAGGCTGTTATACTGGCCACTTCATGAGAAGCCATGACTCACTAGAAAAGACAATAATGCTAGGAAAGGTGAATTGTGGTAGAAAGAGAGGAAGACCCCATGCCAGGTTGATGGTCTCAATCAGGGAGATCATGGGTCTGAGTGTGCAGGATATAAACAGCAATGGAGGATAGGGATTTTTGGAGATGTCTCCGCCACAGGTCGCCATGAGTTGGAGTTGACTCAAAGACAGTTAAAAACAACAGCCCTGATTGTGTATTTTCTTCCTTAACTTTCATAAGTAGTCACTCCAAGTCTTTTCTGTTTTGTGCAAGTAATATGGTGCCATTTGCACATCTTAAATTATTGATGTTTCTTCCTCTAATGTTCATGCCTGCTTCTTCTGAGATTAATCCTTCTTTCCATTTGACATGTTCTGCTTATACATTTAACAAGGTGATAAAATGCATTGTTTCTGACCCCCTTGCCAATGGGGAACCAATCTTTTCCTCCATATTATGAAGAAATAGTGACCTCTCGTCCAGAGTATATGTTATGCATCTAGACAATCAGATGTTGCGGCTTGCCCATTTCTTTTACAATGAACCATAATTTATCTTGATGCACACACACTATGTCTCATTAAATTGGGCTTGATTTGGTCTACATGCAACAATTCAGCATCCATCTCGCAAGAAAAACCATGCTGATATGCTAGATCACACAAACAGCTTAACCTATCCAGTGCATTATTCTCTTCCCACAATAGCCAACCAGGAGATTTAAAGTGATACAGAAGAACCCACTTGCATACAGAATCATATTTGCTTCTGGGTCTGGAGGTTAAATGTGTGTGTGTGTACACACACACACATATAACTTGAGGATATAGGGTCTTGGAGATGTCTCATCTGTGGATGAGAATTGCCATGAGTTGGGGTTGAGTCAAGGGAGGTTAACAACAATAAGAACAACAACATACATAATTACAAAATGCACTGATGGCTTCATCTGAATGGATAACCATCACTACATTATATGATAGTGAATTCAATAGTTTAACCCAATGCACTGTGATGCAGCAAGATTAGTAGTGTGCTAATAATGGATACTGGCGTGAAGTGACCCAGAAAAGTTAAATCACTTGCAAGTGTCTTCCCATACAGATACATTCTTGCTTTCTTTTCATCCCATGTAATTAAGATGCCATGCCATTTTCGGACAGCACCTTCTATGGAGCAACCCATATGCTCTGATTCATTTATACTTATGGAAGACCACAAGAGATACAGTCAGATCAAGAGTGGCAAAGCGTAGCACTACAGATGTTTGTGGACTGCAACTCTCAGTGTTCTTCATTTTGCATTGGGAATGCTAGCTAGAGCTGATGGGCGTTGAGGTGCAACAATGTCTGGTGCACTGTACTGTGCTCATCCCAATTTAAATTATATCCTCCTTGGTTTTATAACTTCCTGATGGTAGCTAGTAACATGAATCATTTAAGAACCACATCATCAAAACAACACAGTGTCAAATGTTTATTACTAGAAAAATTATACACGTATAGCTCATACACATTCAAGAGATGCAGCCTAAATGCACTTACAGTCATCCCTCTGTATCAACAGATTATTTATTTATGGATTCAACCAATCATGGTTTTAAAATGTTCTCATATATATATATATATATATATTCCAAACAACAAACCTTGATTTTGCCATTTTATATAAGGGACACCATTAAATTGAGAGTATGCTGCTCAATACTACCAATGTCTGCTGGGAGCATTTGAGAGTCCGTGTGAACAGGACTCAGATTCTGTCATTTTGAGAATGAGAATAGTCCTCTGTGCATCAGAATGCCGTATGTCCCCAGGGATTCTCTTTAAGATTCCATGCCCTATTTTTTCCCCACCAGTACAGCCATGGACATGACACCCATTTCACTAATAAAATTTGTTAAGAAGTATTTTACCTTGTATATGGTCATCACTTTGACAGAAGATTCACTGTGCTAGGTATTTTTTGAGTAGCACCAGAGTAGTATCCCATAATATTTTGGCTTTTTTTCCTGTATTGTGTACATTGTGTGCAACTGTGTCATCCACAGGAACTGTGTTAATGAGAATTTTCACACCACTAGCATTATGTTGAACTACGCCGATCCATCTATATGGCCACTCTAGTCGCTTCCTCTCAATTTAACACCTTATTATTCCAAATCTTTCTTGGCAATACTGTAATGACCTTTATGTTCAGTTTTTAGCATCATTAATTACACAACTTTCTTCTGTTTGCTACACAAAGCTCAGACTTCTTTGAAGACTGTTTCACTCTTGGACATTATTATATTTTCACAGGGAAGTGTGCCCAATAGTCTGCACTTGGAAAAGTGGGAGTGATTCTTCTTCTAGAGCAAGTGTGGGTGAGTAGAGCAGTACCTGTGCATCTCAACCTAATTTCTCAATTCAAAATTATTATGCAATAAATACAGACCTTCCTGGCAAAAGTAACCTCTCCCTTCTTGGCAACCCATTTGGTGGAAAGGGAAAGGGAGAAATCAAGGGTCACCCTACCTACTAAAAGGTGGTTCTACTTGGAAGCCCTTCACTGAAAAACTGTTACCAGCAATACTATAAATAGTAATGACTTTTTATGTGCTCACCTGCATGAAATATAATAATAAAAGTGTCATGAAATTCTATGTATGTGACTTTGTCTTCTTTTGACATACCCCTTTGTTCCTGTTGAAATCAACATGCCCTAACCCATGACTCATATTGGTTACAACGGGAACTGGATACAATTTTCTGTACAGTTCCCTGAGAGAAACTCCATTGGAACAGAGTGGGGATTTCTTCTGGATAAACACAGTATTTGTATTTTGTAATGTACAGTGGTCCCCTGGGTTGCGAAAGTAATCCGTTCCGGGATTACTTTCGTAACCCAGAAATGTTTCGCAACCCGGGGGACCGCTTTAGTTGATGCACAGCGCGCCGGAAGCGTGCTGTTTTAAAGGGCCCGGGTTGCTTTTTTTCTTCGCAACCCGGGGATTTTTTCGGATCCCAGGGGCTTTTTTTTTTGGCCCCGGCCGTTTCGGGTCCCGGGGATTTCGTTCCCCGGGGGCTTCGCAACCCGGGGGACCACTGTACCTGATTTTCTCTAAGTTCCATCCAGTGTGCTTAGAACAGAGAGGTAGGTTTGCCTTCATGGCTTTCATTATTCACCAAGGAGGTGAGGGAACAACATTATCACACAAGCATATCAGAAATTAACCTAGTGTAGTATGATCTGTCATAGAAGGAGGACTGTAAATAGGAGGAAGGAATATGAACAGTCTAAAATACACAGCATCATACGACTAGCCGAAAACATCACAGAATTGAAACAACTACTAAGGAAGATCAAGGAGGAAAGTGCAAAAGCATGCTTATTGTTGAACATAAAGAAAACAAAAATAATGACTACAGAAAATTTGCACAGATTCAACTTAGGAGTTTATCATATGATGGAATTTGGGGGTATAATGCAATGGCATAAACTCCTTAGACAATGAGGGAATAGAAATAGTAAAAGAATTTTCATACCTGGGATCAAATATTTATCAGAGTGGGGACTGCAGTCAAGAATTCATAAGAAGACTAAGAATGAGGAGGGCAGCTATGAAAGAGTTAGAAAGAGCTAAAATATAAATACATACAAGTGAGAATGAAAGTTAGAATCATAGAAACCACTGTATTCCTATTACCATGTATGGATGTGAGAGCTGGACAGTTAAGAAAGTCAATAGGAAGAGAATTGATTCATTTGAGATGTGGTGCTGGAGAAGAGTGCTAAGGTTACCAATGGACAGCCAAGAAGCCAAACAAATGGGTCCTAGAGCAGATCAAACCAGAAATCTCTCTGGAGATCAGACTGAGGCTGTTGTACTTTGGCCACATCATGAGGAGGCATGACTCACTGCAATAAAAACAAAACAAAAAAACAATAATGCTAGGAAAGGTAGAGGGAAGCAGAAAGAGAGGAAAGCCACATTGTAGATGGATGGACTCTATTAAGAGGTCATGAGTATCAGTTTGCAGGACCTGAGCAGAGCAGTGGAGCATAGGGAGTCTTGGAGATATCTCATCTACAGGGTCACCATGAGTCGAGATCAACCCGAGGGTGGATAACAACAACAACAAAGTATGATCTGTACTGAAGGGTATCAAGTGAAAATATTTAAACATATGAACCAAATACAATTTTCCTCTAAAGTTTAATTATTAAAAAGCAAAAATATACAGTACGGTAAACCCTAACTTTGTTAATTGAATAGATACTTCAGGAGTATTTGCAGGCGTTTGCCTGGAAACTCAAGGAGAGCAATCTGTTCAGGGAATAAGTGCAATCAATACAGTGCTTTCCTGTTTTAAGCATTTATTCCATCATCTCATACTTTTTCAAAGCAATTTCATAACTGATGAACAAACCAAAAAAATCGGCACGTACCCAAAAATCAGCATAACCCACTATGAAGGACATCACATTTAAACAGCAGGCATGTGACCTAAATTTCTGTGCATTTGAAAAAGCAAATCCATTTTGATTTCTGAAGCCTTTTCTCTTTCTAGCTTTGTA
Organism: Urosaurus nigricauda; assembly: GCA_034509955.1. NCBI lineage: Eukaryota > Metazoa > Chordata > Lepidosauria > Squamata > Phrynosomatidae > Urosaurus > Urosaurus nigricauda. The sequence goes on from JAOEGL010000001.1 coordinate 320,558,917, forward strand.
GCATAGAAGTAAAATAGATAAAATAAAAGGCCCCCATGGAAATACAGCAAATTCTGCTAAGAATAAAAATGATGGATTTACCCTTGTATGTAAATCAAATATTTGTATTTTATATATCAGGTTTTAGGAACTTTCTTTGGAGTGTTCCCTCTGACTTAATGTGATTCAAGTAAGGTTATACTGAAGGTCAAGGAAGGATAGGAAATTTCTCTCCTTGGATGTTTCACTGCAAGAGTGGGCATAGATAGTGTAAATAGCTGCCTTTGGGCAAAGGCTCAGACTAGATTAATGACTGGAGGTGAAATCCTGTGCCTGCCCAATCAGGATTGAATCCCATTGAATTCAGTTGGCCTTCTGAGTAAACATTTGCAGGACAGGGCTGTCTGTTACCCAGAGTTAAATAATTCATCAGGTATCTCAAAAACACCTCAATTACACAAGGCTACCCAAACTCTGTGATCTGTACAGGGTTGCTCACTATTTATCCACACTATCAAAAATTAAAAGGGTAATGATGGCATTTTGGCTTTTTTTTTTTAAAGGTGCCCCATATATGGAATGCCTTCTCTGGAGACATTTGCCTGGAATTAGCAATGCTGCCACTCTAAAAATAACATAATCTTGTGGAATCTGATTTGGGGTCTACAAAATTTTCTGCCAAGTGAAGTACAATGAGCCCACACCATACGTGGGCTCCACTTCCGCAGCTTTCAGCATACGCTGAAGCCATGGTACAATGTTATTAATGGTGCACATGCACACCCCATTATTTTCAATGGGATGCAAGCATATGCAATTTCCCCCTTATGATGGGGGGGGGGGATCTGGAATGTAAGGGAAGGGAGAACTGTATGTTAGATGTGAAGTTAAAGGCTTTTATGGATGGTGTCCAGAGTTTTCTGTGGGTTTTCCGAACTACGTGGCCATGTTCCAAAATAATTTATTCCTGGCGTTTCACTTGCATCTGTGGCTGGCATCTTCAGAGGGTGGCAGCATGGAAGTGAATTTCTATTCCGCCATCATCTGAAGAAGCCAGCCTAGTTAACTGGGAGCTAGAAGAACTGTGGACTTGCCAAAGGTCACCCAGTGGATTTTCATGGCTGAGCAGGGATTCAAACCCTGGTCCAAAGCTCAAACTACTGCATCCCAAAAGAAAAAAGAGCCTCAATGGATGACAAATCAAACTCTTCAAGTAGTTAAGGACAGTTAAGAAGTAGAAGTAAAAGTTGACAGAAATATGGTCAGAACTCTGAATACAACTGTTCAGTGGCATGTGTGCAGGAACAAATATAACTACTTAATCAGTGCAGAAAAATGGAAGATGATAAGAAAAAAAGGAAGAACCTCTTCCACATGATTTGAGAAATCCAAGGGAAATTTAAACCAAGAGTGAGGGTGCTATATGACCAGCAGGGAAAGAAATTACATGTTCGTGTACCTTCATGTTGTTTCTGACTTATGGCAACCCTAGGGTGAAGCTATCATAGGGTTTTCATGCCAAGATTTCTTCAGAAGAGGTTTGTCATTGCCTTCCCCTGAGGCTGAGAGCATGTGAGTTGCCCGGTACACCCACTGGTCATAATGGCTGAGCAGGGAATTGAACTCTGGTTTCCAGAGTCACAAGCCAAAACTCAAACCAACTAAGTACAAATAAAAAGCTGGTGGAAACAATACACTGAAGCATTATATAAAAAGAGAAGAAAGGATGCCAGATTCATTCAAGGAAGAACCATTTGAAGATGAACCTCCAGATTTATGAAGTGAATTGAAAACTGCACTTGATAATTTGCAAGAAATAAATCACCAGGAACAGATGGCATACCAACAGGGCTGCTCCAAGCTACAGAGACGGAATCTACTCTAGCTCTAACTACAATCTGTCAACAAACATAGAAAACAAAACAATGGCATGCAGATGGAAAACGTTCAATATACAATCCAATCCCCAAGAAAGGGGACAAGGATTACAGTGCCATTGCGTGAATCTCCCATGAAAGCAAAGTGATGCTGAAAATTCTACAACAAAAACTTTTACCATATATAGCCTAAGAAATGCCAGATGCACAAGTTAGGTTGGGGAAAGTAAGAGACACTAGATATGTTGGATAATGGAGTGCACCAAAGATTTTCAGAAGAAAATCAACCTGTGCTTTATAGCATAGCCTTTCATTCTATCAATCATGAAAAACTATGGATTGCTTTTAAAGAAATGGGTGTGCCATAACATTTCATTATTCTGATGCATAAACTGTATCTTCTGGACAGAATACAGGGAAAACAATGGTTTCGGATCTGCAAGGCGGTCAGGCAAGGCTTCATTTTATCACCCTGTTTAAATTGTACACTGAATATCATTCATAAATCAGGATTAGACTCAGAAGAAGGAAGTGTGAACATGAGAGGAAAGAACACCAACAATTTAAGAGATGCAGATGATGCCATACTACCAACAGATAACAGCAGACTTAGAACGGTTAATAAAGAAAATCAAGGCAGAAAGTTCAAAGGCATGTTTACAGCTGAACATTAATAAAAAACAAAAATAATGACTACAGATGGTTTACATCACTTTAAAGCAGATGATGAAGACAATAAAATAGTTCAAGATTTTCCATAACTTGGGTCAGTGATGAAATCAGAAGACTAGGACTCAGAAGGGCAGCTAAAGAACTAGACAAAATCCTGAAGTGTAAATATATGTAACTAAATATTAAATTTAGGATTGTCTATGCCATTGCATTTCCAATTTCTGTATATGGTTGTGAAAGCTGGAACAATCAGCTCATTTGAAATGTGGTGCTGGAGAAGAGTTATGCAGATATACTGGACTGCTGAAATGACAAATCAATGGGTCCTAGAGCAAATCAAGCCTGAACTCCTCCTAGAAACCAAGATGACTAAACTGAGGCCTTTGTACTTTCGATATATCATGAGAATACATGATTACCTGGAAAATAAAGTAATACTTGGTAAGATAGAAGGAAGCAGGAAAAGAATAAAACTGCATTCCACATAGATAGACTCAATCGAGGAAACCACGGCCCTGGGTCTGCATGACCTGAGCAGAGCTGCAGATGATAGCACGATGGTAGGAAGACTTGGCAGTCTCTCATTCATAGGATTGTCATAAGTGGAGGTTGACCTGATGGCAGTTAACAACAACAAAGCAACTAACAACCATTAAGCAACAAAGCAGCTAACAAGTTGAACTGCACCATTGTGCAGTGTTCTTATGCTCAGGTGCAGAGAAAGCCATAGTTACACCACCAGGAACATTGTGCAAACACAGTTAGCAGCATGGCCATTGTGCAATGGTCCCATGTGTAGCTGTAGCACAATGGGATTGCACATATGAATGCACTTAAAATGTTGCATAACATGTCAGAGATGTACGAGGGAGTATCCAAAAATTTTCATGATCACCTTTTTAAAAAATTGACAGAAGGTTTGTTTTGATTTGTATTTGTTAACTTATCTCTATGTAGTCACTATCTAGATTTATACATTTTTCCCAGCGTATCTTGACCCTCCGAATACCTGATATTGTAGAAGTCTGCAGATTTGACAAATAGATGGTATTTTAAAAATTACTATAAAAGAAGTGATCCCTAATCTATAAATGCACAAACTGTACAATCATAGGCCTCACTCAAGCAGTTGCGGGAAGTGGTAAAATACTATTTTAATTGCTCCATCTCAGGTTAGTGTTACTATTATTAATTCATTTCTATTCTGCCTTTTTCTGCTGTACTGAGCCTCAAACCAACCTACAAAAGCTAAAACACACACTGTTAAATCTTCTATAAAGTCATAAATAAAAAGATATAAAAAGATATTTTAAAAATGGAATTCAAATTTAATTGAAATTAAAACCAATTAGAACAAATTCATGAAACACATAAAGATAAGTTAAGATAACAAAAGAGCACACTGTTAGAAACTCTACCAGTCAGTTTCCAAAAGCTTGTCAGAAATGAAAGGTTTTCTCCTAGCAATGGAAGGACTGGATGGAGGGGTCATCCTAGCCTAAAGCCTGGGAGCACCCACTGAAAAGCCCCCCTCCCTTGTTCCCACCAAATGTGCCTTGGAAAGTAATGGTACTGAGAAAACGGCCAAAGATTGTAAGAGTCCACATAGGCTTATATTTGAAGATAAGATCCTTCAGAGATGTTGGAAAAAGATACTCAGAATTTAACATTTCATAGTGTGCTGACTGTGATTGATTAGTGTTCTGCTAGATTAAAGTTTCTGTGGAAGTTTACAACACTTACACCATATGTTAGTGTAATAAATGTCACCCAGAACAATCCAGTGGAAGATCCCATTGGAAGAAGGAAATCAACCTTTTCTTTCCTTCTTTCATTCACTTCGACATAAATGTAGGCAACATAAGAAGCCATTACAGGAACTAGAAAGTACGCACATCCCTTTGTTACCCACACACAGGTTTTTCTCTCCACTTGGTGTATGTTACTGCTCCAAGGAAAGGCTAATTTGTAGTTACCACAAAATGGTTGATGAGTAGATATACAGAAGATTTGAACAGACTTCCTTTTTGTTCGAATAGACCATTGCAGTGCCTACACATGAATGAATATGGGACCAAAGGACTTTTATGGAAATAAACTGGGATCCTTTATATATGGGTAATATGCCTGTCATAGACCAGATCATGCCAACATTTTTTCCTGTTTTGTTCTTTTTCTTTTTACAAGCACAGCAAGTAACCAGATACACTGCTGCTCCCACGAACAAGGTTGCCAGATTGGCACAGATTCACTGTCTCTGTCTATAGGACACAAGTAGGCAAGCTTGGGCCCTTGAGATTTTATTGGCTGCAACTCCCATCGTTGCCTGCCAGCAAGACTTGTTCAGGGATTTGGGAGATGTAGTCCAAAACATTTAATTCCTAACACTTCATGAGGATCAGAAGGACAACAAGAAATTAGAGAACACTTCACTCATCTGCCCCTCTCTCTGGCTATACTGAAGTGCAACTTCAAAGCTTGCTTCACCAGACAGGAAAGGAAAGGGAGGTTATTTGTCCATTTGAGCACCACAATGGAAAGTGTCATGAGTGCACACTATTTTTCTGTGTGAGTTTGTTGTTGTGTGCCTTCAAGTCATTTCTGCCTTACAACAACCCTAAGGTAAACCTATCGGTTTGGGTAAGGTTTGTTCAGAGGCAATTTGCAATTGCCTTGCCTTCCCCTGAGGCTGAGAGCATGTGACTTGTCCAAGGTCACCCAGAGGGTTTCATGAGGCAAAGTCTCTTGGTCTTCACCTGAGAACCTGTAGATGCACTTTAGGTATGTACAGGGTATACCTCAGTTAAGGAAGTAAATGTGTTTCTGGATATTACTTCTTTAGCAGAAAATTTAGTACCAGAGACTGGAAACATGGAAAGAATAGGCCCCTACACCACACACACACACAAAAAAAGAAAACCCGCCCCGATTGCTTGTTCAGAAGGGCGGGCTAGAAATAATTTATTATTATTATTATTATTATTATTATTAAAAGCTGTTTAATATCTTTCGGCAAACTTTTTAAAATCCAAAACTAACAACACACACGTGTGAAATGAAACAACCTGATCAGGTAAGCCTTGCATACGGTAAGTTTAAAAAAATTTTTTTAACCTTCTATAGAACATTCCAAAAGTTTTTCCAAAATGCATCCAGGAATCATATTTTTTTTCTTTCCCCACTGTCCACTTCTAATTTCTATTTAGTGGCCATACATATAGAGTTGTGATTTTTTAATATGATGTGGGGGAACAGTTGGTGGGGAAAGCTTATCTGCTTTCCTATTTTCTCTCTGTTTTGCTGTTCATACATACTCAGTAATGGATTCTGGAGGAAGTAGCTGCTTACTAGTGTGGTGTAGTGGTTTGACTTTGGAGACTGGGGTGTGAATACTGGCTTGACATGTAAACTCACTGGATGACCTTAGGGAAGTCATTCACTCTCTCAGCTTCAGAGGGTGGCAATGACAAACCCCCTCTGAAGAAACTTGCCAAGAAAACCCCATGACGGGGTGGCATTTGGGTCACTATAAGATGGAAATGACTTGAAGGCACACTACAACAAATGCAGACACACAGCTACAGTAAGATTGCCTACTGTGGACATTCCTTCCAGCTTTACTGCCTCATTTACTACAGATACACTGCTGCAATCTGACACCAAAAGTCTGTTGTTGTTTTTCTGCAGCTGTTTCACCATCCTCCCAATGCTGATGCTGCTAAAAAAAGAAAAAAAAGACAGAGGACAAGAAGGAAAATTGTGACTGGGTGGATTTTGAAAAATACTTTGTAAAAAAGGACATTGAGAGCTAGTGTGGTGTAGTGGTTTGAGTACTGGACTACAACTCCGGAGACCAGGGTTCAAATCCCCTCTCAGCCATGGAAATCCCTACTCAGCTACTGGGTGACCTTGGGCAGGCCACACACTCTCAGCCTCAGAAGGCAAAGGCAAACCTGCACAAACTCTGCACAAATAATGCCAAGGAACCACCCCCACCCCCTTCATCTTAGATTCCCCATAAGCCAGCAATGACTTGAAAGAGCTCAACAAAAAGGAGCTTCCAGAGTCTTTGTTAACTGAGGTAAGCCTGTAGTTACCATTAACATAATATTCCACTAATCATCAGGAGGAAAACACACTGGGCCTCTCAGCTTATTCTATTTATATATATTGTGTGTGTGATGACTAAGACAGGAATGTGATCTACCTAAGTTCTTCAGTCTACATGGAAACTTTCCATATGATCAATATGCACATAGGAAGTGTTCATTGTTATACTCTCTAGTGCTGCAAAGGAGTAGCAGGTGATGAAGGCAGAAAAATGCCTGGAGGGACTCCAGAAGAGTTATGTTGAAACTACTGCTGCTAAATAGTGACTGTTGATCTTTTGTGTCGTTTTATTGTGCTGATACTACCACAGAAAGAATCCTTGAGGTCCTAGTGGAAAACTCAGTATACAGTCTGATCCCATCTTTGTTTACTCAGAAATCCCATTGCTTTTAAGAGCATCTGCTCCCCGGTACATTTACACAAAACTGCATACTTGCTGCGTTGGGTTGACAATAATTAGGGAAAATATTAAAATTTGAAAAGAACCTTTTGGATTTTCTAACAAAATGGATCAGCATGAGAACCAGAAGAAAGTACAGTACAGTTTTATCCAGATCATAAGTTAACTGGCTTTCAGAATTAAATTACCACAAAATATGATGATTGGCCATTAGTTTACATATGTCTGAAAGCAATGGTCCCCAGACTGGCTCTCCAGATGTTTTGGACTTCAGCTCCCAGAACTCCTGTTGGTTAAGATGGCTGGGACTAGTTTTGGGAGCTGAAATCCCAAAACCTAGAAGATCAACATTTGGGAACTATTGCCTTGAAGGGATTAGGGATGGTGGTAATCAGATGTAATCTGTCAGTGATCTCATGCTGGTAGAAGGCAGTTGGAAGAAGCCATCTGTAGATGAAACCAGATCCAACAGTGAGCAAGATTGCTCCTTTTCTTTCCTTCTGCCAGCTACTTTTCTCTCTTCACGTTTTCTTTATACCACTCCTTTCCCCCCTTCTTCTGATCTTTCACAAGCTGCTGGGGAGAGAAAGATTGAATTTCCAGGGGTTTAACCTATTGCTTCCAATAAGCTTTTTAAGTGAGGATGAGGTTGTTGGTGTTTGTTTTTTTAAACAAAAATTAGGCTGAGGGTTGTACATGGCTGCAGTTTGCTGATTTCAGAATTAGACATATTAAGAGAAAGGAAAGCATGGTATATTGGTTTAAGCATTATTTGGACTAGGACTCTGGAGACCAGGGTTTGAATCCCTACTCAGCCATGGAAACCCACTCGGGTGACCTTGGGCAACCTGCATTGGACTGATCTGGATCATTGGTTTTTGAATTGCATCTTTTGTGAATTTTCAAAGTTTATCAGGGACCTACAGTGAAAAGATGAGCAAGAGTGGGCAAGCTTTTCTGAAGGCCCATCACTGACCATCCTCTACCCAAATTTGCAGTTGCAGGGAGTGCTGGCAATGTTCAAGATAATATTAGCAGACAGGCAGAGGTTCCTCAGCAGACAGGCAAACATTCACTCATGGGCTTGGACTACGAAATACTGCTGCTAGTTGTGAAAATGTTTGTGTATCCCAGAACATGCAAGGAGTGATTAATATCCTAGTACAGTGGTCCCCCGGTTTACGAATCCCCCGAGTTACGAAAACCCCGGGATCCGAAACCGGCGGGACCGCGATTGTATCCCCCGGGATCCGAAAGATCCCCCGGGATACGGAAAAAAAAAACAACAAACGGCGCGGCCCCTTTAAATCGGCCACGCGGTCTGTTCGCAAAAGCGGTCCCCCGGGAAACGAAAGCTTCCGGGTTACGAAAGGTAATCCGGAACGGATTACCTTCATAACCCGGGGGACCACTGTAAATGGACCCCACAATTCTCGGCAATTCAGTGTATTGCCTCACCATCACACATTTGTATACCTTTGTACAGCCCCAATCATTGGGATAATAAAAATGGGACTGGCCACAGGCTTGTATAGATTTCTCCTTCCAAACCAAGAGACTAAGAGACAGATATGACTGGACATAGATCTGCAGTTTAGATTGAGAGGCCAAGATACCCTAAAGGCACCAGATCCTGTGTCTGATCTTGGAAGCTAAGCAGGGTCAGCCCTAGTTAGTATTTGGATGAGAAATCAATAATACCGAGTGCTCTAGGCTATATTTCAGAGCAAGAAACTGACAAAACTATCTCAGAGTATTCCTTGTCTAAGTAAACCCTATGAAATGAATGAGGTTGCCATATTTGAAGACACCAGCACTCATACTCAGTAGATTGACAAAGGAAGCAGCTCATGAGAGCAGCAAAGAAGAAAGGAAAACCTTTTCCTCTAGCTTTCAAAAGGAGAACAATTTGATTGAATTGTCATTTCATCTTCTTTAAAATGTGCCTACAGATTCTTTGCTAATCAGTGGAAACAACTACAGACATGAGATTCATTTCTGCTACAAGAGAAAGAGAAGCACAGCCTACCTTGGTATTATTATTATTATTATTATTATTAATTGTTTTTTGCTACGGTATGTACCTTAAAGTCATTTCAGGCTTATGGCAACCCTAAAGCAAATCTATTTTGGGGTTTTCTTGGCAAAATTTGTTGAGAGGAGTTTTGCCATTGCCTTCCCCTGAGGCTGAGAGCATGACTTGCCACTCACTACAATAAGGACACCATGGATATTTCAGATAGCTAGAAATAAAATATTTCTAAAGGCTTTTTAGAATTTGTTATATACTTGGGTGAACTAGAATGTTATTTCTGGAAGAAGAAACACATGGTACAAAGCGAAATTCTTGGCATTTTCAATCTAAACCTGTCACTGAGGAGCAGAATGGTCAATTAAAGACATTATCATTTTTGTGAGTAGTGAAAAAGCAGCTAGGAGTCTGAAAGGAATGTTATTTTAATGCAAATGAGCCAATATCTGTGAGTGGAACAATAGCTTTAGGCAAAGACATGGTTTTTGTCTTTTAAAGTTTTACAATTCAAGGGCCTACATTCAGTTGCTAGTCTCAGCTACATTGGACCCATTGAATCAATGGGAATGCTACAAGTGATGGCTTGTTGTAGAATCATAGAATCATAGAATCATAGAGTTGGAAGAGACCACAAGGGCCATCTAGTCCAACCCCCTGCCATGCAGGACCTCCAAATCAAAGCATCCCTGACAGATGACCATCCAGCCTCTGTTTAAAGGCCTCCAAGGAAGGAGACTCCACTACGCTCCGAGGGAGTGTGTTCCACTGTCGAACAGCCCTTACTGTCAGGAAGTTCCTCCTAATGTTGAGGTGGAATCTCTTTTCCTGCAATTTATATCCATTATTCCGCGTCCTAGTCTCTGCAGCAGCAGAAAACAAGCTTGCTCCCTCCTCAATATGACATCCCTTCAAATATTTAAACAGGGCTATCATATCACCTCTTAACCTTCTCTTCTCCAGGCTGAACATCCCCAGTTCCCTAAGGCGTTCCTCATAGGGCATGGTTTCCAGTCCCTTCACCATCTTAGTTGCCCTCCTTTGGACCTGCTCCAGTTTCTCAACATCCTTTTTGAATTGTGGTGCCCAGAACTGGACACAGTATTCCAGGTGGGGCCTGACCAAAGCAGAATAGAGTGGCACTATTACTTCCCTTGATCTAGACACTATACTTCTATTGATGCAGCCTAAAATTGCATTGGCCTTTTTAGCTGCCGCATCGCACTGTTGACTCATGTTCAGCTTATGGTCTACTTGGACTCCTAGATCCCTTTCACATGTGGTCTCATTCAGCCAGGTGTCCCCCATTTTATATCTGTGCATTTCATTTTTCCTCCCTAAGTGCAGAACCTTACACTTCTCTGTGTTGAATTTCATCTTGTTAGCATTGGCCCACCTTTCTAGTCTATTCAGGTCATTTTGAATTTTGATCCTGTCCTCTGGGGCATTAGCTACTCCTCCTAGTTTAGTGTCATCTGCAAATTTGATAAGTATGCTCCCAATTCTGTCATCCAAATCATTAATAAAGATGTTGAACAGCATTGGGCCCAGGACAGAACCCTGTGGGACCCCACTGGCCACTTCTGTAGCTGTGTGACTTCAAGTCCTACTTATGGTGACCCTAAGGCAAACCTATATAGGGGTTTCTCGGGAAGCTTCTTCAGAGCCGGTTTGTCTTTGCCATTCTCTGAGTTGGAGAGACTAGTGTGATTTGCCCAAGGCCACCCAGTGGATGGGTTACTGGGTTTATATGGCTGAGCAGGGATTCAAACTCTAGTCTCTCAGTATCCTAGTCCAATGCTAAACCACACTGTCTCAGGACTCCCCATTTAGCAACTGATTCTTTAGATCTAATCTGGCACTTCATCCATGCATCTGAAAGGGGACTACCTTTCTTTCTCTGTTAGTGTTAAAGATGCTACAAGGTCCCTTTGCATACTGATCCAGACTAACAGGTCAATGACTTTAAATTCTATCTGGAGAGAGTAACAATAGTGAGCCAGGGTAGTGTAGTGGTTTGAGCCTTCAAGTTGTTTCCAACTTACCATGACCCTATATTTATCTTAGCAAGATTTGTTTAGAGAGGGTTTGCTTTTGCCTTCCTCTGAGGCTGAGAGAATGTGCCCAAGGTCACCTAGTGAGTTTCCATAGGCAAGTAGGGATTCACACCCTGGTCTCCCAGTTTTGTTTCCAACTTATGGCAACCCTAAGGCAAACCTGTCAGAGGAGTTTTCTTGGCAAGATTTGTTCAGAGAGGGTTTGCCTTTGCCTTCCTCAAAGGCTGAGAGAGTGTCCCCAAGATCTTGCCCAAATCATCCTGCAAGTTTCCATGGCCATTGGCCAAACTTGGTCTCCCAGTGTCCCAGCCCAACCTGTCACAAGACCACTACATCATGCTGGCAGTCTTGAAGGCACATAACAGCAATATATGTTTTTCATTATTTTAATTTTTTAATTTATTTGTTCACTTATTTTTCTCTTTGGGAAGCCTGTAGCCACTGCCCAATTTAGCTCTCAAGCAGCTATTTCAGCTTGAGATACAGCAGATTTCTTCTGAGAAGGTAAGGAGAGTTGTGAATGTGAATGCCTTGATCGCTACTAATGAATAGCTAGATTCTTTGACAAAGGATTCTTAATGCTTCTTAAGGACTGTGGAGATTTCCTGAATATGTGCAATTGTATGAGGGAATGGGGCAGAATCCTATGCCCTGGAGTGGAATGCATAAGAAACAACACTTTTGCATTTGTAATGGGCAGGGAAAGGAAACCTTTATTTTATTTATAGAATCCATGGATGTAGCTGAAACTGAGCGCAGAAGAGGAGGAACAGCCCAATTTAATCTGCTATTCATTTGCAATACTGTACTTGTTTCCATTTGTACATTGCATGTATATTTTAAAATAAAAATACAAAAACAATGTATATCTCCAGAACATTCTTTTCAGCAGATCTTTTGGGGGATTTTTTTTAAAGTGTTGCTATTCATTCCAAATTGTTCGGTTAATTTTTCTTATAGAATCATAGAATCACAGAATCACAGAGTTGGAAGAGACCACAAGGGCCATACAGTCCAACCCCTGCAATGCAGGAATTTGTTTATATTTAGCTGAGGCAAAATATGATCACTTTCTTCACGTACTTGAACTTGTTTTGAAGATTTTTATTCTACATTTCAGTTAACGGATTTTTAAGATGGCAATTTGTTTCCGACTTATGGTGACCCTATGCCGAACCTGTCATGGGGTTTCTTCGCAAGGCTGGTTCAGAGGACATTTGCCATTGCTTTCCCCTGAGGCTGAGAGCATGTGACTTGTCCAAGGTGACCAAGGGTTTCATGGCTGAGCCTCGGGAATTCTGGATTAACCCAGTATAGCCCTTTTTATATTTTGACATCAGGTTAATTGCAAAAATGTAAAGAAACCCCCTAAAATGCGTGTTTTGTGTCAGTAAGACTTATTCCCAATAGTATTATGGTTCAGAACAAAATCATTACAAATGCCTATAAATTCACAACACTAATTCTGGGGACTATGGTTCAAATCCCTGTTCAGTCAAGGAAACTCACTAGGTGACCTTCAGCAAGTCACACCCTCTCAGCCTAAGGAGGGCAAGATCTAACACCCTCTGAATAAATTCTGTCAAGAAAACCCTATGAAAGGGTCTCTGTAAGTCAGAAATTACTTGAAGGCACATGGCGACAACAAAGCTAAGCAGAGCCAGCCCTGGTTAATACTTAGACAGGAGACGTCCAACAAATACCAGAAGCTGGAGGCTACATTTCAGAGGAAGACACTGGCAAAACCGTATCTGAGTAGCCCTTGTCGAAGAAAACCCTATACCATTAATGGGGTCATCATTCAGCAACAGGCGACCACACACATGTAGAGAGCCACCCTGGTGTAGTGGTTTGAGTGTTGGACTAGGATGCTGGAGACCAGGGTTCAAATCCTGGCTCAGCCGTTGAAAGTTCATTCCGTGCATCTGAAAAAGTAAACTTAAGTCGATGAAAGGTTATGCTACCAATAACTTTCCTTCTCTGTTAACCCCAAGGTGCTGCAAGGTCCTTTGTATACTGATCCAGACTAACAGGTCTATGACTTTGAATTCTACCTGGAGAAAGAGTAACAATAGCGAGCATTATCTCACACACAGAGAGGGTGACCAGATGTCTTCACCACAAAGGAAGCACCACAAAATGGAGGCCATTCAATAAAAATTTAGTCTCTGACCAAATAAAAGCTAAAACCACTCTTAGAAATATAAATGTCATATTTCTCCATCATGCTTTAAATGGAGGGCATTTGGGAATTCCTCTTGGACAGAAGGTAGAAATGGGGGACAGGCCCTTGAAGAAGGAGGATGTGTCTGGTCATCCTCTGCATGCACGTATTTTAAAATTTTTAAAATTCAAAGATATAGCCGTGTTAGTCTGTAGAATCAGTACGCAGAGAGGTCTTGTAGCACCTTTGCGACAAGGAAAGAAAAGCTGCATCCGCACTGGAGAAACAACCCTGTTTGGCACGGCTTTAACTGCCCTGGCTCAAGGCTATGGAATTCTGGGAGTTGGAGTTTGTTGTGGGGTCCGGAGCGGAGCTTTGCTCCGCTCCGGGCCCACAACAAACTCCAACTCCCAGAATTCCATAGCCTTGAGCCAGGGCAGTTAAAGCCGTGCCAAACAGGGTTGTTTCTCCAGTATGAATGCAGCTAGTGCTACAGAAAGATGGCCAAGCCAGGTACTGAGAGGGAAAAAACTCGAGCAGGGTCTGGGTAGGCCTCGCCATGGCTTGGCGTCTCCATGGCGACCCCTGAGGCAACGGCATGGCGGCAGAAGAGAAAGAAGGGACTGCTGCGGGTAAGAACAAGCCTTCCAGAGCTTTCCAGAACAACAACTCAATCATTCCCACCCTGTGTGTGCCCCACCCTGCCGTGTGTGTATTTGTGTCATAGGTCCAAAACACACTGCAGAAGCAATCCAGTTTGAGACTGCTTTAACTGCCCTGGCTCAGTGCTAGGGAATCCTGGGAACTGTAGTTTGTTGTGGCATCAGAGCCCTCTCTGACAGAGAAGGCTAAGTGTCTCACAAAACTACAGTTCCCAGAATTCCCTAGCATTGAGCCAGGGCAGTTAAAGCAGTCTCAAACTGGGTTATTTCTGCAGTGGGGTTTTTTGGCACTTAGGTTCAAAACACACTGCATAAATACAGTTTGAGACCGCTTTAACTGCCCTGGCTCAGTGATGGGGAATCCTGGGAATTGTAGTTTATTATTGTGGCATCAGAGAGCTCTCTGAGAGAGAAGGCTGTCTCACCAAACTACAGTTCCCAGAATTCCCTAGCATGAGCCAGAGTAGCTAAAGCAGTCTCAAACTGGACTATGTGTGTCTTGGCACTTAGTCAAAAGCCTTCTCCTGAGGCCAAAGGCAGCACAGGCTTGATACCTGGGGAACATAGGCTGCCTCCATACTGCAGAAATAATCCAGTTTGACACCACTTTAGCTGCCATGGCTCAATGCTAGGGAATTCTGGGAATGGTAGTTTGTTGAGGCACCAGAGTTCATCTCTCTCTCTCTCTCTCTCTCTCTCTCTCATGCTCTCCTGGGATTTGTAGTTTTACAGGGTCTTAACCTTCTCTGTTACAAAACTACAAATCCCAGGATTCTGTAGGATGGAGTCATGGTAGTTACAGTGCTGTCAAACTGCATCATCATCATCATCTCTAAAGTGTAGATGCTCCCTGAGCCATTGAAAATAATTAACAACCACAACTCTCCTATTTGCCTTGTTCACATTCCCTTGGTAGCTTTGCCTGGCCCTTTGCTTTGAATGCCTAAAATTTATTTATAAATATTCAATTGAAATTTTAAGTTGCTGCAGTGTTAGAAATTGGGGAACTGGAGGGGAAAAAAATTCATGGGGAGGGGGAAGCAGAATTCTTATGGGGGCAATGGTCTCATTCTGCGCCCCCTATAACTATACCACTAGCCCACATAAAATTTTATGGAAAATAAATCATGTTTTGAGATACTGTAAGACTGTTTTGGAGAGCCAGCATGGTGTAGTAGTTTGCCCATTTGGACTGCAATTCTGGAAACTGGAATTTGAATCCCATTCCTTACTCAGCCTTGGAAACTCACTGGGCAAGTCCTTGGGCAAGTCATACTCTCTCAGCCTCAGTGGGAGGCAAAGGTTAAACCCCTCTGAACAATTCTTGCCAAGAAAACCCCGTGATAGGGTCGCCTTAGGGTTACCATAAATCAGAAATGACATGAAGGCACACAGCAACACAAGCCTGTTTTTATTCTGTGGGACAACATTGTAAACATACCGGGGTGGGGTGGGGGGTGGGGCTTTGCAGCAAACTGTTGATATCCTAATTTAGGAAAGTGCAGAAAGGGTTAGAACTTTATAAATCCACCAAAGTAATTGTAGGACCTCTTTCACTGTTTATCATCAAAATTGTCCAGCAATTTCTAGGAGGCTTCTCTTTGTGCTTTTTGGCATTTTTATCAGCTGCTGTAGCCCTAGATGGTCCCAGGCGTAGAAAGGAGACCCCTGGACCTACCACAGACATCTGCCCTTTACAAAATGATGAGATTGTAGCACTAGTATTGTAAATTGTATTTTGAATTCAGACATGTTGATGCACTGTTTATGTATCATTAATCTTAATAAATATTTGACTAACATGCTGCCTCGGATTGTGGTGGAATCTCCTTCTTTGGAGGTTTCTAAACAGAGGCTGGATGGCCATCTGTCGGTGGTGCTTTGATTGTGAGTTCCTGCATGGCAAGGGTTTGGACTGGATGACCCTTGAGGTTTCTTCCAACTCTATGATTCTGTCCGGTAGCTCCTAAGAAGGTTTCCAGTGCATGTGTGCAACTCTTGCCATGTTCAAAGCTGTGCCTTTTATTTTAAGCAAAAGGAAATCCTGGTATTTAAAGAAACACCATGACTGTATAGAATTGCTGCATAGAGCTCTTGCCATTGGTAGATACATTCTGATGTTGCAGTCATAAATCCACTTACCTGAAAGTCAGACCCTGAATCAATAGAATTTTACAACTGAGTAAATAACCATAGAGGCCACCTTTGCAATAATGGCACCTGTGCTAAGGGACTCCTACCATATGTAGAGACAGCTTACCAGGCAATATTGTTTTCAAGTGAGTTTCTATAACTTTTTTTTTTAATACAAGTATTCAAACCTCAGGTTTCGTGGTGCTTTTGCCTGTAATAGATATTCTGCATTGAATTATTACCCCTTCTGAGACTCTGTTTCTATTGTTTTCTGCTGTTCCTTTACTTCTTTCTTTTTTCACCTTTTAATTCTGTTATTGTTACCTAAGCTTCCTCTGGTCCTCTTTCCTCAAAGGATGAAAACCTTCCTATCTCATCCCCTTTTACTCAGTTCCAATTTCTCCTCAACACCATCACCTTGCAGGTGACTACACAGGTTTACTATTGCTGGCCAAATTGGCTGAACATTGATGGGCAGTCTGAACTGCCCCTCTCCCACTACAAGGACAGACCCATTAAAATGGAGCATTCACAGCTAAAAGCTGTACCACACACTTATTTTTTCTGTTCTGCCCCAAATGCACGTGCACAAATGCATGAACACACCAGCAGAAACCACAAATTGCTTTCCTTGTCCTGCTTAGCACTAGTTCATTGGACCAGCCACACAACTGGCAGCTTTGTTGCACAATTTATTGGCTGCCCATATGGCACATTAGTGTGCTTAGTGACACAGTGGCACAGCATAATCATGAAGCCTTCCCCATACATACTGTACCACCTGTTTCCCCCTTGCCCACATTGCCCCCTGTTGGACCGGCCAGTTTGTTAATTTTAAAATTAAAACCATTGTATTGTTGGTATTGTTTTGTCATCATTCTTGCATTATTACCTGTTCTTTTATTTTTATTTTTATTAAAATATTTTATACTGCCTTTCAAAAGTAAAACATCAGTGTGAGTTTATAAATTAAAAATAATAAAATATTAAATGCAAGAACAATCCCTTATTTTCTTTGTTTTGATTCCTTTGGTAACTCCCAGCCAATCACTTTCTCTTTCTGCTGTCCATTTCTTTCCCCTGCCCACCTTCTCTTTTGTTTGACATCCCCTTCTTTCAAATGTGTATGGTATTGCCTTACTCTTTATCTAACTTTGGCTTCCATGCAAGCCTTTGTAAAAGTTAGATATTTCAGACAGCAAACGCATGCAGTTGGAGTAATAATAAGAAATTGGTCATTTTGAACACTTATGATTGGGCCATAAGTACACAGTTCTGGAGCAGAAAGGTTTGGAGATATGTGAACACTAACCATTCCTCTTGCATTGTTAACATTCCTTTAACTAATGGTTAGATTCAGGTTAGCATCTAACTGGAAATTGACCCCAAAATGTCAATAGCAAAATGAATAGAAAAGTTGTGGAAAATAGCTTTAATGGAAAAATTGATTGAACAACTGCCTGTACAGTCTTGAAAGCACAACTCTGTTTCTTTTTATTACATTAGTATATTATTTAGTGCATTAGTCCTATGCTAATAGAAATAAACTAGACATATACCCACCACTAAGTCATGGAGTTCTGTGGAAAGATTTAGTACGGTAAATATTAGGATCAATATATAATATCATTATACATATTTGAGAATGACTTATCTTTTAAGTATGTACAATTGAAATATGCCCATCTTTTCATTGTTGTTTAAAATAATATCCATTAAAATGTTAAAGCCAACAGTCCTTAAGTGCTATAATGCTTTCTCACACTAGTCTATGGATCTTGGATGTCCCATAATACACAAGTGGATCCAATATTATGGTCACATACACAGTCTGAATCTCTGGGAGAGAGTGTCTTGGGTCAATGGTAGCAGAATGAGGTTCAAAAGGGATTGGACAATGCTGTTAATATGGAGAAAGGCTACATGTAGCAGTGGGTCTTCCATATGCTGTTGAGCTCTGTCAGGTATTTAAAACAACAGGGTTAGCACAGGTCTCTCCCACTACTCTGTTAATAGCACATTTGAGCTCATTGGGTGGAGGGCAAACCATGCACATTTGTCCCATATCTACACTAGAGGGCATTAGGAGCCTTTTAAAGTTACTGTAAACAAAATTTTAAATACAGTCAGTTGTTGGAGGAGGGCATGGCCCTTTGAGAGTCACGAGAAGGTGTATGCAGTCCATGTACCTTTAGAAGTTACGCTGCTTTAGATTTCTGATCTGATCAAAGAATGTCAACTTAAAAAAATATTGGTGAAATGAATTGGCAGCATTTGAAATTGCTGTAATTCATCTGCATAATGGACTAATTGGTGCTAAAAATGTACTTTTAGAAATTATATAATCTAGAACGTTTATTCCATATAATCTAATAATATAACTTAGGAAATATAGGCTGGGATCCTGTTGTTGGAGTGCAGTGCTGTATATCAGACCTATGCCATCGTTACTCACTTTTTTAGTCATTGCAGAGGTTGAAATTCTCTATCAACCATTGAAGAGCCAAAATCTCCCAACCTTCCATTTTTCCTTAGCTGCAAACCCAGCATTTCCTAGTCAATGGCAAGCAGGGAGCAACTGAGAGGCATCCAGCACTTTTCCTACAGCTGGATGCAGAATAATAATATTATCTGTAGAGACCTTTGAGGATCCTACAGATGCCTGTCACTGTACATCCAGTTATAGGATAAGAGTTTGGCACTTGTCTGCTGCTCCCCGTCTTCTCCATCGACCAGGAAATAGCTGGCTTTTGGAGGGCTGCAGTTGAGAAGAGGTGAATTTGGGGGAGCTGTATGGAAGTCTATCATAGCAATGTCTTGTAACTATATCTCCTGATGGTGTAAGCTAACTATAGACTATATTTCAGGGAAAGAGAATGGCAAAATCACCTCTGTGTATTCCTTGCCTAAGAAAAATGAGTATTTTCTTTTTTAAAAAGTAGTAATTGTTATACCTGTGCTTGTATAATTGCTTATTTTCCCTTCACTAAGTTAATCAGTAGTATTTTAAAGAACTTTTATAACAAACACAGCTTTGAGAAGTGTGGCATAGAAGGAAATTGTCTCATAGTTATTCTATACAGATGTTAATGGTCAGAAAAGCTACTTTCTGAATTCTTGTCTCTCTGATTCATTAAGAGACAATGACAAGACACATATATAGCATACAAAATATAATGAAAATTCTGCAAAGATCTGGGGAGCTGCTGATAAACTAATAGGTAGCAAACCTTACAAAATATTCATATAATAGGCATGATTTGGATCTTTAAAAAATAACCAAGTGCACTTCAAGTCAATGACAAAATTACTCTTAAACTGGAAAGTGAAAGATGTTTTGAATAAAAGATCTGGAAGGATCAGGAGTTTATCAAGAAGGATGCAATCAAGCTCAGTTCTCTCAAATTAATACATTCCTGTGCAGGGATTTAAGGTATTCTAAGTCTTGGAGAAAGTATATTAAAGGGCAGACTAAAGGCAACACTGTTAATATACTTAGCTGTGGGGATGAATAACCCTTTGCTTCATCACAGCCTGTTTGAGAGTTTTTTGGGCTGTCTCTTCCATTTGTAGTGGTCAGAAGCCCATTATTTTGGATCCAGATCTGTGTGATGTTTAACGTAATGAATGACTTGAGTCTCACCGATTTCAGTGGGTCTTCTCTAAGCATAACTACATTTGGTTCTATGGCATTAGAAATAGCTGGTGTGAGATCCAGCAGTTTAGACTGGAATCTTGATGGAGGAAAAGAATTAAATAAAACCTTTGCACCCCTGACACATAGTTCTGGTCAAGGTTGGATTATAAAAAAATCATGGATGCTGGGGCTAAAGATGTGCTTAATATCACATCTTATTTGGTTCAAAGCTGATTGTATTGGGAAAACAATACCAAAGACCACTCGAAATCTGATTTACCCAAAAGTGGTTAACATTCAGAGTCGGACCGACATTAAAAAGATAATTAGAATTAATATAAATTACATTATTATTATTATTAACCTTTATTTATATAGTGCTGTAAAGTTACACAGTGCTGTACATACAATCTTATAAATTAGACGGTTCCCTGCCTTCAGGCTTACAATCTAAGAGAGACAACAAAAAGAGAAGGGAACTGTGGTGAGAAAGGGGATGAGGTCCAGTGGTTCTTCTCTCCCTCTGGGGCCTGGACCAAGGCAGATGACTGCAGGGAGGGCTAGGGTTCTTAATACATAGTTAGAAGGAAGCATCCTGGGGCAGACATTACATCACAATTCTTTATTTTGCTTAACACCCAACTGGATGAGCAGTTCCAGTGAACTAAAAAAAAAAAAACTTTACTATTTTGTTACGTTTAGATGATCTTAATAAAGATAGTGGCCTGCTGTGGGTTTTGAGAAAAAGTAAAAACACAAATCATTATTAATTTCTAAAATTTACTCTTATTTTCTTTTGCAGAATCTGCAGTAGCAGACATCCAGAAGAAAATCACAGACGCTTTTGAGGTTTTTGACCACGAGTGCAACAAAACTGTGGATGTCAGGTCTGGAAGAATGCCATGTTTTAGGCCAATAGTGGAGAGACTCTTTCAACCCAAAGGCCAAATTCAGTTTCAAGGAAGCGGGGGAGGGGGGAGAATTCTATTGTCGGATAGGTCTATGTCCAAATAACTGGACAAAAAATGCCCATATATTCACCTTAAAGCTCTTGCTGTCTGTATGAAAGCTGTACAGGTGTTTCAGCCTTTTGTAATTGGGGAAAAAAACTCTTACTGTACAAAACATTAAAGAGTTGGAATGTAACCTCTGGAGGGCCTGATTTGTCCCAAGGGCCTAACGTTCTCCACATCTGTTTTAGACAGTGGCAATGCTGTAAATTTTAATAGCTCTAGTAACCATAATATAATGGTTAAGAAGAAAAATAATTATTTTACAAAGATACTTACAACAGTTACATGCAGAACAACCAAAGTTCTAGATAATCCAGTATATGCTACTACTGGTAATATGAAGTCAAAAACATAGAAGTATGTTGCAGTTAGTAAACTGAAATGTATATGTGGTATAGGAATTGCTTAACAGAATGGGACATCATAGCAAAAAATTGCCAACTCCAGAAAGATTGTTTGTTTCTTAGGCAAAAGTAGAATGATGAATGCTTACCTCCTCCTGTCAATTTCCTCATGTTTTACACAAGTAGCCTCTTTGCAAAACTACAGTAGTCTTTTCTCCCTTGTCAAGCAAAAGCACATACATACTAAGCAAGCAAAGCAGGACAAGATTGTTGATATTAAAAAGTTGGAGACAACTCATGTAATGTGCATATTTTCCAAAAAAAAAAAAAAGAGAGAGAGAAAAAGTGGCGATTTATATCCCTGGTGTTTTCACTTTGTTGGGGGGTGGGGGGAAGCAATAAAGCAGTACTGTGGGTGGTGTGTCCAGATGGCTTTTTGTCAAAAGATATTGTTCCCCTATTCCATTTTTTTCTCTTTAACAGATTTGGATCAGGAAAAAACAGATATGGTCAGGAAAAAAAAGATGGGAAAAGCAGAAAAAAACATAGCAGGGTACAAATGTAAATGACATAATATGGACATGTATAAAATTTTGTGAATAAGACAAGGCAACCAAGCAACCAAAACCTCATCTGAAAGACTTGGCTCTGTGAAGATGATTTGTCCTCTTGCTATTTTTATCTACTCAGATTTCTTGCTAATGTCATTGTCCATATGTTGATTTGCCAATGCTTTCATGTAACAAGATGTCTGATTAAAGTACTTCCCTTTTGTCATCAACAAAAAGGTTATTTGGCACAATGGTTTTACTGTCAAAAATCAGTAGTAATGCTTTTGGAGTTGTAATTTATATTATATTTGATTATATTATTTGTTATATAATTTATCTAATAGTCTTTAGTAACCTTGCAGACCTACAACATGTAGAAATATGTTTTGACTTCATCACTTCCCTGACAGCATGTTGGGATAACTTATTTATAAATAGAATTAAAGGAGAAATGTCTATATTTGGGACAAAACTGACTTGACTATTTTCATGCTCCACATATAGTGTCTGTTCCATTTATCTCAAATCCTTTCCTTCATTTTCAGTTGTTGTGGTAACAAATATTTTGTATTTTTGATTTTGCTGGATAGAACTGTTAGCCATTTATTTTAAAAAATTATTTGATTGACACCCATACCCAAAGTGTGCACCTCTTTTTTAACAACCACAGTTGTATGGATTTAAAGAGAACAGATTGTACATCCTTAATCAGTAAATCTCTGCCTAGCACCAGAGTGCTGAATAAGCCTGAGACGCTTTTAATCAATGTGCCTTGGAACCTTAAGACAAGTAAATGGAAGAATGCTTAAGGAAGGAAAGGTTTCCTGTCCCCTTCTCTTCTTCTCTGCAGCCACTTGTACCCAGAAAACTTTCTCTTGAGGACTGAGGATTTCTATACAATGTAGATATGGATCATACGGTGCTGAAAGAAGAGAGAATGGTTCAGAATCTGAGCTGTAGAAGATTTGCATTACACTGTGGATTTGTGGTGTATTTACTAACAAATATATTTTCTTTCAGGGAGATTGGCACAATCATTAGGTCCTTAGGCTGTTGCCCAAGTGAGGGGGAGCTGCATGATTTGCTTGCAGAGGTAATTTATGTTTATATAATTTTATAAGTTCTATTATTTTATAATTTTGTACATGGAATTGACCCTCTTTTCCTCAAATTAGAAAAAGTTAGAAACATGATACAGAAGAATTTCATTCAGCAATCATGCTACATAGTATGGTGGGGAGTCAGTGTCTTGACACCAAGCTCATAGGGTGGACTACTGGCAAAATTGTCTCCACCTTGTTTCTCATAGCCAACCTAAATCAGGGCAGATGTATTTTCCATGGCTTATGGTTTATTCTGGAATAGTGGGGCTACCAGCTAAAGCTTCAGGCCTACTACTACCTAAGAAGTCCATTGGAATAAATATATACTACTTTTATATTGGTTAGAATCCTGTATTAATTAAGTTGATTTAATAACAGGCTCTGTGAAAGCATCCTGTTAATGCTTACACCCCCCCCCCCCCAATTTTGCAATGCTAGATATGGAAACTTTGAAAGAATTGAAATATTGATGCATGCTGAGAATGTTCTTGTGTACCATTTTGCTGTTAAGAGAAAGGAAATAAAAAAAGAATGATCTACAGCAAGAATAGGGAACATGTGCACCTCCAGATGTTGTTACATTGCTGCTCAAATCATCCCTCACTATGCTGACTAGGGCTGTTTCAAACTAAAGTTCAGAAACATCTAGAGAGCAATACATTTCCCATCATTTCTCTCTCTTTGTACTTCTAAAACTACTGATGGAATCTATCCTTGTCCCACCAAGACAGAGCCTGGCACATGAGGCTCTCAACGTGACATTTGAGGTTTTCTTTCCATGGGTCCTCTTCACTGACCCAGACTTTCCATCTTTGTCCTCTATGGACAACTGCTGTTATCTTTGTGGGAAAGCTTTTGTTGTCACTGTTGTTACTGCTGCTCCTCCGCCAGCTCCGCCAAGGCCTTTGTGTGAAAGCTTAAAGCATATCTATGGCCAGAGAGAAAAAAGGAGGATGAGGAATAATCTTGAATATCTTTGCTCCCTATTTCTGTCTAATTGCATAGTATACATACCAAATTCCTGAGCATGACTTTATGGAAATTCTACAGTTATGTGGAGAACAAGATGATTACATTGTTTTTAATATTTCATGCAGCCATTGACTAATTCCAAGTCAACTAGATTTTCTTTCAGTTTTCTAAAGTGTCATTTACCATCTATACTTGACTATAAATTGACCTCATGTATAAATCAAGGGCAGATTTTGAGGCTAGAAATTATGGATTTTGATATGATCCATGGATAAATCAGGGGTAAAACTTAGAGATATATAATAAAGGATCTAAAGGGTGAAGCAAAGGAAAAGAATGCCAAAGAACATACAAAATTCCAACAGTTACAACTGTTTGTGTTCATACTGAAGGGTTGGATGAATGGGAGAACAGAGGGGGGGGGGGTCAGTGCTTCCAGGACAGATTATGCTTTGCCTTTCAACAGGATAAGGATATTTATTATTATTAGAGTGAAGGTACGGTACTTATATTGACTCATGGAAAAATTGACTCAGTGTTTTGGGGTCAATTTTTTTTACTAAAATTTCTAGACTTATACCTGTACATCAGTATATGCTGTATATAACATACTGATTTTTGTCATTTATAATTGTTTAGGTAGAAGAAGAAGAACCAACTGGATTTATTCGTTTGGAAAAATTCCTTCCGATGATGACTAGAGTATTAATGGAAAGAAGGTAATAGGAAAAAGGATATTTTAATTTATATAACTTACTTATACATGTCTTGTTCATGTTAATTAGGATCCATATATAGCTGAAAAGTAAATCCCATTTTAAAGAGTAAGTTTCATGATGATGAAAAACTGTAGCGTTTGTTTTTAAATTATTTTTATGTAACCAGTAGAATGGGTGCTGGTTGTAGGGAAACCAAGTCTGTAAAAACTAGTGTATTTATTTTATATGTATTGCTTTATTGACTGTAATTCGTATATCTTTGCAGAGATCTTATGTTAATTTAAAGGTCTACAGTTTTGTTTTAGTTTTTGTTTTTATTTAGAAAGGAGATGCATTATGATTTTCCACTTGCCTATCTCTCCATTGTGGGAAATTTACCCACAATTTCCCAGCTTGATATTGATTTTTTTTTCTCACGGTATGAAGAAAACAAATGTTTAGTGAGGTAACACCAACAAATCCTTAAAACTTTTCCCTATCAAACTGGACTAAAATCAGCAATTTCAAAAAAGAGAAAGAAGAAAGAAAGCCTTTATGTCAGTTAACAAACCATAGGCAGTTTTAAAACAAACAAATAGCAAATTTGCTACAATTGCCAATAAAATAACAATAAGAATAATACACATAGTATAAAAACAAACATACAAAATAGATTGTGACAAGGGTTTTGTTAACAGACTAACCACTTCATTATCCAGCTCATACCCCTCCTCAATTTTCCATAAGTGTTTAATTTGGGAGAAAGCATCACTACTCGCCTTTATAACACATGGCTTTACAAATTCTGATTGCAGAGAAAATAAACTTTGCAACTTCCTCTGTGATCTTTTTGTCCTCATCTGCCAGTAAAAACTTCACGTACCATTCAGAGGTTCTGCCTGGATATCTATTTAATATAGGGGTGATTATTCGTAATCTGTCATCCTTATAAAACATACAATAAAGAAGAATGTGAGATATGGATTCTGGCTGGCACTCTCCACATGGACAGATTCTAGCCTTATATTCAATTTGATGGAAACGTCCCTCTAGCATAGCTGAAGGAATTACATTAAACCGGCCTTTGCTGAATGCCAATCTATATTTGGGGATTGTTAGATTTTCCAAATATTGTGCCCCCGTTGGGTTGAAGCACAATCCCAAGCCCTTTAGGGAGCAGGTAAAGGGCATGCGATAGATGTTGAGTATTGCATATCAGTGTCTTTAATGTGCTGTATGAGAATCTGTTTTGCCTTAGGCCTGTCAAGTGCCTAAAAAATCGTGTGGGAGACCCAGTTTCTGAAATTTTTCTGTCACTGATTTAATCAGATCAGTGATATATGTGTCTCTGTAAATTAAATAGGTGTATCCAGTCTCAGGGCCTGCAAAAATAAGTTTCAGGAAATAGCCTAAGGCTATTCCACTGATGGGCACCCGGCCTCAAGATGTAGATCTGCTGTTGGAAAGCACTTTGGCATGTGAAAGATTTTCCTGAGAAATGCAGAAAGGACTCTTTCTACAGATGATGTAAAACCTAAAATCCACACTGGGATACTAAACAAAAGGTGTGGCAGAATCTTAGCCCTAAAGACCTTTAGAGCAGATGGTATCAATTGCCCGCCTTTAGTATAAAAGAAACGGACAATAACCATACTGCTATTTGCAGCATTCTGAACAGAAATTGCCCGATGTGCTGTCCAGGTGCCTAATGCATTGAATGTAATTCCTAGGTATCTAAATTGCCTTACTTGCTCTATTTCATGGCCTAGGATCTTCCAGCTGAAAACGGAGTGTTTCTTAGAAAAAAACATTATTTTTGATTTATTGTAATTAATATCTAATTGATTATTTCCACAGTAGTCAATGAAAGCTCTCACTGCTCTTAATAATCCTACCTTAGAGAATGATAACAACACAGCATCATCAGCATATAACAGCAGAGGGATGCTGACTGAGGCTAATTTCGGAGGTGAAATGTGTCTGAGGACATCACTGAAGGAAGATCACTAAGATATAAATTAAACAGTGTGGGTGCAAGGATGCACCCCTGCCGTACCCCTCTTACTACAGTGATGGAATTAGTTAGGTTTCCCTGTACTCCACACCTTACTCTTACGGTGGTGTTGCTATATAATTTCATGATTAGGCCAAGTAACCTTTTGTTGATCGAGGAAGCAAGAAGTTTATCCCAGAGTTTATCTCTTGAAATCGATTCAAAGGCTGAAGAAGAAAACCAACATATTTGGCCCCAAACTTGTACAAAAATGTTGAGATTTACATTTTATATTTGCAATAGTAAATGAAGTGAATTATAATTTTGCCCTAAGCACATTTAGTTTTTTTAAGTTATCAAACTAAACTGGATATTGCAAATAATGTCTACATTTCTCCAGAATCATATTTTCAGATACCATAAGATTGTCAACACCTAATTTCTGTCTTGAAGCTATTTCTTGCCACGAGTACCACTGGTCTCATGTATGTGGGGCTGGCATGTGATATCTGCCATCAGGGGAAAGAAATTCAATTTAGTCATATTTATTAGAATTATTGAACATGTTTCTATGCTGAGCTGTAAAAATGGATGGCAGGTAAAGCCTGTAAGCCCTGGATTGACTTAAACCTAGCTGTTTCTTAATTCCCTGTTAATATTGTATATTTTTTTCAAAGGAATTTGAAAAAAATCTGTTCCTAAACTGAACGTTCACCAAAGTGTTCCTTTTCTCTTTAATATTTATAATTATGTATGTTTCCACTTTTATTTGTCAGTGCATTTCTCAGATATGGGTTAGTGTGGGATCAAGCATAAATTAAGTCAATGCAGGTTCACAGAACATGACATTAAAATGGGATTTCTAGCCATGATTTTATGCTAATTGTAAAGGTAAATGTGCATTTTAAATTTTTACAATTCAGGGCAGGGGAAGTAGGTTTCTGAAGTAGTGGAACAACTTTTTAGATCCATAGTGTAACACTATTAACGGAATGATTTCAGATACCGGCCAATTCCAGAAGATATTCTTTTACGTGCATTTGAGGTATGTATCATAGAATCATATAAATTGTGTTTGGGGAGGCAAATAGTTTTCATGCATTGAGATAGTGGAAGTAAAACAACCTATGTTCTGTGTTTCCTTTTTTAAGGTTTTAGATCAGAATAAATGTGGACATCTTACTAAAGATGAGTTGGTCAAGTATATGACTGAAGAAGGTAAAATATTATTACTAAAATTAGCTATACATTTGACAAGGTAGCCATTGTATAGTATTTTCAGCATCTGTCTGTGACAATTAGCATACACTAGGGCAAGAGTGGGCAAAGTGCACTCACGAGACACATGTACTTCAACAATGCCATTTTTTTCAGACTCCAAGGGTCTTCATACTCACAACCTAAACTTTGGGGAGGACCCCAAAGCCTTGGGGGGGGGGGGTAGCATTGTTGGCCATTTGCCATGTTTTTGTGAATTTTTGTTATCATTGTCGTTTTTTTGGGCCCAAAAGTATAGAGGCTTTAAAAAGCTAACCTGGGGCAAAACACCTGAAAATGTGGTTAATTGGTCCAAAGCCTTGGGGGGTGCTATTAGGGGATAACTACATTTTCAGGTGCTTTGCCCCAGGTTAGCTTTTTAAAGCCTCTATATATTTTTGGCCCAAGAAAAGACAATGATAACAAAAATTCACAAAAACATGGCAACATTGAGATATAGATATAGTTTTAAGGTAAGCACTGGGGTGACATTGTGGGGTTTAGCACTTCAGGGTCTTGTGTGGGCTCAGTTCAGTTCCCCATTTCTTGGAAGTTGCTGAGACCTGAAGCAGCAATTGGCAACAACAGTGGTTCCAGCCTTTTTCCCTCCAGATGTTTTGAACTTCAGCTCCCATAATTTCAATTGTTGACCAAGTTGGCTAGGGCTTTTTGGATCTGAAGACCAAAACAAATGGAGGACCAAAGGTTGAGAATCACTGCCCTAGAAGAAATCTAGCCTCTTAAATATTACTAATCTATGTTGCCAACCCAGATTCAAAATTAGTACGTGGAGACAGCAACAGCTGGAGGAATGGAACATCTCAGCAGATCACTTGGGAAGCGTGGGATATTTCCTGGTTCACCACTTTCCTTTCTCTTCTCCAAGTGACCCTCTGATAACAGTAGCAACTGCTGATCTGGAATGTGTAGTATATTCAAAATGGGCTAAGTTCTGCATGCCTTCTTACACTTGGGTACAGCAGATGAGCTGCTCTGCAAAAGCATTGCCAGAGACAGGCACAATCACTTGTAATAAATATGACTTTCTTGCACATAAATTATAGTGGTATGTTCAGTTTGCTTCTTTGAAGCCATTATTGTACATTTCAGTTTTTGAGATACATATTATTTTGATTACAATACACTTCAGAGATTTTCAACAAAAAATACCTTCACAAGCACTGCTTCATGATACTGAATGCTAAGAAGCCAGGCGATCTTCAATCTCTTAAACTCTTCCTTTTTCATAGTGAGGAAGTGTTTTTATAGACTGAAAATACAATTGTCGGGGCACTTTTGGATGACAAGCTTCTGCATTTAAGGTTGCTGCACATTGGGAAGACACAAGTGAAATAACTCATGGAGGAAATTGCTGCTATACAGGCTGGTCAGTTTTTCATAATAACTGCTGGAATCTGTTTCAACATTAATTTTTTTAATAGAACCACATGACTGGTTTATTACATGGTAGCAAACCCCAATGTTTCCACTGTAGAAAGAGCCCTGGTCACTAGTGAATATACCCTGTATATTGATTTTGTTTTTGTAGAAATTTAATATCCTGCTCTTCAGATCATTCCCAAAGTAGCGTAGAAAAGAATATTAGAATAGTGATAGAATACCAAAAATCAATAAAACAATTCAAAAAACCTTAAAGAGTGAGGTTGACACAATTCAGTATTAAAGAAGATTAAAACCTACAGGTCTGTGACCTGAAACAGACAAGAAGGAAAGAGTGGCATCTGGCCACTTCAGGGGTGGGATGTGTTGATGTGTTGATGACACATGCCCCAGAGTGGCCTGAAGCTGGCCAGAAGCTTGCCAGTGGTCATTTAGGGCTGCAGTAGCGGTTGGCCCTGGGACCACCACATCCAGTCACTGTGATCCTGTGCTGATCAGGGGCTGACCAGAGCTGGAGCAGCCAGAAGCTGCTCCAAGCTGCTGGTCTGCTTCACCCTTTCTTTATGATGTGATGACTTTTTGTTTTGTTTTTCTTTTTCTTTTTTTTTTTTACAATAGAATGCATATATATTCTAGAATCCTACTGCAGGAAAATTGCAGGAGAGTAGGAAAATTTTGCATTTTTCTCACTTGTACAGTGAGGATCAAGGAACCTTTTGTGTTCAAGCCTCAGGAGCTCCTGGATGAGAAGATTACAATTTTTTATTTTTATTTCAAGCCTGGTTAAGGAACAAAGTTTGTTTTGTTAACATTGTTAGATGACTTGTGCTGGGAAGTGGGCAGGGGGAATGGGTCTCTGTTTGTTCTGCTGGACCTTTTACCAACATCTGCTATTATTGACCATAATATCCTGCTTGATGGAATGGGACAGGGAGGCATTGTTCTACAGTGGTTCCACTTTTTCCTGGAATACAGTTGTCCCTCCACAATTGCAGCTTTGGCTTTTGCGGATTAGATTCTTCATGGATTTCTTTAATATGTTCTCTAAGAATATCTAGGTCCTCCCGTGGAACTCTATGGTTAACTTTAACCAAAAGTCACACTGAAGGGCCCAGAGACTCCTTGAGAGAACACTCCACTAGGCATTTGTAACACCTCAAGCGTAATTCTGTGGTCAATGTCTGGCAGATGTTGACCACAGAGCTGCACTGGAGAACCTAGAGATTCCTAGGGAGGTGTTTTCTCAGGTAAAAACATAGTGTTTTTGTTATTTGCGTTTTTTTCACATTCACGGGGGTCCTGTACTCCTAACCCCAGCGAATGTGAAGGGATGAGTGTATTCAGAAGATAACGCTGCTCAATTTTTTCACCCTATTTATATTTAACATACAGATGAAACCACTAGGAGAGTTTATCTAGAGGTTTGGGGTCCAGTGCTACCAGTATGTTGATGACACCCAACTCTACTTCTCCTTACCACATAAATCTACAGGATATATTTTGATTCTGAAATAACACGTGGTCTGGGTAGTGGGTTGGATGAGAGCAAAGAAACTGAAGCTTACTCCATGTGAGCTAGTGGTACTGCTAGTCAGTCAGTCAAAAGACATTTTGGGTATTTTCTTTGTTGAGCCTTGAGTCTGTACGCGCAGGCGTATGTGATGCCCATAAGTGTATTTGTACAGTTAAGGTGAGTATTCTAGCTATGCCTGGAGATGTCCAATCTAGCCATAGTGACACATGTCTTAATTAGATTCCATTTAGATTATTTTCCACATCCTATATGAAGCTGCCTTTAAAAGGTTTTAGCTGGCCCCAAGAGTTTATCACATGTGAGGAATTTCTCTTAATTTCGCCATAGTAATTTGCGTAGTCAATTCGGAATTTCGCGTGATTGCGTGAAAGAGTATCCCACGATTACATGCCTGGGTAATCTTTCACGCAATCACGTGAAATTCCAAATTGACTACACAAGCTAAATTGCGCTATCACGCGATTACATGAAAGCTTATTATACATTTTTGCGGTTATCTCTGCTTATTTCAAATGCATTCAGGAATATGTTATTACACCAGTGGATTTTTGAATGCGAAATTGCTCTCATGCGCATGCCCACTTCTGAACCGATGCCATTGTGACCTCATGTACTTCCAGGTCAATGAGTTTGGGTATTTCCTCCGCGATTTCCCCATCAAAGCATCCTCCATGTTGGACCGGTGCCCAAAGCTCCATGTGCACTGAGATGTTGGTGTGCCATGCAGGAATTCCCCATCAAAGCATGCTGCATGTTGGCCCTGTGCCCAAAGCCTCATGTGCGCTGAGAAGTTGGTGTGCCATGCAGGAATTCCCCATCAAAGCATCCTCCATGTTGGACCGATGCCCAAAGCCCCATGTGCGCTGAGAAGTTGGTGTGCCATGCAGGAATTCCCCATCAAAGCATGCTGCATGTTGGCCCTGTGCCCAAAGCCCCATGTGTGCTGAGAAGTTGGTGTGCCATGCAGGAATTCCCCATCAAAGCATCCTCCATGTTGGACCGGTGCCCAAAGCCCCATGTGCGCTGAGAAGTTAGTGTGCCATGCAGGAATTCCCAATCTAGGCATCCTCCATTTTGGACTGGTGCCCCAAGACCCATGTGCTCTGAGAAGTTGGTGTGCCATGCAGGAATTCCCCATCAAAGCATGCTGCATGTTGGCCCGGTGCCTAAAGCCCCATGTGCGCTGAGAAGTTGGTGTGCCATGCAGGAATTCCCCATCAAAACATCCTCAATTTTGGACCAGTGCCCCAAGCCCCATGTGCACTGAGAAGTTGGTGTGCCATGCAGGAATTCCCCATCAAAGCATGCTGCATGTTGGACTGGTGCCCCAAGTCACATGTGCGCTGAGATGTTGGTGTGCCATGCAGGAATTCCCCATCAAAGCATGCTGCATGTTATGGGTCAGCATAGAAGACTCTCAGGACCGCATGCCCCATGATGTGAGTGTCATCTTGAAATCACTGTAACAGTGCCAATTCTTATTTACCTGGACAAGTGGTGCCATGCACGAATTCTATGAAATGAATGGGAACGAGGGCAGATGGGGGGGTCGGTTTGGATAGCCCTTGGGGACCTCATCACAACTGGGCAAGTGAAGGAGACATTGCTGTGCAATCACGCAAAACATATGCAAAGCACTAGATGAGCGTAAAAGTGCTCCCTTCTCTGGCCACCTGTTCATGCATGGCAAAACATTTTTGGGACTAAGGAAGTAAAAAGGAAAAACCAGTGCCATGAGGGATCATGGGAATTGTAGTAAAGATGGCGAAATTGGGGATCAACAGAAATGCCTATCACACCCCCAAAAAGTGAAATGAATACAAAATTGTCAGGTAATAGGAATTGTAAGTCCGCTAGTTCACCAAATTTGCCTATGTTCTGATTGCGTTCGGCCCGCATTCGCACATCAAGGAAAAGCATGTAATAATCTTTCACGCAATTACGTGAAAAGTCCCATTTCATTCGCAAAAAACAGGAATTGCATGTGATGAGAAATCACGCAATGGCGCGAAACCTCATGATTGCATTCGCAAAACCAGCAATTACATGTAATAAGAAATCACGCAATTGTGCGAAACCCCATGATTGCATTCGGTTTTTCAGTAAAAAATTGGTCGTGTGATAAACTCCTGAAACACATTACATCCTTGATATACAGCATTTGTATTGGCTACCAATAATTTCTGGGAACAAGTTACTGGTTGTCACCTATACAGAGGTATAGCTATGGTAGGGCAAAATGAGGGTATTCACTTTTCAATTAAGAATTCTACCCTCCATGCAATTTTCCTTCCAGCATTGCAGAGAGTGAGATGCTGAAAACTGTTCATTCCTAGAACTCTTCTAGTTGTTGTGTTCCTTTATTATTTTGCTTGTGCCCTTTTCTTTGGATACCTAAACTGTATTTCCAAGTCCTCAGATGTACTGCAATGCTAGAAATTTGGGGACTGTAGGAAAATTTCATTTTGGGGATCAAAATTCATATTGGGGAGTAGTGCTTTCGTTTCATCCCTGCAGTAGCTACACCTCTAGATCTATACATGGCTTGGGTCCAGGCTATCTGAAGGAATGTGTTCTCACACAGAGGCCTACTAAGGCCATACGATCTCTAAGTGATGCTTTTCTTGCTGTGCTACCACCCTCATAGCCACATTTGATAAAGACTTGAGAGAGGGCCTTCTCAGTGGCTGCTTGTTATGCTCCACAATTCCCCTCAGAGAGAGGCTAGCCTAGCCCCTTCCTTCCTTCCTTCCTTCCTTCCTTCCTTCCTGTCTTTTCTTAGAATCATAGAATTGGAAGAGACCACAAGGGCCATCCATCATCAGCAGGAAAATATTTTTTTTATTCTAACAGGATTTTTTTAGGGCCAATTGTCTTAAAAATAAGATTGCTAGTGTAATTGTCAAATAAAATGGTTGGTTGCTAAAATGAAAAACCAATAGAAATTTTCAAAAGAAAGCAGCTGACAGTACCATCCATGTGTCAGGATATAAGTAATTATTTTTTTAAAAAAATATTCAAGGCTGTATTTTACCATGCCTGCTGTAAATATTCTGTATGCTTGGTTTAATTTGAACACATTCAGAAAAAGAAAGCTTGTGATACTTAAATAGGAGAAAGATCAGAACATTTCAAATATTGCTGTTTTTGCTGCAGGTGAGCCATTCACGCAGGAAGAAATGGAGGAAATGCTCTCTGCTGCTGTAGACCCAGAAACTAATACTGTTCGCTATAAAGACTACATTTCAATGATGGTTGTGGATGAAAATTAATGCCTGTGTAATTCATTGGTTTGAACATTCTGCTTGTTATTTGTTCATCAATGCCATGGGACTTTAGCAGAGGCTTAACACTGAAATTATTTTCTCTGGAAATACTGCCCTTTTTAATTAGTAAAATACAACAGTTCCAAATTCTAGTTTTAAAATGTCTGTCAGTTTTGATACATTTTACAAAATAAACAAATGCTATGGGCTTTTAAATGTTGTATTGTCAAAGTTTTGTGTAGTTTTAATACATTTTAATATTTTAATGTGCAGTTTATAAATTTAACTTTTTAACTTTTTAAATTGTTTTTTAACTTTTTATCTACATTTTAATGATTTTGTATTATTCTTAACTTGTATTGCTTTAAATTTGTTGTTAGCCACCTTTGGTTCTTATATTGGGAGAAAGGTGGGATATAAATTTTTAAAAAGTAGCTGAATAACTTAATAAGTAACTCAATTAAGTTACATAGATTTCAGCAGGACATAATTCCTGATGACTGCATATTGGAATTACTGCCTATGATTGCAATATTAAATGTTTGTGATACTTTTTAAGAAGAAAGTTCTACTGAGCAACAATGTAACTCAACAGACTGCCCCTAAGGGGCAGCTCCATGCCACCCCTTTTCTTGCCAGATCGCAAGCCCCGATCTGACCTTTCTGCAGTGCAAAAAGAAGCCACAAAAAGCATCTCCTTTTTGTGCTGTGGAAAGGGTGCCCTAGTGGCCACGACTTTTCAGTGCTACTTTCAGGCCGCGTGTTTAAACACTGTGTCAACAGAGCACCGTGATGCCCCCCGCCATGCAGTTGGACACACGGCGTGATGCTGGTATGGGGGCAGCTGATGTGCATATGTCGGCGTGTAATGCTGGCCTGTAGAGGCTCTTACTTCCAAGCAAACATATCTAGCACTATATTATATATACAGAGAGAGAGAGAGAGAAAGAGTAAAATAATGATAGTTTTGAGAAAATATATCACAATAATTTCATGAATACATTCAGATGTGGAGAAAACTAGAAAAAGGAAGAAAATACTGACACATAAGCTGATACATAGAGTCACAACAAACATTTTAGAGAAAATATTCTTAGAAATCAAAGTCCACATCTGCAGTTGAACTTTGTCTTTGTTCAGCACCGATACTAACTTGACAGCTGCTAGATTTACTAGAACATTAAGAGCCTGAGCAGATGGGCAAGGATAGCACGAGTTTAGCCTGTGCTATATTACCCCAGTGCTCACCCAGGTTAGTCCCAAGGGCAGCATGGGGATGGGTGGGTGTTCACACACATCTTTCCTTGCACCAGCCCAGGACTGGCTCACCTCTCCTTGCCTGTGACACCCGGCAATGCATCTGAGAAGCCGCCCAGTAGCCTTGTCTGCATTACATGGGTGACTGAAGAGTTTCTCAGATGGATCGCCAGGCATCACTGTTAAGGAATAAGGGCAGGGGTGGGGGGGGGGGGGAGAGGCTGTCCAAACAGCCTGGTTTTGCTATGGAGTTTCTTGGAAACTGCAAAATCAGCACTATTTCATTCACCCTCAGCATCTGTGTCTGAACTGACGGGATTGGGCTCGATCTCCCAACAGGGGTTTCAGCCTGTGTTAGCTAAATTAGATGATAGGAGGATGGGGAGGGGGGGGGGGAGCCAGACCATTTGTCCCATGCGGACAACTTCTAAAACAAGGATCAACAATCCACCACTCTCATGTTACTGGACTGCAGTTGCCATGTTCCCTTACCATTCTTTATACAGTACTAGCTGAAGTTGATGGGAGGTACAGGGCAACAACATTTTGGTGGGCACAAATTGCTCTCCCCCAAACAAGATGTCTTTGATGTTACAGCTTCTGTAAGGAAGCTATGCAATATTCTGTTGAATAATCAAATGCTAGGGTTTTTTTGTTTTTGTTTTGTTTTTGTTTTTTGTTAATGTCTGAAATTCTGGGAGAGATTATGTTGAATGAATTTTCTGGAACTAGAAGAGCACTGGTGAGGGCTCTTGATTTCAAAACATTATCTTCCTTTACAGCAAAGAAAAGGAGTTTGTTGACTTTCAGGTATGTTGCAATACCTTTTGGCTTACACTGCTTTTATTCCTCCTGGGTGACTAGTTTGCATTTAAGCAGATTCTCCTGATTAAATTATGCTAAAGGTATAGAGTTATCTTCAGATGTTGATAACATCAGATTGTCTTGTTGATATTCTTTTATATTTATCTTAGTATAGGCCTGGCAGACCTCATTCAGTTAAGAGCTGAGCTCCATTGTGTTTAAGGCTTTTTACAAACACATTTGGAGATGTACACCTGCCCCAGAGTTAGCAAATAAAGGAAAAACAAAGCAGCGGATGAGATCACAAGGCATGGTGTCCCAGGGAACTAAAAAAAAAATCAAAAAAATCAGAGCAAACAAGACAATGGGGCTAAGTCAAATTGTTAGTTCTACCTAGAGTAGACCCATTGAATCAATGGATAACTGAACTGAATAAATTAAATTGAATCAAAAGCTATTAATTCAATATGTTTATTCTATTTGGGAATAGCAACTGGATTTAGCCCAATATATTTTATGAAGCTAACTAATACTAAAAATGCTGTAGGCATAAAGTTTGAGTCCTTTTGCCCCTGATGCTGCTCTACTCCTCTCCTGTGGTGTGCGATGTCTGGTTACTCCACCACAGCAGCATTCCCACATTGCCCGCTGTCTGGTTGGGCAGGAGGCATGAGGCCGAGTTGGGGACAGAGCTGGGGCATGTGGTGTTTAGTCTCCATGCCACCCCTAAGCTGGCTTTTATTGCCAGTCTGTTTTGCCCCAAAGTTTCTGTTTCTACCCATCTTCAAATCTTGCCTTGAGACCTGGGCACATCTTTTTCCCAAATAGGTTGCTGTGAAGGTATTTCTCCATTTCCATTGGAACCCTATTTCTTGATGTATGTCATCTATGGACATCATGGACCATCAAAAAGACAAATAAATGAGTCCCAGAGCAAATTAAGCTTGAACCATACCTAGAAGTTAAAATGGCTAAATTAATCTGTTTTACTTTGGCTGAATATTGACATGACATGACTCACTGAAAAATATTGTTATGCTTTGTAAGTTGTAGACAATAGTAAAAGAAGAAGATCAGATTACAAGAGGTTCAGGCCTATAGCTAGGCCTTTAGAGGCCCTGGGGCAGAAAGTACATTCAAGACCCTAATGTCCTGAGTCCTACCATGTGCCGCGGGCACCATCTTGGCGCACCACCAATAACAAACAGCAAGGCGCATGAGGGATGTCACAGCACCACTCCAGGGCACTTAAGGGGCTTCTGTTGTGGTGGACAAAGGAGCTGTGTTTCACGGCTCCTTTGGAGCCCCCTGTGGCTGGTGGCCCTGGGGTGGTGCCCCTGTTGCCCAAGCCTAGCTACGGGCCTGAGGAGGTTTGAGTCAATAAAGGAAATCACAGTCCTGGCTTGCAAGACCTTAGCAGGGCTATTAATAAATAACAGTGCCACTCTATTCTGCTTTGGTCAGGCCCCACCTGGAATACTGGTTCTGGGCACCACAATTCAAAAAGGATGTTGAGAAACTGGAGTGTGTCCAAAGGAGGGCGACTAAAATGGTGAAGGGTATGGAAACCATGCCTTATGAGGAACGCCTTAGGGAGCTGAGGATGTTTAGCCTGGAGAAGAGAAGGTTAAGAGGTGATATGATAGGCCTGTTTAAATATTTGAAGGGATGTCACAATGAGGAGGAAGCTTGTTTTCTTCTGCTCCAGAGAACAGGACCCGGAACAATGGATGCAAGCTGCAGGAAAAGAGATTCCACCTCAACATTAGGAGGAACTTCCTGACAGTAAGGGCTGTTCGACAATGGAATACACTCCCTCGTAGTGTAGTAGTGTCTCCTTTTTTGGAAGTCATTAAATAGATGCTGGATGGTCATCTGTCGGGGCTGCTTTGATTGAGAGTTCCTGCATGGCAGGGGGTTGGACTGGATGGCCCTTGTGGTCTCTTCCATCTGTATGAAAATCCTTCATTCTTGGAGTCACCATTTATCAAAGCCAATTTGACAGCAAGTAATTGTTTTTAAACATTTTAAATAGGTTTTCAGCTGTATCTTGTTTTAATTTATTTTGTAAACCACCCTGGGTCACACAACAGGAAAATGGTGGGATATACATTAAATAAGAAATAAATAATTAAATTCTTAAATGGAAGGATATATGCTGGGAAAGAAAATCGCAATGAAATGAAAGAAGATGAACCTTAGAAAAAGGTTGAGATTTTAAAAAAATTTAAAATATCGCCAAAAACACTTGTAGCTTTTAATTAGACATATAGGGCCAATTTTGTGCCGATTTTAGGGCTAGGGAGGGCGCAGCTTTTAGACCCTCCCTAGGCCTCAAGCGTATGGATGCCGCCATTTTAAAGTGGCGGCGTCCATACGGACGCACTACAAGAGCATCATCATGTGTGCAGCTTTTAGATGCGCTGTGCACATGATGACACTTTTGCGCCACGGGAGGGTGCAAATCGCGCCCTTTCCGCAGCGCAAAAAAGGAGCTCCAAACAGAGCTCCTTTGGGGAGGCGGGTCTTTGCCGCGGCTTTTAAACAGCCGTGGCAAAGACCCAGGGAGAAAGGGGCCACAGCGGTGCCACCCTGCCTCTACAAGTGGGGTGCAGCGGGCACCCAGGGCGCCCGCTGCACCCCGCTTGGAGGCCGCGGGGAACCGGCAGTTTGCCGCTTCCCCGCGGCCTCCAGAAGCAGTGAGATGGGGCCGCGGAGGCTGCCGGTGCGGCAGCCTTGGCCCCATCTCACCGCTTAAAGGGGCGGTCTAGATCGCCCCATATAGTCTAAGCCTCATATCCACAGGTGAGACATTCTCAGACTTACTGTAGATAACAAGAGCTCTGGATAATGGTGAATGCTATATTTCTGCAAGAGATTGATCATGTAGTCGTGTTGGAGGGCTCCAAATGCCTAGAGAGACCTCCCCCCACATGAACCCTACAGGTTGCACCTTCCCCATCCTATCCTACCCTTAAGCAAAAAAATTGGATTCCTTCAAAGAAAACTAAACAGTGACATTGTGATAGCAACACAGGGCTTTCAAATATATGGAAATGCTGCCAAAGCTCTGTTTATTTCCAGAGTTGAATGCAGTTTGCCTGATGTTTGGTGACCAGAATTTGAATAGGGCGTTCTTACTTTTAGTTAAAAAATTGTATTTATTAGCACAGTTCAGAAACATACTGCCTTAGTATTTGCATCTGAATCTGTGAATACACCATTACCAGAGACTGGTTTTATAGGCTTCCCTCTGCTAGAACCCCTAATTAAGGCATACAAAATAATTGAGATTGTTGCCTTCTGTATCAGTAATTTCTTCTTCAATTAAATTTTCACTTATGTGTTTAATAACTCCCTTCCCTGCATACAATGCTAATGACTAATTAGCCCCACTTTCATTTCATTTCTTTGCAGTAAACAAGTAATGCCACAGTTTATTAATTTTTTCTAATAAGAGCAGTAGAGCACCCTTGAATACAATGAATGAATGCAAATCAAGTCCAGACACCCGGAATGTAATGAGCAAAACAGTTCCGACTGGCTTTAATTGCAAAGGTTTTCCTTTTGGAAGGTGGTTCACATAGCTGTTGGAAGGCAGAACCTGTCATGTATTACAAGCAGTGTGGTTATCTGTAACAAGTTGACCTGGGTTTCTTAATAAATGAGAATATAGTGGATCCATTTTAGAAGCGGGAAAGTAAGTTACATTAACGGTAAAACAAGTCACATTTTCTAGATTTATATTTTGACAAAAATTCTTCAGATTTTATGCCATTTTCTTATCAATCCTTTATGAGTTTTTAAAAAAACCCAAAATGAGCTGTACAACTAATAATCTAAGTCCTTTTAAAACATGACAGAGAAGAACAACAGTGAAAAACAGTTCTCTTCCTTTCCATGTGTGACTACAGTATTTCATTGGTTTTATTTGAGAAGAGGTTGCCTCTGGATCTCAAAGAAAGCATATTTTATTGACTGGAAAAGAGCTCTGTTCTATTTTTTTTTTTTTTTTTTTGCCAGTAATATCAGCTTTCATAAATCTTACATTCTCCTTAGTTAAAATCAATGCATGCTTATTAATATCCTATTGATATATACTTCCTGAGCAATAAAAATGGTGTTTTACACGTTCAGATAACCATGAAGGCATAGGACAAGAATGTATTTTATTTCACCATATTGACGTTTTCTTCTGTTTAAAAATTCAAATAATGAACTTTGACAGAATACAGTTTCTTTTGTGAACTGATTTTTCATTGCAGCTTCAGAAATACAGGGGGCTGGCACAAAATGAAAGAATATATACAACAGAGGATGGTATTAAAATAGTACCTATCCATATTTAAGGGTTAGGGCTGAGGCACAATGTGGGCATGAGATACCATATCATTTCCAGGAAATAGTTAAGATTTGGGAAAAAAAAACTACTGATGAACTTTGAGGATGAAAGTGCAAAAGTGGGGTTGCAGTTGGATATTAAGAAGACAAAAATAATGACCATAGATGATTTACATTAATTTAAAGTGGATAATAAACACACTGAAATAGTTAACAGTACTCTTATTATTGTTGTTATCATGTGCCTTCAAGTGGTTTCTGACTTATGATGACCCTAAGGCAAACCTATCATGATGTTTTCTTGGCAGGATTTGTTCAGAGGGGGCTTGCTATTGCCATCCTCTGAGGTTGAGAGAGTGTGACTTGCCCAAGGTCATCCAGCGAGTTTCATGGGTGAACTGGGAGTCAAACGTTGGTCTCCAGAATCATAGTTCAATACTCAAAACACTACACCATGCTGGACCTCACAGTTCCCTATACCTTTGCTCAGTCATTAATAAAAATGGAGACTATGGTCAATAAATCTGAAGATTAAGACTTGGAAATGCAGTCATGAAGCTACTAGACAAGATCTTCATGTGTTAAGATGCATCATTAAATATCAAAGGCAGATTTCCCATTTGTTTGTATGGTCTGAAAGCTGGATGGTGAAGAAAGCTGACAAGAAGAAAATCAATTCATTCAAAATATAGTGTAGGAGAAAAATTCTGTGGATACCATGGGTTTATAAAATGACAAATGAATGGGTCTTACAGCAAATCAAGCCTGAACTCTCAGATGACTAAAATGAGGTTGTCATACTTTGGACATATCATGAGACAATGTGATTCTTTGAAAAATACAATAATCCTTGGTAACGTGGAAAGCAGTAGGAAAACAGGATGAATGCACTACAGGTGGATTGATACAATCAAGGAAGCTACAGCCCTGAGTTTGCAAGTCCTAAGCAGGGCAATGGATGACTGAGACTCTTGAAGTCTCTCATTCATAGACTCACCGCAAGTCTAACTTGACTTCT
The DNA here is from genome assembly GCA_034509955.1 of Urosaurus nigricauda. Taxonomy (NCBI): domain Eukaryota; kingdom Metazoa; phylum Chordata; class Lepidosauria; order Squamata; family Phrynosomatidae; genus Urosaurus; species Urosaurus nigricauda. The sequence goes on from JAOEGL010000001.1 coordinate 320,600,189, forward strand.
TGGCAAATAACTACAACAAAGTAAGGAAAGATTATGTTTAATTAATTATTTTGGCTTAAATCAAATATAGTGAGCAGGGAGATGGACCAAAGGCTTCTTGAAAAATGTGGGTTTTTAAAAGAGGACAAACAAGAAAAGTAGGGCTCCTTCAGACAGCACCCAGGCATAGCTCCGCACTCCAAACAAAGCAAATTTCCTCTGTTGACCACAAATAAGTATACTGTTGGAGCCTTGAATTTCATCAGTTGTAAACAGGATTGTTGGCCAAGGTTTTGTGTCTGATCCGCTTTGTTTCCACATTGCAAAATTATAGCAGTTTGACATCAGTTTAGCTATCATGGCTCCATCCTACAGAATCCTGGGATTTGTAGTTTGGTGGGGGTGCTCTTCTCTAAGCTACAGCACTAGAGCTCCCTGGTAGAGAATTGTGAGCACCCTTTTCCAAACTACAAATCCCAAGATTCCATAGGATAGCACTATCCCACGAAACTGGTATCAAAGTCTTATACTTGCCTACTGTGGACATATCCAAGAAGGAAGATAATGCTGGCAGCGAATAAGGAGAGCATGAGGACTTTGGAAGAAACATGGGAAGAGACTGAGCTTGATGTGGTGATGAAGTATCCATGGGAAAATATTAAGGGGTTAAAGATGAAGAACTAGATGGAGGATTAAATATTTGCTGCAGAGAGGTACATCCTTCATTTTATATAACTGCTAGGAGAGGCTTCTGGCCATACCTTCCTCAAGGTAAACCTGTGCTTCTCTGTGTGCCTTTTGATTGGGTAAGACCTTAAAATTTGAATTTGTGAGCCATTTCATTGGTTCATTGGGGAGGAGGAAAGAGAAATCTCATTTTATATAACTGCAAGGAGAGGCTTCTGGCCATACCTTCCTCAAGGTAAACCTGTGCTTCTCTGTGTGCCTTTTGATTGGGTAAGACCTTAAAATTTGAATTTGTGAGCCATTTCATTGGTTCATTGGGGAGGAGGAAAGAGAAATCTCATTTTATATAACTGCTAGGAGAGGCTTCTGGCCATACCTTCCTCAAGGTAAACCTGTGCTTCTCTGTGTGCCTTTTGATTGGGTAAGACCTTAAAATTTGAATTTGTGAGCCATTTCATTGGTTCATTGGGGAGGAGGAAAGAGAAATCTCATTTTATATAACTGCTAGGAGAGGCTTCTGGCCATACCTTCCTCAAGGTAAACCTGTGCTTCTCTGTGTGCCTTTTGATTGGGTAAGACCTTAAAATTTGAATTTGTGAGCCATTTCATTGGTTCATTGGGGAGGAGGAAAGAGAAATCTCATTTTATATAACTGCTAGGAGAGGCTTCTGGCCATACCTTCCTCAAGGTAAACCTGTGCTTCTCTGTGTGCCTTTTGATTGGGTAAGACCTTAAAATTTGAATTTGTGAGCCATTTCATTGGTTCATTGGGGAGGAGGAAAGAGAAATCTCATTTTATATAACTGCTAGGAGAGGCTTCTGGCCATACCTTCCTCAAGGTAAACCTGTGCTTCTCTGTGTGCCTTTTGATTGGGTAAGACCTTAAAATTTGAATTTGTGAGCCATTTCATTGGTTCATTGGGGAGGAGGAAAGAGAAATCTCATTTTATATAACTGCTAGGAGAGGCTTCTGGCCATACCTTCCTCAAGGTAAACCTGTGCTTCTCTGTGTGCCTTTTGATTGGGTAAGACCTTAAAATTTGAATTTGTGAGCCATTTCATTGGTTCATTGGGGAGGAGGAAAGAGAAATCTCATTTTATATAACTGCTAGGAGAGGCTTCTGGCCATACCTTCCTCAAGGTAAACCTGTGCTTCTCTGTGTGCCTTTTGATTGGGTAAGACCTTAAAATTTGAATTTGTGAGCCATTTCATTGGTTCATTGGGGAGGAGGAAAGAGAAATCTCATTTTATATAACTGCTAGGAGAGGCTTCTGGCCATACCTTCCTCAAGGTAAACCTGTGCTTCTCTGTGTGCCTTTTGATTGGGTAAGACCTTAAAATTTGAATTTGTGAGCCATTTCATTGGTTCATTGGGGAGGAGGAAAGAGAAATCTCATTTTAGGAGAGGCGCGCGCCTAACGGCGCGCGAATTTTTTCTTTTCATACTCATTTTTATATTTGATAGCCAAGGCAGGGGGGAAGCACAGAGGAGAAGGTAGCCTGAACACAGTGAGGACAAAGTCATTCAATATTTATACTTTTCTTCCCACTATTCCCTTAAGGGGCTGTGGGGATTCAGAGGAAGTGAATCAGGGACTTGCCTCTAGAAGGAGCTAGCAGCCAGGAACTTTCTAGATACCTATAGGCCCAGTTGATTGAGCTCACTAACAGAGCTTGGGGACAAAGGCCAGCCACACAGGGATTTTTTACACTGGTGTTTTACAAGAGAAGCCCACAGTCTTGTTTCATTGCCTCCTTAAGACTTCTCACTATGGACACTGAGGGACCTGCAGCAGTCACCTGCAACACCTGTGGGATGTTTGTCTTCTTGCCTATAGATGTGGGGAACTTCACCTGCACCAAGTGCAAGTTGGTAGCCCTCTTAGAAGGAAGAGTTCAGCAGTTGGAGGCCCAGGTGTCAACACTTCAGCATCACAGAGAGCAGGAGGTTCTCTTGAACAGAAAGGACCAGATGGTCCTGGACAGGAAACACACAGAGAAAGTTGCTGAGGAAGAAGAGGTCACTTCACACACAAAAGAAGGAGATGGTTGGAGGAAAGTTACACGCAGAAGTAGGGAAACCACGGTTCGTTCTGTGAGCTTGCAGCTACAGAATCACTTTGAATCTCTCTCTGTTATCAGAGATGATGAGGAAAAGCAGCAGGGACAGACATCAGGGACAGAGCAGGGGAGACTGAGAGTACCACGAAAGGGAACAGCCGCTGCTAAGCCTCGGAGGAGGCGTGTGGTGGTTGTGGGGGACTCCTTGCTGAGGGGTACAGAAGCAATGGTTTGTGGGCCTGACAAGATGTCTCGGGAGGTGTGTTGTCTCCCTGGGGCAAAGATCCATCATGTAACTGAGAGGCTGACAAGACTTGTCAAGCCTACTGATCAACACCCCTTTCTTCTGGTTCATGTGGGAACCAATGATACTGCAAGGCACAGCCTTCAGAATATCATAAGGGATTATGAGGCTCTAGGAAGGAAGCTGAAAGAGATGGATGCACAGGTTGTCATATCATCTCTTCTCCCAGTAGAAAGGCATGGTCCAGGAAGGGAGAAGAAAATAGCAGAGGTGAATAACTGGCTCCGTAGATGGTGCCGCCAAGAACAGTTTGGATTCTTGGATCATGGGCTGCGGTTCCATGAGGAGGGACTTCTGGCAAGGGATGGGCTGCATCTCACACCAGTTGGCAAAAACATTTTTGCCAAAAGTCTCAAAAATCTGATCAGGAGGGCTTTAAACTGAGTTATATGGGGGAGGGAGACATTATTTTGGAAGGCAAAAGGGCTGGAGAAAATAATCAAACTGACATAGAGGGAACAAGGCAAACAGTGCAAGGACCCAACAGTGGGAAGCAAAAAAATTTGCACAGGCAGCAAGTAAAGGGAACACATGTTCTTAGATGTCTCTACACTAATGCACAGAGTATGGGAAATAAACAGGATGAACTCGAACTCCTAGCACAACAGAGCAAATATGATATAATAGGCATCACTGAAACCTGGTGGGATGAGTCTCATGACTGGAATGTAGAAATAGAGGGATATAACCTTTTTAAGAGAAACAGGCCAAACAGGAAAGGAGGAGGAATAGCATTATATGTCAGGGATATTTACACCAGTGAAGAGATCCAGGAAGTCAATACTGGAAGCCAGGTGGAGAGCATCTGGATAAACATTAAAGGAGAGGGAAACAACAGGGATGTTACTGTGGGAGTCTACTACAGACCCCCGACTCAGGCAGAGGAATTGGATGATGCCTTTCTAGAACAGATGAGCACACACTCAGAAAGGAGAGATGTAGTAGTGATGGGGGACTTCAACTATCCGGATATTTGCTGGAAGTCAAACTCAGCCAAATCCTCAAGGTCTAGCAAATTCCTCACTTGCCTGGAAGACAATTTCATTGTCCAAAAGGTGGAAGAGACAACAAGGGGATCAACTATTTTAGATCTGATCTTAACCAACAGGGATGACCTAGTCAATGGGGTGCAAGTGGTTGGATCCTTAGGGGGAAGTGACCATGTTCTCCTGGAGTTTGTTATACAGCGGAAAGGGGAAGCCAGGCATAGTCAGACACGCATTCTAGACTTTAGGAGAGCTGATTTCAATAAACTTAGAGAAATACTGGGGGAGATCCCATGGTCAAGAAAACTAAAAGAGAAGGGAGTTCAAGACGGATGGGAGTTTCTCAAAAAGGAGATACTGAAGGCGCAATTTCAAACAGTTCCAATGAGGAAGAAAAATGGGAGGTGTCTCAAGAAGCCAGGATGGATGACTAAGGAACTTTCAACTGAGATAAGCCTTAAACAGAACATGTATAAGAAATGGAAAAATGGGGAAATCACGAAAGAGGAATTCAAACAAATAGCCAGCACATGTAGGGGTAAAGTCAGAAAAGCTAAAGCACAGAATGAACTCAGGCTGGCTAGAGAGGTTAAGAACAACAAAAAGGGCTTTTTTGGGTATGTCCGAAGCAAAAGGAAGAAGAAGGAAACAGTAGGGCCACTGCGTGCAGAAGATGGCAAAATGCTCAAAGATGACAAAGAAAAGGCAGAATTACTCAACACCTTCTTTGCTTCAGTCTTCTCAGAAAAGGCAAAGGGTGGTCAACCTAAGGATAATGGAGCAGAAGACAGAATAGGGGAATCTCAGCACAGAATAAGTAAAGAGATAGTACAGGAATACCTGGTTAACCTAAATGAATATAAATCTCCAGGACCAGATGAACTACATCCTAGAGTATTAAAAGAACTGGCGAATGTAATATCGGAACCATTGGCAATAATCTTTGAGAACTCCTGGAGAACAGGAGAAGTCCCAGCAGACTGGAGGAGGGCAAACGTTGTGCCCATCTTCAAAAAGGGGAAAAAAGAGGATCCCAACAATTATCGTCCAGTTAGTCTGACATCAATTCCAGGAAAGATTCTAGAGCAGATCATTAAGCAGAGAGTCTGTGAACATTTAGAGGCCAATGCCATAATCACAAAAAGCCAACATGGGTTTCAGAGAAACAAGTCTTGCCAGACAAATCTGATCTCTTTTTTTGATAAAATTACCAGTTTGGTAGATGAAGGGAATGCTGTGGATATAGTATATCTTGATTTCAGTAAGGCCTTTGACAAGGTTCCCCATGACATTCTTGCAAACAAGCTCGTAAAATGTGGGCTAGACAAGGTAACCATTACATGGATTTGTAACTGGTTGACTGACCGAACTCAAAGGGTGCTCAACAATGGCTCCCTTTCATCCTGGAAAGAAGTGACCAGTGGGGTCCCACAGGGTTCTGTCCTGGGCCCAGTGCTATTCAATATCTTTATTAATGACTTGGATGACAGAATTGGGGGCATACTTATCAAATTTGCAGATGACACCAAATTAGGAGGAGTAGCCAATACTCCAGAAGACAGGATTGAAATTCAGAATGACCTGAATAGACTAGAAAGCTGGGCCAACGCTAACAAAATGAAATTCAATGCGGAGAAATGTAAGGTTCTGCACTTAGGGCGGAAAAATGAAATGCACAGATATAGGATGGGGGACATCTGGCTGAATGAAACTATGTGTGAAAGGGATCTAGGAGTCCAAGTAGACCATAAGTTGAACATGAGTCAGCAGTGTGATGCAGCAGCTAAAAAGGCCAATGCTATTTTAGGTTGCATCAATAGAAGTATAGTGTCTAGATCAAAGGAAGTAATAGTGCCACTCTATTCTGCTTTGGTGAGGCCCCACCTGGAATACTGTGTCCAGTTCTGGGCACCACAATTCAAAAAGGATGTGGAGAAACTGGAGCGGGTCCAAAGGAGGGCAACTAAGATGGTGAAGGGTCTGGAAACCATGCCCTATGAGGAACGACTTAGAGAGCTGGGGATGTTTAGCCTGGAGAAGAGAAGGTTAAGAGGTGATATGATAGCCCTGTTCAAATATTTGAAGGGATGTCATATTGAGGAGGGAGCAGGCTTGTTTTCTGCTGCTCCAGAGACCAGAACGCGGAGCAATGGATGCAAGCTGCAGGAAAAGAGATTCCACCTCAACATTAGGAGGAACTTCCTGACAGTAAGGGCTGTTCGACGGTGGAACACACTCCCTCGGAGTGTGGTAGAGTCTCCATCCTTGGAGGTCTTTAAGCAGAGGCTGGATAGCCATCTGTCGGGGATGCTTTGACTGGGAGTTCCTGCATGGCAGGGGGTTGGACTGGATGGCCCTTGTGGTCTCTTCCAACTCTATGATTCTATGATTCTATGATTCTATGATTCTATGATCCAAGTGCCATCAGTTAAACACAGCTGGAGTCTCATGCATGGGGAAGCAATAGGTGGATTGTGAGCTGAACACAGTGAAAAACCAAATAGCAAAAGGGTTAAGCTCATGCTACCAATTTCTTTCTTTCAGTTAGTCTCAAAGGTGCTAGAAGATCTCTCTATGTACCAATTCCACAGACTATATCTTTGATTTCTTACTTAGATAGTATCAGTAATGTTGTTATACAGGGAGAAAATGGGGGCATTGTCCCTTCCTATAAAAATTCTGCTTCCCCAATGAAATGTTCCTTTAGTGCCCAAATTCAAAGTGCTGCAGAGAGTGAGAGTGAGACACCGAAAATAATTCTCAGCTAGAACATTTATATTTTCTGTGTTCACTTGATCACTGTGTTCTTGATCACTTCACTTGTCCCTTTACTTTGGATGCATAAATCATCTCTCTTATGCTCAACTGAAGTGAGCATTATGCTCAACTAGGCATTGAAGAAAAAAAAAATCAATTTTTATTTGGGGGAACTTCTCCCCAGCTATACCTGTGGGTATCATCCATACTAACTAATATATTAATTATATATTTAAGTCTTTATGCTATATGTTCAACATATGTTAGAGGGCAAGTTATATGTATTTGACATGGATATTTCCCCAAATACCAAATAAATGTGTTTGTTTTTGAAAGAACCCCAGCACTTCTAATTAACAAGGCCCTTGAGAATGCATTTGTGGTGACTGCTGACTAGCTACTCATATATTTTACAATTAGTTCTCATTAAACATTCATCAGATTTTTCTTGCTAGTCCTCTTTCTGCTTGTTTGTATGCAGCCTTCCTCAAAACAACTGAACCACCTTTTCTCTTGGGTCACCTCCAAAAGGCTTTTAGCATTTATATGAGACAAACTACCAAGGTTTATTAGAAACAGTGAGACCGCCAGCTTTTATGTGTAGTGTGCTGATTCTTCAAAATAAAGCTGCTGTCACTTTTTATTTTACCTTGAAATATTGGTTTGAAATGTCAGTCCCATACAAATTGTGCATGGTGCAACTAACACTTTTGAGTACTAAGCACTTGTTAGAGATATGAGCTAAATCCAGGAATGAAAGGATAGAATTTAACTTCATGAGTGAGCAAATGTGTAAGTGTCAAACCAATGTATGAGTAAGTAAATGAATAAGTGCCAAAATAACACTTTGAAGGTTTTCCTCCTTAACTCCTAATTAGTTAAGAATGAACACATGACCACAAGATTTACAATAAGAGATAAGTTGGTTTCATTCACACTTTAGGCCTGTCTTACTATGACTAGTCTTGCATTTGGCCCATTTCTGCTTTCTGTTTCTTGTCAATATTTGACCTTCCATTTCACCTTGAATACTAATCTCTCTGGGCACCAAAGCAAATGTATTAAAGGATCACGACATTAGGAAGGTTGAGAACCACTGATCTAGACCAATAAATAATAGATTTATCTTAATTACACATAGTGGAAGACTGCATTTAAGAAATATTCAAAAATGATGTCATGTTCAGATTATGGTCCCCAATCTGAAAACAGTCTGGCAATCTGAAATATTGCCTGGTATCCTGGCACATGTCACTTACAAAAGGAAGTTACAGCTACCAGCTATCTTGCTGAGTACAACTGAGTACAACTTCACCCTTCCTCTTGACAGCTTGGCTTACAGAAGTGCACAGATTTATGTTTCCTGAATTTGGCCAAGTTTAAAGACATGGCTACCACTACTCCCTGGGATAGTGGCTTTCTTGACTCTGGACTGTTTGGCACTGGCTACCTCTTTCTCCTGACAATAGTTAGGGTTCTGACTGACAACAGCTTATGGGCTCTGGACCTTGCATGCAGTAAAGAACAGGACAAAATCAGACTTGAGAAGTGGATGGTTTTGCTTTATTCTACCAGAAGTCTGACTGTTCATTGTGATACACTGTAAGGAAACAGTGGGGTGACCAGAGAATGCTTTCCCAGCTGTCCACTAATCACCCATAATGCATTCATATCTGGGCTGCAACCGGCAGAAACTTGCCTCTCGTGGCTCCAGACTTCCTTCACCTTATTTCTTCCAGAAATCTCTGCCTAAGCCTCTTGGATGGGGAGGAGAGACAGACAGCTGCTGCCCCCAGTGGATTCAGTTCAATTTGTTCCTGCTCTAAGAGTTTGCTTTCTACCATTTGAGGGCAGATACTTTCTGCCTCTTTCTGGAGCAAAACCAACTGGTACTAATTCTTAAGATGTTTCAGCAAGCTGCTGGTGGCCTGGCAATTTACGCCTGCTTCTATGCTGTCTACAAGAAAGGCCGATAGCCATTCCACCTCAAAGAAGTCTAGTCAATAACCTGCTTTTTCTGTTTTGATGACACAGACTGGCTGTGTTCCATTCAATACCTAATAGCAACTTAATATCCGAGGTTTAGTGCTAGTGTTATATTAACTAGAACATTGCTGTAGTTTGTTAATAAGATATTCTAAATTACCTTGGAAGTGTCTGGCTAAAGAGATTATCTTTGTTTATATCTTTATAATTTATGTTGTGTATGATAGTATTCTGTACTGAATGTACAAGAGATAACTGATGTGGAAGAGAGAATGTGTTTTGCTATCTACATACAGACTCATAAACAGAAAAATTGACAAATTAACAAAAAAGGCAAACAGAGGATTATCCAAGACTGTGTTTTGTTTTGTTTTGATTTTACCTGCGTATTCATGGTTTTGCATCCAAACTCTTTATTGATAATCCTGACTTTCCCTCCCTTGTGCTCTACCCCTCATTTAGGCAAGTCAAACTCTGCCTAAGAAAACCTGTGATATGTTCACATCAGGGCCATAAGTCAACAACAAAGATACAGAAAGCAGAGCAAAAACAAAAATAGAGATACAGGCTAAGACATACCTTGAAATACATTATAGTATTATTCTGAAGTATATTGTAGTGGTTTCGTGCTTAAAGGAGGAACACACATATTGGCCATGAGAATTTATCTTAATCACACATAGTGGAAGACTGCATTTAAGAAATATTCAAAAATTATGTCACATTCAGATTATGGTCCTCAATCTGAAAACAGTCTGGCAATCTGGAATATTGCCTGGTATCATGGCACATGTCACTTATAAAAGGAAGTTACACGGGTGGATTCATGGGTGTTTCATCATGGCTATAATAGGGTTTATTGTTTTCTTAATTCCTAACCCTCTTCTTGTTGTGTGTCAAGTTGTGATGACCCTAAAGTGAATCTGTCATTGGGTTTTCTTGGTAAGATTTGTTCAGAGGTGGCTTGACATTGCCTTCCTTTGAAGCTGAGAGATTGTGACTTGTTTTAGGTCACCCAGTGTCTTCCGTGGCTGAATGGGGAGTTGAATCCTGGTCTGGAGGCATAGTCCAATGCTAAAAAAACCCCTACACTACACTGTCTCTCGCCCTATAAATCTGCTGTAGGCTCAAAAATAGATAGCCAACCTTTCAAGATTCAGAATGCCAGTTATGTAGAGTTATGCAGTTACAAAGAAAATCTAAGACCAAGTGAACAAACAAAAAGTTGGTCCAACAAACAACACCCCCAACTACTAGCTGGGCAAGAATGAGCACATAACTGACTTCATATCTGCACTGGTTGGTTCATTACGAGGGGGGGGGGATATAAGAACAGGCATTTGAAATGTGCCTTGTCGTTGTGATCAGCTGTCTTAATTATCTATTGCAGGCATGAGGACTGTATGCCCCCTTCAGATGTTGCTAAGCTGCAACTTAGTATTGACTATGCTGATTAGCATTGCTGGAAGTTGCAATTGAACATTATCCAGAGGACCTCACAATTCCAACCTGATCTAGTGGTGGGTTTGCAGTATTTTTCACTATCTGTGGAACACTGAAGGAAAATGACTGCTAGGGATTTTCTGAAGGACAAGAGTTAAGTACCCTATTATTTCCTCAGTGCAATTCTTAATCTTCCAACAATGAGTTATATCAGAGAAGTGACAAATGCTTTTTTGAAATTTTGAATTTTGAACCAGGTTGAGACAGGATGTGTAATGGCCCCTTGAGGCTCATTTAGGAAATTTGAGGTACTGTCTAAACTAAATACAAAGGTGTATGTGAAGGGAATTAAATGAAAGATCAGATTGCAAGACAGAGTAAGTAAAAAGGAATGAAGGACAAGGAACCAAAATATCCAGGAAGAACAAAATAGGACATCCCACCCACAAATAAGCCACTTTTCCTACTTACAGTTCTTCTCTATACATAGTTTTGCAGAGGAAATACTCTTTTTGTAATTTCCAAATGATAAGGAACTCAATCAGGTCCTAAATTGAGGAACATATTTTTACATGTAAAATCAGCTCTGACATGGAGTTGGGGATATGTCTATCTGTTTCCAATATATTGATTTAGCCTCTGACATTCATTAATTTAGTATTCTGGCACCACTATTATGAAGAGCTGTTCCATCCATCCCATTATCATTTTGTGACATAATCTCTTTGTTATGCTGAGCCAGGGTTCAATTGATCTACCTACTGTCAGCAATTCAAGTTTCCTAAGGCTTCAACCTTTAAGGAAATAAAAATATCAAAATATCAAAAATATCAAAGCCAAGCCTGTTAGGGTCTAGCTTTAAATCAACAGAGTAGCAGACTGACTCAAAAACAACACAAATAGGTTGCAGTTTAAACAAAAGTTTACTAAATACTCAAATCTACACATGCATAGATGCTACATCTTAACCTAGCTAATGAACAGTTCAGGTAAAAGAAGAATCTTTATCTCACCATCTTTCCAAAGAAAGTTGATGGAGGAGGAGGATGGGGGACCAGAGAAGGCAGGAGAATTTCTTTGTGTGTGAGAAACTTCCTAAAGGAAGTGACCCGAATCACATGGTTTGTTTACCAATTTTTGCAAAGGTATGTATTGCTCTGTGATTCAGTAGGAGCAAATGGGATGTTTCAAGGAGGGAGACAGCAGAATTTGCATGCAGGAAAATCTATCTATCTGAGGAGGGGAAGAGAGAATGCTAAAATCTTCCAACACTTACCAGCAAACTCACAGAAGAACTGGGTGCAGTACATTTGGTTTTCTGGGTTGGCTAGAAAAGAATATCTGTATGTGCTACTATAAATTCTGTATGTAGTTGAGAAAAAAAGGGATATAAATTGATTGATTAATTGTTGATAAATAGGAGGAATGAGCAAGGTGCCACATATTGTTGAATGGCAACTCCCACCGGTACTAGCCAGTACAGCCATGGATAAGGGATCATGAGAACCACAGTTCAATGACATGTGGATAGGTAAACAGACATGTGCATAAACAGACAGACAGAGACAGAATGTGTGGATCAAAAATGCAAAACAAGATGAAAAATGAATTGTATTTCCAAGAGTATGTCCCCTGATGTAAGTTTGAATGCTGGGTTTTCTATGTCCAAACTGAAGTGTGATCTCAGTTCTCTGATATGTCACTGAAGAAAACTATATAATCAACTGCAACAGGCAATTGGCAGTGTTCCCCTGCAGCAGATGCTTCTTGAAAACTGCAGGTCTTAGACATTTCCACCAGTTCTTCATGTTACTTCTTCTCTTTTAGTATGTAACCATGGAAATTTAGAAATTGCATTGTTTTAATGCTGGCAATAACAAAATAAAAAGGTAAAGGCAAAGGTTTCCCTTTTGACCTGCTTTTCAACTTGTGTCCAACTGTAGGGGGCAGTCCTCATCTCTGTTGCTAAGCCAAAAAGCCAGCGCTGTCAAAGACTACCCTGTGAGTCATGACTGAACAGAATACTGTTACCTTCCTGTCAATGCAGTACCTATTTTTCTACTTGTACTTTTACAGGCTATTGAACTGCTAGGTTGGCAGAAGGTGGGACTAGTGACAGGAGCTCACTCTCATGCGGTACTTGGGTCTCGAACTGCCGACCTGGCTTCTTGCAGTTGTCAGAGTCTACGTCCTAACTGCCAAGAAAATACTGTTGCTGTTTTGTTGTGAATCTATGGACTCCATTTTATTATTGAATCCATCAATTATTTTATGGTTACATTTTGTTTTTTTTTTCAGTAAAATTTTTACTTTTTGTCCTGACCTTTTTTACACAGTTGTTTGGTCATAAATGATTGGGAAACCACACCTGTTCTTTATCTCTAGAGGGGAATCCTGCTGCAGACACATGTACTGGGCACTGCCCTTCCCTTGCATTCCATTTCCCTTAAAATTAAAGTGAGGCTGGAATAACCCTCCATGTTGCCAGCATACAACACTTTTGGGAGTAGTGCATAGGGCAGCTAGCAGGACAACTTGACAGAGATGGCTCCCTCTGTGCTTCCTCCATTGCCACTGTGCCCATTGTCACTTTATCCCTGCTGCAGTGCCATTGCTAAGGGCAATACAAGCTGGATGTAGCTGTCATCCAGGAACATGATGGAAAGTAGAGTCACAGGAAATAATAAAGGAAGATTAGACAAAGTGCAGTCCTTGGATGTGAGGATGTTTTGTGGTCCCTTAGCAACTCCAATGTCCCCAGATCAACTGTTATTTGGCCCAAAAAAGAGAGCATGAACTGGAAGCCTTCAGGTGCAATAATTTATATTTTAAATATTAACAAGGCTTCCTCATAAAAAATGATTTATTTTTGAGAAATAGAAGTGGGCTTGTGGCTGCTTTGGGGTATTTGTTTTACTGTTTAGTTGTCCATGTGGCCCTAGAATGGTTCCAGAGAATAAAAGTGGCCCCTAGATCTTCCCCAGTTGCCCACCTTACGATAGAGCGGCTTTATTTTGCCAGTTTTCCTTTGCAATGTAAATTATGAGCTACAGAACAACAAGTATGTTCTTAATAATAGAACAGCTGATTATTTCACAACAGTGGGGTCAACAACATATAGTCTCAGATGCAATCTTTTAAAAAGGCTAGCCAATGACAATTTTAATCTTTTGATATAAATTTTTACAACCTACAGTAAGTGGGTTGAGAAACACTAAAACACATACAGACACAAAAAATTCAATACACTCATGTTTGGACTCAGCCTTTTTCATTTTTAGAACCTTCTTCCATGTTTTAGAAAACTGTCTCCCAGTCTGGTGGCCCTCCAGCTATGTTGGATTACAACCCACATCATCTCTAACCAGCCAACTGGCCAAGCTGGTTGGAGATTATGGGTGTTGTGGTCCAATACCGCATGGTACCAATGTTCTCAGGGAAGTGCTACTTTGGAAGATAATCTAAATGTACTACCTTATTATCTCAAATCTGGGAATTGCATAGCTGCCCTGGTAAAGACCTAAGGCCTTTGAAAGTCACTTGGCAATTCTCCAGCCAGTCATGTCATTAACAGACCTCCAGTCCATCATATGGCAATCATTATTCCCATAAGGACAGTAGAGGCTATTTTAATGATCGAAAAAGTGCAGAGCTTTTGGCATATTCCCACTCTTAGCTCCACAGGCATACTGCTGCTAGCTAACATGGAAATTAGATTTGAATATATATATATATACACACACACACACATTTCAGAGTAAACTCTGCATAACATTACTGTGGTGAGAAGGGACGATGTTGAATATTTTTTACAACACACCTCAGTCTTCTCATATATGTAAAATACTTCTGTTCATTTAGCAGTTGGATTCTAAGCCAAGTTGCAGCTAAAACGTCACACTCTGTATTTTCACTTTTCTGGTACTTGTGAGGTTGGAATGAAATAAATGAAAACAAAGTAGGAAATTAAGACCTATTTTATTTGTTCAAGAACTTAGTGTCGCTGCTAAATTAAGCCCCCAAGTTATTGCAAGGAAAGGTGGTATAGTGCTCACCAAACCCAGAGGTTTCTTGACTTGGCTAGGAAAGTTATACAGAAGATATGAGCTGAGTGTTGCAACTTTTGAGATGAGCATGGGTCTCTGGGTGGTAGCTCTAGAAAATTATGGACCCCTACTCAAGTTAAGTAATGATCAAACATTTGCCTAGATATATGATACAAAGATGTTTAAAAAGAGAAACTACATAACTAGAACATTTTTACAAGGTTGTTAATATAACCCCTTTGACCTCAAATTAGAACAGTTCCTTTGAATTTTTTTTTTGAAAGACTGAGAAAAATTCCCCCCCACCAAGAAGAACCAAAGAACTGAATTCTACAAAAGCTTATGCTAGAAATTTCTTTCTCTCAAGAGTCATTCACATGTCAGGGTTTTTTTTGGGGGGGGGGGATTAGAACAACGCGACACTCATGGTTTTGTTATTCACACTTTGAAATGGCATTGATCCGCATCTCTTCAGGATTTTAGTGGGAGCTGGTGGATAAGGAATGGGGGGTTCCCCATCACTTGTCTTGGGCTCGGCCTTCGCTGTCTGAGGGGTAGGAACATGCTGCTTAAGCCTCTGGAAGCCACCCGTAGCAATGGTTATGCAGAGAAAGAGGAAGAGAAGGAGCGTCTTCTTGTAAAGCCAGCCAGGTATTGCCCCGCCAATGAGTCAACAATGTAAATGTATTCGAAACCCATTCAAGGTATGCTGAGTTTAATCTGGGTCTGTTCGCATAATTATTATTCACACTGTCAACAATGCAATTTTTTTAAACTTAGGAAAAGACCCAGTGTCAAATACCCCGGGTTAAGTGGTTTTTTTGGAAGCCCCTCCAAAACGGAATCAGGTGCATTTGGGGTGTATGTGAACAACAGGGATTCAACTCAAACTCAACCTGGATTATTTTCATTGCGTGAATAGGGTTGAAGGCTTAATGGTGCTACAGGAGTTCTCTACAACGTTTTTATGCTGATATCGACTACTGTGTTTTTTCTGTGAAAGGTTTAGGAGTTATGCCATAGAAGACACAAGTCATTCGCACAGTGTTCAGTACTATTTACTCTGCACTGAGCTTAATTTACTGTGTCTGTACTGAACAGCCTCAGACATTACCTGTGCAAAAAGACTGCTGTTCTCAAAACAGCTTTCATTTTCAGAACATATTATGTGTTTTGAAATTTCCACAGCAATGGATTTCCATGTCAATGAACTGCTTCCTCTGTATTCTTTAGACAATCCACAATCACTCAGCAATGTTTAAAGAGGGTGGTTTATGAGAAGTGAGTGATGGTTACACAGACTGTTCTTGGGCATACCTTTTTCACATGTACACCTCTGCACTTATCGGTGAGTTACCTGTGATGAACACCTTGAAATCTCTTTCAGGAATCCAAATATGTGCAAAGTCAAATAGGAAATCCATAGTGAATTGCCCACAAAGAATTGCTACAGGAGAAGTAATGAATTCTCTTTTTGCCTTTAAATGGCAATGTATGAAATATGAGCTCATATCTTCTAGCTTTCCACAGATGAAACCCAGGGTGTGTGGCCAAGCAACATCACAGTGTGGTCAAGATGGCAAAGTTATAAAAGAGGAAGAACACACAAACTACAAAATGCTGCAGCAGTTTGCTATTGCAAGAACCTGCTGGGAAGGGCAAGACTCCATTTTTGCCTGTCTTCTGCTGCTGAATTAACTGAGTGTAAACTACCTCTGTGCTTTGTTTGCATCAGTTGAAGTAAGCCAAGCCAATGGCAAAAGGGGCAAATGGGAAGAAGAGAGAGAAAAACTGGAACTTTTAAAAAATAGCTGAAAAAGTGGGACAACAGAAAAATAATTAGGACCATCTCTGCCAAATCAGGAGTTGGACGATAAGTGAATTCTGGAAATACAGGACTACGCCTGATACTGATCCTTGTGTTTCTCACTATCCCACTAATTTCCTGGTACCTCCATGGCATACATGTCATGGTTGTTAATGCCCTTTTTTGAAAATATTGCATGGCTCATAGTGATGCTGATGTTTAGATGTAACTCAGAAATAGCATGATTTTGTAACGTAACTGAATATTTAAAATAGATGAGAAAGGTCAAGGAAAGATAATCTGTTCCTGTGCGCAGAGCCATTCCTGCAACCAAAGATGAAGGATAGGTAGATAAGGCATCTAGTGATTCTTCAGACTAAAACCAGCCCCATGTTCAAGTGTAAGAACAATCTGTCAATCTGTCCCCACTGCAAACGTTCATAGAGTGCAAGTACATATATACACATACAGAGGAATAATCAGAAATCAAAAAGATAAATGGGATAAACAGATGGAAATAGATGAGAACACAATAATTTAGGTGCTGTACAATATGGCCTACTAGTAAAGGAGTGAGAAGTTATAACAACAGGGTGGGCCAGTAGGTCTAGCATATAGTTCCTGAAGAGGTAGCATAGTAATATGTATTTCATATTACATATTTCAGAAGCAATTAGTGTGATAGTTCTGCAAAGAGAAATTCAGAGATTATAGATTCAGGATAGCTCATGAATTTGGCTTTTTTGGTAATCAAAGTTTTGTAGAAATGGATCAAAGACTGCTTTAGGCTGAACACAGAACTGAGGATACTGTATATTCTTTGAATTTTTTTAATGAAAGACACAACATTTCTGCTTGAGTAGCACAATGGCAATATAATCAATCCACTTTTGTTGTCAAGGCAACATTGTTGTTGTTGTGTGGCCTCAAATTATTTCCAACCTATAGCATCCCTAATGTGAACCTATCACAGGGTTTTAGTGGAAAGATTTCTTCAGAGGGAGCTTGCCTTTACCTTCTCCTGAGGCTGAGAGAGCATGACTTGCATATGATCATACAGTGAGTTTCAAGGGCTGAGTGGGGACTTGAATCCTAGTCTCCAGAGTCCTATGGAGATTATCACATCAGGGCCAATTCAGCAATAATTGCAGTAATGAAAGCTAATGTAACAGTAGCGCTATAGCATTCAATGTTTTCGCACAGTCAAGCAATTGCATGATTATTGTAACATTACACAATGATGTGCACTTCTCACACATCCGTGAATGAATAGTTAGTACATTGGAATTGATTGTTTCACACATGCACTGCCTCAGCACTATGTCATGTGTCTTGAAATCATGTTTCCGTCCCTCACAGAATAAAAGACAACAAAATGAAATTTATTACTTCACCACACTGGTTTAATAATATCCACTGTGAAACCAATCCTGGCAAGGAGAATGGATTGTCTCTACCACCATGCGTTCTGAGTATCCCTTGCTGCTTCCATGATAGCACGAATGAAGTGTGATTAACTTTCACACTCTTGCAATTACTCTTCATTCATACTATTGAGATGCCATTCATGGGACTTCCCCATGAATGGTTTGTTGCTGGAGCATTCCTGTTTCTTCCTGGGATAAGGCCTGGATGAGTGTGACATCGTTTGAAAATTTTCCATGAAATGTGTGATTTAGCCTGGATTTTACTTCCGTTCTCCTCCCCATGTGATAATCTTCATGGTCCAACACTCAAACCATTATACTATGCTGACTATGTTGTGGCCTCATCAAAACAACTTAAATATACAACTCGTTAATCAGTTTATTTTTGTTTATTTTACTTAGTAATACTTGTGTGATGTTAGAAACAGTTCAGAAAATGTAAATAGAATCAGCCCATCTTTTTGTTGTACAATTTTATTTGAAATGTTCCATTAGCATACCAAGGAGAGTTGCATTGATTAGAGTATAATTGTAAGCTTCTTTAGTACTATTAAAAGATTTCCAAAGAGACTAATTTACAAAATACGCCAATACAGCTTTGAATCAATTTAGTTCTTATCTACTAAAAATAGTTTTTGTTGATTTTGATCCTTTTGTAAAAAGTTTGCTATCCAGAATGCAAAATCCTATGTGAAGAGTGAATTATTGCAACATTAATATATGCATTGCACAGTCTTACCAGTAGAGGGCACTCCAGTTCCACAGAATCTCTATATGGCATCTGCTTTGGGATGGAAATCCTTGCTGTTCCAACCTGGTAAATAGGCAACATTTTTAGATTAGGCATTCCACCTCATAGGCTCAGTCGTTCTCTAATCAAGCAAACAACACCAGGTTGCTAATTACATTAATATGTCACTAGCTGGTGCTAGTAGCTTTCAGAAATATCTTTGGAAGATGTGATGAAGCTGAGACGAATGCCAACTGGTGAGACTTTGGATATGGTATTAACAAGATGGATCTCGGCTTTGCATTTCTGCCAGCATTAACTTTGGCAGAGCCTAAAAAGTCAGGAGTCTAGCTTTTAAACTGCCTTTAGGGCAAGAAAGGCAGATACATGAGATATTCCAGTCTCAGATGTTCTGTTCCATCAAAAGCCCTAGTATATGGGAAGTATCATCAGATTCCATTTTCAAATCTTGGTTTTTTTTATTTTTACATTGAATGACACCAAAAGCAATGGGAAGGAATTGAGTTAGACATGCTCTGAGGCACATCATAATTCATGTGTTGCCCAAGAGGATTTTGGGTTCTGTGTAGTGATGCCCATTTCTTCTGTATCGTGAGCTTTACCACCAGAAGCAGTTGGTGGCTTCCATGTCAGTGGTATAGTGAATTTGCTTCAGATTTTAGTCCTAAACTTAGAGGAGCTATCCTATGTGGTGAAATCGATTTCCCAGATATTCACCTTTGATTGCACCTTTACATTTCAAACCTTTTCCCAGAGAAGATTCATCAGCCTGTTGGCATCAGTGGTAATAGTTACCACAGCCCACCACACTCATCTTTTACCTCTTTATGGGCTCAGATGTTATGACCTCAGAATAAAGACACTGTGAAAAATTTATGTTGTGGCCTTCTTGATGTCTTTTGTGTGGTGTAACTCTGGGGCGGGTGTGTGCAAGTCACATGGCTTTTTTCCACCCAAGTATTGCTGTCCCTCCAAACTGGATGATCATAGAATCATAGAACTGGAAGGGACCATAAAGCCATCTAGTTCAACTCCATGTCATGCAATAATACTCAGCTAAAGCATTATTCAAAAATGGCTGTCCAACCTCTCTTTAAAGATCCCAAAAAAAGAGTCCATCATTTCTCAAGGGAGTCTATTTCATTGTTGAACAGCTCTTACCATCAGGAAGTTCTTTCTAATGTTTAGACGGAATCATTTCTCTTTTAATTTAAATCTGTTGGGTCATATCCTACACATCTTCTTCATATATGACATCTCTTCAAATATTTAAATAGAGCTGTCATATCACTTCTCAATCTTCTCCAAGCCAAACGTACACAGCTCCCTAGGCCATGATGACAGATTCATTAGTGGATTAGTTTTACAGTTGGCCCTCCATACCCATGGATTCTGCATCCATAGATTCAACCATCCACAATTTTAAAATATTTTTTTTTAAAAATCCCATATCATATAGATGAAACTTAAGACAGCTTTGGATACTATCTTTTATGCATAGCCCCAGGCATGTACAACATAGATTTTCTGATGGAATACATTTCCATGCCTGCACAACACACTTTATGGCTACTGCTGGCACAGATATGCACACACCTGTGAGAGAAGATGCCATTCAGGGGCAGTTTCAGGCACACCAATAAAAATGGTGCAGGCTGAGCCTCAGTGAAGACATTACCAAAATCCTGCCGAAGGTTAAATGATGTGAATCTGAAAGTGCTCCTAGCCAGAGGCATTGAATGTAGGTCTGTTTCTTCTGATGAGCTGAACAGGTGCCAAATGGTCTCAGATTTATTCAACCAAATAAATCCTAGTTCACTATGCCCCATAGTCTGCCTGAGTCCCAGTTTTATTTCAGTAAATAGGAAGTTTAGCTGCATTTCTATATTTTACTACCTGTCTTGTCTATTTGTGTGTGTGTGTGTGTGTGTGTGTGTGTGGCTGGTGGTGGTAAACAGACAGATGCTGCACTTCCCCGTAAGCATTTGTCTCTTCTGAGTGGTGACAACCATCTGATATTTAAATGGTCTTTTGTGGAGCTTGCTGCTCCACCAGTCAGCTGTAAAATATTGCCTCATTGACCATGTTTGAATTGGTGTCACACATCCTTACTGTTCCTCGTCGGCAAACTTTAGAGGGTAACAGAAACCAAGATGTTGCCACTCCTCTGCTTCCTGGTCTGTAACAAGGCAGTGGGCTGCAAATTGAAATATACAAGCAAGTGGGCCAATCTGTTGCCTACCTCCCTTTGAGTCTCATATGCCTATGATCTCCCATGGTAGGCATACCATTACACACAATCTGATGATCCCAAACACAGCAGATGCAGTTCAGCAGGGACATCTAACGGTGTGTTAATTAAAGGACAGGCGAAGAACAAAGCAAACCTGCCTGTTCGTCTTGAGAACTGCTGATCCTGGAAAATTAAAAGTTATATACCGTGGCATATAACATGACACACACCTACCTCTGCTCACGGTTACTGTGCTCAAACAGGAACCAGACAATAATAGTAATTTCTCTCTTATCCTCCCCGCTTAATGGCTGATTGTCATGATACCTTCTATTAAAAGAGAGGAAACACAACAGGTTGGATCCAGCAAAAGCCTCCCATGGAAGGAGGCTATAGTCTGCAAAAATGACATGGTATAATAAATGTGTTAAAGTGTATCAGGACTCTGTGTTTATTGTTGCAAAAAATAAACATGGCTGCCCTTTGGGAAGGAGAACCAGTGTGTTGCAGTGGTTTGAACACTGGATTTTGACTTTGGTGGACAGGGTTTGAATTGTCACTCATCTAAGGAAACCTGAGTGACCTTGGGCAAGCCCCAGTCTCTCAACTTGAAAAGAATGCAAAGGCAACCCCGCTCTAAGAAATCTTGCCAATAATCCCCTGTGATAGGTTCGCCTGGGGTTGCCACAAGTCAGAAACAACTTGAAGGCACACAACAATAAGAACAAGAACAAGAACAATGATGTATGTAGTGGTTTAATTGTTGGACTGGGACTCCAGGATACTGGGGTCAAAGTCCCTGCTCAGTCATGGAAGCCCACTGCTTGACCATGGGCAAATCATACTCTCTCAGCCTTAGAACATGGCAATGGCAAACCTCATCTGAATAAATTTTGCCAAGAAAACTTTAAAATAGAGTTACCATAGGCTGGAGTTGACTTGTACATAACAACAATAACCACACTTTCAGAAATACTGCCAACAGGAGGATTTTCTCATTATACAGAGTTAGAGGTGTTGCTCTTTGATAACTTTGTTCTTCTGGAGTCCCCTATGTTCTCCAATATCTGCTTAACAGGCTTCAGGGATTGTCTTTAGCACTGATACAATAGAGAGATGATTTGTGAAAATGGCTTCCCTCAATTTCTTTCAGTAGTCTTCTGAATTGAACTTCCCATTGAGGTATTCCCTCCAGTGGAATAAAAATCTCTATCCATAAAGTACATTTAGATCAAAATCACCACAGCAACAGGATCTAAGAAGAACTCTGCTGGATCAGATCAAAGGTCCACCTAACCCAGCATCTTGTTGTCTCCATGAACCACCTGCTCTAGAACAAGGGACATGAATGGTCAAACAAGGTCCTTTTATATGCCAAAATTTGGAAGTCAGTATTACATCACTGTTGTGCAACTAATCTGTAGTTTTCCGTGTGAGTGAGTAGCCGTCATGTATATGCAAATGGAAACCTGAAGGCCAATTTTCTGGCATTGTTATACAATGCATCTAAGTAGTCAATGAACAGATGGTCTTCTGTGAGTCCAGTGAACATTGGTTGCTTCCTGAACAGTAGAGAACGGAGTAGAGCCATTTGCCCTGGAGACTATTGTGATGATCACTGTGCTATGACACCCAGATCAACAGGGAGATGTGCTTTCTCTGCTTCCTATTCAAGAAATACACTCTGTACCTCTGTTGTTACACCGCGTACATCTGTGTCAGTTCCCAAATAGGGAGAGCCATTTCGAATTTTCAGCTGGAGAACTGTAGTACCTCACCAAACTACTGGCAGTTAAAGTGGAATGATAGTGTGATAACTATGTAGTGTGAAAGTGCAACAGGCAATAAATATTGCCTAAGAAGCTCTGTTTCAGAGTTGGGGACCCTGGAATGCTGCTGATACTCTTGGCTTGCTACTCATCCCTGAGCACTGGCTTTATTGGTTGCTGACGATAGGAACTTGAGTCCAATACTATCTGATAGGCCAAGAATTTCCCACCATTGCTTGGCTTACTTTCAGGACTATGAAGTTTTTGATACACCACATTGTATAGTTGGCTCTCTGTATCCACCGATTCTTCATCCATGGATTCAACCATCCATGGCTTGTAAATGTTGAATATATATATATCTATATCTATATTTCAAAAAGCAAACTTTGATTTTCCCTTTTTATATAAGGGACACCATTTTACTATGCCACTGTATTTAATGGGATCGGGGAGGGGGGTACTGGAATCAAACCCCAGCAGATACCAAGAGCCCACTGTATTAATTTTATTAACTTTTAAAAGATAAATCTATCTTCTGTTAATGAAGGGTGTAACGTAATAAAAGGGGGTTTCCCCTCTAAAGAAATGTTTTTTCTCCTAAATAATAATAATAAAAAAATCCTGAATGTACTTCCAGTCAGTCTCATGCTGATGTCTGCAAGGAAGAGAAATGTCTGTTCTCACTATGCCATAACCATTGTTATTGCTTAAAACAACATACTTGTAGAAACTCTCTTATAGTTTTTGGGAGACACAATTGATTCAGAAGGAGTTTGCTGTTGTCTTCTTCTTAGGCTGAGAAAGTATGACTTACCCAAGATCATCCAATAGGCTTCCACAGCTGACTCAGACTCTGGCCTCCCAGAGTCTAGTTCAACACTCAAGCCACTACACCACACTGTCTCTACCACCTTTTGCTAAAGAGCATTTCAGCAACCCTTCCTTTGGCATCTGTTAGTAGAGAAGGTGCTCCACCTGACTCATCCAGTAGTCACCCCTTTTTGGACCTTCTCCATCTCCATGATTGCTATTTATAGAGGGGGGAACCGGGCAATTAGGATTTTATGTATGCTAGAACTGCAAAAGGGGTGACCATTTTGTAGTTGATGGTTTCTCAAGAAAGCTCCAGGTAGTGACTGCCATCTCATGGGAAGCCATTTGTGTGTGTCTGTGTAGATTAGCTTGAAATGTATAAACAATAATGATTTTCATACCAGTTCTAATGTACAGAGCAAGTCTCTCTCCCCTGTGGCATGGAGAGAGCAGGCCAACCATGATCTAAACCACTCCTCCCAAACTACCCAAATAAAATGGGAGCTCACCTACATTAGCACAGTGGTTAAAAAGCAGAGGCTTTGGTTACAGTCTTGACTGTATGTTGTGACTTGATTAGCCAGCAACATTAAGACAAAGTGAGGTGTCTAACTCAGGCAGCAGATTCTTGTTATCATAAAAGGATGATGATGTTACTGATTTGCTTTGCTATTATTGTATTTTTGACCACCAGGGATGGAGACAGGTGCTTGTGGGACTGTCTGTCTCATGTCCCCCCAAAAAACTTGGGTGGCTTTGGGTACTATACAGCTTGTGTTGGGCATATCATGTATGGGGTGGTGGTTGTGGTGGGCAGGAGAAGAATTTGCTGTTTTCGCCTTAGGCAGCAAAATGTCTTGGGCCGGCCTTCTCATGTTGACAATATGGGGAAAACAAGAACACCGAGCTATTTATTATACAGGGTTTAACCATTACTGAGATAATGAACGTGAAGTGCTTTGAACACCAAAGTAGTATAAATGCTGTGTATTAATACGATAACTAGTGCCAGATGGAACACTTTCAAATAGCTTCCATGTGGTAACTGTAATGCATAGACGGGCATGAAGGCTTTGATTATGTAGGGAAAACAAATGCACCACACATTACATAACACTGACATGAGAGGTTGGGCTAGGAGCCAACATCCTATCATACCTGCTTACCCAGGGCTATTACTATTCCATACAGACTGGGTCTGGTGTGGGACTCAAGTTTCTTGGAAAATTTCCGTGTCTGTATTGCTGCAGAAGGCTTATCCAACCCCCAATCTTGGTAGCTCTCATAGTGGTATGGATATGTTTGCCACTGACCACAATAAGATACGGATTTTGCCCCAGATCTACAAGAGGCAATGGATCTGAGATGCTGGGTCTTGCAGGCCACTAGCAGAGTTCACCTATGTTATTCTGTTGGGTTACAGCAGCTCCCAGAATTGCCAGCCAGCAAGGTCACACTGGCTGAGAGATTCTGGGAGCAGTAGACTGCAAAAGTGATTTCTCCTAAGTCTGGCTGTCCCCCGCCCACCACACCCCTGAAAACACAGCTATAGCATTTTGATGCCACTTTAACTGCCATGCTCCATCCTATGGAATCATAGTACTTCACATTTTGTAAGTTATTTAGAATTCTCTGCTAGTAAGCTTGAGTGCCTTATCAAGCTAGAAATCCCAGGATTCCATAGGAGGCAGTTGGGAAGTGGGAAGTCAAAGTGCAACAACTGTGTAATGTGAAAGAAACCATCTGTAGTTTTTTTGTGGGTTTTTCGGGCAATGTGGCCATGTTCTAGATGAGTTCATTCCTGACATTTCACCAGCATCTGTGGCGGCAGGCAGCTGTCCTTCTTTACCTGTGGAGCACTAAATGTCATATGCCTCCAAATTTTGCTGGATTTGATTGACAACAAATGTAAAATGATGTAGAATATATTGATTTTTAAAACCTGTTCTGCTTTCTTAATACAAATTGTGATTTCTCGTTATCCAAGCAAAACAGGACTCCCCCCTTTGGCTCTTTAAAACAGCTTCCCCAGAGAGACTCCTCTAGAGATGCAGCAGAGACACACAAGGAATTTTGGGGTGTTGGATGTGAAGTCTTCTCTGTTGGTGGATGGAAACAGCAAAACACAACCCAAACCCAGGATTTGAGGTAGAGATGCCATGGTTTTTTGTGGGGTTTTCAGGTTATGTCGGGTTTTCAGTCCATGTTCTAGAAGAGTTTCTTCCAGACATTTCAGAGAAGATGCCAGCCACAGATGCTGGCGAAGCGTCAGGAAGAAACTATTCTAGAACATGGCCACATAGCCCAAAAATCCTACAAAAAACTATGGATGCTGGCCATGAAAGCCTTCGACTCGACTTCTGTGTGCATCTTACAATTGCAGGCAGGAGGAGAGGGGTTCCCCTAATTTTTGTGGTTTATCTGAAGTCCTGCCAGCTGTTTGGGGGAAAAAACCTTGCAGAAACAGGACTCTTGCACCTTAGTTTGAAGGAAAGTATGTGCAAATGCCTCCTTGAAATAGAAGAGTAAATCAAAAAAGCAAAATAAAACCCCAAACCCTCACAAGTCAACCATTCAGAGTGTTATTGTTAACCACTCAGCAGCATTCAGAGGTCTTTGTCTACACATGAAGATCATATAACACCCTCATGTCAGGCATGTCATGCAAGAGGGGGGATGCCAAGGACTGTGAGCCAAACCTTGCTCTTGACACAAAGCAACGTATACTACACACCCTCCCACCGCCTTCGCTTGCACAACCTCATGCAGAAGGCCCCAGCCTCCAATGCAAAGCTCAACCATAATAGAATAAAATCAAAAATAAAATAAAATACTTGGGTGGAATCACATCCACCGCCTTCCCTCCATCTCTTAGATTAACTAGGGTGACCAGACGTCCTCCTTTTCCAGGACATGTTCCCCATTTCCACCTCCTGTCCAGCAGGAATCCCAAAATGTCCTCCATCTGGAGTGTGACTAAGAAGCATATATTTATATTTAGAGGCAGAGTGACTAGATGCCCTCCTTCTCCTTCTCCCCCCAACATTTCAACCAGGAGGAATTGGAAAAGGTCCTCCATTTTGAGCAGAACTAAGAAGCCCATCGAGTCTATATGGAATATAGCTGTAAAGAAATCTTAGGAAATGAATTGATATTTATATCAGTGTTTTCTCAAAGATCCTACATTTGGTAGTGCCTTGTCCTCCTTCACAGTTAGGACATCTGGTCACCCAGGTGATGTACACACACACACACACACACACACACCCTCTCTCTCTCTCTCTCAGACACACACACATACCTACCTCTCTCTCTCACACACATATATTATCTATATGTATATATAGATATATACACATTCTCTCTCTCTCACACACACACACACTCTCTTTCTCTCACACACATGTATTATATACATATATACATTCTCTCTCACACCTATACACACTTTCTCTCTCACACATGTATTATATGTGTATGTGTGTGTGTTTGTGTATGTACACACTTACACACAGAGATACATACACTGTCTTTCTCTCACACACATGTATTATATACATATATACACTCTGTCACACATGCATACACACTCTCACACACATGTATTATATATGTATATATATATATGTGTGTGTGCATATATATATATATATATGCACTTACAGAGATACATACACTGTCTTTCTTCACACGCATGTATTATATACATATATACACAGTCACACATACACTCTTTTTCTCTCACACATGAATTATATACATATATACACTCTCTCTCACACACATACACACACACTCTTTCTCTCACACGTTATATACATATATACTCTCACACATATACACACTCTCTCACACACATGTATTCTATACGTGTGTGTATATATATATATATGCACTCATGCACACATATACACACTCTTTCTCTCACACACATGTATTATATATATATATATATATATATAGAATACATATATATATGTACTCACACATACACATGCTCTCTCTTAGTGTGTACACATTCTCGCTCTCATACACACACATTCTTTCACACACATTATATACATACATATATGTGTGTGTGTATACCATACACACACACATTCATTCTATCTCTCTCTCACACATACACATTCTTTCTCTCACACACATTATACATATATATTTGTATAATATTTGTATGCACACCCAAACATACACACACCTTCTCTCCCTCCCTCGTCAGTCAAGGGACCCTGCAAATGAAAGGGACCCTCCTGAGCCAGTCCAGAGCTCCACTCAAGGAGGGCTGGGGAGGAGACCATTGCAAAACTGTCAAGACATACATACATACATATATATGTATGTGTATATATATATATATATATAATATCTGGGCAGGAAGATATTGGCTGCAACCAACTCGGAAGCTCCTCCCCGAGCCTGGAGAGAGATTTTTTTTGGATGATTTTTTTTTCTCCCAGTAGTTAGGAAAACCTTGGCGAAGGGAACAAGTTCCTCCAGCAGCAGCAGCAGCAGAGGACTAGAGCTCTTGCCTTTGGAGGTGGACCTGGCTCAGTCCCTTGGCATCATCATCATCCTCATCATCACTCCCTTAGCCTCTCCTTCTCTCTCTTATCTTTCATCTTCTCTCTCCAAGATCCTTTTGGATGCAGTCCTGGCTGGGAGTTGTTGTGGAGGGGGAAAAAAAATTAAATAGAAAATAGAAAATAAAATATAAAAACAATGCCTTGGGATGATCATCCTTGCTGCTGCTGCAGCAAAGCAACCCAGAAGTAAAGCAGAGAGAAGGAGGAGAAGACAATGAGGAGGAGAGCGATCGGGAGGCAGAAGGGGCTCCTCCTCTAGGGGCTGCTCCAAAGCTGCAGGGTTTTCATTTTTAATCATTATTATTATTATTAATATTATTTTGGAAGAAGAAGAAGAAGAAGGAGAAACAAAAACCACCCCCCTCCTCCAGACCCTTCCCTCTCTCCATCCTTGATCCCAAAGCCTTTCTTGTCCAGTCTCTGCTTGGATTGAGAGAGAAGAAGGGGAAAGACTGTGAGAGAGGAGGAAGAGGAGGACAAGCAATTTTGCAAAGCCAAGCCTTTGGATACAATTTTGCAACCATGAATTCCGTGGCAGGGAATAAAGAGAGGATCGGAGGGGCTCCTCGGAGTAGGAAATGCGGGGTAAGTGCAATGCTAGGCTCTTGCTTTCTTTTTCCTGCAAAGGTTGCATCTGCATTGGAGGGGTAGTGCGGGTTGATCCCGCTTTAAACTGCTGCGGCTGCATGCTCTGGAATTCTGGGAATGGTCGTTTGTTGTGGCACCTCCGGTGCCACAACAAACGACCATTCCCAGAATTCCAGAGCATGCAGCCGCAGCAGTTTAAAGCGGGATCAAACCGCATTACCCCTCCAATGCAGATGGCTTTGCAAAGATACTATTCTGGGGGTGCTGCATGAATCTCTCAGTCACACTCTCTCAGCCTCAAGCAATCTCAAGGAACAAGACACCCCTGCTCAAAATGGAGGGCACAGGCTGGAAATGGAGGACAGGTCTTGGGGGGGGGGGGAAGGAGGGCGTGTCTGTCTGTCACCCTGATTCACCTGGACTTCTGAGTCCTGCTCAAAACGGGGAGGTATTTAGGAGGAATCCCCTCCTGGACAGGAAAGCCTAGTGGGGATGTAGGACGCGTCCGGGAAAAGGAGGACGCTGCTAGCCACTCCTGCACGTAAATCTATAAATCCATGCGTCTTCGTCCTGCCTACTTTTGGCAATCGCCCAGGGAAATGTAGGGCGCGTCCGGGAAAAGGAGGACGCGCCTGGCCACCCTGCATGTAAATACAGTATATAAATCTATGCTTCTTAGTCCCCTGCTCAAAACAGGGTATTTGGGGAATCCCCCAAAATGTAGGACGTGTCCGGCAAAAGGAGGACGCGCCCGCCGACCCTGCATCTCTTTCTCTCCTGCTCATTTTGGAGGACTCCCTCTGAAATGTAGGACGCGTCCGGGGGTGGGGAAAGAGGACGCGCCTGACCACCCTATATATTAAGATATAAACCCATCCTTCTTAATCCTACTCATTTTGGTCCTCCCCCCTGAAATGTCCGGAAAAAGGAGGACGTGCCTGGGCCCCTTATATATAAAGATATGAACCCATCCTCCTTAACCCTACTCATTTTGGGCCTCCCCTTGAAATGTAGGACGCGTCCGGGAAAAGGAGGACGCGCCTGGGCGCCCTACGTATGAATATACATAGCCGTCCTACTTATTCCTGCTCATTTTGGGCCTCCCCTTGAAATGTAGGACGCGTCCGGGAAAAGGAGGACGCGCCTGGGCACCTTCTATATAAAGATATAAACCGATTCTCCTTAATTCTACTCATTTTGGGCCTCCCCTTGAAATGTAGGACGCGTCCGGGAAAAGGAGGACGCAATCCTTGCCTGCCCTCCATTTGACTCTCTATCCTCCATCTGTCTTCTCTCCTTCCCTCCCAGGTGAGTGAGGCGTGCTCCCCTCCGAAGCCCTTCTCCCCGGAGAGCTGGTACAGAAAAGCCTACGAAGAGTCCCGCTCCTCCAGCGGCAGCCGTCCTGCTCCGGAGGGCTCTGGCTCCTCTTCTTCTTCTTCTTCTGGCTCTGTCCCTGTCCCAGGCTCTGGCTCCTCTGGCACCCCTTCGCCAGGCTCCGGCACTTCCTCGCCTGGCTCCTTCGCTGGCTCCCCAGGACCAGCCTCTCCAGGGATCGGAAACAGCTCCCCGGGCTCTTTAGGAGGCTCCCCAGGCTTCGGCACAGGCTCCCCGGGCTCTGGCAGCGGAGGAGGCTCCTCGCCTGGAGTCTGGTGCGATAACTGCAACGCCCGCTTGGTGGAGCTCAAGAGGCAGGCGCTCAAGCTGCTCAGCCCTTGCTGCAATAAGGTCAGTGGCACTATATCACTAGAAGGAGGCATATAGATATATGACTATAAGGATGCATCCACACTGGAGAGATGACCCGGTTTGGCACCGGTTTGACTCTTTTTCTGGCTCAAGGCTATGGAATTCTGGGAGTTGGAGTTTGTTGTGGGCCCGGAGCGTCCGCTCCGGGCCCACAACAAACTCCAACTCCCAGAATTCCATAGCCTTGAGCCAGAAAAAGAGTCAAACCGGTGCCAAACCGGGTTATCTCTCCAGTGTGGATCATAACCCGCCTCAATCTCATTGGAGAGGTGGGGTATAAATAAATTTATTATTATTATAATATAACATTATTATTATTATTATTATGCTTTAAGAGATGGTGGGAGTGCTGGCGAAGCTCGGCAGGAGGGAGAATGGAGAGACCCTCCTGCCAATTTTTTTTTTAATTCCAAAAATTTCAAATTTTGATGTTTTTTTTAGAAAAAAAAAGAAATAATATTTCAGGTTTCAAAATTTTAAATTTTAATTTTTTTAAAAAAAGGAAGTCATATTTCAGGTTTTGAAATTTTAAATTTAATTTTTTTTAAAAAAAAGAACGTTCTATTTCAAGTTTCAGAATTTTAAATTTTTTTTTTAAAAAAAGAAAATAATATTTCAAGTTCCAAAACATTTTAAATTTAATTTTGTTTTTTAAAATAAAATGTCCAGTTTTGAGATTTTAAGTTTTAATTTTTTTAAAAGGGTCGTATTTCAAATTTCAACATTTCAAAATTTTATTTTTTTTCAAAACAAAATAATATTTCAAATTTCAACATTTTAAAATGTTGATTTGAAAAAAATAATTTAAAAATAATTTAATTTGTTTTTTATTTTAAAAAATTAGAAAAAAGATATTCTTTTAAAAAATTTCCTGAAAAATGTCACGTTTTAACCAATTCTTTGCTATGTGTTAGAAAATACATTTGTGCGTGCGATATTGTAATTTGTAGGTATGATTTTAATTCTGCGAGTTGTTTATGTCACAACCCCTTAGTGTGACATTCGGTGGTATATGGGAATTAATCACTGGCGAGTGATGGTATTGGGGAAAAAAAAATCATTATTAAGGATTCTGTATGGTGTGAAATGGGAGGAGGTCAATGGGGTGTGTGTGACACCATGAGTGACTGGACCAAGTGACACCAACCCATCCACCAACCCAGTGGACGCCACTGCTGGGACCCTAGGAGAGGGGATAGAGGGGCAGAGGCAACCAAAACATGGATGCAAACCCCACTTCTTGCTCCCCCAGGAGAGGGAGGTGGTGGATTTGAGACCACTTTGGACAACATCACACAACACTGTTAGAATTCAAAGGTCATGTTAGTCTGTGGAATCAGCCTGTAGAGAGATCTTGTAGCACCTTTGAGATGCACTGAAAGGAAGAAGTTGGCAGCAGGAGCTTTCCAAGACTTCAATCTCTTTCCTCAGATGTATTTGGTGGAGAGACTTAAATAGGCTTAAGTCTAGGAAAGCTCCTGCTGCCAACTTCTTTCTTTTTCAGCGAGTCTTAAAGGGGCTACAAGATCTCTAATAATAATAATAATAATTACCAAAAGCATCTGAGGAAGTGGACCTCCCCCCACCCCAAAAAATAAAGATCTCTCGACAGACTGATTCCACAGACTAACATGGTTATACCTTTGAATTCTAACAATGTGTGCTACAAGATCTCTCTACATAATGACACTACACTGTTATAATTCCATTTATTTTCTAGAATTCAAATATATAGCCATGTTGGTCTGTAAAACCAGCATGTAGAGAGATCTTGTGGCACCTTTGAGACTCACTGAAAAAAGAAGTTGGCAGCAGAAGCTTTCATAGACTTCAGTCTACTTCCTCCAAATGCATCTGAGGAAGTAGATTTAAGTCTATGAAAGCTCATGCTGCCAACTTCTTTCTTTAGTTAGTCTCAAAGGTACTACAAGATCTCTCTAAATGTTTTTTTTTTTTTTTTGCTCTTGTTAACATACTTATTTTATTTGGAGTATTTATACTCCGCTCTTTAGCCACAAAGACTCTCAGAGTGGCTTACTTTTTTAAAAAAAATTAGACAGTTCCCTGCTCTCAAGCTTACAATCTAAAAAGAGATTGGTAGTAGTCAAATCTGCTCTTCCTTTTGAGTCCAAGCTTGAAAGAAGCTAACCAATGTGCTGAACCCTATCTGTAAAAGAGATGCTGCACAATGAATGGGTCCTTTAAAGTTTGGACTGTGTGAAAGCTGCCAACCACAGCATTTTACAGATGCTTCTGTGTTTCTAATATGTTAGATTTAAAAAGACCTCCCCTCACACCAAAAAAGAAAGAAAATATATGCATGACCTGACTGTTTGCACTTTGGCATTTTAAAGGCACTTAAATCAGAGAGCTCGCAAGAATAATGTGGATTTGGGCTTTTCTTCCTGCCCAGAGGCTAATCATGTTTACCTGGAAATAAACACGATTTTGTGTAGGAAGGAATCATAGATTTTTAAAATAAACATGTTAAAACGAGTTTCTATTCATGCCAGTCAGTAGTCCCCTGACAGACTGCTGGTATATGGTTTAAAAAGAAAAGTAGAGAAGAGAAAAGAAAAGAAAAGAGAAGTGTCTGCCTGTAGAGGATTAAAACACCCATGTTCATACAAGGTGCTCATGCCAGGGCCTTAAGTCAGTGGCCCCTTTACCTGCAGCTCTTTATGTGGTCATTTGGGGACCCCTAACGTTAGGAGCCCTGGACTTTTAGTCCTAACTGCATCACTGGTACCACAAAGTTAAAACAACCCCTGACAAAAGTACCAATGTTCCCCTGTCTGCAGACATTCTGCAGGATGGATGTGGCTCAGGCTTGGCCAAATTTAATGTCACGACTTTTATTAATGAGGCTCACATGCAGGTAAGTGGGCCTAGAATTGTTTGGGTATTAGCTCCATAGAGGTCAGTAGGGCTTAACTGCTGCGAGAGCATTTATAGTATTTGTTATCTGAGTGTTAGGCTGCTGGACAACTGGGCTGAAGCCAGACTGGGGTGACAACAGTCAGCTCTGGTGTGCCCTTCACAAGTCATCATCTCCCAAGGGTACATTTTCTGCATATGCCACCTACCATTTTCATTCAGTTTAAACTAATGTCCAGCCACAGTTGCTGCACACTGACACACACTGCCTGTCTTCAGACATTGCATGGTATTCTGAAATGCACTGCTTTTCACTTTGAACAAATCTCTTTGTTCTTTCATGGTTGTAAGAATGATCTACTTCAGAGTTGGCAACTGCAGTAAGTCTAGAAGCCAATATTTTGCTCCAGGACTGTTCAAGAATTACACAGACTATATACATACATACATACATATATATGCAAGCAAGCAACTGAGAGGAGCCCCAAACCCATATCTGCTTTTGAACTAGAATGTGTTAAGGTGAATTGCTGCTCCTGAAAGATTTCAGGAGAGAAAATTCACCCTTTGTTTTGCTAGAAAACTGGTGGTCTGGGGAGTCTGGAGCCATGAGGGCCATGCTTTGCTGACCCTTGAAGTACCTGAATTCAGTAAATGATGCTAGCATTCCCAGTGGATGCACTGAAACAACAACTGATAAAATACAAATAAACATATTTGCCAAGCTTCTTTGAATACTGGGGTCGGTGTATGTCAAAAGTTTAATCCTCATAGAAAATTAGCTACAGTATAAAAGATAAGGGGCCCTCGGTCCAAGAGGGTAGTATTTGGTGTGTACAACATTTTCTTTTATGGCCCAGCAATAGGTTTACCAACATAACTGAGGGAGTGAGTGGATCTTATAATGGGCCTTTGTTTATCAAGATCATAGATGGGAATTGCTGTGATCTGCCTTCAGAGAAAGGCATAAATGCAAGATTGTCTGAACACTTGGTAAATGTAGCATGTGCAACATGTATAAAAGAGCCATTTATTTGATTTTTGAGCTTTTGAAATGACTATATAACATTCTGAGATAAAAGGTTACAGTTTATACCGTATGCATGCAAATACCTGTAGTGATAAAGTGTAGTGCATTCCTAAGAAGGAAATCCCAGTTCATTAAATGGGATTTTCTCCCAGGTAAGTGTTATGTAACCGAGGCTTTATTCTTCCGTGTACTATGTTTTAAGCAGCCGTTAAGCATCTGAATTCATGTTGTAACCTATGTTTTACAGTTCAGAAGGCTACCATACTGGCCATTCACTTTATATAAATTTCTTTGTCATGAAATTATTATGTTTGATACATTAAAAGTGCAGATTATTCAGAATATACTTCTTTAAATTTAATATTTTGCTACAAACAGACTTAACAGTGTCTTGAACTGTAAGGAACACATAATCTGAAAGAAAACTCTTTGGTTTTCCCAGTTTGAGGAGCAGGAAATACCCCTCAATAAAAACAGAAGAAATCATTAACATTAGTAAAACAAGAAATTATTGTGTCTCCACTTTCTTCACAGCCTCACACAAACAAAACACATCCAGTTCATAAAAAAACTGAGAAAAGAAAACCAGTGGTTTTAATAATCTGATATTGTACATATAATCTTACTTAAATGTCTTCTTCTTATATAGTTTTTAGGAATAAATTTGCAGAAGTAAATATGTGAACATCTTGTAAACATTTCTCTCATTTAAAAATAAAATATTTTAGAAATAGTGTGGAAGGGCCTCTAGAAAAGGCGTCTGTCTGCTGCGGTAAAATAGAAAATTGTACACACACACCCAACCAGCGTATACCCAACCGTCCAGGTCAAGATGCACCGTTCTCAATACCAGCTGGGTTATTATGGCCCATGAACATACCCAAAGAATGAATTTGCATTGTTCCTTGGAGCAAATGTACAGTAATAATGATAATAACTATCCTTTCATTGCACCTTAAATCTTCTTCCTCACTGCTTGATGGCAGGATTGACCTTAATGTTCACAACAGGACTTCTTTATATTTTTGGTGCTTCATGCTTATACATTAGGAGAAGCTAGGAGACAGTTCAAATATTCAGAAGAAGGTAATGTGGCACAATGCTAAGAAGATTGTACCACTTCTGGATAAAGATGAATGAACACCATTTAAGTGCTCCTCCTTAGCCCACCATGTATGTTGAGACTTCAGGGAAGAAGATCCATAAGAATGCTTTCAAGGTGCAGATATTATTCAGTGGAGACTATTCAAAGACGTTTGCCCTATCACAAAATGAATCTGTTACTGTTTCAGTGTCTTGGCCTTCAGCATAAGAGAAGAAGAATAGACTGCTAAATTTAATTTGAAGCCTTGTCTATACATGCTAGAGAATTAGGTAGTAAAATGGGGTGTTAACATTTTAGACTGCAGACTTGTGGAAGCATTTATGAATGCTTCCATACCTTAAGCATGTTTGACCCTGCAGGTAGAAACTAGCGTGATCGAGGGCAGAATGGGCTAGAACCGTTTTTTAAAAAATTGTGGAATATTTTAACATGTGGAAGAGGTGCCTTCCAGTGGCAAACTGAGGACAAACCCAAGGAAGTTATGATGGCCCCATCTCTTTTAAACTTACTGAGGTATGCCTGTAAGGGCAAACCTCATCTGAATAAATCTTGCCATGAAAACCTTACGATACAGTCATCATAAGTTGGAGTTGACTTAAAGGAACATAACAACAAGAACAACTCAGTATTAAGATGTAGCAATTGTCGTTGTGTGCCTTCAAGGTATTTCCAACTTAAGGCAACACTAAAGGTTTTTCTTTGCAAGATGTGTTTAGAGATGGTTTTGTTTTTGCCTTCCTCTGAGGCTGAGAGAGTGTGTCTTGCCCAAGGTCACTCTGTTAGTTTCCATGGATGAAGAGGGATTCAAACCCTGGCTTCCAGAATTGTAGTTCAGTGCTCAAACCACTACACATGCCGACTTGCAAGAGGCAGAAATATCTATTGACATACTGTACACCCTTCTTTAAGCTACACCTCCAAATGCTTAGTACGTTTGTGTTTTTAGGGGTATGGGTAGACTGTGGAAAAGCTATAAGTAGGTAGCCTGAGAGGGCTCCTGTCTTCAGAATTTGATTCTCACCTGTGAAACCTACAATGAGGAAAAGGAAGGGAATGTCTCTTAGCATGTACAGAAGATTCTTTCTGTCACTAGTGAGTAGACACTGTCCTATTCCTCTGTGCCTAAGGGATAGAGGTCCCATATCCAAAGTCATGGCTAGTTAGAAAGTTAGGAAGGAGCTTTGATCCTTCTTTTTCATTTTAGAAGAAAATGCGCCATGAGAAAGTTTCTTTGTGTATTCTGAGAAGTGTTCTGTATATAGTATTTGACCTTTTGAACGCTGGGTTCTTTATTTAGACTGAATATGGAACTGTGGTGAAATCTGGCCCCCACTGCAGCTACTCTGCAAGCAGTGGGATGAGATTGCCACATGGATTGCACAAAAGATTTTAACAGTTTCAAAAGATCCATGAGGGGCTTTTGTGCTGGTGGAGTGTCAAAGGCATTGTAAGCATGACGCTCCTCCATAGTAACACTGTAAATGTAGCGCCAGTGGGTTTCATGAATGTGACACACTGCCACTTAGTCTGCACCATCCAATCCTAGTGATATCAAATGATAATATTTACTCTTCCACTTCAGAGAGTTTTTTTTTTGTGGTTTTCATCAAGAGGTATCAAGTGAAAACAGGGAGACTACAGTTGAAGGATCTTCAGCAGTTATTTTTCAAATTGCATTTATCACTATTTATTTATGGTGCTGTTTTGAAATAAAAATATGGATGATTTGAAATTTCTGTCTTGAATAGTATCTTGAGACTATATAGGAAGTCTGTCTGACTTATTAATAGCCAAAATCTGTTTTTTCCAAGTGTTAAATATGAAATAAAATAAGATAAGGCTGCATTAAAAAAACCAGCCCCTTATGTCCAAGGAATGGCTGCAGTATTGAAGAACAGCACTTGTCTTATAGAACCAATTAATGCTGAGAATCCTCTTGGAGTTCCTAAAAATTCAGAGCATAGGAAGTTTTACTGTAACACATATCCACAGTTGCAGGGTTTTTGCAGAAATAATACCAGATAATATCCTACAGTGAAATCTGCCTAATGGGCAGGAATTAGTAAATAATTCACATAGCAGACACATAGAAAGAGTCAAAGAGAAAGACACTGCAGTGGAGCTCGGGGGATTTTTAGTTGTAGAAATACAGACTATTGAGAATGGTCAGTCATCAACATCTGCGACTTCCAGACATTGGCTACTATATTATGTTCATCAGATATTAATGAAAATAAAAAGACAAACTGAAATGATAAACCAGATACAAAATGCTAATCCAGGATTTTAAAGAATCCAGGTTTATTGTTTGTTTAATGTTGTGCTGATCCATTAAATCAGCATGGTGTAATGGTTTGAGTGTTGGACTATGACTCTGGAGATCAGGGTTTGATTCCCAGCTCAGCTATGAAATCCACTGGGTAATCTTCGGCAAGTCACATGCTTTCAGCCTCAGATGAAGGCTATGGTAAATTTCCCCTAAACAAATGTTGCCAAGAAAATCCCATGGTAGATTTGCTGTAGGGTCATAAGTAAAAATGACTTGAAGGCACACAACAAGAACAAAATGTTGCTTGGTTCAGAAGTGGGTATGATAAAAAGTAACTAACAAGAACAAAGTAGTGTAGTATTACACTTGGATGGCACTCCTAACATTTCACTTCCCAAACACAGTTTGAAGACTGTGAAATTGGTTTCTGATTTGTGGTTTCCCTGGGAATAACATGACAAGAATTCTGGGCCTAAAAACAGTTATTGGCCTGATCTAGATTGGCAAAAAGAAGTGTGTTCATGGCTGCATGAAAGTCTAGCCTTTAGATGAGAAAAAGGGAAAGTGGCCATGAAAACGCTTTTTTTGCGTTTTAGGGGAGAAGAAGCGCCTTTAAAAAGGTGCTGGTTTTCCCGCTTCTTTTTTAAAAACTGCAGAACAGCGCAGCTCCATCTAAAGGCTGTGGTGCAGCTGCTAAGCATTAAGGAAAAGGCAACTTCATGTCACACTTTCCTGCCAATCTAGAAAGCCCCTTAGTCTCAAATAGAATAGACCTATTGAATCCATAGAATTTACTTAAGTGGTGCTTTATCACGTTCCCATTTATTCTAGCTGAGACTTACAATTCTTCCTGGTGAGATCCTGCTTACTGTAGTTGTTCCAAGTGGAAGATGTTGAGCAGCATGTCCCTACATGTTGCTTGTGGATGATAAGCCAGAAATCTCTACCATTCTGGTTTACTGCTTAGTCTGAATGTGGTGGCCATTACTGAAAGCTGCTTGCAAAATATTAATCTAGACCACTTTGCTTCCTGATAGGAAAAGACCTGAATTTCTGTAGCTATTTAGTCATATGATATGTAGGTTGTGGATCTACTTTGTGCTGATTATTGGTATATCTTATCCACTTATCCATTATTATGATATTTTGGGAGTAATTTGGCATCAGCAAAATCAGCTTTGAAATGTGAATTTTTAGACTTCCAGAATCCTGGCCATGCTGGCAGGGCAGTTCAGAAAGATTCCAAGTTCTGAACAAAATATGCACAATTAGTGATTTTTGACTAGCAACATATTTATTATTTATTTTAAGGATTTCTGTATCTCCTACCAGTCCACAAGGGCTCCTGAGGTGATGAACAAATAAAAAACAATTAAAATAATACAAATATAAAAATATTTTTAAAAACATTAAATATTCTTCAAAAATTCATAAAAGCTGTCTGAAAACAATCCTGGAATCCAGTTTTGAAACAGTTAAAACTGCAATTTGATACACTGAATGCCTTGCAGGACAGCAGCCTTTGGCTGCCTGCCAGGAACTTAAAAGAGATGGGGCCAGCATTACTTCCTTGGGTAGGGGGTTCCACAGTTGAGGCACTGCTACAGAAAAAGCCCTGTTAAATGTTCCCACCAACCTAACTTCAAGAAGTGTTGGGACATATAGCAGGTTCTTCTCTGAAGATCTCCAAATATCTGGCAGGGAATAGGCAGTTTTTCAGATATCTTGGCCCCAAGTCTTTCAAGGCTTCGTAGGTCAACACCGGCAATTGAATTGAGCTCAGAAGCAAATTGGAAGCCAGTACAGTTCTTGCAAGGCTAATGTTATATGGTCTTGAAAATGCATACCTGACACCAGTCTAGTTGCTGCATTTTGCACTACCTGCAAGCTTCTTTTCAAGGGCAGCTGCATGTAGACCACGTTACAGTAGCCGAGATATAACTAAGGCATGAATCACTGTTGCCAGATTTGCCTTCTCCAAGAAAGGGTGCAATGGGCCCACCAGCTGAAACTGGGCGAAGGCACTCCTGGCTACTGCAGTAACCTGGCTTTCCGGGAGCAGCACTGGATCCAAGAGCTTCCCCAAGCTACAAATCTGATTTTTCAGAAGGAGAGCAACCCCTTCTAGAACAGGCTGTGATCCCAATCCCAGGTTCATTTTCCTACTGACCAGCAGCACTTCTGTCTTGTCTGGATTAAACCTCAGTCTTTTTACCCAATCCTTTACTGCTTCAGGATAACAATTCAGTGCTATGACAGCCTTCTTGGCATACCCTATGGGAAATGATGTAGGGAGCTGGGTATGTTTAACCTAGAGAAGACAAGGTTAAGAGGAGATATCATAGCCCTGATTAAATATATGGAGGGATGTCATAATGAAAATGGAGCAATTTTTTCCCCCCATGTAGCTCCAGAGAATAGGACATGTAGCAGTGGATTCAAACTACAGGAAAAGAGATTCCACCTCGACATTAGGAAAAACTTCCTGTTAGTAAGCACTATTCAACAGTGGAATATGCTGCTTCGGAGTGTGGTTGAATCTCCTTCTTTGGAGGGTTTTAAACAGAAGCTTGATGGCTAGTCAGTGGAGGTGTTTTGATTGTATATTCCTGCTTGGCAGGGGATTGGATGGCATTTGAGGTCTCTTCCAACACTGGCCCGTTTTACACGGGCAAAAAGGGGCGCGATTAGGGCTAAAAAGCCCGCCATTAGGGTTAGGGAGGGCGTAGCGTTTACACCCTCCCTAGGCCTAAAGTGCATGGACGCCGCCATTTAAAGATGGCGGCGTCCATACGGTCGCGCCACAAAAGCGTCATCACGCGTTTAGCGTTTTGACGCTCTGCGCACGTTATGACGCTTTTGCGCCGCGGGAGGGCGCCAATCGCGCCCTTCCCGCGGCACAAAAAAAGAGCTCCTTCTCTTTTCTTGCGGCGGGTCTTTGCCGCGGCCTTTAAATGGCCGTGGCAAAGACCCAGGGAGAAAGGGGCTGCGGCGGCGGCCCCTTCCTCCCTTCAGCCCCTCCGAGGGAAGCGGGGTGCAGCGGGTGCCCAGAGCACCTGCTGCACCCCGCTTGGAGGCCGCGGGGAACCGGCAGTTTGCCGGTTCCCCGCGGCCTCCAAAAGCAGCGGGATGAGGCCTAGAAGCTGCCCGTGCGGCAGCCTCGGCGTCATCCCGCCGCTGAAAGGGGCGAGTTTGGACCGCCCCTTTCAGCCAATCTAAAAAGCCCCACTATGATTATATGATTCAATCAGTTCTAAAGGAAAGATAGAGTTGGGTATCATCAGTATACCGATGATTCCCAACTGCAAAGTTCTGGAAGACTTCTCCTATTGGCTTCATGTAGATGTTGAAAAGCATAGGGGACAGTATTGATACCTGTGGAACTCCAATGGCCAAAAACTGAACAACATCCCCCCAGCACTGCCACCTGGGCATGTACAGTCAAGAAAGACTGAAACCAAAACAACACTGTAAGGCAATGCCCCAAGTCCCATATCAGCCAAATGATCCAGAAGGATACCATGGTTGATGGTATCAAATGCCCCTGAATACCCAGGGGGTTATTCATACTGTGAAAATAATCCAGGATGAATCTGGGTTGAACCTCCATTGTTCACACGCATCTTCCTGAATGCACCTGATTAAGGGGTTTTTTTGGTGGTGGGGGCTGCCAAAAACCCATGTAATCTGGGATAATTGCTATTAGGGGTTTCCCCGAGTTTTTTAAAAAAAGATCCGCATTGTTGGTAGAGTGAATTACTTATGTGAACAAGCCTGGGATAAAATGCTGCATGCCTTGAATGTGTTTTGAATGCAATTGCATCATTGACTTCATCTTTACTCAAATGCTTGCACGTGTGAGCAACTGAACATGCTGTTCTGCAGTTCCATAGTGTGAATAACAAACCCAGAATGCATGAGTGAGATGATTCGTATTGTTGCTAAAAAAATGATGTCTGAATAATCCCCAGGAGGACCAATGGAGATGCACTCCCTCCGTCCAAATTCCAGGGTGGGTCATCCACTGAGGCTGTTTCTGTCCCATTTCCAAGCCTGAACCCAGACTGGAATGGGTCCGTTCTGGCTACTACAGTACCTAAGGCAAGAAAAAAGTGAAGGCTGCTTTTAAAACACTTTGGGAACTGTTGACTCTCCCAGTTCTCAAAGATTTCCTAACTAAGGCAGACACACTGAATCAAAAGCATTTGTATTCACCAAGTTCTTATTGATTCAATGGGTTTACTTTGGGGTTTATGCCAGAAAATGACAATTGTGACTAGATCTTTGTTGACTGTAAGTAACTTCCCGTCCCCCCGTAGGTCCCTGGTTATTAGTAACTGCTGAAAACAGGAGAGTGAATAACATGTGAATAACAAGGTAAAATTCTCCGTAGTAACAGGAAAAATTGATCATAAGTTCAAATTCTTCTCAAGAGGCCAAATGTCAGCCCAAGAGCAGTGCGTGTTGGGCTGCCAAAAAGCAGTGCTCTCAGCCCTGGTGGCGCAGTGGTTAAATGCCTGTACTGCAGCCACTCACTCAAAACCATAAGGTGGCAAGTTCAAGACCAGCAAAGGGCTGAAGCTTGACTCAGGCTTGCATCCTTCCGAGGTCGCTAAAATGAGTACCCAGATTGTTGGGGGGCAAATAGCTTACAATTGTAAACCGCTTAGACACTCATTAAGGGTATGAAGCGGTATATAAATGAAGCTGTTTGTTTGTTTGTTTGTTTGTTCTGTACCCCTTCTCCTCAATCAAATCACATATTTCAAGGCAAACAGTGCTATCACCAAACCTGTTATGTGGGAGAGACAATGTTTCCCTCTTCTTTTGCTCTCAGCCTTTGACTAATGCTGCTGTGGTTGCCCTTTCAGCTTCCAGTTTCTGTTACATATGTCCATGGTATTATGTTCTCAGATCCTGGACTAAAAAAATATCTGGACTGGTGCTTTATTCAGAGGCATTGTATGACGGTGGTCATTTAATAAATGTCTGTGTTTGTATGTGCATATCTGTGACAGGTATGTCTACCTAGTTGACTTTAAGTATGTGACTTGCTACTGAATCCAATAAGAACAAGATTAGCTTGATTTATGCGAAGTATTTTTTCCTTCATAATGGAAGTTATTTCTGGTAGTATACAATTGTAGGGGTAGCCTATGGGAAGACTCATCAAATATGTGTTGTAATACTTGGCCATTTATCATTCATGAATCCAGCTGACTTACAAGGTTTTTGGGACTCCTGCTGATAGCAGCCTGGAAATTTCATTAGCTCTCATAACTGCTGACAGCAAAAGAGCCTTATAACTATAGCCAGCAGTATATATTTAACAATTTGCACTTATTTCTTACTTAAAATTCATGTTATTTGAATACATGAGTGAATAGTTAAAGATATGGTAAGGGTGAATATAATAATCCACTGGATGTTTCAACAGCAATAGGAAATGTTATTTATTAAGCATGTACCTATGTAACGTCTATGTCATATGTAACAGGACAATCATTCTTTGAAATGTGTGCATGTATAAATACTGTATGTATGTTTATGCATACAGCCAGTTATCTTATAATAGTGCTTTTTATTGTGTGACGTGACTGACTTTTTCCTATGAAAATACGTAGCCAACCATTACATTTGGTATTAAAAAAATGACTGCTTAACCTGGAACAAAGATACCTTTGACTGGCTCATAGTTATCACTGAAGTGTGGAGCATTAACTTTTAACAAGAAACATTTACTCACAGTATGTCAACAGGAGGAGAATTTAGGGACTTGAGCCTTAATTGTGTCACACAAAACTGAGTTCTAATTATAGGATCAATTTTAACCATTTAAAATGTGAAGGCTCAGCTCCCTGGCATGGCTTAGAAGAAAGGACCATGCATTATTTCTTTCTGCTATTAAAACATAAACAACGAAAGTGATAAGACAAAGATAAGTGTGTTTAAAGAATATTTAATCAACTCAGTTTGCATGTCCACCCTTAAAGGACATTTCCTTAAAGGAAAAAAAAACTAATAAAGCTCATCATTCAGCTGGATATACTGGTTGCAGGACTGTGGGAGATGTAGTCCAAAATATACATTTCCTCAGCTTTACTACTGAGCTGTGAATGTGCCTGCTAGATTCCATGGATGGATGCTGGAGGAATGAAACTAGTTTATTCCCCTCTTTGTTAGAAAATATGCATTATGGAAAGCAAGTCATTACACATTTTTGAAGCCTTCTGTCATTTTTGCTCACAAATTCCTAATTCAGGCTTTCCATTTTAGAGGTGTTCAGTTGTCAAATACTTGACTAA
Organism: Urosaurus nigricauda; assembly: GCA_034509955.1. Lineage (NCBI taxonomy): Eukaryota > Metazoa > Chordata > Lepidosauria > Squamata > Phrynosomatidae > Urosaurus > Urosaurus nigricauda. Next base: position 320,643,748 of record JAOEGL010000001.1, read on the forward strand.
TGCTATTAATAATGAAAGAAGCCCCGCGGCTTATGTAATAGAAAATAGGTCTTTGCTAGCTTGTGGCTTCTTTAGAGTAATATTACTAGCCAAGACAGGACAATTATGTACCCTTCCTGATAGCTTGGCAAGTGGCAGAATAATGGAATTTCATTTCTGCCCAGAACTTTAATTTGTGAATGTGTACAGCCAGACTGAACAGGGACTTAATTTTGCAGTGCATAATCTCGGTCACCTAATCATTTTATTCCAAGTCAGTGTAATGCAAATAGGATTATTGCATTAGAAATGTGAATTTAAATGACCTGGAGCAGTAATTTGTCAGCATTTGGAAGATTAAGTCCATTAAAGTTTAGGCAGCAACACAGCTGGTCTTTTATATTGCTTCACAGGTCACAGTACCAAACATTAAGCATAACTTGTGGACAACAGCACATTTGCAATTGTGTGTCTCACAGCAATGAGAATTCCTCCAGATTTTTCTTTCTCTACATTTTGGCAACTAAAATTACTGAGATTACTGGGGGTGGGAGGCAGGAGAATACGGGCAGCTCTTAGATTTGTCCATTTTGATTACTGTATTGTTGTTGTTAAGAATCTTACCATTTTACCGGTAGGTCTTTCTTTAAAACCAAAGGTATTTAAATCATGTATTTAATTCTTAGATTTGATTCCCCCCCCCCATTTATTATCTGTTTATTTCAGGGAGATGCTTAATTGGAAATCTGGTAACACTTTCAAATTGTCCCATTTTATGGCCTTGATTCTCAGTTATTGAAGTCAATGGGGTAAAATCAACTGGATGAGGAAAAAGCAGGGCTGGGAAGTAGTGGTGATTTTGGGGTTACTCCTTGTCTTACTCCGGGGTAAGATTTTTTTTCTTAATGTCACTCCTACTCCTACTCCTGTTAAAACCTCTTACACCTTTACACCTTACTCTTTCTGCTCCTACTCCCCGGCTTTGGGGAAAAGCTCTGGTTGCTTTGGAAGGCTGGTGTGTATGTGTGTGTCTTTGTCTCCCAGTCCCTTCTCCAGTGCAATATAATAAAATTGTTTTTTGGTGTTTGCATGTACAATATAACAACAGAAATAAGGAGTAACAAATATATTTTGTTACTCCTTAATCCTACTACTCCTGTAAAAAACTCTTACTCCTTTACTCCTACTCCTACTCCCCAGTCCTGGGAAAAAGACACTTACTTAACTTTGACTACTTACACCCTAGTTTAGTCTTCCCTAATTTGAGAAATTTCCAGATGACTCTTGACAACAACACCCATTAGTCCTCGACATCGTGGCCAAGAGTCAAGGATGATGGACACTCAACATGTCTGGAAGAAATGAGGTTGGGGAAAGTTACCCTAGATTCATCACCTTTTTTTTTAAACCAAGTATAGTTAATGAGGTATATCAAATATACCTTTACATTGTTAACATATATCATACTGTAAATGTACATGTTTTGCTGGTACCATAACAACTTCCCTAGTTTAGTATAAAATACTGTATGATAGCTTTGCTAGTGTATGTTAAATGTTGTGAATAAAAAAAGAGAAATTACAAAGAGTGTGGTTTAGTGGTTTGACTGCTGGATTAAGACACTGGGAGACAAGGGTTCAAATCTCTGCTTGGCCATGGAAACCCCTGGGTAGGTGACCTTGGGCAAGTTACATTCTCTCAGCCTTAGTGGAAGGCAAGAGCAAACCCCATTTGAAGAAATTCTGCCGTAGGTTCATTATGAGTCAGAACTGACTTGAAGGCACACAAAAACAATGACAAAAATAACAAGAAATGACAGCATTTGGGCGCCAGACCTGTGTGACCTAAAAATATACAATAAATAAAACATAAAACAAATGATTTCTAGGAAACAGGGAAACGTACAGTTTGACATTCTGCTCTTGCTTCCGCTTGTAAATGCCAATTGTGTATCACATTCTCATGCTCTGATATAATGAAGAACTTCCTTGTGTAATGTAAAAATCCCCGGACTATGATTATCATCAGAGAAATGTCAGAAGGAATGTCATGGATATCAACTTTTCTTTTATAAAGTGTTGTAGATTTGTCAATGCTACTTCTAGACTTTATACTGCGGGACTCCTATACAATGCTGTTTTGATTATCCACAATAAAAAGGGCACATAACTGTGTCCCTTGAGATATTTTTGCCTAAAAATTCCCTGAGCCGTAGTCAGCACAACTATTAGTGATGAGTATGGGACCTGCAATCTAAAAACGCCGGGGGGAGCACACAATTGCCCATCTTAAATGCAAACCAACCTTGTATATTCTGGCTTTGTCTGTTGAAGGCAGATTCCTGTGAAGGGGACAGATGTGGAAGGTGGGCAGAAAGCAAACAACTGATATAGAAGGACGACTCTCTTATCCATGTTGTTAAAGCTCTGGAGAGCATCTCACAATACAAGCACACCTCAGTCAACACAGCCTCTGACAAAGAAGTTACTTGTTACAGTCTTCTTACAGGGGTCCAGCCCAGCCTTTCCTTTCTTGTTTTATATCTAACTGGAACATTTTTGCAGCATTGGCATTGGGAGGATGATGGAGGAGAGCTGGAAAAAGACAGGCTTTTAGTGTTGGGCTGCAGCAGCATGGCTGCAGAAAACAATGCAATAAAGCTTGACCTGGGAAAGAATGACATTTTTACTGTATAATCTTACTGTAGCTGTGCGCGCTTAAATAGAACAGGCAAGGTAAACAGCTCCCTCCAGAATCGCTAGTTACTGAGCATGTGTAAAAAGCAAAACAAAAAGAAAAGAAGAGGGGAAAGCAGATTACCCTAGCATGCTTCTTGCATGCTAAGAATGCATAGAGCTAGAAGTTTTACCATCAAAATGGAAAACATAATAAAAGTGAAGGCTGTTGAAAGGGAAAAAAAAATCCTAGAGCAAACTTGTTTTCTGCTACTCCAGAGAACAGGACACAGAACAATGGATGAAAGCTGCAGGAAAAGAGATTTCACCTAAACATTAGAACGAACGTCTGGACAGTAAGAGCTGTTGGACAGTGGAACACACTTCCTTGGAGAGTGGTGGAGTCTCTTTCTTGGGAGGTCTTTAAACAGAGGCTGGATGGCCTTCTGTCAGGGATGCTTTGATTGTGAGTTCCTACATGGCAGGAAGTTGGACTGGATGGTCCTTGTGGTCTCTTCTAACTCTATAATTCTATTATTCTGCCTTGTTAACTGAGGTATACCTGTATCAAGGTTGTGTTTGTGAAATATACCGGATTCAAAAGCACTGTGAAAACATAAGGAAACATAATAATGGGGCTTTACAGACTGTCCCTCAGGGGCGAATCTGCGCCGCCCCTTTTTACGGAGGATTGGGGCCAGGGCAACCGCAGCGGCAGCCCAGAGGCCCCAATCTGCCGCTTTTCCATGCCATGGAAAAGCAGCAAAATGCCACTTTTCTGTGGTGCGGAAAAGGGGTGTCCTTGGGGCTTAATGCCCCTGGACAGCCCCACACTCACCACCAGTGGCCACTTGGCCCCTTTATCCCTTGTTTCGTTCCCTTGCTTCGTTTGGTTGCCACGGAAATGAAGCGCCCGGGTACTGCTCGCACCAAAAAGTAGCTGCCTAGAGCAGCTTCTTTTTTGGTGCAGCGCTTACAGGAATCAGCGCCGTCACAGCGCCACTTCCTGGGGACCTTGTGTGGGCACCCTTCAATGATCAATACCTGTGTGAACAGGAGGCCGCCATGATGGTGCCGCCATGCTGTGCTAGGGTTAGGGAGCATGTACCTGCTAACCCTAACCCTAGAATTGGGTCCCTTAGTGGATGTCTGTATAGTACCAATATGTCTGTTTAGCTCATAGAGAACATTTATAGAGGACAAAGCTCTGAAGCGTGTGGTGTGCAGTTTATGCATCCTTCTTAAGAGCTTCTGAAATTATTATTGTTCTTTTATTCACATTTCCTCCTTTGACAAACAATACATTGTCGATCTGGTTGCCAGCATGAAAGTTTCCCCCAAATGCATTGGCAACTATTGGTTATGAATGTCTTTGAGACGATTTGAGAATTCTGGGTGACTAGTATCTAAAGGATGAATATCCTCTTGCTTTATATTTACATTTTATTCTACAGGCCAGGAAATGCCTTGTAGCAGTTGCTTAGCAGAGAAAAAAGGGGAGTTTTACTTCTCCTTCTTTACTTCTCCTTCTTCATTAAAAATATCATCTGTCCCAAATATGGGTCAGCCCTATGTACTGGGCATGCTGCCTAAATCAGAAGATTGTTAGAAGCAGGGTAGCTTTGTGTACATAAGAAAGAAATCGGTTCACACAGACTCAGCCACATCAGCAGTCTAATACCCTGGATTATTTTAGGGACATTAGAAAATTGGGATGATTCCAAACCCCAAACTGAACAGCTTGCTGTGGTTTTCTCTGCAGAGTATTTGACCGTTATGTCATGCATCTTAATTCAAGCCTGCTTTCAACGATTTCTAATATGGGACTGTCACAAATGTCAGAGGTGTTAAGACCTGTCACATGTATTGGGATGAAATCAGTTTGCTGTGTGTGTGGCCAGATTTCTCCTTCTAAATGCTAGGTATTGATCTTTTCTGTGATTTAACATGACAAGATATGGCACATTACTGTTTGTCTTTGCATACAGTTACTCAACAGTATGCACCTTTTCCCTTATCTCCCATCACTGTTTTCACACCCCACAAGAACTAATATGGCAGCCATTTGTCCCCGTCTTGTGTATCTTGACAGTCTTTCTGTTAGACTGCTCTTTTATCTTGGGTCTTTCTTTTCTGTGGCTCTGCTTTTTCTTCTTCCTGCAGAGGTTCTTACCGAATGGTAAGGGTGGGTCTATGTCTTTTGTTTTTATTAGCTGCTCATTCTTTGATATGGATATTTGTAATATGTTAGCCATCACGTAACATCATACTTGAGTAACATATTAAGATCAATGTACATCTTTAGAGAAAATAATAATAATAATAATAATAATAGGATTTATTTCTATTCCGCCTTTTCTGGTGGGGAATCAAAGCAGATTATAGCAGTCATTAAAAGCAGAATACCATAAAATCACAGACAACTTAAAATCCCCTTACCCTCCCTCCTCCTCCCCATATACATACAAAAATTTAAAATATTAATCTAAAAAGGAATTAAACAGCAGAAAGTTAAAATATCAATACAAGAAAATTTTAAAATAGAAATAAATCTATACACAAAGGACCAAAGTAGAAGGAGGAAACATGCCATCCTTGGGGAAAGAGGTGGAGAAGGCTGTCAGGAGGAGGGAGGAGAAAACTGAAAAGGGCTAGTCTGGAAAGGCCTGGCAGAAGAGATCTGTCTTGATGGCCTTTTAAAAGGCTTCTAGAGTGGCAATGTGGCGGATCTCATCCGGCAGGTCATTCCAGAGCCAGAGAGTGGCATTTGAGGAGGTCCTCTGGGTCACTTCTGATAGTCTAGTCTTTTTCACCTGTAGTAGATTCTTCCCAGAGAACCTAAGGGTGCGGGGTGGATTGTATGGGAGGAGGTGTTCCCTTAAGTAGTCAGGACCCAAGCCATGTAGGGCTTTAAAGGTAATAGCCAACATCTTATACCTTGCCCAGAAACTAATAGGCAGCGAGTGCAATGATTTTAGAACTGGAGTAATGTGGGCTGATCGAGAAGTGCCCGCAACCAGTCTGGCTTCCATGTTTTGGACCAATTGAAGTTTCCAAACTTGGCATAAGGGTAGCCCCATGTAGAGTGCGTTGCAGAAGTCAAGCCGGGAAGTTATAAGCTTATGTTCTACTGTTTCAAGGTCACCCGGTTCCAAGAAGGGGCGCAGCTGGCGTATCAGCCGAAGCTGATAGGAGGAGCTCCTGACTGTTGCATCTATCTGAGCTGTCATCTGGAGGGACGAGTCAAGGAGTACCCCCCAAGCTGCGGGCACAGTCTTTCAGGGGAAGTGTGACCCCGTCCAGGACAGGTGCACATATCTCCATCCCCAGTTTCGGGGTCCCTATAACAAGTACCTCCATCTTAGCTGGATTCAGCTCAAGTCAGTTTTCCCTCATCCAGTCCATTACTGCCCGAAGGCAGGTATTCACAGGTGAAATGCCATCCTTAGTCACTGAGTCAGTCGGAGGCATAGAGAAATATATTTGGGTGTCATCTGCGTACTGATAACACCCCACCCCATGTCTCCGGATGATCTCACCCAACGGCTTCATGTAGATGTTGAATAGCATGGGGGACAGAATTGCGCCTTGAGGGATGCCCGACTTGAGCTCCCTCTTGGCCAAGCAGCTGTCCCCTAGCGACACCATCTGGAATCTGTCTGAGAGGTAGGAATGGAACCACTGGAGAACAGTGCCCCCGATTCCCAATTCTCTCAGGCGTTCTTGAAGGATAGTTAGTTTTGGATTACAAGTCCCAGAATCCTCCAGCTAGCATTTTGAGAGTCTTGAGAAATATTTCAAATGGTGATTTCACGATTACCAGTGCTGTCTGTATTCCAGCTTCAGTTATTTAATCCTTGTTACCCACTGGGGTTTGGTTCCAGGATTGCCTGTGGATAACCCCTTTAAATATAATGGCATAGCAAAATGATACCCCTTATATAAAATGGAAAATCAAGGTTTGCTATTTGGAATTTATACTTTTACAAATATTTTCAAGCTGTGGATGTTTAAATCTGTGGATAAAAAAATCCGTGGATAATGAGGGCCAACTGTATTTTACAAATGACTAAGCTCTTACCCTTGAAATAATTACTGATATTTGGTTTTGCTTGCTAGTTTTGATTTAGCTTGTTAGTTTTAGCCGTGTTAGCAATTGTGTTTACTGTATATACTCATGTATAAGTCTAGAAATTTAGGTCAAAAAATGACACCAAAACCTGAGTCAACTTATCCATGGGTCAATGTAAGTATTATATTTTAAATTTAATTTAAAAGAAGGAACCATCTTCTGATAAAAAAACAAGTGTATAATATGTGAAGCACCGGCCCCCTCTTCTCTCACATCCATGCAGTCTTAAGAATAAGCACAGAGAATTATGTCGGCTGGACTTTTGCAAGTTCTTTGACATCGTTTTGCTTTGCTTCATCTTTTAGATTCTTTGCTATATGGCCCTAAATTTTGTCATTGACATATCCACGCAAAATCCATAATTTTGGCCCCAAAACATGCCCTTGACTTATACATGAAGCTGACTTATAGTTGAGTATGTATGGTATTCTCCTTTTGTCCCAATATATTAGGTATTTCATGGGATCCTGTTACTTTAAACTTAATATCATCACATCTTCTTACCTAAATAAAACATTGTTTCCCCCTGAAGTTTCAAAAGTTGAAACAAAAACCCATTTGCCTTCCACTCATCATAGGATCAAGGATTTGCCCCCTCAACAGTCCAAATAGTATTGGTACAGTAGACGGGTCTGAGAATGCTACAGCTTTCCAAGTGTTGTTAGACTGCAACATAATGAGGAATTTCACAGTATTCTCCATTATTAGCAATGCTGGTTAGGGCTGCTGAGACTTGCAATCCAGTAAAATTGAGACAGCCTCATGACTCCCAGTAATTCTGTAGAGCAATGCTTCCTGAGCTATCTCATGTATGAGGCTTGAAATTATTATTTTTTTCTAATGCGCTGGGGACCGATGCCAAATTTGTGCCCATTGACTACTACAATTGTGGGAAGGCACTGAGGCTAGCAGGCAGTGGCTCACATTCTGGCCGTGGCCTGTGGACCACCACTTTTAGCAGTATAACTGTAGAGCCATTTTGATTCTTAGCTACGAGGCTGCCAGAAGAAAGGCCATTACTCTTCATCTGTCTGTTAGTTTCTTCTCTGGCTTAACAGTAGCTGGTAAAGAAAAACAATAAAAGCCCATTCTGCAGCAAATTGGAAGTCATGACTCATGTGTTTCTCATTCTCTAATGGATGTTATTAACCGTTAACAAGTTCTCTAAATCAAGTTAATATTGGTGGCATCACTCAAGAGTTGTCCCATTGGAAGACTTGACTCTCTTTAACCTTGTATGTTTCGCTATGAGTGCCTTTAAGTAGGAGTTTTGAAATAGTGTGGGGGTTATCTCGAGTGCCGTTCAAGGCAAAATATAGTAGTCATGCTAGAGGTGGTTTTAAGATGGGTTTGTTTGTTCACATGAAGCAAAGCCTCTTCCATTCAACCTGGCCTGCAGTGAAGTTATCTTTTGACTAAGCATGGGAATATTACTTTTGGGGGGGCCATACTGGCTTGAGGATTCTGGGAGCTTTAGTCAAAAAAGTAGAGTTTCCAAGCTCTGTTTTGGAAGTCTTTGTCTGAGGTGAGATGGATGCTGAGTACAGCTGGGGTGTAAATGTAAGATTCTGGAGTTGGTTTCCATAGTTCAACAGTGGAATACATTTCCTTGGTGAGTGGTAGTGTCTCCTTCCTTGGAGGTTTTTTAAGAGAGGCTGGATGATCGCTCATTTGTGCTCTGTGTTGCATGGCAGGAAGTTGGACTGGATGGCTCTTGTGGTCTCTTCCAACTCTTTGATTCTATGAAATTTTGTAGTGAGATGTGATTTTTGTTTTTTACAGTTCACTTGTGCAATTTCTTTGCATATACTTTATAACTGGCTGCATGCACATTGCAGAAATAATCCAGTTTCACACCACTTTGACTGCCATGGCTCAATGCTATGGAATTCTGGAAAGTGTAGTTTTGTGAGACATTTAGCCTTCTCTGTCAGAGAGTTCTGGTGCCACAACAAACTACAGTTCCCAGAATTCCAAAGCACTGAACCATGGCAGTTAAAGTGGTGTCAAACTAGATTATTTCTGCAGTGTGGACGCAGCTTTAGAGTAATATTTCACAGTGTTTGGAAGCCTACACAGAGTGAGAGAAGACCTTTAGAACTGGGAATATGGCAGGACTAATGAAGGAGAGAGGAAAATGTTTAAATCACATAGAACATTTTGCTCACTGCTGATCAATATTTTTTTGTGTTATGTGTCAAAATTAAAACATGTTATTTAGGCTTCAACATAAACATGTTAAGAACATTAATTTATGAATGTGTGGACTGGGGTGGCCATGAACACATCATTAAAGAAGATTACCATTCAAAATGGGGATATAAATGTGAAGTTATCATTTTTAGAAATTTTAGAAATAGTTGCTAGATTTCAGAGAAGGTGAGCCCATTAATTTCTCAACCAGATCTCTCCACATTACAACCTATTAGCATTTACCTCTGAGTTTACAAACCATTTCTTTAATTAATTTGACCATCATTTAATTTTCTAAGTCACAGATTTCAAACCAGCTCTTCAGCTGAACAAAAACCAGTTAAGATCCCCAGATCTTGGTTCTTCAAGGTGGTTAAACGTTGGTACTGCAGCCACGGCGTTGTGAGTTCGATCCCCGAGGGCCCCAGGTCGATTCAGGCTTCCATGTTTTTCTAGGTCAGTAAAATGAGTCCCCAGCTTGTTGGGGGCAATTGGCTAACACACTGTAAACTGCTTAGAGAGTGCTTAGTTCACTATGAAGTGGTACAGAAATGTAAAGTTCTATTGCTATGAGTGAGTGCATGTGGATACATCTTGGGGAAAGATAGTAGAAGTCTTCTAAGATACTGGCAATGGTGGCAGCAACATGTGCTCTTAGCCCTTTCAGGAGTTATTTGGGTCAGTGCCAGAAAATGCAACTTCAAATGCCAATAGCTTTTCTCACCCCAGTCTTACATTGTTGATCCATGTTCCCAGTTTCTCTCATAATTCCCTGTTTCTCATGTTCTGGATATTTAAATGGACCATTGAACTTGAAAGGAGTGATTGGATTGAGGAAAAGAAATGTAGTCTTCTCAGCATGTCGTAAAATATAATTACTGTTTTTGGAGTATTTCTAAATACATTGCCTACATACAAGTATTTTCTATTAGGGAGCAAACATGAGGGTAGCTAATGTATCTTTGTTATATATCTTTGTATAATGATACCAACCATAGTACAGTTATTAAAATATTACTGTAATTATGTGGCTAGTTTTTTTTTAAATAGAAAAGTTGCAACATGATTTATTACTGACTAAATATTTCATTTCCCCTGCCACATTTAATATTTATGTTAAGTTTTGAGTATCCAATTGCTTCTGAATTTCTAATTTAAATCATGCTTTTTGATAGTGACCACTAGAATGGATACACAGTGATTTTTTTTTTTTTTTTTTTTTTGCAAAGGAGTACTTTTACAAGTTCTTTAAATTTTAATGTAGGGGCATTTTACACTGTAGCACTATGCATTTTTACAAATAAGTATCTATTCGGATTTATTAGCTAGAAAGTGTGCTTAAGGACCATGACGAAGCACATATGTTCCACCAAAACTGGCAAATGCTTAATCAAAGATGGCACATAGATTTGCACGAAATTTGGATTTGCATAAATTAAGGCTACCCTACGTCCTCCCTTTCCATGCCATGTCCTCTTTTTCAGAGAGCTAAAATGTCTGTCTGGGCAGATTTTTAAAATGTCCAGGTTTTCTTACAAGGTTGAAACTGGAGGTAGTGGGTGATCAGGTAGTAGAGCTTTGAACAGGAGATAGAGACAAGCCAAGTTAAAGCAGGGTGAGAGAAGCCTCCAAAGCAGCCATCCTCATCCCTTTAGGGTTCACTGACTGACTCACTGGCTTCCAGCCAGGGCTGCCTTTGTCCTCTCTCTGGAGGGGAAGCCCTGTCAGGGAAGAAGATGGTGGAGAGGGAAAAGATGCCATCCCTGTGATCGTTTCAGGCTGTAAAAAAGAGCAGTCTTGTTTGTTGAACTAGCTCATATTTCCCAGTATATTTTGAATCTCTTATATGCTCACCTCCCTGATAAGGAGATTAAACTGCTTCACTTTAAATTATCTGCTTTGTCTGCTGCTGCTGCAGTGGCTAAATAATGGATGATGGGTGCTTGAGTGTTCCCCGGTAGCTTTGGATCTCTCTGTTTAATATTCCATCTCAGTTTAACCAAAGAAGAATAATGTAAAATGCTTATACTGTATCCTCTAGGAGTCATTTTCACAGAGGTGAATTCTTGTGATGCCTGTTTTATAAGCCCAGTTTATACTGCATATAAATATAAAGGGAAGAGAACCAAGAATGGCAGGGCGGGTTTTTAATTTTTTTTAAAAAAAATCACCGTTATTATATACTTTTGCTCAGCATAGCAATGAAATCTCAGCTCTTCCCCTGCTCTATTATTTGCTAACAAACCCAGAGGAGACAGGTACCCCAGTTTGGACCACTGCAACCACAGCAAAAGGTGTTAGGGGCCAGAAAGTGGCATATGGAAAGCAAGGGCAGGAGCCGCAGTGCACAGAAATGAATGTGTAGCAATGTGCACAGATGACATTGATAAATGGCTCCCCTAAGCCAGCAGCTGCAGCAAATTGTCAGATGGAGAAGAGTTCCCGGCATACCCTATTCCTCTGTGTGAATGAAATCTCTGTTCAGCCATTATTTACCCATCTACCTGTGAAGTGTGTGTGTGTGTGCGCACGTGTGTGTAAGATTTGTTGCCCTATTGCAGCTCTGATCTGATTTTCCTTTAATATACTATATGTGCATGTTTATTTCTTTTTCTTTGCACTGATGGATAGTGGCCAGTCTGTTTCTGATTAAACACTCAGCTCTTTGGGTTTTTTGGGGGGAAGGCTAAGTGGTTTTTGGTTAAAGTACTGGCTGCCTGAGGTCTGCAGTTGTTTCCACTAAATGAAATGGATTTAATGGTCTTGACTTTGTTCTTTGTTTGGGAGAAATGGATGCAGTTAAACAAGATAAGTAAGATATTTTGAAAGCTTTTCTTTCTCAGCAGAGTGAAAACGGAGAATGGAAGTTTCTCTTTAAAAAACCCATTCATCCTCTGTGGATCCAAGATTCTTCTGAAATGTGTAAAAAACACTTCTGAAAAGATGCAATTTATTTCATAGCATTTACCATGGCTATGAGAAATCAGCTGACAAATGTCTCTATTGCCACAAAAATAGTGCTCGGGAAGTAACCTCACAACAGGAAAAGTTGCAATTCCCAGGATTCCTAACCAGCAGCTGTAGGAGTCTGGTTAGTTATGTGTTTGTGGGAGCTGTAGTCTAAAGTAGTTGTGACTTTTCTGAGCTCTGTTCTTCCTCAGTGAAATGTCTTAAAGATGCTCAGATTCAACATTTAGAGATACTTCACAATTCTGAAAGAAATTATCGACATGGATAGTACCTTTTTTAATGTACTTGCCATAAAAATAATTGATCAGGGAGTCAGCATCATTGATAATGACAGAGTTCAAAGAGGAGGTGACCCTGTAGAGTTAAGCTGAAAAAACTAATGAGAAGTAGACTAAAGAAAAAGAAGGTAATAAGCAAACAAATAGATTCAATTTTGGCGGTGGTTATGGAAAGGGCGGAAATGAGTGGAATGAAAACTTAATAGAAAGAAGAAGCCATTTGCTAGATGCTTTGTGCTATAATCTTCTGTTCTGAGTCAGTACGATCCGAGATGCACTTTAATGTTTCCTGTTTTACTGAATGATGCAGCACTGATTATGTTTTCTTGGCTCATGCTCTGCTTGTCACTGGTTATTTTGCATTCAGCTTGTATCTTCTCTGAGATCAAAAGGGTAATGCTATGCTTGACATCATATAAATGCTAATAATCTGTATCAGGAAGAACAGTGAGAAGAGCTTTGTCCTTCTGAGTTACTGTTCCAACCTAGTGAAATAGTTTCTTCACATATTGCCCACGAACTGATTGGCAACCCCCCTCCCCCAGCATGCAAACGCATATGGGAAGGGAGAAGAGGTTACTCTGGAAGATGGTTATGTATTGTTCACAGATATATCAAACTTACTGTCTTTGGCAACTGGTGATTAATTTATTTTGTTTAGCTGACCTATTCTTCTTTCAACCCCTTATGACTAGTATTATGTCTATTTTTTTTAATAAACAGATTAAAAGATTTGACATGAAAATGTTGCTGATGTAATGTGCTGAGAACTTCCTTCCTATTAGACATTTCTATGATTATATTGCCTTGGGCCAAATACTGGGGACAGGGAGTGTTTGGACTTCAAAGTGAAGGGAGGCAGTTTAAGTCTACCTTTAAAATACGTTAGAAAATCACTGCCAGGCATGGCAAGTCTGCCTGTATCCAGCTGCAGGGCACAAAGAGCATCATCAGCAAACCCTGAGAATGTAATCAGATATGGAGGACATCTGTATATTGGCTAAAGTCATGAGGAAGTCCACTCTTTTCTTTATCGTATTATAAGGTGTCCTCTCAAGAAACCTGAGGCATGTTAAAGCAGTCAAAACATGAGAGGCCCTAATTTTCATCAGCTCTCTCTTACTTTCTTTATATACAGCTTCTTTTCCAGCTTCATTCCCGCAAATACGTGTGCTAAAACTTTAAACTTCTTTTCTTTTGGTCTCCAGCTAATAGCTCACCTGGATATGATTGCCCCTGGCTCTCTGAATGTAGCAATTAAGTCTAACCCTGAAGACAGCAGCCTGCTGTGTCGCCTGGCAGTCTCTGCATTTATAAGAATTGATAAAAAAGAACAGCTCAGAATTGTTGCATGCTTCTATCATGAAGGACAAATTTCTGAAGAAATGTTCATTTGATGGTTCTTGAGGTGAGCAGACAGTTCCAAAATGTAGCCACTGTATTTCTAGATCACCTTTGAGTAGCAACAGGACAATGTTTGACTTAGAATGGATGCTTTGCGGAACTAGTTGTGCAGTCCCACTGGTGGTTGTCTTTTTTTTTAAAGGGATAAATGTCAACAGTTGCTATCTTTTTAATATTTTGTATTTAAAATTGAATAGTATGTGCTTTATCTGGGTAATTTGAAGGACATCCAGAGCATTTAGATAACCAGATGTTTCAATAAACAAAAGTACTCTCTTCAGAGGCTACAGTCCAGTACATGCACACATCCTGCTGATCCAATCATTGTACAGTTAATTAACATGAGGCATGCACTGAATTCAGATAATCAGAGTTCTCAGATAACTGAAATAGGTCTTTAGAATGATGCATAGGCTACAATTAGTGGCGTGTGGGCCCTTGTATTACATTGAGCCATTCATTTAAGCAGAAACGTGAAGCATGCATGATTATGTAGAGTCTATGCTGTAGACTGACATTGTTGTTAGAGTTGTTAGAGCATGGTAGTCCACAGTTTTGAGAATCTTAGTAAGATTGTCTACTTGCTATGCTGGCCAGCCACAATATTATCTATAAATATAATACATCCCATTTAAAACTTTTTTTTTATTTTTATTCAGCACAGTTTAACAGTTCATGAGCCAAGAGGGTAAGAGGTCTGTTTGAGGCATTTTGTCCCATTTGAAACTATAGCTGTAATCTGTGTTGGTGCCATATAGCTTTTTTAGTTGTTGGGCAATGGACATACTCGATTCATGGTTGCTTTGGTGGAGTTCCTCACGTGTAACCATTTCACATAGGCCTAAATTCCTTTGTCAGGCCTAACTAGAGTAGATGCACTGAAACAATTGGATGTCTGGAGGGTCAGAAAAGTTATGGATCAGTGTTGGAAAAGTTGGAAATAATCAGCGCCATCCTATGTCTTTGAAGAAGGGTATACCTTGTTCAAAAGGAATAGGTCAAGAGGAAGGGAAGAGTAGTGATATATGTAAATACAGTGGTCCCCCGGGATCCGAATCCCCTGGGGAATGAAATCCCCGGGACCCGAAACCGCCGGATCCGAAGAAGAAAAACCGTGCGGCCCCTTTAAATTTGCCGCGCAGTCCGTCAAAGAATGCGGTCCCCCGGGAAACGAAGATTTCCGGGTTACGAAAGGTAATCCGGAACGGATTACTTTCGTAACCCGGGGGACCACTGTAATATATTGCCGTTGTTGTGTGCCTTTGTGTGATCTTAATGCATGGGATTTTCTTGGTAAGTTTCTTCATAGGGGGCTTGTCATTGCCATCCTCTGAAGCTATGACTTGCCCAAGTTGGTTTATATGGCCAAGCTGAGATTCAAACCCTGTTCTCCAGAGTCATAGTCCTCTACTCAAATCACTACACCACACTGGCTCAGAACATATACCGGTATGTCCATTAAAATGGATGATTCTTTGAATGGAATCACTGTTGAAAGGGCTGGGTCAGTCAAGGCAGTGTGAGGTAGAAACAGGAGTGATATTGTTGTAGCACTATAGTGTAGCTGTTCAACTAGTCAGAAGTCATGGATGGTGATTTGCTGGATGACAAAACTCCACAGAGGTCAATAATAACTGTAACTAGAGATTTCCTAAAACCCTGACAATCTGTTGGAAATTTGAAATCTGCTAAAATAGGATATTCAATAAGTTTTTGACTTGTAATGTTGACAATTTCATTTCTCAGAAGGTAGAAGCAAGAACAAAGTGATTTTCTCTTCTGGACTTGATCCTAATCAAAAGTGGGGAAATAGTAGATTAATTTTAAATGGTAGGATCTTTAGGAGTAAGAGACCATTTGGGTTTTAGGTAATTTAGACTTTTAAAAATTCAGAAAAATTGGTGGGATCCTCTTGTCAAAAATCATGAAGGAATTCAGATGTGGGTTGAATGCCTCAAGATACAGGAATCTGGTGCCTAGTTATACATCAAATCTCATGAATCACATGCCAGACCCTATATTTTTGTCCTGCCCTGCTTCTACTTTTGATACTTGTTAATAGAAACTTAAACATAGGAAACTAATAACTTTTTTAATCACAGCTGCAAAACTAGAGGTGGCTAAATGTTGGAAGCACGGAAATTTGTCTATTGAACATTGGTGGGAAAGGGTATGGAACATGTGGTTAATGGGAAAATGTTATATCACTGTGAAACTTTGTAATGGTCATTCAAAATATGCCATATTTTACAAGGATTGGATGCTTTTTATTGACTGTGTAAATGATCCTTCACATCACTTTCAATCTCCAGACTTTCGCAGCAACTTCAGGAAAGACACTCTACAACTCAATGCAAGGGCTGGACGAACTCCAGCAGACCAATGACCAATGATCACTGAACAGCATCACATCCTGTGGTTATTGTTTTATTTGTTTTTGTTTCCTCATTTTTACTTTTACTGGTTCCTTAATTGCACTGTAATATTTGACTGTTCTATAAAAATTTGAAAATCAATAAAATATTGGAGGAACAGTAGCAAATTATTCTCAGGAGGGACATTTAAAGAAACATTTAAGGAAACATGGAACTGTCTGATGAATGAGACTCAAAAGGGACATGGCTAGGAGAAGGAATAAAGATCTTACAAATAAGAAGTTCAGCAGAGTTGCCCAAGCCTTTAAGGATAGTGGCTGGAAAGCAAAGGCCAAGAGTGAATTGAAACTTGCAAGGGAAGACCCACTGCTTAGTGAAGAGAGTGAATTATTAGCAAGTGATTAAGGATATATGGACTTAATCAACATTTTTTTTCTCCATTTTTCCACACAAAAGGAATTGTGTTCAACTTAAGGCAAGAGCAGTAAATAATATAAAAAAGGCAATGTTGGCACCTCCCTATTTGCAGTGAATATAAGTCTTAAAAACAAGACAAATTATATTCCCAGGTACTGCAATACCGTGCAGACATTATTTTAGACCGATTTATATAATCCTGAAGGATTCATAGAAAACAGGTAAATTTCTGAAACATTGAAGATGGACAAATATTCCCATCTTCAACAAGGGGTAAGAGGTGACTCCAGGAAACCAGTCAGCCACATGTCAGTCCTAGGCAAAATTCTAACATTTATTATTAAGTGATCAGTCTGAGAGTATGTTGAGCAGTCAGTTTGGGTTTGTTGACAATAAGTCATGCCAGGCCAACCACATTTCCTTTTTTGAAATTCATAGATCATGAGAAAATGGGAGCAAAGTTTTTGATGCTGACAATATGGCAAAATATGATTTGGACAGTATTGCAATTGGGTGATTCACAGGTGGTTGAGCAACTGTACCTGACATATTGCAAATCTGTGGTTGAACATCCTTGTGGAGAGGTTCCTGGAGGACTGTCACAGGTCTTTTTCCTAGGCCCTCCGTCATTTAAAATTTTTAAAATAAATAGCCTGTATCAGAATGGAGAGGGGTAGCTTATCAAATCACATTCACAAATTTAGGAGGGATGGCCAACAACATAGAAAATAAGGTCAAAATTGTAAAACATTTACATTGACTGGAACAAAGGATAAAACTAACAAGAATTTCAAGAGAGGTACATGTCTATAAATTATAAATACAAGGATGGGGAGCCTGGCTTGGTAATGATACATTTGAAAAGCACATAAGTACCTTGGTGAATAAGTTAAATATGAGTCAGCTGTGTCATGCAGTAGCTAAATAAGGGAACACATTAAGAGAAACATAGACAGCCCCTTCAGGGGCGGCCTGCACCCGCCCCTTTTTGTGGAGGATTGGGGCCAGGGCAATTGCAGCAGCAGTGCAGAGGCCCCAATTTGCCGCTTTTCCAGGTCACAGAGAAGCAGCAAAACACTGCGTCTCTGTGGCCTGGAAACGGGGGTCCATGGGGCTTCATGCCCCCGGACACCCCAACAGGCACAGCCATGGGAGAAAAGGGCCACTTGGCCCCTTTCTCCCATGGCTTCGTTCCCACAGCCGACTGGTTGCTGCGTGGGAAAAAAGCTTGTGGTGCCACAACAAAAAGGAGCTGCCTAGAGCAGCTCTTTGTTGTGGTGCCGCAACCAGGAAGTGGTGCCGTCATGACGCCACTTCCTGTGTGCCATGTTTGAACCCTCAACCTCTGCCATGATGCTGGTGCGGTCCCACGCTAGGATTTGGGAGAGTGTAACTGCTATGTGCTCCGGAACCCTAGAATTGCGGCTACTATGCCGCTTCTTGCCAGTCTGTACTGGCCCATAGTGTTTAAATCATGGGAAGTAATAACTGCATGTTCATAGAATCACAGAGTTGGAAGAGACCACAAAGGCCACCCAGTCCTTCCATGCAAGAACTAACTCACAGTCCTGCCATGTGGGAACCATGAAGTCCTCCCAGTCTTGCCATGGAGGACCTCACAATCAAAGCATCCCTGACAGATGGCCATCCAGCTTCTGTTTAATGACCTCAAAAGAGGGAGACTCCACCACACTCTGAGGGAGTGCATTACACTGTCAAACAGCTTTTACTGTCAGCATTTTCTTTCTAATGTTGAGATGGAATCTCTTTTCCTGTAGTTTGCATCCATTGTTCCAGGTCCTATTTGCTGGAGCAGTAGAAAACAAGCTTACTCCATTTTCAATATGAGACCCCTTCAAATACTTAGAAAGGGCTATCATATTACCTCTTAACCATCTCTTCTCGAGGCTGAATATACCCAGCTCCCTAAATCTTTCTTCATAGGGCATGATTTCCAAACTCCTTACCATTTGAGTCACCCTCCTCTGGGCACCCTCCAGCTTGTCAACATCCTTTTTGAATAGTGGTGCCCAAAACTGGATACAGTATTCCAGGCGAGGCCTGACCAAAGCAGAACAGAGTGCCACTATTACTTTCCTTGATCTAGGCATTATACTTCTGTTGATGCAGCCTAGAATTGCACTGGCCTTTTTAGGTTATTCTGCATTAGTCAATTTGCATATGGAGTAATGTGTCCAGTTCTAAAAAGGTCATGCAGAAGATACAGCACGCACATCTTAAAGAGGAGTAGCCAAAATAAGGAGTCTTATAGCCAAGTGCTCTGCAAAATGGATGAAAGAACTGGGTATGTTTAGTGAAGGAAAAAAGATAAAGGGGAGGCATGAAATTCTAGTTTCTCCTTGATTATGGTTTTTTAAGCAGAACCTATCAGGAAGTCTGTCTCAGTGAATGTCCTGTTTCAGCAGGCAATTTTGCTGGATGACTTTTGGTGTCTTTTCTGACTCTTATGATTCTGTGGAAGTCAGATGTAAAACAAGAAAATCTGTACCTAGGCTGAACAAAGACAACTCTTTCTGCAAAACAGCATGCACACCAGGAACTTCCCTTCCTCTCCACAACTGCTATGGTTTAAAGCTGTACAGCACTGGATGGTGGTCTGATGCCTGTTGACACTCAGAGATCTGCCTTCTACCCTGTTTCCCCAAAAATAAGACATCTGCTGAAAATAAGACCTAGTAGAGAAATAAATTATTATTATTATTATTATTATTAGAGGTTTTGCTGAATTGCTAAATATAAGGCCTCCCCCGAAAGTAAGACCTAGCAAAGTTTTTGTATATAAATATATATACAATAATAAATGTTCAAATTTTTGGTTCAACAATAAATGTGATTCTACTTCATGGAAAAATAAGACATCCCCTGAAAGTAAGACCTAGCACATCTTTGGGAGCAAAAATTAATATAAGACATTGTCTTATTTTCAGGGAAACATGGTAATTGCCTCTGTATCACTCGAGTGTCAATAAAGAACAAAGGCCATAATCAAGCCAAGGCCTAATTAAAGGCCATGATGCCAGAAAGTAAGGGGGAACTGAGCTGCTTTAAATTATATGCATTCCACTGAGCCAGCTAGTGTTCTTCATATATATCACATTTTTCATTCCATATCATCTTAACTATGATCCAACAGTCCCTGTGGTTTACGTCTTGTTACTAAGAGCCACACTAGCTGTGATGGTGGCAGTTCTCCGTGCTTATGCATGAATTTCCTCCAATTATGTAGAAAGAAGGTTAGGAGAGAGTCTGGTTTTAAAAGTGAAAAGGCCTGCAGGGTGAGAAGTTCAGACCCCTCTCTTGACAGTGTCTAACCTCCCCACAGATTTTTCCACAAACATTTTCCTTCTGAGCTGAGCTCTCACGTTGGAAATATACTTGGCTACAAAAAGAAAACCTGCTCAGATAAATAGAGCTGCCTTTATGTAGTTGGTTGACTGTTATATGAGCTCTCCTGTTCAGAATGATGGTATTGGAAGAGAGTGAGACATTTGCTACCCCTCCCTTTCCCCCATTTTCCATATTTTTCTTTTGAGTGTCTCCACTTTGTTTCACAAGTGTAAGGACAGATGGTTGGTTAAGGTATGCTCCCTTTACAAAGATGCTGGATCGTATTTATACGAACGTTTATTTAACTAAGTGTTTTGCTTTTCCAAATCTCTATTATCTTGAGACTTGGGGTCCATTCACAATGCACAGTTGTGCCTGTTGACTTATGGCAACCTCATGAATTTTATAGGGTTTTTTTAGGGCAAAGAGTATTCAGAGGTGGTTTTGCCAGTTCCTTTTTCTAAAATATATCCCATAGCACTTGGTATTCCTTAGCAGTCTCTCATCCAAGTAAAAGCTGACTCTTTCTCATCCAAAATGTTTGGGACCAGAAGTGTTTTGAGTTTTAAAGTTTTTTGCATTTGGGAATATCTGCATTTGCATGTACATACATAATAAGATATCTTGGAGATGGTACCCAAGACTAAACACAAAATTCATTTATGTTTCATATGCACCTTATAAACATAGCCTGTAGGAAATTTTATACAGTATTTTTAATAGTTGTGTGCATGCAACAAAGTCTGTGTACACTGAACCATCAGAAAGCAAAGGTGTCACTGTTTCAGTCACCTGTGAAAAACGTTTTGGTTTTTGGAGTGTTTCAGATTTCAGAATTCTGGATAAGGGAGATTCACCTTGCTTAGATTCCATGATCAGATGTGATCTGGTTACTTTAGGGTATTTAGGCCATCTTATACTGTTACTATTCCACTTTAAGTGCCATGCTTCCATTTTATAGCATCCTGGGATTTGTAGTTTGGTGAGGCACTAAAGTTATCCGAGAAGTCAAAATCCTCTCTATATAGTTGTTCTTTAGAGAAAAAAAAAAAAAGATAGAACAGGACAGCTTGTATGGTTGAACAGAACATGAGTAATAAATCATGTGAGAATCAGCATGGTGTAGTGGCTTGGGCACTGGATTACAGTTTTGGAGATCAGGGTTCAGTTCCCTGTTTGACCATGGAAACCCATTGGGTGATACACTCTCAGCACCAGAAAAACCCACAATAGATTCACCTTGGGGTTGCCATAAGTTGTAAATGACTTAAAGGAACAACAACAACAACAACAACGTAAGACATTTAGTAGAAGCAGAACTACAGAAGAACCTAGAAAACAATCAATGCACATTATATTATCTAGGATTAGAGTGGGAATCAGGAACTCTCTAGATGTTGTTGGATTGCAAGTTGTTTTTAGTATGAAACAGCAGCCTTAGCCAGCCTAACTAGCAGTGATTTCCAACCCTGCATTAGAGCATATATCTAGCTTTACACCATGGGCTCCATAACAAGTGGAGAGCCATAATACAAATGGAGAGCTGTAATATGAGCTGTTACAATTATGTTACTCTACTGCAGTAACATGTAACAGTGGGTGCAAGATGCATTGGTAGGCATAGTACTTTTGAGACAGGGCTCTTCAACACCTCCTTTATACACTGAAACCGTTGAAATGTGGCCTAGGTTTGCAGTGTTGCAAATGTCTGTTTCAAAATAACAGAAACATTTTCTCTTTTGAATGCACAAATTATGTGAGATTTTCCCATGCTGTAGCATTTCACAGTGCAATGGTATGATTTATTTTGAACAGACTTCTGTAGTACAATTCAAACCTGTTTATAATCTATCAACACTTTTGAACTCCCAGCATGCATCAACATGGATGATCAAAGGAAAGACAGAAGAGAGGGGGATGGATCAACAGTCCAGTGATCCTCAAGATATTGCATTTGGCAGGAATCAGGCAGTTCTTCCACTCACACCCTGTTCCTGGCCCATCAGTTTGTGAGAACAAACATGTTCTTGTCCCTTTATTAGATTATATGTGCTCCTCACTAATTCAGTGTATTGATTGGTTCTTTGAAAACTGAAAACTCATGAGATAATGAGTATGTGCAGTCTGGCGGGATGGACAAGTGCTGTGTGGGAATGTTAATGCTTTTGTTTAAGACAGCATAGAAGTAGCAAATATGTGTACATGCAATAAGGGCATACATTTATGTCAGCACTGAATAATCTGTGGAACAAACTAATTTGTTATCTCTCAGTGACAAAAGCATTGTCATGCGCTGTGGTTTGCCAAAGCAGAAATCTTTGTTTTATAGTATTTTAGCTTTTGCATATTAGTTAAATCAACTATTTGTAAGTAGTGATTATTCGTAACCACCTGAGAAACAGATTATCATAGAATCATAGAGTTGGAAGACACTACAAGGGCCATCCAGTCCAACCCCTTGCCATGCAGGAAATCCCATTCAAAGCATCCTCGACAGATGACCATCCAGCCTCTGCTTAAAAACCTCCCAGGAAGGAGACTCCACCACCCTCCGAGGGAGTGTGTTCCACTGTCGAACAGCCCTTACTGTCAGGAAGTTCCTCCTAATGTTGAGGTGGAATCTCTTTTCCTGCAGTTTGCATCCATTGTTCCGCATTCTAGTATCTGCAGCAGCAGAAAACAAGCTTGCTCCCTCCTCAATATGACATCCCTTCAAATATTTAAACAGGGCTATCATATCACCTCTTAACCTTCTCTTCTCCAGGCTAAACATCCCCAGCTCCCTAAGTCGCTCCTCATAGGGCATTTCTTCTAGGCCCTTCACCATCTTAGTTGCCCTCCTTTGGACACGCTCCAGTTTCTCCACATCCTTTTTGAATTGTGGTGCGCAGAACTGGACACAGTATTCCAGGTGGGGCCTGACCAAAGCAGAATAGAGTGGCACTATTATTTCCCTTAATCTAGACACTATACTTTTATTGATGCAGCCTAAAATAGCATTGGCCTTTTTAGCTACTGCATCACACTGTTGACTCATGTTCAACTTATGGTCTACTTGGACTCCCAGATCCCTTTCACACATAGTTTCATTTAGCCAGATGCCCCCCATCCTGTATCTGTGCATTTCATTTTTCTGCCTTAAGTGCAGTACCTTACATTTCTCCGCATTGAATTTCATGTTGTTGGCCCAGCTTTCTAGTCTATTCAGGTCATTTTGAATTTTGATCCAGTCTTCTGGAGTATTAGCTACTCCTCCTAATTTAGTGTTATCTGCAAATTTGATAAGTATGCCCCCAATTCTGTCATCCAAGTCATTAATAAAGATGTTGAATAGGACTGGGCCCAAGACAGAGCCCTGTGGGACCCCACTGGTCACTTCTTTCCAAGTTGAAAAGGAGCTATTGTTGAGCACCCTTTGGTTTGGCCGGACAACCAATTACAAATCCATGTAACAGTTGCCTTGTCTAGTCCACATTTTACAAGCTTGTTTGAAAGAATGTCATGGGGGACCTTGTCAAAGGCCTTACTGAAATCAAGATATACTATATCCACAGCATTCCCTTCATCTACCAAGCTGGTTATTTTATCAAAAAAAAGAGATTAGGTTTGTCTGGCATGACTTGTCTGGCATGATGGATTTATCCCCAAACTAAACATCTTAAATACTCTGGGGCTTTCCAGACCACCCAAAAGGGGCAGTCCGTACTCGCCCCAAGAAGCAGCAGGATGACACCAAGGCTGTCACACGGGCAGCCCCAGAGGCCTCATCCCACTGCTTTCAGAGGCTGCGGGGAAGCAGCAAACTGCCGCTTCCCCGCGGCCTCAAAGCAGGACCCCTTTCTTCTCTGGGTCCTTGCTGCGGCTGTTTCAAGGCTGCGGCAAAGACCTGTGCCAAAAAGGAGCTTGGTTTTGGAGCTCCTTTTTTGCGCTGCGGAAGGGGCACGGTTGGCGCCCTCCTGCGGCGCAAAGTTGTCATGGTGTGCGCAGCATGTCTAAACACTGCGCGTGCCATGACAACATCATGGCGTGCCGGTATGGATGCCGCGATTTAATAATGTCGGCACCCATACACGCTAGGGTTAGGGAGGGTGTAGAAGCTATTCGTGCCTTTTTTAGCTCTAAAGGTGCTTTTAAATGCTCATCTAGATTGGGCCTCTGGGATGTAGTTGCTGTGGCATTGTGTGTGAGCATGTGTATTCAAGTCACCTTTGACTTATGGCAACCCCATGAATTTTAGAGGGGTTTCTTAGGAAAGGAATATATAAAGGTGTTTGCCTGCTTCTTCCTCTGAAATATAGCCTACACCAAGATAGTATTTATTGGTGGTCTCTCATCCAAGTATCAATTGGCCTGACTCTGCTTAGCTTCCAAGAACAGATAAGATTTGTTACCTTTCAGGTATTTAGTCTGTTGTGACAGACTGAGTGGATTTTCTGAGAATTAGCTCTGCCTGGGAAAGGAAGAGCTGAAGAGTGGAGGCAAGATGTTGCTTTCCAGGCATTTCCACAACATCTTTATGCTTCAAGCATTCCTCCCTCCCTTTTATCCATGGGATCTGCTGTGGGGAGAGAGGAACAAATGAGGGCACTGCTCCCCCAAGCCAGAATTCTTTTCCTTCCCCCAGTCGCCAAATTTCTAGCATTGCAGAGAGTGACACAATAAAAATCTTTTCTACCTAGAGACATGGAAAATCCGTGGGCGGAAATCACCAACATTTCCGCCCTGTCATGGACGGATCATTTCTTGGTTGAGGCAAGTATCAAGGCATCTACCCAGATCCCCTCCGGGGGTGGCGGACCTATTCGAATGGTCCACCCTCGAAGGCTGATGGAACCTGATAGGTTCCAAGAAGCCCTAGAGGGGTTTATGGTTGGAAGTGACAGCGACACTGTTGATGCCCTAGTTAACACCTGGGATACTGATCTCTCCAGGGCTATACACAGTATCGCTCCCAAGCGGCCTCTCAGGCCTGCTTCCAAAAGGAAGCCCTGGTATACAGAAGATCTCCGGGCAAGGAAGCGGGTCCTGCGATGGCTAGAGTATGCCTGGCGGAAACACCAGCGTTTATCCGACAAGGCTCGCCTAGACCTTCATTTGGAGGACTATGGAGAGGCGATACAAGCAGCTAAGAACTCGTTCTTTTCTGCTCGTATCGCGTCCGCGGAGTCGCGTCCAGCAGAGTTGTTCAGGGTAGTGAGGGAGCTAACTCAGCTCCCCCCTGCCCCGAACCAGATCCTTGAACCAACCAAGGCCTGCTGTGACCAATTTAACAACTTCTTCGCAGATAAAATCTCTCGGATAAACGAAGGTCTGGACGCCAGAATTGAAGCAGAACCCAGAATAGAGGTGTCTAGAGCTTCCGTGGACTCTGTTGTACTGGATCAGTTTGAGTCTGTCGGTACCGAGGATGTGGACAAGATCCTTAGAAGTGTTCAGAAGACAACCTGCTCTCTCGATCCCTGCCCCTCGTGGCTAGTGGCCCAGGGGGGACCGGCAGTAACCTTGCTGTTACGCCAAATTATTAACACATCTCTGAGGGAGGGACAATTTCCTGACCATCTCAAATTGGCCATAGTAAGACCATTATTGAAAAAGCCCTCCCTCGACCCCCTGGTTCATAATAATTATCGGCCAGTCTCGCTGCTGCCATTTCTGGGGAAGGTGATCGAGAGGGCGGTTGCACTCCAACTTCAATCGATCTTGGATGAAACGGATTTTCTAGATCCATTTCAAACCGGTTTTCGGGCGGGCTATGGGGTGGAGACGGCCATGGTCGCCCTGGTCGATGATCTCCGTCTGGGCATCGACAGGGGTAGCGTGTCCCTGCTGGTGCTCTTGGACATCTCAGCGGCTTTCGATACCATCGACCATGGTATCCTTCTGGAACGCCTGGCAGAGGTGGGAATCCGGGGCACTGCGCTCCAGTGGTTCCGGTCCTACCTCTCTGGGAGGTTCCAGATGGTGCAGCTGGGGGACGTGTGCTCCGATAAGAGGGCCCTCACTTCTGGGGTCCCTCAAGGAGCCATTCTGTCCCCCATGCTCTTTAACATTTACATGAAACCGCTGGGAGAGATCATCCGGAGGCATGGGGCACGGTGTTATCAGTACGCTGATGACACCCAAATAGTCTTCTCTATGTCTCCGACTGATGCAGTGACCAGGAATGGCATCGCTCCTCTCGTGGCCTGTCTGGAATCGGTAATGGACTGGATGAGGGAAAATAGACTCAGCCTGAATCCAGAGAAAACGGAAGTACTGGTGATAGGTTCTCCCGGTCCAGGGATGGAGGTGGTTCCACCCGTCCTGAACGGGGTCACGCTCCCCGTGAAGGACACAGTACGCAGTCTGGGGGTGCTCCTCGATTCGTCGCTCCATCTGACCTCTCAGGTGGATGCGACGGTCAGGAGCACCTGTTATCAGCTTCGGCTGATTCACCAGCTGCGTCCCTACCTGGACCGGAGGGACCTTGAAACCGTAGTACATGCTCTAGTAACCTCTCGGTTGGACTTCTGCAATGCACTCTACATGGGGCAGCCTTTGTATCATACTCGGAAGCTACAACTGGTACAAAATATGGCAGCGCGGGTGGTCACTGGTGCTCCCAGGGCCACCCATATAACACCAATTCTGAAGGATCTTCACTGGCTGCCGATTCGCTTCCGGGCTCAGTACAAAGTGCTGGTTATTACCTATAAAGCCCTATATGGCTTGGGTCCAGGGTACCTGAAGGACCGTCTCTCCCCATATAATCCGCCCCGCACACTTAGATCTTCCGGACAGCGGTTACTGAGAGTTCCGGAGACCAGACTAGTGACCACGACGAAGAGGGCATTTTCCATCTCTGCCCCCTGTCTCTGGAACTCTCTACCTATCGATCTCCGCTTGTCCCCCTCCCTTGCACAATACAAAAAGGATCTAAAGACCTACTTATTTAACCAGGCATATCGCTGAATGGACTTTTTATTTATTAGCCTGTTGTAATGCCGCCCACTGTTTTGCTGCCTATATGCACTAGCACTTGTGTTGAGATTTGTGATTTTACTGTTTTACTGTTTTATCGTATCTGGCTTGTTTTTAATGGTTTTTATGTCTTATTGTTTTTACATACTGTACACCGCCCTGATCTATGGAAGGGCGGTATAGAAATAAATCATATTATTATTATTATTATTAGAGTCCATATATTTGCATTCCCCTGGCTGTTTTGCCTGGCCTTTTCTTTACATGTTTACACTGTGTTTCTGAACGCTCCACTGAAGTTTTTTAGTAATTACAATGCTAGAACTTTGGAACTAAAAGAAAATTTCATTGGAGGACAGAATTCCTATTTGGGTGCTGGTGATGGTAATGTCCTAATTTTGGCCACCCTCCATAGTGACATTCCTGCTTTTTTCTAGATTATGTCTGCTTTTGTCACCTGCCCCTTCCTTTTTGTGGCTCCCATTAAAGCTTCTTTGAAAAAGACTTCCAAATCCTGCTTTTTATGTGAATAAAGAAGCATCCTGTCATATCTTCCCTAGTTTGGCCCTAACTTTAGTCAAGGCAGCTGCTGTTTCATGTATAACTTCACCTTAATGGATGTGTCTCTGATGTGCCCATTCCTTAAATACTGGCACCACTTTCCCCAGAGACTAGGAAAAAAGGGGCCAATCTCCTATTTTGTCTGTGTCACTACCCTAATCTGAAGTATACTTTCAATTGTATCTAACATTGTAGCCACAATGGGATCCTAGTCTCTTTCCTTTGGAAAAAGAAGTAAATTTTATGTCCTTTTACAAGAGGAGATAAGAAGGAAAGCCTGGAAATAGGGTGCTGTTCATGAAGAAGAAAATCTGATTCTGTCTTCAGCCAAAAATATTCAAAGACATTGGATGAAAATGACTGCATTTCTGGCTAGCAAGGAAATTTATTACTTTGTTCCTTTGGTCTCACTCTGCAGGCTTGACCTATGATTTCTATTGTACCCTTAAGTCCCTCACCACAAAATTTTGGAAAGCATCAGAATGTTACACAAACACACTGGAAAATCCAACTGCCACGAGCCCTTTCATGCAACAGAATGATAGTGCTATGATTTCCACTCTTAACTACCATGGTTCCATCTTATGAAATCTTGGGATTGGAAGGATGGCCTTGTATTGTATTGGATGACACTGTGTGTTCCTCTTGGGGTCTCACTCATTGCAGGTGTGTGTATGTGACATGCACTGGATTGAGGTATTGGACTACAATCCAAAGAACTGCAGAACAGATAACATCTACTATTTCACAGATCCTCAGTCTCACTCTAGCCTTGTGACTATTTGCTGCCAGCTACCCACTTTTACCTTTAAGGCAGTGGCTGTGGTGCTCCTGGTCATTTGTCTCTCTCCAGCCTTGTGTCTTATTTGTGTTGTGTATGAGACATGAGGCTGGGCACGAGTGCTGCAGCTACCACCTTGAAGATCAAAGCAGATGGTGAGTGGCAAAAAGTTTGGGCATCAGATTTTGGATTTCCTGATTAAGGATGCTCAACTTGTAATAGATCAGAATGGTAATAGATCAGATCTTGGTGCCTATAAGCCCTGTGACAAAGCTAAAGCTGTTCTCTGAATTGCTGTCTGAATTGTGATGTGAACAGGCATATTAAACCACAGAAACATGACTCACTATTCCATCTTTCTAGGCCTGGTACCCCCCAGAAGTCTTAGACTGCCACTCCTGTCATTCTCAGAAAGCTTATGGCCATGCTGACTGGGAATGATGGGAGTTACAGTCCAACACAAGTAGAGGGAACCAGGTTGAAGAAGCCTGCGATAATCTATGAAATTTCACCTTGTACAAGACTGAAAATTTTTCTCTGCCTGCCAGCTGCAACTATATTCTAGTTGAGTTGCAAACTTCATCTTCTATCCATATAGTAAAACAACACAGAATAAATATAAAGAAATAATTTTATTTCCAAATCAGTTGAATATTTTATACATTTTAAATGTTGTCTATTATTTATTGCTGTTTTGTTTTCCTCAAAATATAGTTTATATTTCTAAAGTGGCATTCTATATATTTTCAAATAAGCATATGCAATTTTTTTGTAAACATTTGTTTAATAAAGGAAAGATCTCTGGCTTACTTAATGAGGAATGGGGGAAGGAAATTTTCAACATATTTTTGGCAGTCTTATGGACTTCCTTCTTTTCTTCCTGCCTATCCTTCTTTTAACAGCTGATTTTATGACCACTGGTAAACTTTAGCCTTCAAGGGCTGTTTGCCACCTGGATAATTATAACTTTACAGCTGATTTAGGACATTTTCCCCCAAGGCAAAAAGAGATCACTTAAGTCAATGACCTATAATTTTAGGTCATAGATCTTTCACCTTGGCACATGTGCAGGATAGTCCTTCTGAAGGAAAGGGTGGGAGTGAAGGCATTTCTTTGAAAAATCAAAGCAATTTGCTGTGCAATTGTCCAAGGATGGCTTGAATGGTGACATTCCAGAACTGGAGTGGTAGAAGTAATGAGCAGTTTTCTGCACACTATTCCTTCCTCTGAAAATGCTTATATATTCTGATATATGCAGTCTGCAGGCTGCTTGTGGTCCTTGGGGCTATAAAGGGGACCCCTTGAAGCCACCAAAACCCTTAGATCACCTTCAAGATTTAAAAATTTGTGGGTTTTTTTTACACCAAACTCTCAAAATGATTCCAAGTCATTGCAAAAAATTATTCTATTGCCTTCCCAACCCCCCTTTCCCCCCAATATCCCCCAAAGCAAAAGAAAGGCTGAAATCAACTGAAATCGAAACTGGAAGTAACCTATCACTTCTGATAGTGTCAGACATGCCAGTGTGAGCTGCCAGGGGATGTGAGTATGACAATTAGCCTGTGCCACTTCTGAAGTTGCCCACTTTCATTGATTTATTCACATTTGTCTTCAATAGGAGTAGGAAGTGTCTGGCTTACCAGCAGGCCTCTCCAACTGACCCGATGATGGGGAATTTTGAAGCACCTTCTTTGCTTCCAATGTTAGAAAGCCTTCTGAATGAATCCTTCTGTTGATGAATGACTGCCAGCATTTCTTTATTCAAGATATTACATGGTGTATCTTGCCATTGTCTGCAGTGCATTTGGCAGGATCCCATGAGGGGTCCATCTCTGTTTAGAGGTCCAGCTCTGCCTAGGCTGTGGAGTGCTTTGGCCTCAGAGAACCACTTTGGCCTCTTCACAATGAATTTCGTCATTCAGAACTGAAGACCTCTTTGTTCAGCTAGCCCTCTGGCCTCCTGGGTGTTTGATCTCAGATTTGTTTTTCCTCATGACTGCCTGTTTGGTTTATTTTTTATGTTTGTTTTTTCCACAGACTGTGTGTGCATATGTATTTACTGATATAAACTTCCCCCAAATGTCACTAGAAAGTAGAAAGGTGCTGGTAGTGTATTTGTATGTTTACTTAAGGTAAAAAAACCATGCATATATAAGGGGGAAGAGATACATAAATGACTCCTCTTCCACAAATGGGATGTGTGGGTTAAGGATATTTAGACTACTGCTGCTGAAAATGGTGATCTATGGGCTTCTTGTCCATTGAGAGTTTCCAAGAAAGAAAGAAATAGGTATAGTCAGTGGGCACAAATTTGGTACTAGTTTTTGGCTCTTCAGGGGGAATAAATAAATAAATACAAAATAATAATACTTATTTATATCCCCCCTCTTTGTCAATGACAATCAAGGCAGCTTACAAGTTAAAATTAAGTCAAAAAATGCTTACTCCCCATATAAGAGTGTCTAAGAGTCACATAAGTGTAAGAGTGGTAGTCTATGAACTGGTATCAGTTCATATGCCAAAGACTTTTGGTCCACAGTGAGTTTCCTGGAAACTCTGGGAATATCACAATAAAAGGAAACAAAAAATATACCTTTACCTGACACATCAGATATCCATATATCCTGAAAATCATAAAAATGTCCCTGGAAACTTACTGGGGTCTGGTATACTGCCTGCCCTGGCAGAACCCTGGATTCAGAACTCTGGCATGAGCTCTCCCCTCCACCACCGTTAAGGGTACTGGATGTTTTTATCCAGGGTGGCCTATCAATCAATCAATCAGTCAATCAATCAATAAAAAGGTATGTGGAAGGCAGCCTTGGGAAAGGTGAATGCCTTAACAACTAGTCAGAAATAGGCTCTTTGTTTCCTGTTGCAGAATGTAATTGAACAAGGAGGAAAGGAGGGACAGGAATAGAAAGGTTTTTTTTCCAGCCTGTGTGTTTGAAGAAAACATAAAGATGATTGTTTATCCATGTGTAAGTGTAAAAGCTGAAAGAAAGTGTGCATGTTTGTGGGTATTTGTGTGTGAAAGGAGGAATGAGCCCATCTCTGTGAGGGGACTAGTGCACATATATGTGTGGAGAGAGACAAAGAAGGAGAGAAAGAGAATAGCAGAGTTTCATCTAAAGAGCCACAGTTCATTTATGTTAATTGTGCAATCATACACATATCTACTTAGAAGGAAACCCTGTTGTATTCAGTGGACGTGAAGTGGGTTCAAACTGCAGGAAAAGAGATCCTATCTAAACATTAGGAAGAACTTCCTGATTGTAAGAGCTGGTTAACATTTAAAAAGACTGCCTTGAAAGGTGAACCTCTTTGGCGGTCTTTAAAGAGAGTCTGGATGGCCATCTTTCAGGAGTGCTTTAGTTCTGTATTCTTGAATGATGGGCATGGACTATATGGTCCTTGCAGTCCCTTCCTGCTTCTGTGTTTCTGTGATTCTGATAGCCTTTCTTTTGGGAAGCATTTTGCATGTGGCCTGCCTTTAACAAGCAGTATTTTCTTGCCTCCCTGGTCCCTATGTTCTCAGACTTCACTTTATGTCCTCCATTTGCTGCCTTTTGCCCTTGTCATAGACAGCATCCCCAGGTACTGATTCAAACCTCCTCATATAGGGAATTCATACATAAAATCCCATCAGTTAAAAAGAGCATGTGGAATTGCAGTTTAGTCTGTACAACCGACATAAACACATTTACCCCTCATTGTTTATTTTCACATCTTGTCATCACAGATATAGAACATGTATCCATCCATGTCTTTGTTCAACTTATATCTTCTGTGTATACTTTTGCCATTTTAATCACCTAACACCAAGAATTCAGGTGTTACTATTTTCTCATCCAAACCTTCCCACATCTGATGTCTGCAAAAATCCAACAGGTAAGTGGGATCAAGATGTTTCTGGAATCTCCAGAGGAATACAGGTTAACTTCCATTAACTGAGTGAGCATTACTTTTTTAACAGAAAATTTGGTACTAGAGGCAAATAAAATAACATGCAATGAAAAGAGATATAAAAGAAGAGCAGTTCAACATGTTTCAGCAAACGTTTTATTCAAAACTAACAAGAAGGTGTAAAATGGTGTTTCATGGTTAGACACCTTGTTAACTGAGGCATGCCAGTATATCCTTGCAGGCAACAAAGGTGTAGTTGGTATCCAGCTGCTAAGTGTTTTTCATAGTCTTGAAAACGTGCTTGGAGGCTATAGCTTAAATTCTAGTTCAGGTCAGCACAGGCCCACAGTGATAAAAACTAATCGCATTCTAATGAACATTTAATGACTTATGTGAAATGAGGTGATGGCTATCAGTAGCTCTCATTGACCAGGACTAGGCTGTCCACCTGGGTGGTTTATGACTTGTCCAACCACTGTATTTAGTATTCTTTTAATTTTTTTTCCATTTCAATGTTAATGCTAATTAATAGGGAATTTAAACTTTGTATATATTAAAATATATTGGCATCTAAAAGCTCTTAAATTTTCTTTATTAAATAGCAGTGAGTGGGAAAAGGGACTAGAAAGGCTGTCTAGATTTTGGCAACACAATTAGTAGCTTTCATTGCTAGCAGCAACATTCTGTGGCTGGCAAATGAGGCTGAGCTATTCAACTATCCTTACTACCCACCATTCTGGGCAAGCTCTCACCTGTCAGAAATCCAAAATCGTATTTCCCTCATCTGTTGGCAGTCTTTTAATTTAATTTTATGTACTTATCAAAAAACATTTCTTAGTCAGTTTTTGGCCAGAAGGACCTCAAGACAACTTACACAGTAAAACTTTTAAAAAACAAACATCACAGTTAATAACAGGAAGAAAAAAGCTCAACAGAGTGCAGACCTAATATATTTAACACTACTGAAAAGTAATTACTTGTGGAACAAAAATTATATCCACAGCTCACCTAAACTAAGGAGTTTATCACATGGGAGAAATTTTTCTGAATTTCAAAATAAATGAAAGTGGGGCCAGTTTGGAAGTGAGTGAATTTCTAGTTCAGCGAATTTACGTGATTGCGTATTCATGCTGCATCATGTTCGGAATGACTTTCCATTGCCTAAAATTGCCTGAAATTGTGTGTGATAGTTTCTCATGCAATAATGTGAAACCCCACAATTGTGTTCAGAAGGACTTCCCATTGCCAAAAAATGCATGTGATAGTCTCTCACGCAGTAATGTGAAACCCCATGATTGTGTTCGGACTGCCATTGGATTATGCTTCCATTTTCTGTCATCTGATAAACTCCTTAGAGAAGATGGAACAAGCCTAACACTTGTTGGGAGAGACTCACAATTGGGGTGCTACCTCAGAGAAGATCCTGTCCCATGATCCCACCATCCTTCCCTTTCTTGGTAATGAGGCATACAGATGGGCCTTGAGAAAAGGTTTTGCACTAAAGACATGTTTCTAAAAGAGGAGATAGCCATTCAAATATCATAGTTCCATACTGTTTAGAGCTTTAAAGGTAACATGAATTGTGTTTCAAAATAAGTTTTCCACAGGGTCTTGTGGACTTATAGTGAAGATTTCCAGCTGTTCAGTGACTGACTTACCCTCCCATTAGTGTGCATATGTGTGATTTCATTACTGAAGGGAATGAATGTTTCACAAACAATCGTATATATGAATAGCTGAGTATTTATTTCAACAGCAGTCCTATGTAGCCAAAACCCCCACCATTCACACAGGGAAGTACTGGGCATCTTGGAGGAACTCTCATGTTTTTCAGAAGTACCAAAAAGTGTGTGTGGGGGGGGGGGGGGGGAGAAAGGGAAATAGAAAACAGTTCAATAATAACTGATATTGCTTAATAGCCTTAGAAAGGTGAGAATCCAAATAAGGGGATAGAAGACTGAGAAAAAGGTGAGACCACAGACACAGAAAAGTGTATCTGGAACTCTGAACAGGAGCATTCCACACTACAACTTTAATAAGATCCCATTTATTAAAAATGATAAGAAAAAAGTCATTTCTTTAAGGGTTGACGAAGTATATTGTTGTTAACTGCCCTGGAGTCAACCCTGACTCATGGCAACCTTGTAGATAAAACATCTCCAAGACCCCCTTCCTCAGCTGCTCTGCTTAGTTCCTGCAAATCCATGCCTATGATCTCTTTGATTGAGTCTGTCCATCTGGCATGTGCTCTTCTTCCCTTTCTACTTCCCTCTACCTTTTCTAGCCTTATTGTCAATGAGTCATGCTTTCTCATGATGTACAACAACCTCAGTTAGTTCATCTTGGCTTCCAGGCGGGTTTCAGGCTTAATCTATTCAAGAATCAATTTGTTTGTCCTTTTGGCTTTCCACAGTATCCTCAGCAGTCTTATTCAGCACCACATCTCAAATGAATTGATACTCTTCTTCACTGTTCAAATTTCACATCCATACATGGTGATGGGGAACATGATGACTTGGTCAATTCTAACTTTAGTGTTCATTTGTATATCTTTACTCTTAGGAGCTTGTCCAGTTCTTTCATAGCTGCCCTTCCCATTCCTAGTCTTATTTCTTGACTGCAGTCTCTATTCTGATCAATGTTTGATCCTAGATACAGGAATAATTTTATGATTTCAGTTTCTTCATTTTCTAGGTAGCATTTATGTATTTCTTGTGTGGTCATTATTTTTGTTTTCTTTCGGGCTTAACAGACCACCCAGAAAGGGCGGTCTGTAGCCACCTTTTTTTGTGGTGCAACTGCATCACAGTAGCTAGGTGCTGTTGCACAGTTGTGCAACAAAAAAGGAGTGGGTAAACCACGCTCCTTTTTTGTTGCACAGTTGTGGTGCAACAAGGGAAAAAGGCACCATTATGCTCCTTTGCGCTGCCGCAACTGCGCAGCTCCATTCAGAAGCTGCACAGTTGCGCCGGTGCCATTACATATGGCATGTAAACAGCATTATGTAATGGTGCCAGTGCCATTACATGTTAGGATTTGGGAACATGTAAATGATGTGCACTCCGGAACCCTAAAGACCTCTTCGTTCCCATCTGTTTTGGGCCTTTGTGTTCAGCATTAAGCCTGCCTTTGCACTTTATTCTTTGACTTTCCTTAATAATTGTTGAAAGTCTGTAATGTTTTCCACTAGTAGTGTGGTGTTGTCTACATATCTTAGATTGTTGGTGTTCCTTCCTCCTACCTTCACTTCTCCTTCTAGTGTAACCTTGCTCTTCTTATCATATTTTCTGCATAAAAATTGAACAAATAGGGTGATGGAATGCAGTCTTGCCTGACCTCCTTTTCACCTGAGAACAATTCTGTTTCTCTGAATTCTGTTCTGACAGTAGCCTCTTGTCCTGAGTACAGATTTCTCAACAGGAGTATTGGATATGGTGGCACACCCATGATCAAGTATATGCGTAAGCAAGTAATTGGATTTCATTTTCTTTGCTATGCGTCTTGAAATGTCTCAAGTAGATGAGTAGCATGGATATAGCACAGCCCCGACACAAAGCTTTGTAAAACCATTTTTATTTCACCATCTTCATCTTCATCAGTATCGTCATCGTCATCATCACCATTGAGACCTCTATGTGTTTGTATCTGTTTTAATTGCTACAAGCTGCTTTGAGTCCCAGTTCTAGAGACAGGCAGGATAAAACCTTCCTCTTCGTCCTCCTTCTCCAGATTGAAAACATAAATAACTTCTCTTCCCATTTTCAAATTTCTCCTTTAACTTTTCTAGCTCATTTTCAAACTTCCCTGTTTAAAAGTCAATTATTTTACAGCAATGGCATAGAGAATTTCCTCTTTAATTGCTTTATTTGGTTATTTTTCTTGTGACTAGGATCAGGTAGTTCATGTCACGTTTCTAAGCCTCCTTATTGACTGGTAATCAGAAAGCTTGTTTGGCATCCTTCTCAGTCATATTTTCAGGCTTCTGTCCACATGATTTGGATCTTAACTTTATTCTTTGTGCATACATTGATCTCATTCTGACATTACTGATTCCCAATTTTCTCATTTTAAAAAAGTCTTGCCTTCTTTCTTTTTTTGACAAAAGTCTCCAGATATACATGGAGATTATATTTAGGCCTCTCATTATGTGAGGGTGTGGTGGATATTTTAATAGCTGCAGTATATAATCTTGACTGAAACTCAACAGACCAGCCATTCATACGTTCCCTGCCCATTATTCTTGTTTATTTATAATGAATTTTATTTGGATTGCTTTGCAATAATGATGATGAGTTGGAAGAGGAATTCTAAGACTCAAATCTCACCTGAACAACCTGACAACTACTCATGAAACTCAGGGAATAACTTCTGAAAAAGTGCCAAAACTCAGAATGCAAAAAAGAAATAAAGTCGCTTTGACCATGTTTCTCCCCTCTTGTCCTCCCTTCACTGGCTCCCCTTCCCCTTCCGCATCCAGTACAAGCTTTTGTTACTGACTTTCAAAGCCCTCCATGGACTGGCCCCTCCTTACTTGTCTGACCTTCTTTCTCCTCACACTCCTTCTCGTACCCTCCGTTCTGGTAGTCAGGGTCTCCTGTCCCAGCCGAGGATTTCCACTTCCCTGTCCCGGATTCGTCCCTTCTCACTTGCTGCCCCTTACTCCTGGAACCTTCTTCCCCCACATGCACGCCTCATCACTTCCCTAACCAGGTTCAAAACTGAGTTAAAGACTATATTGTTTAGAGAAGCTTTCCCAGATGTGTGACTTGTCTGGCCCGTTTTAACTGTGCATTACGAAGCCGAGCCCTCCCTCTAGTCCATCTGCTTTGGTCCAGGCCTCAGAGGGAGAGAAGAATCACCGGACCTGATACCCTTTCCCATCACCTTTCCCTTCTCCTCTTGTGTCGTGTCTTTTAGATTGTAAGCCTGAGGGCAGGGAACCGTCTAATTATAAGTTTATATGTACAGCACTGTGTAAACCTACAGCGCTATATAAATAAAGGTTAATAATAATAATAATAATAATAATAACAACAACAAGTCAACCCAATTCCCTCTATGTACAAAAGCATACTACATATGGGATTGGTAGTAGTGTTGGGCTTTTTGGAGCTTGGCAGATACCCAAGGAATCTTTCTCCCTTACTTTTTATTAGTTTAACCTTGTTGGCCTGTCTATGCATCCTGGAAATAATCCTGAAACTAAAGAGAGTTAATGAATACTTGTCTCAGGCAATCTGCCTAATAAACAATAGTTCCATGATTGTTTCATTACTTGTAAAACAACAACTACTACTTTTCAGTGTTCCTATTCTAGGTTTGAACAACACAAGGAAGATTTAGTGTGCCATGTACTGAGATTAAACCAGAATTCTTAGAATGCAGTGGATTTACTTTAATGATTATTAAGATCCTCTTAAGTGACATTTCTGTTTTGATCAGTGAAGATGAGTTTAGATAGCAAGTACATGAAATGTTTACAGGAGGGTGGGTGGGAGAGTTAATTAAGCAGTTAACTTTCTGAACAGCCAAAGTTTCCCTGGGGACAGTCAAAAGCAAGAAGTAAGACATTTAATACCTGATAGGATAACTACTTTACAAGCAAGATAATAATAGGAGTTTGACAAGTGAATGAATGATCTTATTAACAGTTCATACAGAAATCATGTAATGGAGCAAAGAGTTTCAAAAGGCCAGTGTTGTAAGACAACAAGTAGAGGGGCAACACCCTGATACAACAAGTAGCAACACATTCAAGTAGCAAAACTCAGCAAAAATTAATTGGAACTGTTACAGAGTTCTTTGAAGGAATACCTTCAAATCAGAAAACATCTCAGTTGACAATAGAACACACACTTCTTACTCTGGCTGAGGATCATTCATTGCGGTCTGTACAAAAAATAAAAAAAGCTTGTTATGTTCAAATGGTGCAGTTAGTGGTAAATTTCCTCTAACATGTCCCCACTGCAGTCCAGTTCTTTTAAACAATTGTAGATTATCTCAGGTTGTGATGCATAAACTAATTAAGCTGGAGTGTTTGGCAGTCCAATCCAACACCGAATTCGCCTAAGGTATGTGGATTCGAGCCAACTTGTGGCACAGAGCCTTTATTTAAGCGTACTGTGCTCTGCATTTAGTGAATGTTACCCTGACATCTCAGGTTAGAAATTGTTTGGATTTTGGAGGATGTGGCTTGAAAAGTATGGTAGCCTGGAATGTGGTAGAAGATCTCCTTGATTTAATTCTAGATATTGTTTCCTTTAATTACATCAAGGAAGCATTGCCTACATCAACGAGGAGTTGCATACAATGTCCCCTACACTTTTGTAACATTCTAGGTTTTTAGCCACATTCTAGGTTTTTTCCTTGAGAGACATCATGGTGATGTGGTTTGAGTATTGGCCTAAGACTGTAGAAGACCAGAATTCAAATCTTTACGCAGCCACGGAAGCCCATTAAGTAACCTTGGGCAAGTCAAATTCTCTCAGCCTAAGAGGAAAGCAATGGCAACACTCCTCTGAATAAATGTTGCCAATAAAACCCTGTGATATGATTGCCACAAGTCAGAGTTGACTTGAAGGCACATAAAAATAACAGTTGTTCTTCTGCAAGCAGAAAAGTTGAGCAAATGTCCCCTGAAGAGTTAGTCTGGTGTATCATTATCAAGAAGGGAGGAGTCAACAGGAAGTTTCTACTCAATATTTTGTCTCAACTAATTTTAGCTCTAGAGTTTGGAAGTAATGTGATACAACCAACAAAATTGCTTGTTACACATTTCTTTCTGGGCTAATGTGGTGAGAATTTCATTAATCTGCAAAGTAAACGTAGTGCATTGTTAGTGGTTTTTTTTTTGGTGTGATAAATAATGTATACTCATCATTTCTAAAACATTTGGGGGGTCATTTGATGGAATTTTTGAGAATTTTGCCTATTTTTCTGCTTTTAAAGGATATATTTGTTTCAAAAATTAATTAAAACCAACAAAAACTGAACACATTAGACTTATTAAGTAATGAGTCAGCCTTTGAAAAGTAATGATGAACGCTGACATTTTTTTAAAAAAAATGAATAAATGACAATCAAAACTGCGTTGATTTGTGTGCTTTGTTTGAAATTATATTACTACTTACACATCTAGATAGATAGTGGTCATTCTTTTTGCTTTTTCATGCCTTGTTTCAGATGCAGAAATTAACTTGAGGTATGATTGGCTTCCATTACTATTCCTTATGACATTTTACTAGCATGATTCTCTGTTTGGTTCTAGTTCTGCCCATGCTTACTGAGCCAGATTTCCCCTTCTGTTTCCCACTGTACCCCTTTACTGATGGGTTTTTACCAGAGAAATGTGACATACCCAGAGGGGATGCTTCACCCACCCCAGTAAGGTGCTCAGTGAATCCCAGGTCTGGGTTTCATGTGCAGAACATGATTTTTGATTTAGGAGGTCAAACTAACAGTCTGTGATCCTTGTGTGAGTTGTCAGGTTAGGAGTCCAAGGGAGGTAATCAAAAGGTGAGCATGACCATTACCAATGGTTTCATGGCCATTACCAATGGTTTCAACTGGTCCCCAAATCCTTTTACTCAAAATGTCTAAGGCAGCAATGGGTGACATGTGCTTTCACACCAGATCTGTTATGATCTTATGTGACACTTCAATGAATTTCAGAAGTCCCCTGGAAGTAATAAGTCCAAGATACAGTGAGATTAATCACTGCCCAGTCAGTGGGAAAGAAGAAGGAATCAGAGAATGGGGTAGCAAAGTAAGAGAAATGAGGGGGTTTAATAATAAGCAAGAGATAATAAGAAGTAAAAGATACTCACATTGTTAGATCACTTTCTAGAAAAGATAAATACAATTATGAAGATAAGGTACTAAGGGGAAAGATAAGCTAAAGTGTGTACTCTCTACAAATATTGTAATAGAAGGAAGGATTTTAAGGTGCTATGAAAAGAAAACAGAAAGAGGAAGCTATTATATAGCAATGTTATATTTTTTTTGTGTGTGGAAAGTATGTTGTTATTAAATTATTAATAAAAAGAAAGAAAGAGAAAAGAGGGGGTTTACCATGTTGATATCATGATCCCTTGCTTTTTAGCTCAGGCTGGAATTGTGTTCAGGCTTGATACTTGTGTAACTGGCAAGTGGTAGTACTTCTTCCCAGCTTTCATGAAGTGGTCTCTGAAACCTTCATATACAAGGAGGAGTCAGCAGCACTCTTAGAAAGATGTGTGGGAACAGTTCTGCCCTCCCGTTGCTGGCCTGTATTCCTTGGTTCCTCCTCAGTCCTACAGAGTTACACCGGTGTAGTATTACACTGTGCTAACTCTCAACAGGAGCTGGGCTTGTTCTAGACTTCCTTAGAAGGAGTCCCTTAGCACAGGCAGGAATGGTGAAGGAAAGCAGTGGAAATTGACATCTTCAGCATGATATCGCTAAATAGACAAGACAGTGATGGAAAACAGAATCGGATTATTGTTATTTGGGTGGGCCAAACACTCTGGGAAGGATGCGTTGGTGGTGTTGATCCTGAAACTAGGAGCAAAGAGTGGTAGATTTGGTCTCCAAACAAACACGGCAAACACAATTTGCAGATTCTTTTCCACAGCCAGTTCTTTCTATAATGAATTTTCTGTCTTGCTGATATGTTTTCCTGTGTCAGTGGGATGCAGCTCCATGTCTTCTCTGCAGACAGGATGCTTTCCTTGGCAGTCTGAGATAACAATTATGTATTTGAAGCCTACAGTGAGGGACGTTTCTTGGCCAGTGATAACATGACAATGATTGCACGTAATTGCTGAAAACAACTTTTGAGTTTATTAATGAGTTGCTACAGACAACATCTTGTCGATTATTGTCTCATTTAACAGCCAATTCAAAAAGAAATTTAAGTGTCCCATAATTTACATTTATTTCCCCCTGTTTGCACTAGACTGGCAGTTACTGTCCATAACTGCCAAAGTTTCAGATGCAAAATTGCCATTTTAATGAGTTTTTCTTTCTAAAGGGAAAAAAAAAAACTCTGTTCCCTAAATAACTGTAGGTGATTAGTACATAATTGATTAGACTGATCAAGGACAAGAGGGGCTTGCTTGTTTTATGTAGCAAGAGAGTGGAAGGAATATCTTTGATGCATTTAAAAAAAAATTAAGCATGTGAGGCAATAGCCATTGAATCTGCTGCAGAAACCTGCTAGGACAGGTCTAATAAGCAGTCTAGACCTCTGCCTCTTGTACAGTGCCATGTCTGTGAAAAGGAAAAGAAACATGTACAGTGCCTGCTTTCTATGAAGTCTTTTTGATTTCATCTTTTTGGTTTCATCTTTTAACCCATCCTAGCTTGTAATAACTCCCATAGACATTATTAACACATTTAAATGTTCTCATTGCAGGATAGGAAGAGCAGGAATTGTATAATCTGTCATATATGTCAGCTGAACCGCACAGCAACTGGGAAGATTTAGGAAAAAGGTTTCCACAGAGCTGCAATTATTGTAGCTACTTGACTCTTCCATATTCAGGTGTTTGGCAGAAAGCTTTGTGTAATGTCGTTAAAGGCAAAATCTGTGAAAGAATACTAAGGTGACTTAACAGCAAATAACAACAGCAAAAAGAAAAACTAGCCCCCATCTTGGATCCACCATCACCACCACCACCATCATCACCACCACCACCACCACCATCATCATCATCTTTATGTTC
Organism: Urosaurus nigricauda; assembly: GCA_034509955.1. Taxonomy (NCBI): domain Eukaryota; kingdom Metazoa; phylum Chordata; class Lepidosauria; order Squamata; family Phrynosomatidae; genus Urosaurus; species Urosaurus nigricauda. The sequence goes on from JAOEGL010000001.1 coordinate 320,685,431, forward strand.
ATTTATATGCTGCCTTCCTCCCAGAACAAGGACTCAAGGCGGCATGTGTCCCTCCATGATCAAACTCTCAGTTCTGTCAGAATGCAGGGATACAGCAGAGTATCATCCAGATGCACAGTTTTTCTGTCTCTTGAAAATGGAATATTTCTAGCCCTGGACTGCAGGATATATTACTGAAATGCCACCCAGGGTGATTAAATATGAAAGATAGATTTTCTTCTTACTTCCTTTGCTTTCAGCTGGAGGTCTTACCTTTGTGCTGTCTTCCTCAAGATTTATAAGAATTTGAAATTCCAGAATCTTTCTCCCAAAGGGCTCTGTATGACAGTTGTATCTTTGAAGCTGGAGATTAAAGGCTTTGGTGTTTTTGGCCTGTGCCAGAATACGTGATTTGCTAATGAATGCTATAACTTTATCTTCTTGCAGTGATATAAAGGGAGATTGAATAGACTAGCCACAGTTAACTGTAGAAAGAAACTGTTGGTTTAGGTGTTATTGGACTTGAATAAAACATACATATTTTTCTTGATTGGTATTTATGGCTTCTTATATGGGGGAGTGGGAGAAGAAGTTTTATTTGGTGTGTATAAGGTTTTACTGAAATATTCATGTTTTGGACATCATTGCACACTGCTTTATTTCTGCTAAGCAAAACAAAACATGGAAATGACACTACAAATTGGTCATTCCTTCAGGTATGAAGAATGCAATAATGAAAGGCAATATTAATTCAGACTTGCAAATAGTAATCATGAAACAAGAAAAAATAGCTGTGGCATGTTGTTTGGAACCTAAAGGCGTGACCTCACACTATATTCTTGAGCGTACATGTTTTATGAAATGGTGCTGATTGGGAAGAAAGCCTTTTACCCAGTCTTGTGCATTTTGGCTGAGAAAAGTTTTTCTGAGCTTCTGTTACCTTTGGCATTTCTGAGACTGAAATATCCCTATTTTTATGCTACAAAATGAAATCTGAATTATGTAGGTGCATTTTTGTGGTTCTGAAATCCTCTAGTTAATTTTTTCTGTGAAACTCTTAAAAACCGTCTGTAATTCTGGTTGTTAGAAAATCCCTTTCCACTGGTTACTTTTGTTCTCCCTTATTATGAAAGGAAGAACCCAGTTTTTAAAGCACCTGCACTGATTATTGTGTCTAGCATTTTTCAGAATGTATAATTGCTTCTTCAGATGCCTTTAAAACACAAGGAAATAGGTTGAAACCCACTACGAACAATTTCCCCGTCTTCAATAAATTTATTATGTTCATTATTCATGTTTACACCCAAATTATATCTGCTTACCATATGCAACCACATACAGTCCTCCCTCCATTCTCATGGTTTTGGAACCCGCATCTCTTGCTTATGTGCGAGGGATGAACAGAGGGGGAAATAATGGGCACATGCTTGAGGCATGTGCACGTGCATGCTCTCGTAACCAGGTGTTTCTATTTAAGCCAATGGGGCTTGAATATAGGTAAAACTCTATTTTGCAAGGGGGTCCAGAATGGATCCCCTGTGAAAAAAGAGGCAACTATATTTGAAAAATGAAGAAAAAAACAGGGCCACACTTCATTAAACAGAAATTATCAGACATTCTTTAATTTTTTTAAATTTAAAACCAGCTGAGATCCACCCTTCTGGAAACTAAACCAGACGTCTGTATAGAGCAACAAAGATAGTAAAATGCTAAATATCCATTTAAAAAAAAACTGAGCAAGAGAGATAAATGATACCATCTGGCATTTGTAGATAAAGGATACAAAAATCTTCATAATGCTATTCATTGCCCTTACTCCAGAGCTTGTGAAAATTCCCTAGACCAAATTATAGGAGCTATAGTTCAAAATGTATCTTCTCTAAGCTCTGCCTTAGCCCTAACCCATGGAATGTGAGCAGTAGTTGGAGCCATTTTCCTAGGAACAACCACAAACACATCCATGTCACTTGACTCTTGTTCCTACAACTTTAAGTACAGGAGGCACTTTACTTATCCATATCTATGTCATTTGATCCTTCGTCCTTCAACTCAAGTACACAAGGCACTGTAATAGTAAAAGGCACAATGCTTAGAGATCTCCAGCATCACTTAGTAAAATGTGGGATAAACCATGCAGCTCTTAGTTGAATTTGTAATTGGTTGATCGGCCAAACCCAGAGTGCTCAGCAGTGGCTCCTCTTCATTTTGGGGAGAGGTGACCAGTGGGGTGTGTCGTGAACACTTTCTTGTTCACTCACCACCCATCTCCACTGAGGCACTGTTATCTTTGGTAGTGTGTTTCAATAGTTTAACAGAGGCCAAGCAGTACTTCAAAACATGAATGAAGTTTGTTTATAAAATAAAGAAACAAATATTGAAATATACTTAAAGCTTTGTTTCTCTTATTCCTTAGCTACAAAAGTTCCTAAAAAATAATACTACAGCCACTCAGGCAACCTTCTCCAATATTAAAGCCAAAAGCTTCCTTAACTTCCAGGCTTATTCTGAGCCTATCTTTCCAGACTCCCTCAAGCCTCTCTAGTCCCTACTGGACTCCTCAGACCCTTCCCTGGCCTATAAATGTTCCCACAGGAACCCCAAGAGCACACCCTCCCTCCGAAGATATCTCTTCCCTCAAAACTTCAACAAAATAAACCCCCTTTCGCTCCCTGTCAAGGCTCTTTTATAGCCCTGCCCAGCCAGCTTCTCATTGGCTGGACTCCTGGAGCTCTGTGATTGGCTGTTTCCTCGGCCTGCTCACTACAGGGTGCCACAGGATTCTGTCCTGGTTCCATTGGTATTCAAAATCTTTATCAATGACTTGGATGAAATAATAGAGGGCATGCTTATCAAATTTGCAGATGACATCAAATTAGGAGGTGTAGCTAATATCATAGAGAAGAGGATCAAAATTCAAAATGACCCGAATAGATTAGAAAGCTAGGCCAAAACTAACAAAATTAATTTCAACACAGAGAAATGTAAGTTACTGCACTTAGGCAGAAAAAAAAAATGAAATGCATTGATACAGGATGGGGGATCACATGAAAGGAATCTAGGAGTCCTAGTAGACCACAAGTTGAACATGAGTCAACAGTGTGATGCACAGCTAATAAGGCCAATGTGATTCTAGGCTGCAGCAATAGGTCTGTAGCAGCCCCTTTGAGCGGTGGATTGGGACTAGGGCAGCTACACCGGCAGCCCCAGAGTCCTCAATCTGCCGCTTTTCCAGGCTGTGGAAAGGGGGCAAAACACCCCTTCTCTGCATCCTGGAAAGGGCTGTCCTTGGCGCTTCATGCTTCAAGGACAGCCCAACTGGCAGAGGCAAGGGGAAAGGGGCCTCCTGCCCCTTTCTCCCTTGCTTTGTTCCCACAGCAATCTGGTTGCTGTGGGAACAAAGCGCTTTTTGAAAAGGAGCTCCATTTTGGAGCTCCTTTCAGTGCCACAGAAAGGGTGCCCTAGGCACCCTCCAGTGACGCCATGACATGAGGTACGTGCCGCATTGTGTAAATGCGGCGCCTGCCATGACATGGCAGCGCATGCATATGGATGGCACGCTGTAAAGATGGCGCTGTCCACACACACTAGGACTGGGGAGCATGTGGTTGCTGTGCACTCCCCAGTCCTAATCACGTTCTGGTGATGGCCCTTTTGCGCTGTCTGTACTGGGCCAAAGTGTCTAGATCAAGGGAAGTAATAGTGCCACTCTGTCCATTTGGCCCCATGCATCATCTAAACAGGTCAGTGAGGGATGGATGTTTTTTTTCCTTTGCACAGACATGGCAAGAGACAGAATGTAGGCCTGTGACTCTAACACCTTCACTGTTTCTCTCCTGTATGATTTTTAACATTGTTGCCTAATGAAGAATCCAGTGGAGCTTTGAAAGCTTGTGTTTCTACATTTTGGATGGCTGATAATAGGTTTCACTGTTTAGTGGATTTTAGATTTTGTTGTATTTATATAATAATGTAAATGTTTCCCCATCCATTCCATTTCTAGTATGTGCGTTAAAATGGTGGATCCCATTCATGTCATAAAGGCCCTAGGGTTTACCATGTCCCTAAGTCCTCCTGATCGATCACTTTTCCTCCCATTTGTTGTTTAAGGTTCATAAATTGTGTAAAAAATATGTAAAGGGAGAGAAACAACCTTCAATAACAACAACAACTCAGCAGGGAAATCAAAATAAATCAGTGAAAACAAATCTGTTTGTAAAACTCAGTAAACAATGAGCTGTCCAGATAGATGCCCATACAAAGCTGATACCTCCATATGTACATCTCCAAATGTAGAAAAAAATCCAGTCAATAATAGGAGGTGGACATTTATCTTTCCCAAGGCTGCAATGTAAGCCATATAAGCTCCCATCCCACAAGTACCTGGAGGATTTCCACCAAACACTAGCTAATTTCCAAGAAGCAGGTAAATAAATTAAAGGCACACTTACATCTACACATTTAAAAGATTTGTTCCACATTCATACAGGTTAATACCTCCCCTTCAAATGAAGCCACAACAAGACATATCCAAATAATATGCTTAAAAGAAGCATGAGGTGAATGGCCCACATATGGCACTGTGATGATATTGGAGAACTATACCTCCCATTGTGTTTTGCCATCTTGACAAATCATGAATGCTTCGGCATAACCAGGCCCATACACTTTGCAGCAGTCTTCCTGCTCTAGATTTCTTCCAGTATGATTCTAGTGAGATTGTGTCCCCTATTTTAGTGAAAATCTATCCTTTGGGAGAATCATTAAAAAAAGGGATGCAGATGATACCTCACCACTTTAATATTAGTTTTGACTGTTTACATAATATCCCATTAATGATTTCTTCCTTCTTATATTGTTATTATGAAATATGTGGTACAAAGGCTTTGTGGAATAATTGTTTCCTTCCAGAATGTAAGCTTGATGTTCTGTTTTGTTTTTGTATGTGCTACAGAAATTGTTTTGTTTTTCAAATTGTTTCACTGGAAAAAAAATAGTCTCGGCCATTCTTCCACCAAATCACTTTCAAGATGTTCCAGAAGACAAAAGAGTATTCGCATTAGAAGGATATAGATTTTTGACATTATAACTACAAAAGATTTGAAATAAAACAATTCCTCAAGGCAAAACATTTAATTTATTTTCCTTTGAATGAATTACTTGTTTGTGAAGATTAACTAAGTGGCTAAAGCTAGACTGTTCTGCAGCCAAGAAAAATTGATTTAGTATAGCCCTTTTGTATTTGTATCTCATATTTTGTGGAATTCTTCTGGTTTTAAATGAAGCAAATACATTTCTTTAGTGGGGTAGGCTCCTTACTCAGAAGCCATGTTTCCAGATTAAAATTAAAGGCAGCCATTTAGTCTTTAATACTTAGAAAACCTTTTTAAAAGGTTTGTATTAGACATTGTCATTTTGTATTTGCCCAAGAGAAGTGGTATGTGTATGTGGACAATGTGTGTATCTTCAACTCACTTATGTACAACGTAATATTCTTCAAATATGCTGCCTTGGAGTCTGGTGGAGTCTCCTTCTTTGGAGATTTTTAAGCCTAGGTTGGATGGCGGTTTGTTGGAAGTGTTTTGATTGTGTATTTCTACATGACAAGGGGTTGGACTGGATAGTCCCGGAGGTCTCTTCCAACTCTATGCCTTTTTGATTCGATGAAATGTGTTGATTCTGTGCCAACAAAGGGTAACAACAACAGCAGCAATAACAAGTTGCAGTTTTTACTATAGTTTTTGGGCGGCAATACTAAACAGATTGGCAAAACACATGAATGAAATCTCCATAGATTGGATTACAATAGGACAGAGACAAAAAGTGGAACATCCCACATTATTTGATGATGCTATCAGTGATTTGGATTCTGTAGAAAAAGCGAGGGATTCATGACGTCCAAATCTCCAAATCACTGAAACCTGGTTCACTTTGGAACTGAAAGGAGCAGGGGGAGAGCAACAACAACAACTCATTCCAAGAGTTCAGTGTCAAGGATGGTGATTGTCTCTTTGTCTAGATGTTTGTGTGGTTGTGTAGCTGTCCAGCTCATCTCCTGTGTGATCCTTTACCCTTGGCAGGGTGATTGGAGTTACATGAAACAACATCTGAAGACCCTGTGTTTCCCCTCACAGCATATAGCTTTTAGCTGTCAGAGCAACATATAACTGAAATACACACACAAGAATCCAAAATATGTGTAAAAATGACTGTTGCATAATAAAACAATTATTGAAAAGCAGCAAAGAGTAAAACGGACACAAAAGACTAAAAGTAGTAATTATAATAATATTAAAACAGAGCTTAGCAGTGGAAATAGATAATTAAAAGGGCCAACAGAATAAAAAGGTTGCTGCCTGGCATGGTTTGAGCATTAGACTATGATCCTAAAGACCAGGGTTCAAATTCCTGCTCAGCCATGGAAACCCCCCTGAGTAATCTTTGGCAGTCACACTCTCTCAGCCTCAGATGAAGGAAAAGGCAATCTCTGAACTAATCTTGCCAAGAAAACCCCTTGATAAGCTCACCTTAGGGTCACTGTAAGTAGGAAATTACTTGAATATACACAAAACAAAAACAACAACTGGCATAAAATTATTGACACAGTAGGCAGATCTTTGTGAGGTGAGAATTTCATTATTGGTGGGCTGTTACTGAAAAGATCTGCTCCCCAGCACCCATGTGCCACAGTTCAGCCTGCAAGGGCACTCAGAGCAGGGTCTCTAATGATCATTTCAGGCAGAAAAGCATGGGAAGAGACACTCCTGCAGAGACAGTGGCCTCAGTCTGTGAAGGGCTTCATAGGTTGATGCCAAGTATTTTGACCTGGATCCAGAAATGTATTGGGGCCAGTGAAGTTCATACAAAACTAGTGTATGATGATTGTTATGATGCCATAGTGGTTAAAGTGAAAACTAAAGTAGCACCCTGTATTTGGAACTATGACAGACATCCATATGCTCTTTGTCTCTGTACATAACCTGTTACAATACTGGTGCCTAGTTGTGGTGTCATCCTCTGATCATTATAAAATATGGCCTAATGAACAATTGTTAGTCTAATCCTGAACTTTGACAGGTTAGTTTTTTGGACTCCAGATTCTGGAAGTATCATGCTGACTGGAAAACATATCCAGGATAGCCATGTTGGCCATACAACAAAATACAGCCACACCCAAAATCCACAGAATAACAATACCTTTATTGGGCAACCCAAAATGCACAAAATACACCATGTAAGTTTTTGAAGCTCCTCTAGTTTCTTCATCACAGGTTAAAAATCATATAGGAGAATAAAAAAATGATGACGTTAGTACCACAGGTGTAGATTTTGTCAAGATTTGATAACTCCTTGTCTCCCAGTGCAAACATGACCAAAGAGGGGAGTGGCCTCTGCCTGTATTGATACCCTCCCAAAAATCTTAACTGATAGCAATAGAAAGAACATCTTGATAAAATGTAGTCTTGTGACTCTAACAGCAACAGTTTTTCTTCTTCTGAATGATTTCTAACACTGATGGAGAAGCCAGTGGAGCTTCAAAAGCTTCCATGATGTATTTTGTACATTTTTGGGTGCTCAGATAAAGGTATCACTATTTTGTGGATTTTGCATGCTGACTAGAGGATTCTAAGAAGCTATACTACAATTTTTGTTTTGACATTTCCAAATTCTGCTGTTATCTAAACTGTGTGTGTGTGTGGGGGGGGGGGGGGAGCGGGATCTGTGGCCCAAAAGCTGTACTGTTGAAGAAGCAGTGGTACACAGTATTATTAGTTGCTGTTGCATCTACACAAGAATGTTGAGATGTGGATCTGATTATATGCAGGGATGAATTAAGATCTTGCAGTATACCTGCAGTCTTACAGTTGATCTTTGATATGAATAACAGATGCTGCAGGATGACTCCTATGACAGGAATGTAGCAAATGAATGGTATAACTTGTTCAAAAAAGAGCAGATGCAAGACTAGAAAGGGGAAAGTAGCATTATACTGCATGTGGAAAGTAATGTAATATATGTTGAGAAGCTGGACTGAATTAGATGTGTCTGTACTTTGTTTGTTCTGCAGAACCAAATCTCATGGTTTCAAATAATGCACAGTTCTGAAGCCATGGAGAGAGGTTTAGTTCTCAGTTTCTGTTTCACTTGAGGCTGGGCTGTTTCTTGAAAAGGGCACATGGCTTTCTACACAAGATGCCAAATAATCAAAACAGGTGCTCTTAGTGTGTTGTGCCCTTCCCAGCTTGCGGGTAACCTAAGTCCATTTGACCTTGTGACAGCTTGGCAAGCTGGCTATTCTAGAGTTATTCAGAGGGGTTCACATAAGAAATGTGCATGCTATTTTAAATGGCCCCAGATGACCAGGTCAATGCTGGGTTGACTGGAAGACAATGTGAACCTGATCTTGTTCCCTTTTGGTTGACCTGAAAGAGGCCTGGGTTGACTGGGAGGGGATGCTTCCTCTCTATTGCTCTGTGAATCCCCTTTAGCTCTTAAAATGACTGGGTTTATCTGGGATGCAAAGTGATTTACTTTTGAGTTTGAAGCCATTGCCTCATTAGCTTTGTCTTTGATCACTTCCAGCCATTTGCTACAGGGAATTGTGAGAGAAAAGAGGCAAGGTGGGGTTAAGTTCATTTTTATTTAGAGTTATTTTGGCTGGTTTGCTGCTAGGGCCTGAAAGGCAATCAGTCAGTGCACAAGAAGAGATGCTCCACTGTGTCTTGTGATGTGGGTCTGCTAAGTGTTTTTAACAGAATGAAGGCATGTTGTGTCACAATATGGTGTGTATATTTAAGAAGTGGTGTACTTCCCATCCAATCTAATAGGCTCCATGTGCCAGGATGGATGCTCAAATGGCAGCCTTATTTTCCTTTATGTAAAGCAACAATTGTATTTGTGTGAATTCTCAATTAAACCTCTTTATGCTTTCACAAAAAACTTGAAAAAGTTAAATGCACACCGAAAACCTTTCTTCAAATTTAGAAGAGATAGACTCTGGCAGCACAATCATGAAAACCTCCTCACAATGCCAGGTCACTTGCAGATTAATGTATTTCATCTGGGGAAGACTTGAGAAAAATAAAGCAGAAAACTCTTCTTAGGATGAGGACTACTTGCCTCCCCAAGTTGTTAGTAACGTCTCTTATGAGTGGCCTTTTTAATGGTTTTTCTTTTGAACAAAGTACTTTCCTGGTTGTCATCAGCGAAACATTTGAGCATCTGGCAATCATTAATGTATGCTTCTCCCACCAACTTCCAACTTCCCTATATCTCTGTGTGATGTGGAATCATTGCTATGTCATTCTACAGATGGTGCTCTGAAGCAGAGGTTAAGTGATTTGCCCAAGGCCATGCTAGAAATTTATGCTTGGGTTGGCAATGAACAACAAAGGTGCATCTTTTATTTGTTCGCATAACAGAACAATCCCGTTCCAAAACCTTCTTATGTAGGTCCGTTGACCAAGCTACTTTCATCTGTTTTAAGTATCTGCCTTCAGACCTGATTAGTTAAGTCCTTTGACCAAAGCAATTTTAATTAATTTGCATTTTACTAATATGGGTTGTAAAATTCTGAGTCCACATTTCAGTTTGTTGCCCACCATACTACTGTGCTAGGTGTTTTGCACGTGTTCTCCTCACCTCACATGAGGTAAACGTTGTGGTGTCTAACTAGCTCCCCACAGGAGGAAGGGGAGAATGGTGAAATATCTGGGTTTGTAGGTCCAGAGGGACCCAACTATGGTTGTCAGATCTCGGGGCTTGTTTCTGATTTTTAGGGTTTGGGCATTCTTCTCCACTTCTCAGAGAAGTTGGAAGAATCTCAGGGTGAGAGCATTGTCTTGAAAAGTGTGCATATATATTTTCCTATATTATTTAAAAAAATTGTTTTTAAAATTTAAATAGCATGCTCTGTGCAGCTGTGTTTGATGCTTAATGCATACCCTCCAACTTTTCTGATTTGGCAGGGACAGTCCTGATTAATCTGTTGTTGTCCCCCCTTTAAAGTTACAGTTGTCCCTTCCAATTCACGGGGGGATCCATTCTGCCCCCCCCCCCCGCAAATCAGAAAAATTGCCGATATTGGCATCCCATTGATTTCAGTGGCCACGTGCTCCTGTGTGCAGTGCTGTAAAAGCTCCATGGACACAAAATATTTTGTTTCTTCCCCACTTGCTGCCTGTGAGTAATCAAGACCACAGATTCCAAGTCTGCAAACAGGGAGGGACGACTGTATTTTTAAAATGTCCCAGTTTTTCTCTCCTCTTTCCCCCTTTGGACTCAGATTATTTCAATGACTGTAAACTGAATTCAAAGTGAAAGTGGAATGTTGGAGGGCATGTAAATATATCATGCTTAATGGGATTTCCAAGAGCTGCCCCTTGTTAACACCATCTTTATAACATCACCAGTGTTTCCTTCCTGTGGCATCACAAGAGGTCATCCCTAAATCTCAGATTTTGGCTCTAAAATCTCAGGGGCTGACATAGTTCTGACCTGTCAACTCTAGGCCTAGCACATGTTATTATCTCCCTTACGAGAGAGGAAAAACTGAGGATAAACTATATACTATTCATAAGGATATTTATATTTATAAACACTTATGTAGTTATATATCCATAGTCCAGGCAAAGAGATATTTCCTGCCACCAATCAGGTGCAGTGCTAGAGCAATCTGAGCTTCTAGGCCATCTGTCTGAACCCCTGCCCAAAGCCCGTCTTTAGAACAGTGTTTGCTATGCAGTTACATTGGGACTATGGGAGACCAGGGTCCTTACTACACAGGTCAAATAAAACATCCTATCCCTGTTCTCTTGGCAAGGAATCTGGATGATGCGCAACCCAGCCTCCAGTTCTGATGCAAACAGTCCGGACGACGTCTGGCTTGTTCAGCACCAAATGCAGGTTATATCCCCCTTAAAATGGAATTTAAAAACTCATGTTTTGCTCCAGATCTTCCCAGAAGACCCAGAGCCCTCTGTTGTGATGCTGGGTCGCTGTTCACATGTTTGTCCTGCTGTGCTTCTTGCTGCCACCGCCTCTTCCATAAGTCACTCACTCTGAGGTCAGAATGAGGTACCCACTAAGTCATCAACATTGGGTGCATTGTTTTTACTTTAGTGACCTGTGGTGCCAGTGGTTAGTGCAACAAGGCATGCAAACAGGACCTGCAACACAGGGTCCCAGGGTGGGGCAGCTCAAGGGCCAGAATATTCCAGGCTGCTGCTAGAGTATTCAGGCCCTGTGCAGAGAGGGCTTGAGAGACAGCGAAATTTACTTTTCTCTGTTTGACATGTTTTATCATATCAAGAACTGCAAATCCCAGAGTTCCTTGTGACTAGGAGGGATGCCTGGTAGGAAAGGCTGAGCAAAGTATCATAAGGGAGTTGGGACCACCTACTGTTTTTTCTTCTGGAAGGCTTTTCAGGTCCTGAGTAAGAGTCTAATTCCCTTACACTCACAGTTTAAGTGCAGCTTTGGACAAAATCACTTGCTCATTAGAACACAGATTCAAAGCAACTAAAAAAATTGTTTTATATTCTTCTTTTACTTTCAGTGTTTATTACTTCATTGGTCCATTACAAAAACCAAGACATTGACAGATAATTGATTTGCTAATTAGTGAAATGAAACCCAGTTAGCAAACCTGTAGAACTTTCAAGCCAATGTGTTGTTACCTAAAAAATGTAATAAGGATGGGTATTTTTCAGAAATGTAAAAAATTCAGAATTGAAACAAACTGTTTTCATGGCTCTTAAAATTACATGCATGGGATAAGGGACTGCTGTCTTAATGAGAAGGGGTTCATTCTGCAAGTTTTAACCCCCTCCCAATTAATAGGGTCACCCTGTTCCCAACCTGTCGGTCCCCAGATAATGTTTGACTACAATGTAGAAAATTCCACAACAAAGGACATGCTGTCAGGGGGTTCTTGGATTTGCAATTCAACAAAATCTAAAGAACCAAGTTTGAAAAACACTTATTAGTCTGCCATGATATATTGCTTCCAGGTATATTTGGCTGCAATTTCTATCATCCCCAACCAGCATTGTCTGGAAATGATGGGAATTATAATTCAGGACATCTGAAGGTTGTCACATAGGGAAAAGCAGTCATATATGAAGCATTTTGAGCATTTAAAATGACTTTATTAATTTTAAATACTGCTGTTATTTATTATTCAGTTAGCATTCTTTTAAACTCTTTCACATGCTGTTTTGATTTCTCTATAGTTCTATATTTGTTTAAGCCCATGAGTCACAAAGGATCAGCAAACCAGTAGCTAAATGTCCTAGTAACAGATACATAGATTTCTAAAATTGGAATGTATGGAACAGGCATGCCTAAATCTGAGTAGTGCTTAGGCTTTCAGGATGAATGCCAGAAATATTTCTGCCTTTAAATACATTCAATACTCTTTAGTCAATATAATTTTTGGCACTATCCGCAGTTACTTCTGTAAGGATAGCAAACATTGACAAATATTGCAAAGTATGGTTGGCTTATTACTATGACAACCATCATTATCACTACAGACAATACCCATTTCTGCTTCTATTCCAGTACTTGAACTACTGCATTAAAGAGCAAAATATTTTTGTCTGGTCTTTGGGAAACTGTCCATTCCTGTAAAAATAATGTTATTAATAGCACTATTTTAATTTTTTTAACTGTTCATGAAAGTCTGCTTCAAGTATTAAATGCTTTAATATGCTTTCAGTCCTTTAACATTATTCTTATTGTTTCAAACCTGATTTTATTGTACAGTGGTCCCCCGGGTTACAAAGGTAATCCGTTCCGGGATTACCTTCGTATCCCGGAAGTATTCGTTACCCAGGAGACCGCTTTCGCGGACGGACCGCGCGGCCATTTAAAGGGGCCGCGCGACTTTTTTTTCTTCATATCCCGGGGGATATTTCGTATCCCGAGGGATAATAAGCCGGTCCGCCGCCTTTCGGATCCCGGGGTTTACGCAACCCGGGGGATTCGTAAGCCGGGGGATGACTGTACCTGGCCCTGAGGTCCTCTATATATAATGGGAAATAAATATTAAATATAAATTAAAATAGTTATGCCTTAATAGCACCAGTCCTTCTCTTAATGCATTCATTACATTTACATTTCACTGACCACACAGCTGGTGGCCCTGGTGGGATTGCCCAAGTGAAAACCCCCACAGCTGGTGGGATAAGAGTTGGAAAATCCGCTAATTTGATGCAACAGCAAGATTGCTAGAGAGAAGACCTTCACATTACACTGGCTGGGGTTGGGAGTTACAATCCAACAAGATTTGGAGGACTACACAATTCCCATCCCTGCCACTGTTGCCAAATGTGGAGTTTCTCTTTCTATCCTGCCACTTGTGGAGATTTTCATGGTGCACACTGCAGCTACCAAGAGTGAGAGCTTTCCCTGATCCCCACCTTTGCCACAATGTAAGGATTTCTTCTTGACCCATGTGTGTGACACCAACTGAGGAGACTGTCTGGGTGTGCGTTTACACCACCACTTAATCAAGGGCTAGTTCAGAGCATTATGCCCCAGACTGGCCCTGGACTGACCACACACACTGGACCAAATGCGGTGTGACACTGTGTCACCTTGCACTGTGCATTGTCCATTGCGACACCATATCAGCCTCACTGGCCCATGTCCCTCAGTACTGCTGACGCCACATCTGCAGCCTCACTGACCAAACTCCCTGTGAGAGCCTGGCTGTCGCTTCTGCTGAGGTCAGAATGGAGTGTCCTGCCATGTGATAAAAAAGGAGGGGAGTCGCTCTTTTCCCTTCTTGTTGATCACATGGATGCCCCATTGTGACCTTAGCAGAAGCAACAACATGCCCTGCAAGCTTTACATGGAGATGGAAAGGAAGTGACACCAGTGGCTCCAAAAACAGGCCATTCCCTTGTGCTGGTCAATGTGGGGAAGGGGAATGATGTGGCTTTTGATGGGTGGACAGCTGGATTAGGCTGAATCAGACCAGCTGCCAATACACACAATGAGCCAAGATTACTTTGGGGGTTCTGATAAATACCAGAGTTTTCCCCGACATTGTTTAGCTCAAGGCAAAGTTGGGATAAAGGCGAAAAATCATGGATCCTCCCCTAGAAGTAGCCATACATTGTGTGAACTGCCAGCAACAGCTTTGGGCTGGGTGTGGTGTTTTTTCATTGGTGTAGGCAAGTCCTTAATATCCTCAAGGCATCTATGAGGATTTATACACCTTCTATCCTTAGTGGGTACCACTCCTCCCTATATCAGTGTTGCCACCAGACACCTTGTGTGAATCCAAGCAGTGGTGGCCGTAGCAGAGAGCACTGAGGGTCCTATTCTATTCTATTCTATTCTATTCTATTCTGTCTCTGGAGTTTCAGCCTGTAAGGTTTTCCACTGAAATGGCCCTTTCTAGTAAGAAAGCCCTGGGAGTTTTTGGTGGCTACCAGTCCAGTGCATTCAACTATATGAAAATAGCTAGTCACATTTCTGCTGTTCTTTCCTCTCTCCACTGGCTGGAAAATGGTCATGCAGGAAAGGGCAGCAGGAAAGAAAAGATGGATTTTGAGTGGGTTGGATCGGAGGTGTTTCATACTCATCCATGTGTAGAGTTTCCAGAATAATAATAATAATAATAATAATAAGTTTATTTTTATACCGCCCTTCCGAAGATCAGGGCGGTGTACAGTTAAAGGATTAAAACATGTATAAAAGTTAAAAACATCCAATCACAATAATAATATACTATCAGCCAGGGAAGCACTATGAAAACAAACATCAAGTCCAGTTATGGTGAGGGAAATATAATTGAACACTGGAGAGGGCTCCTGTAGTTTTAATGGTGGTGTAGAAGAGGGAATTTTAGTGGTGTTGCATGTTACGTGGTTGTGTGACAAACATAGGTGAAATTCCCTTTCCCACACAACTGTTAAAAGTATAGGGGCCCTCTCCAGTTTTTAGTCTGGAGAACCTATACATGTGTGATGTATCTCTGATTCAGGCTATGTCTAACTTTATTTATTTATTTAAACAGTGTCATCAGTGTACATACTGCTTTACAAGAAAAAGAACAAACAAACAAACAAACAAAAAAACCCAACCAACCAACCAACCAAACCCAGATCCCACCAGCCAGCCTTGTGAAAGCTATATAATATAAAATAAAATTTCCATTGATCTTTTTGCTTCTATGTCAAATGTTTAGGTAAAGCAGATTCCATCTGATAAAACCAGAGAGATAAACCTCATAAATATCACTAGTATTGAATTGTCTAGAAGAATCTCTTATTAAATGAACTTTACCCATCTCCTCTGAACTCTTGGATTTGGTCCTGATATTATGCAAGTATAAACAATTACGACAACCAGCACCTGGTTACTGTTGGAGCACAATGCTAATGCAGCATTGGTGGCTCCAGCAGTTGTAAATTGTGCTCACTCACGGAGTAAGATATTTCAGATCTCCTTGTGCCAGCAGTTTCTGGCCTTTTTGAAGAGCCTGGGGGCACAACAAGCCCAGCTGATATGCTGGCAGAGCTATGATTGGTTGCCTGAGGACAGCACCATCCCTTCTGCGAGCTGCCACTGTGGTGTGCCAGCACTGCTTGCCATGTTGGCTGAACACCTTGGATCTCCAATTCTGGCTGATCCTATATGCTATGCTTTGCTAGTGAGGCTTTTCACTCTGCTGGGTTCAAATAGGGTTTTGCCTTAGGTATATATCAATGCAGAAATTCCTGCTACTTTCATAGCACTTTCAAAACATGAAACCAGTTAAGGATTTAAATCCCAAGATATGAAAAAATGTCATATATCAAATTGCTTTAGGGGTAATTTCTTTATGAGTGAATGTATGCTTCACTCGTACACATTTTACTGAACATTATCATGATGTTACCGTGATATTCCCCCCCCCCCAGTGTTCCTTTTAGAGCGTATAAAAGTAGCTCCTCCTCCTCCTCCTTTAAACTCTCTGAATTATCTTCTGTGTCATGTTGGTTGGAAGATTTTGGAGTTATAATCCATAAAAGTATGTTTCCAAGGTTTCCCTCCCTGTCCCCTCCCCCCAAACACTAGTGAAGTCTCCAAAGGTGTAGAATTTTGTGCTTCCATCTTTTTAAAGACTTTGACAAGGGAAGCAATGTTATCAGGCTGGTAAACCTATCACAGCTCAGTACACACTCAGGATCACCTTTGCAAGTGTCACTATTTCTTTATCTTCCTGTTAATTTCTTAACCATTGTTTTAATTCAATGTTAATCCATTTCACAGCTATTTTTTAAAATTAAAAAGTGTTAAAAGTATCACTGAAGTGAATGCATATTGTACTTTGATAAAATAGCAACGTGTGTTGTGTGCCTTCAAGTCATTTCCAACTTTTGGTGACCCTAAGGCCATAAAGGGTTTTCTTGGCAAGTTTTCTTCAGAGAAGATATGCCATTGACATCCCCTGAGGCTGAGAGCATGTGACTTGCCCAAGGTCATCCAGTGGGTTTCATGGTCAAGTGGGGAATCAAACCCTGGTCTCCAGAGACATAGGCCAACACTCAGACTACTATACCATGCTGGTTCTGCATTTTAATATATGTGTATTATATATTATATATGATGTGGTTTAGTGTTTAAGACACAAATTCAGGTGATTGGAAGATCAGAGGGTTGGCAGTTTGAGGCTGAGTGCTGTATGATGGGGTGAGCTCCTGTCACTCGTCCCAGCTTCTGCCAGCTTAGCAGTTCAAAAGCAGTTCAAAAACATGCAAATGCAAGTAGATAAATAGGTACCACTTCGGTGGGAAGCTAACAGCATTTGGTGCAGATATGAAAGAAGATTATCCTCAGGCAATGCTGGCTTTTCCACTTAGTAACAAAGATGAGCACCGGCCCTTACAGTTGGTTATGACTAGGCATTTATGTCAAGGGAGTACCTTTACCTTTACCTTTTTGCATTATATATTGTGCATGGTGACATGAAAGAAGATTATATATGCTAACCATCTTGTAATTATCATTTTGTCATTGTGGTTAACTGTAGTAACCAGAAAGGCTTTCTTTTACATAATTAAAAAACAACCACATTATAGTACTATAGAACTATAACAGTCTTTTACTGAAGAGCATTATAGCTTACAACAGAAGAGGAAATAATATTAGGGCAAAGAAAAACTTGTTTGAAAGTAGCTCAGGATATCTTTTTCTCAGTCTATTCACAAGAGGCACCTACCACAGTGCTGTAGGAATGCTCCATCTTTGTGGGCCTTTTTTCCTCTGTAATATGAATTGGAGGATTCACCTTGACCATATTTTCTACCATTGATGTTGTATTTTCTGTGATTGGAACATTATGTATTATTTATGACAGGCAAGAAATTTACGGCGTTGCTTCATGGCACATACAAACCTGTGGAACAGCACAGTGAGATGTCAGCCTTTTCTAAGCTCTTTTCATATGAAGCAATCGCCTTTCCCTCGAGACCCTTGCATTTCTGTCAGGGCTAAGTGAACATTTCATATAATTAAAGGGGGGGGGGATGCTGTTTCAATACAGCTTTACAAACAGCAGGCAAACGAGTCTGCTTTTCTCTTTATCTGCAGCAGTGGAAATGCCTCTTACAAGTCACTGGTGCCAATCATCTCCCTGCACTTCTTAACCTCTGGAGAGGCTATTACTAAGACTTCTGTTGAAAAGAATGGGAATGAATGTTTACCTGAAAGAAAGAAAGAAAAAGAAACCCCAGCATTTCTGAGCCAGAAGAGCCTCAGGTGTAAACTGCACAGCTTGTGAAGTATGCAGCTAGTGTCTGAAAATTTTCCAGATCAAGGTTTAACAAATTGTATGCTGTTGTACTGTATGCAAACAATCATATTTAGGTTGGAATGTGATCAAAGTGCACGCACCCGGAGATGGCTGAAAAATGAGCAGGTCCAATGCCTGGAAAACATAAAGCGACTAAATGAAAATTTTGTCTTGGAGGGTGATTAGCAGCTGGCTTCTTCCCAAGCCCCACCTGCTTGGCATGGAGCTGAATTTCTTTCAGAAATGTTAGGCAGGGAATGGGACTGAAGCCAATAAACAGCAGCCTCTCTTTTCAAAACTCTGTGTTGCTAACATTTACATGGAAAATCTGGTTTTAAACAGGAGCTTCAATACAGAACTTAATAGTCCATCTTTATCGCAGTTCTTCTGCCTCTTAGCCATTTCTACAGTGTTGCATGATCTGTAATGAAAAATTTTGCTGGCTACTTGATTTTTCTTCATCCATAGCCTTTAAAATATGTTATTAAGAAATAATCTTTCTTATTAGGAAACATCATTGATCTCTTTGCAAGAAAAAAATCAATTTATAATTCACAAAAAGATTAAAGAAAGCCTCAGGACACAAACCCCTTTAATGCATGCTATAATTTTGTGGTTTTGGGCAATCATATTTCTGAGGTGGAGTCTCCTGGATAGTACAGTGTATGACAATTCTAAAATCCAATTTTTCCAGCCCATAGTGAATGCAGATGTTTGATGAAGTTTTGCCTAGATCAGCTGTATAGATGAATCTTTTGTTGTTTATTATTGCAAGCATTTTTACCCTGCTTTCCTGCTAGCAGAAATGAAAGCTTTTAGAGTGGTTTACTATGATCAGTAATAACACCATTTCTCTCTCCTGGACTTACAATGTAAAAGGCACAACACAAAAAGGAAAAGGGCTATGGGTGAGTGGGTGGAGGGTGGAGGTACAAATTACTAGTCAGTCTATCTATCAATCAATCAATCAATCTAACTATCCATCTCTCTCTCTCTCTCTCTCTCTCTCTCTAATCATCTATCTATCATTTCTGGCCCACTCTTCAACCACAAAGGTTCCCAGAGTGTCTTCCAATTAGTTAGTTTGACAGTTCCCTATCCAATCTAAATAAGATGTGACATACAAGGAAAAAGGGATAGTGGGGTGGGATTTAAGTTCAGCTGTTCCAGTTAGAGGCCACCACAATGGCAGTTGGAACACGGAAGGACTGGGCCGGTGCATAGTGTTGTGCCTAGATGCTCTTCTCTCTCTTTTCAGTTACAGCATTTATATAATGACCACCTCAGATGGAAAACAATTCAAGGAGATAGAGGGTCAAACCTTGCAATGTCCTTAGCTGAGCCAGTAAAGTGGTCCTACTTCCGTTCCCTTCTTCTGCAGATTGATTCAGAGCTGGACTGATTCAGCCTGTTGCTGAATTTACAGTTTTTGGAGAGGAAAAGGGCCCTTTGCTTTTATCCTTTCTGTGGGATGCATCTACAATGTAGACATAATGCAGTTTGACACAGCTTTAAGTGCTGTAGCACCATTTTGTTGAATCCTGGAATTTGTAGTTTTATAAGGTCTTTTTGCCTTCTCTGCCAGAGTGCTGGTGCCTCACAAAACTACAAGTCCCAGGATTCTGTAAGACAGAGCCATGGCAGTTAAAGTGTTGTCAAACTGCATTATTTCTACAGTGGAGATCCACCCATTGTGCAATCCTTTTTTGTACTTTGCATCCAATTTCAGATGAAATTTCATATTAGAACCAATTACTCAGGCCAGCCTAGAACTCAATGGGAATTCTAGAGAAGGTGTGGAACTACCAGATGAATAAGAGGTTCTTCAATGCTGATATACAGTGGGGAAGTTATAGGCCTTGTATCATGGCAACCGGAGGCTACTATGTCAGTGTCTATATTGGTGGGGGTGAATGCTTGCCTGAAGAAAGAGAGCCCTCTCTCCACGCCAACTGCCATCCTCCGGCTTGGGAGGGAGTGAAGAGGCAGGCCCAGCTCCATCAGGGCTTGCCTGAAGAAACAGAGCCCTCCCTCCATGCCATCTGCCCTGGTCCAGGCCCCAGAGGGAGAGAGGAACCACTGGACCTGATCCCCTTCCCCACTACCATCCCCTTCTCCTTTTGTGTCATGTCTTTTTAGAATGTAAGCCTGAGGGCAGGGAACTGTCTAATGAAAATTAATAATTGTAAGCCGCTCTGATAGCCATTAAGGCTGAAGAGCGGGGTATAAATACCATAAAATAAATAAATAAATAAAGCGGATGATCATGCCCCATATTATTCAGTGGCAACAATATGAATGTTCATGTTTCAGCATCACTACCATTGAATAATATGGGGCATAGTGATCTGCAGGTGGTCAAAATTTTGTATCGGAAGCCCACAGATATAGTGGGCCCATTACACTTCTCTAAAAAATTAGGCCAAAGAGGCCACATGAAATCAGACCAGGAGCCACAGGTTGCCTCCCCTTAATATGAGTAGTATGGTAATTAAAAAAAAAAAAAAGAACCCAAACATTTTAGAACATCCTTTTGTCTGTGTAGGTATCATTTCAGCTGCCTCCTTGTCAAGTAGGCAATATCAAGTACACAGGTTATAACTAGGATACATGAACTCTATAAATGTTTCATCCCATGATGTAAATAATAGGAAAATATTAAGTAACTCACAGTATCCTTCATGGATTTTGAACTAGGTGAGATAATAAGAGTCTCTGATGGGACTACTATTAATCTGGGAGCCATTCTATTATTTATAATTCATTGAATCAGGAGCAACTAACTCTCTGGTGTCATGGCTTTGAACAAATGGTACATCTGAGAAAGAATCAATAGTTTTAGCTGAACTGTGTTCATAAGGTTAAGAAAAAGATATCTTTTCAAGAGATAATCATCTGGAGAGAATATTGCTCTTGCAATGTTATATTTGATATTAAGAATGTAGTGTCATACAGTTTGCCAAGAGACAGTTGTGTTTCTGTGAGTTTGCAGTGTCTGCCCCCCTCTCTCTTATACACACAGATAGGAAAAGAGACAGAGATGGAGAAAGACTGTGACATACTATTAATTTTGTCCAGACTTTAGCTTAATCAGAAAATTGTATATTTTTCAGTGGATCTAACCTTGAACAATATTTTTGAAAGTGCAGTAGTAATGTACA
Source organism: Urosaurus nigricauda (assembly GCA_034509955.1). NCBI lineage: Eukaryota > Metazoa > Chordata > Lepidosauria > Squamata > Phrynosomatidae > Urosaurus > Urosaurus nigricauda. Next base: position 320,706,359 of record JAOEGL010000001.1, read on the forward strand.
ACTGGAAGAGACTTCAACAACCTCTATCTTAACTCAGCTGTCAAAAAGACAAATTCTCCTCATTCCAAAATCTCTTTTATCATTTATCACTGCTGATATTTTCAACTTGCATTACCTACGAAGAGAACTATGTTTGATAAAGGGTGCATCTGTTGAATTACTGTTGGGGGTATATCTAGAGAGAAATAACTGAACACTGCTAAAATCCAATAATCTCTAAAATATCATTTAAAAGACAAAAATAGCAAGAAATTTTACAGCAGGAAAAACTTATCGGAAACTACCAAGAAATTACTGAATACAGAGAACTTCCAAAGAGTTATCTGTGGCTTATTTGCTGCAGAAGGCAGCCAAGAGTCTTATAGGAACTTCAAGGTTAATAAATTAAGAGCCCACTTCATTAGATGGAGGCAGTGATGTCCTGAGTTGATATATATGTATGTTTGTATGTTTGGTTAAGGGAGAGAAAAACTGTACCATTCAGGTCAGATTTCAGTGAAATGCCATTTGACCTTGCTACTTCCATTGCTTCTTCCCTTTCAATGCTCATATCTGTGCCATTTGAGGAGAATACTTCATACATACAAAAAAGTGGGCTGTAGCCCACAAAACCTTCTACCATAATGTGTTGGTGTAAAGTGTTGCAAATACCTTTTGTTCACTGTTGTTGTTAACTGCCATCACCTCCATTTTGACTTATGTTAACCCTATGAATGAGAGACTCTCCAAGATACCCAGGCTCAGGTGCTGCTAATATAGCATATGTACTCCTTCCCAGTTCAGTTTAGGGGCAAGAAAAGTTGGAGGGAAGGCATGCAACTCACAAATTGTGTTTTGCTCTTCCCTGTTCTAGAGCCAAAGTGTATGAGACATGCTTTAAGCAAGCAAACCAACCAACAAACAAACACAGATGAACTGTAACATCTTATTTTTTTTAGCCATGGAAAGACACACTCCCACCTTACCACTAAAGTATCCTTCACTGTTGTTCAGCTATCCATATACCTAATTCATAAAAAATAATCTGTTTGAAGCGCTGTCAGAAGAAAGGCCTCTGAAGACATCCACACTGTATTTGAAGAGTTGTCTATTCCAAGTCCTGTGCAAAGATGAAAGGAACCTAAGAAGGGTGATTAGCAAGGAGCCCTTTGCCTGTTAGCAGGTGGAGAGCGGACTGAATAGGCACACAGATTACCTGCTTAGAGTCTTCTTCACTATAGTTAGATATATTGCATGTAAAGTGTCCATTTATAGTAATTATTTCTAATTTAGTACCTATACATAGAAATTAGCATGTGCACATTTTATGTAAACCCAGGTCCTTTTTTGCCCTCTTCTTTACAGATACATTTCCTCTTCTTTGGCAATATGTAAGTGGTCAGTCTAACTTGTGGCTGTATAGTTATGGAGAAAGTCAGTAAGTTGTATTTGAATTCTAAATGAGACAAGATGCCCTCCCCCTGTCCCCAGAGATATAGGAGAGACCAGTCAAGCCAAGTGTGTTTTGTAGCAAACGGTTCAGAAATTATGTAATACTCTTGTGTGAGTGGGCAGTCAAAGGTTATAGGGTGAAAAATACCAGTGTTTTTAAAAGCACTGTATTATATATTTTGTTCAATTTAACTTTATAGCTTTAGCACAAAGCTATAGCAAACATTATATATTCATATTATGGCTTTGGTTTGGGAAACAGCTGTTGATATGCAGTCTTTGTTTTGAAAATTCCAAGTTAGGTAATAACTTGTTGTTTTATGTCTCTCATACTGCAGCATAAAGTGTATTATAATAAAAGAATATTATTTCAACATTACCTTGTCCATAGAATGGACATAATATTATTCCAACATTACCTTGTCCATAGAATGGACATAATGTTATTCTAACATTACCTTGTCCATCAGAACATCTTCTGATATTACTTTTGGTGGTGTGAAAGCTGCTAGAGAACCATTCCTTTCCTTGCTCAATAGTTTTGAAAGTCTGACACAATTTAGTAGGAAGGAATCCATAGTTCTTTCCCATTACCAGTGCTGCCTTTCTTAGAGACAACCATTGACCTGGGAAGAAACCATATTATAACTCCATCTAGATGGCCTTGTTCAGAGTTGGGGACATTTGGCCCACAACTGCCATCAGTCCCACCCAACATGCTCAATGGGAAGGGATTGTTAGAGCTATACTATAACATGTGGAAAGGTAAAGTTCCCCACTTTTGGTACAGATCTTGTGATACAACTGTGTTGTATGAAGGGTCCTTCTGCAACTTCTTCCATGCCACTGACTATATATATATGTTGCTAATTGATAGAAGTGATACTCTGGGATTACTTTGAACTTGACACCTAAGACATATTCTCTACATTGATTATTACAGGGCATGGGAAAGAAGACAGTTTGGTACCATTTTATTATTGAAGGATCTTCATGGCTTCAGCCTTCTTCCTTTGTAGACTAGCTGTCACATTATAGGTTCCTGTTCCTCCTAGCATTATCTGATGCACAGATAAGATATGCCACTGGGCTTCCCTTTAAAGCAAGCTACAAAGTATAGAATTCAGAGTATGAGGGTTCCTTTGTTCTCAGTTCACCAGAAGTATGTGTGTGCGTGTGCATATGCCTTCAAGCCACTTGTCAATTTATGATGATCCCATGAATGATCCCATGAATTTCATAGGGTTTTCTTAGACAAGGAATACTTAGAGGTGGTTTTGCCAGTTTCTCTGCACCAGATATTCCTTGGCAGTCTCCCATCCAAGTACTAACCAGGGCTGAGTCTGCTTAGCTTCCAAGATCAGATAGGATCTAGTGCCGTTGGGATTATATATATATATATATATACACACACACACACACACTACTTTTATGTCATAACAACTTGGTGTTGGATTTAACTTTTAAGCTGAGTTGTTTTAGGGCTTTTTTTGGAGGGTTGTTTTAATAATGAGGAGTTGATTTTTAATGAACAGACTAGTGTACACAAAAAACAACTCTCTTAAGAGCCAATTGCACTGTGAAAGTTAAACTGAGAAAATAAAAGTCTGTTCATACTTACAAATTGAGATCATTTTAAACTTTGTTTGGGGCTGTTTAGTCTTGGCAGGCTGCCTGTCCTATATATACACGTTTCCTTTGAAGCATCAGAACAGAAGCTCAGAGACAGCTCCTTAGAAAGAAGTACTGAATTTAATGAAATGTGAAAAAGGGAAGTCAGGCAGCAATAAATGTTGCCTTTAAAATTTAGACAAAAAAAAGTGACCAAGAAAGGAACAAGCCTGGATTAGAGTGCTCTGATTTCACAAACTATTGCCACAGAGATTGCATTTCACACTTGTAGCCATATGTAAATCTTAAGGGAGCAATTTGTCTATATTGTTCATTTCATGTCACCAGTCCCCCTTTCTGTATCACATAAATCAACAGGTCTCTTCATTTACCACCATATGGTATCCTTCAGTGTTCATTTCACCCTAGTTGCTGCCAGGGTTTTTTTTTTTTTTACAGTAACATGGTCCACTACAGAAGATTAGGTGAAAATCATTTTGTTGTATATATGCTTATAATAAAAATCCACATACATCATCAAATCTTCCTTGAATAAATAAGAATTCAGCACTGTAACCACTGTGTTAATTTTGTTTTATAAAATGCTCACAGATTATGTTTCCCTTCTACCAGAGCACTTTAATTCAGATAGCAGCACTAAAGCTCATCTAGTATTTGAAGTCCTCTCTATTCTGGTGCCTTCCTATCATTCACAAAGAGTCTTGGCCATGCTGACTGTGGATGATGGGAGATGTAGTACAGCACTGTGGGAAGGGTCTTGGTTAGGAAAGGCTGGCCTAGATTAATAGCAGTATTTTTAATACTGAGAAAAATAAATATTTATCCATACACACTGAATAATTACTTGGAGAACAACTAAGGAGATGCAAGAGGTCTCTTATATCACAGTAATGGGAAACCACAATGTTCCCCAAAATGTAACCCTTGTACTAGTTTCACATCTTGGTAACTTTGGGCCACCTTACTCTGCAGGTACCATTTTGGAAGGAAGGATGAGTTAAAGGAAAGATGGACACCATGTGGCCCTCCTGTCAGCACTATTTAAAATATCCAATTTTGAGTGATGATGAGAACTGATATCTAATAACATCTGGAGGCATATCTTGTCTCTCTCTCTCACACAGATTTCTGTTCAATTGAGGTTCTACTAGATTGGAATTAACTCAGTATCAGAAATCTCTTTGCATGATGGGCCTTCCTTTCCTCTCTTTCTTCCTCTTACATGCTCAACTCTCCAGACCAAATTGTGTGTCAGGCATAGGGCAGACAGGGGCTCCAAGACAGAAAGACATTTCATTTTTCCAGTAGTGTCCATTTTGTGGTAGTTTACTTCTATCTGCTATGAGCAATATGTCATTTGGGAAGCAGATTTTTGTATGGAAGAAATGACTTAATGGCAAGACATGGTGGTGTTCTTAATTCTGACATATTTTTTCTGAGCTTTTAGAGCTTAGAAGAAAGTATTCCCATCCTTTTAGCACTTAGACCAAGCTCCAAGATAGTTGGGCTGTCCTGACATCACAGGTTTTAATCCATTAGTGGCACTCCACAAAAATCTACAGAACAAAACGAAAGTAGCAGAAATACAAAAGGCTATGCCGACAGACTCAGAAGTATAGCATTAAACACCTTGAAGATGCATATCCAAGTCTGATTTATTGTGGAAGAAAGCAAAAAGCAACATCCTTTTAAATGCATCTTGAATACTCAACCTGTTTGAAGAGAGATTGTTCAACAGGGCAATGAGTGTAAAAGATGAAATGATGAGCTTCTATTTTGGAACCCAGCACACTTTCCCAGAAAGCTTTTTGTGCTCTGATTGTAACATGCATGCAAAGCACATGGGCTCATGGAGTTATATTAGCTTAATTTTGTTCACAGTGTTACAGAGATCAGTTACTACTTTGCACAAAGGCCTGTGACAACAATGCATATATACAAATATGGCATCATGCACAAGAGGCACAGAATCCAGCTAGTATTTTGTTCATCATCTTGGCTTTGCAGAAATATGTTTGGTTTTACATATCAGATGATAATACTGAAGAGTTTGTTACCAATGTAGATGTGGATGGCATAGCTATGCAATGACTAAGTTTTATATTATGAGTAATGTGTCTATTTCCTCCACCCCGCAGCATTCTGGGTAATCTGTTGAATACTAGGAATTCTGCATTGTTGGGACACACTGACAAGAAAGCAACCATTCCAAGGTACACATGGCAGTAAGATGAAAGTATTAAAATGGGAAAATGGTATTAAAATGGGAAAACCCTCATTATAGCTTCTAGAGTATATCTGGTATTTTGTGCAAAAAACCCAAACCTCTATGCAACTATGTTGATGGGAGTTAAAACAGTCTAGTTAATTTCTCATAGCATCTGCTAGAAGGGAAGGAAAAAATCTTCCCCTTGCTTGATATCACAAACATGTCATTTACACTGTAAGCCATTTCATGCCTGTAGGAATAGCTCATTGTCAGAAGCATCTTGAAGAGCGTGTGGTGCGTCTGAATTGATGTAGACATCACCATCAGTGTAAATTTTCCTGAGTCTAGACAAGCCCTCAGGTTGTTTCAATGCATTGCAATTTGTCTGTGGAAAATCTCCCTTTACTATCAGACACCTACTGCACCAGAGACAGATGGTCTGCAAATGACTGGACCTGTCCCTCCAGATTGTTCCACTGCAAAAGAGTGACAACAACCAGATAGCTTTACAGAGGCTTGCTCTTTGATTTACCAGTAGTTAAAGGATGGAGCTTGTGTTTAGTAGAATGCTCTTTATTGCCACTGCTTTACTGTGGCTTTGTGTGTTTTATGGTGGCCACTATGTGTGTGAGGGAGTGCATGTTTGCATGTGTGCATTTTTCCTTTTGCCCTCATAGTAAAAAATAAGGTTTGGCTTTCCCTAATGGTGCATGTCTTTTTAAACATTTCTTTTCAAAAGTGTTTAGAACCGTTATGTCACACCACTACACCAGTAACATAACAAGAATAGTTAAGAACTTTTCTTTAATCCTCATCCAGGCAGATTTTTAAAAAAAAACTTGCACAGAATAATCTAATCTGGTCCCAGTGGGGATTCTAGTCTATGCTGGGGTATAAAAAATGTCCCATATCCAAAGCAGTGAAGAAATCCACCATACCCTAATTCCCAGCCATACCAAACACATCTTTACCTGTGGTGTCATGTTTGTTTTGAGAAAGCATCAGAATCCTTGTTTGCCAAAACTGTAATTGATGCAGTTTCTTTGTCTTAACTGGCATTGCTTCTAAAGCAAACAGGTTGTGGATCATCTCAAACCTAGTGAGTATTGGGTGTGTGTGCATGATACTGACAAGAGAGAAAGGGAGAAAAATGACCAAATTTTATAGCCATCCTGTAGGTTCTCCAGCCTCAGGATTGGAAGGAATTGTCTTAACCTGTGTTCTTTTTCCTAAAGTGTGAGTAGTTGGGGACAAAGGTCTACAGTGGACATAGGAAAAGTGGTGTGATTTTATTTAGCACCATCAACTTGCATGATGTAGAAAAATACAAAGTCACATGAATAAAATCGAGAACACTCCCCTCTGGGTTTACAAAATAATGTTGAAAGTAGAAGAGAGAACAAAGGAAAGGAAAGGAAAGGAAAGGAAAGGGGTCACAGGTTATGAGATTAATATTTACAAACTATATTTAGAAAATAATATTTAGATACAAAATGTCTTGTGTTAGAAGCAAATTTCTTGCAGTGTGTAAAATCTAGAATATTTCTCTTTTAAGACTTTTTTTTAATGCTCTAGTGAAAATCTTTGGCTTCTAGTATGATTCACATAAAGACATTCTGCTCACCTGTTCCTTCTTCCTCTGATTCTGTTTATGAAATCAAAGGCTCTTCTAAAGTCCTGATAGGGATATCAATCACATTCTAGATTAGGTTACTACCAAAAGAGAACCATTAGCTTTAATATATCATAACTGTGCCATGAAGATAATAACATAAAATCCTAGAAATGTAATTTAGAAAGGCTTTCTGGCCCAGCCTTGTGGCTTTATAATCCTGTCCCCAGAGTCAGAGAAAATCTTGTTTGCTATATTCTTTTAACTTTGTTGGGGGCATCTTGTGTATCTTGGGCTCAGTAGCAGTCTTTCTCCCTGTAGCTGTGCTAAAGCAGATGGAATTTAATGGTATATTTTCTTTACTATTACAGGGCTTTTTAAAAAGCACAATATAACTGCTGAGTCAGTACCATTTTTAACACTCTGACTAACCATACATAGCACATCTGCCAGCTCTTTACCATCATTTACAGTGGGTTCTATTGATATGTATGAAATAGTCATTGGTTTTGGATCTTAATGTAATTGGATGCTTGATTCAGCTGGAACACTGTTCCAGCAGAGTCCAATTCTTTTTTTGGATGTCAGACTTAACATTGTTTCATGTGCTTCAGTGGAAGGCAGGGTCAGGCTGATCCAGACTCTTCGAATACTGTTTGTCAGTTTGTCATCCTCCTTGTCAGTAGAAGCTGATTGCTCTCTTGTCAATGAGATGGTGAATCTTGTCTGGGATTTACTCCAAACTTAAAGAACTTATCTAAGACCTGGTACAAATGGACAGGAAGTGCCGTCCTGGTGCCGATTCTAGGGTTTGAGAGCGTGCAGCAACCACATGCTCTTGAACCCTTGTACGTGCTGGTGCCAGCATCATAAATCTGGGAAGCTGAAAAATGAGTTGGAAATTGGAGTTGAAAAATAGAGTAAAATGCTTAAAATAATGTTCTTGTCACCCTTATTTCCATGGTTATAGTACCATTGGATTTGCTCATGTATCTGTTGTGCTTGTGTATCTGTGATTATGTCTTATGACTCCCTTCTTAATGTCATCATCATCCTATCTTCACAGCTGGGTTTCACATGGTTTTAATTTTGTGACTGGGCTTCCAGATATATAAAAACATCATGTGCTCTTTACTCCATGTCATGCTCTTCCCAAAGAAAGTATGCCTAAATAGAAATATATATAAATTACATTCATTTAGATCATTTATCTAAGTTGTTAATGGTCACATTTTCTTTGACATATACGAGATTCTATAAGTATCAGAGTGTATAGAAACACATGACTACCAATTGAAATTCCAGATTTGCATATTGAATGCATTGGAAGAAGTGGGTTACAGTCCACAAAAGCTTATGCCAGATAAAACTTGTTAATCTTTAAGATTTTTGCAGCAACATAGGGCCAAAACAAACAGCCCGGTAAGGCTATCTTCTGGGTGATGTAGGGAATTTAGATTCTGCACATGCTCAAAACATTTTGAAGCTGCCCAATTGTTTAGATGTGGGTAGATTCAAGACTCATTGTTTTACAGAGGGGCAGGTAAGAAATAAATAAATATTAAATATCATTACTCTCTGACGTCATGGCATTTATATTCTCCATGCCTCTGGAGTGGCTTCCAGCCAGCTTCAAACCATTGTAGGGCAGGAAAAACCAACTTTTTGCTGGCCAAAAAAGAAGCGGATCTTTGCCACTCCTTTTTCGGCAGGCTTCAAAGGGGACTGGGGAAACAACATATGCTTGCCACAGCCCCAATCCGGCTTCAGTGGGGTCGGTCTGTTTTGTTGCATAGTTACACTCCTCTCTGTGTTTAATGTAATTTTGCAATTTGCATGTAGGTGAGACTATATGACTCAATGGTAAGGCATGTGTTTTGTAGGTAGAAGATTGGTATCTAAGTACTTGTAAGTACCAAGATTGAACCCCTGCTAATTCCAGAAAAATAGACTCTTGAGTAGCTGATGAAGTTAAAGATCACTGTATGAGACTGAAGAACCATTGCCAATACAAAAGATAATAGTGAGCTGGAGGTACTGGATCAGATGTACCTTCTATAAAATAGCATTTTATGTTTTAATTAGAAAATAGCATCTCTAAATTAGTTTATAATCTATGTGATAAGTCTTGAGACATTTTCATACCATGCACACACACATTTTACTTTCATCTTACACACTTCTGTTACAGCCAAATACTGGATTTGATATGATTCTTCTATATTTTATCGTAACTTGTAGAGATTAATTTTAGATTAGCAGAATATATTGCTATCTTTGGTTTATTTCTTTCTGATTTCAAAATCTTGCCTATTTATTTTGTTAGCCATTTTTAGATACCTAATATATGTGTGTGTGTGAGTGTGTGTGTGTGTGCGTGCATGCCTTCAAATCTCCTATTGATTTATGCTGACTCCATAAATTTCATAGGGTTTTCTTAGACAAGGAATACACAGAGGTGGTTTTGCCAGTTCCTTCCTCTGAAATATAGCCCACAGCACCTAGTATTAGTTGGTGGTCTCCCATCCAAATAGGAACCAGGCCTACCCTGCTCAATTTTTAGGTTCAGACAATAGGCTCTGATGCCCATTTGGTTTTAATACTTTCTAGATGTAGATCTGATGAGTTAGATGTATGGGCAACCCCTGCAGTAGGGGACAGAATGATCCACTTAAGTGGAAGAAAGTTTATGATTATCCTCATGCACTACACAAGACATTTTAATCATCCAGAATCATCTTTTGTTGCATAATCTAGAACTAGATCAGAACTAGATCTACAATGTAAGTGTTCTGTGCTGTAGTCACCTGCACAGTAGTTAACATTGGCCTGAATCCTATTGCTTATTTCAAACTAGAGTAAACCCATTGAATCAGTTGTTGAATGATGAATCGACATATAGGGTAAATCCCATTGATTCAATGCATCTATTCTAGTTAGGGCCAATAGGATTCAGGTTAATGTCTCCCAAGTATCAGGTTACTTTGCACTATAGCCTGGTATAAAAGTTTGAAGTAAAAGCTCCAGACGCAGATATGTACTTTTCCAAGACTATAATAAATAATTGCACAACCTCAACCTCAACCTCATTTTCTCAGGAGGGAAATCTCAGGAGGGAAATTCTCAGGAGGGAAATGCCTGAGAAGAATAGAGCAGGAGGAGAGGGGAGAGTTAATGTTAGAGCATGAAGAAGATATAGCCAGGGGTAGCCATGTTGGCCGTACAGCAAAGTACTATAGCATCGACCATCCACAAAACAGTGATACCTTTATTCAAATAACCAAAATACATGATCCAAGCTTTTGAATCTCCACTGGCAAAGGTGTTCAAAATTATACAAGAGAAAAAGCATGATGAAGAGAGCAAGATGGTAGGGAAAGAAGGGAGAGTGAGCGAGGTATGGGTCAGAAAAGGAAGCAGCATAGCAAGGAATGCTCCTCATTACACATATAGACAGAGTTACACACACACAAAACATGTTTGCCTCATTCAAACACTAAGTAGCCAGCCTAACAGGGAATGGGAGAGCACGTAAACAGAAAGCAGAGATTCCCTTGGCTTGGTTCTGATGGAGAGGTGTTCTCAGAATTCTTCTTTATTTCCACTCCTGTAGTCCTTTGATGCCCACCTTGATAACTCAGCAGTTTTGGCCTGCTTCTTCTGGTTCTTCATGAGTTCCAGGTACTTATGTTGGTATTACTTTGCACGATGTGTCTGAAAATCTTCATTGTGATTGCGCGATTATGCCAGGAGCATGCCTTATACTTCTGGTTTTTTAACCCCCATCTGAAAATCTCCTTTGAGACAGGCTGAGACAGCTGTTTTGGTGCCCAGATAAAGTTCACATCAAAGGCTTCCATATTACTCTCACATATTTCAAAGTGATGACCTTCCTTCTCCACCTGATCAGATTACACTCCTCCTCTCTTCCTCTTTTAAATTCTTAAAATGTATAGTTTTTATGGAAGATCTATAAATTACGTGAAAAAGTTAATATGATAGATACTACGACATTAGATGGAAACTCTGCTGCAGTAGATAATTGTAGATAATTGCAAGATGTATAACTAATAATTGTAAATGTTATTTATAAAGCAAATAAATAATGTTTTAAAAAGAATATTGTTGTTTAATTCTTTTTTTAACTTTTGTAAATTAATGTTTTAGCTTATTTTTTAATTTTTTTTTAAGCTGCCTTGAATCCCATCTGGAAAGAAAAGTGGGATATAAATTCAATTAATAAATAGTTGTGATTCCTTCAGGGGGAAGGTATGATTATGAGTCAATAGCAGATTCCCTTGAAATAGCTCTTGTTTTGCTGAAATGGCACTGTAGCAGAAAAGAATTAGTCCTTCCATCCATAAGCCATGGTCATGATCCTAATTCCAACCCTATAGCTAGTATTAAAGCAACAACAAGTACATTAAAATTATTAAATCTGACAACATATTGAACACAAAGTATACTTTTTACCTTAGGTGTAGCTCTGTTAGTCTGGAAAATCTGTATGCAAAAAGATCTTATAGCACCTTTGAGACTAACCGAAAGACAGAAGTTGGTAGCATGAGCTTTTGCTAGACTTGAGCCTACTTCCTCAGGTGCATTTTCCTACTTCCTCAGATGCTTTTCATAGACTTGAGCCTATAGGGGGAATACAGGCTGGCAGTTTCTGCTGGCCTGCATGCACTGTAGGGCTGAAGAAGGGCTGGGGTGCCATCTTGGTTCATGCCCATTTACATGGGGTGCACCATGATGATGTCCTTCATGCACAGCGTGCAAACAGCGCTGCACATGAAGGGTGTCAATGCTGCAGTCCTTATGGCACCCCTTCTAGGACATAAATAGGAGCCACGTTTCATGGCTTCTATTTGCTATGGGGGCATGGCATGCAGCTGCTGCATCCCCAACCCAGCACTTCTAGAGGCGGCACAGAGCTGCCCCTGAATGTGCTGTCTGTCAAGCCCCTTAGTCTCAAAGGTGCTACAAGATCCCTTTGCATACTGATTTTAACCTTAGAGTTAAAGATAATGTTAAGTTGTTAAGATGTAAAGAGAACATACGTTGTAAATCATTAATAGCAATTTTAAAATATATTTTTAAAAATGTATAACAATATAACATCAGAATCCTGAGCTGAAGTTCTTTTGTTTCTTGTAACTTGCCTGGGGAATTAATTTTTTCCCAGCACTTATTCTTAATCAGCCAAATTGAAAAATTACTGTAATTGTTTAAAGAACTGAAATCATTAACTGCAAAGGAAGGGATTCTTCAGCTCTCAGCTGCAGTAGTTTTACACAACTTCATTGTAGCCAAAAGTACATGTTCAGGCTTGTTCTTTTGTTTCCATCCATAGTGACTTTGTTGTCCAACTCAGACAGAATGGATGGCTATTGCTTAACAGCAATAATAATGGGATGGTGTCAGGCAGAAACACACCCTTTTGAGTTTGACTTAAAAGTAAACTTGCACAACGGGTCTATGAGGGCTTGTTGTCTGATATGAGTCCAGGAAGAGAGAGGAAAATCGCAGATGTCAACAACTGGCTCCACAGATGGTGTCGCCGAGAACAATTTGGATTCTTAGATCTTGGGCTGCGGTTCCATGAAGTGGGACTTCTGGCAAGGGATGGGCTACATCTCACACCAGTTGGAAGAAACGTTTTTGCCAACAGTCTGATGAATCTGATCAGGAGGGCTTTAAACTGAGTTATGTGGGGAAAGGAGACAGCATTTTGGAAGGCAAAAGGGCTGGAATAAATACTGAAACTGACATAGAGGGAACAAGGCAAACAGTGCAAGGACCCAACAGTAGGAGGCAAAAAAACGTGCATAGGCAGCAAGTAAAGGGGACACATGGTCTCCGATGTCTCTACACTAATGCACAGAGTATGGGAAATAAGCAAGATGAACTTGAACTCCTAGCACAACAGGGGAAATATGATATAATAGGCATCACTGAAACCTGGTGGATGAGTCTCATGATTGGAATGTAGAAATAGAGGGATATAACCTTTTTAAGAGAAACAGGCTGAACAGGAAAGGAGGAGGAATAGCATTATATGTCAGGGATATTTACACCAGTGAAGAGATCCAGGACATCAGTACTGGAAGCCAAGTGGAGAGCATCTGGATAAAAATTAAAGGAGAGGGAAATAACAGGGATGTTACTGTGGGAGTCTACTACAGACCCCCGACTCAGGCAGAGGAATTGGATGATGCCTTTCTAGAACAGATGACCACACATTCAGATAGGAGAAATATAGTAGTAATGGGTGACTTCCAACTATCCTGACATTTGCTGGAATTCAAATTCTGCCAAATCATCAAGGTCTAGCAAATTCCTCACTTGTTTGCAAGACAATTTCATTGTCCAAAAGGTGGAAGAGGCAACAAGGGAGTCAGCTATTTTGGATCTGATCTTAACCAACAAAGAAGACCTAGTTGATGGGGTGCAAGTGGTGGGAACCTTAAAGGTGAGAGTGACCATGTTCTCCTGGAGTTTGTTATACAGTGGAAGGGAGAAGCTAGGCATAGTCGGACATGAATTCTAGACTTTAGGAGAGCTGATTTCAATAAACCTAGAGAAATATTAGAGGTGATCCCATGGTCAAGTACACTAAAAGAGAAGGGAGTTCAAGACGGATGGGAGTTCCTCAAAAGGGAGATACTGAAGGCACAATTTCAAACAGTTCCAATGAGGAAAAAAATGGGAGAGGTTTCAAGAAACCAGGATGGATGACTAAGGAACTTTCAGCTGAGCTAAGTTTTAAATGGAACATGTATAAGAAATGGGAAAAGGGGGAAATCACCAAAGAGGAATTCAAACAAATAGCCAGTATGTGTAGGGATAAAGTCAGAAAAGCTAAAGCACAGAATGAACTCAGGCTGGCTAGAGAGGTTAAGAACAATAAAAAGGGCTTTTTTGGGTATGTCCGCAGTAAAAGGAAGAAGAAGGAAACGGTTGGGCCACTGCGTGCAGAAGATGGCAAAATGCTAACAGGGGACAGAGAAAAGGCAGAATTGCTCAACACCTTCTTTGCTTCAGTCTTCTCAGAAAAGGCAAAGGGTGCTCAACCGAAGGATAATGGAGCAGAAGACAGAATAGGGGAATTTCAGCACAGAATAAGTAAAGAGATAGTACTGGAATACCTGGTTAATCTAAATGAATACAAGTCTCCAGGACCAGATGAACTACATCCAAGGGTATTAAAAGAACTGGCAAATGTAATGTCGGAACCATTGGCAATAATCTTTGAGAAATCCTGGAGAACAGAAGAAGTCCCAGCAGACTGGAGGAGGGCAAACGTTGTCCCCATCTTCAAAAAGGGGAAAAAAGAGGATCCCAACAATTATTGCCCAGTTAGTCTGACATCAGTTCCAGGAAAGCTTCTGGAACAGATTATTAAACAGAGAGTCTGTGGCTATGTAGAAGATAATTCCATCATCACAAAAAGCCAACATGGGTTTCAGAGAAACAAGTCATGCCAAACAAACCTGATCTCTTTTTTTGATAAAATCACCAGCTTGGTAGATGAAGGGAATGCTGTGAATGTAGTATATCTTGACTTCAGTAAGGCATTTGACAAGGTTCCCCATGACATCCTTGCAAACAAGCTTGTAAAATGTGGACTAGACAAGGTAACCGTTACATGGATTTGTAACTGGTTGACTGACCAAACCCAAAGGGTGCTCAGCAATGGTTCCTTTTCATCCTGGAGAGAAGTGACCAGTGGGGTCCCACAGGGTTCTGTCCTGGGCCCAGTGCTATTCAATATCTTTATTAATGACTTGGATGAAATTATTGAGAGGCTAGTTATCAATTTTTCAGATCACACCAAATTAGGAGGAGTAGCTAATACCCCAGAAGACAGGATCAAAATTCAAAATGACCTGAATAGACTAGAAAGCTGAGCCAAAGCTAACAAAATGAAATTCAACACAGAGAAATGTAAGGTTCTGCACTTAGGGCTTCTGAGGGAGAGAAGATATGCTGGACTTTCCCCCTTCCCCACCACCTCTCCCTTTTCCTTTTGTTTCATGTCTTTTTAGAGTGATTCTATGTAAGGGAAATGTCTAATTAACAAATTGTAAGCCGCTTTGATAGCCTTGGCTGAAAAGCGGGGTATAAATAAAAAGTATTATTATTATTATTATTATTAGGGAGGAAAAATGAAATGCACAGATATAGGATGGGGGATACCTGGCTGAATGAGACAACATGTGGAAAGGATCTAGGAGTCCAAGTAGACCACAAGTTGAACATGAGTCAACAGTGCGATGCAGCAGCTAAAATTGCCAATTCAATTTTAGGCTGCATCAATAGAAGTATAGTGTCTCGATCAAGGGAAGTAATAGTGCCACTCTATTCTGCTTTGGTCAGGCCCCACCTGGAATACCTTGTCCAGTTCTGTGCACCACGATTCAAAAAGGATGTAGAGAAACTGGAGCGTGTCCAAAGGAGGGTGACTAAAATGGTGAAGGGTCTGGAAACCATGCCCTATAAGGAACAACTTAGGGAGCTTTGAGAAGAGAAGGTTAAGAGGTGATATGATCGCCCTGTTTAAATATTTGAAGGGATATCACATTGTGGAGGGAGCAAGCTTGTTTTCTGCTGCTCCAGAGAACAGGACCCGGAACAATGGATGCAAGCTCCTCCTGACAGTGAGGGCTGTTCAACAGTGGAACACACTCCCTCGGAGGGTGGTGGAGTCTCCTTCCTTAGAGGTCTTTAAGCAGAGGCTGGATGGCCATCTATCGGGGGTGTTTTGATGGAGAGTTCCTGCATGGCAGGGGGTTGGACTGGATGGCCCTTGTGGTCTCTTCCAACTCTATGATTCTATGATTCCAGATTTCAAGAAATGTCAAGAACACCACTTTTTATCATGGTCACATAACAGTTTTCTCCCAAGGCTGAATAAAGTACCAGTACAAAGAGCAGGTCAAATCCAGCTTTTCACAGCCTTGGGCCCCCAAATGTTATATAACTTTACAGGCTAAATCTCCTTTATCCAGAATTCTGAAATCTGAAATATTCCAAAATCCAAAATTGTCCACATGGGTGGTTGAGACAGTAGCACCTTCGGTTTCTGTTAGTTCAGTTATATACACTTTGTTTCATGCATAAAATTATTAAAAATGTTGTGTATAAAATTACCTTCAGGCTATTTTATAAGGTGTATAGGAATCATAAATTAATTTTATGTTTAAACTTGGATCCCATCTGCAAGTTGTTTCATTATGTACATGCTAATATTCCAAAATTCAGGGGGGAAAAATCTGAAATCCAAAACATTTCTGGTCCCAAGCGTTTCAGATTCAAGGACTCAAACTGTTCTACAGCTATTATCATCCATCCAGACCAAGGATGGCCCACGGACAGAACAGTGATAGCTGTAGTCCAACATTAGATGGAGACCCAAAGTTGAGAAATGCTGATCTAGTCCAGCATTCCCTTTTTAATAGTGGCCAGATTATTCTTCTTGGTACCCACAAGGCAAGTATAAAACAACATCCCAACCTATGCCATTTATACTTGAAAGATTCTCACATATTTGAATGTTTATACATACAGAGTAAACACATATTAATCCATGCATCACTTTATTTAGCTTTTCTCTCAGACTGGGACTCAAGGTAAATTTCAAAAAAACAGAAAATTACAATAAAATCACATACAGGTAAAAACATGCAGATGTTAGATTGAAACAGTACAAAAGCAGTAACAGAATTCAAACCATTTGAAATTCTATTTCAAAACAACATTAAAAACAGCACAGCACCATAAAATTCCCTTTCTTGTTCATATTCCCTTTATTTTTACACTTGTTGGAAATTATACGTGAATATCCATCTGCACAGAACAGCAGCTTGTGGGTACAAACTGTACTTATGTTGAATGGAATTATATGTGAATACTGTTTTCTCACATGGATGGTTTTTTCTAACATGACTCCTAGTTGTTGGTTGAGCTAATTGTTCTAGAAAGCTTCTAGTAGATTCCTTTTGCATTTGCTGCCTACCACATCTTTTTAACACCTCTGTCACAGCATATTTAACATATAGGTGGATGCCAAGTATGTAAAGAATACTTGCAAATTTTCTTAGGCTAATTGAGAAAGAGTGCCACATTACATTGAGAAACCCCACTCAGAATATGGTCACCCTTAAGATTTCTCATAATTCGGAACTTTTTTTTGTGTATCTGTGTGTGTGGGCAAAAAAAAATTTTTTGTGCAAGACCCATATCATTTTCTACAGGAAATCAAATCTTCCAAACCACTGAAATATGCAAAAACTTACAATCTTAACCAATGAGGGGGAAAAAAATTATATGAAATTACTTCCTCTTTTAGGTGTAAACCAAGTAAGTCAAGATTTACAACCCCAGTGGATGCCCATGTATGATTTGTTATTTACTTCATTGCAAGTAATGATCTTTCTTTGTAATAAAAGAAAGTGTATTCCATCTTAAAATAGATATAACAGTTCCATCCTGAGAAAAGTTAAATAAAAATGTAATTTGACCCAGGACCAGGCTCTTAAGTATCTGGAGAATTTGCATGATTGTAGCTCCTTTTGTTCTCTTATCAACAGTGGTTCATGTAACCTTCCACAACAGATTATGTGTCCTGCTTATGAACATAATTCCTTTTGAGCATGTATCCATACTCTAAAACTCACTTAATGAGTTGTTTGTTAACATATGAAAAAAATTAGGGAAAACATGAAAGGCTATTCCTTGCAGAGCAGGTGATTCTGATTTTCTATATAATTTTCCACAAGCATAGTAGATGGCAAGCACAAAACTGACTTTGACCTTCACAGCCTGTTCCTTCAATTATTTTAAATTCTCAGTATGTTTCTATTGCAAAACGGGGGAACCAAATGGGGAGCCATTCTGTGGTTAATTTATCACCTGTGGTTTTTCCATAACTCTTTCTCAAAGCCTCCTGGAGTAACTGTTTGTTTCGCATATCAAAGGAAACGAGATAAAATCTTGTTACGGTTTTATGTTTGTATTAAAATTTCTATTAACTCTTTTCCACAAGTGCAGCTTTAGATTAATTAGTTCTTCAAAGACTTTGAATGGTATTGCTAAAAAGACTGGGAGAAAAAGGAGCAGTATTTCTCCACATTTTATATTTCTATGGTTTTTCATCCAACCACCTTAAAAAAACGCAAAAGGAAGAAAAGGAATATTAATACTGCAGTCCTACACTCTTTTACCTGGACCTGAGCTTTATTTAATTCATTGGGACTTCTCTCTGAATGAACATCTGTAGGAATGACTATATAAGGGGAACAGCCACCCTGTTTGGGTCTGCTTTTTTATCTGTGAAAATGGCAGGAGTGTTGTTTGGATCAAGAGGGGGAAAAACATGTCTTATTCAAATCTAAATTTGGGAGATCTAGTGTTGCCAGGCCAATATTGTGACAAGTCCTGAGATTTCAGGGCAAAACCTGAGATCAAGGGACAATCTCTGGTGGTATCAGAGGAGGTAGGCCCTGGAGATATTACAAGGGTGATGCTACAAGGAACAGCCCTTTATGCAGATCCTCCAAGTGTCCTGATTTGGAAGAGAGAGTCCCAATTCATCCTCTGTCATCCTACTCTTTCTGATGCTTTGAAAATGCCCCCCTTTCTCTGTCCTCCTCACATTTTCCCCATTTGTTCTTAGCTTAGCTTCATTTGCTTCAAACTGAGTTCAAAGTTGCAAAAGTAGTCTGCACTCAACTAGCTTACTGCATATTCTCACGTATAAATAAAAAAAGTTTTGATAAAAAAATCATCCCCCAAAACCTGGGTTAACTTTTAAAAAAAGATAAAATAAAAACCATTCCCCCCATTTTTGTTATCATTTTTATTTTATTATTTATTTATTGTATTTATACCCCCCTTTTTAGAAATGCTCTCAGAGTATCTTACAAATTGTTAATCAGACAGTTCCTGCCTTCAGGCTTACAATCTAAAAAGACATGACACAAAAGGAGAAGGGAAGGGGATCAAGTTCAACATATCATGACTCTAGATCCCAAAATACATACATTGTGGTTACAATTGTTACAGTCATATATTGTCTGTATGAACTATTATTACTTTCTCAAATCTTTTCAAGTTGCCCAAAAAGTTTCTGTTGTGACTGTTTGTTTCACTTCCTCATAGGTTGTATTGGACTTTCTATTTGTTTGTTTACATCAGGTTCCCCTTTTTTGCATTTCATTTGTTACTGTACAGTTTTAATATCTAAATGACTTGGAACCGAGACATGTTGTTTTTCTCCCACATAAACCTGCTTGAACTTTAAGTTCAATCTCCGGGAACTAGTGAAAGTCCTAGGACTCTTTCAAACGGGGAGGAATTTCTCCCAACTCCGAATGGAGCCAATGCGGATTTATGTAAATTCGCTTGTTTAGCGAATTTACATGAACCCCTGCTCCGTTCGGAATTACTTCCCATTACCCGAAAATAACCCCCTCCTGCCCGAATTTGCATGCGAAGCTTTAATTCGCAATAAAGTAAAACCCATGATTGCATTCGAATTGGCTTCCCTCTTGCCCGAATTTGCATGCGAAGAGTTAATTTGCAATAACGTAAAACCAATGATTGCATTCGAATTGACCTTAAATTATACTTCCAATTTAGCCTTGTATGAAAGAGTCCCTAGCCTCACTTAATATGAAAATATAGTATCTGCACCCCAAATTCTATCACCTTAGGTTGCATCTACACTGCAGAAATAAAGCTGTTAGACACTGTTTTAATTGCCACAGCTCAATACTATGGAATTCTGTGATTTGTAGTTTTGTAGTGTAGTCTTGTAGTTTTACTTTTGTATTATCTCATATTCATTTTCAAAGAGGTTGGATGCTTTCTTCTGTGAACTTCTCTGGATAGGAGTGAATTTGATTATATGTAAGATTGCCATTAGCTGAGCAGTGTGGGAGAAACCAATAAAGAAAGCCCCCTTGGTGGTTAATCATTTCACTTCACCTCTTCTCTACTAAGATTTTTTTTTTTTTAAAAAAAAAAGAAAACACAAAATTTCAGAAAGATCATCCCAAAGGCTTTCCCCCATGGAAACATATGTGCATTGAGCAAAAAAGAGTCATGCTAGGAGAACATCCTGTGCTTATCTGGACAGAAATAGCCATGAAATTAACCTTTAATTATACTATCTGGGAGATGATTGTGAATTGTGAGAAAAGTATATTATATTTGATAGTGTTAGGCTCCTTTATTGCCTTTGTGTGTTATTTCAGTATGCTGGGAGAAATCCATTAAAGATCTGGCTTGAAATGAAGGCTTTTCATTTTAAATGGCAAACACCTGCTGGTCTCAATATTGGACTCTTAATTGCAGACTACAGGTACATCTTATAGAACGGAGTTTTAGCATCTCTTAATCGCTAAATACTCTACTTTCAATCTATTCTGTGACCAGAATGATAGTTATATATCTTAAAAATGCACTAATGAAGGAATATAGGCATCTCACATGGTCATATGAAAAACTGTGTTGGTATGTCTGGGAGAGATAGGGAAGGAGGAAGGGAGGGGATTTTTTTCTCCTTATCCAAATTATTAGCCTGATATATAGTGGCCAAGCATCCTGCCTTATAGAGGAGAGTTCCTCAATCTGAAAGTGTTTTCTCTATTTGAAGGGCTGTCCAAAGGCATTATTAGATTAATAGCTGTGCATTCAAAGCTACCCAGTTGTAGCTTTTGGACACCCAGTGGAGACAAATGGATGCATGCAATTTAATCCATGAGCCACATGATTCCCAGCTCTGTTTCAGTGCCTTCTTCATGTAACTTCCACTCATTAACTTTTTGAATGGAAGAATTATTAAAATTTCTTTAATAATGCCCTGGGAAGTCCAGTCCATGTTTGGTTTTTTTAAAAAGAAGGCTAAAATGGTAAAGCAGCCGAGGCCTTGGGATTTCCCATCCATATTGAGCATCTGGACAGCAGACTGAATAGACACATGGTTTTCCTGGTTATAGTCTGAAATAAGTTCTATAGTACTTCTGTTTAAATTGCAGGCATTGTTTTTGCATTTGTGGCTATTCCATTGGCCATCCATATCCATTGATTCTGCATCAACCATGGTTTAGAAAATCTTCACACACACACACACACACACCCCTACAAAGCAAACTTTGATTTTGCTGTTTAATGCAAGGAAAATAATTTTTATTTTATTAACATATATACATAACATACCACATATCACCCACTATTACATACAACCCCAAAACAATAAACAACAACTATGAGAATACAGTACTAGACAAACACCAAATATCAAACACATAGAAAAATTCTTGATAAAATGTATTCTTCTTTCTTTCACTGTTAGACTAAAGGGAAAGCATTTAGTACTTCATTGTATATAACTGATCTTGAGCATCTGTGGGATTCTGGAATCAAGCCCCAAATTAGTACATGTACATTTTATGCATTTTTAGGTGATTTGTCAGCAGCTAGTCTAGCTTGATACCTGTATACCATCTACAGCTATTTAGAAGATATATAATCTGACATAGTTTGATTCAGTGATTGTTCATGAGGTTGTGCTGTCTCCTCTGATGCCAGACTTTACCGTAAATCCTAACATATATTGACTTAAAAAAATTATAAGTGTCCTATCCATTCTTTCCTTTGCAGTCACTTGTCACAACCCCTAGATAGCTCTGGATGGCCAGGAGCCTTTCTAACCATCATGGACTGGGCACACGATAGGTGGGGGAAAAGAGAAACTTGCCCCCCATTCTACCTTGTGCCTCCCAAATTTCCATATGGTGACTAGTTTGAATGCAGAACTAGGCTCAAAACCCATCTTGCATGGGCATCAGGGGTCGAGATGTTAAAAATTGGGGGGAGAACTTGACCTACTAACAAAGCCACGAGTTAAGGACTTTCTGGGAAGGCCTGCCGGAAGAGATGCGTCTTTATGGCTTTTAAAAAGAAATCAAGAGATGTAATAAGACGCATCTCATCCGGCAGGCCATTCCATAGTCTGGGAGTGGCGGCAGAGAAGGTCCTCTGGGGGGAGGTCTGCGACAGCTTAGTATGGGCTGTAGCAGATTCCTCCCAGAGGACCGGAGTGTGCGGGGGGGGGCTCATATGGGAAGAGACAATCCCTAAGATAAGATGTACCCAAGCCATGTAGGGCTTTAAAGATTAAAACCAACACCTTGTACTGCACCCAGAAACTAATCGGCAGCCAGTGGAGAGACTTGAGCACCGGTGTTATGTGATCTCTCCTTGATATTCCCATGATAAGCCTGGCTGCCATGTTCTGAACTAATTGAAGTTTCCGGGTTAAGCACAAGGGTAGCCCCATGTAGATCTCATTACAGAAATCCAATCATGAGGTTACCAAAGCATGTACCACAGACTCCAGGTCCTTCGGATCCAGGAAAGAGCGCAACAGGCATATCAGCCGATGCTGATAACAGGCACTCCTGACCATCGCATTCACCTGACTAGGAGTACCCCCAGACTGTGAACAGAGTCCTTCAAGGAGACTGTGACTCCATCTAGGACCGGGAGATGTATTCCCAAGCCTGGCTTCGGTCCTGTAAATCTTAGTACTTCCATTTTGTCTGGATTAAGCTTCAACCTGTTTTCTCTCATCCAATCCATTACTGCCGCAAAACAGTCATTGAGAGGAGAGATGCCATCTGAAAACATAATCTGTGAGGTGGTTATCAATTACTGTAATTGGTTTACAAAACTGAAATTTGAAGATGGCCCCTGTATTGTTAATGGTTGCATAGGAGATGAAATTTTGGGATTGGTTGTTTATTACCTGGTTGTGTGACAAGCAACATCTGTTCAAATTTCCTCTTCTGCAAAACCATTAAAAAGTAGAGAACACGTCTCCAGTTTTCAGTCTGGTAACTCTATTACCCATGAAGCTTAATGAGAGGCTTTATTCAAGTAACTACCTTTCTGTGTAGCCAACCAGAGAGAGGATAAAAGCCCTGTACCAAACTATTTGGAAGAACAAGATACAAAGATGATAACTGTTTTCTTAACAACAAAGTTATGGTGCAAAGGGTTGATTCTGATTACACTGACCTTCGGTGTACTATGTGTCTTCTTAATTTAAATAAACACTAGACATCTGTGGCTGCTTTGACCAACTATTCTAGCTTTCCTCACATCACTCCAACTCTTTTTGTATCTCATATTGTTCTTTTATTGTTGATAGCTCCCTGCCAGAAGTTTTGCAAGTTTCGTGCTCATGATGCATGCCCTGACTCCATCCTCAGGTCAGTGTGATGCAGTTGGGGACGTGGTGCATTTCAGTTTCATTTGAAATGCAACCATTCCCAGCTATTTATAGGGAGTGGAGGGATACCTATTTTAATTAATTTGTTTAGCATCTCTTATTTTTTTCCGTTCCAGTAAATAAATAGCTTATGGAATTTGATGGCAAAATATGACACTAGAAATGAAACTGTGAATTTAGAATGGGTACTTGACATAGCATACAGGTTTTTAAATTTAGTTCAGAATTATATAAACTGAAAGAAAAATAGGAAACTTTGGTTTGCTCTCCTTACATGTATAAATAGAAATGAAAAGCAGATGGAAGTCTTACTGAGACATTTTTCTCTACACAACCATAATAAGCATAACATGGGTCCACAACTCTTGCCTTAGTGCTGGGAATTTGTGAGCTGTAGTTAAAAACAAAGGAAAGAAAAAAAGGGGAAAAAAACCCTTCCCGAGGTCTACTGAAAAGCAGGCATGGACATAGAAGAAGGAAGAGTGAAAATAAGAAGAAGGAATATCAACATCTAAGATACATAGATAACACCATAATACTAGCAGAAAACCTCCCAAACCTTGACCAATGTCTAAGGAAGATCAAGGAAGAAATTACAAAGAGGCTTACTGTTGAACATAAAGAAAACAAAAATAATGACCATGGAGAATCTACACAGATTCAACCTAGACAATGAAGAAATAGAAATAGTAAAAGAGGTCTCATATCTGGGATGAAACATTGATTGGAATGGGGATTGTAGCCGGGAAATCAGAAGAAGATTAAGAATGGAGAAGGCAGCTATGAAAGAACTAGAAAAGATCCTAAAACGCAAAGATATAGAACTGAGCACAGAATTTAGTATCATACAAGCCATTGTTTTACCTATTACAGTACTGTGTGTGGCTGTGAGAGCTGGACAGTTAAGAGAGAAAACAGGAAAAAATCATTTGAGATGTGCTGGAGAGGAGCACTGAGGAGTCCATGGACCACCAAAAAGACAAACAAAGAGTCCGAGAGCAGGTCAAAACAGAAATCTCCCTTGAAGCCAAGATGACAAAACTGAGGCTATTTAGACACATCATGAGAAGGCATAACTCATTGGAAAATACAATATTGTTAGGAAAGGGTGGAGGGAAGTAGAAAGAGAGGAAGATGGATGGAATCTAAATGTTATGGACCCTATTAAGGAGGCCACTGGTGTGACTTGGCAGGAACTAAGCAGGGTAGTGGAGGACAGGGATTCTTGAAGATGTCTTATCCACATGGTTGCCATGAGTTGAGATTGACTTGAGGATGGTTAACAACAACAAAAACTGTCCATGTACTTAGGGAAGGTTTGAAGAAGGAAGTCTACTCTACACTTGCTGCTTCCTTCCACTAACGCCATCTTATGTTGTCGAGCTCTGATTGTTTCACAGCATGGGAGGAACTATGTGTATAAGGTAGGCTTTCCTTTCAAACTTTGCACACAGAAATGAATAGGTGAGGGAGGCAGTAGGGAGCATGGGAGCCACTGGAGAAGTGTCACCCCAGGGTGCACAGTTCTTCCAGCCTTCATGCAAATGAGGAGTGTATGTAGTCTAGGCTCAGTAAAATACATATATAGACACGTTGGAAGTTAGTGTTCTTGCCCTGAGATTACTTCCTTTTCCCCTGTCTGCATAAGAGAGGTCAGGCTCTTGGAACTGGCAACCCTATGGAATTGCCAATATCTTAATTTTTCTATAATATCAGTAAATTTTTGATCTTAGATATAAAGACAAAAAAAAAAAGAACATAAAAAGGCAAAGACAGAATGGCTGCATTTACAATACAAAATTAATGCAGTTTGATACTGCATTAACTGCCATGGCTTAACGCTATGGAATTCTGGGATTTGTAGTTTTATGAGATATTTAGCTTTCCCTGCCAAAGAGCTCTGTCTGTAACCACAACAAACAACAAATCTCAGGATTCCATAGGATGGAGCCATAAAAGTTCAAGCAATGTCAAACTGCATTAATTCCGCAGTGTAGCAGCCACTGCCATTATTAGAATGTCACTGTATAATGTGCATATGTTTGGGAAGAGGGAATTGCTTTCATTTGTCAGTTTCTGCCAAATGAAACAAATTTTGAGATGGGGTTTTACGATTGTGCCACTTGGTTCTCCCCTCTCTCATTTTTCTCTTTGAAAATTGTCCCTTGAAGCTATCATTTGTATTGTAAGGTGGTGTTAGGGCAAGTAGCAGCTGTGGGATGGTATGTTTCAGCAGTGTGAAAGAATATTTTTTTCATCCATCCCCATACTATAGAGATGCTTTTTGATAATAAAGTAGCTGACCTTAATTATATTATAAAAAAGTGCTCAGTACAAGTTAGTGCATTGTTAGGTTCTCTTGCTCTACATGGTGTTGTTGGTTCATGGCAGCCTGCATTCTCACTGCATTAAGCAAATGCTTACAGTAAAAAACAGTTCTGATACAGTGGGCCCTTGGTATCCACTTAGGTTTGGTTCCAGGACCTCATGTGGATACCGAAATCTGTAGATGCTAAAGTCCCATGATATACAATGGCACAGTAAAATGATGTCCCACATATAAAATGTCAAAACCAAGGTTTGCTTTTTGGAATTTTTATATTTTAAAAATATTTTCAAGCCATAGATGCTTGAATCCATGGAAAAAGAATCCATGGATATGGAGCTCTGACTATAGACTTTAGTGAGATGTATTTGAATCCAGGAGGTTTGAAAATGTTCAAACAGTGGTGAGGATAACATTTAACATTAGCTCAATCACAGTCAAATGAGCACATTTAGGCAGGTGAGGTATTTAAAGTATTTTCAAGCCATGAATGGTTGAATCCATGGATAAAGAATCAGTGGATATGGAGGGCCAACTGTATTACTACTTCAAGAACCTCCAAGGTAGTCACTGCATAGGGGATTCCAGGAGTTGTACTTCAAGGATCTTCAAGTGACATGAGATTAGATGACAAGTCTAATATAAACTGCTACAAAACAGGTTGGACTTACCTCTCCCCATTTTTTCACTGTTACTCTGGCCTGTTTGAATGACCTCTATTCATGTCTACTAGCTGAAGATGTAGGAAGCTGTTATCTAGCATAATTGGAAGACATTATCTGGAAGACACTGGCCCAGGAAGGCTGCTGTAAACAACGGCCCTCTTAAAAAGCAATAATTGGGATTAACAGAAAAAACCCAATTTTGAGGAGAGAGGGGCAAGGATGATGTAAATCTCATGGCCTATGCTCTTTGCTTGTTGCTATGTATCTTCAAGTAGTTTCCTACTTATGGTGACCCTAAGCAACTTCCACTAGGTTTTTCTGACAAGATTTACTCAGAGGGGGCTTGTCTTTATCTTCCTCTGAGGCTGAGAGCATGTGACTGGCCTAGGGTCACCCAGTGGATTTACATGGTTGAGCAGGGATTCGAACCCTGAGTCATAGTCCAATGCTCAAATCACTACACCACACTAGTTCTTTGCCATTGTTATTTGTTGATTTTCTAATAGTTCAACTCACATAGTTTCTGCCAATGAATTTATTTTGGTGAGCGATCTGAGGCCTTCATACCAGAACTACTGTTCCCTAATTGCAAAACCTGTCTAGGTCTGCGGTATAAATAAATATTGCCTGAAGGTCCTCTGACAAATGGATTGCAAAATCAGCCTGCAAACTGGAGTACAAACGTAGGCATCAATATGTCCATCATCAGTATATTAATAATAAAGAGTGATTTTTCTTTGCTTGGAGAGCACCAGGCCAGAGAGAGTAGATTGCACACTAACAGTACCATCAGTAGGATCTTGAATTGATATAAAGGGTCTCATGAGAGCACCTGGCTCTTGTTATTATTTTTTAACCACAAAATCTATCTTCATTTCAGGGCTAGTGAGGATGCAGGGTGCCAAGTTTGATTTCAACACCGCAGCAGCAGCAAGTCAGCAGAGGATAACCTGGTGGAACTTGAATGCAAAAAAGGGCTGGTTTCTCTAAATGCTGGATTAATTGCAGAGAAGCAGGGGAAAGAGGAGGGAGAGTTAGTAGATCTAATCAGTATGTAGCAAACTGCCCAAAGTTCTCTACCTGTAGCGCTAGGAAGAAGGCTTTCAGGTACCATTCTCTCTATCTTTTTTCTTTCCCTGCCTCCCCTGTTGATTGTTCCATAACCCCTGTGCACACAGAGAGCACTGTCAGTTAAATTTGAATCATCCTGGGAGATTGCAATCTCTACAAAGAGCTGGGGGCCTGTTCTCTGAGCACCCCTCTCCCCCTCCCCTCCTCTCCTTTCCCTCCCTGGCTGATTAGAGAACTTTCCAATTGACTCTGTAACCCAAGTAAGAGTGTATTTTGATTTGAGGCCTTGGTGGGTAAAGTTACCCACTACACTGAAAGCTTTCTTCCAGTTTTGTTCCACCACTGCCACCCTCCCGATTGTCAGGAGCAGGGAAGGAGTGGGGTCACTTAGGGAATATTTGGGAAGAGATTTGTAATCCTAGTCGTCATTGATTGGACCACACACAATTCAAGAAGCTATTCTCCTGCTTATTTGGGCTTGTCAGTAGGACCAGGGCTGGGGGTGGTGGTGGTATATTTTCCACCTACATTTGGAGATAAGTGCTAAAGGGCCAGCAAAAGCATGCTGTTTTGGAACAGAAGTTCATGGGGGGGGGGGGGAAATCCCCCCATGCCCTGCCTGTCCTAAGAACTTGGTGTTTGTGTGTGAAGTGTTTTGTGTGAGTGCAAAGCAAGCCAAAAAAGAAAAAAAAAGAAAAAAAAAAGGTCCTCTCATCTCTGAATGGTCCCTTTCAATCCTGCTAAAATAAAGCTCTCCAGAGGAGACCTTTATACCCTGCATTACTCAGGTTAAACTTTTTTTTTTAAAAAAAAATTATAACAGATAAAAAAGTAGAACTGCATACTTAGACAACAGCTAGTTAGAAGGTACAGGTAAGGTATTTGAATGCATAGACATTTATTTTAAACTTTATTTTGAGAGAAACCCAAAATACAGCAAAATAAACCAAATAGGATGTGATTGTGGGAGTTTAGAATAAAGAAACAAAAGGGTGATCTTATGTTGCTGTCACAATGGAACATTAAAAACCATGGTCTAGACTCATTCCTGTAGCAAAGGTGATGTGAGCACATGGAATAATGGTGATAACTCCTGAACCTGTCATAGTTATGTACAAAGACAAACCTTGGCAACATATCAAGGTAGAGAAAACTCCCCCCCCCCCAATAGTATAATACATTACAAAATATACAGGAGTATTCTGTTGCATCTGGTCATCCTAATTGTATTAATTAGGCATATCAGTTTGATAATGTGGAAAACAGCCATAAACAATCAGTGTAGTTTATAACTGTCAATTAAGTATATTCACATGCAAATGTAATGAATTCTAAAGTAATGTAAGGTACATAATATAAATACTTGGATTTTCTAATGTTCAAATAACATTCATAATGCAGCCTGCCATAATGCAATATAATTTTTTCAGCAGGACCTAAAATCTTTCTTGCACATCTATTCAATTACTGAGTTGCTGTGAGGTTTTATGGAATCTATGAATTAGGAGCACATCATATACCTGAGGTGCTTGGTGCATATACCTAAACTGGTTGGGTGTGAATGTGAGAAACAGATGTTCACAGATATTTGCATTATATTGAGTGTAATTCAGAAAGGGTTCAGAATGGCTTTTGTGTACATGCAGTTATAAGCCCCAGTTTGTTCATATATAATGGCTACATTTGGAGAAAATACCAATCCACAAATACAGCGCTGAAGAAAGAGCTAGGACAAGGTGTGTGTTTATACTTTCCATCTTTCTTGTCTTCCAGTGCAGCTATGAGGACCCTGTGTGATGAGATATGTCCCAGACCCCCTATCCTCCACTGCTCTGCTTAGGTTCTACAAATTCAGGCCCATGACCTCCCTGACTGAGTCCAGCCATTTGGCATGCGGTCTGACTCTCATTCTCCTACCTTCTACCTTTCCTTGCCTTTTCTAATGAGTCATGTCTTCTCATGATGTGGCCAAAGTACGATTGTCTTAGTTTTATCATCTTGGCTTCCAGGAACAGTTCAGGCTTGATCTGTTCTAGAACCCATTTGTTTGTCTTTTTTGCCATCCACAGTATCATCAGCACTATTCTCCAGCACCACATCTCAAATGATGTCTGTTGTCTTCACTGTCTATCGCTCACATCCATACATGGTGATGGGGAATACAGTGGCTTGGCCTAGTCTTACTTTAGTGCTCAGTTACATATCTTTACTATTTCAGCTGGTCTCTGAGTTGCTGTTGGAGTCGCCCAGACTTCTGGCCTTGGGCGACTTCAACATTCTCCTCGAGACCATCCCTTCTGATTTACCTGGAGCAGCTCGGGAGTTCATGGAATCCATGACAGACATGAACCTATCTCAGCTAGTCAACGGGCCCACTCATTGTGCGGGTCACACACTTGATGGGATTTTTAGTATGGAACAGGAGTATCCATGGGCGGAGGTAATTAAAACCTCCGCATTGTCACGGACGGATCACTCTCTGATCAAGATGGAACTCAGAGCTGCACCTTACCCCTCCGGGGGTGGCGGACCCATTAGAATGGTCTGCCCTCGAAGGCTAATGGAACCAATTGGTTTCCAGAAGGCCCTAGAGGGTTTAATGGTTGGCAACTCTGTCAACTCCGTCAAAACCTTGGTGAACACCTGGAACATTGATCTCCCCAAGGCTCTCAACATAATCGCTCCCGAGCGTCCTTTCCAACCCACTTCAAACCGCAAACCCTGGTTCACAGAGGAACTCAGGGAAATGAGGCGGGCTGGACAACGACTAGAGTGCAAGTGGCGAAAGACTCGGTCCTCATCCTACAGAACTTGCCATAGGCAGCACCTTCACATCTATCGGGAGGCATTGCGTGCAGCGCGGAAATCATTCTGTGCTGCATGCCTTGCGTCTGCAGAGTCCCGTTCTGCAGAGCTGTTTAAGGTAGTTGAGGAATTAGCGCAGGTTCCCCTGAGTTCAACCCCCTTCCTGACCCAACGATGGCCTGCTGTGATGCATTTAACAACCACTTTGCAGACAAAATATCTCGGATAAGGCCAATGTTTCTCCAGTATCCGTAAATGAGGTAACCAGCAACTCCACTACTGTCATTTTGTTGGATGAGTTTCAGTCTATAAGTACTGATGACGTGGACAAGCTCCTTGGAAGCATGAGGAAGACGACTTGCCCTCTCGATCCATGTCCATCATGGCTGGTCGCCCAGGGAGGGGGTACATTGAAGACATTCCTTCAGCATGTAGTCAATGTGTCCCTCAGGGAAGGTACTATTCCATCCTGTTTGAAGGAGGCGGCTGTAAAGCCTCTACTGAAGAAACCTTCCCTTGATCCCCTGGACAGAAATAACTACAGACCAGTTTCCTTGCTGCCATTCTTAAGCAAGGTGATCGAGAGAGCAGTCGCCTCACAACTCCAAGCTGTCTTGGATGAAACCGACTTTCTTGATCCATTTCAAACCGGCTTCCGAGAAGGATATGGAGTTGAGACTGCCATGGTTGCTCTGACAGATGACCTCCGCTTGAGCATCGAGTGTGACCCTGCTGGTGCTCCCGGATCTTTCAGCGGCCTTTGACACTATAGATCATGCCATCCCTTTGGACCAGTTGAGGAAGATTGGTATTGGAGGCCCTGCCTTGCAGTGGTTTCGTTCTTTTCTCTCTGACAGATCTCCAGCAGATCCCAAAGGGTGAAGTTTGGGGACAGTTACTCCTCTAAAATCGAGCTAAACTGTGGCATCCCTCAGGGCGCCATCCTGTTCCCGATGCTATTTAATATTTATATGAAGCTGCTGGGTGAGATTATTCGGAGGCATGGAGCTCAGTGTCTTCAGTACGCTGATGACACTCAGATATACCTCTCCATGACCAGATCGTCTACTCAGACGTCAGATGGCGTCTCTCCTCTCAATGACTGTCTTGCAGCAGTAATGGATTGGATGAGGGAAAATAGATTGAGGCTAAATCCTGACAAAACGGAGGTACTGACAGTCACCGGCCCGAAATCAGGTCTGGGAATACATCTTCCAGTCCTAGACGGAGTCACACTCTCCTCACAGGACACTGTTCATAGTCTGGGGGTACTTCTAGACTCATCGCTTCACATGATGCGTCAGGTGAATGCGACGGTCAGGAGTGCCTGTTATCAGCTTTGGCTGATACGCCAGCTGCGCCCTTTCCTGGAAACGAGGGACCTGGAGACTGTGGTACATGCGCTGGTTACCTCACGCTTGGACTACTGTAATGCACTCTACATGGGATTACCTTTGTGCCTAACCCGGAAACTTCAATTAGTCCAAAACATGGCAGCCAGGTTAGTTACTGGTACAACGAGGAGAGAGCATATAACACCTGTGCTTAAATCTCTCCACTGGCTGCTGATCAGTTTCTGGGCACAGTACAAGGTATTGGTTTTGATCTTTAAAGCCCTACATGGCTTGGGACCAACCTATCTTAGTGACCGCCTCCTCCCATTTGAGCCCCCCCGTACACTACGGTCCTCTGGGAGGAAACTGCTATAGCCTATCAAAACTAGACTGTCGCAGACCTCCCAGAGGGCCTTTTCTGCTATTGCTCCCAGGCTGTGGAACGACCTGTGGATGAGATGCGTCTTATTACAACCTTGGATGGCTTTAAGAAAGCAACCAAGATGCATCTCTTCTGGCAGGCCTTCCTGGATAGTAGCTAATCCTCCCACCACCTGAATGATGTCTAGCTCCTCCTATCTCCCATTGACATGTGGCCGCCACATTGGACCTCGAGAATGAGTGTTTTTTAGATTTGACACTGTTTTAATTATGACTTAGTTTAATCCTGTTTTAAGGGGTGGGAGGTGGGTATGGATTGTTTAGATTGTAATGTTTTAACTGTATATGTTTTTAATTGTTGTATCCCGCCCCAATTGCTTGCTCAGAGGGGCGGGTTAGAAATAATAATAATAACCATTATTATTATTATTATTATTATTAATATTTAGGACCTTGTCTAGTTCTTTCATAGCTTCCCTTCCCATTCCTAATCTTCTTCTTATTTCTTGGCTGCAGTTTCCTTTCTGATCAATGCTTGATCCATGGTATGGGAACTCTTTAACTGTTTTGATTTCCCCATTGTCTGGGTTGAATTTATGTAAAGTGATATTATAGCACCTTTGAGACTAATTGAAAGAAAGAAGCCGGTAGCATGACCTTTCATAGACTTGAGGGTACTTCCTTAGATGTGTGAGGTGGAATTAAGAGTCCAGAGACAGACCTGTATAAGCCAGTTGTGTGTGAGCATGTCAATGGAAATTCAAAACCTTGGAGATATGGAGTCGAGGTGACAAGTTCAGTTTTAATGGTGGTTGTTGGGGGACAAAGGTAGAAATAAGAATGTTGCCTGTAGCCAAGAGGAGGTAGATAACCGTATAAATGAGTATTATAATATAGTGCAGAAACCTGAGAGGAGATGTGACAAACTGGTTAACAGTGCACTCATGAGGATGGAGTTTTAGTGTTGAAATGCATGTAGTGTGTCAGGAAACCATTGTCTCTGTTCAACCCACTGCTGATGGACTGTAGTCTGTGGATATATTCCAATTCTGCTATTTCTCTTTCCAGCCTTCCTTTGTAGTTCTTTTGTTCAATGACTGCTGTTCCAAAGTCCAAGATGGAAGGCCCAGGAAAACTGAAGTGTTCTACAACCAGTTTTTGTGTATTCCCATTCTTAATATCTGATTTATGTCCATTTATCCTCTAGTGCAGGGACCAGGCTGTTTGCCCAGTGCACAGTGCTGAAGGACATTACTGTCATAGTGTGGCATAAACCACATTGGAAGATGAGCAAGTGAAAGTCCCTCTAATGTTGTGGGTGATTAGTAGTCTGTGCTACTAATTTGGAGTCTAAGGCTTTCATGGCCAGCATCCATAGTTTTTTGTGGAGCTTTTGGGCTATGTGGCCATGTTCTAGAAGAGTTCTTTTCTGATATTTCGCCAGCATCTGTAGCTGGCATCTTCAGAGAAAGATGCCAGCCACAGATACTGGCGAAACGTCAGAAAGGAACTCTTCTTGAACATGGCCACATAGCCCGAAAGCTCCACAAAAAACTATCTAAGCTACTAGATTTCTTACCACTGCCCCAAATGTTGTGCGGTTTAGCTGATCTTTGCATTCTAAATGCCTTGAAAATAGCTGGGCAAAGTTTGTATCCAGTGTGGTTTAAAATAAAATCTTTTTAAAATTCATAAATTAATATCCTAATTTTTCCTGAGTAGTACCCAAAAATGCAGATTTAATTGTTTTATTTTTGGGTGGCCCCATTTTGATATGTACTGGGCCACCCAGGTTTGGTATTAGAGGGAATTATGACAGAATTAGGATGATATTAGTGGATTGGTTCCATTGTTTCCCCTTTCCCAGTCTTGTTTATTTTTTTCTCCAGAGATAGAAAGTTTTTCTTGAATAGCTATCTAGGAGTCACCTCAAGCTGTGAAGCCCCAATTGCTCTAAGATGTTCTGCAAGTTTTTCCTCTTTGTTTTTAGGTGTATCGTTCTGCACCAGTGCAAACTTCAAACTTTGGAGTTTTATACAGATTTTCTTCTTGGTGAATTTACATTAGAAGAACACACAGCAGGAAGGCATGAAATAACTGTCCAGAAAGCAATGAGATGTTTCAGTCTGTACTGTTGACTTAACAAGTTCTGCGGGATTGTCTTTTTTAAAAGAAAGGAATAGGCTGAGTTATAACTACTTTTCCACAGTGTTGTAAGAGTGGACCACCTGGGGTCACGCCAAAGAGGCAGTTACAACATTCAGGAAGAAGCATAATTCTCTAGTATGGCTTCCTTTGTGAATGTCATGTCAATGTTGCTGTAATGGGTTCATGCCACAAAACCACTGTGAGAGAAAAGCATCATTATTACGGCATGTAGTATTTTATAATCTCTACGTTTTGACACCTGGTGCTATGAACAAAGATAGTTTGCAGTTTAGATAATAAACACCTGTCCAGTTCTGGTATAGATGCCAAAAGTTAAAGCTGCATGCTATGCTGTTGTTATATTCTTCTTTGAGGAGACCTCACAGAACTTTGCATTGTGAAGCAGCATTTTCATCTTGAAGCAAAACACATATTAGAATAGACTTTTTATTTTCTAACCATATCTTTCTCCTGAGGGCTAGTCATAAAATAGGCTGATGTCTTTCAGTATCTTTGAAGTTTTCCTGTGCTAAATTTTTGTGAGGTTACATTTTTTCACAAAAAAAGTCTTGTGCTTTTAGTTTTGGGTTTGTTTGTTTTGTTTTGCTCTCCTAGGCATTTGTACTCTTCTGGCCTCAGGGGAAGGCAAAGGAAAATATACTCTGAACAAATTCTGCCAAGAAAACCCATGATATGCTTGGCTTAGGGTTGCCATAAGTCATAAATGACTTGAAGGTACACAATGGCAAAGCATTTTTCACAACTGTTAGCTGCTTCTACTCAAAAGGAGTTCTTTAACACTGAATACTAGCCAGCAAAGGATCAGATGGTGAAAATAATGGTATGATGGCACCATGTACCCAGTGACATTTACCTGATACTATAATGGAGGGGAAATGAAGCACTTTTTGAAAATACATTTTTAATCCAAACAGACTCCCAGTCCTAATTTATGGACACCGGGTCGTGACATATGGACATGTACAATTGAACCAATGAATCAAGAATGCAGATCCAGATTGCATCAGTGCTACATGGATTAATGCTAGGATAGAATGTGGGCAAATAGATTTGTGACTCTGAATTTACTGTCTGTTGTTCTGGATTTTTTTTTTTTTTTTAAAAAATCACTTTCACCTCAAACCAAATATCACAACTGTATGTATTTTAATACATTTGTTGCTTAGTATTTTTAAGGGCTTTACAATTTTTTGTTATAGGAATATGGTGTTTTACTTGCGTTTTACAATTGTATTGTTTTATTGTTGATTTTAAATGTTTGTGAGCTACCTTGGGTCCATGTTGGGAGGAAGGCAGCATACAAATAAATTAATTAATATTGCAAGGAAGTTTTCACTCACAAACCATTTGAATGGGAAAATGAAAACTCAGGTACAATTTCTTTTAAAATGCCTTGCTTTTTGTGTATCTGTATCAGAGTCTTGGGAAAACTAAAATGATAGATTGATTGAACCTTCCATCTATGCCTCTTCTCTCCTCTTCCCCTTTGAATTTCTTTGGGTGACCTCTTACCTTACCATGGGTGCAAAGTGCACTCAACTGGATAAATAACAGATCAACAGTAGCATATCTCTAATAGCTTTTGGGTAACTGGAAGAAGAAGGGCTGCTATTTAGTGGCATTTTACTGGGTAGGCATTAAGTGTTCTTGATATAGTCAGTTATGATGCAGGAAACTTTGCCAGAATCACCAGATGCTCCCCTTGTATGCAGGGGGAAAAAGGTTGTATGGACATGATAGATGCACATTTGAATTTATCATACTTTTTCTTATATGAACATTTCCTTTAAAATAATGTAAACTGGCAGATATTGATAGGTTATCACATTTCAGGCTTTCACTTGTTACTGGTTCATTTCCAGGCATGAATGAAAATGGTGGGTATGACCTATGAAGCTCTTTATGGTTGAAGTCATATCTCCCTGGTCCTGGTCATCTTAAGATCCTAGGTGAAGTCTTTCTCAGAGAGAGAGGAGGCACGAGTGTCACTGGTTGTGCAGTGGTTAAATACCTGTACTGTAGCCACTTACTCAAAACCATAAGGTGGCGAGTTCAAGACCAGCAAAAGGGCTCAAGCTTGACTCAGGCTTGCATCCTTCCGAGGTTGCTAAAATGAGTACCCAGATTGTTGGGGGCAAGTAGCTTACAGTTGTAAACTGCTTAGACACTCCTTAGGCGGTATGAAGCGGTATATAAATGAAGCCACTCCTTTTTGTGGAGCTAGATGCTGCAGCGCAGTTGTGGCGCAAAAAAAGGAGCAGGGAAACCACACTCCTTTTTTGTGCCGCAGTTGCAGCGCAAATAGAGGAAAAGGCACCCTTGGACACCTTTCCACCGCCACAACTGCGCAGTTGCATCTAGCAGCTGCGCAGCTGCGGTGCTGTCATTACGAATGCCATCTAAATGGCATTACTTAATTGTGGCGGCGCCATTACATGTTAGGGTTTGTGAGCGTGCGAATGCTGCATGCTCACAAACCCTAATGGCGTCGCCCAGGCGCCTCTTAGTGCCCATCTGTATTGGGCCATTCTGTCTTAAAATAAACCTAAATCATCTCTAGGATCAAAATTAATTCTGAGTTTGAAATTTATCTGAATACTCCTAGATGTGTTGAAATACAGGAACCACAGGGACAGATATGCTCAGGGACGCACAATTGTGGGAGGCTGGGAGGTTGTATTATCTTGACAGGAGATCTTGGGTAGCCACCCCTTCACCTCCACAACAAAAATACCCCCAAAATACCCCAGTCTAGGCACTGTGGGTAGCATTTTTGCTATGTTTTTAGGCCCAGGAGAGTTTATTTCTGGTTGTAAAAAAGCTGTTTCCAGGGCTAAACTGGTACAGAGGGAAACATGGCAAAAATGTCACCCATGCCTGTGAGAGGACATTTGGGGGCATTTTTTTTATCCCAGGGGGTTTTTATCCCCTAAGGCTCACAAAAATAGTTTTGGGGGACCACACTTTGCTCACTCTTGGTGGTGTGTGTGTGTGCATGTAGACAGTTTCCCTCACCCCAAAAAATCCATGGTTTTCCTGCCCATTTCCATTGTCTGCAAAGAATAACTCTGCGAGATAAGTTTGACTTAGAATCATAGAATCATAGAATCATAGAAATTTAGAGTTGGAAGAGACCACAAGGGCCATCCAGTCCAACCCCCTGCCGTGCAGGAACTCCCAATCAAAGCATACCCGACAGATGGCCATCCAGCCTCTGCTTAAAAACCTCCAAGGAAGGAGACTCCACCACCCTCCGAGGGAGTGTGTTCCACTGTCGAACAGCCCTTACTGTCAGGAAGTTCCTCCTAATGTTGAGGTGGAATCTTTTTTCCTGCAGTTTGCATCCATTGTTCCGAGTCCTGTTCTCTGGAGCAGCAGAAAACAATCTTGCTCCCTCTTCAATGTGACATCCCTTCAAGTATTTAAACAGGGCGATCATATCACCTCTTAACCTTCTCTTTTCCAGGCTAAACATCCCCAGCTCCCTAAGGCGTTCTTCATAGGGCAAGGTTTCCAGACCCTTCACCATTTTAGTCGCTCTCCTTTGGACCCGCTCCAGTTTCTCCACATCCTTTTTGAATTGTGGTGCCCAGAACTGGACACAGTATTCCAGGTGGGGCCTGACCAATGCAGAATAGAGTGGCACTATTACTTCCCTTGATCTAGACACTATACTTCTATTGATGCAACCTAAAATTGCATTGGCCTTTTTAGCTGCTGCATCACACTGTTGACTCATGTTCAACTTGTGGTCTACTTGGACTCCTAGATCCTTTTCACATGTGGTCTCATTCAGCCAGGCGTCCCCCATCCTATATCTGTGCATTTCATTCTTCCGCCCTACGTGTAGGACCTTACATTTCCCTGTGTTAAATTTCATTTTGTTAGCTTTGGCCCAGCTTTCTAGTCTATTCAGGTCATTTTGAATTTTGATCCTGTCCTTTGGGGTATTAGCTACTCCTCCCAATTTGGTGTCATCTGCAAATTTGATAACTAGGCTCTCAATACTGTCATCCAAGTCATTAATAAAGATGTTGAATAGCACTGGGCCCAGGACAGAGCCCTGTGGCACCCCACTGGTCACTTCTTTCCAGGATGAAAAGGAGCCATTGTTGAGCACCCTTTGGGTTCGGTCAGTCAACCAGTTACAAATCCATGTAACGGTTACCTTGTCTAGTCCACATTTTACAAGCTTGTTTGCAAGGATGTCATGGGGAACCTTGTCAAATGCCTTACTGAAGTCAAGATATACTATATCCACAGCATTCCCTTCATCTACCAAGCTGGTAATTTTATCAAAAAAAGAGATCAGATTTGTCTGGCATGATTTGTTTCTCTGAAACCCATGTTGGCTTTTTGTGATTATGGAATTATCTTCCAGATATTCACCGATTCTCTGCTTAATGATCTGCTCCAGAATCTTTCCTGGTATTGATGTCAGACTAACCGGACGATAATTGTTGGGATCCTCTTTTTTCCCCTTTTTGAAGATGGGGACAACGTTTGCCCTCCTCCAGTCTGCAGGGACTTCTCCTGTTCTCCAGGAGTTCTCAAAGATGATTGCCATTGGTTCCGATATTACATTTGCCAGTTCTTTTAATACCCTAGGATGTAGTTCATCTGGTCCTGGAGATTTATATTCATTTAGATTAACCAGGTATTCCTGTACTGTTTCTTTACTTATTCTGTGCTGAAATTCCCCTATTCTGTCCTCTGTCCCATCATCCTTAGGTTGGGCACCCTTTGCCTTTCCTGAGAAGACTGAAGCAAAGAAGGTATTGAGCAATTCTGCCTTTTCTCTGTCTCCTGTGAGCATTTTGCCATCTTCTCCACGCAGTGGCCCAACTGCTTCCTTCTTCTTCCTTTTACTGCGGACATACCCAAAAAAGCCCTTTTTATTGTTCTTAACGTCTCTAGCAAGCCTGAGTTCATTTTGCGCTTTAGCTTTTCTCACTTTATCCCTACATGTGCCGGCTATTTGTTTGAATTCCTCTTTGGTGATTTCCCCATTTCTCCATTTTTTATACATGTTCCGTTTAAAACTTAGCTCAGTTGTAAGTTCCTTAGTCATCCATACTGGTTTCTTGAGACATCTCCCATTTTTCTTCCTCATTGGAACTGTCTGAAATTGTCCCTTTAGTATCTCCCTTTTGAGGAACTCCCATCCATCTTGAACTCCCTTCTCTTTTAGTATTCTTGACCATGGGATCACCCCCAGTATTTCTCTAAGTTTATTGAAATCAGCTTTCCTAAAGTCTAGAATGTGTGTCTGACTATGCTTAGCTTCATCTTTCCACTGTATAATAAACTCCAGGAGGACATGGTCACTCCCACCTAAGGATCCCACCACTTGCACCCCATCAACTAGGTCTTCCCTGTTGGTTAAGATCAGATCCAAAATAGCTAGTCCCCTTGTTGCCTCTTCCACCTTTTGGACAATGAAATTGTCTTCGAGGCAAGTGAGGAATTTTCTAGATCTTGAGGATAGCGCTGAGTTTGACTTCCAGCAAATATCCGGGTAGTTGAAGTCCCCCATCACTATTACATCTCTGACTGAATCATTGGCCCAAAGTCACCCAGTGACTCTCCAGTTAAACACTATATCCAGTGTAACCCACTGCCTCTCCGTAGATGTGTTCCTATGACTGAACTTTATGCTTCCTCTAATTAGAAAATCTGGCCACAGTCAAATTTCATGTTTGCAACAATGTAATGCAAACACCTGGGTAACAGATGTGTACAGCTGGTAACCTGTCATTGCCAATCCATCCTTAGAGCAAGCCTGAAGCAGTCAGGAAACCCAATTTATTTTCTCCTCAATGCATTGCTTGTAGTATTCTAATTAAAATGAGAATATGGGGATTATCCTGCTGAGTACTACAGGGCTCTTTTTTAAAATCACTCTTGCTGTTTAACATCCATATGGAGCTCCTGGAATTTTTGGAACACCATCAGTGACATATAACTAGGTTATAGGGCAAGTTTAAAATGAATGTGCTTCCTGCTCACTCCTTAATATGGCTGAAAAAAAAATCTTTATGCATGGACCATTCTATTTGTTTCTTTTATTAGATGTGCATCTAAAAATGCAGGACCAGTACTTGCTTTAAGCAGCACACTTCAGGTATTATCAGAGGGCACCAAAAATTAGTTATTGAATTTATTGGTATTGCCTTTTCATTGCCAAGCAAAGAGGGCACGCCCTTGTGGGATCTTCGGTTTTATGTACCAAATACATTTTGTCATTTTCACTTGGGTGGGTGGGCATCATTTGCTTCTCCACTTTAAGGGAGGGAAAATGTAGGTAAAAATATGTATCCTAATTGCATCTTAGAATGCAACAAGGTTTGGAAACAGCTCTGTCATAAGGAGACACTTGTCAAGCTCTGATTGGCAATCAATCCCTACTGAACATTTTGGAAACATTGAATGGAAATCTAAAACAACCAGGATGTATTATAATAAATGGAATAATAGTGCAGGTGCAGAGGTGAGCAAAATATTATATGAGAGGAAGTGATATGACTAGATTTTGAGAAAATTACATTTTTGGACTTAATGCCCCTAAATCCCCGGTCAGCATGACCAACATCCCAAAAAGTAACTTTCCTAAGCTTTAACTTGTGATTCACAATGAGAGGGAGAAATGTTGTGTGAAGGCACTCTGGAGTGTAACGTTTGAGAAATAATAATCTTCCTTGCCTAAGAAAGTGCTATGAAATTCAGGGGGTTGCCATAAGTCAACAGGCAATGTGAAGGCACATGCATACATACACACAATCTTTTCATCTTCTTGCTTGACAAAATAATAATTTGTAACTCTTGTTGGTAGCGCTTTTGCTCATTTGTATTCACCACCCTAAAACCACAGGCCATGTTTGCACAGGACTCCCACAGGTTTCAGTTTATCCGAGCATTCTGTTATTCCAACATAAACGGTGCTGTTTTAACAGTTGGAGGCTACTTTTTTTCAGCAGTCAGAATCCTGCAGCTGGTGAAGTTTGGCAACTTTGGGCAGTGAATTCCTTTTTAGAGGAAAGGAAGTGTATATTTAAGGTTAAGGTAAAATATCATCTGGCAGGTGGCCCAGATATATGCACAAATATTAAAAACACACATAGTTTTCACCTAAGAAATAAATCATTTCATTCTTCCATTCAGTGAAAAGATGGCAAAGGCGTTGCTTGAACAAAAACGTTTTTGTGCTTACAAGCTAGAGTCATGAAACAGAGGGAGCCAAGTTGTCTTCAAGTGGTAAAAAAGACTCATGTGGTTCCTATCAGAGGATCAGCCTCCTTTGCCATCAGTGTTTCTTAATTAGTTTTCTACCCCGTGCTGGGAGTGAAGGTTTAGAAACCATACTTCTGTCAGGTCAAAGATCTGTAGCCCTTGATCTCTACTCTTCTCCTACCTTTTCCACCACTTGGTCTGCCTGATTGATCACCTAGCTCAGGTTCTTGCTATCTTGTCTGTGCAGGAACCTGACACCTGCACAGCATGTATCCAAGTGAGAAGGAGTTTCTAGGTCTCAGTTGTGCTTGAGTCTTATATTTTATTCCTTTTCTGCTCATTCTGGAATCAAATTGGGAAGTGCTTTTTATTGATATTTTTATTTATAGGTCACTTTTCAGTGCAAAGCCTTCAAAGCAGTGTATGAAATAAAAGGAAACCAGATTTTGCCAGTAAAAAGCAATACCCCATCTGTATGAAATATTTAAAATATAAATAAAACACTAGAAGTCATAGAACATAGCATTTAAGATATAAATAAAACAAAGAAGCAGTAGAAAATCTCAAATATCTAAAAAGCCAGTGGTGTGATTCCAAGACAGTAAACCTATTCATAATCAAAAGGACAGCATAATAAAAGTGTGTGTGTGTATAAAATCTGCAATATGGGGCCATGTAAGTCTCCAGATAAAGGGAGTCCCATAACATCAATACTGTCATTGAAAAGAACTGTACTCATTCTTGAGGTGACACCAAATGAAATTCAGATGGAAGCAGGACACAGAGCAAGGCATAAAACAATAAACCAGTTGACAAGCAGGATCATATGAAAGGCAGTTATTATTTTTTTATTATTAAAGTTTATTTACATAGCATCATAAGTTTTACATGACGCTTTACAAAATCATACCAAAATATAGATAAAAACCTGCCTATGGTGTAC
The DNA here is from genome assembly GCA_034509955.1 of Urosaurus nigricauda. NCBI lineage: Eukaryota > Metazoa > Chordata > Lepidosauria > Squamata > Phrynosomatidae > Urosaurus > Urosaurus nigricauda. The sequence goes on from JAOEGL010000001.1 coordinate 320,748,467, forward strand.
AATCTAAAATCATAAGGAGCAAAATATAATCTAACAACTCATCATTAAAATAACTCTTAAAAAACAAACTATAAAACGATACACACTAGTACACATTATCTTAATATCAGATGGTCCTCTGTGCACAACAAATAACTATATATTACATCCAGAAATGAATTGGGAGGCACTCTAGATCAGTGTGATAGTATGGTCCCAGAAAGGGGAACTCGGAAGCAGTCCGCTGCAGCACATTGCAACTCAAGACTATGGCCCTGTACACACTGCCAGGATGTGACATAATGGTGGCGTGTGCAGGGAAAAAAAGGGCTGGGCGTCCAGACATGTGACGTTGCGGTGACGTCACAGCTGTGACGGACTGCCCACACAGCGGACGTTTCAGGTGCACAATTGCACCACAGCACCCAGACGGCGCTGCACAGAAGGGACACAAAAAGGAGCTGCGCTAGGCAGCTCCTTTTTTGCTGCGCAGCCATTCAGCTCCGTCTGGTTGCTGTTGCGCCGCAGTGCAGCAAAAAGGGACGTCTGCAGACTGCCTTTTTCAGGCGATCTGTACAGCTCCTATGGTACAGAGGTTATAAAAAGCTTGAGAAGGATCATGAGAAGTTTATAAACAAAGGAGCGCGGGCTCCATGGGAGGAGGTTAGGGGAGACAGATCTGAGTTATGGTTTTTTCTTGAGTTAGGTTTTTTAAAAATTCTTTTCTTGAGGTAGGGATTTTTTTAATAATTCTTTTCTTTATTTGGCTGGAATAACTAACTCTGTAACTTGTAATCTCTAAATGTGCCTTGGGGAAAGTGTCCACATAAGAGATATTCTTTTGTTATGAAGATTCGTAACTTAGAATAAAACTCTCTTCTTAGAAATAGTCCCGCTCTCATGCCCCTGTTTCATGTGCCTTTGCTCAGTTTCATCTCTCCACCAGGATTTGTTGGAGGAGGACGAAAGTCTATGCAGTGTCAGAGATGGAAAGTAACCCCAAAGCCACTTCCTACTGAATTGCTGGTTAAAAAAGGAATACTGTATATTCAGTAGGTGGTGGAAACTTAGGGGGTTAACAGACCACCCCTTGGAGCAGAGTCCTGCCAACACTTTCAGCTCCAGGCCGTGGTGCTTTGCTGATCCGGTGCTTTGCTGATATTAAAAGGAATGTCAAAATGCTGCTCCTTTTACCTCTGGCAAAAAAGTGCCCTTGAACGGTGGTTTTTCAGCACTTCTTTGGTGCAGTGCATTTAAACACTGCACGAAAGACACTCTGTGATGTTCCCAGCTGTGTGGTTGGGTGTGGCATTGGGACATGCAGCATGTGGATGCTACACCCCCATGTTGCACCCACACCAGTGTATAATGCTGGTCTGTTTAGCCCCTTAATTTATTTAAGGTGGTTTCCAGGTGTCTCATCCAGCTGAGCCAAAAGCAGGAGGGGGACACACAGATCCCTCAAAGTGGGGTTTCTGATGAATTCAAGCTTTTAATGGACCATGAAGGCCATCCAAAATCTTGGATGTTTGGGGAATAGGATGTGCACTATGGAGAGGGTTTGTGTGTGTGTGTGCGTGTGCCTAAAACAATCAGGGTTTCAGACAGATCTTTGAAACATGGAAATCAGAGCTTTACCCTTGGGTTTGTGAGATCCCTGGTAATGCTTGACCAAATTAAGCATCTGTTTAGATGGCAAACCTGCACTCTCAAATTATTTTGTATTACAAGCAGGCACAAGGTATAATATACCAGTCTGAATGCAGCCCACTAGCCATGCATTATGACACTTGAGATCTCCACACAGGAGGTCCATTGAACACCTGACTGGTCACCATGCAAGCCTGATACTTGGCATTTGCTTGATGGGTCACAAATTGAACAGGACTGTTGTATCAGAGAGCATTAATAATAGCATGACACCACTGGCTTTTGCCTGCCACAAGATATTATTAGTAACACTGTAACTATCGACAATAATAAAGTTGAAAACAAGGCTGGTTTACTCATATTAATATTAAAACAAAATAGATCAAGTCAAAAAATTTTGGTATAGTGAGAGGAGTGAATTGAAGAAAATTTGAGATTCTTTAAATGACAAGCCAGAGCAGGTGGATGACACAAAAGAAATGGGGGGCAGGGAAAAGAAGAACAAAGAAACAACACGGACAGCATGTTTCGCATATCCTAGCAGAATGAACAATATATAGCTCACCACCTGTCTTACTCTTTTTAACTTATTAATTTGCATACACTGTCTTTGTGATTCTTCCAAAAAGTGGTGTCATCTGATTCTTTATCTGTACTTCTTTTCATAATTTTAGTTTATTCTAGTTTATGCTTGTGTTTCTAGCTTTTGAGTAGAGAAATCAGTAACTTTACATTCCCCTTTGCTCAAAACAACCAAACTTTTGTTGTTGTTGTTGTTGTTACAGAATAAGCATATGCTTATAACCTTGAATAATTGTCTTGAGTTTTGAAAAGCTCTGAGCTCCTCTCCACAGCTGGCACTTCGGAAATGCTTGCCAAAATACCATGGACTTTTCAAGTCAACATGAAATCTCACAAGCAAGCTTATTTCTGTGAGGCTTCCTGCTGAGTTTAAAAGCCTAAGGAGCTGAAACAGTGTGTGTAACTTGGCATCCTCCTGTTGCTTATACTGTGCAACCCAAACTATATATAGTTTGAAGTCCTTCTGTCTGTTTGACACGCACCTGTGGGGCTAATAACTTGCTGCTCATTAAACCCACCAACATGTCCCTTGAAGCTCATACAGAAAGTTTACTGATGCCAAAACACAGAAGTTATACTATCCCAACAATCTGTTTTAGAAGCTTTGATGTATACAATAGTGATTTAACTTCCTCATGCCATATGTAATATATGAGGGTCATTCCAATCTCAGAAACTTTTCTTGCAATAACCTCATAACATTTTTGCCAAGCACAAACTTTTAAACTTTATTAAATACTGATGCTAGCTTTTTATCCACTTACAAAATCTATGTCTTTAGGAAATACTTATTACCATCCTATCCTGATTGATAAATGTAAGATCATCATCATCATAATCTTAATCAGTTTTATCTGTGAACCGCCTTGGGTTTCTTTCTGGAAGAAAAGTGGCATAGAAATGTAATAAATTTTCCCAGATAATTTATCTGGAAATTGATAGAATTCTATGTTTATTGCTTGAGATTATACTTTAATGGAAATTTTACAAGCATGAAATTAAGAAGGTTAAGCTATCATCTCGGAAATAATAATAATAAAAAGTTTACCAGATATAAATTGAAATTAGCTTTTAGTGTTAGTGTTTCAATGTCGGTCTACATACAGTACTTGTAATATCTGTACATTTTCTATGTTTTATGTTACAATGGTTTGTATGTATGTTTTTTAAAATTAAAATAAAATTAAAAATTAAAAAAGAAATAACAATAAAGTATCTTTTCAGCAACTCTGAATTATGGTTAGTTTTTTTTTTTTTTAAAAAATAAGAGTTCTATATCAAAGATAATTTGTAATAAATGGACTAATTTAAAACCCATCTTAAAAAGGAACTTATATGTTTTGATATTTTTTTTAAATGTAAAGAATTTTTTCTACATATTTGTTTAATCTAAATTGTAGGATCATTATAGATATACCTATGAAGCTGGGTAGACACACTGTTTTATTTTTGTTCCATATGAGGGGTGATTTTCCAAATGACTTACTGTTTATCTTTTTACCTATTAAGAATTAAAGAAGGGTGAACATAATAGCGCTGGGTGAAAGCAGGTGAGTGTAGGGGCCTGTACATATCAGTTGGATCTCTGCACAGATGTCTGTGCATGATCCATGACATGTCACTCAGTGAGATAAAAAAAGGAAGTTGCAAACTCCTTTGGTAGAATTGATTGACTAGATCAGGGTTGGCCTTAAGTGAGCCAACTATTGCTTTTTATAGGGTTATCAAAATCAAAACTGGATAGGACTCATATACCTTTACTGGTTGTGCAGAAGCCAGTACTTCAGCAGGTATTGCTTGTCACCTGACAGTGTGACAAGCAGCACCTGCTGAAATGTTCTCTTCTGTTTTTGTGTGTATGTGCTGTCAAGTCATCTGTTGGCTTATGGTGACCTGCTAAATTTCATAGTGCTTTTACTCAGAGGTGGTTTTGCCAGATCCTGTCTCTGAAATATAGCTTAGAGCACCTGAGTGATGAGCACCTATTTGATGCTCCCAACCAAGTACCAACCAACGCTGATGCTGCTTAGCTTCCAAGATCAGACAGGATCTGATGTCTTTAGAGTATTTACTTTTGTGTTGTTGATAGCTGAACCTATCGTGGGGTTTTCTTGGCAAGATTTGTTGAGGGGTTTTTGCCTTTGCCTTCCTCTGAGGCTGAGAGAGTGTGACTTACCCAAGGTCATGCAGTGGGTTTCTATGTCTGAGTGGGAATTTGAACTCTAGTTTCCAGAGTAATAGTCCAATGCTCAAAGTGTTAAATCGGTTCTCAGAGTGTTCACTACACAGCCATTAAAGAGTTCTATGGAGTTTACAATCTGACAACCCTTGATTGGTAGCATTCATTAGATGCTATGCATCTGCTGGGTTTGATGTTGCAAAAAAGTAGGGTCTATGTAACTCTCTGGAAGGTCTTACCTCGAAACATAGTATCTGATGATATCTGAGAAGGAAATGAAGTTTGTTTCAGTATTGAATCATAGGGACATATGTCAGGGCATAACTCTCCCTGAAGCCTGCACTTACTAGGCTAATTATATTGCTTGGACAATGAGTCTACCTTAGAAAAGATTTTATTTCTTAAGATTTATTTATTACAGAATCCAGAGTCTTTCACATTGAATCGTATCTGAAGATAAATATAAGATGTACCTACCCTCAGGTCAAGCCCATGACCATAAGGTGGTTAAGTTTCAAAGAATAACACTAGCCCTGTTGTGTTAAGGAGCTGAAACAGGAGAACTGACAACAGTTTTGTAGCCTGAATAATCAACCAGGAGAAAAAATTGTTCAGAACCTCAGTATTTTAGCTGGGAAGACAGGCAAACTCCTTGAGGTACTTTTTTGGGATAAGGGATGAATTCTGAAATATGAATTTGATTATATAAATGTCATAAAATAAAATGAAGAGAGGGTGAATATGGCTTCAGTAATAGATCATGTCTTACAAATGTGGAATAATAGTCATAAACATTCATAACAACTGATTTTCTGGTTGTTATGTGCCTTCAAGTCGTTTCCGACTTACCGAGACCTGGATGAGACATTTGTTCAGAGGAAGCATGCTGTTGCCTTTGCCTGAAGCTGAGAACATGTGGCTTACCCAAGGTCACCCAGTGCAATTCCATGGCTGAGCTGGGAATTGAAACGTAGTCCAACACTCCAACCACTACACCATGTAGTCACTAAAACACCTGTTACACCCCCTCTCAAATATTATACTTTTCATTAAAGGCACACAGGTTTTCCTATCTTCAGGTGAGTTATATAATTGAAAGGAGCTGGGCATATTGAAAACCAAGGAGCAGGAAGTAAGGAGCAAAACAGCAGGTATGCTGGAAAGGAGGAAGACATTCATATGAGAAAACCAAGGGACTATAGACAGGTTAGATAGGAACTATGGACAGGTTAGCTCACACCTGTTTAACTCTTTCACTGTTTTTTTTTTTTTGACATGCCCCCAAGATTTCTTTGCAACATAGAAGGCCAAAGGTTTTCAATACATAAAACTGAAGCTGGGTTGGCCCCAGGATTGAAGACGCCAACCGCAAAATGCCTTCAAGTTTGTGCCCTAATATTACAGCAGGGTCTGGCCATACCAAGAGGTGGTGGTGGCTGTGGTGGCAGCAGCAGCAGTTCCACTATGGCTGGGGCAGTGTGAGAAATTAAGATGGCAGCATCTGGTAATCGGATAATGATCAAGGCTGAAGAGAAGTGGTGGGGATGATGATGATGATGATGATGATGATAACAATAACAACGACAACAACAATAACAATAATAATAAATTTTATTTATAGCCCGCTCCTCTGTCCAGGCAATCGGAGCGGGGTACAGCAAATTAAAAAGACACAAGTTAAAAACAGTTCAGTAACCCGCTAACTAACCTCCCACCCCTTAAAATTAAATTAAATAAGAATGAATTAAAGCCAAGCAGCAATTAAAAACATAGTACATCCTCATGAAACAACTCTATTGCTAGAGTGGCATGGACAATAACACCATGGATCAAAGTTGGGAACTAGTGGAGGATCAAACCCAATTTCAGAGCCGGGAAGTTAAGAAGTTTCAGGGAAGGCCTGCCGGAAGAGATGTGTTCTGGCAGGCTGTTCCATAGCTTGGGAGTGGTAACAGAGAAAGCCCTCTGGGAGGTCTGCAACAGTCTAGTTTTCATAGGCTGCAGCAGGTTCCTCCCAGAGGACTGAAGTGTGCAAGGGGGGGGGTTCATATGGGGAGAGGCGGTCCCTGAGATAAGATGGACCCAAGCCATGTAGGGCTTTAATGGTTAAAACCAACACCTTGTACTGTGCCCGGATGGGCAGAATCCCCACATCTCAGACCTATGGTTGGTTGGTTTACCTGGTTGGTACACAAAAAATATATTGCATTACACTATAAATTTTGTTATTTATGGGAGCCCTGGTGGCACAGTGGTTAAATGCCTGTACTCCAGCCACTCACTTGCAAACCACAAAGTTGTGAGTTCAATACCAGCCAGTGGCTCAGGGTCGACTCAGCCTTGCATCCTTCCAAGGTTGCTAAAATGAGTACCCAGATTGTTGGGAGCAATTAGTTTACACACTGTAAACTGCTTAGGGAGTGCTTAAGTGCACTGATAAGCGCTATAAAAATGTACTTGCTATTGCTATTGCAGGAGGGTGCTTATTATGTCTGTTGCTATATTTCAGCATCTTTTAGAAACACCAAGATGATGATGATGATGATGATGACATGACATGGCAAAACACAACATGCTGCCTAAGACTAGAACTGCTAGACTCCATGATAGTAGCAACATTGCATTTGTAGGAAGATTACAGGAGGGCCAAATTGTTAGCCTTGGCCTGGGTTCAGTGCTAACTCCCCACTGGTCTTGTTGATGATCAGAGTATTAGCTTTCAGGAGTTTTCTTTTATTTCCTCTTTTGTTCTCTTCTCATCTTTAAAAAGGAGGCTCCATAACATCATCAATGGTTTTGCGGGAATTCCTGGATCTCAGCTGTTGCTTGAGATTGCTACATAGGGGTTAAACTCAGCTTAATTTCTCAGTGCATTGACTTCTGTGTCAATGTAAAATATTTCAGATCCTTCCATATACCTCTGACTGTATCCATTATGCTGTAGTCTTACTGGGGATCACATATAACTAAGGATGGTAATATGTCTTTGAAATGTGCCTGTTTCAATTAATAAGTAGTGGTTGAGGGGAAGCAGAAAAGGTTCCAAATGTTCTTTTTGCACAAAATTGTCCTGCCTATGGCTTATCCTCGAATGCTTTCTCACTGTCATGTAGGCCCCTCTTGGGCTTCTGTTGATAGAGGTGCTTCTCAGCCACTTCACATAAACAGTCCATATGATTTTGTAATCAGTTAATCACAATGTGCTGAGTAGCTATTCATGGTAGATAAACAGTGAAAATAAAAATCTTTCAGCTTGTAATAAAAATTGAGTGTAATTAATATGACCTCCCCACAGTGAATACTCCATTATCTCCCTTTCATCCAGAAGTTGCTGCATGCATTTTTTCCCAGTACAGAAATATATTATGGATCTTTGTTTACTTGAGCCTTGCCTCTCCAACCCTATCTAAATAAAAAGTATGTTGAAGATATGGAAAGGGACATACACTCCTCAGGGAAACAGCAGAAGATGGTCATTCTCCTTAGTAACTTGATAAAATCCTCTGACTGGCTGCTGGTGGAAACACATACTCTTTCATATACACATTAGATGTATAAATTTGAACGTAGACAATGTTGGAATTTTCTACATTTTTAGTTAGATATGAAGGTACTAACTCTTCCTCTAACTCTCAGGGTCATTCTTTCAGGGGATGTGTGTGTGTGTGAGAGGGTTCTTCAGTCTATAGGGGTGGTTATGCCTTGCATGAACAAGAGTACTTTATGTGAATGTTGTGTCATACTGAATACAACCCAGATATCATCAGACTAATTTGCAGCCACAAGATGGGATGGATTTAATTAACTTTTCCTTTCTCTGAGGATGTGGCTTGCCACATTTGGTTGAACCACATATATTACCGTCCTAAATCACATCTTGATTTATTGAAACAAGTTTGTCATGAGAACCATGCTTGTTCTTTCCGCCTCCTTATCCCTCTTCAGAGGTTTAGTCACTACATGGTCATAAGGAGGAATAGAGGGAGAGAGCTGTTGGTGTCACCCCTTCTGTCACATTTTTGGCACCCATGCTGATACTGCCTTGCATTGGACAAGTAACTTTTCCAGTGAATTTAACTTCTGTGTGATGTGAAACCCTTAACATCCACTTTCTAAATGATGTGGGAAGGCTAATCTCTGTGCTCCCTTTCGGACAATTTTGATTGCATCATGGAAGGGGTGACTATTTGAACAGCGTTGTGACATATTATCCTGATGGACACATAGCACATGGACCATTGTCTTTAAGGCAGTGGATTGTGTGTGGTGCAAAATACAGTATATAGAAGATGCTGCCCTAAGTAATTTCTAAAGTACCACATGGTCTTTCTTTTGGATTACTCATTCTGGTTTCTGCTTAGGACAGAAGTTGGGAGAAAGCACTATGAGATAAAAGCCAGTGTTCTGGGTGGGCTTTCCACTCTGTTTTCAAATGATAAGGAGCAGTCTTCATCCTCTTATATTACTCTCTTTTGGTGATGGGAAATGGGTTGTTTTTAAAATATAATATATGGATAATATTATGTTTGTATTTATAATATCAAATGCATGAGTAAAAGCTTTCTTCAAGAATGATATTTATGATTATCACTGGGTAAAGTCATTGATTTTGTGTGTGTGTGAGATTATGGGTCATTATAATGTAGTTTAGAATTGCAGATAATGTAGATTTTTATCAGTCTACTCAAAACATGTATCTTAAAAATATTCAAGAGTATCATCCTAATTAAAATATGGCAAAAGCCTAGGGGTTCTTACCTCTTAATTCTTCCTTATTCCTACAATGAAAAAAAATCTTATAGAATTGATTATTGGTTTATTTGGAGAGCTTTCATGATCTAATAATTTCCTACTTTCTTCTTTTGATTTTTAGGACCCAGCATTCTCCTCAGCAATTCATGACAAACTGCAGGTGCCCAACACCACCCGGAAAGCATGGAACGAAAGAGACAACCGGTGTGATGTTTGTGCCACTCACTTGAACCAATTGAAGCAGGAGGCTATTCAGATGGTATTGACACTTGAACAGGCTGCTAACACTGAACACTGTGATGCTTCTCCTGGCTCCCCTCCTCCCCTCCCCAATATTCCCACTGTAGTGGGCTCTCGACATATGGGCAGCCTGCAACCCAGGGACTGGGCATATATGTCTGCTCCTTACGCTACTTCCAATTACACAGGCTTTCTGCCTAATAAACTGAGTGGAAAATCGAACAACGTAGGGATCATTAATGGAGTAGAAAAGAAAAATGGCTCCTTGGGACACCAGGCAAAGGTCAGTGTGCAGATGGCCACCAGCCCCAGCAATGGTAACATCCTGAATTCTGTGGCTATCCAGGCTCACCAGTACCTAGACGGCACCTGGTCCTTGTCAAGAACTAATGGCGTTACTCTGTATCCCTATCAAGTAAGTAGTGTTAGAAAGGATTTTACCCCATTGGATTATTTATGAAGAGTACTTTCTGACTTTAAGTAGCATGAATTAAGTAATAACCTGATATACACTATCATATTATTTAATATAACATAGTTTGAGATCCTGCATCAAACATGTAGCCACTATGCTGTAGCTATGTTCTAATTCCCCATCCAACCCTTGTAACTCACCTTAAAAGCCAGTCAGCCACCTGGAGTGATAGAGGTCTCTGCTGCTACTGCAGGATAATGTGACTAGCTCCCTCCTACCATCCTCCAACTGTGAAGAAGAGTTGTGACAAGTCCCTACAGGGGTCCTGTTTTTCTTATGGTGTTACTCACTGGTGGCAGGGTACTAGTCACCTCATCCTGCAGCACTCAGTAGCCACACAGAACTCAGTTACTCCAGACAGCTAAATGATTTTTAAGGTGAGTTTCAGGGTAATTTGTGGTTGTGGCAATAGTGCCACTATTGCAAATGAGAATCCTTAACAGTTATGATGTCCTCAAACTAATATATGACATCATAACTAACAGGATTCCAGCCACAGTGTACCATGCTGGTAAGACGAGAAGGTCAAGCCATCAGAATGAAACATAATGTATAGCCTTATTTTGGTTACCATCAGTCCTGGCTCCTTTCCTGTGGTTCAGTAAATTAAAACAACAAATAACATCTAAGAACCACATATTAGCAGTACCTCAGTTGTCCTCAAAAATTCAGAACAGGGTTTTGGTGGTCTGTGAGTGGAAGGATAACATGCATGGATTCGGAAGGCTTGGTTCTTTGTTCCAGGAAATAAATAGCATGTGGAAGTATTCAGTATTAGAATTAGTATTGGAAAGCCTGGCTCAAAGAAAGAGATAAGGAGAGATGGAAGGAAATGGAGGGAGGAAGGGTGATGCTGAAGATAGTTGTAATAATTATGTTGATGCAAAGTAGGGAATAGTATTAATAGTGCAAGATTAATGCAAGCAGGAATGAATGAGTATGGATTTCAACACTTGATTCCCTAGTATTTGCATGGTTAATAACAGTAGAATAATCTGATAAAAGAGACAGTTTTATGGTGAAAAAATAAGAGAACCATTAAATGCTGTTGTACTGTTGGATATTAAAAAATATTGTAACACTGTTAAGAATTTGTGAATATCTGAAGTGTCATTTTTTCAATTTTTGTTCGCTTTATAGCTAGTATGTATTTTAAAGGTAGTGGTACAGCTGTGCCTGTTGCTACAATTATATGTGTTGTGCAGGAAATTCAAATATTACTATTACTATTATTATTATTATTATTATTATTAATATAGCGCTGTAAGTTTACACAGTGCTGTACATATAATCTTATAGTTCTAGAGTATTTCTGAACTGAATATTTAATATGAGATAGTAGGTTCATAGCCTGCTCCTACAAATGTTCAATAAGAACATTTGCCTAGTAAAAAGATCAGGATTACAGATACTTGTCTATTTATGTTGAATTTGGCCTTTTTTTTTTTTTTTTGGCCGGGAAGTTAAGAAGCTTCTGGGAAGGCCTGTTGGAAGAGATGCATCTTTAAAGCTTTTTAAAATCAATCAAGGGATGTAATGACGCACCTCATCCGGCAGGCTATTCCACAGCTTGGGGGTGACAGCTGAAAAGGCCCTCTGGGAGGTCTGGACCAGCCTGGTCTTCATGGGCTGCAGCAGATTCCTCCCAGAGGACCGGAGTGTGGGCGTGTGGGGTTTCATATGGGAAGGGGCGGTCCCGAAGATAGGATGGACCCAAGCATGTAGGGAACCAGTCCAGCCTGTCTTAAAGGGACTTCCAGAGTTTGGGAGCAGCCACAAGGAAGGCATTTTCTCACATTCCCATTAAATGCCTGTGATGGTGGTGTGATTGAGAGAAGTGCCTCACCCAAAGATGTTAAATGTTGGGCAGGATCCTATGGGAAGATATGGTCCACATTAGGGAGGAATGAAGATGTGAAGCAAGGAGACCCTCCTCTATATGCACTGATTCAATGCAGCATGCTTTAGAATCCTGCACAATACAATGTTTAATTCATGTTTACAAAAGACTTCTCACTTTACATCTTCCCCCATGTGTGGCCAATGGGACGTTGTAGCTAGTTAGGACCCGTTAACAGGAGTGGGGACAGACATTTTAACTTTGTTTGAGACCAACTTCAGTCTGCGCTGGGAAAGCTGTGAACCTTCAGATATTTTTGGACTACAGTTCTCATCAATATATCCAATGGGAGCTGCAATCCAACTATATGTGGAGGGTCACACATTCTTCACTCCTAACTTTAAAAGACTATTATGGATCTGCTGTCTTTTTTTTTATTATTTGATGTCCTTTCTCACCACTTGATTGTAATCTTGACTCTGAGACATTCGGGTAACAGTAGCAATTCTGTTCCAAGATATGTCTTCCCCAGATGACATAGCATTGTTTAACATTGTTTTGTTGAGAAGAGGTGATTGAAGATTTCTGAAGAAACAAAATCTTGCTAAAGCTCCTTTTGAGAAATGCTGAGCTAATGGGGCCGGGCGGGGGGTGGGGGGGTGGGTGGGGTGGAACACCCTCCTTTGGATTAAAAGCACTGCAGTTCCAGCAGTGGGGTTCATTGCCCTCTGCATCATAATTTGTCAGACTGATGCCCAGGAACAAGAGCTGTGAGACTGGCTAGACTCAATGGCTCCTGATGTGGGCATCTCCCCATTGTAAATTAGCTTCCAGTTAGATAGTCTAGTCAGCCTGCCAGAAATGGTTGACTGCTTTGAAGGCTGATTTTATTTTTCCTACGGATGCTCTGCAACCTGGATAAGAGGAGATCATGGCATTCAAATCTTAGTCCTGCAAGTAGATGGAGACCTGCATTTACAGAGGACACCTGCTGTCATGCTGAGAAGCCCTGATGTCCCATGGAAAATGTCATCTTGAGTCCCACTTTTGAGGAAAAGGCAGGATTTAAAATTACTGATTTATTGACTGATATCTTCTGTAACTCTAACTGAGCCTGAGAAATTTGGACTACTGCTCCCAGAATTCTCCAGGCAGCACAGTGGCCATGCTGGGAAGAGGATTCTTTTTCAGACTTTGATTTCTGCTTAGTAAGACTTGACAGGTTTTGAACTGGCCCCTTCGCTGTACCTATGCCTCTAACAATTTCATCTGCAGTTGTAACCATGGGATAAATGCTCATTTTAAACCTTCAGGAGCATGTAGGCCAGGGATTAACAGCATGCAAACTTCTAGATGTTGTTGGGCTGCAGCTACCATCTCCATTCACTAGTAGTTTTGCCAGGTAATAGAAGGCCACATTGTGCTATATCTCCTCCTCCTCCTCCTCCTCCTCCTCCTCCTCCTCCTCCTCCTCCTTCTTCTTCTTCTTCTTGGATGTATTTCCCATCTTTCTCCCACAATGAGATTCAAGGTAGCTGGTATATAAGCTAAGGCCCCATTCAGACTAGCCCATTTGCCCTGGTTTGATCCAGATGGAGATTGTGCATGGCAAACCGATTCTCTCCAGAGAGAAGTTCATACTACCTTTTGCCCACATCGATGCTTCCCAGTGCATTTTACCCCAACAAAGTTCACACTTCTACAAGTAACGACTTAAGATGGAGCCTCCTGATTGTCAATCAAATGATGTCAATGGTGACGTCTGATGCAGTCATTGGCCAATAGCATGGGTGCTTCCCCCCTCCTTTATTTGAAAAACCTGGCGGCAGCATTCGCATATTCTGTCAGCTTTTCAGCCTGCATTCCCAGCCCGATGCCCTTGCATTCCCTCCGGATCCTGCCTTCCTTTCCTCCTCTGCCTGGTGCCCTTGTCTTTCCTCTCTCGCCTCCCCTTCACCACCATCCCATGCCCCTTCCTCTACGTATGAATGCCAGCCAGATGGGAAAAGCGTGGGCTTGGCAGTGTTTTGGCAATGGAGATGTGTGTGTGTGTGTGTGTGAGAGAGAGAGAGAGAGAGAGAGAGAGAGAGAGATGAGGTGGGAGAGGTGGGAAGAAGGGAAACAGATTTTGGAAAGCGAAGGATGGACCAGGAAGGGGGCGATGGGGCTGGGGAGAAGAAGCCCTGTCCCTCCTTCCCAAAGCCAGATCTGGCTTTTCTTCCCTTTGCTTCTTCCAGTCTGTGCCTCCAAGCCCTTTCCGACTTATGGGAACCTGGGGTAGCTTGGCAAGGTTTGTCAAGAGGGCCATCCTCTGGAGGCTGAGAGGATGTGACTCAAGGTCGTTGCCACCACCACCCGCCCGTATTGGCTGAGCTGGGATTGGACCCCTGGTCTCCAGACACAGCCCACATGGGGGACTGGTTTGAGGAGGACTCTAGGGGGAGGCTAGGGCTCGAATTCTGGCTGGACCCTGGGAGCCCATGGGTCGATCTGGGGCTGGTCACACTCTCTCAGCCTCCAGAATTGTAGCGATGGAAGAGACCTCCAGGGGCGATCATCCAGTCCAAAACCCTGCCATGCAGGAACTCACAATCAAAGCATCCCTGTCAGATGGCCATCCAGCCTCTTTTTAACTTGCCAGGAAAAGCCCAGGACAGCAGGGAAGGCACCCAGCAGCAACAGTTCCAGCATCTTCCCCTTAAGGCTCCAACCAGTAGGCCACACTGTCTCTGGCAATCATCATGCCTTTGCAAGGAGTGGATTGATTTGGGGAAGGAATATAGGAGAAGGAGGAGGAGTGGAGAGAGAGAGAGAGAGAGAGATGTTTAAAAGCCCAAGGAGGGGGGGGGTCCATCCATAGCCTTTTTTCTTCCCTTCTCTTCCTCTAAACGGCTGCCAGATCATTTCCTTCCTTCCTTCCCTCCCTCCCTGGGCCAGCAGGGCAAAAGCAGGGATCTCCCTCCCAGGCTTTCCTATGGGAAGAGACGGAAGGCCTTCCTTCCTCCCCCTCCCTCCTTCCAAGGAGACCACAGGCTCCCTCCTTGGGGGAAAGGGGGCATGGGGGAAAGAGAGCCAGCAGCTGGGCAGGAGGAGGAGGAGGAGGAGGAGGAGGAGGAGGAAAGGAGAGTGCAGCGCCATCACACTCTCTCAGCCACAAAGGAGGGAGGAGGAGGAGGAGGAAAGGAGAGTGCAGCGCCTTCACACTCTCTCAGCCACAAAGGAGGGAGGAGGAGGAGGAGGAGGAGGAGGAAGGAAAGGGAGCCCACCACAGGCACTGTCTTCCCTCAGCAGCAGCAGGAGGAGGAGGAGGGAAGGGGAGCCCAGGCTGCCACAGTCTCAAAGCCCTTTCATGTCCCTCTCACTCAGCCCCGATGCATTCGCATAAGCTGTCAAGAAGCCCCAGCTCCCGATCGGAGAGGGGAGGCATGTTGCGCCCACTGCCCACCTTCTGCCCTTGATCCCTCCCCCTGAAGGAGCCGAAGATGACTGGGGCCAAGTTCACATTGGCCTGGCCCCGGTTTTTTCCAAAAGAAACGGGGAAAACCCCAGTTTCAAATACACCGGGCCAAGGGGCATTTGCTCCTCCTCTGTAGTGCAAGCCCCAGTTCTGTTTGTGCAAGCACCGAATCCAGTGAGAACTTCTCAGTTTTAATCCGGCTTGCAATTCAGTTCAAAAGGTAGTCTGAACAGCCCCTAAATATTTGAGGCAGGCTGGATTATAGTTGGTGTCAGCTGCCTGAGCAAGTAGCAGTTGTTTGGTGGGATGCAGTGGCAAGTTACTGGAGAACAGAACAATATGTGATGCACTGGTAGGCCTAGGCTAGCTTGGTGCACTTTCCACATAATAATATTGTGTGTTTGTGAGAGAGGAGCAATTTTATTTTCCATGGGGACCCCCAAACTTAGGATACTATCCTACTATTTGAATCTACAGATGATGTAGCAATCCGATTTCAGGTCATGGATTCTTGTCATGACATTGTGTATAATCTCTTCACTTCAGTTGCTTGTCTGTAATAGCCTCATCACAGGTCCATTACAAGAGTAAATTACACAGACATTCTAAAGTAATTTTCATTTTAAAAAGATCATGTAAATGATAAAAAATGTAGACAGCTATATTGTTCTATTTGTATCTGAGAAGTAAGAATTACCAGAACCTCATAAACTATGTTATCACATACCCATCCGGCTCTGCTGAAACTACTATTTTTTTTAGTATATTGTGGTGATTTATAAGATAAATATTTTATTAAGATAAATAGTATTTTTCTTCCCATGCCATACCAATGCATGCAGTATTAAAGAAACGGCCTCTTTTAACCTGCTAAATTTTGTTTTCCCATATTTTAGAAATCTTACATTAAAATTCCAATCCAATCAATTCTTGCATATCTGAAACCATTCCCAAACTCCCTCATCTCCCAGTTGCATGTTTTGTGTGTGTGTGTGCATGCATATAGTGCTTGGATAATTTCAGTGGTCATGCCAAAGTAGCTGTGTTGGCTGTAGGGTTCTAGAAGCTGTAAAATGAAACTGTAAAGTAATGGTACCTGAAATATTGTTTCTAATCTCCAGGTGCAGGGAGACATAATGGGAAGGAGGGTGGGAGTGAAAACAGAGATCCATTTTATCAGTGTGTCATGGAAATATCTGCTTGGGTTTGTTTTCAAGTTTGGTTGATTGAATCTGTGGATGCAGAACTTGTGAATACAAAGGGCCAATTGGATATGAATATGACTTATGGAGCTGTAGAGCCACCATGGTGTAGTGATTTGAGTATTGGATTAGGACACGAGGAGACTCTGGGCTCATTCGTACTACAAAATTATAGTGATGTTTTTCCACTTTAACTGCCATGGTTCCATTCTACAAAACCATGGGAACTGTAGTTTGGGGAAGAATATTTAGTATTCTCAGCAACAGAACTCCAGTGCCTCAGCAAGCTACTCCAGGATTCCATAGGATGGAACCCCAGCAAGCAACCCCAGGATTCCATAGGATGGAACCTCAGCACTTAGAGTTGAAAAATAGTTCTATGATTATGTAGTGTGAATGGGCTCCAGGGTTTCAGTGCCCTTTTACCCATGGAAACCAAACAAGTGATCTTGGGGATGTCATACTATCAGCCGTAGAAGAAGGAAATGGCAAGCTACCTTTGAATAAGTTTTGCAAAGAAAACCCTAGGAAAGAATTGCCATAAGAATGGATTTGAAGGCATTCAGCAGCAGTAATAGCAGCGGCGGTGGCAGCAGCAGTAGCAGCAGCAGCAGCACTGTTCATTTCAACAGACCAATATTACTACCAGCTATGGTAGACAGTTAAGTGGTGACTAACAAATCCCATTTGTTTCAGTGGTTCTGTTCTTGTTGGATTAACATTGGATTTTGCCCATGCCTTTTAACAGCATCAGACCACATTTGTAGTTGTTACCGGTAATCATCAAGTGCTGAGTAGCTAAGCAAAGGAAATTCAAATGGGGCTGGTGCATACATAACCAATTAATCAGATTCCTCAATTGTTTGTGCTTTCCACAGAATAACAATAGTAGCAGTAGTAATAGTACAAGCAAGAACCTCTACTGTATCTTCCTTGCACTCACTTGGGGTTTGAAAAAATTCTCTTGATCAGACAATAGGTCTCATTTTTTTTAAAAAGTAAGATAACTAATAATTAGCTTTGGTAGAGTCATAAGTCATCAGCTGACCCTCTTGCCATGAAGTAATCAATTTAGCTTGTGTATTACACTAATTGGCTAATTATACCTGGCTTTCAAATTAATAGTGTAGCGATGTCCTGAAAAGAAAAGGGAAAAGAAAAGAAATTTTATACCATTAGAGGAAGTTGGATTCCATGCTAATTGTCTTTTTCTTTTTTCACAATCACTCTGGTGTGATTTGATTTCCCCTGGCAGTTTTATGCATGGCTTAGCGACCCCTAGAATCATTCATTTTTCCTTCATGATACCCGACTGAACAAGGGAAGTGAGAGGGAAAGAGTATCCCAGCAACTGAACAGAGCTAAGGAGGCTTATCCTGTGAGTATGAGAGCCCCATGACTCAGCTACGATGGGACAAAGCTGTCTGCCAGCCTTTTAAAAAGAGTGAGATAATCCTTTAATATACTGCATGACATGAGATCACAATTAGTAAGGATTTGGATTCTTCACTTTCTCCAGCCCAGTTTGCTCAGGTATGAGACTGTCTCTTTCCTGTGAGACAATCTAGAGTAATCTGGGCCTGGGAAAGCTGGAGCAAAGGGAAACAACTCCAGATAAACCTGGATCAAGGTGTGTAGTTGCTTTCCTGGTCAAACTACCTTATAATAGTACCTTTTAAAAGGAAGTTGTTCTAGTGAGGCTCACCTAGCTACACTGTTATATTATGAAAGAGAATATATCCTTGGCCCAAGAGAAGTAAGGGATTTCCCACACTTCTCCTGCGTGGGCCAAAGATATATTATTTAGAGATACAAAATACTTTGTGTTATAGAAGTTGTAAAAAAACATGTTCCCAAATGGTTCAGGGTAACAAAGGACTCTGAGATTTCATATCTATGCAAAGCTTGCAAGCCTGCCACCTTCCTTTTTAAATAGTATATATTGGCATTAATTTCCTGACTTTGTTCTAATCATTTTCAATGTCCTTTTAGCTCCAAGGTTTGATGGATTGGGCTTTGGTTTATGAAAGTTTATGATATAATCGTTTATATTAGTCTTTAAGATGGCATGAGGCTGTTATAGCCTACTCCAAAGCAGGTCAGAAATAAGAGTACCCTCATAGGGTTGCATTTTTAGTTTTTACACAAAACAAGGGTGTATCTACACTGTACAATTACTACTATGATTGCCTTGGTTCCTGGGATTTGTATTCTGGGCAGGGACTTTGAATGGTTTTCCCTAAACAGCAACATTATAGCATTCCTGCTGAGAATTTTAAGTACCCCAGGAAACTACAGACCCCAAGATTACATAGAATGGAGCCATGTCAGTTGAAATATGTAGTATTGTACTTTCATACTTATAGTACTAAACTGCTAATATTGTGCTGTGCAGATACTCTCTTAAATAGTTAAGAATATCCTAGTGATTTTATTATCAACAGTTAGGGTCATTACCAGAACTTAAGAAATTAGAATTATGGGAATTGAAAGGGACCACAAGGGCCATCAAATCCAACCTCCTTGTCTATGCCTATCCAACCTCTGCTTAAAGACATCCAAAGATGGAGAGTTCCTCATCATCTGAGGCACTCTGTTCCACTGTTGAACAGCTCTTACAGTAAAACAAAATTCTTCCTAATGTTCAGGAGGAATCTGTTTTCTTGTATTTTGAATCCATTGGTTCTTATTTTAATGTCTGAAGCAGCAGAAAACATATTTGCTCCATCTTCTATGTGACATCCTTTTAGATAGCTATCAAATCATCTTAGCCTTCTCTTCTCCAAGTTAAACATACTCAGTTCCCTCAATCATTCCCCATAAGTAGTTTTTTTGTGGAGCTTTCGGGCTATGTGGCCATGTTCTAGAAAAGTTCCTTTCTGATGTTTCGCGAGCATCTCTGGCTGGCATCTTCAGAGAAGATGCCAGCCACAGATGCTGGTGAAACGTCAGAAAGGAACTCTTCTAGAACATGGCCACATAGCCCGAAAGCTCCACAAAAAACTTTGGATGCTGGCCATGAAAGCCTTCGACTCCACATTCCCCATAAGGCTTGGTTTCCAGACTTTTGATCATCTTGGCCACTTTTCTCTAGATGTGTTCTAACATGTTGATATCCTTCTTGAACTGTGGTGCTCAGAACTGAACACAATATTCCAGGTGAGATCTGACCAAAGCAGAATAGAGTGGCTGCATCAACAGAAGTATAGTGTCTAGATCAAGGGAAGCAATAGTGCCATTTTATTCTGCTTTGGTCATGCCTCATGTGGAAAACTATGTCCAGTTCTGGGCACCACAATTCAAAAAGGATGTTGACAAGCTGGAGCATGTCCAGAGGAGGGCAACCAAAATGGTGAAAGGTCTGCAAACCATACATTATGAGGAGAGACTTAGAGAGCTGGGTATGTTTAGCCTGGAGAAGAGATGGATAAGAGGTGATATGGCAGCTCTGTTTAAATATTAGAGGAGATGCCATACTAAAGATGGAGCAAGCTTGTTTTCTGTTGCTCCAAAGACTAGTACACAAAGCAATGTATGCAAACTACATGAAAAAATATTGCACCTGAACAGGAGTTCCTGAGAGTATGAGCTGAGAGGAGGGAGTTCCTGAGAGTATGAGCTGTTTGACAGTGGAGGTGCTTGGACTGTTTATTCCTGCATGACAGGGGATTGGACTTCATTGCCCTTGAGGTATCTTCCAACTTTAGAATTCTATGATTCTATTAATGGTGCTACTGCTTCTCTTGATCTGAGGCCTATGCTTCTGTTGATGCAGCCAGAATTGCATTGGCTATTTTGGCTGCTGCATCACGCTGTTGACTCATGTTTAACTTGTAGTCTAGTAAAACCCATAGATCTTTTTCACATGTACTGTTTTCAAACCAGGTATTATCCTATATTTGTGCATTTCATTTTTCCTGCCTAGATTTAGATTTAGATTTACATTTACTTCTGTTGAAATTCAGTTTGTTAGTTTTGGCCCAGTTCTCCAGTCTGTTGAGATTATTTTGAATCCTGTCCTCTGGGTATTAGCTAGTCCCCCTAATTTGGTTTCATCTGCAAATTTGATAAGTTTGTTGTCTGCAATAAAAATGTACTTTGTGTACATTTTCTGCAGACAAAGTTTCATTGCTGACATTAAATGTGATCAACTTTGGCAGGGCTATGGGCCATATTTTCACTCCCAACACCCAGCCCACAAAATGATAAAAAGTTTAAAAAAAAAGGAAAACAATTTAAACCAGCAATTACTCTCTGCATGCTAAATAATCTAATGTGTGGACTAGCCCTTGGTTTGACCCTTAGACTGAATAGATCTAGTCAGATTGTCTGCCAGAACTGACACATG
Organism: Urosaurus nigricauda; assembly: GCA_034509955.1. Classification (NCBI taxonomy): domain Eukaryota; kingdom Metazoa; phylum Chordata; class Lepidosauria; order Squamata; family Phrynosomatidae; genus Urosaurus; species Urosaurus nigricauda. The sequence continues at coordinate 320,769,171 of JAOEGL010000001.1, forward strand.
GACTGTATGAATGACAAGAATGAAGAAAACCAATTGACCAGCTGCTTCTGAACTCTACAGCCACTCTGGTTGTCCTTCCTGAAAAGCAAAGAGAGGTTACACATGGCCAGAGGTGATGTAGCATCAGTCCCATATAATGGGATGTCTTTATCAAAATGAGAGAGAGAGCATCACCTTTCAAAATCACCTCACTTAGTTGGTTATCCCCAGAAGAGTTCAAGGATTCAAGAATAAAGGGTAATGACCTGTCACCTTTGAAAGAGCTTAACTGTAGATCATGCTTAAAGTCACTAGGAGATCTTGGCTGAACATCTGTAACCTTGATTCAGAGAGAGGGAAAGAGAGAAGGAGAGAGAACTCCAGTTTTAATAATTCATGACTCTTCATGTAGATGAGCCAGCACTTTTAATAAATATTTTAAAAGGATTCTAGGTGATTTACATTTTAAAAATAATAATTAAAGAATGACCTTTTAGCTCATGCTGGAAATAGTGGATTAGCTATTGCAAGAAAGATGGTTTCTCAAATAAATCTGTTAGTATTCATGTCAGCAGTGTTTTAAATTGAAGAGTTTTTACTTTTCTTTAGCACAGGCTGTATTCTGAATGCTTAATAGCCAGCATTAATGTAGGAAAGGAAGACAGTAGTGGCGGAAATTTATTGACAGCCAAAAGCAATTAATATTTAAGACTTTTAAAAAAGAAAGAAATGCATACAAAGCACCATCTTCAGGAAAGTGAAGCACTTTAAAAAGTTATCTTTTGATAGATAAAATTAATTTTTAGGCTCTTTATCCATGAAATCCATAAAATACATAATGTATCCATAAAATACACAATGATAAGCTAGGAAAAATGAGATGATTGCTCTGATGCTGCTTGGTTCAAGTCCAAGTTGTGTTGTTGCTGTGTGCCTTCAAGTTCTTTCTGACTAATGGCGACCCTAAGGCAACCCTATCATGGGGTTTCATTACCAAGATTTGTTCAGAGGACGTTTGCCATTGCCTTCCCCTGAGGCTGAGAGAGTGAGACTTGTCCAGAGTCACCCAGTGGGTATCATGGTGGAGCAGGGGGTTGAACCCTGATCTCCAGAGTCATAATCCAACATTCAAACAACTACGCCATGCTGGCTCATGTTGGGTTGACCAGGTAAATATAATGGTGTAGGGGAGTGTTATTCTTCAACCCTCTTGTTCCATCACCTCTACATACCAACAAAGGTGAAACAAAGATGTAATTTTCCTTCTACAGTCTTTTGTTTTACTGGTATAGTAGCAGGTCTGCAGTCTGTTCTTCTTGTTATGTATCAAGACAGTAACAGGCAGTCAACTTGACATAAATAACAAGTCTCTTCCTTGCCCCACACCTGATTTTGTAACATCTTGTCTGATTGAAAGATCTGAGAATCCCATAAGCTCCCACACAATATTGTGTCTTCTTGGTTGACCACATAAGAGTAATACCACTATTTGGATTTTTTTGAAAAAAAAATAAGAGTTTTAATGACTTGTGTTTTAACTGTTTGAGTTTGGGCCAGTATGTACATTCACTGTAAAGCTACCAGATTTAAAAGTAACACTGGAAATAAAAGCCATGACATTCAGAGATAATATCCATATCCAGTTATTAACCTTCCCCCCCCCCCCCAAAAAAAAACATACTTAAGACTAGAATTAAAATGATCTCATGTTGGTTCAGTCTTCACTAAGTGGGAAAACAGATGATCCTGAAGGGGAGGCTTGAAGCTGCACCTTCTGAAGATGGATTTGGGCAAGCACACACCAGAGCCTCATTCTCCATGAAGCCAGCCAAAAAAAGAGTGGCAAAGATCCACTCCTCTTTTGGCCAGCAATAAGCCGGCTTTTCCCATCCCACTGTGTCTTGAAGCCAGCTGCAAGCCATCCCAGTAATGTGCAACATATAAACACTGTGTTGCTGGAGCATCTTGAAGCCACCCATGAGTGGCTGGCCACCCAGCTTCTGGGCAGTTTCAGGGTGTCATCAGACCATGTGGTGAGTAAATGCCATGCTCTGATGACACTCTGATGGTGTCTTTTATTGGCTGTCTGTTCTGCCCCCTAAGTCAGAAAACTGGAAGCTAATGCTGATAACTTAAATGATGTGTAATCAGTAATGATGTTTCACTATGTCACAGCTACCTGCTGTGCACCCTCTCTTTTTCTCGGTTTTTCTGATCCAAATTCAGATGGAAAGAATGGAGTGCCTGGGAGCAGCACAGAAGCTCCATGTCCTACCTCTGTATTGTTTTGTGAAGCATGTGATCCTTACAGTGTTTACAGAAAGAGGGATCCTCATGAAAACAATCAAAAGGCATTGTACAGCACAGCTCTTTCATCCTATCTTCTTTCTGCTGCAAAAAGAAAAAGAAAAAAAAAGAATGGAAGACGAAGGAGAAAAAAATAAAGCAGTGGAGGGCTTTGTTAATGGAGGGCATTATCACTGCAGCCTCTGTGAAATTCAGTAAACGAGTCAGGATGACTGTACGATAAAAAAAAAAGTCTGATTGGGAAGCACTTTTTTTATATTGCTAGATAAGTCATTATTTTCTTCACACTCCATTCCCTTATGCATATTTTCAGTTTGTAAGCCTTGCAGAAGACTTGATGTCAGTTACTACCAGAGACACTGGGTGTCCTTGAATTCCTGTTCAGGCACTTACTGAGCATATGTAGTTCACACACAAAGAGAGAAACACACCAGCCCCACCTCTTCACTTGCCACTGTCTTCACATGAAAGTAATATATCTGGAAAAATAGCTTGTTGTATCCATGGAGGCTCTCTGTGTGAGTCACAACTCTGGAAAAATCAAGGTGCCAATACATTGGAAGAGCTTCCAGTTACAACAAGCAGCTCTCCTCTTCAGTCATATTGCTTTACAAAATTGCAACAGGAGATGGTGGGGCTACAATGCTCTTTATTATTTGGTGTGAAATGCACTAGGCATGTAAATCTTCATCCATATCATTCTCGCAGATGAGAACAAATACTTCTACCATTTTCTCTTAACTTGAAGAAAGTCTTGAAAACTGCACAATCTTTAAAGACTATTTGCAGTTTGGTATTTATTCTGTACAAATACTTATATATACATAGTGCACAGAAAACACATTTCCTGAACAAAAAACAGCATTTTCTGCACAGAATGTATTGTTGTCTTTGTGTGTGTAGGAGCCTTCTTTTCTGCATAGAAATGTTAATTTTCTGTGCAGACAATGTAATTTCTATACAAAGAAACCCACCGTGCATTTTTTTGTTGTTGCACAGACTAGGTTTCAAAATGAAAATTCTGTGTAATTCTCATCAGGGTTTCCCAACACTTAAGAAGTATATTTTTCAGCTCATTTTAAAAAAATATTCTTCCATCACTAGCCTGAATGGCTGATGATACAAAACAGCATGAATCATGGCATGTAATATACATGAAATATGATGTGTGCTGACCAACTATTCTGCTTCATGCTTCCCTCATTTTGTTAGTTGTCCCAACTTTGGGGGGAAAAGATGTATTGTATAAGCCAACACAAAACAACACAGCACAACAGTGTCGTTTGAATGTAGTCACTGTCCAACAACCAGAGAAATAAATTCAAGGCAAATAATGGATTCTTTCTGTGTGTAAGCAAACTGTCCAGAAGTTGTGGAGCAAAGCCAACCAGTGCCACATAACCAATATGGCAGAGTTGCTCATGGGTCCCTAGTTTATTACTTCATTGAAAGACATCCAAAATGTTTTTGAATACAATGAGATGAAAGTATAATATAAAATAGTATGGAAGGGTACTTTAAGATTTGTATCAAGCTTCTATTTAAATCGAGAAGCTTTTCATCCAGCTTTTTACTAAGGAAAAAATACAAACCAATCAAGTCATTTTTGTCTGTTCCCTTAGCTGAGTGGAATGACCAGCTAAAACTTCCTAGTTTTAAAATAAACTTCCCATCTCTTACTCTAAATGTCACTGATGAACATCTGAAAATGCCATAGTCTATTGACTTAATCCAGTAATGATTTTGTTTTGTAGAATTAGATGTTAAGTAGGGGATTTATTTGTTGTTCTTAGATAAAGGAGGTTCCTGGGATTTTTGAAAAGGGTGGGGAAAAGACCTTTTGTTACCTGCTGCCTTACCTAGTGACCTTGTCAGCCACTACAGGTGTCTGCGTTCTCTGTAATAATAATCCTAAATGCCTTGAAGCGGTGTTAGCAGCCAAAGCTTAACTAGATCTCTGATTATCTCTTGAGAATCATGTTGCACTTGAGAGGCTGCCTTAAATATTGACAGAGGGCAGTTAATCTGACTCATCTTGGACTGCAATGAAAGGTCTGTAGGAAACACCTGGCCAGATAACAGATAATAGTTTGGAAGCCAAAATATTTTTTTAAAAAAGACATTTTTAAAAACTCATCAGTAATAGGCTTTCACATGAGCCGAGACTCTTGAGAAAAGAGTTGGCAACTTAATGAGCTGGTTGCATCCCACAGCCAATTTGCAATCTTTATGGCTGGTGGGATGGGATGGTGCTTCTAGTGTCCTGTTGTCTCCATTCAATGTGGTCATACAAACCAATATGTATAAGGTGTACTGCTGATATAAGCATGTATGTTCATCTTCTGTTTGAAGCATTAAATAGAAATCTCAATAATGGATAGGTAAATAATGGGTTGAGTCCATATACCACTTTCCACAGGCAGCAGGCTTGATTTCCAAACAGCTTTTTTTTGAAGTATGACTCCCAGAATACTTGTATGTCTTGATAAAACCTTGTGGCATTTCATTCCTTTGAGATTTTAACAAAATCCTTTTTAAAAAAATAATAATTTTTTTTACACTTTTCTTTGGAGTTCACTTCTGTAACCACTTGGGAAAATCTTGGACTCTGAGTAGTACTGTCCAAAGTACTTCAGTTGCATTTTCAAAAGAGAACCAAGCTTATCAGTCATAGAACAGCAGCTGCTAACTCCTGATTGCTACTACTAAAGTGGTATACTGAATGTTGTACCCCAAGGCAACATCACAAGGCATGGCATTATGCTGGTACTATAGGCAGATATATGCCAGCAGCAAACCTTCATGACTGGATTGTTAAAGCATCTACATTTCATGTCAGTGGAACACTGCCTTCTGTTGGGAGTGCTTTGAGTATCAAACTATAAATCACTGAAACCCCCCCTCCCTTACATCCCTTTTTTGCTGGCTATGGAGTAGTCTTTTGCCTTTAGTCTTTTAATCAGTGAATAATAAATTCCAGTTGAGAGAACAGAGTTGCTCTCCTTAATGTTCCCAGAAGGCCCAGTGCCTTAAGGGCAAGAACAGGAATGTGGCATGTCTGATGTTCAGATGTTATAGTGAAGATGGATTATGATGGTTCTTACACACACACACACACACACACACATGTTTATATCCAGTGGAATAAGACCATTTCCTTTACTTAAGGAAGTGCTATATCAGAGGCAGATAATTTAATGTTCAGTTGCCACAATGCTATTACAATTTCACTGGATGCATACATAGGTAAATTAGTAGCAAGCAATTATTTGCTGGAAAAAGAAGTGCATAGCTTTCATTATAATAGGGGCTTAGTCAATGCCACTGCCTTCCAGGCCCATTTCATAATGGCCCATAGAGCAATAAATAGCCTTGAATCAGCATATCATAGAGACTGCTTTTGTCCATTATGACCTTTAAGACCAAATGCATTCCTGTGCCCATCATCTGTTTATCAAATAATCAGTTATGCAAGAGCAATCAGCGGGGCTTCCAGGAGGGGCTTCTTAGTCTGGTTGTTACTCTTCAGTTTCCATTTGTTGCTATCCAGTGAACAGTACAGAGAACTTTCAAAATAAACTCTGCCATAGTAAGGATTTAGTCTTATACATGCTTTCTTCAGAACAGCCTAAATTGCTAGTCCCAGCTAGAATAGGCCCATAGAAAGAATTCCTGAATGGTTAAAAAAACCCTCCATATCCATAAATCATATTGATTCAGTGGCTTTAGTTTAGTTGAAACTGGCAATTGGATTTAGGCCAGTAAGTTCTATTACATTTAATGTTTCCCAAGTGCTGGCAAAATTAATTCCCTGCCACCACATTGGGAGGCAATAATTGAAGGGAGAACCCTTGGGGAATGTGAAACAATCCCTTGGCAGCAGAAAGCCAGCAGACAGAATCTTCTGTTCCCAAACTCATACCTATATCTATAAAATGCTGATTCTAAGAAACGTCTTCTTTGAATAACTCATTGAAGTGAACAGGATTTACTTTCAGTATTGTTGCTATGGTGATCCCTGTTGATTTAAATTAGGTTTTTGTATGCTTTATGCTATATTTTTGTTTGTTTGTTTGTTTATAAGTTGTCCTATAGAGATGAATGCAAATTGCATTGCATCAAAACTCAACAACTTGCTCCCAAAAGTTGGCTTAAGATGAACTTGTATCTTATGATGGAGAAGTGAGATTTTCCAATTTGCCCATATTAAAGGAACACAGAAAACTCTACATTTGGGTGCCTGTGTAGGAACCATGATGTTTCAAAGTGATCTGTGGAATTTATTGCCTGAAGAAGCCATGAAAGTACACAATGTATCTAGATAGCTTTATGACTGCTAATTAGGTCTATAGCTGTGCAAACCATGACAGTGATAAAAGCAATCAGACTTTTTGGAGGAGAGCTTGAGATGATCACTTTCAGGGACAGGAAAGAATGATTTTTGCCTTGATTATGCCCACACTGAAAGACTATTGCTTATTCCTTTTGAGTTCTTTTTGTTTATTATACTAGCAGAAACTGTTGGTGTCATAACAATAAAAGACAATCTCCCAAATAGGTAACTCATTAACACTTAAATAGCATCCCAGTAAAAGTCAAGTATTTGTGCACAGGGGACAGAACATTGTGCAGTGTATTAGTGGGAAATGTTGGTGGAAAACTGTCATGTTCAAAATAAGCAATTGGAAGCATATCCAAGACTGCTACTGGTTCAGGGATAGAGGTCAGAGAACCAGTCTTACTATATACTGTATCTATTTAACCAAAATCACTCTATTCATATGAATCTGTTACATAGCCAAACAGCATATTTTCATATCAACTATGCATGGAATCTAGGGTATATATGAGACATGCTTTAAAACACAATTTAGTATTAAAGGGGCTTGACAGACAGCCTGGGAAAGGCGGGATGGAGCCACCCCTCTTTGCTGCGCAGCTGTGCAGCAGCATCCACACGCTACTGCACAGATGCGCACTAAAAAATGAGCTGCTCTAGGCAGCTCCTTTTCTGTGGTGTCAGATGCTGCTTCTGCTATGTGTGCCACTCATGGCCTATTGTGTGCTCCCTAAGCTGCCTTGCTGTCTCATGAATGGTGTTCCATTGCCAGTGTTGATCTAATATTTAACTGCTTGTTTAGTTGGCTTCTGCATATGGAATGGGAGAAATCATCATTTTGTTCTATGCATCAGCAACAAAAGGTTAGTTGCTCTCAGGCAGCTGGTGTTCAAGCCTCTTTAATTAGAAGTTGTGTGGTAGCCACCATGTCCATTAGAGACTGATAGGCTTCCCTGCTATTAATTTCTCTAATCCTCCTTTAAAGGCAATTATGCTAGTGCATATCTTGTGATAGTGAATTTCTTCACAATGCATGAAGAACTCTCCTAACAAACTATTACATTTCTGCTATCATGAGAGACGCCATGGTTAGTCATGTGCCAGAAGAGAGATATGCAGGGCTAATCCAACATTAGGAAGCCAGACATGGTAAGGCAAGGGTTACTTTAAGAACAACACAGATCCCACACAATGCATCTGGTTGTAATCAGGTTAGATTCTGAGAGCCAAAAAACTAGCAAGAGAGTTTTGAAGCCTGTTGTAGTTTGCCAGAAAATAAAGCTTGTACAGCTTTCATTTGGGCCTGCTGGTGTTGTGTATCTGGAAGCTCTGGAATTGCTGGGTTTACTGTTTCTTGTATACTTGAGAATATGTATATATGTTCCTGTTCCTTGATATCTGGGGAACCAGAATCACTCAGTGCAGTTGAGACGAATGTTAAATGGGAAGAAGATCAGGTTCAGGTTCAGGTTGTCGTTTTGGTTTGAAAAGAGGGCTTTTTGGCTGACTTCTTTAGGGTACTCTTGAAATCTCCTCTGTTGATTTAAACAATGTTATGTCCCTTTTACAGTTGTGATATTAACATTTGGCAGTTGGATCATGAAACCAGTTGGATCATGTTTCCTATTCTAGTCCGTCTATAGCTCACCAAAGCTTAGGTTTTGGAGACATGTGATTACAAATTTCAAAGATGAAACCTCACTTAGACCTGAGCAACATATGGGAGCTGTCCAGCAATGGCAGTAGTTCAGAGGACCTAGTGAGCTGTCCAAAACTGGTTAAACAAGGGTGAGATCTTTGGAGGCTATTTTCTTGGTGTTTTCCACACCACAATTGAAGGTGTAATTACTCAGCCTGGTGTTGTTTTTATATTATTGTACCAGTTCTTTTTCACATTTATTAGCTCCTGATCCATTGGTGGGGTCCAATTCAAGGTGCTTGTTTTGAAAATAATTGCTGTGCAGCTTGCAACCTTGAGATATAAAATACCTTACCCCACATGTACCTCTCCACACTTTAAGATCATTAGTGGAGGCTCTTCTCTTTGTCCCTTCTGGACATTCAGAGTGGCCTCACAAAGAAAGATGTTCTCCATGGCAGCTCTCCTGTTATAGAAAGCAAGAGTCATGAAGTTCACTTGGTGTCCACACTAAACATCTGGATAGCTTCCTCATCCATTGTCTCTAATTAGTTTTTGAAGATCAAATATACAAAGTTCTGTAGTGGGTCTATCTCTAAATATCTGTCAAGAACAATAGATGAAAGATTTCTTTTCATAGCTCTTGTGGAAGTGGACTGCATCTAGTACAGGTTGCTAGTTACCTCTTGATTGACTGGAGAAAGGAGAGAGTGGCTGACAGAGAATGACTGGCATCAGATCATTGATGAGCATCATGTCAGGGAGCCTCTTGACATTATACAACATTTTTACTATGTTTAAGATGGAGACAGGAGTATATTTGAATGGTGGGTAGAATATTTGGAGTCCATTTTGGGTACTTGGCAGGCAAATATTTATTTATTAAAATACTTATATCCCACCTTGTATCCTATTATCAGAAGGTCATATAAATAAAATTTGTGCAACCAATAATATATAACAGTAGCAAATACTAGAAACTAATGGCAGTACTGAGAGCTAGTGTAGTGTAGTGTTTGAGTGTTGAACTACAGCTCTGAGAGATTAGAGTTTGAATCTTTGCTTCATTATTGAAAGCTACCAAGTGACCTTGGGCAAGTCACATTTTTCCAGCCTCAGAGGAACGTAATTCCCAACTTCCTCTGAACAAACCTTGCCAAGAAAACCCCATTATAGCTTTGCCTTGCAGCCACCATAAGCCACAAACAGCTTGAAGGAACACAACAATAAATGACAGTAGTTACTTTCCCAACAGCAAGTAAGTGCCTTCACATTCTGAATCAGTTGTTAACATTACTTTTCTCAGCAGTTCTGGGAATTCAGAGGCATTAGAGGCTGTTGAAAAACATGCCCAGTCCATTGTTCTTAGTGAAGGGAAATAGTGCAAAATTATCTTAAGAATTAGGCAGATTCAAGATACTTGTTATGTGCCTGTGGCATGGGAATTAGTAGAAGAAGGGGCCATATCTGGGTGAAAAGTGTGGGGTCTGACAATGCTTGTTTACCCAGAAGTAAGTTCTACAATGGCAAATGCGACTTACCTCCTAGGAAGTAAGTTAAGAATTCCAGTTCAAAGTGCTGATTATAACCAATCAGTGTGCTAAAGTCTGATAGTTTTCCTTATAAAATCAGGATTTCGCTTAATGATTTCATTTTTGTATATAAGGTGTGATGGACATCAAGCAGCAGGAGGTGTGGAGGGGGAGTTCCTTTTCCACTCAGTGGCATTACCTGTAGAAAAATGAAGGGAACAAGCCTCCCCTGTACTCTGCATTCAGCTCATGTCTTTTGAAAATACAGTTCTGATTATAGAAAATAGTGATTTTCTTCATGCTACTCTCTCTGCAGTAGAAGTTTGTCATATATCTTTTAAATAAAGACTAATGATGCAGTTTAAAATGCAATCTGTATGAAGAGGTACTAGTTCTCTATATTGCTTACTGTCTTGCTGGAGATGACAAGGAGGCTGCTCTCTGTCTCAGTAATGCCATTTAGGCAGAAGGCTGCAGATGGACACACTTGGGTAGCTTTCAGTGCCATTCCTGTCAGTCAAGAAGTGCAAGGTCAATGGCGTACAGATTGCTTCTTGTGATGTGGCAGCAGCTATAGTTAAGATCTCAGCTTCATACAATGTCCTGATAGTGTCAGCAGGTGGCTTACTTGCAGTAAAGTGAAATATCTAATTATAATAAATGTGGCAGGCAAAAGTTGTACAAGCCTTGGGGGCTGTTCTCAAAGCTACCACTGTGGAAAAATATGACTGGTAGTTTAGAGTTGCTGCCTGTAAGGACGGGTTGGGGCAACACTGTAGGGGAACCATGACTCTTAACATCAAAGCACGAGGAAAATTTGATGAGCCCTCAAGCTTCTCTGTTCTACCAAAGCTTTGGAGTTATTCAGATGATGAAAATAATCCAGGATGAATCTGGGTTGAATCTCTGTGGTACACATGCAATCCGAATGCACCCAATTCAGGTTTTTTTGAGGGGCTGCCAAATCCCCACTTAACACGGGATAATCGGTTCTGAATTTCTCCCTGAGTTTTTAAAAAAGATTTGCATTGTTGACAGTGTGAATAACCAATGTGAACAGACTTGGGATAATTTGGGATTAAACTGCATGCCTTGAATGCATCTTGAATACATTCACATCATCAACTCCATCTTTATTTGAGTGCTGGCATGTAAACAACCGAACTTGCAAAGATGCGAATCGATATGGATCCATAGTGTGAATAACAAATCTGGAATGCATTAGTGAGGTCATTTGCACCATTCCACTAAAAAAAGATGTCTGCATGACCCCTTGGCTGTAATCTTCCTCAAAGGTAGGGAGGAAATGGATTTTTGTGCAACAGTATATAACTGTAAGCTATCCTTTCAAAACATTTGTTTATAAATAAATAAATATGTGCATACAATACACATACACACACAAAACACACATCAACACAGCTGCCTGAATTTTTGCTCACTTCTTGAATGTGTGGGAATGGGTGCTATCATGATGAATGCTTGTATTTCAACATTTACTATTTATTATTATGCTGCAAGGTAAGGATGAGAGTGGGGGAGCTAATAATATATATTAGTTCATGATTCATACTTTAAGCAGTTGTACTTTTTTGGGTGTGGCACAATGAAGACACCTGGTCACAGCTATGCAAATGGAGTGTCACCATCACAACCTTTGTACAAGTGGTTGTGCATTTAAGTTGTTGTGTACTTCCATCCCAACACCAATCAGTAATTTTTGCTATGTGACTTTTCATTCGGAATACCGTGTTGGTGTGGATTCAGATACATGACTGGTTACACAATGGCACAATCTAAGAACTGTGTAGCACAAGCAGCACAAAACTCAGTGATAACTATCTCTCTATTGCATGTCAGCCTTCATCTGCCATATTTCAAAGTCATATTGCATGTAGGTAAATACTGAACAACCAATCATAAAGACATTTTTATTAATTTAAAAATTAATGATTTTAATGTATATAAGCATTGCATTTACCCAGGGTCATACAGTACATATATACCCCACTCTCTTTCATACCAGCATTCTCTTAAGATGCCAGCCACAGATGCTGGTGAAACATCATGAATAAACTCTTCTAGAACATGGCCACATAGCCTGAAAACCCACAAAAATCTATTGCATTTACCTGTACTACATTTTTCTCAAAACCATAAAGTCATGTAAAGCAAATGTATCAAAGGAAACAGTAAAAATGGAATGGTTCAGTGCCTTTCAGAAATATTCACCTCTCTCTTATTTTTTCACACTTTTTGGGTTACAACTTCGAAGTAAGATAGATTTAATTGACAATTTGCCACTTGATGTACACATGATAACCCAGCACTGTAAAAATGCAAAATATTTTTGTTGTGACAAGTTAAGCAAGTTAAGCAAACAAAAACAATCTGGCACATGTTGTTCACATAAGTTTACAAACAGATTGAATTAGTTTTATTTTCAAGATTGTAACACAGCAAAATGTGGGGAAAAGTCAAATGGGTTTCACAGTATAAAGCACTGTTTAAAAACAAATGAATATCATGTCTACCACAAGTCTTGAAAAGCATAATGGATTGTAGAAAGATTAGGAAAGATCTGAAGAGGCTGGGGCTTGGTAACACTATTCACACATCATCTTTTTATGTGTGAAAAAATTAGAAGGTTGATGTGTACATCTGTAAAGGTAAGCTTTGAATGGAACCAAAGGCAAATTCATAGTAACTTATTTTGAAAGCAGTGAATTCATATTAATCTGAAACACATAATGCCTTTATTCCCAACAGGTGTTCTGAATAGGAACCGAATGAACTATGGAAGAATATTTAGGTTATGATGGTAGTGTCTGGGCTTCATAGGATGGTCATCTCTCTGTAGTATATCTCAAGTTGTGTGTAAGTCAAGAGTCAACGTGTATACAGCTTGTACATTCCCATGGTGTGACCATCAGAACATGGCCACCAGGCATCATCCTGATTCTTCCTACACTTGTACCTGTACAATCAAAATGTTCTAACACCAATTTAAGGTCCCTTGCAGGAAAATGTCATTTTAGCCATTCACAGACATGTGAGAATGAAAGAATGGTTTATGTGAGACTGATAAAATGCAATTCATTTAGAAAACCTAAAGGCAAACTCTAGAGAGTAAGAACAATTATATTATCAAGACACACTTCTGAAACCCTGTGGCATTCTCCCTTACCCTGTCAACAATGTTAGAATATAATTCATGGGATTTCCCTCCAGTTAGAAACTATTTGTGAAGGAAGGGGTGTATGCTTAGACACAACAGAACAACATTGAAAATGACAGAGAATTTAGACAGCGAGTTCACACAACATGTGAATTTATATTAAATTTATATTAAACATACATGGAGAAATTGGAATCACTGTAGCTTGCAGGCTGCCTGCACATTTACTTGAAGGTCTGAACAGAACCACCATGACTTCACTAGGTTCACTAAGGCTAATGAGAACTGAAACTCAGTAAGGCCTATGGATGTTGAAAGCACCAGATTCCATCTGATGTTAGAAGCTAAGCAAGGCCTGGTTAGTACTTGGATGGAAGACTGCTGAGGAATACCAGATTCTGAAGGCTTTATTTTAGAGGAAGGCAATGACAAACTGCCCCTAAGCATTCTTTGTCTAAGAAAACCCTACCAAATTCATGGAGTCACCATAAGTCAACAGGTGATGTGAAGGTACACATCGAGGAGGTCATGTGTTCCCCAGTACTATGGTAGGATTCCCACCATGTATCTGAGAGTTGATCCAGTTGTTGATGTGAAAGTTATGTTCTGTTGTTCAAATGAAAACACAAGAGGCTGGGACAGGACTTTCTCTGTATTCCCACTCAATCCCATTTCCTACCTGAAAAAGTTTTCAGTAGAGCAAAATGTCATCTTACAGTATGCCATTTATGTTTTAGCATGTTACTCTTCCTCTGTGAATTGTGTATCTCCATAAACCACCAGCAAATCGACAAGCTTGATCCCAGGGGAAGGTGAACTGGAGCGGGTCCAAAGGAGGGCGACTAAAATGGTGAAGGGTCTGGAGACCTTGCCCTATGAAGAACGCCTTAGGGAGCTGGGAATGTTTAGCCTGGAGAAGAGAAGGTTAAGAGGTGATATGATTGCCCTGTTTAAATACTTGAAGGGATGTCACATTGAGGAGGGAGCAAGCTTGTTTTCTGCTGCTCCAGAGAACAGAACTCGGAACAATGGATGCAAACTGCAGGAAAAAAGATTCCACCTCAACATTAGGAGGAACTTCCTGACAGTAAGAGCTGTTTGACAGTGGAACACACTCCCTCGGAGGGTGGTGGAGTCTCCTTCCTTGGAGGTTTTTAAGCAGAGGCTGGATGGCCATCTGTCGGGTATGCTTTGATTGGGAGTTCCTGCACGGCAGGGGGTTGGACTGGATGGCCCTTGTGGTCTCTTCCAACTCTAAATTTCTATGATTCTATGATTCTATGAATGCTGCTCTTAAACTGGTCCCATGTGTAAATGTTTGAAGATGCTTGGCAAATAAATAAATCAGGAGATTTTAATATACCCAATTTAATTATCCACATTACATTAAATTGTGTTTCTCCCCAGCAAGAATGAACTATCAGAAGAAACCTCTAACAGGACAGTTTTTTTGCATGCAATTTTTTAAAAAAGTTTAGGCAGTTATTACACAGGTAACAGAAGCTTCAAATTCCTTGAAATACCAAAGAAAGAATGATGAGGGGCTTTTGTATTGACATTTGAAACTCTAGTCCTGTTCAGGCTTGTATGCTGAATAAATACATGTAGAGGGATACAGTAGTGGGAGGTTGGGACCAATCCCCCTTTATGTGGAGCTCCTGTGTTTATAACTGAAAGCCTGACAGGTTCTCTCTAAATAGCCTAGAACCCAATGGCAGAGTTTCCTAGTTATTTAGATAGAATCTTTTGTATACACAAGTCAGTGCATGACTAAACCAGACTAGTTACTTCAATAAAGTTATCAGTTCAGATCCCAGTCCTACTGTTTGGCCACTGTATTTTACTCCCACATGTGTGTGTGTGTGTGTCTATAGTTGTATCTTTTCTAGCAAAAGATCAAAGCTATATCCTCTTGATTAGTAAATGGTTTTTTAAAAAACTTAACTATGGTTCCACATAAAGCTCCTTCAGTCCAATTCCATGTATTAAAGTTAAAAGGCAAAGGAGTATAACAGAGGCAAAGTACTGAGAGATATAAAGGCCTCATTGTGCCGTTGCTCAATCATTGGTTCCTGTGGCTGCATGGGTTGAGTGGCTCATGCTTAATTCTTTCTGCCTCTCTTCTTTCCATACAAAATTCTGTTTTCTGCCCTAAAGGTGTCCTTTTGGAAGCCAAACTCTGATCTCATGAGTGTCATATCTCCTAATTTGTAGCACCCTTCCTTCTTTATCATGTCCCTCTACCTTGCAAAAAAACAAAAACAAACTTGTTCTCTTCTGACTTAAACCAGTACATATTTGTGCAAAAGTTTTTTTTCCATTGTCTGTGTAGTTGTTGACATTCCAACAGGGCTTCTCCGCGGAAACCTCTGGCTTCTACTTGAAGAGTTTTTAACTGCAGGGCCATGGATTGCTACTGCTAGATTGTATCAGCATTAGCCCTGTTGTAGCTGCGATCCCATAGAAACTTCATCTACGTAATCTTTCAGTACAGCTACGAAAGGGTATCCAAAAGTTTTAATTAGCACCGTTAAAAAAAGGTTGACAGAAAGCTTGTTTTGATTTGTAGTTGTTAACTTATCTCTATGTAGTCATTATCTAGATTTATACATTTTCCCCAGTGTATCTTGACCCTCCAAATACCTGATATTGTAGAAGTCTGCAGATTATGCCTTACGAGGGGATATTGTTAAATAATAATTATCACCCGGAAGTTATTATGGCATATTGATGAAATTTTGTCAGTGTCATCATTGGCCCCTAAGTGCACATTGCTGAGAAAATCAACTCCTTGCGTCCTTTATTTTTGTGACTGGCTCTGCCAGAAGTGACTAAAGTGTAAAATCCTTGTCAGGCACAATCTGCAGACTTCTACAATATCAGGTATTTGGAGGGTCAAGATACTTTGGGGAAAGTATAAATCTAAATAGTAACTACATAGAGATAAGTTAACAACTACAAATCAAAACAAACTTTCTGTCAATTTTTTTAAAGGTGATCATTAAAACTTTTGGATATTCCCTCGTATACCTCAGTTAACAAAGTAGATGTATTCCTCGACATTAGTTCTTTAACAGAAAAGTTGATACCAGAGGCAGAAATAACATGGAAAAAATAGAGAGTGGTTCCTATGATACAAAATAGGAAAAGCAGTTCAACATGGTTCACAAAAAATTTTTTTATTAAAAACTAATTGTGCACATATTAAGTGAAACAACCATGTCAGATAGGCATTGTGTGGTTCTGTTGTGTGATTTCAAATCATTTCTGATTTATGGCCAACCTAAGGTGAACCTGTCTTGGGGTTTTCTTAGCAAGATTTGTTCAGAGGGGGTTTGCCTTTGCCTTCCTCTGAGGTCCAAGGTTACCCAGTGGGTTTCTATGGCTAAGAGGGGATTCCAACCCTGGTTTCCAGAGTCATAATCCAGCACTCAAATCACTATGCCACACTGGCTACAAAGCTTTGCATAAGTATACCTAAACATTTTGAGCCTTCTAGAGACCACTTGAAGACTTGTGCCACAATGTATCCAGAGATAACTTTTTCTTTTATTAGCCTTACTTTTCTCTGTTTGTGCCAAACATGCAGAGATCTGTGCTTTAAAACAAACAAACAAACAAAACCAAACACATGGTGGGGATAGCTGGTGAGGCATGCCAGTCTGTTCTCTCCCTTGATGTTCATACATAGAATCATAGAATCATAGAAATTTAGAGTTGGAAGGGACCACAAGGGCCATCCAGTCCAACCCCCTGCCGTGCAGGAACTCCCAATCAAAGCATACCCGACAGATGGCCATCCAGCCTCTGCTTAAAAACCTCCAAGGAAGGAGACTCCACCACCCTCCGAGGGAGTGTGTTCCACTGTCGAACAGCTCTTACTGTCAGGAAGTTCCTCCTAATGTTGAGGTGGAATCTTTTTTCCTGCAGTTTGCATCCATTATTCTGCATTCTATTCTCTGCAGCAGCAGAAAACAAGCTTGCTCCCTCCTCAATGTGACATCCCTTCAAGTATTTAAACAGGGCGATCATATCACCTCTTAACCTTATCTTCTCCAGGCTAAACATGGGTTTCAGAGAAACAAGTCATGCCAGACAAATCTGATCTCTTTTTTTGATAAAATTACCAGCTTGGTAGATGAAGGGAATGCTGTGGATATAGTATATCTTGACTTCAGTAAGGCCTTTGACAAGGTTCCCCATGACATCCTTGCAAACAAGCTTGTAAAATGTGGACTAGACAAGGTAACCGTTACATGGATTTGTAACTGGTTGACTGACCGAACCCAAAGGGTGCTCAACAATGGTTCCTTTTCATCCTGGAAAGAAGTGACAAGTGGGGTGCCACAGGGTTCTGTCCTGGGCCCAGTGCTATTCAACATCTTTATTAATGACTTGGATGACAGTATTGAGAGCCTAGTTATCAAATTTGCAGATGACACCAAATTGGGAGGAGTAGCTAATACCCCAAAGGACAGGATCAAAATTCAAAATGACATGAATAGACTAGAAAGCTGAGCCAAAGCTAACAAAATGAAATTTAACACAGAGAAATGTAAGGTCCTACACGTAGGGCGGAAAAATGAAATGCACAAATATAGGATGGGGGACACCTGGCTGAATGAGACAACAAGTGAAAGGGATCTAGGAGTCCAAGTAGACCACAAGTTGAACATGAGTCAACAGTGTGATGCAGCAGCTAAAAAGGCCAATGCAATTTTAGGTTGCATCAATAGAAGTATAGTGTCTAGATCAAGGGAAGTAATAGTGCCACTCTATTCTGCATTGGTCAGGCCCCACCTGGAATACTGTGTCCAGTTCTGGGCACCACAATTCAAAAAGGAAGTGGAGAAACTGGAGCGGGTCCAAAGGAGGGCGACTAAAATGGTGAAGGGTCTGGAGACCTTGCCCTATGAAGAACGCCTTAGGGAGCTGGGAATGTTTAGCCTGGAGAAGAGAAGGTTAAGAGGTGATATGATCGCCCTGTTTAAATACTTGAAGGGATGTCACATTGAGGAGGGAGCAAGCTTGTTTTCTGCTGCTCCAGAGAACAGAACTTGGAACAATGGATGCAAACTGCAGGAAAAAAGATTCCACCTCAACATTAGGAGGAACTTCCTGACAGTAAGAGCTGTTCGACAGTGGAACACACTCCCTCGGAGGGTGGTGGAGTCTCCTTCCTTGGAGGTTTTTAAGCAGAGGCTGGATGGCCATCTGTCAGGTATGCTTTGATTGGGAGTTCCTGCACGGCAGGGGGTTGGACTGGATGGCCCTTGTGGTCTCTTCCAACTCTAAATTTCTATGATTCTATGATTCTATGATTCTAACATCCCCAGCTCCCTAAGGCGTTCTTCATAGGGCAAGATTTCCAGACCCTTCACCATTTTAGTCGCCCTCCTTTGGACATGCTCCAGTTTCTCCACATCCTTTTTGAATTGTGGTGCCCAGAACTGGACACAGTATTCCAGGTGGGGCCTGACCAATGCAGAATAGAGTGGCACTATTACTTCCCTTGATCTAGACACTATACTTCTATTGATGCAACCTAAAATTGCATTGGCCTTTTTAGCTGCTGCATCACACTGTTGACTCATGTTCAACTTGTGGTCTACTTGGACTCCTAGATCCCTTTCACATGTTCAGAGGGAGGGGGGGTTTCTAGAGGCAGCTGCAGCTTACCTTGCCTGTTGTAGTGTAAACAGGTGCACAAAGCAACAGTCAGATCAACTAGACAGAATCTGGTTCTTTCCCAGTTTTATTTATTGCATTGTTTAGGGCAGATGTGTTGTTACAACTTGAGAGTGAAAGTTTGTGTTTCTCTAGCCTTCTTTCGAAATTTTCCCAGTGCTGGAGCTTTTAATTCTAGCTAAACAGAAGATGAGGAAGAAAAGGCAAGGTCTGGGCAGGTATATAAAAAACTTCATAAAAGGGACCTTTGCAAGCAGAGACTTGGTTAAGCATGTTCTGCTGCTGCTGCTGCTGCTCCTCCTCCTCCCTCCTCCTCCTCCTCCTTTTAAAAAGGAAGTGTCCTGTTTAAAAGCATGAACCATTTTTTCCAGGCCCACTGGTGTATTTCAGGAGATCATATAACTTGATTGTTAAAATACTATGGTCATTAAGTGAGATAGTTTTTCTGTCACTACTTTCTTGGCAACTAGACTTATTTCTTTAGTGGCTACGAGTACATCTGTTTCTGAACACATAAGTTTCTTCTGAAAGACTTCAATACAGATTTACATTCAGTTATTGTACACAACAGAACACATTTGAATAATTCCTTGTTTATTTCTACACTCCAGTCATTAATGGACAATTGAAACTGACTAGACTGCACTGCTCATCCCAAATATTCTGTTTTGTCCAAGCAAAAGTATGTTTTATTTGTTGTTGGCAAGAAGTAGGCATAGCTCATACCCTCAAAGTCTGCTCTGGAAGGCTGGCATACCAGCCACAAACTTCTAGGATAGCTGCAAGTGTGGAATTGGATTGGGTGGAAAACAAGCCAAAGTCCTTGTACACTACTGGACATTTGCTAGCATCATGTTTAGTTTAGGATAAGGTTTCTAATAGGAAGAATAATGTAGTAGATTTGTTAAAACCATACAACTAAGGCATATAGTAGTAGCTTTGAAGTCCATAGTATAAGGCACACAACAACAGCAACAACAACAGGTTGTATATTAAATTCATATTGAACTGAGCTGTGAACCATTTGGGTGACTTTAGGCCAGGGATGGGGAACGGTTGACCTTCCAGATGTTATTGACCTGCAAATGCTACCAGACCCCTTAACCAGTCTAGAGGGTGACACATATTCCCTATCCATGACTTTGGCAGGCCACTAACAAATTCCCAGTCTCAATCTAGGGTCGCTAATATTATGACAGTAATCTTGGCCTAATAATACAAGATTGTTTTAAAGATTACTGAGATTATCTGTTTTATCACACTATGGGGCAAACAGGATTTAAACGAGAGTTAAACGAGAGTTAAACAGGAAATGTCCTGGGATAAACATAGGGCATTTCCTGTGTAACTCTCATTTAACTCTCGTTTAAATCCTGTTTGCCTCCTAGTGTGATAAAGCAGTTAGTTCCTAAAGTACTGTGAGCACTCAAGAACTGAAAGCAGAAGCATAAAAACAGTCAGCTGACCGAATACAAATATGATAACTGAAGTGTGTGTTAGCAAGCATAAAATGAAACCTTTATTTTTCTAGACATCATTGTCATCAGAGATAATCTTGAAAACATGATGCCACTATTCACCCTAAGAAAGTTTTCATTGCAAAAAACCTAAATGTAGCCACATGGGGGTGCTGTGATAGTGACTCTTTTACTGCATGGGCAAAGTGCTTCAGATGAGAGGAAGAGGTGCCTACATTATCTCAAAGGCAGGACATGGCAGAACCCAAACTGACTCAGAGGCTGGAAATACATAATATTAAGCGTATTTCCAGCCATCGAGGCTATTATGCATTGTTATTACTTACTGTTGGTACATGTGGATAACATTATGTGAAGAAAAAGCCAAGTGCCTGTTATTTTTCTGGTATTGCCATGTGGAAGGGCCCTCAATACCTTCATTTCATTCAGCCAGCCTGCAGGACCTCAAGGGAGAGCAATTTCCAGTGACTGCTATTGTCAAGCTGAAACAGAAGAGGTGGGGAGAGGTTATTTCGTCCTTATGCTTCTTAAGACAGAAGAAGGGAAATTGGGGAGAAACATACGTGTTGTCCCTCTTCCCTCAATTTATTATTATTTTAAAAAAAATTTTTGGATGCAACATGGAAGACAGCAGTATATTATGTCTGTTATGCTGCCAATATCTATACAAAGGTCCCTTTCAAAATTTATCCCATTAACCCATCCTAAATCTTTGCTCACCCAAAGAATAAGCTTGGTGGCAGAACACATGGTTGAAAAAGAATTTGTCAGATCTCTCTTTTTAAACTAAAGCTTGCTGTCAAAGCTATAGCAGAAGGCTGAGCAGCTCTTTTGTAAAAAGTCTGTGCAAGGAGAGTTGTGTGCATTTTCTTCTTATTTATCTGCTTTAGAGTGAGGGAAGAGTATGGGTATATTTCTTCTTGGGTTAGAATGCAATAGGAGTACAAAGTTTTCAAAGTAATTTGCAGAAATGTGTTGTCATGGAGATCTAGGGGAGGTGGATTATTTATTGCATTAAATATTAAATGTCTATTTTTCCCTGTTATTCTTTTCCTTTTGACATTTATTGGTGTTACTTATGGTGTCACGCAGTTATACATTGGTGTTGCACCCTAACATTTACAGTGCCCTGAGAAACTAAATGCATTCCACCAGCATAGGGGCCTGAGGCTTCATATGGAACAGACGCAAAAAACAGTTCTCACAGAAGGATGCATTATAACTTCAAATGGAAAAGCCAAAAAACCCTCTGTTTTCTTGCTCTTGTTCCCAGTCACCTTACTCCTATTTTTCATCATTTAATAGTTCCTATAGCACCTGAAATGTAGATGCTACAACCACAGTACTGTTACTTTCTTTCCCTTAATGCTACCGTATATACTTGTGTATAAGTCGATCTCATGTATAAGTCGAGGGCAGTTTTTGGGGCCAAAATCATGGATTTTGATATGACCCGTGGATAAGTTGAGGATCAAATACTGGGGCATGTTACAAAAGATCTAAAGGGGGAAACAAATCACCACATCCCTCCCTACATCACTCTCTCTGGACCTCTCCCAAGTCCCAAGGGTCATAGTCTCAGCATGTAAAAGGGGAAACAAACCTTGGCGCACACGCACGCACGCACACACACACACACACACACTCTTTCACTTTACCAAAAGCATTCCCAAAACTCATGGCTTGTAAAAGTGGGGGACAGAAATCTCTCTCTCTTTCTTTGCACATAACTCCTAGGATTCCCAAAACTCATGGCTTGCAAAAGGGGGACAGACCTTTCTCCCTCTCTTCTCTCACCCCCAGGGTGTCCAAGCCTGGGCATACTCTCTCTCCCCCTTTCCTGAGCAGCTCCTTCTTAGCTCTGTCTGCGAGGGGACTGAGGACTGGAGGGATCTCTCTCTCTCTCTCTCTCTCTCTCTCTCTCTCTCTCTCTCTCTCACACACACACACACACATACAGGAAGAGAGGAGAGCATGCTGGGGAGCAGCTGGGGACTCAAACTGGAACCTCCTTAAAGATCCCTGGCTATAGAGAAAGGTGGGCACTTCTTTCAGGAAATTTGCAGGCAGTATTAACTTGTTGCCCCATAGATAAGTCTACCCATGATTTTAGACTCCATTTTGGGGGATAAATTTCTTGACTTATAATTGAGTATATATGGTATTTTATCCTCTTTTGCTTGATGAAGAAGCCTGTAAACCTTTGAAAGCTAGCATGATGTATTGTATCAAAGAAGTCATTCTGATATTCCCACAGGCTGGATTTTGGATTAGTGTTTCTCTTAAGGACAAGTATCTACTTCTGAAAAGTCATAAATAGGCGTTCTTGTTTCCAGCCATCACACCTAGCCAGAGAGTGAAAACCATATTTCTTGTGAAATTGGCTCCACAAATTTTTCAGCTTAATCCTCTCTAGAAGTCATGGGACAAAAGACAAAATTAATTCTGCTGCTATGGTGATTCAGCAATGTTCACAGTGCAAGTGTATGCAGTTTATAGTGTAAAAATATGCTTTTTTATTTCCCCTTTTTCATACTATATGTTAATTAAAAATATAGGTAGTAGCAGGAGCAGTATTAATAATACTTATGTAATATTATCCTGAGGAATATTTTCTTGAATAGAAGTTTAAGCATATCATTTTGCTAATCTATGGAAAACCCTGCTAAGAGCATGTTCTGTGACACTTCAAACTGTAAGAGGGCTAAATCAGTTTGTTTGTAGTTTGACTTATCAATGAGAGCCTGTAACATCTTAGCATTCATACTAATTCATTATTTGATAGTGGCCTATGTCTTGGTTATATTAGATAAGGGTAGTGAAGCAGAATAAGTGTCATACCAAATCATTCCTAGGACTCTTGTTTCTTTCCTCAAGAGGAGGAAATTGTTGTTCAGCAGATTCTAGTGTGTGGAGTGGCATGAAAATTACAGCTGTACAATTTATGATCTTCCAAGCTGAACATGGCCCACCAGCCAAGTATTTTGTTTTGTCAGGTGCTTGATAACCTCGTGGTAGGGGAGCAGTCCCAGCAAGGCAGAAAAAAACAGGAGTATTAGCCAGACTATGGTGAACTTCCAGTCCTAGCTGGGAAGCTGCCTTCAGCTTGTTGGGTTACAAGTTCCCCAACCTGATGCAGATGTATATAAAATAGTCCAACAGTGCTTTGTTGTTTTTTCTGCAGAGGAAGATATATATGTAGGGCACACATGGAAGTGATTAGAGTTTGACAGCCAGATGTTACTATTGTTCTGATTGTTTACTCAGAAATGCAGTTCACTGATGTCAAGGTGATGCTTTTGCTGATATGTGTAGGATCATGGAAAGGACTAGTTTGCTAACCAGAGGTCACAGAAATAGCTTTAGGTGGAGTTAAAATGGCGACATCAACATCCTGTCTCTTAGAAATGAGTCTGTAAGAGATTGACAGTTTTCCCACATTATATCATACAATAATAGAGTTGGAAGAGACCACAAGGGTCATGCCAGGTAGGAACTTACAATCAAAGCACCCCTGACAGATGGTCATACAGCCTCTAAAACCTGCCAAAGAAGGAGACTCCGCCACTCTCCGAGGGAGTGTGTTCCACTTTTGAACAGTTCTTACTGTCAGGAAGTTCCTCCTAATATTTACCTGGAATCTCTTTTCCTATAGCTTGTATCCATTGTTTTGGGTCTTATTCTCCGGAGCAGCATAAAGCAAGCTTGTTCCATCCTCATTATGACACCCCTTGAAATACTTGGCTGTCATATCATCTCTTAACATTCTCTTCGTCAAGCTAAATGGACCCAACTCCCTAAGTCGCTTCTCATAGGGCATGGCTTCCAGACCCTTCACTATTTTAGTCACCCTCCTTTGGACACACTCCAGGTTGTCAACATCCTTTATGAACTTTGGTACCCAGAACTGGACCCAACATTCAAGATGAGGCCTGACCAAAGCAGAATAGAGTGGCACTATTAACTCCCTTGATCTAGACACTACTTCTATTGATGCAGCCTAGAATCGCATTAGCCTTTTTAACTGCCGCATCACACTGTTGACTCATGTTCAACTTGTGGACTCCTAGATCCCTTTTACATGTAGTCTCCTTAAGCCAGATGTCCCCTATGCTATATCTATGCATTTCATTTTTCTGCCCATGTTGAAATTCATTTTGTTAGCTTTGGCCTAGCTTTCTACTCTATTAACATCATTTTGAATTTTGATTCTTTCTTCTGGGGTATTAGCTACTCCTCCTAATTTGGTGTCATCTGCAAATTTGATAACTATGCCCCCAATACTGTTATCCAAGTCATTAATAAAGATGTTGAATAGCACTGGGCCCAGGATTGAACCCTGTAGCACCACACTGGCCACTTCTCTCCAAGATGATGAAGAGCCATTGCTGAGCACCCTTTGGGTTTGGCTGGTCAACCATTTACAAATCCATCAGATAGTCATATTGGGCCAGTACAGACTGACCCTTTAATGCATCCCCGTCACATGCTAGGACTGCCTTGGGGCGGGGCTTCCACACACCCCGCAATTCTAGCACATGATGGGGGCGTCAAGATGGCGGCACTCTGTTTACATGGGCGCCGCCATCTTTATGTAAGTGCCGCACGGCATCCACAAGGTGCGGCCTGGCACTTACGTAATGAGTGCATCAGTGGCACACTTATTATGCCACAGCGGCATGCAGCCACAGTTTTAAAAGAACCTGCTTTTTGCAGGTTCTTTTTCTGCCGGCAGGAAGACGCACGGTTTGGCCAGTGTGGCTTCCCTCCGGTGGAAAAACAGGCACCGGGAGGGCCCCTTTTGGGGCAGATTTTATTAACTTGTTTGCAAGAATATCATGGGGACCTTGTTCAAAGGCCTTACTGAAATCAAGATATGTGATGTTCACAGCATTCCCTTTATTTACCAAGCTGATAATTTTATCAAATATAGAGATCAGATTAGTCTGGCATGACTTGTTTCTCAGAAACTCATGTTCACTTTTTGTGATTATGGCATTCCCTTCTAAATGTTCATGGCACAGGAAGAGGAAGAGGAAGGGGGAGGAAGGTGGTGCGGCGGCAGAGGGAGAGGAGCGAGGAGGAGGGAGGGAGAAGGAGGGAGGATTGCAGTTGGGGGTCCCAAGGGATCTGAATTGAGCTTGCTCTCACTATCGAAGATTAAGATTGTTGCTGTTCTTTAAAAAAAGTACTGCTAAGGGATCTGGTGCCAAATGCAACAGTTTAAGTGGGCTTTTCACCCCCCCCCACTGCATCCATTGCAGTCTGGGTGAGTGTGAACTTCTCAGAAATAAACCCATTCCATACTGGTTTATTTCCGTAGTGTGAATGAGTCCTGAATAAACACAACATTGCAAACAACTGTAATTCTTAAACGCAAGGGTGAGAGGGCAGAGAAGCAAATGTGTCAGATGCAGCAGTGCTATTCAATACACACAAGAAGGATATATTTAACTACTTGCATGTTCATATACAGTCAGCCCTCCATATCTGTGGATTCTTTATCCATGAATTCAACTATCCACAGTTTGAAAATATTCCAGAAAATATACATTCCAAAAAGCAAATTTTGATTTTGAGGACACCATTTTACTATGACATTTTATATCATGGCACTTGAGCATCCACTGATTTTCATATCCATGGGGTGGGGGTCCTAGAATCAAACCCCTTTGGATACCAAGGGCCCACTGTAATAAAGTTCTTCTTATACCATGCCTTCAGCTCTATTGGAAATTACTGTGAACAGTATGTGAAGTACACACTAATGTCCTGCTCTAAGTATTATTACATACCTGTAATGCTTAGAAGACATTGATCTGCTTAGCATTCTTCCTGGTCATCATTTCAACTTGCATGAAGCACATCTTGATATTGCAATACTCACAAACATTTGTGGAAGGTTTCCTTTTCATAAAGAGGCTTTGATTAATGTCTCTGAATCACCCCCACTGTGCTCAAATGGAGCAAGGATAATGCTTTACATTTTCTCCTCCAAACAGAAGAAACACCAAAGCCATAATGGAAACTTACAATGTCAGGAGGTTATTTTAGCTCATTACTTTTAATGAAAATGAGGTGAAGTCCTAGCTAAAGTGCTTCCAAATAGCATTGGAGAGTGGTAGTAAATGTGTTTGAAAGGTTGTAAAAGCATGCTATCTGCAATACCACCCCCAACGAACATTGTGGTGGGGTGAAATGGCATCCAATGATCTTGTTATTTCTTATCCTTTTTTTCCTTTAGATTTCACAGTTGATAACTGAGACGGGCCGAGAGGGACTAACTGAAGCTGTGCTGAACCGCTACAATGCAGATAAGCCTTCCTTGTGTAGCATCCCTGCCTCCCAAAGCACTTGTGTTGCCAGTGACCCATCAACAGGCACCTCAGTGGCAGCTTCCTTTTTTGCCAGGTATGTTGGGCTGTTTCCTATATCTCTGGCTTACCTGGCAGAGTAGAGCACTAGATGTAGAGTAAGTGCAGATAAAAATGGTTGAGAAAAGGATCTGATAATCTGATTGATGCTATATGCTGAAGTTATGTTCCTTGACAGCTAAAATGGAGACCAGGCCACATAGGCAGCAGGAAGGTAGATGGGAGTGACTTGATAGAAGTCTGTGAGAACAGATGGAATGGTTTGTATACTCTTAAGCAGCTAGCGGGTGAATTAAGATTTTTTGAATTTTCCCACACACAAGCACCAGCTTCCTATGAGAAGGTATTATCACATCAGGCAAATGTTTTAGAAATTTTCTCTTTGATGTTCTAATTTATTATATTAAGTTTTTAAAACAATACTTTTATGAAAAAGATAGCACTCTTCACCTATAACCTGCAGTTCACTCTAACACCTTATTCTGCTCCATGTATGGGTAATGCTTCAGTGTCATTCTACTAAGTGTGGGCCAAAATATATACTTATTTCATCAGTTCCTTGACATTGCCTAAGGAAAATGAAAGATGGCCATGTGGCACCATCTAGTTTGGATGGACTGTTATTCAAAGCAACCTGAGCAGTGTTTCTTCTACATGCTGTATTCTACACTTGTTCATTAAGAGTCCCACATTCCTATTCCTTTTATGAAAGCCAATTAAATAGTAAAAACTGATGGTATCTGCCTTAGCACCTGAGTTGCTGGCAGGTTAAGGAGCCCAGAAAGGGAATGTTGGTAGTTGGTAGAAAGGGAATGTTGGTAGAAAGGGAATGTTGGTAAAACTGCAAAAATTGCAGTTTTATTTTCCTTGAGATGGGAATAGCTGGGGTGGGATGAGGAGATGCAGGAGGAAGAGCTGAAGAAAACATTACTTTTACCACTGATCTTAGCATCTATTGCCTTGATACTTCTCTCTGCCAAAATATAGGGCTGGTTCTCTTATCAGGATGATCTAAATACTCTAAAGGTACCAGATCCCATATGATCTTGGAAGCTAACCAGGGTCAGCCTAGTTTGTATTGAATGGGAGACCACCAACAAATACCAGTTGTTGTAGACTGTATTTTGGAGAAAGGAACTGGCAAAACCACCTCTGAGTATTCTTTGCCTGAGAAAACCCTATGAAATTCATGGGGTCATTATAGGCTGACAAACATGAAGGCACAGACAATCAAATTCTGACTCCATCATTTCAAAATCATAAAGTTTTAAAATCTATCTTAAATCTATCAATAATTTGTCTATAGAAAGCCAATTCAATATATATCCTTCTACTTCCAATTCTTCTCTAGATTCCATTCTGTATTGTCCATTTCTCAATAATAATAACTCTTTCTATGCAACCCACTTATCCTTTTAAAAAGTCTCTTTTCTATATAATGCTTCTTCTTGTGAATTCCAGAGGGTTTTATAATAAAAATAAGCTTTATATCTATTCCAAATTCTCAATAAAGATCTTCTCACATAAGGCTTATTAATTCTCTGTCCACTTTAGCTTTATCATACCAAAGCCATCCATGCCAACCAAATCTCAAATCAGAACCCTCCAACTGCAGCAGACTTTCATTTTTCAATGTTATCCAGTTCTCCAGTCATACTAGACAGCAGACATAGTCCTGAAACCAACAGGCCAAACAGAGTGGCTTCTGGCCACTGCCAGGGTGTGGTGTTTAGATGACCCATGCTTCCATAAGTGTCCGGAAGTTGATCCAAGGTTGCCTAAGGTGGCCCAAAGCCGCTGGCAAAACGAGCGGATTTAATTTGCTCCTACCAGTGGGCTGTTGGAGACTGCAGCAACAACCCCCTTCAGGAGTAGGCCGTCTCATCACCATGGTTCTAGACCAATCACGGTTGGAGTGGCCAGAGATAGCTACTTCATTCCCATCTGCTTCAACCCAGAGTAATACAACTTTTAGTCTGGCAAGCCCAAATTTCCTCTTTGCTTTGCATTTGCCGTAACTGAAATCTGACTCTTGGTTTTTACCTTCTGAAATAAAATATATGAAATATCTTTCTGCCATTGCTATTGCAACAACAACAACAACACCTATTTCTCACCCTCCTCTTCCCATGGATCGAGGCAGGGAACACCAACAATTGACAGATGCACTACATCAGTTAAAACGCATCAGGTAAGATACACATCAATTTAAAAGGACATGTATACAATTTAAAAAGGACAAGATATGCACATATTAAAACAATCCACATTTAAAACTCATCATTTAAAATTCACAATTTAAAAATCATCTGGGTAAGCCTGCCAGAAGAGACTGGCTTTTAATACACTTTTAAATTCAGACAGAGTGTTCAGTGGTTGAATTGAATGCTACATCATTAGTCTAAATCAGTATAGTCTGAAACAAAAAATAATATTTTAAGTAAAACATTCATTTTAATTTCAGAAATCCCACCAAACAATGACAGTTTCAGCTTTGTTCATTTCTTCTTTGTAACATTCCCCACTGGTATTTTAAAATCTCTCTTCAGTATACTGCAATTATAAGGGCTGGTATACATGAAATTACTTTGTTAGTCTTAAAATAGTTTAAAATATGTCTGTCAATATTCCTATGTAAACATTTTACATTTTATGTTTGTTAATGCTTTAAAACTGAATCTTGTAGATGGTTTTAATTTTATTTATAATTGTGGACATTATGTTTCCAAACTGAAAGGAAAATGGGAACTGAATAACCCTAAATTAGAGACATCTGTTGAAAATGGAAGACTGTTTGCTAAATTCATTTATTTTTTGGAAAAACTGTTATGGAAATAGTTATGGCTGGATCCTTCATTCTTGATCTGCCCTAGGTTTGACACATATGAGACCCCTCCAGATATGGCTAGATTAGATCAAACCACCTAATAACATGTGGTTCACCCACCATCAATTCTAACTAAAGAACTGCAGAAGTCAAATTCCAGTTAAAATGTTGCTTAGAAATCTGGCTGTGATATTTACTTTGGCATGAGCCTAGTCATGTGCTTAAGCTTTCTGATCCTTCATGGCAACTGGGAATATTGCATTGGCAGCAACTGATTTGAAATTGCTCACAGACTTTTAGTTTAGAGCTTGTGAGCTAGCCATGAGGCTGGCTGGACAGTATGGCAAGCAACTTAATGAATGATAAAGCATTCCCGCCTATCCTAAGTGTAAAATGATTGGAAGGATTGTCAGGCAGTTGTTCTTACATTTTATAAGTAACTTCATTTCCTCAATGCCTGGCATGATAACAAATACTTGGGCCTTGAAATGTCAGTTTGTGCATTCCTTAAATAATAGCAAATCTGTATTTCATTTATAGATTAGGAGATAGGATTTCTCCCTGTCACTTTTTAAGATAAGGTTAGGCAACTCCGTGCAACTCCTATCACTAGCCATGCTAGATGGGTTTGATAGGAGTTGGAGTTGAAAATATCAGGAGTGCATTCAGTTGCCTATTCTTGCTTTATGAAGTGATATCCATCTCTTGGCCTGAACAGAATCATAATCAGACCTCATAAGAACATATTTTTTAGAATGGCATTCAGAAGCCATTCATTTCTTATGAACAATTTCTCAGTTTTGGATTCTAAGAACTAGAATCTTTTCACCAAATTAAATTGGTTGGGGCCTTGGAAGAGTTCCAAAGAATAAGCCCTCCTTTCCTCGTGTGTGGGCTACTCTAAAAGTGATTAAAGAAAGAAAGAAAAGAACAATTGAATAAATGAAAGAGCAATAGCAATAGCAGCTATATTTCTATACTGCATCATACTGAACTAAGCATTCTCTATGAGATTTACAGCATGGAAGCTAATTGCCCCCAATAAACTGGGTAATGGGTACTCATGTAGCTTGGTAATGTAGTTTGTAATGGACTGTGCCACCCAAATCTTCATGTATGAACTCACTTTTAGGCTTGTAACTTCCATGAGACTAATAGCCTCTACAGACTGGTGTTATATGCTGGTGTGGGGGTGGAATGGGGTGGCGGCGTATGCACACCATCCACCCCTCCACACCAGCATCAAGCTGCGCACCCAACCACATGGCAGGGGGCACCATGGTGCTCCTTTGGTGCAGCGTTTAAACACACTGCACCAAAGGAGCGCTGAAAAGCCACCATTGCTGCAGCTAGAGCACTCTTTCTGCAGTGCTAAAAGGAGTCGCTTTTTGAAGCTTCTTTTTATGCCATGAAAAGTCGAGATCAGGGAAGCGGTGTGCAGTTACTGTGGTCCTGATCTGTCTATTGAGCCCCTAACTGCCTAATCCTTTGAGGTTTTGCTCTGTTATTCAAGTAATGCACAAAATATCAAAGGAACTGGGGAAGAAGAGAAAGTGAGTGCCGGGATCAATTGTTCTGACTGAATCTTTGATAATCCTGCCCTTATAACAACAACAACAACAACAACAACAACAACTATTATTATTATTATTATTATTATTATTATTAACTTTTGCTCAGTTCCCTCCACTTGGCCTCTTCATTCTTGATTATAAAGGGAACTGAAGAGGAGGTACAATATGAGGGGAAATTCTGATCTGTATAGATACTGTGCAGTGTAACATTGGGATCCTGGGAGTTTAGTTTGAAAAAGTAATTTTCTCCAAACTCAGATTCGCCAATCAGGTGTAGTTGTTATGATGAAAACAAGTGTTATCCAACAGTACAGTTCCAGTCCTTTGCTTGACAATTTGTTTGAGAAGCTGTTATTTTCATGTTTGGAAGAAACATAGATCCCCCCCAGTTGATTTCACATGATAAGAAAAATTGAGGGATGGTATGATGATGATGATGATGATGATGATGATGATGATGAACAGCAGCTGAGCTTTTTCAGTACATGTTGCAGCTCTTATTTATGAGCAGTCACAAAATATTTTTAGCCACACATTTGATCATCATGGAAATATGAGAAGTGTGAACCAGGTGGTATTCAGGTTAGAAGCAACTTACATTCAGGGATGATGTCTATACTATTTTCAGAAGCTGTCATAATTTGAATTATGTTTACATGTTGTCTCTCTGCCACATCTGTGTTTCCCCCAGTTTAAGGTTTGATGTACTCACATGATGAGGAAAATAATGGTATGAATCAGCTCTCAATAGGAATGTCTTCTGTTCAGGGAACTATGGATAAAAAATGAGGAATTAGGGCAAATATATGTCTGCTGTACTTTCCAAAGCTAGGGATATTACTCCAACTAGTACAGGATTATTCAGCATACATTTTCAGTTTGCTAGAATATATCTATAGAAGAGAGACACATGTGCTTGAAAAAAAGGGAAAAAATCCTGCATCACCGTTTAATGGTGGAAATTTAAGTAAATTGTCACTTTTACACTCTGTGTAAATGAAAATTAATAGACTTAATTATCGGAGTTTATGGTCAAGGATCAGTTAAACATGACCTCAGTTCATATTACCGTTTACATTCTTAAGAGCAGGATTCATAGATAATTCCTGTATTACGGCATGCTGGATGAGGGTGGGGGATTGATGCCATTGTATATCCACACTGAAAAATACTATTAGAATTGTGTAGGGTTTTTTTTTTTTTTGTTATTACATGACAAGAAGTTCAGTTTGTATGTGGCACCCTCCCTCCAAATTTGGAATACTGTTTCCTCAGAAAATCAAAGTGTTCCAACAATTTGAAGTTTTAAATGCACGTTGAGGACAGATATGTTTTTGCAACCCTTCCTTATACTGTATTGTCCAATCTACCATCTGTTCTCATGGATAGTGTAAATATCAGCTAACATCCTGTTGGTGAATTACTGTGGTGTAAGTTGGATACACATTATTGCAACTCACTTTCTTGATTGTTGTACAGGTTGGAATTCTGTTAGATGTAAACAACAACCAATTTCTCCCCCGAACCCACCTTTTTAGCAGTGCAGCCCTCCCACTACATGGCCATTTCTGGATTGTTGGATTGTGCAGGGAGCAGCAGAGATGTGTCCAGCTATTTTCTTATAGCAGGATAAGCTGCAAGGATGTCATCTGCAGGGACCTCTTGAAGATTCCTGGAGGTCCCTGCAGTGTTACAATGTGTCCAGTTGCATGAAAATAACTGGACTCCCCCCCCCCCGTCTCCAATGACATAGAAATGGCCATGGTGGTGGGGGCTGCACTGCTAACAAGATGGGTTTTGGTAAGGGTAGTATCAGGAGATATAACTGTGGAGACATAATTATGTGAGATATGTACATCTTCTGATGCAGGATTCAGTCCTGGTATTATGTCTTTTTGATTCATTTTTTTTAAAAAAATGATTGTACATGTTTGAAATGATCAGGTATAGGCAGTCTATAAATATCCATAAATAAATAGTCACAGATTCAGAAATGTATGGGCCAAATGTAAAAAAGAAAACTAAACTCTTAACACTGCAGTTATCATACACCTGTAAAATCTAAAGTATCATTTATTTGATAACTGGATTCCCATTACAATAACTGCTGAATAAGGCAGTTGTTAAAGCACAGCTGTAGGTGTTTTCTTTAAAAAAAAAACACCTCTAGCCAAAATTTACTATGCCTGCTGAGTACTGTGAACAAGACCGCAGAAGGAACCAGTGTTTTCTTAAGACAGCAATTCATTCAGCCAACTTTCTCCCTGCAATTAGTGGGTAAAAACGGATGGCCACATTAAAATCTACAGAAACCTCTGTGTAGTGTCAAGAGAAGTGAAACATGTGTGTAGCTGCTTTCAATGTGGCTCAGGGGTATATGTCTGTCCAGTATGGTTTTACTTTCTAACAAGACCACACTGTACTAGAAGGGGAAATGGTAAAAATGGCCATGTTGTCTAGAGCTGGATTTGCAGCATACCACAATTTAATGTGATAAATCATTTTTTGTATTGACTTGAAACGGTCAGTTTATACAGGAGATCTCTAGATTCCTGTCAATTTGTTCACTTGGAGACACCTCGCTTAGTTAATCAGAAATACGAGAGACATTGTAATTGAAGGCACATAAGCAATACGACACTGACCCATTAGAAATACAAATGAAAACAACAACCACTTTATGCGGGCATTGGGGGACATGGCAGCAGAAAGATGACAGATCCTGGCCCTTCTACTGTGGAAGATGTTATTAATGCCTATATAACTGAGCAGTATGGTGGGAGAAAATTGGGAGTACAAATTATACAAACATTCTGACAAACGTATGGATGATAGATGCATGGAGTAAAATCAGTGATATGATCACATGTAGAACACCCTCTCATCATTTCCATGTATAGGAAAAAAAAAAAATAACCTCAACTGACTGAAGCAATGTGTAGCTGGCCAGATGTGTAGATGTCTAGATGCTGGTCTACAACTCCAATTGCCTTAAGCAACATGGTCAGTGGTGTGTGATTATGGTGTTGCAATCCAATACTTTCTGGGGGACTACATGTTGTCCGCTTCTGGTGCTAGCCTATATTTCTTAAGACATGGGGAAAATAAAAGATGAACTTGGATTCAAATGCATAATCAGCAATGAAATGTACTGAGTGCCTGTGCCAGGTCACTGTTTTGAAGCGGCAAAACAGATGGTCAAAATAAGCAGGTGGAAATGCCCAAAGAGAAATTGTGACACTTCTCATGGAGTCAAAGTGGGGGCATGGGCTGAAGGGGGGGGCATGACTTCATGGGCACATCTCTGCTCAAATAACATTTCCTGGTGAAGCGCTGCACGTGCGAATGTGTGCAGATTTGCAGGAACAGCCATCCAATGGTGTGGCCGTCACTGGTGGTTCACTCCTGTGCACCTTTATAGGGATGAGTGGGGGGGAAACATGGTGCTACTCTTGTGCCTAGTCCAGAAACCTCAACTAGTGCAAAATAAGGCAGCCAGGCTGGTCTCTGGAAAAACTAGGAGTGACAGAATAACACCTGTCCTACAATCTCTTCACTGGCTGCGTATTAGTTTCCGGGCACAGTACAAGGTGTGTACAACCTATCTGAGGGATCGCTTATTCCCATATAATCCACTACACACACTCAGGTCCTCTGGGAGAAATCTGTTTCAGCCTTTAAAAACCAGATTAACTGCTACCTCCCAGAGAGCATTCTTTGCAATTACTCTCAGACTATGGAATGGCCTGCCGGACGAGATCCGTCAAATTACCAGTTTAGAAAGCTTTTAAAAAAGCTGTCAAGACGAATCTCTTCTGGCAGGCCTTTCCTGAATAAAAGTGCCCAGCTACAGAATGATCGTCCCTCACATCATGTATTAGCCCACCACTCTGCCCTTGTTATACTTTTATTGTCTCATCTGTCTGTCTGTCTGTCTGTCTGTCTGTCTATTATTAGATATTTTAATTGTATCATGTTTAATCCTGTTTTAAGGGGGTGGAATCAGAGATGTAATGTTGAATGTGAATATTTTAATGTGTTGTGAGCTGCTTTGATTGTCTCGTCACAGAAAAGCAGGATAAAAATAAAAGTTTTATTTTATTTATTAAATAAGTACCCAATGGTGCAGCTTGAAGCCATACCATGTGGTCATGACATGCACTCTTCCCTCTCCCATTTCCTAAAATGAAGTGTGGAATAGGAATGGGACAAATTTGAGCTTGTTGTGGAGGGAGAGGAGGTGTTAATGCCAGGGCATGGGGCTTGGCCAGGAATTAGACACTTCTCTTGAGCAGCAGCATCTCTGAGAAAAACTCTTGTGTGAGGTGTCCTGAAGAACAACTGTTGTGTGAAATGTCCTGAGGAAAATTACACCGAATTGAGATATGCTTAATATTCTTTAATGTCTTTTTGTTGTGTTTTGTATTTAAATCTAGCACATGATAATATAGTGCATTTACATTAGTATCAGCAAAATCTCTTAGAGCATAGTTTTAGGCCCAAAGTGACCTTGCAGGTCTTAAGAAAGTCTTAGATTGCCAGTTTATATAGGTCCTATGTAAAACTTTGCACATATGTGTGGATTTGTTTGTTTGTTTGTTTGAGAATGGGTGAAATCAGAACCAACAAAGCTTTGTCAGCATAAAGGATGGGAATGTGGGGGCAAAGGCCTTCAGTGGGGTTTACTTTGTTCACCTGTGTGATAAGATGACCACACCTGAGTCAATAGGATTAAGGAGTCCCATATGGTCTAAGGCAGCTTGTGTGGGAAGCAGCTAAAGCAAAAAGTATCCAATTTTCAGAAAGGTTTAGAACAGTTGCTCTTTCACATGAGAGTTAAACAGTGGGATTAGTGCTCTACTTAACAAATAAAGTTCGGCCTTGAAAGCTTCCCAAACAGCTTGAAGGATGGCTCTTCTCCCCATAGCTTTTGGATAATACTGCACATTTGTTTTAACCTCAAGCTTAATTTTAGTAGAACAGAGTATTATTTTCCCCTTAGTTCCTGTTGAACGTAGGCAGTACCCTGACTTTTATTTTCTGTAGCTGGACTTTTTCTTTCTTTCTCTTTTGTTGGTAGATGTTACAAATTCCTTCAGTTTTCTTTGTCTGTTTCATTTCATTTTTTTCCCCTGCTGCTAAGGTCCCTTGCTTTCAGCCTTTTCGTCTTTCTAGGGGTTGATCTACATTGTAGATTTAATGTGGTTCGACATCACTTTAAGTGTTCTAGCTCTATCCTATGGAATCCTGGAATTTGTAGTTTTATTAGATCTTTAGCCTTCTTTGCCAAAGAGTGCTGGTGCCTCATAAAACTACACATCCTATGTTTTTGTAGGATGGAGTCATAGCTGTTAAAGTGGTGTCAAACTGTGTTATTTTTACAGTGTGCCAGGACAACTCCATGATATTTGAAGGGATGTCACATTGAGGAGGGAGCAAGCTTGTTTTCTGCTGCTCCAGAGAACAGGACTCGTAACAATGGATGCAAACTGCAGGAAAAGAGATTCCACCTCAACATTAGGAGGAACTTCCTGACAGTAAGGGCTATTCGACAGTGGAACACACTCCCTTGGAGAGTGGTGGAGTCGCCTTCCTTGGAGGTTTTTAAGCAGAGACTGGATGGCCATCTGTTGGGTATGCTTTGATTGTGAGTTCCTGCATGGCAGGGGGTAGGACTGGATGGCCCTTGTGGTCTCTTCCAACTCTAAGTTTCTATGATTCTATGGGCATTCTAGATTGGCAAAAAGAAGTGTGTTCATGGCTGCATGAAAGTCTAGCCTTTAGATGAGAAAAAGGAAAAGTGTGTCATGAAAGCGCTTTTTTTGTTTTTTGCATTTTAGGGGAGAAGAAGCGCGGTGCTGGTTTTCCCAGCTTCTTTTTTAAAAACTGCGGAACAGTGCAGCTCCATCTAAAGGCTGTGGTGCAGCTGCTAAGCATTAAGGAAAAGGCAACTTCATGTCACACTTTCCTGCCAATCTAGAAAGCCTCATGATTCTATGATAGGTTCACCTTAGGGTTGCCATAAGTCAGAAATGACTTGAAGACATGCAGCAATAACAAGATGGACCCCAAAACTCCTTCTTTATTCTTTAGCTTGTGCCGTGATTTGGTAGTATTTGTATTTCAGGAATAGTGCAGTTTGACAATGCTTTAACTGGCATGGCTCTGTCCTATGAAATCTTGAGATTTGTAGTTTGTTGTGGCACCAGGGCTCTCTCACAGAGTAAGCTAAATATCTCACAAGACTATAAATCCCATAATTCCATAGCATTGAGCCATGGCAGTTAAAGTGGTGTCAGCATTATTTCTGAAATGTGCATGCAACCTTTGTCACATTTGGATTTTTCTCATTCTTTCTTTGCTTTATTTAATCTGTACCATTCTTCTGTCATACCTTCTGGTCATCTTTTTTTTTTTTTTACTTATAGCTTTCATCATTTGCTCCTTTCTCTTAGAGTGTGTCCATACTACAAAGGTACAATAGTTTGATCCTACTTAAACTGTCATTCCATACTATGGAACCTTGGGATTTGTAGTCTGATGAGGAATTTGGAATTGTCTGCTAGAGAGTTTAGAGCTGTGATTCAAGGGAGTGACTAGAGTTGTCTAGTGGAGAATTTTGAAGTAGACCAAACTATAAATCTCAAGATGCTGTAAATTGGAACCTGACAACTAGAGTGGGATTAAATTGCTTTAAGTATGTTCTGCACATATATTTTCATTTGGTCACCTTGGTGGCCCTGTCATTTTTTAACTAACTTTATGTCATCTGTTCCATGGCTATCTTTCTTATTTGCTTTCTCTTTCATCTCAGTGACAGTTTTTACCTTCATCTGATTCTTTTTTCTTCTTTACTTTATCCTGTACCAACATGTGCAAGAATGAGCACTCTTGACCCTACTAAGACTTTGTTGCAAGTAGACTTTGTAGGATTGCATAGTAAATTGCAGATGGTTGGTTTGCCTCTTTTGTGAGTTATTCTTTACCTGTTAAGATCAGACACATTCTGGCTTAAACACTTTTAAACAGGCTGATTTCAGGAGATCCATATACTGTACTTAATTTTATCATTAGCAGCCTGCTTTCTTCGTCTCCTTTTTCATTTTTTTCTTTTATGTCCAAATAGTTGTTGGTGCTTAATAAACCAGTGTCATTTCTAATAACTACATTTCAAACCGGCTTCAGGACGGGATACGGAGTTGAGATGGCCATGGTTG
This sequence comes from Urosaurus nigricauda, assembly GCA_034509955.1. Taxonomy (NCBI): domain Eukaryota; kingdom Metazoa; phylum Chordata; class Lepidosauria; order Squamata; family Phrynosomatidae; genus Urosaurus; species Urosaurus nigricauda. The sequence continues at coordinate 320,807,303 of JAOEGL010000001.1, forward strand.
CCTTGGTCGATGATCTCCGTCTTGGCATCGATAGGGGAAGTGTGACCCTCTTGGTGCTTTTGGACATCTCAGTGGCATTCGATACCATTGACCACGGTATCCTTCTGGTACGCCTGAAAGAGTTAGGAATCGGGGGCACTGCACTCCAATGGTTCCGTTCCTACCTTTCGGGCAGATTCCTGATGGTGAAACTGGGAGACAGCTGCTCTCGTAAAAGAGAATTGACATCTGGTGTCCCTCGGGGTGCCATCCTATCTCCCATGCTATTTAACATTTACATGAAGCCACTGGAAGAGATCATCCGGAGACATGGGGTGCGGTGTTATCAGTATGCTGATGACACCCAAATACATTTCTCTGTGCCTTCGACTGCTGCAATGACCAAGGATGGCATCTCTCCTCTGAATGCCTGTCTAGAGTCGGTAATGGGCTGGATGAGGGAAAACAAACTCAGGTTGAATCCAGAGAAAAAAGAGGTACTGGCGATAGGTTCCTCCGGCCCAGGGATGGAGATTTGTCAACCTGTCCTAGACTTGGTCACACTTTCCCTAAAGGACAAAGTTCACAATCTGGGAGTACTCCTGGATTCGTCCCTCCAGCTGACATCACAGGAGGAGGCAATAGCCAGGAGTGAATGGTATCAACTATGGTTGATACGTCAGCTGCGCCCCTGCCTGGGCAGGGGGACCTTGAAGCAGTGGTATATGCACTGGTAACCTCTCTTTTAGATTTCTGTAACACGCTCTACATGGGGCTACCTTTGTACCAAGTTCAGAAGCTTCAGTTGATCCAGAATGCAGCAGCCAGATTGGTTACGGGGGCATCAAGAAGAGTTCATATCACCCCCATACTAAGATCACTACACTGGCTGCTCGTTAGCTTCTGGGCGCAAAACAAAGTATTGGTTTTCACCTTTAAAGCCCTATAAGGCTTGGGCCCGAGTTACTTGAGGGAATGCCTTTCCCTACACAATCCATCCCACACTCTCAGAACTTCAGGGAAGAATCTGTTGGAACATACCAACACTAGATTGCTGACAACTTCCCACAGGTCATTCTCGGCCGTGGCCTCGAAATAGTGGAACAACTTGCCGGAAGAGATCCATCTTATCACCACCTTAGATGCCTTTAAGAAGCCTTAAGATGTTGGCAAAGACTGCACTAGTGTAGACCACCAACTATTGACACAGAACAACTGCACTTGGCCATTTTAATCTAATTTATTTATTATGCGTGGTTACATTGTGAGTTTGTATGGTGTTGTTATAATGGAGCTGTTTTTTAAAAGAATGTATATTCTATGTATTTTATTTTGTTGTAATCAAAATAATGGATCAATGGAGAGGCGGGAAATAGAAGTATTATTATTATTATTATTATTATTATTATTATTATTATGTGCCCAATGGATCTCTTTCGGCAGGCCTATCCACCTGACCTATTATAATGGATTATCAATCTCACCTGGGAACTAGAACAAAAACTGCTGGAATGGTAGTTATATGCACATTTGACTATGTCTAGGGGTTGATCTGTATTGTTTTATGAACTGTATTATATAATGATTTTAGGTTATGGTTTTTAATTGTTGTTTAAATTGGATACTCTTTTAATAATCTGTTGGAATCCCATCTCGATCCGAAGGGAGAGGCAGGAAAATAGAAATAAAATTTATAATAATAATAATAATAATAATGCTGTAATATGTTTGCATGTATTCCTTGTTTTTTTGGAAATATTGATAATGCATCATTTATATTTACTTTGGCTTAACCCAGAAAGAACTGGTTCTAGAAATCTATTGATTGCTGCTTTCATGTAATAATAATAATAATTAATAATAATAATAATAATTATTATTATTTATAGCCCGCTCCTCTGTCAAGATAATCAGAGCGGGTTACAGCAAGTAAAAAACAGCATAGTAAAAAAAGGTATTCAAGGGGCCTAATCAAACATAATCATGACTTCCCCAATGCCCATCTCCTATCTAGATTAAAGTTCAGGGTACCCAAACCCAGTTATTTTGGCAAAAGATTTAGCAAATTGCACAAGTATATTTTTCCATGCTTGACCAAAAATGCAACAATAACAAATTTCATAATTGTTTAGTGTCTTATATAAAGTAGGGGTCCATAGACACTATTTTATTTTATTTAGAATATTTACACCTGCTCTTCTGCCACAAAGGTTCTCAGAGTGGCTTACACATTGTTAATTTGAAGTTCCCTGCCCCCAGGCTTACAATCTAAAAAGGCATGACACAAAAGGAGAAGGGAATGGCAATAGAGAAGGGTACCAAGTCCAGCAGATACTGCCTGTTCTTCTCCCCCTCCATGGTAAGGGTGATAGCAGTTAAAATGGAGGGAGGGCCTTTCATCTGCCTCTGGGACTAGGCATGGTTATTCCACTTTAACCGCTATGGAAAGCTCTGGCTGAGAATTCTAAAAGCCTCTCCCTACTTTGCCAGTCTCAGGATTCGATAGGATTTGAAAAGGAAAGCAGAATAAAAGCACTATGATTGTGTAGTGTGAATGGGGCCCTTGAGCCCAATTTTGTTTTAATTGTGTTATCGTGAAGGTAGTAATACGAAGTTGCTGTGATTCTAAAGGTCACCTTACCCAGTATTGTGCCTTGGATTTCTATAACAGAAATTTCCCAGCCACAAGCTTATGCGGCCCTTGCTCCCCCATCCAGCAGTAGTTCAGAGATATGTAGATATTGTGAAATTCATTAAAATCTTAGTGATTCATTTCTAGAATTCAACCTGTAAGCATTTTTTTTTAAAAAAACTGTATTACTCCACTTTTAAAGCCAATGTGGTCTAATGGGTTGAGCCTTGGACTATGACTCTGGAAACCTGGGCTCAAATCATCACTTGGTCCTGGAAGCCCACTAGGTGACCATGCACAAGTCAACTCTTTTAGCCTCAGGAGGGAAAGCAAAGGCAACCCCCCTCTGCACAAATCTTTCAAAGAACAAGAAAACTCTATTGTAGGTTCAGTTCAGTATCACCATAACTCAGAAACAGCTTTAAGGCATACAGCAACACAACCCCACTTCGTCCACACCAAGTAAAATACATTATTCAGTATTTCAAGGAAGGAACAATATCCTAAATGGAAACAGACATCTTCCTTTCTTACTGTGCCAACTCTTTGTTTAAGCATTGGGAGGGTTGGCTACATTCATCCCAGATGTTCATGGCAACAATTCCTTTCTTAGCTTGCAGAATGTAGGTTTATTTTGTATTCTCTTTGTAATACTTATAGAGATGTAAAAATCTTGTCATTAGGATTGTATGTGTTGTCCAAAAGCAAATATTTAAATAGTTTGGGTAAATTAATAAAGCCTTTCTCAAGAGGCCTTCAGAGGCCTAACTTCTCCTTACCAATGCATCGTTGAACTGAATAGCTATTATGCCTTAGCTGGTGAGGGATTTGTGAGGGTGGAGTAATGGACCATAATTTGTGAAATTTGGCCCCTATCCTAATGCTGTAGGTGTAGAGTCCAAAGGAACCTCCTCAGGGTTGGAGAGGCGCCAGGTGATTTTGGCACTTGCTTACAAAGCAGAAACAGTGTATGCAAATCTCTTGCCTGAGACAGGAAGACATGAACATGCCTCCTCCATCAAGTGCCCCTTCTGTGGAGAATGGCACCAGTTCCTAAAAACATAGATGATATACATTTTTCTAGTGTGTGACTCTGGGAAAAGTCTCCCTCAGGGCCCAGTATTTGGGACTTGCTAGGATCTTGGCACTTTCTGCAGCTGATTGGCCATATTCTCCAGAGAATATGCCTGCCTTTGTTCTCTGTTCTGGAGACAGAAGAACATATATACTGCCCCCATTGCTCTTCCTGCCCTACTGGTCGCCATTCCCATCCATCCTCCAAGCAGTTGTGCCTGCCTGTCCATTATCTTGCTCTGATCTGCTGTTTCTATTTTTATTGGATAATTGTGTACAATGTGTTTCTTATATTTGTGAATGCATCATAGTTAAGCTAGGTTCAGACTTGAAACTTATTGGTAGACCCAAATAAAACTTTGCATTGTTCTTTTAAATTGTGAGCTGCTTTGAGTTCCCACTTTTTGGGGGGAAATAGGATATAAAATATAATAGGAATGCAGTAATAACAACAACAAGTGTCATATCAGTCTTCAAAACTGATTCAGAACCAGATCTGACAACAGGATTCAGGTCATAATGGATACTGAGGCCAATTTTTGATACCAAGGAACCCACTAAAACAGAATTATCAGATGTTTAGTTTTAGAAATGGTACCTTAAGAGTAGCAGATAGTACATGGATATAATATGATAGATTTTGAAAATACTCCTTTCTGAAATGACATTTTATGCGACAAATGAATGAAAAAAGCTAAATCGTATCAGGGAGGACAGGGTGTAATGCTTAAAAGGAGCAAGACAAGGAGGGAACGAAATATAGAAGCTGCCTCACAGTACTGATAAATAACAAACAACAGTTAGCAAAATTAATAAACGTTTATGTGTGTACACACATGTGTATAATAAATTAAAAATATCAATTTCCAGTAAATCCACATGAACAGTAAGTAATCTATATTAAATACATAATCCACATAGGTTTGTATCGCTAAAGCAACAATGGATGTGAAGGTCCCTTTGACATGAATCTTTTCACTGGTAAAAGACTAATGATTTTTCCTGTAAAACAAGCCAGCACTTGAACATTTCAACATCCACTTTCTTCATCAGTGGCCAATATTGGACTCTTTCTTATCTAGATATCTTCTAAATTGTTCCACTAGTCAGAGCCTGATTAAGTGGACTCATGATCTTTGTTATCAAATACTTTGATGGTCAAGAGTTGTTCTTTGAAACACAGAGTCCAATCTTGGTTGCTTAACCTTTTTCTGGTTTGTCCTTGGGGAGTTGACCTCCAAGATATGTTTTTTGTCAAACAGCAAAATTAGGAATCAGCTTTTTACTTAGGTGCCTGCACATGTCATTAGATTCCAGTGAAAACACAGAAATTAAGAAATAAAGGGCTGTGTTGCTTGACATGTCTGTCGTACATTGTGTCTGTGCTGTACAGCTATAGCAAGTTGATACCATTTTAATTGCCATGGATTGTAAGATTTTGAATCTGATGAGGGACTGAGGACTTTGAATTCTCTGCTGAAGAGCTCTTGTTGCTGAAACTCAAGAAATTGCACTTGAGTTCCCTAGCACTGAAAATGAAATAACTTCCCAAATTACAAATCCAGAATCCAAGGATGAAGCCAGGACAGTTAAAATGGGTTTAAACTGCTGTAACTGTTATTCTCACCTTAGAGCCCTACTACTGCCACAATCAATACTTGTGGTAATGGCATGCATGCCTGAGATTAATCTAGCTGACATATTTGTCAAGTGGGATTGGATGGCCTTGTGGTCTCTTCCAGTTCTATGATTCTATAGTTCTATTTTCCCCATTAATCCCATTTTGCCAGAATTTTTGTGGAACATGAGGAATGTATCCAATTTCCACTGAGTGTATATATCTTGACCTGTCTTTCTGACCCCACCACAAAGGTCAGGCTCTTCATTACAATTACAAGCTACCATGCTAATAGTGTTTTTAGGTGGAGCATTTCCTTTTTGTGCATTAGTTTGCAAACAGCCAGTTATGTGCATGTTGGATAGCTGGAGAAACCCAAAGGTGACACTGGAGAGGGCAAATCATTGCATGGTGCCAAATTAATTGGGCTAGTTTACTATTATTCCTCTTTCTTTGCCAGCAGTGTATCAGGTCTGGAAACTTATCAAACCACTCACAAGATTTTGATTTTCCCACTCTGGGGCTTCCCACCCTCTCCCATGTTCAGGGGCCTATGCTGAATTGTCCTGTTCAGGAAAAAATTAGTCCAGAGCAGTCCAAGCAATGTGTGAAGCCCAGTTTACCAGCCAGTAAGCAGTGTTTTTGCGAGAGATATTGGCCTCAGTTTAGGCACTGTACAGTGTAAATGTTAAAGGTGCTGAATCTATTTTGGAGAAAGGGTTCAGCACCATGAAAATTTCCTTTAAAGTTTGGAACAAAACCCACAGCCTATTCGCTGCCGCACTGACTGTTCTGTTCCCAATCCTTAATTTCTCTTCCTTAAAAGGGTTATCCAAAGGGGTCTGGCTTGATTTGAACAGCTCATTGTATTATATGTTGTTTGCTCTTAACTTTGGACATATAATGAGAAGACATGACTCACTAGAAAAGACAATAATGATTGGCAAGGTGGAAAGCAGTAGGAAAAGAAGAAGCCAGAATCATAGGTGGATAGACTCAGTCAAGGAAGCCATGGCCCTGAGTTTGCAAGACCTGAGTAGGGCTCTTTGACTTGGAGGTCTCTTATTCATAGGGTCTCCATATGTTGACTATGACTTGATGGCAAACAACAATAAATTTGCATTTTGTATTATACACACACACACACCCCATCTTTTCCCCAAAGCTGGGACTCAAGGTAGCTTGCACAATGGACAAGGGAAGATTCCTTGCATCTTGCAATAGGTGAAGTTTCTTTTCAGCCCTTTGACAGTGGCTGTTCAGATAATGTACAGCTGTTAAAAAGAGTCATAGTTCTCAAGGTTCCTTTATATACTTATCTTGAAATTAAAGTGTGCCACCAAATCTATTCTGGGGATGAGACCCTTGTACAAAAGCATGGGTGGCACAGCTTGGCAGGAGTAATTGGGTAGTCTTAGTAAGAGTACAGCCACTGATTCCATTGTTGAAAGGTGATTCAACACATAGGCAGTTCAGTGGGTCTGTTCTAGGTGGGACTGACAATGGGATTTAGGCCTTTGTATTTAGCCATCTTTAGGGCCAATCTCTCTCTCTCCCCCCCCCCCCCCCCAATTTTGATTTGCAGAAGATTAAATTCCTCTCCACTTTTTAAATCTGCAGGGATATAGACCTTTGTCACCTTTGATATATCAATACTGTTTGAAAAGCCTATTAAGGTGTAACAGCAACGGAATCTGATGAGTATTGTGAATGACATTGCTTATCTTTTAAATTGCAATGGAATGATTATACAGCAATCTAATTTCCTTCATTGATTAAAGAATGAAGGGGAAGAAAATTAAGTAATCAAGAAAAAAAGTGCTAAACCCTTAGTATGGGTTCTTTAACTCAGTAAATACAAGGGATGGGGAAAGTACAGCTGAGAGGCCACATATAAACTTGAGATTCTTTTTGGGTGTGTGTGTGTGAAAAGTGAATTATGAAATGCTCTGGACTGCTCAAAACGCTACACAAGATCATGTTTAGCTAGATTAACCTCCACTATCTCCATAACTCCAATCCCCCTCCTGCACATGCAGAGAGAAAGAGAGAGAGAGAGAGAGAGAGAACTATTTTCAGTAGAAACCAACTTCAGAAGTGGCATCATATCAGTTCCTGTTTGGCCATGACATGTCCCTGAAACCAACTGGAAGGACACAGGGGCAGAAAGTGCTCTTCACTCCTGGCAGTTGACCATTGCTGGAATATATCCATATTTCAGACATATTTTGTTGCCACATAAATTACATCTGCATGGGTTATATTGGACAAATAAACAAATGTTTGCTTCTAAACTCCCCACCCCCCAGAATAATTTCTCCTTTTGCTAACATATGTTCTCTTGACATGGAATGTGGCATTGTAGGGAGCCTCTACTTGTTAGAAGGACATCTATTACATGTGCTTTGAGACTGAGTCCATTTTGCAGTGATGGCTGGTGGCTTTCTTGGCAATGAGTCCATGAATCACTCTAGGTTTTAGTGTGAACTTTTAAGAAGTTGAGGTATGTTCCCCTGATAGGCTCACTGCCTTGGATAATTCCTTTAAGGTTCAAATTAAAACCCAAAGTATATTCACCGCCAGCCATAGCCATTAGGGATGAGGCAATGAAGCTGTAACATCTCAATGTTTGCTTACCTATAGGGGCGTAATGTTGGTTTCACTGATAATTTTTAATGTATTTTTTTCAGTTTGCAGTTTCTTATTATTCCTATAACATTGCTGTTTTTGAGAATTTGGGGCCATTTAAAAATGGTGTAATTAAAAAAAATAGAAAGTAAAGACTTACTCATAAAGCAATATATAATGAGTGGTCTTTTAAAAATGCACCAAGGTTTATGCAGTAACTTTTAAATAAATATATGCTCCAAGCTCTGAAACAAATGAAAAGATAATGCTAGTTTTACATTTCTTTGGATTCTTGCATCATGTATTTTATAACAGAAGAAGAGATCAGAATTTATTCCATGAACAAATGAATGACTATCCATCTTATTTGCCAAGTTAGTAATTGCAGCAGAGAGTATGGCAGGTATAGACATTCTCCAAGAAATAAATGATGTGGTTTTTGCTTGTATATAATGGACAAAGAGAAGAAGATCTTTCCCAGGCTGAAAGCTAATATCCATGTTCCCTTGAGAACCATTTACGATTGATCTTGGTAGGATGCTTGAACTAACGCACATATATTGACCAATTGGGTTTCTCTCAGAATTGTGCTCTGTAAAACAAGAATCTTGGTCTCATTTGTTTAGCTCTCTTTTATTGGGAAGTACAGTTTTGTATGTGATTACCAGTTCCAAACTGGCAGAACTAAATTTGGAGTTTTAAGAATATTCTTCACATGACGATGGGATTCAAAAATAGTTTCTTCTGTTGTTTTGTAAAAAGGGAGCAATGGTTAGAGGCTGCTTTAATCACTTACAAAACCCCTTCAAAACTGTTTTTGACACATGGAAGAGTTGTTTCATTTGAAGAAATCTATAATGTGTGTTAGCTCCCTCCATTATTTGCACTGACAGGGAAATTAAGGGGTGAAACAGACGGGGAGGAAAAAGCGGCTTGAAGCTGCCTTTTCTGAAGCTGCATTGAAACCTCACTGACCGCACTGCCACTCCCAAGGTGGCTGGAGTGTGCATGTCATGACCACATGGCCCAGCTTCAAGCCAGGCTGCTGGGTACTTTTTTAAAAAACTGCTTCCCCTACCATCGCTGCATACCTTTGCAGGTGTGAACTGCCAGCGATTGCTATCCCATTAGAAGGCCATCCCTGTGAACCTGTACACATTCACATGTGCAGTGCTTCACCGGGACAGGACATTGGAGCAAAAATGTGCCCGTGAAGATACCAGCAAGGTACAATCATACCCCCCTCACTCCATGCCCCCTCTTTGACTGTCTGTTTTGTGTATATTATAATCTCCATGAGAGGTGTCATGCTTTCTCTTTGGGCATTGCCCCCCTCACCACTTGGGTATGGCAGTTCTGTCCCTTTTAAATGTGCTCCTATGATGGAGTTGGGGTTAGGATTGAGAACTCCTTTTGAGCTGCTCTGGCGGTGCTGCATTTAAATGTATGAGCAAAGGTGCTTGTTTTCCAGGAAGAAGCGAAAAAAAATCAGCTTCTTTTTGGTCCGGCTTTTCTCTCCATATTTATTTTTACTTATTTATTTATTTCAAGGATTTATATCCCACCTTTTTCCCACAATGGGATTCAAGGTGGGTTACAATAATTTAAAAAGACAAAAGAATGTAAAAAGACAGAAGTAAATCATTAATTTACAAAAGTTAAAAGATTATTAAACATTAATATTAAAGCATAAGTTAAAACACAGTTAAAACCAGCAAAATAAAATTCAGGCACCAAACGCCTAAATAAAAATGTCTTCAGCTGCTGGCAGAAAGAAAGCCGGGGGGGGGGCTGCCCTAACTTCCCAGTGGCAGGGAGTTCCACAATCTGGGAGCAGCCACAGAGAAGGATCTCTCCTAAGTCCTTGCCAACTGTATCTGCAAAGGTGGTGGGACTGAGAGAAAGCCGTCTCCTGCCAATCTTAGCAGTCGGGCTGGCTTGTATAGGGAGATACGGTCCTTCAGATAGTCTGGACCCAAGCAGTTTAGGGCTTCAAACCAGCACCTTGAATTCTGCCTTTAGGGTGGCTTGAGAGCTGTTTCCGACCGGCTTTGAGGCTTGTGTCATTTAAATGCCTGGAAGCTGGCCAGAAACCTGCTTATTTTGACCATCTGCCCCCCCCCCAAAAAAAAACTATTTAAATCTTGCAGCCATCTCTTACAGACTATTTGCTTTTGGAATCACTTAGACATCTCACCCACTTTCCTAGCATGGTTCTGTCTATTGCTCTATCTTACAGTCTAGTTGCTTGTAACAAAGATACTCATCCTATATTGTGTGAGCATTGCATGTTTGGCCACTCTCACAAGGTTCAGAAATGATTTTGAATATGGAGCAGGGGGTTAGGAAGACCTGTGAATTCTTCTTCCAGGCCCTCTTCTAGGTATCTCTTGATTAACCGAGGTTAGGTGCATGCTGACTGAAGGACATGGCACTTCAGTGTCCTCCCAGGACCATATACCTAGCACCTACTCTTGTGGGTTTTATGCATTCAGATCTTTTAAATCAGGAAAACAACCTTTGCTTTTTTTTAAAGATTGTTTTAGATGTTGTTCTGTTGCTTTTAATTTAATAGTGTTGTTTCTGTTGCATTCTTGTTTACAGTACATATCTTTGTTGAAATAATGTGTGGACGAGACGGATTATAATATATATGGCAGAGATCTGCATTATACTGGCAGGTTGTAAAAGTCCTCCAGCTGTAATTATTTCTTATGCCCCTCCCTGCATACTCAACTTAGCTTTTTTCCCCCTGGGCACCTTTCCCCACAACTATTCAGTGGCTGGGGAGGACAGGGGAAGACAAGGAACAGTTAGGTATTGAGCTGGGTCTTTTCTTGGTCTTCCTGGATCCCAGGAGATCCAGGATGGGCCCTTTCTGTTCCTGCAGGCAGCTGCAAAACCAGAGCTGCCTACCGGCATGTCCCTTGTCCTTCCCTATTCTCTCCTAGCCACTGACTCTCTGAGGGATGCCCTGGCAGGAAAAAAATAGGTGGCTGAGGGTGGAGCATGAGATATAACCACATCTGGAATGAAAATTACATCTGTATGTGCCATTTTGGGGGGAATTTTAACCATTTGAGGCTCATGATTGGAGTCTGTAGTAGTCTCAACTTACAGTTTATTTAATATTCATGCACTGGGAAAACTATGATCTGGAAGCCCAGAGTTCATACCAAACAAGCAATTAAACTCACTTTTGAGCAATTGAGTAATGTATGGCTATAATAATCATATAAATCCACCAATAAGAAGCAAACGTTATTTCCATTTTTAAATGTCTATGCAAACATTTTCTTCAGGACTTAGGCCTTATGGTTATTTCTCACCTTTTCTCTTTACACTACTATGTTGCTCAACATTTACATATATACACATATATAATAAATTCCTTTTTCGTGTTACTCTTGTCTTGTGCAGGTTTTTTTTTTAAAAAGATTATAGCATGGGCCCTAGGTATCCACTGGAGTTTGGCTCTAGGATACACACACCCTGTGGATACCAAAATCTATGGATGCTCAAGTCCCATTGAACACAGTGGTGTAGTAAAATGGTATCCCTTATATAAAATGGCAAAATCAAGCTTTGCTCTTTAGAATTTACATATTTTACAAATATTTTCAATTTCTGGATACTTAAATCTGTGGATAAAAAGATCTGTGGATATGAAGGGCTGATTGTATATGGGTGAGTCAGTTGTTTTTGAAAAGCTTATTAGGCTTTTTCTGCATAAGAGAACTTTCTCTGTAATTTCCAGCTATAATGGGGCATTGTGAATGCTTTAGGACTGTCCACTGGTAAATACCAACAGACTCTGTTTGTGGTTTGAGTGACTTGGGTGTGAACCTTAGAGTAGGCCCCTGAATTCTCTGCAGTGCACAGGCATTCAGTAGCAGACACTTGGTGAATACTTCAGCAGACAAGTCAATGTATAAAATATTCCCATAAGGTGAGCAGTCTGAAAAATGACTAATGTACTATGTTCATAAAGAATAACACCCTTATTAGTTTGTAGTGTGAGCTGATTCTTCCGAGAGCAGAATGGAGATTCCCATTCCCCATGTAAATGATTTAATGTTTACCTAAACCTTTGACCTGAATTCTATCCCTTTGGAGCCCAAATAATTGATTGAATGCAAGACCTAGCAGTTAAGATCATTGTGCTGGAAGTACACTTACTCATTAGCTGCATTTTCCCATTATACTATCCATAGGCATTGCTTTTTATTATGATTTTTGAAAAATGTTTCAAGCCATTGAACAACTATAGAGTGCAGGTTGCCCTGAATCAATGATGCTGAACAGGGATTAGACAAAGCCTACTTCTTTCTGGAGATACTTTTAATTAAATTTCAATTGACCTGACCAAAAAGAAGAACGAAACTAATTATAGTTATTAAGAGGAAATTTTGCTGACAGTACTCTGTGATGGGATTATTTGGGGCATGGTGGAGAGGCAATCTGCTATGCTTTGTGATACACAGTTTGCATTCATTGTCCACATAACTCCCCTTTTTCAATTTGTGTTTGGAATGTCTGGGGGAGAGAGTGGCAATTTGGTTTCTTTTGTAAATGCAAAAAGTTCAGTGACAATGGTGGTGGTGATGAAGATGATGAGTGTTCTAGTAGCAATTCTACGTGTACTCATAAAACATCTGAATTAAATTAGCAAAGATAGCACGATTACAAAAAGTGATACTACTTAGAATATGCTGATTGCTCATTGCATCCTCGATTCTTGGAGAGATGGTTTCAAATCCCAGTTGGTAATGCACAATAGTCTGTGAAACCAAGATAATAATACTAATACACTCTTGCAACCTCCTCTGCACTTCTCCATAGTGTAGGTTACCAATGTTTCAGTTATAAAGAAAGCCTTTTTGAAAGTTGGAACTTCTTTCTTGATAAATCATGTGAAGGTAGTAGTGCCAATAAAATAAGACATAAGTTAAACCAACACTTCATTGTGGTTTTTAGCTTATTGTTAATATTTTATGACATTATATTTGTTTATATTCTTAGACTGCAAGTGGGAGGCAGGTATTTTGTTTTTATTGTTATTTGAATGTTCATTTTGTATAATGCTGTGCAAATTTACAGTGCTTTATAAATAAAATTGAATAATAATAACAACAAACAAACAGATAAATAGCTTCATTTATATTCCGCTTCATACCGCCTAAGGAGTTTCTTACAACTGTAAGCTACTTGCCCCCAACAATCTGGTTACTCATTTTAGTGACCTCGGAAGGATGCAAGCCTGGTTTTGAGTGAGTGGCTGCAGTACAGGCATTTAACCACTGCGCCACCAGTGAGCCACACTACACATGCCTAAGGTACTAATAACTGTCTCTTCTCTTTGTGGCAAATGAAATATGTAGTAGAAGAATGATGGTTTCAGGTTCTGGTGTAGTCTTTATACTAAGAAAGACGTGAATTGAGAATTAAAGACCTGCTTGTACAATGTATGCATGTTTGTCCCCCTCCTCCTTTTTTTTTTTAAAAAAAAACTCTTAATACTAATAAATGGATATGTGGACGAGTGGATATGACATTCCTCTGTGTTATACATGGTATTATCATAGAATCATAGAATCATAGAGTTGGAAGAGACCACAAGGGCCATCCAGTCCAACCTCCTGCCATGCAGGAACTCTCCATCAAAGCATCCCCGACAGAAGACTCCACCACACTCTGAGGGAGTGTGTTCCACTGTCAAACAGCCCTTACTGTCAGGAAGTTCCTCCTAATGTTGAGGTGGAATCTCTTTTCCCAGAGCTTGCATCCATTGTTCCGGGTCGCTGGAGCAGCAGAAAACAAGCTTACTCCTTCCTCAACATGACATCCTTTCAAATATTTAAACAGGGCTATCATATCACCTCTAAACCTTCTCTTCTCCAGCTCCCTAAGGCTTTCCTCATAAGGCATGGTTTCCAGACCCTTCACCATTTTAGTCGCCCTCCTTTGGACACACTCCAGTTTCTAAGCATCCTTTCTGAATTGTGGTGCCCAGAACTGGACAAAATATTCCGGGTGGGGCCTGACCAAAGCAATGATGAGTGATGAGTGGATAAAACACTCTCTTTGTATTAATTTTCAGGGTGGTAGTCTGTTGTAGCAAAACCAATGAAGAGTGTTGTGGCACCTTGAAGGCTAACAATATTTATTTGATGTTTTTGGACTGCATCCTCTTGCATGTGATATATCAGAATGTACCTGATATATCACATACATCAAATGAGCCGAATAAATTTATGTTATTTAACTTACTGACCCAATGGCAGGAGAAGATGATTTTCCTGATTTTTCTGATGTGTCTCTAAATTTTGCAAGCCACCACAGACTGGTTCAAATATGATGATTCTTCTTAGAGTGCACAGAGTATTACTTAATTGTCCATCGTTTAGTCTTTTGAAGTCAATGTAAATCCCAAGTTAATTTCATTGAGGGGCTTGACTATGACTGCAAAACTGGCTAACAAATTGTGTTAATTTAATTTATAAGCCTGTTCCTCTTAGCATTTTTATCAGCAACCTTCCATTTGATGAACTTCTAATTTTATTTCACATCATTCTGCAACTCTGTTGGTGCTTTATACTTATGAAGGTGGTGACAAGGTAAACCTTTTATTAAAATTAATTGAAAGAAATTTAAATACAGTCACATCCATGTTGTTCCATCACTCAAAATGGAGAGATGGCTCCCTTATCTCTGGTATAGCCTGATATTTTTGGGATATAAGGCCGTCAAAGTAATTAATGCTAACTTGAGTGACTTACCAATTATGCTACTACCCTTGCAACTATGAGTGAATCATCCTTGCAACTCCACCACAGTGCTAGAAGAACTGTGAAGAGCAAAGGAGGCTGAATTAATATCTATTTGGGAAATAGAATCATAGAATCAATTGAAAGTGACTGCAAGGACCATTGAGTCCTGTTTTGTAGGAATACTCAGTTAAGGACTCTTGAAAAATGGCTATTCAACCTCTGTTTAAAGATCTCCAAAGAAGGAGAATCCATCACCCTCCAATCTATTCTATAGCAAAACAACTCTTACAGTCAAGAAGTTCTTCCTGATATTTATTAGGTGAAAGCTCTTTCTGTGTAATTTGACTGCACTGGCTCATATTCTTGTCTCTGGAGCAGCAGTAAACAAGCTTGATCCATCTTCTACACGACATCTCTTTGGCTATGTAAAACCAGCTATCCTGTCACCTCTCAATCTACTCTTCTCAAGCTAAACATACCCAGCTCCCTAAGCATTCTCTTTGTTTCCAAATTTTTTACCATCTTGGTCACCCTCCTCTGAACATATTCCATCTTGTCAATAACCTTCTTGAACTGTGGTGCCCAGAATTGGACACAGTATTCCAGGTGAAGCCTGACCAAAGCAGAATAGTATTGACTGATAAATAAAATACTAGAAAATGATTCTGTTAATTGCTGTCACTCAGATGAAGGATTATAGTTCTATGACCCCGGTCACTATAAGGAAAACAGATGCTTTGCCCCCCCCCCCCCCAATATTTATTAAATGTCTTAGTTTCTATGCTTTGTTTCTATTGGGAAAAAGCAGTGTTAACATAAAATAGCTAAGGGGAAATCATACATAGTGAAATGTGTTGTGTTGTGAACTCAGAAGTACTAAGAAGCAACTGTTTTCCTTAGTGTGCAAACCACATTCCTCCAGTCATCAGTTGGAGACGAATGATTGGGGGCCAGACTGAGTACTTTGCTGTCCTTTCCTCTGTCTGAGGTTCTCATTGACCAAAAATTAATAAATACCCTAACTGTATTTCTAAAAGAGAAGGGGAAAAATGGCATCCATATAGTGTCATCCAAACCATGTAAAATTTACCTTTTTGGGTTGCCACTCCCAGATTCCCCAGGACAGCGTGGTCATGGCAACTGGAGAAATCTGGGAGTGGTGGTTGAAAAAAGGAATCCTGCTGTTTGATTTCACTACTATTGGAGTGTAATTTTACTCATGCCCTTGTGACCCACCAGCAAGGTAAGGATTTAACTGCCACCATCTATGGGTAATCTGAAGTAGTACAGGTAGCTTCCTGTGCTCCACTGTTTGCATTTCCATCCTAATTACTCTTGTGTGATCAGAGGAGTTGGAAATTGAATTGGAAACCTCAAGAGCTTCCAAAGCGATAAGACAGCCAGGGAGGTGAAGGTTATCACTGTCAGCTCCATATGTTTAATTAGGAGGCGAGGAGAAGATTATCGTTTACTCCACCGGAGTGTCAAAAATCATCATTGGAAAGGAAATTGATCACGAAAAGCATGTAGAAAACAAGGTTTGTGAACCATAACTAAAACCTGTTTATCTGGGGCAACCACTTGAAAGAGAAAGGAGGAAAATGCTGTGGCTGGCATTTCTCATGCAGAACTGTGAAACGTGCAATGAAATAATTAGCTATAAGCCAGTACAACCTTGCATAAAAGCTTGAAAACTGTCTCCTGCCAGTAAAGGGGCTTTGCCCCTTTTTGATTTTTAATTGGTGTTTCTGTTTTTTGTTTTGAGCTTTAAAACTTTGGGCTCAAAAACCTTATTTTGCTTATGCCTGTATCAGCCTTCCCCAACTTGTCAGACTACAAGCCAGGGTAGCTCAAGACCTTGCCCTGAATGAGACAAAGAATGAGGTATTACTGTACTCCTGGTCCGGGCAGAAAACTGACTGGACTAGTGGTTGAATCTTCCCTTGATTCTGGCAGTGGCACAGAATTTTCCATCACACCAGATGACACCACTCAGAAGGTACAGAACATATAGTTCTCTCCCCTCTGGTACTTCTGCCTCCAAACATCTGCCTGATACAATCCCTGCCATCCAAAGTGGTGATAGTAGAAATTGTAGTACAGTACATCCAGAGGGCACTAGGTTTTGATACAATAGCTTGTACAGTAGGTTGCGTGGAATTTCCCCCTTTCTACTACACAAAATGACAACCACCAGATATCTGTCCACATCTCCCTATGATCTAAGAATCCTAGAATTTTTGAGTTGGAAGGGATTGTAAGATCCATCTAGTTCAATATTCAGGCCCATCTTGGATCAAAAATAACTGAGGTTAGTTTGTTCTCCCATAAATCTGCCAGAAAAGTGTCAGTGTTATCTATAGAGTTAGAACAGTTCAATAGCATTTTAACTCCTTGGTTTCATCCTACTGGATCCTGGAATTTGTACTGTGATGAGGTACTGTACTTAGTGGCTAAACAGACAGGCAAAAAGAGTGACTTTCAGATTGGGTTGAAGGCATGGCATTTAGATAACACATGCATTGATGCCAGCAGGAAAGTACCCTCTACGTGCCTTATGGCATTTCAAAAAGAAGCAGTTTTTTCCGCTTCTTTCTGGCTTGAAGCCATGTCATGTGGTCATGACATGAGCACTCCAGCTGCCTTGGGAGCTGGTGGTGCAGTTAGTAGGGTTTCAATGTGGCAAAAAGGTAGCTTCAAGCCACATTTTCCTGCCCATTTGTTTCGCCCCTTGGAATTCTTTGCAAGAGAGCTCTAGTCTGTTGCTTTGAACTACAGCATTCTAGCAGAGAATGAACCAAACAACAGAACCTAGGATTCTGCAGGACAGATTCAGGGCAGTTAAAGTAATATCAAACTGCTGTAACTGTAGTGTAGTATGCAAAGGGATCTAACTGAAAGAGAGAGGTTAGTAGCATGTGCTTTCATAGACTTGAGTTTGCTTCCTCAGATGTGTGGGGATACACTCTATATTTGTGACAAACAGGGAAGTGATAAACACAAGATGTTGTACTGACTTCAGTGGGATTTACAACGTCACTTAAAGTGTTTAGGATTACAGGCTTAATGTGATTTCTTGTTGTCATAGATTAAGTCTTTTAAGGGGAGGTAACCATGTTAATCTTGCAGCGCATACAGCATACAGCAGAGGCTGGATGGCCATCTGTCAGGGATGCTTTGATTTGGAGGTCCTGCATGGCAGGGGGTTGGACTGGATGGCCCTTGTGGTCTCTTCCAACTCTATGATTCTATGATACTCTATGAAAATATACAAACAGATACAGGTGGCAGGGGCTGAATTAATAACTTTAGATGCTCATTCTCCCTTTCAGCCAGGAAATAGTTGCCTTATTTGAACTTCAGATTAATTTTACAGCCCTGGCCTAATAAACCAAATATGCATGGTAAGAAATAAATAAATAAACAAGCAAACTTTCTTCTTATACCCCGCCTTTCTGCTGCAGCAATCAAGGCAGCTTACATGACTAAAATATATTGGTATAATAATACTCTTAATAAATAACCCCCCCTTTAAAACAGGATTAAAAACAATACAGTTTAAAAATTCAACCTGTTAAAATGACAACAATCTTCTAGTAGAGGCAGTGGTTACATAAAGTAGGGAGAGTACAGAAATTAGATTGTACTATTCTGGGAAGGCCTGCCAGAAGAGATCCGTCTTGACAGCTCTTTTGAATCTTTCTAGGATGGTTATTTGACGGATCTCCTCCAGCAAGGCGTTCCATAGTCTGGGAGCAGCAGTGGAGAACGTCCTCTGGGAGGTTGCTGTTAGTCTGGTTTTTATGAGTTGCAATAAATTCCTCACAGGCAACCTGAGGGACGGGTGCAGGGCGGATTGTACGGAAGTAGGCAATCCCTTAGATAGGTTGGACCCAAGCCATGTAGGGCTTTAAAGGTAATCAAGCTTAAATGGAAATGAGTGGGGTATATATATACTGTGTGACACGGTGTACACACACACACACACACACACACACACCTCTTCCATG
The DNA here is from genome assembly GCA_034509955.1 of Urosaurus nigricauda. Lineage (NCBI taxonomy): Eukaryota > Metazoa > Chordata > Lepidosauria > Squamata > Phrynosomatidae > Urosaurus > Urosaurus nigricauda. Next base: position 320,826,014 of record JAOEGL010000001.1, read on the forward strand.
CCAGCATTATCTGAAGAGGCCAGCCACAGATGCTGGCAAAATGTCAGAAACAGACTTTTTTAGAACATGGCCGCTTAATCCGAAAAACCCACACAAATCTACAGTATGGATGCCAGCCATGAAATCCTTCGACTTCACAAATTCATGGCTATTCACTAAAGCTTTGGGGGCATGATTGATCTCATCCAAATTTGCATGTCTGAATGGCTTTAAATTGTTTCAGTTTGTTGTAAGTGGTTTTAGTCTGTCCTTTTTGAAGTATTAAAATGTTAAATATTCATTTAAAAATGTTCTTACTGTTTTAAGTTGTTTTGATTGTGCATACAAAAAGCAGGATATAAATAAAAGTTTTATTATTATTTATTTGTTTTAAACAGTTCAAATTCATTTATTACTTTAATTTTCTTTATTTCATGTACAATCTACAGTACCTTTCTCTCAGCACAGTATTCATTGTATGCCTTCCTCAGATATAGTGCAGGATATAAATATTTGAAAAAATATTTCAATAATAGTGAAGAGAGGGTTAATTTTTAAATTCTCATTTTATATGATGATGATGATGATGATGATAATAATAATAATAATAATAATAATAATAATAAATTATTTCTAGCGCGCTCCTGTGTAAAAAACAATCGGAGCGGGGTACAACAGGATTAAAACATACACGTTAAAACAGTTCAACAGTCCATTCCCAACCACTCACCCCTTAAAAATAAATTAAATTAACAATAATTTAAAACCATCAACAAATTAAAAACATAATACATCCTCATAACATTTTTTTTAATGAGTTGGGAGATGGTACCAAAGCAAGGATCAAGTCCAATTTTCTGATCCTTTTTTTAAAACTATATGACATAATCCAAGGAATGCATGGAGGGATATAGTTGTATACATTTCTTCTTTTTTGGGAGTACATATTCTCCTCCACATGGAAGAATAAAAAGAGCATTAAAAGTTCATACCTAGTTTGTGGTGCATTGTAATTGTAGCTAAGACTTCATAGGACATGTAGAAGTGGAGTCAGTAATAGTCTGACTTTGGTTCTATCAGAGATGGCTGTTGGATTCTGAAGCTTGTCAAAAAGATCACAACAGTCTCTGTCATTTGGCTCCAACTGTCTACACTTAGACTGATCTATCAGAACAGTCCCTGCTTAAGAGCATAAGAACACCTCTGCTGGATTGGCCCAAAGACCTAACTGGTCTGACATTCTGGTCATACTGGCCAGCCATCTGCCTGTGGGAGACATACAAACAGGGCATAATTTCTTTCCCTCCCATTTGTGTTGCCCAGAAACGGGTTCTCATATGCATGTTGGTGTTGAGAGGGATACTGGAGCCATGATGACTGGTAGATATTGATGGTCTTTTCCTCCACAAATTTGTTGGTTGTCCTTATAAAGCTGACAAATTAGTGGTCATTGCTAAAACCTGTGGTACAGTTGGCCCTCCGTACCCACAGATTTTTTTATCCACAGATTCCAGCATCTACACCTTCAAAATATTTTCAAAATATATAAATTATAAAAAGCAAAGCTTGGTTTAGCCATTTTATCTACACCCTTGTATTTAATGAAACTTGAGCATCCATAGATTTTAGTACCCGTTGGGGGGGGGACGGTCCTGGAACCACCACCCCCAGTGGATTCTGAGGGTTAATTTTAGCAAATTTTACAGTGTCTACGCTGTTTTTAGAAATACCTCTTTCAACCGGCCTTTTTTTTTTTAACATACGAGTTTTTTTTTAAATCCATGTATTTATCAAGAAACAAAAATAATCAAGTCATTTCCTTTTGTCTGAACAGCCTGAATGGCTGTGGATGGGGTAACACTACAAACCACAAGTTCATATTTGCATACGAGAAAAAGAGTGTCCACTAAGCCTCAGTAACAATCTCACCAAACTGTATAAACACAACCTTAGCAATGTGGCTAATTTTGTTAATTTTGATATAGAAGCTATTTGCAATTTGTCCCCCAGCTGTAGTTTTAGTCTAAGAGCTTCACAACAGATAAATTACTGAAATGGGGCTAAGTGACATGCAGAGAGATGATGGGGGTGTGAAAATGACAGTAAGCAAACTGAAATGTTTCTGATATGAATGGAAGAAAGTTGTGGGCTCTGATGAGACTTGCAGTTTGGATTCTTGGATCATGGGCTGCGGTTCCATGAGGAGGGACTTCTGGCAAGGGATGGGCTGCATCTCACGCCAGTTGGCAAAAACGTTTTTGCCAACAGTCTGAAGAATCTGATCAGGAGGGCTTTAAACTGAGTTATGTGGGGGAGGGAGACATTATACTGGAAGACAAAAGGGATGGAGAGAATAGTCCAAGTGGCATAGAGGGAACAAGGCAAACAGTGCAAGGACCCAACAGTAGGAGGCAAAAAAATGTGCAAAAGCAGCAAGTAAAGAGGACACATGGTCTTAAATGTCTCTACACTAATGCACAGAGTATGGGAAATAAGCAGGATGAACTTGAACTCCTAGCACAACAAGGGAAATATGATATAATAGGCATCACTGAAACCTGGTGGGATGAGTCTCATGATTGGAATGTAGAAATAGAGGGGTATAACCTTTTTAAGAGAAACAGGCCAAGTAGGAAAGGAGGAGGAATAGCATTATATGTCAGGGATATTTACACCAGTGAAGAGATCCAGGAAGTCAATACTGGAAGCCAGGTGGAGAGCATCTGGATAAAAATTAAAGGAGAGGGAAATAACAGGGATGTTACTGTGGGAGTCTACTACAGACCCCCGACTCAGGCAGAGGAATTGGATGATGCCTTTCTAGAACAGATGACCACACAATCAGGAAGGAGAGATGTAGTAGTGATGGGTGACTTCAACTATCCGGATATTTGCTGGAAGTCAAACTCAGCCAAATCCTCAAAGTCTAGCAAATTCCTCACTTGCCTGGAAGACAATTTCATTGTCCAAAAGGTGGAAGAGGCAACAAGGGGATCAGCCATTTTAGATCTGATCTTAACCAACAGGGAAGACCTAGTTGATGGGGTGCAAGTGGTTGGATCCTTAGGTGGAAGTGACCATGTTCTCCTGGAGTTTGTTATGCAGTGGAAGGGAGAAGCTAGGCATAGTCAGACACGCACTCTAGACTTTAGGAGAGCTAATTTCAATAAACTTAGAGAAATACTGGGAGTGATCCCATGGTCAGGAATACTAAAAGAAAAGGGAGTTCAAGACGGATGGGAGTTTCTCAAAAGGGAGATATTGAAGGCACAATTTCAAACAGTTCCAATGAGGAAGAAAAATGGTAGATGTCTCAAGAAGCCAGGATGGATGACTAAGGAACTTTCAAATGAGCTAAGTTTTAAACGGAACATGTATAAGAAATGGAAAAATGGAGAAATCACGAAAGAGGAATTTAAACAAATAGCCAGCACATGTAGGGGTAAAGTCAGAAAAGCTAAAGCGCAGAATGAACTCAGGCTTGCTAGAGAGGTTAAGAACAATAAAAAGGGCTTTTTTGGATATGTCCGCAGCAAAAGGAAGAAGAAGGAAACAGTAGGGCCACTGCGTGCAGAAGATGGCAAAATGCTAACAGGGGACAGAGAAAAGGCAGAATTACTCAACACCTTCTTTGCTTCAGTCTTCTCAGAAAAGGCAAAAGGTGCTCAACCGAAGGATAATGGAGCAGAAGACAGAATAGGGGAATTTCAGCACAGAATAAGTAAAGAGATAGTACAGGAATACTTGGTTAACCTAAATGAATATAAATCTCCAGGACCAGATGAACTACATCCTAGAGTATTAAAAGAACTAGCAAATGTAATATCAGAGCCATTGGCAATAATCTTTGAGAACTCCTGGAGAACAGGAGAAGTCCCAGAAGACTGGAGGAGGGCAAACGTTGTCCCCATCTTCAAAAAGGGAAAAAAAGAGGATCCCAACAATTATCGTCCAGTTAGTCTGACATCAATTCCAGGAAAGGTGCTAGAGCAGATCATTAAGCAGAGAGTCTGCGAACATTTAGAAGCCAATGCCATAATCACAAAAAGCCAACATGGGTTTCAGAAAAAGAAGTCATGCCAAACGAACCTGATCTCTTTTTTTGATAAAATTACCAGCTTGGTAGATGAAGGGAATGCTGTGGATATAGTATACCTCGATTTCAGTAAGGCCTTTGACAAGGTTCCCCATGACATTCTTGCAAACAAGCTTGCAAAATGTGGGATAGACAAGTTAACTGTTACATGGATTTGTAACTGGTTGACTGGCCGAACTCAAAGGGTGCTCAACAATGGTTCCTTTTCATCCTGGAGAGAAGTGACCAGTGGGGTGCCACAGGGTTCTGTCCTGGGCCCAGTGCTATTCAACATCTTTATTAACGATTTGGATGACAGAATTGGGGGCATACTTATCAAATTTGCAGATGACACTAAACTGGGAGGAGTAGCTAATACCCCAGAGGATAGGATCAAAATTCAAAATGACCTGAATAGACTAGAAAGCTGGGCCAGTGCTAACAAAATGAAATTCAATACGGAGAAATGTAAGGTTCTGCACTTAGGGCGGAAAAATGAAATGCACAGATATAGGATGGGGGACACCTGGCTGAACGAGACCACATGTGAAAGGGATCTAGGAGTCCAAGTAGACCATAAGCTGAACATGAGTCAACAGTGTGATGCGGCAGCTAAAAAAGCCAATGCAATTTTAGGCTGCATCAATAGAAGTATAGTTTCTAGATCAAGGGAAGTTATAGTGCCACTCTATTCTGCTTTGGTCAGGCCCCACCTGGAATACTGTGTCCAGTTCTGGGCACCACAATTCAAAAAGGATGTGGAGAAACTGGAGCATGTCCAAAGGAGGGCAACTAAGATGGTGAAGGGTCTGGAAACCTTGCCCTATGAAGAACGCCTTAGGGAGCTGGGGATGTTTAGCCTGGAGAAGAGAAGGTTAAGAGGTGATATGATAGCCCTGTTTAAATATTTGAAGGGATGTCATATTGAGGAGGGAGCAAGCTTGTTTTCTGCTGCTGCAGAGACTAGAACGCGGAACAATGGATGCAAACTGCAGGAAAAGAGATTCCACCTCAACATTAGGAGGAACTTCCTGACAGTAAGGGCTGTTCGACAGTGGAACACACTCCCTCGGAGTGTGGTGGAGTCTCCTTCCTTAGGGGTCTTTAAGCAGAGGCTGGATGGCCATCTGTCAGGGATGCTTTGACTGGGAGTTCCTGCATGGCAGGGGGTTGGACTGGATGGCCCTTGTGGTCTCTTCCAACTCTATGATTCTATGATTCTATTCTATGATTCTATGCAAAAAACAGGTTTAATTAAAACCATTAACATGCAGGATGCTAGAGTGGAATTGCCTAAGGATTTTTTAAATGCTGCTTTTATCAGTAGGCAGATCTATTTACAGTGCTTGCATCCTTAGGGAATTCATATCTTCCTGCAGTACAGTAGCAGGTCTTAAAGACAAAAAAAAAAGTTTCTGCTGAAATTCATTAGTGTTGAGAATGCTATTCAGAAAGTTCCCAGTTCTGTTCCCAGTCTTCGTGATTTTGGTTTGGGTTCATTTAGTGACGGCCTGTATTTTCCCTTCTTAAAAAGGTCGGATGAAAATGATTTTAAAAGCACAAACTGAACAGCATAAAATAAAATAAAAACCTCCTGTGAGATTCTGTTATTAATCCTGCATCTTTTGCATTTTTGGCTGGTTTTCTAAATGGATTTACATAAATTGCTGCTAATCTTTCAAAAAGTGCCTGGAAAAATATATTTTGAGGTCCCTGCACTTTCTCACAGTCAGCAATGGGAACTCTGTTCCAGCTTCCTTCTGGAGATGCCAAATGACAACAAGATTTCTATCTCTGCCCAGCCCCATAATTACTCCCCTCCTGCCCACCTTTTTTTGGGATGTACTTCTTGTACATCCTGCTTTTTGAATTAATTTTTTTATCCAACCCAGGTCATCTAATAGAATGAGAATTAAGTTGAAGGTAACCAACATGAATGGCATGTGGTGAAATACCTGTTGGCATACTGGATGCCTTACCTTTGAATGTATTGGCAGTCTTTTTGATAGTTTTTGCCAATAATTTGTCAGAAATGTTCTGGTTTTTTCTCAGACTAATCTGAAGGATTGTCCTGTGTCCCATGTTGTCCTAAAACCCATTGTGGGCAGCTCAATGTGCTACCTGGTTACTAGGAATTAAGCTAATCTTCATCTGTTAATCATAATAGGGCTAAATTGGCTAGAGGAAAAATAGTTCAGTTTTCAGCAGCCTGAGGATTGGGCTGTAAGAAATTTGGCTGTGGTCCAGTTTGGGGATAAATGTGGATTAGTAAGGCCAAGATGTTATATATTCAGCTATCAGTGAATTTATACAGACATCCGGCTCCCCTTCCTTCCTTCCATCACAGTCTAATTAATTAGATTATGCTGTGTTTAAGCAATTGTTCTAGAGGTAACTTACTTTGGCAGGTCATATTGCTTTCAGTTATATCCTACAGTGCATTATATACACTGTTGGAAATACTTACTTTCTCACTGGGTTAATTTTAAAGCTTATATTAACTAATGACATTCTGCTGCCTTTCTGTAAGCAATTGGTGTATAATGAATTATTGAGGAGACATTCAAGAAGAATATCAACCATGCTACAGATGTATCCTGCATATGAGAGAAAGAGAGAGAGAGAGAGAGAGAGAGAGAGAGAGAGAGAGAATTTGATGGTAGATACTATACAGTTAAATACGTACATTAATTTTGGGTCTTTCATGGTACATCAAATGGGCTGCAATTCTGCACCCAATTACAATGCTTTTTAGTACCATCCTATTCACAGTTATTTCAGGGTAAGATTCTGAACTCATTGAGATTTCCTTGCAAATAAGCATGCAAAGAATTTCTGTAAGTTTCACTGATATTTGTGGGACATAGGTTTGCACAGCAGGTACAAGACTACAACATTAATATTAAATATTAGTATTTTAAAAACTGATTGTAGCCTCCTTGCCTTGAATCCTATTAGTCAGGTACAAATGCATAAACTACCATAGTTATGGAGCTAGACAGTGAATTCTGGCCCAACCCAACTGTCTCCACTTACTGGGAAGCAGCTGCTGTGATGAACAGGGATCTTCTCTCTGTCACTTGCTCCCAACTCTTCTCATGAGTGATCTCTTTTGCGACAGGCAGAATCAGGACTCCTGTCATAATTCCCTTCATGCAGATCACTTGTGCAAGCAGGGATGGGAATAGCAGTGAACTGCTTCCCAAGTGACGGGGGAACAGATATCTGTTGACTGTAGTGATAGCTTTCCTGGTAAGTGGAGACTGGGGCTTTTTTACAATCTCTACATATCCGCTGAATTGGGGCTATGTAGGTATAATACCACACTGTTATGAATGCATAACTCCAGGTTACACATTCATAATTCACCACCAGGATTCCAGCTGTTATCATATGAATCTCTCCTTTTAAATCAATACACATACACTGTGTTGGTATTTTAAAATGGCAAAATAGACACAAAACAAAGCAAAGGTAACCCATCTGGCAAAAGGTAATTAGATAAAAATAATTAGATAATAAAAAAGATAAAAGGTCTTCTTAATGGCAAAGACAGATACACTTTTGTTTTTCTTATTCGCTTTTAAATTTGTATTAACGTTGTATTGATTATATAAAAAAGAGTACATGGATTGAAAATAATAGGGAGGGGAGGATGTAATATAAATATATTAAATGTAGCAGAAAATATGGGGGATAGAGTTACATGAGGGGAAAAAGTTGATTAAGAGGCAAGAGTAAGGTTAGATAGTCTAGAGACATGTTTTTTGGGGAAGTGTTGCAACTAGAACTTGGCTTAGCTTCCTATAATATCTCAGTACCCTGTTCTTTCTCATTCCAAATCAATGCCTGTAAATTCAAAAAAGGGCCTGGGTTGGGGAGGGGAAGTATTTTAATGGCATGGGAAGGTTTTCTGTCTTGGCACAGGGCTCAAGTAAAGGCTGGAGAGTGCATTTTTATTGGTCATGAGAGAGCTGGCTTTGCTTTGGAAAAGCCATAAAAGTGGCAAACGTTCCTCGGAAAATATATCTTGAGAGCAGTGATGTAGAATTCTTAAAACAACTTCCTTAAGACAAAAACAGTAAGTCAGGATCCAGATGCTGGCTCAGGTGAAGTGGCTTGTTTTAACATCACATCTGTAAGCCCATAGGAACAAGGCAAAGTTCTAGTCTAAGCAGATCATCAAAAGCAAGCTAAAATGGAAGTCTAATACAGAGGGCCAAGATGAACAATAGCAGTAGAGCAGAAGAGACTTCAGCTTTCTTGTCCCAGACAAAAGATAGCTGAAAGGGAGATTATTAATAAGAATCATGGGAAAAGGAATGGAAGGTCCAAAAAGAGAGAAGAAATTGGTAGATGTTCCCAGCCACACTGCCTCAGACTGGGCTATTTGGAAGGCCATATAAATAATATTAGAATACCAGGACTGTTGATTCAAGGTTCTTCAGCAGAACCAGTAAAGGAAATGTTCTGTCAGCTTTTAAGTCTATGTGAGAGGAAAGGTATCCTTTCCTTTAAAAATCAACTGAAAGGTATATTTATTTATTGAATTTCTGTATTCCCTACTGTCAATTGCTCTCAATATGCTTTACAATAATAAAAATCCATGGGAATCAATAATATACCAACCAAAACAGATGATATCATTATAACAATATTAATGTGTAAGATATTTAAAAGCCAGCAATCAGACTATAATAAAAGCAATATATGCAAGATCTGAATGTCTGTCGGGAGAGACAGGTCTGGTATTTATATCTGTATAAGGAACATGTCAAGTAGATCTATCAAGAGAGGCTATTTTACAGAGTAAGAAAGGGAGGAAACTATAGGAAAGGAAAGGGTGGTGAGTCTGGTGGTCTACTCACTTTTTGGACTTTAAGGGGGGGGGAACGCTTGTCACATGTCGTCATCTCCAAAGTGTGGCAGCTGTGTCTCTGAAGCATGATTAAGGCATTCTTCTTCATTCACAGTAGTCCTGTGAATAGGCTTGCAATCATGCATATATTCCATTAACCCTGCTGTGCGATAATGCAGACCTGACACTGGGCAGTGACATGATCTCAGTGTCTACTCTTTCCCCCTACTCTCCCTCCATACTACCACTAGCCCCAAGCAGACAGGTTTACTGTTGTTGTTTTCACTTTCTTCTCTCTACTCCAATAGCAGTGCCATAATGACTAAAATCAGCAGTTGGGGTGGGGGTTAAGGAAGAGTCTGGAAAAGAGAGTCCATGCCATAAACAGTCTCAGTAGTGTTAATGGAAAGATGGGGAGTGATAAGGAAAGTTCCCCAACTGGTAGGTACTTTATCTGGTTTCTTTCTCTAACGCTGTTGAAGCGAGAACAAGGCTCATGATAATGCTCTTTGGTCTGAGTTTTAACTGAGTTATCCCATTGGCTAAACCCAATCCCTAAAATAATTTCAACAAATACTTTAAACAAATTTTGGGTCAAAACCAGATGTGGGGTCACCTCCCTGCTAACAAGTAAGACACTGTCTGCCACTAACCATCAGACAGGAACATATGGATGAAAGTTCTCTTTCATGGAGATTGATCCTAAATTATTTAGGGCTTTAAGGGTCACCATCCACACCTGGAATCTGAACTGGAAACTGACAGATGACAAGTGCAGCTGCCCATAGTACTGAAGTAATATAAAACAAACAGTTTCAATCTTGCTGCTATTAACTGTTCTACACTAACTGAAGTTTCTGGAGAATTAACATATCACACATTACATTAATTTAAGCAAAAAGTTACCAGCACACTCAGGTTATCTTTATCTTTTCAGGCTTGTAGCTGGCATATTTGCTAATGCAGATAAAAGACACTCTGTGCCACTGATGACATTTGGGCCTACAGTGACAGAATGGGAGCTATGGGAAGCCCCAGACTATGAACATGCTGCATTTAAGGAAGAATGTGAAACTCAGTTTAGAGCAAGATGAACACTATTTAATCAGGCAGATGAATCACCTTCAAACAGAACCACCATCTTGTTTTGATTGATTCTCAGTTCATTAGCCTTTATCCAGCCTTTAACTGAACCTAAGCACCAGTTCCAGATAGTCATTGCCACAGCAGCCTTTGATAACATGAAGGGATTATACTGAGTGTCATCAGATATTGATGGCAGTACCCTTCATTCTTCCATGCAAGCATACCCTGTGATTTTGTAAAGATGTTTTAAAAAGTACAAAGCAGAGCACAGAAGGATAGCATACTGGAATTCCAACAGGGCAGAACAGGATATTCCCAGTTTGGAAGGATGTGCTGCTCTTCTAGAATTGGCCATCCAGATAGGAGCAGAACTTTAGTATTGGGAATGGGGGGCGGGGGAGGTTTAGAGTTTGATTTTACTGTAACTTCAGTGTATTTTATTGTTGTAATCAGCCCGGATTCTTCGTGATTGGGCGGGCTAGAAATAAATCCATTATTATTATTATTATTATTATGCAAAACAGTGCTTCATGTTTTCCAAAGGGGTCTATGGTTGGTGGTAAGAAAAGCTGCTGAGAGCTCCAACAAGAACCAATAGAGATATATTCTCTCTGTTAGTCTCCTGGTACTGGCAATTATTATAGTCCTCTAGTTTCTTCAGGAGATGCAAATCACTACATCTTTTAAGGACATTAGTAATCAACTATTTCTTGGGGAAATGTTGATGTTGCCAGATCAAATCCTCAAGCCAGTTTTACTCATTTAAATCATCCAATATTGGCAGGCATTAAGATGGTGAAATGAACAACTCTAAGTACATACTTTGTTGCTTCAACTGAAATTCATCTAATAGAATTGAACAGGTCAGTGCAGTAGATACTTACACCATGCAGTTTGCATCACCCGTGTAGGTGTATCAAATCTGAGCAATTTTATCCCCAGACGAAGCACAACTGTGAAGTGTTTGATTAAATTTTTCTTATCGGCTTGTAAGAGGCCACAGATTATCCCCCACATCTTTACAGAATGACACTGTTTGGATGAAGTGCCAGTGTGAAAAATTCTCTGTTGCCATGTTCACCCAGTAGACTGGATAATGAGTTCTATACTTTGTTTGGAACTAACATTTTTATTATTCACTACATTGTTGTAAGTTAAAAACTATACATTATAATTGGATCCATTTGTGAATTTCTGTTTTCTAACCAAGTGTAATTTGTGTATTTGTTGTACAGTGTATTTGTTGTACAAATTTGTGTATTTGTTGTACAGAGGTTTGTAACCATTATTCCTTCATATGGGTGAGACTTCAATACATAGGAATCCCAGCCAGCACAACTACGGTAATAGCCAAGGATTCTGGGAGGTGAGGTCTGGAACACCAAACCTTGAAAACCACTACTTTCAATTTCCCCTTTGAATGACTGTAAATGTGTCCTTTATTTATCCTTTTGTTTCTGTCTCTTGGTGTGCATTATATTAGACCTACATCTTCCTTCCTGTCACTACTCTCTGAAATGCCTTGTGGGCTGTTGTACATGTTTGGCACTCATTATGTTTTCCCATCGGTTGAACTATTGATGTAATTAGAGGATTCTACATGTAAGGCCCTCCCCATTTCTAATCCTACTCTAAATTGTGTTGCACTTTTGTGGATAGTGATAGGAGAAACAGAAGCTTGTAGGTAGAAGAGCAACTTGAAAGCAAGCTAGCAGAAATGAATACAGACCCTCTTGTGTTCCTGTCCTATAATATTAGATGATACTATAGGGGGCAGCCTAACAACTTGTGAAGCATGATATTAAAAAGCGTATAAGCTATTCATGAACTATTTGGGCTCAGGCCACTACAGGCAGGTGTGAAGAATTAAATTATCCTATCACTCTCTCTGGATTTATATTATTAAAATGCATAGTGATGGGCTCATTATGAGGATTTAATGGATTTCCCCAAGTTTTAGCTCTCAACTTTGCTTTCTTGATTAAGGATTTTCTGAGTGCAAAAAGAAATTACAGTACATGATGTCTTGCTAAGGCAGCTTTTTCACAGATGGTGTCCCATTTACAGTAGATGTTCATCTGAAAATGGTCTGTGGCAGTGGGCTGTCATGGGAATGAATGCAATATACATCAGTAGCCTCAGCATATAAATCATTCTGGAGCAGGGAAGGCATGACAGCTCCAGTGTGCAGCTGTCTGTTCAATAGCAAATTAAGTTTTGACATCATTTGGTACTTTTTCCTAAGTTCTCTCTGACACAGATTTCTCTTGTGACTCTGCTATGGGGATAAGCAGGGAGTCTTACTATGTATGTTGTCCTTACCTTCTTCTACTTGACTACCTTCTAATTTTCTTATTTAGTTCCTTTATCTGGAAGCCAACAAGTAGGTATTTTCTTGTGTAGACCACTGTCTAATAGACATTAACTGACATTTTCCTTCCACACACTGTTCCTAGACCTCCTCCTTGAGATATTCAAACTGGAGCTTCCCTATCCTTCCCATTTCTTTCCTTCTCCAGTTTGTGAAACACAGCCAGAAACACAGCCAGAAATCTGTGTCACACAGCCAAGGTGTTCCACAACATTGGTGCAGCCACTGGAAAGGTCCTATGTCTGATTGCCATCAACTGTGCCTTCACCCTAGGTAGAACATAGAAAAGGCTAACTATTTGTGATCTTACCGTAGGGAGAGGAGGGGCAGCTAGTGGATTACATGCTTGCAGTGAATCTGTTCTAGGCCTATGTAAGGTGTTGAGTCTATCTAAGCCATTGGATCTATTTGGGGAATAGGGTTTAGCACTTTGGCTAGCTCCCTTGAAGTTCAGACTGAACCCTGGGGTGGATTCACTATTCCACTGACATGGAAGCCACCAGCTATCCCTAAAGAGGCAAGAGACATACATACATACACTTTGGGCAGGTAACAATACTATACTAGAAACCAACAGACCTATTTTTTGGAGTAAATGAATTGTCTAACATAAACACATACATGCACGTTTGTGTGTGTATGGACAGAGTAAGATTTAACTGATTAACTGATCTAGTGTGTATTGAAATGATGAAGCATCTTGGGAAGCACTTGGGTAATCACCAGCCTTTCAGATAAAATAATGCTTAGCAGAAAGGAATTTAAAGATTAAAATGTCATCGTATATGTTAGGTAAATATTTAATTGTCTAATCATGAAGGCTTAAATATTTTACCACTGGAAACAGCGATTTGTGTCTGAATTGATTAATGAGAAACTGTGCAAGACAGAAACTAGGGGAGCTGATAGAAGAAAATGAACCTCTCAGCCAGATGGGCATTGTGCACAGGGGAACTGAGCTGATGGCAGGTTCCATAAAGAGAACTTTTAATTTGAGATATTTTGAGAAGCCATTATCTGAGTCTGTTGGGGAATACTCAGCACTTAAATGAAAACTTGTAGTAGAGGATAGATGTACTGTACAGTTCCCACAGCACACCTCCATCATCACATTTATATGTACATTACTATTGCCCAGAATATATTTAAATTATTTTAATCTCACTACATATAATGAAACAAGTCTGCTACAAATCGAAAAAGAACACAACAGAGTAAAAGTACTCTATTCAAATGGTCAACCTGCCAAACATTTTATGATTTATTATCCAGGTTGTTTACTAAGACTCACTTTCCATCTTGCAGCTGTGGGATTTTTGAGGTAGGGGAAGGAAATGAATGCCCTGAACCAAAGCTAGGGACTGGCTGTGGTCAGAATGGCAAAACTAAAAGAGACCATGCGGTAAAATCAAGTTCTTGTGAATAAAGCACTTCTTATATCTTGTGACTGTTGTAAAGGGGGAAAATATGTTTCTTTATCAAAGGCTTTCTCTCATACTAAGGAGTATGTGCTAGCCTGCTGGAGTTTTAAAACACCCCAAACCAGGGACTTATGGACAGATCATGTATATAACATTATCCAATGACACGAAGCAAGTCATTTCTGGGTGGATAAGCTTTTTTTTTTTTTTAAAGACCCACCATTTTCCCACTTTAAATATCTCCAAGAAAGTATTTCACTAGTAAGATGCTCCAGTTTTAGGCACCATTATGTCCAAGGGGCAAACTGCAGGAGGGGTTTAATTCTTTGTTAGTTTTGTTCTTAAAGGAAGCAACAAGTAATTGTAGTAGTTTAGTAGTTTTTTCCCCAGTGCAAAAACATTTTTGAAAATAGCAATTTTCAAAGATTATTCACAGTCACAGTAGTTTGAATGACCAGGCAATTGTGCTGTTTTAATGAATTCAAAATATGAAAAGGAGTTCATAATGGTATGCAGGGCAATTCATTGCTCCCCCCCCCCCGCCCCACAATATATGTTTGCAATTTCTTTAGGTTGTGGCTTCATAGTTCATTTTCTTTCCTCACTTCATTTTTTTACAGGGAGACAATCAGCAAAAACAAAAAACAAACCCCTCGCAGTCTCATATCAATAAATCATATCTTATTTGCAGAATTCATATTATAACAAAGACTTGCCATTTCCTTTCGTGTTTCTAGTTGACACAGTTCTGGGCTCGAGGGGTTTCTTCTCACTCTTTTTAAAAACAATTATATTTTTCAAATTACAATGCAAGAATTGTACAACTTAACTCTTCTCTCCCTAACAGTACAGCACTCCTGATGGTTTAAGCCTCAAAAGATGCTTTGTATGTGTATGTGTACCCAATTCCAACATTACTAATGACCTTGCCAATATACACATACAAAGGGTATGTTGTGTATGCACAATCAGGAATCCTGCTAATAACAAGGCTTCTGCTTACTTTAATGATTCTAGATACATGTCATGCGTATGCATTGCAGGGTCAATTTCACAGTCTGATTAGGCAAGGAGTACATTGGCCTTTCTCAAATGCCTCTGTGTCCAGTATCCCTGGATTTTTTATTTTTTTTTACTGAGATGATAGCAGTCAGAGTAATTACATTTTTTTAAATTTGGTAACTTGGACTGTGATGGCTTAATTTCAAAGGTTTGGATCACTCGATAAAGTTTTCAGCAAGCGTACAGAATTCTTGTTAGCCTTTGTAGATTACACTGACTATACAACACTTCTAGGTATATGTAATGTCAACTGAGTTTATTCATTCACTTGCTGGCTTGCCGTCTGAGACTAATTTGTAGTCATGTCTATCTCCTGAGTGTTCTGAACCCGACAGTAACATTCTGTTAAGTGGGTAGTTAAATTTCCCACTGATGAAGTAGTAGGGTTATCCTTAGGCATTGCTTCACTGTCTTGACCCTTATGACTTGCAGTTATTTTAGAGGCAACAGCCTTCTCTGAGGGAAATATTTTTGTAGTTTCATTAACAGACAGTTACATTGTAAGGAAATATTTTGGGAAGGCTTTAAAAATAGATATTTTAAATGCAACATGATGCTGCTCTGTTACAGTCTTGACTGTGCATGGCCCAAAAATAATTAGAAACTGGGTGGAGTGTCTCTAGTCCCAATCAGTGCTCTAGTATTTAAATCTTTATTTTTGATTTTATTATGTTGTTAACTAGATGACTTTTAAAATCTGCTCCTATATCACGGATTTATGCCATTTTATTGTGCCGTAACTTACAGTGTTATGGTGTTTTGTTTTTTTTTACTTTTTGCTGTGGATTTTATTGGTTATCTGCCTTGGACAGTTTCGTGGAGGTATGGGCATAAAGGTAACTAAAGACACAAAAATATAGAATGAAAATAGGCAAAAAAGCAAGCAAACAAACAAAAAACAACAACAACCCCAAAACAAAAACAAGGTTAGAGCAGGAAATACAAGGAATTTCTTGGTGGTGTTTCAGTTTTCTGAAAAAGGTTCTTTAAAAACAGTATATCAAATTAAAACAACATAATGTTTTGCTCATTCATAGCTCAGCCTTTACTATTTCACCAGCTTACTCTATTTAAACCATGTATTATGAGGATTGGCTTTCTACTTCTTTTTTGATAAAATTGAAAAGCTTTTATTGTATAGTAGCATCTCATATTTCTTGAGAAACAGGTGCACACGAGTATTAAGCTGCATTAAAGCAGTAAAGCTATATCCTGTAATGTTCTATTTTAAAAAAAACATGTCAGTGTCATCCTCTCTAACCACAAACAATTATCTTGGAAAGAATGTATACATTTTTGATACTTAATCCATTAGATTCCATTGGAACCAGCTCAGGGCCTTGTCTCTTACAGGATGAATCTCCAGACTGCTGTTGCAGATCCCCTCCTGTTTTGTAGCTTTGTTTAGTTTTCCCCAACTGCCACAAAAAGTATCTGGAGGTCTTTCTTTTTTCTCCCATAACTGAAGTACTGCATTACAAATGAAATTATTTGTATTCCCCTGGATTAACATGAGTGGTATGCAACTAATTGGATACAATGTGAGTAGGGTGTATGCGTGCTGGCATGTGTGCCCACAAAGAAGTCATACACAACCTATTAATTGTGTCTCATTGTTTTTACTTTCTCAAGCAGCTCTGTCTGTGGATTCCATACCTCCCATTTAACATCTCACCATGCTTCAGTCCAACCATTGATGGCTATGAGATCACAAGCAGTCTGTCTGTATCTTTCCTGACATCATTTCAATTATGAGTATCTTCTAATTACCTGTACGTAATTATTGTAGGTCACAGATAGCTTGAAGCTAGAATTGTGTTGGTAGCATACATTGGCATAACTTCTCATTATAATCTGTGCTTTTAAAGTCATTGCAGAAGGAGGTGCTGTGTACCTGTTTATGTAGTGCTCCCTCCCATGTACCTTGTATCCCCATGTCCAGTCAAAGTCTGGGAGGCTTTCAAGCATCATCCGGCTGCAGTTTTGTATATGGAAAAAAGGAAGAGCCATAGCCTTTCTGGACTTCCAGTGTACTAATGCAGGTATATCTGCTTGGATTTGGAGAAATAAAGTGTGAAAGCTCAAAGAGTTATGAGGTGGACTGGCAGGGAGACTCCTTGTGTCTGGTAAGGATGGGGAGGAGAATTAAGATAGAGGAGGCTGAATGAGTATTGGTTGAAGCAGAAGAAAAGAAAAGCTATAATATTCTGCAGTTTTTCTAAATGTTTATAGCTATATATTAGATGATTTAAGATAAGATGTATTATTCTATATCTTGTAAATATATTAGGTGATTTATGGTAAGTGGTCTGTTGTGTGTTGGGGAAGAAACCATTGTAATGCTGGAAGCGACTGGATGAGTGTTTAGAAAGTTTGAAAACAGTTGGTGAGAGACAGCTGAAGTGTGGTTATTGTAGGGTATAGACTAGATTAGATAGAATGGGGCTAGCATTGTTTATTGTGTGGGTTTAGATGGTATGAGTGGATTGAGAATAGGAATATCTAGGTGAGTAGGTTAGGCAGTTGTATAACAGTATAAGAAAGTGTAACATGACAGGATGAACTAGGTTGAAACGTCATGTTTCTGTACAAAAAGTAATCTTCCTATTTTAATTAAATTTATGTCATAAATAAGGTTCGTCATTTCACACAAATGATTCTTCTTCTTCTTCTTCTTCTTCTTCTTCTTCTTCTTCTTTTATTGGCTAAGCTTAGATTTTCCAGACTGAATATGGAATAGGGATTATGTACTTTTTAATAGTTAACAGACCCCAGGTGGAACTATACAATGTCCCCCACCCCATGCCGCAAAAAAACTTCACCTTTTAACTGCAGCATAACCCCTCAACACAGCCATTTTCTGGCTGGCAAAGAGAAGGGCATAAGATATCTCTGCAGCTATATTTCTACAGTTGGGTGCTTTGAAAGATGATGATGGTGTTGTGAAATGCATGCTGTAAACAGATCACTTATTGATTCATTGCCCACCTCTTTTTGGAACAGGTCTGGTGTCTGCACCCAACATTTCAAGCAGTTCACATCTCCAGGATTTGCTGTGCATGGGGACATAGCTGTGGGGACATAACTACTCCCTCCTGACCAGTAACTGACTGTTGAGGGCAGATGCAACAGTTAAAATGTGGGTTCAGGGAGAAGATTTTAAGCAGCATGTTCCTTCTCCAGGATTTGCTGACTATTAAAGGCATAGGAGAATTTTCCTGTATCCAACCTGGCATCTCTGGCTATGTTATCAGATATTTACAGATCTGGATAATATCTGTGGTGTCAGCAAAATGTAAGAACAATTTAAACCAGAGAACAGGACCCAGCTCATAGCCCTCAGCAGAAATTTTTAGGAGACCCAACTGAGCCTGAAAAGGGTCAAGCAAGGCAAAGACATCATTGACTCTCCCATTTAGGGCATGTGAAGTACTTGAAATGTTGGGTGCAGACACCAGGCCTGTTCCAAAAAGAGGTGGGCAGTGAATCAAAGTGATCTGTTTACAGCACACATTCCACAACACTCAGAGCTATAGCTGAAAGGTTTCTGTGGATCTTGGGTGTCAGAGCATCCACAACAGTCTAGCAATGTGTAATTGACTGGTTTCAAAGTTTCTCAACAGCTATAAAGGTGAAGATGCTTCATCTGTTACTCATGCTGGTTGGACTATGCACATTATTTAGGATATGTATATTCTTTAAGACTTCAGAGGTTAAAACCAGAAACTTAAAAAAAACATAGCCATTAGCATTCTAAACCAGCTAATGCTTTCAGATAATCTGTCTTTAAAGGTGTTTTTAGGATGCATTACACTAGTCACCTGAAAAGTACATGGACCAGTCTGATCTTGGAAGCTAAGCAGGTCAGCTCTAATAATGCTGTGGATCCAGAAACAGCCCCACATTACAAATCTGTTTGTTTAGAAATAATGTGACCCTGTCTGAAATAGTCATTGCCCCTGCCAGCTAGCCTACCAAGTTCCTGATAATCATAAATTCTTTTTTGTCTGCCCTAAGCTTCCATTTATGTGTCCTCATTACTGATTGCTGACAGAGACACCATTTCCATACTTGAATTTGTTAAGAGGGAGATAGTGATCTAGTTGCCATATCCATATTACATACCTCTTAGAAATGCTCATGTAGACTGCATGTACATGTTTAAAAGACTGGTAACTCTATGGAACCCTCCAGAATTACTCCCAAAGGGAAGAACAATGATTTACTATTAGGATTTACTTTCTAAAAGAAGAGATGGTCTCAATATAATGTTGAGCATAGTCCCAAATCACCTGGAGCCAGCCTTCTATCACTTTCTTGAGCATCTTGTTTCAAAAAGTCACTCGGGCCCTTTACAGACCGGCCTTTGTGCCAGCCCTTTGTGCTGGCCAGGGTGTCACGTCCACCACCAGGGTGCCATGACACTGTATGCCACTCCAGGTGGCACACGATGTCATAACACTCTTGCTCTGCATCCAAATGATGCAGTGTCAAAGAGGCACCATACAGCCATGCCACCATGACTATAGCACACTTTGGAGAGTGCAAACTTTTTGTGCCCTCCAAAGGCCAGATTGGAGCCACAGCATGAAGTTGCCGCGGCCCTGATCCAGCTGAAGAAGGGTCTGCTGCATGCTGGCCCTTAGGGGCTGTTTGTACAGCCTTTCGGAGACTCTTCTGTAATTATTAGCAGTGGCAGGATCAAAAGTGATTTGTTTGGACAACACCTGAGCACTTCAAGGTGGCAGCTGTGGGCCCCTCTGATGGTGCCTAGATTTTTTTTGGAAACCTCCTTATCTTTTCCACCTTTCCTACTATCTAACCTAGTGAATAGCTCTGGAGAATTTGAAAGCTTGCTCACTTTGTAGCTAATCCTAATAAAGTTATTGCAACCCTGTGGATTTTGTATTATGAATTTTATTTTTTGTGATTATGTGGAATCCTCCAATTTATTCATATGGGACAGCAGTATTATGGCGTAACTGCTACATTTCAAAGACATCTATAATAACTTAATTTCATGTATGGGCACAGTATATATAGATAAGGTAAGGGTAGTACCTTGACAAAAATGTCTAGTCATAACCAGCTGTAGGGAGTGGTGCTCATCTCCGTTACTAAGCCAAAGAGCCAGTGTTGTCTGAAGACAACTCAGGTGGTCATGTGGCTACCATGACTACACTGAATGTTGTTACCTTCCCACTGAAGTGGAACCTATTTATCTACTTGCTTTTGCAGGCTTTTGAACTGCTAGGTTGGCAGAAGCTGGGACTAGTGACAGGAGCTCACCCCAACACTTGGGCCTTGAACTGCCAACCTTTGGATCTTCCAATAGTCAGAATTGGCATCTTAACCAATAAGGCACTGCATCACACTATATGTATATATACCTAGAATTATTTTTAAAAAATAATTCTACAGAAATCTGTAGATTTGTAACATTTGAATGATTTTGATTTAAGTTCCAAATCCTAAGTCCTTTGGTGAAAGTTTGCAGCACACTTGTTGAGCACATGCTTTGCATGCAGAAAGTCCTATGTGTAAGCCCTGGCATCTCATAGTAATGCTGAAAAGACTCCTATCTAAAAACCAGGTGAGCTGCTACAAGTAGAGCAGGGATGGCTGATGACCTCTACATCAGCTAGCCAGTAAACCCACTCTTGATTTTATTTTATTTATGAGAAGATTGGAAGCTTCTCCACTCCTGGACAGTACTCTGGGGGATGTAGTAGTGATTCCATCTCAGGAAGACCACTTGGTTATCCACAGCAGCTGCTCTATAACAGAATTCCTAAACTACAATATGCTAATAGCAAGTTTTTTTTCCATTCTCTCAAACATAGTCTGTTTCTGTCTTGCCCTCCCTCTCCTTGCCTGTCTCCTTTTCCCATACACACTCAGTCAATTTCACCTTTGCTTACATGGAGACACGCACTTGCCTCTCTTACACACTCTCTCTTACACACATAAACATGTATCCACACCCTTCCCAGATCACAGAGAAGAGAGTGACTGAAGCTGTTTCTCCTTAGCTGCTGAGAGACCAGGTTGCAGAATATTAACAGGATGCACTGTAGAAGGGAAATTTTGTGCTGGATCAGGTCCTGTGTGAAATAAGAAGTAACAGTTGGTTCAATTGCAGAGACAGTGTCTTGTGGCAGCTTGAGAGGACTGGAATGCCCTGACACTCAGGATTCCTGGGAATATTCAGCTTCCTGTAGGTTTTAATGTTTTTTTTTTCCTTTACTTGTCACATTATTGCACTTCTTGGTGACATGGCTGTGGACCTGCGAAGACTGTTCGAGCAAACCTTCCATTTAACCGACTTGGAATGGATTATGCATTCGCTTGCTTTAGGTATAATGTAAAAGTGCTGAGGATGGACTGGAGAGCTGTGTAAGTGGATATCATTTTGCTTATTTGAATGGTCAATCCAGTTTTTTTGGTTCCCCTGTTTGGTTAAATCAACCACATTTTCTACTTTCAACATATTTACCTTTTTAAAGGTAAAATGTTCCTAGTTTGCTGTTCTTTTGAAACTAATGCTGAAATTATGCAGCCTTATTACTGAATGGATGGCTGAATAATACATATGAGTGTCAAGCCTGAATCTAGACTGTTCCTTATCTTTATGGTGCAGAATCTGCTGTATACTTGGATATCTGAAAAACAGCCAGATATGACACTAAGATTTTATTGCAAATAATAGTCAAAATGGTTGCTTTTTGTCTGGTGTAGTTAATTTGAAGAGTTTAAGCTGACATGAAACACTTTACCAGAATTTCTTGGTTCTGGTAAGTGAGCAGGCAGAATAAACACTGAGGCAGGTTTCTGTTTCATAGTTGCTGTGTGTGACTGTAGTACAAACCAGCAGGACTCCATTGAAGGGAAGGGATTTGTTCTCAGGTTAGCTCCACACTGTTTTCTTACATAAGTGAGATTATTGACACATGGGGGAAAAACAATCTAATGAGAAAGAAGGAGGTTTTTCAGGATTCTGTGGATGCTATTGTATTCCACGTTCTCTTGAAAACATGTTTCATAGAATCCTCCACAACATTTTCTCCTCTAAGTGGGTTTAGCTTCAGTGTGTTTATGTGGGACCTGTAAGAGACAATAACAGTTAAGAAAGACTGATGCTGTTGAACATCTGGGATAGGATAGGAGTATGGTTCCAAACAAGACTATTTGCATATTCAATACTTCCTAGGTTGATTCTGCACTGTAGACATAATGCCATTTTGACATTCCTTTAGTGCCATGGCACCATGCTGTGGAATCCTGTGATTTTGTTAGTTTGTTTTGGCACCAGAGCTCTCTGAAAAGGAAGGAAATACATCTCACAAAACTACAAACTGCAGAATTCCAAACTGCTTTAATTCTGTGTTGCTAATTCAGCCCTGGTCTTCTAGAGATATTTCATGCACTCAGAACTAGCTCTTCAGAGGAGTCCAGGAATACCTTTGGCCACTCTTTGTGGCATGACTTAGAAAGTCAAATGAATGCTAGGTGGTTGGAAGTGGTCATTTGGTTTGCATGTTAAAAAAAATATTTTGAATTATAGAGCAATTGAAAATCGCTTACAGAGATAGGGATGCTAATGAGTTCCAGAGCATATTCCTTACTTTTGAATGATTTTTTTGTGGGAAGGCAACCTCATAATTTAGTCCTGCAAGTAAGAACAGCACATCTGGGGACCCTATTTCCAATTACTGCCTTGCTAGAAAATGCTGGACTAGAATGGGCAGGGGATGCATTTGCTCTAAAACTCAAATGCTATGTGGAAGTCTGGTTGTTCCTTAACTTCTAACAAGTGGCATTAGTAATGCAGTTGATAGTAAAAATGAGGAAGAACTTTGGCCAAGAAAGATACAACTCTTGCCCCATCATGTTTTTCAAATCACAGTCAGGCAGTAAAAATAGGAAGGTTATGAATGTGTATAGCATGCGGCCATGTTCCACCAAAGGGTTTCTGAGTTGTTTGGGTCTGCTGTTAAACACACCTAGTTCTTACAGACCCCTTCCTCATATGATTTCTGTACTAAACTCTTTTTCATTGTAGCTTCTCTTAAGCAACATTTTTCAAATTGTCTATGTCTTTCTTAAACTGCATTGCCAACTGACAGTCACACTTGGGCTTTTGCCATTGCTGAGATGAGTGGTACTATTTGAATCTCTGCTCAGCCATGGGATCACATTGAGTGGTCTTTGGCACATCACAGCCTCAGGGAAAGGCAAGGGGAAACTAAATCTTGCAACCCCCAACCTGTGATAGGTTCATGTTAGGGTTGCCATAAATCAGAAATGATTCGAAGGCACACAGCAACATCAAATCCCCTAAAAATGCTGTTTGGATATTGTAGATATGTGAATTTCTTTTTCTTTTCAATACACAAAACCTGGAACACTGTCCTTGTTTAATTTGGTTGCTGTCTGCTCAGTTCTCTAGGAAGGCACTGCAGTAATTTTGAAAGATTAGTCTATCCTGTACAGGGTATAGCATTTAAGAGTTTTCTCAGTTGTGTGTTATCATTGTGTATTTTCAATGTCAGCTATCAACTACAACAGTCCATTTAGTGGAGAAGATTGTGGGTTTAATTCTATATTAGCCCTACATAGTATGATCCCTTGAAAGGAAAAGAACTTACTGTATTAACCACAATTGCCTAAATTGCAGATCTATTCTCCATAGAAATAAAATATTTAGTTCTTTGAACATTACCAAATCTAGCACAAATGCCCGTGTAACCATTTTTACAGCAGAGATGGAGAACGTGTCACCCTGCAGAGATGGAGAACGTGTCACCCTGCATCCTTCTTTCAAGTGACCATTGACCTTTCTTTCCCTCCCTCCCTCCCTCCCTCCCTCTCTTTCTTCCCACCTACTCTCCCTCCCTCTGTTGTTCCTGCTGCTGTTACTGAGCTAAATTTGGTCTGTGGAGGATTAGTGCACCCAATATTAGTAGAGACTAATTAAAAATAATGTTCTCTAAATGCTCAGACATACTAGTTTCATAATGCAATAGTGCAGCCTGTGGTTAAGTCTTCAAAATAATTTGACTGGCTTTGGCTTCACTAGATGACTTAAAATAATTAGGATATCACCCTGTTCATCATGTTAGACTCAAAATGTCTGAGGATTAGCACAGTGAAAAATAGTACAGTTTGCCTATAGTTTTAGCTAGTATTTCAGTTTGGCTGGAATGGAGTGGTGGGTGTGGTGGAAGGAAACCACTAGAAGCTTTTCTAATTCTGCTTTTTGTTAGCATGTCAGGTCTGTGGCCAGGACAGAGCTGGGCATGCTGTGTCCAGTGCACATCTCATTACAAGACTCTCGAGTCCATCTTACATTATTATGAAGATTCCCTTTGTAGCACACATAGCTATTGGGACAAGAGCACAGACTCCATGGCTTGATTATATTAGTCAAGACATTTATCCTTTATCTCAGTTGTTGAGAGGCTCCCATTGCATTACAGCATCAAACTCCCACTAAGAGCAAAAAGGGAAAATAAAACAGGCATTGCAGAATTACATTCTTCTGGTGGACTGCGTTGTGAATAAATAGGATATCAGTTTTCATGTGGTCTTGAATAGACTGACTGACCCCCTTCCTCCATCGACTAATAAAAACTAAGCAGCTGTGCCAAAGACATGAAAGCTATGCCAAACACATGAAAACAAGATTATTTCAAAAGAGGCTGATAGAATCAAGAGGCTGATATATTAAGACACTCATTTTAATATACCTGTAACAGTTTTGGAAAAAAAATATGGATCAGTGCATCGTAGTTTGTATCCTGGGTGAAAGAAGAGAACCTGCTGGGAAGTCAGGAGAGCCATATGAATCTCTGTAGACTAGTTGTGAGCATGTCCGAGGAGCTGTGGTGCCTGTACCACCCCCTCCCCCCGAGAAAATGGAGGTCCATTTCTGGGTTTGGAAACCCATTGTTGTGAGGGCTTGGTGGCAAAATAAGATGTGGAGTGGATGCATCTTCTTTTAAGGGAGAATTGCTGTTTCTGGAGACTTTCATAAGCACCAATTCATCTTTTTCCAATTGACCTTTTTGGGAGAGGGGGTGTGGGGGGGGGGAGATTTGGGAAGCCCAGGGGTCACATGAGGCTGGTGAGCTATGTGATTTCCACTCCTGGTGCTGGCCAGAGGTAAGCTGCTTCCAAAACTCTTGGGCTGCATCCTTCCTTGTACCTTGGAGAGCCACTGCTGCCCTTCCTCCTCACCATACACCTCAAAAAACTTTGTACCAGAACAGTCACTCACACTCTTTAATGGATGCAGCTGGCCATTTTACTCTGTTTTCCAACATTTCTTAGGCCTGTGGGAACATAAAGCAAGCAGAGTGTGGTCTAAAGTGTCCATTAAATGTGTGATTGTTTTCAGCTATGTTTCAGCCAACACAGCGCACCAGCCTCATCAGAAAGGGGCTAAGCCAGCCTGGATAGTTGCATATGACCCATGGGCTGCACTTTGCCCATCCTTATTGTAGACAATACTGAGTCACGGTGACTAGACATCCTCATTTTCCAGGATATGTCCTACATTTCAACCTTCAGTCTAGGAGGAATTCCAAAATGTTTTCCATTTGCCTACTTGGTAGACTGTCTTTGTGGCAAATAGGAGGCTAGGATGGAGCCTTTTACTGTTCTTTTTTCCTAGGAGCATCAGCAGACAAGTCATGCCCCTAGAGTTGGTGCATGTTTGTTTCTCAGAGAGGGAAAAGACAGAAAATTTCAGCACAATGGACAAATGAAATGAATAATTTTAAATTCAGATTCAGCCAAAGGTTTGTTGCAAATAAAGGTACAATTTTAAGCATTAGTCTTGCTCAAAGGTCCATAAGTATATGGTAAGTCAATAAGGCATTTTAATGAATGTAAGATCACCAGAAAAATATTGGTGAGTACATAATAAAATACGGTATTTGTAATGTAGCTGTAAATAAAACAAAACATTAGCAGTCCGTCTGTCTCACTGCTCCCATCAGATGTTTTCCAATCTTATTATGAATTGTTTTTTTTTTAAAATGTTCCCTACTTGCTGTTACCTGCCTTGATCCAACACAGGGAGAGGTGGGATACAAATAAATAAATAAATAATAATAATAATAATAATAATTAGTGTTTTAGCTTTTATTTTATAATGTCCTGCATTTTTCTCGAATGTCCTATATTTTATGTTCCCTTGTCCTCCTTTGTGGTTATGACATCTGGTCACTGTGTACTGTGTAGGCTGACCGGTGTTCTTACTTAGTATGAAACAGATAGGATTAGAGATAGTAGTGTTTTAGGAGCAATTGAAGCATAGTGATTTTCAGGTTTATAGTTTGATATTGATGAAAAATGCAGGATTGGTTCCATCAATATGGAAGCCTTTTTATCATAAGCTTATTTTCCTGCCTTGCTGATATACTTGAAATATGGACTGGTGTCTTATTATTTAGACCATTATCTCCTAGATGACAGGCTAGATAATAGTAAACCCTGTGGTGGTATTTTCTGCAACATCCATTAAAAAAATTGGCCACAGTCCTGAGTCTACTGCTTTTATCATCTCTAATGTTAATCTTTTGCTAACTTTACCATGATGGCTGCCATCATTGTTATTGTTGAAGCAATTATTTCCAAAGAGAGATTTTTCTTCTGCCACTTAACTGCAGCATACAGTCCACAATAACACTGAAGCTAGTATGAAGTTGGTGTGGGATAGGAATACTTGAAGGTTTTGTTCAGTTTTTAAGCAAACCAACCTGATTTGTACATTCTGACTAATATGGGACTAAAATACAGTTATCCTTTTTTTTAAAAAAAATCTTTTCTAGTTTTTGAAATATACTTCTTTAGCTCAATTAAAGTGCATAATAATTTCAGAAACAAGCTTTTAAGATAAAATCTGAGTTTTAGCACCATGTGTGTGCAAAATAATGCAATTTTTAAAAATAAATTTAAAAATAGAATTTTATATATTTTGTAATAATAAGGGGCAATAAATGCAGAAATGGGGCAGAATGGACATACAAATAAGCATGGGTGAAATGACAAGGGCAACTGCTTCTGGTGCCACCTCCCCCAATCCCGAGTATGTGGTTTCCTGACACAAAGTATATACAGTTTTTTCTTAATCTAACAGATTAAGAATCCATCTTTTGGGTGAGAATGATAGTGATGCTAGTAAACATTCTCCTGTAATATATAGCTGGAAACCAGAGCTGGAAGATTATCTCAGTGGAGCATGTGGAAGTGAGCCAATACCAAAAAGGAAAAGGACTAAAAGAAAAGAGAGAGAGAGCATAAATATAAAATGAATTCAATTCATTTTACAAAGCCATTATCTATTATAATGGCTTTTATAAAACCATTATCTCTTATATTTGAACACTGGCTTGGTCCCAGGAGACTAGTGAAAACAAAAATGTAGTGCTTATGTTTTGTTTTTTAAGAAAAGAAAAGGGATGCAGGATTAGGGAGTGAGGGATCTAATTCAGGGCCTACAAAGATTTTAATACATGTCATCAGCCAGTTTGGTAGTATTCTTCCACTCAGCTATTAGGCATGTGTCCCAGAGCTTAGAACTACATCCATCATTTTAAAAGCAAGTAGGATGTAATGTATAATGATGGCCAACAGTGGGTGAAATCCAACAGGGTCCATCTAAGTAAGCAAATTAGTTTGTCCCCTGCATACCTTAAAAGCTACACTAGAGGCATATGGGACCTTCTGGAGCAAATTTAGGCAAGTGTGTGTGTGCAAAAATCCAGAGTGAAAGGAAGAGGAAGTCACATCATGTAAATGGGAGGTCTGCACAGTTCAGTTTGGATGGAACCACTCAATGGTTACTGACTAATCAGGCCAATGATTCTGCCTTGAGGGTCTGGTGACACAATGTATGAATTCATCTAATGCAGTGATTCCCAAACTTTGTTCCTCCAGATGTCTTGGATTTAAGCTTCCAGAATTCCTTACTGTTGATCAAATTGGCAAGGGCTTCTGGGGGTGGAAGTCCAAAACACTTGATAGATCAAAGTTTGAGAACCACTGATCTAATGTATCTCCAGTAGGACCTACATACCCTAAGGGCACCAGCTCCCATCTGACCTTGGAAACTAAGCAAGATCAATCCCAGTTAGTACTTGGGTGGCAGGATGCCAATGAATATCAGACACTGTTTCAGGGAAAGGAACTGGCAAAACCACTTATGATTATCCCTTGCCTAAGAAAATCTTATAAAATTTATGGCTTGCCATAAGTTGACAGGCATCCTGAAGGCACAGACACAGTGGGCCCTTGGTTCCAGGACCACCACCCCCTTCGATATCAAACCGGTGGGTACTCCTGTTATATACAACAATGTAGTAAAGTAGTGTCCTTTCTATAAAATGGCAAAATCAAACATTACTTTTGGAGGTGGAAATTTGGGAATATTTTCATGCTGTGGATCATAAAATAGAATCATAGAATCACAGAGTTGAAAGAGACCTCAAGGACCATAAAGTCCAATCCCTTGCCATGCAAGAATACATAATAATAATAATCATAATAATAATTTATATTTCTAGTCCGCCCCTCTGAACAAAGCAATCGAGGCAGATTACAACAGAGTTTAAAAACATAACAGATTATAATATTCCCATCCATCCCCACCTCTCCCCTTAAAAAAAGATTAAATCAACTATAGATTAAAAACATATACAATAAAAACATGTGCAATGAATTAGGCCAAAAAAATGCCTAAACAAGTAAGAAAGAGCGTACGGGGCCGGGGGTATTAACTAGTATCTGGGAAGGCCTGCCGGAAGAGCTGCATCTTTAAGGCTTTCTTGAAGCCATTGATGGAAGTTATAAGACGCATCTCATCCGGCAGGTCATTCCACAGCTTGGGGGCGACTGCTGAAAAGGCCCTCTGGGAGGTCTGCGCCAACCTGGTCTTCATAGGCTGTAGCAGGTTCCTCCCAGAGGACCGGAGTGTGTGTGTGGGGGGGGGGGGGGTTCATACGGGCAGCAACTGTCCCCGAGCCTCATCTTTTTGATACCTACCAGGAGAAAGGACCAGAACCACCGGAGCGCGGTGCCACCGATCCCCAACTCTCTTAGTCGATTCAAAAGGATGGCATGATCAATTGTGTCAAAGGCCGCTGAGAGGTCCAAGAGCACTAACAGGGCCACACTGCCCCTGTCTATGCTCAGGCAGAGGTCGTCAGTCAGAGCAACCATGGCTGTCTCCACTCCAAATCCTGCCCTGAAATAGGTTTGAAATGGATCTAGATAATCAGTTTCATCCAAGACGGCTTGGAGTTGGGAGGCGACTGCTCTCTCAATCACCTTGCTGAGAAAAGGCAGCAAGGACACTGGTCTGTAGTTGTTCCTGTCCAGGGGATCAAGAGAAGGTTTCTTTAGGAGGGGCTTCATGGCTGCCTCCTTCAGAGAAGATGGAACAATGCCTTCCCTGAGAGACGCATTGATCACATACCAAAGGAATGTTCTCAATGCGTCTTCTCCCTGGACAACCAGCCAAGATGGATCGAGAGAGCAAGTCGTCTTCCTCACACATCCAAGGAGCTTGTCCACGTCCTCGGTACTCACAAATTGGAATTCATCCAGGAAACTGTCAGCAACAGAGTTACTGGACACCTCACCAATAGGCACTGAACAAATATTGGTGTCCAAGTGGGCTCTAATCCCAGAGATTTTGCCTGCAAAGTGGTTGTTAAACACCACACAGCAGGCTGTCGTGGGTTCCAGTAAGGGATTTGGAACAGCTCTGCTGGGCGGGACTCTGCAGACACGATACATGCAGAGCAGAGAGATCTCCGCGCTGCATGTAAGGCCTTACCATAGCTGTAAAGACACAGTCTATAGCAAGTTCTATCGGATGGGAGGCAAGTCTTTCGCTATTCGTACTCTAGTCATTGTCCAACCCGCTTCATCTTCCTGAGGTCTTCCGTGTACCAGGATTTTTGGTTCAGAGCGGGTTGGAATGGACGCTCAGGAGCGATTGTGTTGATAGCCCTGGAGACATCACAATTCCATGTGTCAACCAAGGCTTCAACAGAATCACCGGCGTTCCCAACCAGCAAACCCTCTAGGGCTTTCTGAAAACCAATTGGTTCCATGAGCTGTCAAGGACAGACCATTTTAATAGGTCCACCACCCCCGGGGGGACAGACAGTGGCTCTTAGTTCCAGTTTGACCAGGAAATGGTCCGTCCACGGCAGTGCGGAGGTCTTAGTTACCTCCGCCCACGGATATTCCTGTTCTGTACTAAAAACCCCATTGAGTGTATGACCTGCACAATGGGTAGGCCCGTTGACCAATTGGGAAAGGTTCATGGCTGCCATGGAATCCATGAACTCCCAAGTTGCTCCAGATAACTCAAAAAAGCTGGTTTCAAGAGGTATGTTGAAGTCGCCAAGAACCAAAAGTCTGGGTGACTCCAACAACAACTCAGAAACCAGCTGAGTCAACTCGGTCAGGGAGACTGCTAGACAATGGGGTGGTTGGTATACTAGCAGAATCCCCAAACTATCCCTGGTCTTCATTCTCAGGTACACACACTCGATGTGGGCTATTTTCCAGACAGGTTTCCTGATCAAGGTCAAGTTGGTTTTATGGACTATGGCCACACCGCCCTCCCGCCCACTATCCCTTATCTGCTCACTAACTGTCTAACTGTGTAACCGGCTGGGAGAGCCTGCACCCACGTGGCAGCACTAGCATCGCCCAGCCAGGTCTCAGTAAAACATGCCAGGTCGGCTTGTTCGTCCACTAGAAGGTCGTGGATAATATGAGTTTTACCTTTGGCCAACCTGACATTGCAAAGGAGCAGATTAAGGGATTGTAGTGCAGTTGGTACGCTCTCCATCCTATCCTGGGAAACAGAGTGGGCTGAAGAAGGGATAGATACCAAGCATAGATCCCTTCTTCTTTTGTAACATTTCCCCACTCTGTTGCCACCATATCTTCCCTGTCCCTGCACTACCTCAATATTCGCCCCCTGACCCGTCCCAGCTCCATCGCCAACAGAATGCTGAAAAGGGTCCAGGTAGACTGCTAGACAAAAAGAAAGCAAAGGAAGCCTGCAAAAAGCTAAGCCTAGTCTCATCATAAAAAGCACAGGGAATTTCCGTAGAGAGTTCTCAACTTTATAAACCCTGTGCAGGCTCCAGCCCACTGGCCTCTCTTTCTCCCGGTGGCGTGGGGGGAGAGTGGAGTCCCTGGGGCCAAGTGGCAGTTGCTGCCGCTGCAGTCCAGTCCAGACGAATATACAGTAATCAGTCCTGCTTAGCCACACCCCCCAGGCTTGCCTTGCCACGCCTCAAGCTAAAGAAGCCCTGCTGGAGATAGGGAGAGCCGTATTCTGGCTGGTTGTCCCTTCTGGCTTCTGGCTGGGCTCTTGGAAGTCAAGCAGGTGTAACAAAGCACCCCGATAGATAGCCATCCAGTCTCTGTTTAAAAACCTCCAAAGATGGAGACTCCACCACCCTCCAAGGGTTTGTGTTCCCCTGTTGAATGGCGCTTACTGTCAGGAAGTTCCTCTTAATGTTGAGGTGGAATCTCGTTTTCTGTAGTTGGAATCTGTTGCTCTGTGTCCTGTTCTCTGGAGCAGCACAAAACAAGCTTTCACCTTCTTCCATATGACATCCCTTCACATATTTAAACAGGGCTATCTTGTCTTGTCTTAACCTTCTCTTCTTCAGCCTAAACATATTCAGCTCCCCACATTGCTCCTCATTTGGTTTCCAGACCTTTCATCATTTTGGCCATCTTCCTCTGGACATCCCCAGCTTCTCAACATACTTTTTGAATTGTGATGCCCAGAATCAGATGCAATATTGAATCTATGGATGCAGGATCTGTAGATATGGAGGGCTGATTGTACACACATCTCCACTTAAATAACAGTGAAAATGTTGATGCTTTGGGACACTATTCCAAATAATAATTTTAATTCTTTAATTCCTATCATTCTGCAGACTGATAATTTCTTATATTCATTTTAAAGTTGATATTTGAATAAGACTGCTGAGTGCTAGCTTATTTTAATGACAACATGAAAGGACAAATCAGAAATTGAGAAGACTGACCACAGTAATTTCTATTTCCAAATAGCAACTTGCTATCTCTTCAGAGCTGTCTTTGCCATCAATAAATGGCTTCCTAATGTTTCCTATTAAACCTTCACAAAGCACATTACATTTGCTATTAAAAGTAAAATGATTAGCTGCCAAGGGCACTGTTTCTGAGGAAGGCTGCCAAGCAATTTTTCTTAGTGAACAAGAGTTTAGATACATTGTTATTTTCAAAGAGTCTTTGAGAAAAGCGTTGATTGAAATCAGCAAAAGTGCTGAACGGTAAAATAGTATACTGAAGGTGAGAAGATAGGAAAAGGAAAAAAAAAGCTGTACTTGCCTCTAAGGAGTTTCACATATGGTACTCTTTAGATCCCAGAAGCTCTAAATTGATAAAGCCAGCCAGCAAAGATAAGTCTCAGACTAATCAATACCCTTGCAATAGAATAAAGCTTTCATTTTGATCTAGAGCTTATTTTTCTGAAGATAAATGTGAAGAGGTGTTATTTAATTTGGTTAGGTAATTCCCTTTGTACCAGATCACAATATTTCATTGTCCAGTTCTTCATTCCTTCCTTTGGTAATTTCTGCAATGGACAAAATGACGTAGAACATGGTATAGAATGATCTCAGACTATCTGGTGACATTGAAAGCCAACCACCAATATAGATTTATGCTAATAAGGCATAAAACCAGGAGTCTTTTTCAAGCCGGCCAGTGCTATTCAGTGATCAAATGTATTGCATGGAAACAATATTATTTCTACACAAAGGACAGAGTCTTTGAGATTGTCAATACATTGACAGTAACAGAATATATTTGTTTTAAATAATTTGGTTTATGGCACTACAGAAGAAAAAGGGATAACATTACTAAACACTCCAATGTATCAAGATACTATAAGGGACTTTGAGCTAGGACAATCAGTTGTGGAATCAAGTAGAAATAAGGCAACCCTGGACTTAATTTTAAGAGGCTTTCAGACCTTATGGAAGATAGAGTATTGTTGAATCAGCTGGGAACAATGACCATAGTGCTATTAAATCTAAGGTAAGTGTAAATCCAATACATTCCACAGTTGACTTCAAAAGAAGACATTTCTTTAACCTAAACTGTTTCCTGAATTCTTTTCTGCTATTATGACACCACATTCTAATATTTATAATAATGATCTGTAGAGATTCTTTTCTATTGTATATGCCTAATAGTGGACTCCTTCACACGGGAGGAATTTCTCCCAACTTCAAATGGAACCAATGCGAATTCACGTGAATTCGCTTGTTTAGCGAATTTACGTGAATCGCCATTGCATTCGGAAGGTGTTTGGAATGACTTCCCATTACCCGAAAATGACCCCTCCTTGCCCGAAATTGTGTGAGAAGCTTTAATTCGCAATAACGTGAAACCCATGATTGCATTCGGAGTGACTTCCCTTTTGCCCGAAATTGCGTGAGAAGCTCTAATTCGCAATAATGTGAAACCCCAGGATTGCGTTTGGATTGCCCTTGGATTATACTTCCAATTTCCCACGTCTGAAAGAGTCCAGTGAGCAATTGCAGGATTGCTTTTTTCTTTTCAAAAGTTTTTTTGGTGCACTTGAAAGTTGGGAAATGACCATGTTGATTACATCTGCAGTCAAAATTAAGACAGTTTCATTTCTGTGTACACTGTGTATGGCATGACTTTTTTCCTTTACTATTAAACCTACAATACTTGTAAGATCTTCCTTCCCATTACAAATATATTTATTTCATGATAGTTGAAATTGCATAGCTGTTCTGTGAATCAAAACTAAATGTCAAACTTTTGCTTACCTATCCTGCAGGCATCCAATCAATGGTAAGATCTCATCTAATTGAAAATTAATTAGCTTTCTGCTGAATGACCAAAAGATAATAAGGGAAGAGCTGCAAATTATAAAAGCTTTCTATCCCATGCAATTTTTTTTCCTGTTGGCATCTTTCACACTTTCACACAATCTACTGCTTCCCAGCAACAAAATATTCTTTTGAGCTGAATGTATTCAATTATGTATCATTTTTCATTTCATCTGATTGAAAATAGAAGAGTGAGAACAAAAGGTTTATTTAAATGCTAGCACTATAAGCTAACATCGAGGAAACATTACAGACATGTAAATTGAGTTCATGCTATGAAAGAAAGAAAAGGGTCACATTTCTAAATAACCCAGGGTGTCTAGAAAACCCTAAATGACTTTGGCTTGGACCAGTCAGTCATGAAATTGATTAGAGGGGGAGACAACCAACATGATACTAAATGCCTCCCAGAATCTTGTTGATAAAAGGGTTGTTGAATCAAGTAATAATAATAATAATAATTTATATTCTGCCCCTCTGGGTGAGCAATCGGGGCAGAGTACAACAATTAAAAATACATACAATTAAAAAACACATCAGTCTACCCTCCCGCCCCTTAAAAATAGATTAAACTAAGTGTAGAATTTAAAACAGTAAAACATTAAAAGATGGATATTAAACATTGATAGCTCTAAAATTAGAAAGTGGGCGGCCTCAAGAGTATTACATGTCTCAATAAGTGAGAACTGAAGGGACTATAGTTGATGGATAGTTTACTTGTTCTCAGGGAAGGCCTGCCGGAAGAGATACATCTTGGTGGTTTCTTAAAACCATCCAAGGTTGTAATAAGGCTCATCTCATCCGGCAATCAATCAATGATGGAAGTGTTGTTATATCCAAGATAAGTGGACAAGATATGTGTAAATTGCATTGTATGGCCCACATTTTAAACTAGTAAAATGTAATCTAGACAATGGAACTGTTAGGTGGATTTGTAATTGGATGACTGATTGAACCCAAAGGGTGTTCTGGCTCCTTATCATCCTGGAGAGAAATGACTAGTGGGATGCCACAGGCTTCTGTTTTTGGCCCAGTGCTATTCAACATCTTTATAAATGACTTGGAAGATAGAACAGGAGAAAAGCTTATCAAATTCACAGATGACATCAAATTAAGAGGGGCAGCCAGTACCCCAGAGGACAGGATCATAATTCAAAATTACCTTAACAGAAAGCTGAGCCACAACTAACAAGTTGAATTTCAAAAGGGAGAAATGTAGGATACTACACTCAGGTGGTAAAAATGAAATGTACAAATACTAGGATATGTGACTCCTGGCTTGATAGCAGTGCATGCAAAAGGAATCCAGGAGTCCTAGTGGACCACAAGCTGAACATGAGTTAGCAGTATGAGTTGCAGCAGCCAGAAAAGCCAATATGATTCTAGGCTGCATCAATAGAAGTATAGTATCTAGATTGAAGGAAGTGCCACTTTATTCTGCTTTGGAGGACCTCACTTTGAATACTGTGTCCAGCTCTGGGCACCACAATTTAAGAAGGATGCAGACAATTTGGAACATGTCCAGAGGAGGATGACCGAAATGGTGAAAGGTCTGGAAATCATGCCCTTGAGGGGCGGCTTAGGGAGCTGGGCATGTTTTGCCTGGGGAAGAGAAGGTTAAGAAGTGATATGATAGCCATGTTTAAATATTTGAAAGAATGTCATATGGAAGAAAGTCCAAGACTGTTTTTTGTTGCTCCACAGAACAGGATATCGGGCAATGGATTCAAACTAGAGCTGATAAGAGCTGATTGTGGAGTATGCCGCCTCAGAGTGTGGTGAAGTCTGCTTCTTTGGAGGTTCTTAAACAGGCCATCTGTTAGTTGTGCTCTAATTGTGTGTTCCTGTATGACAGTGGGTTGGATTGGATGGCCCTTGTGCTTTATTCCAAATCTATGATTGTATTATTCTACAGTGTAGGCAGTTGTTCAGTACGTTCCACATTTGACTTCATAAGAGGAAACAACTCTACAATGAAGGGACTTGGGAAAAGAAAATTTAAAATCAAAGTTAAAAGAGAGTTAAATTTTTGCGGAAAACTTCTAAGATTATTAAAAATCACAGTAATAGATATTCAGCAAAAATATGTATTGGAAATCAAGAAATATACAACCGGGTGTATTTGTCAGAGTGACAAACAATAGAATTAAAGAAGCTATTAGAAAGGCTAGAAAGACCTTCAGAAAATAGAAATGAGAACAAAAATAAAGACATGTTTGCACACACAATAAAAGTTGCAAGAGAAACAGTATATTGCTAAGTACACATAACTAAATTAAGATGTTTTTCCTAAAAGGAATAAATCCATTAAATCAAATGGGACATCCATATATTTTTACTTAATAAGCCCCATTAATGGAATGCATCAACTCCAGTTGGGACTAACAGTTTGAGTTAACCTATTAAAACTGTCAGTATAAAAATTATTTAAATATTTCAAAAGGAGGAAAACAGAGATGTGGTTGAACAATTAAATGCCAGCAGAGAGTTGTGCTTGCAGGAAAGCTGAATGAATTATTTGTGTCTGTCTTCACTGCAGAAGTTGCCAGGCTGATAACCAAGCCTAAATACAATACAAAGCACAATACAAAGTGTTGGTTGTTCCTTTAAAGCCCTATATGGCTTGGGTTCGAGTTACCTGAAGGAACGCCTCCTCCTATACAATCCGCCCCGTACCCTCAGGACATCAGGGAAAAATATGTTAGAAACAATGAATGCTAGACTGATGTCGACATCAAATAGAGCATTCTCTGTTATGGCTCCAAAATTGTGGAACGATCTCCTGGAAGAGATCCATCTTATTACCACCTTAGATGCATTTAAAAAAGCACTAAAGACGGATCTCTTCCGGCGAGCTTATACACCTGATCTCCTGTGATGGTTTTAATTGACTACACGGGT
Source organism: Urosaurus nigricauda (assembly GCA_034509955.1). Taxonomy (NCBI): domain Eukaryota; kingdom Metazoa; phylum Chordata; class Lepidosauria; order Squamata; family Phrynosomatidae; genus Urosaurus; species Urosaurus nigricauda. Next base: position 320,862,726 of record JAOEGL010000001.1, read on the forward strand.
CAGACAATGGCTAATGGTATAGTGCTGTAATGTTTTTATGTTGAGAATTGTACGTTTTAAAATTTTTATCTGATTGTATTGACTTTGTAGTTTTCTAGTTGTTGGAATCCCACCTCGATCCATGGGGAGAGGCGGGAAATACAAATAAACGTTATTATTATTATTATTATTGAATCAACTGTTTCAACAAGGAAGTTTGAAGAATTGGGGCTAATATTGGAGATGTAGTTTTAAGCCTCAATGTCAAATACAAATTAACAAACCACAAGACCATAATGGTAGCATCCAAGACTTCTTAATATACTCAAATGTAAGTTTAAAATAATGTATAATTTGTTTCTAAGTCCCAAATGACTGGAAAGTAGCCAATCTGAGTCCTCCTTTAAGATTTAGGTTAATTTCACCTTCAAGCTTCAGAAGATACCTGGACATTAACACTTCACCCTACTCTCCCCCTTTTAATACTATCCTTATGTACGTAAGGCTGGGGTCTCAAGTGCATCAATAAACCAGTTCCAATGTTTTTAGTAGTATGTTCTTTCTTCTTTCTAGTTTCTAACCATCAATTCAACCAGAGTCAATCACTATTAAACACAACTGCTTTGGTTGTGGAATTGTGCTGGCTCAGAACTGAGATCCAACATGAGTACAGTTTCTGTGCAACTTGGAGCTGCTGCAGGCACAGTAGTGATAAGATCTAAAGTGCATTTGCCACCTTTGCAGTGGTGGATCCATTAGCTGCTCTTGAAGGAGATATAATGGAACCACTAATTTATTCTATTCAAGAGCCATTTCTGGGTCAAACCTTCTTTTTCCAGTCTGCCTTTCTAAGCTCTTACAAATGTCTTTGAGACAAGTCCCTGAAACGCAGGACTTTCCAGCTGAATCCCAAATGTTTGACTGATAAATATATAGTGGTAGATGTTCAAGCTAGTTATTTTAAGGGCAAGTGGAAGGCATATTAATATTTGGTTTGCTCTCAATATAACGTGACAGCAGTTGAAACAGGCTAGGTTGTAAATATTTTATATAATGTGGTAATTGCCACATATTGTTATTAAGTAATATTAGTAATTTCATGGTGGTGGGTCCATAACTTTTATAATGATATTAAACTGTTCAGAAAATTTTGTATTGAGCTTTAAAATATAATTCAACACAGAAAGCTGACTTGCAGAGGTGGTCTTAAGTGCATTTTTAATGCATGTAAATTAACAAGAAAACCTCTTTCCAAAACATACCAGCTCCCACTAAAGTTTGATTGGCCATTGCAAAATGCAGAGACAACGTATCAATTTTGCCATCATTCCTGTTTCATATAGTTTTTCTGTCAACAAGAACATTATACTATAAGAAGAGCTCTATTTTTGGATGTGATGCAGCTCTTTTTCTTCATATAAGATCACGAAAGATTTAGGCTAGCCGGACTAAAGGTATATTACTGCTTTGTGTGTGGCCAGAATTTTCATGCTGGAGGTAGTGGAAGAGTGCAAAACCTTTAAAATCCACCAAGGCACAAATGGATTACTGACGTTATAGCATTTTCGGGCCTTTAAAATGGGCTGTAATATCTCATTGCTTAAGTGTTCAGAGGTTTCTTGTGTCTTAAAATTTTATTTCTATCTCCAATAACCATAGGGATTAATTGATCATGAATGTAGACACAAACCAGAGGTATCACTAATTAAATTGATTTGAGATTTATCCAATACCTAGGTTTTAAAATTTAGAAGTAATCATTTGTAAATTCTAGTTGGTGTTTAAGAGAGTGCATTCTAAAAATCTGTTGTTCAGCCTTCTTTTTAGCAAAAGTTTATACATTTTTCAGAACTGGCTTCTTTGAACATTAATACTTTATTGAAATACTTTTGTTGCATGATATAGAAAAAGGAATGATACCTTTGACATGGAATATCTGTGTCTCAAACCAAGTACAGTGGCCCCTTGTTATCGATCCAACACAGGAAGAGACGGGATACAAATAAAATTATTATTATTATCTCCTGGGATTTGGTTCCAGGACCTGTCATGGATAACAAAAACTGTAGATGCTCAAGTCCCATTAAATACAATGGGATAGTAAAATGGTATCCCTTATATAAAATGGAAAATCAAGGTTTGCTATTTGGAATGTGCATATATATATATGTTTGGAATATTTTCAAGCAGTGGATGCTTGAATCCATGGATGGTCCCCATTCCTTGCTTCTCACTTTCACAGGCTATACAGACCACCCCAAAGAGGCGACCTGCACCTGTCCTTTTCCTGGCTGGATCAGGGCTGTGGCAACCTCATGCCATGGTTCCCATACGGCCTCTGCAGGGCGCAAAGGGTGCCATAGCCATGGCAGCACAGCTGAATGGCACCCCTTCAGCGCTGCATCATCTGGAAACAGTGCCAGAGGTGCATCATGATGGTGCGTGCCATCATGGCACCCTGGGCAGAGTTAGGGCCTTAATTGTCTGGATGCTGCACCCTGACTCTGCCCACTGGCTGGCCTTTCAGGCCGGTCTGGATAGCCCCTTAGTCCTCAGGCCAAAAATTGGAAACATCTCAAGGTATGTTGACCTACATCTGCTATCAGCCCCACTCAGCGTGGCCAATAATAAGGGAAAGTGGGAGGTTTAGTACCAAAAAATCGCAGCCAAAGTTTCTCCATCTTTGATCTAGATTTTGTTCTGTATATGCACAATCTTGATTTTTATGTTCCTAATTCCAAATTTTCCACCCCTAGTTCTGCATTTGAAATCAATAACATATAATAAATATTACTGCTCACGTTTGCATTGTACATTGTTAGCTAAGTACAGGGAGTGTGCAGGAAAGAGAGTGAGTTAAGAATTTTTGGAGGTTAACTAGATAATATACCCTATTCTGTCATAGGAATAGTAGGATAGACAGGGATAGGGAACCTGTGGCTTTCCAGATATTGATTCCCATCATCCACCACCACTGCTCACGTTGAACGGTGTGTGTGTGTGTGTGTGTGTGTGTGTGTGAGACTGAATTTGATTTCAGCATCTGAAGGACCACAGGTTCAGTAGTCCTGGTTTAGGCAATAATGCTATCCTGACCCCTTAATTCCACCTGTAAATATATGGAAACCTATTGAGCAAGAGGTTAAAGACAATTTAACACATTATTGAAGGTTTGTTCTCTTGAAGAAAAACACTGACCTACCTTTATCGGGTGTGATGAGTACTCTGGGTTTATATAACAAAACATTTTTTCCTATGTTTATGATTTGAATCTTTGTGTTGTCACTGTAATGAAGTCAAGCTCTCACACTCCCAAAATGACGTACCGGTATGAGCAACATCTCATACCCCTTCCCCAAAACCAACAGAAAGATTTCTTTAATGTCTTTCAGAGCCTCAAGAGAATAGGCAGGAAATCATATGACATTATATAGAAATTGTGCATGTTCATAGTGCTTCAGCAAGTATGAAATCCATGTTTCAGATTAGAGGAAAACCCCACTGATTTTTGGTACAATTACCTTTTTGACAAAGGGGTCTCAAGTTTCAGGGGGCCTGGCTCTTTGTTAGGATTACATATTTGACCCTGACTGTGTGTAATAATTATGTAACAAGTCATGAACATGATTTGATGAGTGATTATAATACCTCCAGCAGAGTTTGGTTACTTTAGGTTCTGTAGGAGGCCAAAAGTTGAATGAATAAAACCACCCAAGACGTAAAATGGAAATAGCTCTGATACACACATGACTTGGGAAGTTTTACTGTTGCTGTGAAATTGAATACTTGAATAAAAATAGCAACAACAAGATTGAGGTATTTACTGAGCATTTAAAATACATGTTTATAGATCCTCACAGACACACATATTCTCTCTGTGTGTGTGTTGAAGGTACGTGCACACACACCCTCACACATTATAATGCAAACAGAAAGGAAATTATATCCAGATCTTCTCATGTCTGCTTTGGGATACTTAAATGGAAATAGAACAGTCTGGAGAAATTTACAGACTGAGATGAATATCATGTGAAGATTTTTGACTTTACTCATGATTCATCTCAGTAGAGCCAGTACAACACACATGCTATAGTCCGGCAACCCTCAATGCAGTGTATATATCCCTGTGTAGAGATACACTACACCAGCACTATGTAACCCCCATGCAGAATTTCAAAACTGAGCAATACATGTTAAAGATTGGATTGCAAGGTGCAGTGTGCAACAGCAGGACACAGTGTTGCTGTATGTGCAACTCCGTTTCTGCTGCTATAAGCAGAATACCTATTGTGCCATGGCGAATAATTCTCCGCACATGCTTAGTGTGATGTACCCATGTATATGTCACTATCAGGATGCCAGACGCTGTCTCCTTTTCTTTGGTTTAGTAGACGTAGCCTGTAGTCCTAAATATATTTACAAGGAAGTGAGCTCCACTGTATTCAGTGGTGCTTACCCATGAGTAGCTATATATGCAGAATGGGGAAAGCAGTGACTGATTGATTAGCATTTTTTGAAATGAGGCCCTAGCCAATTGTTTAGCCTGTGACTTTGCCTATTTGTTTGAGCCAACCCTTGCAGGCCAGAATAAAATTCTTGTAAGAGTATGTCCTTTGCAAGAATGAAGCGGCAGCTCTAGTTTGTGTATGGCCTTGTCTGCACAAGTGAAGAGGCCTGTTTTCTCTACTTCTGGCAGTGTCCAGTTTGGATGAAGCACAGCTCAAACTCTGCTTCTGGTGCAAACAGTCCGGACAACATCAGGCACATTCAGCATCAGACCTGGGCACCTTGGCATGAAATTTAACAACCCCCCCCCCTTTAACTTAGGATCTTCTGAGATTATCCGGGGCCCTCTCTTCCTGTGCCAGGGTGTCTGCCTGTATGGTCATCCTGCTGAACTGGCCTGCACATCTGCCACTGTCAGCAGTCACTCACTCTGAGGTCAGAATGAGGTGCCCAACCATGTGTTCATAACTGGACACCTTGTCCAGACCTCAGAAGCTAGTGACCTGTTGCAATGGCAGTGGACATGCCAGGCGGCTTAGGAGGACACCCATGTAGGCAGCCATTCCAGCATGCAGAGAGCCAGGTAACAGGAAGAGGTTGGAGCAGCTCTAGGGCCAGGATACTCCATGTTTTCCACAGAGAATCCTGGGCAGTGCAGAAAAGGCCTAAACTTCTCAGCTGAGTTCCATTCATTTTCTTTATCCCTAATATCAAAGTGTGTGTGTTCTTTGCTAATAAATTTAATGCTGCAGCTAACATTTGTGCCCTGTGTTTCATTTTTTCTTCCACTGTTCTTTAAATTTAATTTTCAAACCTACCAAATTATATGGAGGGTTCACCAACTTCTGGCATGTAGCTTCTGACAGCTCCCCTAAAAATGAATATGGTGAGGTCTCCTGGATTGGGATTCCTATCCCAATCTAGAGTATTGCTGGGGTGCTCACCAGGGTTGCCTGGTGTCAGGGCACTGCCTGAAATCTCAGAATTTTGCTATGTTTCCCCAAGTCTTCAGGCAGGGAATAAAAAAAGTCAGTAGCACTGGGAAATCAGTGGCAGTGGTAAGAAAAGGTTTGAATTTTGTGAGTGAGGGTGGCATTAAAGCTTGAATGTGACGGTATTTGTATGTGTGTTGTATTTGCACAATAGGCCATACCAAAAAGCCAGGAGGCTGAGGAGTATGGACAGGGAAGAAGATGATGGTTACATGTACTTCGCACTTGGCACTTGGACCAAGACAGAGAATGGAATGCCAGCGTAGGACTTATGAGCCTTCTTTCTGTTAAATCATGGCAGAAGAGGTGTAAGACTTGAACAAAAAACTCCCCATGGGCTGGTGGTGTGCCTTTTACCAGTCCTAGAAGCATTGTAGGCCCTGGAAAAGGTTCCCAACCATCATAAGTGCTATAGGTGAGCCCCCAAACTATGTGAGTGCTATCAGAAATAGGAGCAACTGATGGTCACATTTTGCTGCCTACCTGGCTACCAAAACTGTTTGCATCACTGGGTTGCCATATTAACTGGTTAGCTGTCTTTTGTTGGATTGTGGCTCATTCAGTCCTTGTGTCCTCTCTGATTTTACAAGTACCCACCTCTATGACATCACAAGGGCACACCTCCTGGTCTTGGGAATTGATTCAGAGGTTTCAGGCAATGGAATACTGCTGCACAACTAAAATAAGTGTTAGGATCACATTTAGAAGTCAGCTAATCATGCTGTACTTCCACCTTTCAGCTCTGTGTTCGCCAAACCTAAGAAGGTACCAACATTTTTGTATAGACTTTTTCCATTTTAGAGCAGGGAAGATTTGGGTGAAAAATGACCATGCTAGGAGGCCTGTTCTCACATAACACTAAATGTGTAACAAACAAAAACAAAACAAATGGCTTCATTTATATACCGCTTCCTTAAGGAGTGTCTAAGCTGTTTACAACTGTAAGCTATTTGCCCCCCAACAATTTGGGTACTCATTTTAGCGACCTCAGAAGGATGCAAGCCTGAGTCGAGCTTCAGCCCTTTGCTGGTCTTGAACTTGCCACCTTACGGTTTTGAGTGAGTGGCTGCAGTACAGGCATTTAACCACTGCACCACCAGGACTGTAGATGGGGAGTAGCTGCCAGATAGAGCCAGAGTTTTTAGAAAGCAAGAGGTATTATTTAAAAAAAAATGTAAAGGTGGAAGGTGATAATTACCTAGTGTTAGCCCTAGATCAGTAAAGCCAATTGAAGTAGAGCCAAACTTCCAGACAATTTACTTGCATCGTGGTAATTTGAGTATTCTAAGTACTTGTCTTTGTTGAAGAAAATGAAATACTGTGGTTTGGAATAAGCTACAAATGGAAACATTACACCTCTTCCTCTTTTAGGTGAGATTGTGGGAGCCCAAGGTTCATATCATTTTATTCTCTTTCAACAAATTATGCTAAATAGGTCATTTGCTAGTTATATTTGTTATGATCCAGAGACTAAAAAATAAATAAATGTTATGCATTCATTCATTTAGGATTTATATTTTAGCTGATCCCAGTTATGGTAATTCAAGCAGGAATTTACACATTTAGTCCTTTACTTTTTGAAAGCCAACCCATGAACCAAATAATTATTCTACTCAAATACAGCATAGTTATTATTTATGTTACTAATCTCCTGTTTCAGGAACATTATTTTTGTGAGATAATTTGTATCCCCTTTTCACTTGACTTTTCTATCACTTAGAATCATAGAATCATAGAATCATAGAAATTTAGAGTTGGAAGAGACCACAAGGGCCATCCAGTCCAACCCCCTGCCGTGCAGGAACTCCCAATCAAAGCATACCCGACAGATGGCCATCCAGCCTCTGCTTAAAAACCTCCAAGGAAGGTGACTCCACCACCCTCCGAGGGAGTGTGTTCCACTGTCGAACAGCCCTTACTGTCAGGAAGTTCCTCCTAATGTTGAGGTGGAATCTCTTTTCCTGCAGTTTGCATCCGTTGTTCTGAGTCCTGTTCTCTGGAGCAGCAGAAAACAAGCTTGCTCCCTCCTCAATGTGACATCCTTTCAAATATTTAAACAGAGCTATCATATCACCTCTTAACCTTCTCTTCTCCAGGCTAAACATTCCCAGCTCCCTAAGGCGTTCCTCATAGGGCATGGTTTCCAGACCCTTCACCATTTTAGTCGCCCTCCTTTGGACATGCTCCAGTTTCTCCACATCCTTTTTGAATTGTGGTGCCCAGAATTGGACACAGTATTCCAGGTGGGGCCTGACCAAAGCAGAATAGAGTGGCACTATTACTTCCCTTGATCTAGACACTATACTTCTATTGATGCAACCTAAAATTGCATTGGCCTTTTTAGCTGCTGCATCACACTGTTGACTCATGTTCAACTTGTGGTCTACTTGGACACCTAGATCCCTTTCACATGTTGTCTCATTCAGCCAGGTGTCCCCCATCCTATATCTGTGCATTTCATTTTTCCGCCCTATGTGTAGGACCTTACATTTCTCTGTGTTAAATTTCATTTTGTTAGCTTTGGCCCAGCTTTCTAGTCTATTCAGGTCATTTTGAATTTTGATCCTGTCCTTTGGGGTATTAGCTACTCCTCCCAATTTCGTGTCATCAGCAAATTTGATAACTAGGCTCTCGATACTGTCATCCAAGTCATTAATAAAGATGTTGAATAGCACTGGGCCCAGGACAGAGCCCTGTGGGACCCCACTTGTCACTTCTTTCCAGGATGAAAAGGAACTTGTTGTATTAGTCCTTTAAGGAAATAGCATAACATTGTGAAATAAATTTTGTGAAATTCCAGCAATTATATTAAGTGTATGTTAGAATTACTTCAGAGGAGGATGACCAAGACAGTAAAAGTTCTGGAAATTAAACTCTATGAAGAATGACTGAGAGGGTTGGGGATGTTTAACTTGGAAAAGAGAAGATTATGGGGCTATCTATACAGGCTAAAAGAAACAGCCCTGTCCCATTTCAAAACTTACTTGTTCAGATGATGCATGTGGCCAAAGCAGGAGGAACATAAGCCCAAGCTGTGCTCCAGGGCTAAACACCAGAGCAAAAGAACTTCCTGTTGGTTCTATTTGAAAGAGCTGTCTGAAAGTGGAATACGTTACTATGGGAGATGGTTGTCACTCTTTTCTTGGATCTTTTTCAGCTGAGACTGGATGGTCACTTCTCAGGAATGTTTTAACTGTGGATTCCTAAACTGGTAGGACCAGATGTCCATAGTACATATTACAACTCCATGGTTCTGCAATTCTATATTTAAAAATAGGAGCTTTTCACACATAGTTTTTAGAAGTCTCTAAAAAAAAATATCAGCCACTTTCCCCCAAGCTTCTGCCGAAACCATCAGAAGTTGCAGAGATATGTCTTTTGTTTCTTTCTTCCCATAAGCCGAAAGTATGTAGCTGTCATTCTGTTATTCCTATTTCTTGGTATTTTTTTGTTAAAAAAAGAAAGTAAGATAAGGTTGTAGCACATATATATTACATTCCTTTTCCAATTGTTGGCCAAAATAAATCAAGGTTCTTATGTTTTAATTCCATTTCAAAGGTTAACATTTTCAAAATAGCATATCATTCTAAGGTTTTGAAAAGGCCAGTTATCTTCCAATAGTGTTTCATTTCCTTTAAGTAAAATGTTAGCAATAGACCTTCTGTTTCAGTATGTATTTTAGAAAGATTAAAAGCTTAAGAAAGCAAAGTGTCAGTGTTGTAATATGTCAGGGCAGAATTTGTATTGGAGTCCCCACTTTTAGTAGCACGGGGGAACTTCATGCTGAGACAGCCCTGTTGGTCTCAGGACTTCATGGCTTCCATGACACCCATGGGTCTGTCCCAAGTAGTATCTGGTTCTAATGTGATGGCCACACTCTGGACCTTGTTTTATGTGCTGGGTGGGGTGATGATGACCTTGGTTTGGAGGAATTCTCTGGAGTTCAGTCATCATGGACAGACTATTAGCTGGTCAGGTTTAGACTAAAGGTGATCTGGAAAGGTGATCTGGAGATCTGTGTGAATGGTTTGCCCCAGCAGGCTGATGGTTCTAGATGTCTCTTGGAGATTATCCTGCCACCTGGGCCTCTAGAATGGAGAAATGATCAGGGCAGCAGACACAATTGCTTCTTAGCATCCCATCCAGTGGAGTAGAGCCAAACCAGCCCCCTGTTTTTTCAGAGGATTGGCAGTGATGAAGCAAGTGAGAAGGAGATTAGAGTGATGTTGGAGCTTGCAGTGAATCTGACTGAACATGGGCTAGAGCCTATTCAAAGGCCTACTCTATGGCAGTATGGGCAGCAAATAAATTATTTTTTGCTGCCACCATTGCATCTGCAAGGAGGTGTCCAGCAGAGCTGTTTCAAGTCATCAGAGATCAATTACACACTGGTCCTCAAGTAGATTGTGCAGACCATGCCACTGTCCACTGTGAAGAATTTGCATGGAACTTTGCAGAAAAAAAATAATTGAGATCCGCTCCAACTTGGATGCTTCAGTTGATACAATTCCATTGGATGTCACCTTGGTTCCTCTATTTTTTCCAGTATTATTGCATACTTTCCAAAGTTGAAAAAGGTGCAGTCATTGCTAACTGTTAACTCGACCATTCTACTTCCCGGTTGAAACAGCACTGCTGGATGCCATTTTGTTTCTGGCACAATTGAAAGTACTGGTTATGACTAATAAAGCCCTACGTGGCTCAAGTCCAGGCTATTTGACAGACCATGTCTCCCTATATGAGTTGTCATAGGCTCTGAGATCCTCAGGAGAGGCCCTTCTCTCAGTCTCATCATCTTCCCAAGCACGGCTGGTGGGGACACGAGAGAGGGCCTTCTTGGTGGCTGCCCCTAGACTCTGGAACTCCTTGTCTAGGGAGGCCAGAATGGCTCCATCCTTGTTGTACTTTTATTTTAATGTTCACTTTTTGTATGTTTGTAATTGTATTGTTCCTTTGAATTGTGAGCTACTTTGAGTTCCAATTTTGGGGAGAAAGTAGGATGCAAAATAAATAAATAAATAAATAAATATTGTTGATGTTGTTATTAATGCCAGTGGATCTTAGATTTAGGATTGCATTGGAAAGATGTAATTGCTGTGCTCTGAAGTGGTTAGAGCTCACTCATTTCTCTTTCTGTCTACGATACAAGTAATCAAGTAAACTTCCTCTCCAGTTTCCTGTTTTTCTACTGAAGTCAAACAATATAATGTTACATACATCATTGTTAAAGGCTTTTTTATATGCAGTTTTGCTGAGGGACTGAATGATTTTCTTAATGTTGTATTTAGGTGTGTTCCCAGTTCTCAAAAAAAGAAAGAAAGAAAGAAAGCTTCCAGTGGTGGTAGTGGATCTTGAAGGCTACATGAAGAGAAGTGAATTGGAAAGGACACTGACATGAACATTTATTGAGATCTGCTACTGATACATTAGGGTGCACACCAGGGCATTTTTAAAGGAATTGTTGCGGTGTGTCTATTTTCTCACTCAAAAGATTCATGAGTGGAAGCTTTGGTGCTACATAAAGTAGATTGTGACAAGCAGATGTTTAAATTGATTTTTTAAAAGGAGAAAGCCAATACAAAGCTGCAAATACATTTACGCACGTCAGTATTCTGGCAATTTTTATTATTTTTATTATTCTGTCTACCACCAGTAATTAAATTTTAATATTCTGTCTACATCTGAATTAAAAAGAAAAATCTCTAGAACTCTTCTTGTTGCATGTTAAAAGTTAATGCAACCTAATAAATAAGACTACATTTCTCATAGAAATCCATACCTTCTTCAATTTAGTCTGAATGCTTTACCTGTGCTCAGTCTGAACACTGTAACTGAATGTAGCATTTGTGATAAAACGTTAAATCTATTTTCCAGGAAGTAGGCTGTGGAGATTATTGCACCCAGGAATCCCAGCAGGAGAGACATGGGATCTAAAAGACGAAAATTGATGTTATCACATTTACCCATGTCCAGGCTGTGGAAAGTCCACACCCACTCGGGCAGCCCGTCTATGACCCGGACTTATCCCATGGATTTTTCAAGAATGAGATTTTCTGGTTCTTGGAAAAGCTGCAGGAGATGTCTGGGTTGCAGACAGGCTGCCTGAGTGGATACAGGCTGCCTAGAGCCCAGATATGGGTAAATGTGATAACATCCATTTTTGTCTTTTAGATCCTGTGTCTCTCCCACTGGGATTCTTTGATGCGATAATCTCCTGTGTTGGTCTCTTGCACCATCAAACCTTTCTTTCCTTCTCCGCATTACTTTGCTTACATCCACTGTAACATTTTCAAAAACTAGAAGGCTGTTTCCTGTTTTATGGCATTTTTGGATTCCCCCCCCCCCCCCATGAAGCCAAATAGCTTTTTCACTGTTTCTGGGTTGTAGAAAATGTGAAAATCAAAACAGTGCTCGAGGAAAATGCCTGCAATGTTCAATATCATTTTCATGCAGAGTTTGTTCTCATATACCATGTGCTGTAAATAAAAGTTAAGATAGATGTAGTTTTAAAGATAGATTTCAGCAATAATCTAAATTTGAATTTAAAAATCTGTTTTTAAATTGAAAGCACAGCTCACGTTAGCTTTGAATACCTACATTAAAGTGCAATGCATGATTCTCCAACTGCTTTACAAATAGCAAAAAGTTGATTGGCTGCAGGTCAGGAAATAGGCTGGATTTTTTATGAGGTGTTAAAAGTTTAAAATAGTCAGTGCTAGGTTCCTTATGGGTTTGTTAATATCACTTGGGCATTTAATAACAAACATTAACATAATAATGATTGGTTGCTTACAATGAAAAACTACACCCAAAGACTTGAGAATGACAAACAGTTCTTTGTAATCTAAAAGTCCATTTATGAAACTAAATTGTCTAACATAAATAGCTGTTTGTACACCTCATTAATTTGGTGATAGGCTACAACAGGACCTGTGTGCTAAGATGGAGAAGTGCATAGAAAAAAGAAGGCTGTATATAATTGGATCCTGTTTAACCAGTTCCTGGTTTAAATAAGAGGAAATTCCTCTTGGATCAGTATACATATCCTCTCAAAGAAGTGGTGTGAGAAGGCTTAAACTCAAAAAGGTATTTTTCATCAAGTCAGTTATCCTTCTTGATGTCTCTTATCACTAAGATGCTTCTTGATGTAACTTGTAAAATCTGTATTTGTCTTTATCTCTTTTGCAGAGCTGCTCAGAAGTTGAACCTATCATCCAAAAAGAAGAAACATAGGCCTTCTACATCCTCTGTTTCTGAATCTCATCTTTTTGCTACAAAGTTCAGTATGATTTTACAGACTTCTCCTCCACCAGCTCCACCATGTTTGCTGAGAGCAGTCAATAAAGTAAAAGACACTCCTGGTTTGGGCAAGGTAGGAATTCACCCACAACCAATGGTTATTTATAATATAATGCTTTATTAACTTTAGAAAAGAAAACTCTTCCCACTGAAAACAGAGGGTTGCTGTATGACTTATGTAACAAATTTGTTCATTGTGCTTTTACTAGTGCTAACACAGTGTTTCCTAAAGCAAATATTTACACCACACCCTATGCATATTAACTGAGTTCCATGGTGTATGCTGCCATGTATGCTGCCATGTTAATGCATCCCATAGGAGTGCATCCTTAAAGTATGAATAACATTTCCTGAATGTTTCTGTAACACATAGTGGAGAACTCCAGTTTTCCCACTGCTTCTAACTGAAGTTTATGACCAAACACTTGTCATTCACAATTTCATATACTGTACTTGCTTCAGAAAATACTAATATACCAGTACTGTAACCTCAATTAAACCAGATATTTGCATAAATCAATGGTCTTCAAATTTAGGTCCAATCTGGTACAGTAGCAACATTGTGAACCATGTTTGGGATCTAAATCAAGAGGCAGTCTTTCTTAATGGGATGTTTCAACATACTGTAGTTCCTGAAATGTAGTGGCCAAAGACCAGCCAGTGCTAGGCTAGCTAAAGCTGTGCTGATCTAACCTCTCTTAGTCTTGAGTTAATGGAAATAACTTACAACTACCTTTGCCTAGATCTGATTTTATGCTGGTATTGTGGCTATATCTTTGGCTTGAGGAAATTTAAATCTGCTGAAAACTGGCCCCTCTATCACTTTACTTCATCTTCAGTGTTTTTGGGGGGTGGGGGGGTGGTGGTGGCATCTTCTGCTGGTATATCCTAACCAGCAGAGTAGTTCTGCCAGCAGATTGCTGTATTAGCACACCAGAGATCAGCTGGCAGAAGATGGTTCTGTCAGCGAAAGGGTGTTTCTGACAGCAGAATGCTGCTGTCTAACCCTCTACGGCCCTCACATCTTTGAATTAGATGTGCATTCTAACCAGTATAATTTATTCAAAAATACTTTGATTCAATTTGAATTCAGATTTAATTAATTTTAATTAAATATAATACTCTATACTTCATTAATATGGATTAGAATTTCAACTAATATTTGAGGTCTTAGCATAACAAAGTAATTCAATTAATTTGGAAGGACAAATGGGTACATAACTTGCTTACCCCCAAAGATGGTCAAGCCCAGTTTCTACAACCTGAGACCCTTCAAAATTGTTGGATTACAAATCACATCCTTGCCAGCTAGCATGATGAGGATTATAGTTCACCTGGAGGGTGCCAGGTTGTGGAAGGCTGAATTAGCCAGTCTGCTGATATATCTGCTGATGTATCAGGGTCAAATACAATACTGCAGTTGGGACTCAAAATCCTAATGAAGGCACAACAAGTACAGAAAACCACATGGTCTGGGTCTTCTCTGACCCCCATCTCTCTTCCAGATTAATTCCCAACCAAACCCAATTAAAGTGAGAGTTGTATATACATCTATGAGCAGTATGCTGCAGTCTTAAACCTGCTAACGCTCATCTTTGTACATACATCTAGCTCATAGATTATTCCATTTGTCTTTCTTGGTCACATTACAGCTTTGGAGTGAGATCTTTTTATAAACCTTCACAGAAGTCCTCCTTGTATAAAAGATCTCTCTGCATTTCTGTCAGTGTATTGATAATCTCTTTCTCTGCCATCTGAACAGGCAGATGGTGACAGTGTTTTTCTCCCATGGGCAACTGTAGCCAGGAGTTGATCTGTAGCCATGCTAGCCCACATGACTTTGAAATCCCCGACATATTCTGGCAGTTTGTGTAAACCTCACATTGTTGGTCAATATGTTTACAAAAATCCTTGCCTCTTGTCTTCAGCCTTGTGAATGCCTGGTAACAGATGTGAAGGTAAGCTGAAACTGGAAATTTCAGGAAGGATTTATGCTTAAATCATGTGGATAGGAAAGTGTCATTACTGGAGGAAGCCAGACTGTTCTTGTAGAGGTAGGAGCGCAGCAACAGAGGTCTGGTTTAGATGTAAAAGCAAAACGTGGCTTCTTGTTGCGCTAACAGGCAATATCAACAGGAGTGTTTTGCATGGGTGTTCAGTGGCATAGTTTTGAGGGAGAGACCTGGAATTCTGTTCCATTGCCTACCTAATATTACTGAATAGTAATAGTGAGGAAGCTGTTGTAGTCATGTGCAACAGCAGTGGCATCTTTGACCTGAAACACATGAACCAAATAAAGCACCTTCCAGGTGCTTGGGGGGGGGGGCATGGTGTTCAGACAATGCATGTTCACAAATGCCTGGAAGTTGCTCCGAGGCCTCCTAAGGCGGCCCATAGCCAGCGCAAAAAGGAGTGGCAAAAAGCTATTCCTGCTGACAGCCCATTTGGGACTGCAGCGGTAAGTGGGATTGCCACAACCAATTACTACAGTCCCAGAGCGATCAGGGACAGAGCGACTTCTGGCCACTCCTTTTGCTCCATGTGCTTCATCCCTTTGTGTTTTTGCCAGAGGATGTGAGTAGCTGTATCTCCCTCAAGTGCAAATTGCTAGCCCTTTTTGAAGAGAAGATCCAGCACTTTGAAGACCACTCTTCAACATGGGAGCATGAGGTTTTCTTTGAGGTGAAGCAGACAGGACTAAAGGAGTGGCCAGAGGCCACTCTCACCCAGATTGCCCCAGGACCGCAATAACAACAACAGCCTCCTCCTCCTCCTCCTCCTCCTCCTCCTCCTCCTCCTCCTCCTCCTCCTCCATATTTCTATTCTTCTATTTTTCTTCTTCTTCTTTTATTTTCTTATATCCCGCCTTTCTCTCAATACAGGGACTCAAAGCAGCGAACAACAAGTATAAAACAAAACAATTTAAAAACAATATTAAATTATATAGCTCTAAAATTTAAAAAAACTATTAAACAATTTTAGGAGTTAAACAGTTATAAATTAAAATATAGCATGTTAAAAATACAAACCAGTAAAATTTATATAGCACAACATTAAAAACCCAGTCCTTAGCAGCTTACAAGGCCCATCTGCACAAAAACATCTTTATCTGGTGTCAGAAGGATAGTAGGAATGCCACCATCCTGGCTGCATTCCAAAACTCAGGAGCAGCCACTGAGAAAGCCCTCTCTCTTGCTCCTACCAAATGTGCCTGAGAGGATGGTGGGACAGAGAAAAGAGCCTCTCCCGATGATCTCAATACTCTGGTGGGCTCATACAGGAAGATACGGTATATACAAACCAGTCCTGAGGTGCCTGGCACTGTGGTCCTCAACAGGCCGCCAATAGGAGTGGCAAGAAACCACTCCTTTTGCTGCTGGTTTTGGGTCACGTTTGGTGGCCCCGGTGTGAACTCGGCACAGCCCTGGTGCAATCTGGGGGCATGTCTCATGTGCACACCCTGTCCCTGGATCAGCACAACAGTGGCCCTTTGGGGCCGTCTGTTTGAGGCCTTTGATAGAGCACAGCAGACTGTCTGGGATGAGGAACACACAGGGGAAGTCTCTGCGGAGGAGGTCAATTCCCAAACACAGGAGTTAGTCATTTGGAGGAATGTGACACAGAGTTAGAACCAGGGAACTCTGGAGCAACTGATTTGAATTTCGCACCCTTATCGGTAATGAATAGAAAAAGCAGCAAGAGCAACAGTGTCAGTCCACAGAGAACATGCAGGAGACTTGGAATATTTGGCACATGAAATGGCCCCTGCCAATTCTCAGAGAAAACATGTGGTGGTGGTAGGGGATTCCTTGTTGAGAGAAAAAGGTTTGCAGGATATCCTGACAGGATATCTAGAGAGGTGTGCCATCTTTCTGGGGCAAAAGTCTATGATGTAATCAAGAAGCTGACAAGATGACATCTCTGTTGTTTCTGCCTCCCTTAATTTTTACCCAGATCCTCTCAACCTGGCCTCCAGGGTTTAAGTCATGGATGGATGTCTAAAGAACTTTCAGCTGAGCTAAGATTTATAATGGCCATGGACAAGAAATGGAAAAGGGAGGGAATTTTCAAAGAGTAATTCAGACTAATAGCCAGCACATATAGCGCAAATGATCAAAGAGGCAAAGAAATAGCCAGCACATTCAAACAAATAGCTAGCACATTCAAACAAATAGCCAGCACATGAAAAGATGGAAAATTATCAAAGAGGCATTCAAACAAATAGCTAGCACTTGTAGGGAGAAAGCCAAAAATGCTAAGTCACAAATTGCAGTAAGTAAGTAAGCAAGCAAGTAGAGAACTAAGCTGCTGCTGAAGAATTTTTTTATTGAGTTCTGGAAATCTACATATTTTGGGGGGTCAGGAATATTTGTCAGTGTTCTACCGGTAAGTTTTCCTGAAAGCTGGCTGAGCTTCTGAAACATGAACTGCTAATACTGATTGTGAAAAGTTTTTAAAAGGAAGGGGGAGCAAAAAACTATCTTCTCTTTTGAAACCTCAGCATTGGAATGCACAGTAAATCAAAAGTTAATTGCTGTAGGACAAATGAGAGTTAAAACTATTTTCCCTTAGAAACAATTTCAAGAAGAAGAACAAAAACTGTTTCTCCTTAGAGTTACCATGGTTACTGAAATGGGAACAAGAAGGAATACCCCATGAGACATTTGAAGAAGACATGTATGTTCATCATTGTAGTCAGACTGATTGTTCTATAAATTAAATAGCTAGTTCCACTTGAAATGAAAGCCAGGTGGCCTTTAGTCCTCATGTCAGAGTGGACCATAACAAGGGAAACAGGTTTGATGGATCCGACTGAGGTCTTTTGCTGGCCAATGGCCAATGAACTGTGCAAGGAAATATTTAATACCTTTCACTGCAAGATGTTTAAAAAACAAAACAGAAACACAGCCCCTTTAATTAATCAGACCATAAACCAAATTCAGTCACAAATGTACACTATCCCCATAATTGCACTTCTCAGGGTTAAATGTATGTATGCAAACCAGAGTGTGTTTTGACTCTGTCATTGCTAGGTCATGCTTCTGTCTGCTTACAACAAGGGCCCATTCACACTACACAGTGATTATTCCACTTTAACTGCCCTGGTTCTGTCCTATGGAATCCTGGGATTGTGGCAGTTTGGGAGGGTCATTTAGACTTCTCAGCCAGAAAGTGCCAAAGCCTTACCAAGCTGCAGACCATAGGATTCCATAGGATTATTGCATAGCAGCTTAAGTGGAAGGATAGTGTTATAATTGTGTAGTATGAATGGGCCCCTATTTTTATGTGCAGCAAAGGAGGGGAGACAGAATCAGTTACTTCAGTCTGTTGTTTCTTAACTGATGGCAGAATATGTTTATGACAAGGACAGATTCTTCGATCCTTGCTGGTATTGTAGGGTTACAGTGATGTCAGAATCATATAGCATATGTGAATTATGCATATGAAGGAGTGCAACGTGTAGAAAGAGGCCAGATTGTCACTAATATAACCCTGTTTGTAGTGACTCATGTTCCTCCCATCACCAATTTTCACAGTTTTTCTGGACTTCTGAGGAGGAAGAAAACTTCACATTGTGGGTTGAACTAAACATTAGTGTGTCGATTACTCAGAATGAAGCTGAATGTTATTTTTTTTTTATCACTAAGTATGCACATGGCCTAGTCCAAATCACACACCCCAAAAAATTTGGATTGGGGTTGTTGATGCTTCTTTGCAGTTGTCTCCCACCGCATTGTGTGCAATAAAGGAAAAATCTCCGTGGATGCCAACTAAGGTTTCCTTAGGAGAGAAACAATTAGGGGTAAAGTTTCAGTCTCCCTTAGTTGTGTATGTTGGATGAATCTGATGCCCCCGTGTGCTTTCTTACAAGAGAAGGCAGGCAGGCAGGCAGGCATGCATGCATGCAGGCAAAATAACTTTAGATTGCATGGTGCACATTTGGAAGAATGAAACCATTTTAAGGAGCCAGCATGATGTGGTTTGACCAGGACTCCAGGACACTGGGGTTTGAATAACCACCCAGCCATGGAAACACACTTGGTGACCTTGGGCAAGTCATACTCTCCCAGCCTCAGAGAATGACAATGGCAATCCTCCTCTGAATTAATCTTACTCAGGGCTGCTTTAAGTCAGAGTCAATTTGAAGACACATGACAACAACAGTAGCAACTTTTTTAAAGGTGAAGGGCTTATTCACAGAACTATTGCAGTCCATGCCATTTACAGGGTTTAGCAGACTGTTAGTTCTATTGCCACAGGCTAAATCAACACGTGACCAGATGATATCCGTAAGCTTTTCTAAATGCATGTGGCCAACTGTGTTCTTGCTTGTTTGTGTTAAATGTAATAGACACTGCTTGCTTACCTGCCTTTATTGCTTAGAAGATGAACAACTCTCAACAGTAATTTAAAAAATAATTTTTCCTAACAGTGGTTCAGACACACAGCTAGCTTGCCTGGAACATCAAGAGAGGCTGCTTTAGAAATGGCAGGGCTCATTATTGCTGAAGCTTTGGGAAAAGGAAGATGTCATCTCTGTAGTTGTCATAGTGGACAAAAAAAATAGCAACAATTGTGTTCATTTTAACTATTATGTCTGTCTTGCTCATGCAATTTTAAAATAAGATTCAGTTAGAATATCTGATGATTATGAATTCTCTTTGGCTATGTTGTAAAATATGATGAATGCATACACACACACACACACAAATGCATATATTATTATTGTAAGTTTGTAAGAATTTGTTCTCATTTCAGGAAGTTCACAAATGATCATTATTGTACCTTTATACAATATAACAGTACTGGAATTGGATAGATAAAGATAGCAAATATTTTCCAAGTTTATTATTACTCCTAACATATCTATAATAAAACTCACTATGGCGGGCTCTTGGTATTTGCTGCAGTTTGGTTCCAGGACTTGCTGTGGATACCAAAATCTGTGGTTGCTCAAATCCCATTAAATACAATGGGATAGTAAAATGTTGTCCCCTACATAAAATGGCAATGTTATATTTTGTAAGTTAATAGCATAATAAGTTGTTTTATGTTTATAATACTGTGGTCACAATTATAGTGCAAGACACACTTTTTCTTGTGTTCTTTATCTTGTTGACCCCAATAACTTGGCAATTTTATAAGAAAAGGAAAATTCTCAAGGAAACTATTATATTTTCCTTACTTTCAAATGGCAATTGTTTTAATTTTATCTCTCTCTGGGTATATTTGAGCTCAAATACAAAAAAATACTATTCTTTCATTTCAGTGGGTTTAATGTTCCAATTGCAATTATGTTATACATTTGGCCCTCCATATCCACAGATTCTTTATCCATCAATTCAGCCATCCATTGCTTGAAAATATTTTTTAAACCTTGTTTTTGACATTTTAAATAGGGGACCCCATTTTACTATCCCATTGTATTTAATGGGATTTGAGCATCCACAGATTTTGGTATCCATGGTGAGTCCTGGTACCAAACCCCAGCAAATACCAAGAGCCCACTGTATTGAATTTTACTATAGATATGCCATGAATATTAATAAACATAGGAAACTTTTGGTATCTTTATCTATCCAAAAATTCACTCTCTGCATCTATAAACTTTCTTTTACAAATAACAGTAGAATTGGATATAGCAAACTGCTGCCTTGGAATTGAAAACTCTAGAATGTTATAATTTCTATAAAAATGTCTCAATAGCATGATTAAAAAAACCCCCAATATCTATGCCTTTTCTGATATGTAGTTAACTATTAGTACATTATACCTTACATAATATATCTCCCTTTTTTGGCGATAGCCTCAGCATAGTTAATTAGCCATAATTTGACCTGCAGCTTTCAGATCTACATTTTGAACACAGTCTAATTACTGTATTTGCAGAGGTTTAAATCTCTGTGGACAAAGTTATTACAAATTAGGAAAGTCATGATGAAAGAAACTAAAATTATAAGGTGATTCAAATATGCTGCAAAAGAAATTTAAGTGTGGAATGCTCCAGAGAAAGCAATTGTAGTACAGGCAAATGTGAATTGAAACAAAACCTTATATATACATAAGCACATTATTATTCTGAAGTTCTTCTTCTTTCCAAAAACATACACCTTTTCTTTTTTTACTTGATTTCCCTCTGCATATCCCCATGAGCTTTGCTTAGAGGAAGATGAC
Source organism: Urosaurus nigricauda (assembly GCA_034509955.1). Lineage (NCBI taxonomy): Eukaryota > Metazoa > Chordata > Lepidosauria > Squamata > Phrynosomatidae > Urosaurus > Urosaurus nigricauda. The sequence goes on from JAOEGL010000001.1 coordinate 320,883,677, forward strand.
AGGTTGGTAAAGCTGTTGGAAACTACACTATAGTAGTGCTGTAATGACAGAGACTAATGATCCAACAGAGTCTATTGATTCACCCCAAGTTCACTCAGCTCTGCTCTGTCTTCAGGACACTAACTTTTCTGTCTAGGTAGAAACATAGATTTGGATACATTGAAGAAGATCTGAGGATATACACAACACAGTAGGGAGGAGGTGTATTCCTTTATTTTTGATCTGCCAGAAACAATCCCACTTCATGTGTGGAAGTGTGCCAGAGACAGGTGTCTCAAAATGTTATATATATTTAAGAGAAGGCTATGTTACTGGTAGGTGTTTTGATACTCACAGAGATGAAAGCCATATTCTCTTAGTGCAATCCCACATGGCTAGGAAATGCATAAAAATAACATAGTTGCTTGGATGGAACCAGATGTGAGTCCTTGGACTAGTAGTTATGTCTGAGAAAATTTCTGGTGAGATGAAAGAGTAACTTGATTTGCCCATGTGTGATTGTGGTATTTTTCCCCCATAATATACATCAATAATCTGGGATCTTAGCTACAGGGAAGTGGCTATATAAGGCAGCAGGTAGGTTTGAAGTGAGGTATAGTAAGCAGTAGATGAATTTTCAGGCACCTGGAAGAAGTCAATTTAAACACTGATACATTCCTTCTACCATTCCTTCTACCTTTCTATGAGGCAGACAGAGGGGTGTGGAGAGAAATGTTTGTAATCTGCTCACTTATGGTTCTAGTTTTCATCCAGGGAACAACTTTACTAGGATTCTCCCTTCTATTTAAATCACTATACATAGAAGAAGCCTACAGAAGGGACCTATCAATTATTCTATGCCAGCTGAGTTTACCAGCTTATTTCAAAGAGCTTGACATTCTATCCTATTTGTGCTAACTCTGCACCGATTTGCATTTTTATCCTATTTACACAAATCATCCAGAAAGACATGGGGGCAGCATGTGATTTCCCTCTGTCCCCCAAAATTAATGAAATGTTCTTAAGTTATCCTTCTGTAATTTTGATCTCTATGATGAATGCTATTTTCATAAAATTTCCATAGAAAACTGGATGGAGGATATATCCCTTCCTCACCAACTCTTGTATATAAGACTTGGCAGCCATCTGTCTGACTTCTGCCAGACTTTACCCCCTCAGAAGAGGTAACTATGCCTGGTGATATCTAGTCCAATGAAGAAATAAAATATATTATTCCCCCTTTTAATTTCAGAAGTACAATGATAGGCTAAACAGAAACCTCTGAATCTGCTTTTTTTGAAATTTGGGAGTCTTCATTTGCTCCAAAGCTGTGCGTACTATGCCATAGATATTCATCAGCATCTTTCAAAACATAAACAAGTTGTAGGCATTTCTTTATTTATCTGTGTTAGTCAATGGTGAGACATACAAAAGCTCAGATTTTAGAAGCAAAATCTTCAGATCTGAGGGGAAATGCAAGTAATGGAGAAATTTTGAGTTTCTCAGGTGCGAAACAGACTGGCACAATACGCCAGTTTGGGGGTGGTGTGGCGGCGTGGGGTTTAGATGACACATGCCCTGACACCACCCCCAAGCTGGTGTCACACGGCTCACCCACCCAGACTGCAGGCGGCAATTCCAGGGCTCTGGCAGCATGGTGTTCATATGTCACAAGCCGCAGGAGTGCAGAAAAGCCACAGAGGTTGTGGAAAAACTGTCCTTTTTCCAGTGCAATGAAGGAGCAGCATTTTGCTGCTGCTTTTTGCACTGGATTGGGTCTGCAGCATGTGGTTGTCACAGCCCTGACCCAGTGTTTTGGTCCTCAGTTAGACTGAGATGATAGAAACACCCATTTTCTGAAACTGGGATCCACCTCGGATCATGGCTTCAATGTATATTTTTAGTTTGCACTTGCTTCCATACGCTGCATTTTTTTCTCTTCAGTATGTCCTCCTCAGGGCATAAACATGATGATTGTGGAGTTCCCCTGTTTCTCTGACTCGTGTCTCTCATTTATCATCTACTGCCACTATGAATAAATAACCTACTGTATACAATTTTCTCATTTACTACCTTTGTAGGAAAGCAAAATGAGGTCATTCTGAGGTATGAATATTGTTTAGGTCACTATTGATACGTATTATATTTACAATTTTTTAATACCGTATATTGTATTTGTAGCCTAGCTCAGAATGGACCATTAATGCTGAGCAAGGTTTCAAAATAGCTGATTACTTGAATGAGCTAGCTAGTTAGCTGGAATAGTATAGTTGGCCCTCCTTATCCATGGATTCAAGCATCCACAGCTTGATAATATTCCAAAAATGTATAATTTTCAAATAGCAAACCTTGATTTTCCATTTTATATAAGGGAAGCTATTTTGCTCTGCCATTATATTTAATGGGATTTCAGCATTCACGGATTTTGTTATCCACAGGGGTCCTGGAACCAAACCCCATCAGATAACAAGGTTCCACTATAGCTAGTTTTATGAATTTAAAGAAACAGATAACATTACCTGCCATTATACATAATAATTATCTAGTAAATATACGTGTGAGTCTTATTCACTGTAGTATGTCAACCCCTCTGATGACTTAAATCAGCCATAATGTAACATTCTGAATTGATTTCTCTTGGGAGCTTTTTGCATTTATTTCTATACCAACCTATATGTATTCAAAATGTTGTTAAATAATTTTATTCTTACTTACTTATTTGATTTATATTTCCTGTCTACCAAAATGGGAAAATTCACAAAAAAGTTTGCTCTAATTGGTTTTTTCTAAAAGTTTAATGGTTTAACTCTCCTTAATCCCTCTGCCCTATCCCCCCCGCCCTTCCTGGTGATGTATCTTGACATGTTCTCCCAAAGGACATTTATCTGATCACCTTTCCTGTTTTCAGCCATCTACCCATTCTTCTTGCACAAATATTAACAACCCATGTACAAGGCTATGTACCAGGGAACCATGGAAATCCTGGATGATCAGTTATGAGGGATATGCAAGTGCATGATATATACTTCTAGCAAAAACAGCTAAACTAACTACAGGGTGGTTATTATTATTATCATGTGGTTTATTGTGTCACTTGAATATAGGAGCAGCTGATCCTCTGGCATATTCACTCCCCACATCCAATCCAGCCAAAGAATCTAAGGCCTGATCTAGATTGGCAAAAAGAAGTATGTTCATGGCTGCATGAAAGTCTAGCCTTTAGATGAGAAAAAGGGAAAGTGTGCCATGAAAACGCTGTTTTTGCGTTTTAGGGGAGAAGAAGTGCCTTTAAAAAGGTACTGGTTTTCCCAGCTTCTTTTTTAAAAACTGCGGAACAGCGCAGCTCCATCTAAAGGCTGCGGTGCAGCTGCTAAGCATTAAGGAAAAGGCAACTTCATGTCACACTTTCCCGCCAATCTAGAAAGCCCCTTATAAGATTTGTATTAAAGTTACTGTAGTGAGCAGGCCATGGAAACAGCCAATCACAGAGCTCCAGGAGTCCAGCCAATGAGAAGCTGGCTGGGCAGGGCTATAAAAGAGCCTTGACAGGGAGCAAAAAGAGGTTTTTATTTTGTTGGCGTTTTGAGGGAAGAGACATCTTTGGAGGGAGGGTGTGCTCTTGGGGTTCCTGTGGGAACATATATAGGATAGTTATAGGCCAGGGAAGGGTCTGAGGAGTCCAGTAGGGACTAGAGAGGCTTGAGGGAGTCTAGGGAAGAGAGGCTCAGAATAAGCCTGGAGGTTAAGGAAGCTTTTGGCTTTAATATTGGAGAAGGTTGTCTGAGTGGCTGTAGTATTATTTTTAAGAAACTTTTGTAACTAAGGAATAAGACAAACAAAGCTTTAAGTATGGTTCAATATTTGTATCTTTATTTTATAAATAAACTTCATGTTTTGAAGTACTGCTTGGCCTCTGTTAAACTATTGAAACATGCTACCAAAGATATCCATGCCTCAGTAGGAGATAGGTGGTGAGTGAACAAGAAAGTGTTCACTACAGTTACTTTGAATTATTGTTAAGGGAACAATTCAGAGAAACATCATTGACTACATTTACACAAGAGAGCTAACCATGAGGTTAACCATATACAGCATATATATAACCATATACAGCAGCATAGTCCTTGTATAACAAATGGTAGATTGCAGTCTTCACAAACATGATTAAAGTTATTATGTTCTTTTCCACTAAATTTTGAGGTAATTAATAATAATTATAATAATTATAATAATAGATCAAAGTCCGTGTATGCATTCCATAAATGTGAAAAATGTCTGTACATATAGAAGTAATTCCTAGTCACTTAAGTGGGACCTCCCTTTTAAAAATAATTACCATTGGCACTTTAGAGTCAGTTTCTGTTTTACATCTTGTTCAGTGAGATGTTCTCACCAAGAGCCTACTCAAGTTTATCTGAAAGACACTATGAACTTCCATGAGACTGCAGCATCAATATTACATCAGTTATACTGAGACTAACTGAAAGTAGATTAGATATATTAGATTTGTACTTAATAAGTACATTAGACCCTCCATGTTCACTGGGGTTAAGGGCACAGGGCCTGCATGAAAGTGGCAAAACCACAAATTAAAAAAAGAAAACAAAAACAAAACCCTGAGAGAACCCTTCTCCAAGAATCTCTGGGTTTTCCAGCACATCTCTATGGTCAACATCTGGTGGAAGTTGACCATAGAACCACACTGGATGAGTAACTAGAGAAGTGTTTTCTCCAGGAATCTCTAGGTCCTCTAGTGTGACTCTGTGGTCGACTTCTGGCAGAGCTGCACTGGACAATCTAGAGAAAACATATTAATCAAATCTGTGAAAAATCAAATCTGCAAAAGGCAAAGCTAAAGCTACAGCTAGAGCTGGGACGGAATGGGAACAGAACACATTGACTGAAGGACCAGGTGTGTGCAGTAAAATGTGTCCCTCACTCGTTCCATCCCCATCCCGGACCCTTTTGTAATGCACAAGGCATGTTCCAGGGGACTGTGAAATAAACTTAAAAGTTGTGTGCTGACCATTACCCCAAGCTTGTTTGTAATTTGTTAGTTCTGTCCCCCTCCCCCCCCCAAGAAAATGCAACATTTCTGTTAAAATAATTCAAGACAGATCTAACTCTTCTGAAGACTTTCATCTTCCAGTTCTGTATCTGGGTAGATTTATGCCCACAATCCAAAGATTAGGAATAAAATTCTGCCATCAACTCAATCAGGCTACATACCTTAACCTCAAATTCTGCCATCTGCCTTTCTCCAAAGTTCCTTGCCATGCCTGCAAATAATTTAAACATTGGATTTTGGCTCTAAATTGCTGTCATCTCTCAGGAGGGCGTTGAGCTATGTTCTGGCACAAGATCTAACAGTGGCAATAGGGATGTGTGTACTGTCTGGCCACACAGAAGGTGAAGGCATGCACACTGATTGATAACAGCATGTGCAGATGTGATAAACACAAGGAGGCCTGTTCTCCTTTTGGGAAAGCTGAATGGCAACACAAATGAGGAAACAGTGCTCCCCAGGAGACTCGTACTCGACATACAGTGGGAATCGTGAATCTTTTCAAATTGCAGGGAACAATTTATCATGAGGGCTATTATGTGGCACAAGGCAGTGTTGAAATTGAACTTCACCAAGCTATTTCCTAGCTTATCATGGCATATTAATAATTCAGTGATAATAATAGAAGTACAAATTAAAAATAACTAGATAAGGAAGATAAACACTCATTTTGAGACCCTTGGGAACTGAGATTGCTTGAAATGAATCAGGTTAGTATAGATACTGTAGGAAAAATGTTTCTAGGTTCTTCCCCTATTTATTTCTTCATTGGATATTAAACATTCTAACTGAGATAGATTTCTGCTGCTTCAGGAAATAAGCACTGGGTTTTTAGACAATTGGTTCAACTAGTTTTTCACCTTTATAGGTTGTAGCTGTACTGCTGCTATTCTACCAGCCAAGCCTCTACAGACTTTCCCTCTTCTTGGTGTCAGTCTCATCTGTGCACCTTATCACACAGGGAAAATCAGGAGTTTAAATAGCGATTATCCTGTGCAATTAAGATTTTCACACACATTGCTATTAAACAGGCAATAAACAGCAACAAATAATTTTCAGGATTTCCCCGTGAATGATTTGTTGCTGCTTATTGCCTGTTTAATAGCAACAGTGTGTGAAAATCATAATTGTGATATTACATTTTGCATGGGATAATCACTGTTTGAACCCCCAATTTTACCCAATTTCCCCCATGTGATAAGGTCCTATGTTATAGGAACCAGATTTATTCCTATTCTTTTTCCAAAGCAGCTGATATTCAGAAAGGCATACTGTCTACAATGCTGAGGTGATATACAGCCATCATGACTATTGATTGATTGCCTTTATCTCTGTGAATTTGACCAAGCACATTTTAAAGTTGTATCTTTTGGTAGAAAATTCCATAGTTCATCCCCTTTATAGGCTTGCAGGGTATATTCATTATAATGATAGCAAAAACACTGGTAACCTGCCAGTGACAGATGCAGCTTGACTCCAATTGTTCAGCAATTGACTGATATAAAAGGCAATAATCATGTGATAACGTAAGTTATCAGTTTAGTAAATTTAGTGTTGAAAGAAAAAGTTATATCTGTTATGATATCAATCTATATTTTGTCCACTAATGTTGAATCATGAGAAATTAACTCACTAGCATTTTGGCCTTGGAGACAGGGAAAACTAAATGTAAATGTAAATGTGCTCATCTCTGTTACTAAGCCAAAGAGCCAGCGTTGTCAGAAATTACTCTGTGATCATGTGGCCAGCATGACTGCACAGAATGTTTTTTACCATCCTACCGAAGTGGTACCTATTTATCTACTTTCATTTGATGCTTTCTAACTGCTAGGTTGGCAGAAGCTGATGGGAGCTCATGCCATCATGCAGTATTCGGGCCTCGAACTGCCAACCTACCAATCTTTCAATCAACAAAGTCAGCATCTTAACCACTTGAGCCACCACATCCCGCTCCTTCCATACAGAGAGAATATAAATTAAATAAATACATTCATACATAGTCTTGACAGATGGTTTTGGCATCTTCTCAAGTTTTATCAAACAATTTTGTATTTGCATTTTAGGTAAATAACATCATCCTAAAGGTGAACAGGCGTATTGAAGCACATTGATTATAATCAGTGTCCCTCGATATGCCTGTTCACCTTTAGAATGACACACTTCATAATAAATATAGAATAAAAGTGTGAGATAGACCCTTAACAGATAGAAATATCCACTTTGATTATGCAAATTCATGAAAGAGAGGTTTTTATTTTGTGTACCTTCATGTCATTTCTGACTTGTGATGATCTTAAGGCGAACCTATCGCAGAGTTTTCTTGACAAGGTTAGTTTAGAAGGAGGTTAGCATGAGGTTCTGAGTATGATCCAGTGGGTTCCATGGCTGAGTGGAATTTCAAACCCTGGTCTTCTGGACTCCTAGTCCACCACTCAAACTTCTGTACCATGCTAGCTCTTGAAATAGGTCATATCAGGTGTAGTGGGCTCTGTTCCATAGAAAGTATGCCAAAATAACCAATCCTAAGTAGTATCTACTTTCAGTAGGGTGAAATGACTGCCTTATACACATTATTTAGGGGGGTCATGAAAGTATAGAAAATGGCTAAATGCGGCCCTGAGTGTGTATGTGCCCCCAAGTTGTTTTTGTGGACCTTGACCACTGTGTCATACCTGGCTAATTGATTTAAAATTGATTGTATACCTGCTGAGCTTTTTAAAATACAATTTTTCTAACCCAGGAATGGACATCTGTCAATTTTGGGGGTGGGTGGGTGGAATTTTTATGCAGGCCACAGAAGCTTCCATGGGCAAAAATTTGCTCCTGGACCTGCAGCAGTTGCCTAGCTGTGATATAAAAACAAGCAGTCTCCTCTTGCATAAGTGGGAAAGTTAGGGCCTGAACAGACAGGCCGAAATAAAGCTGCTTTGGGTCACTTTTGAGGTATGCTGTTCAAATTATGCATGCATCCTAAGAAGCCAGTCCTAAGGACTGGAGCACAGCTTTGGTGCAGCGTCTGGCCTCTTAAGGTGCGTTTGTCGTTTAAACAGCATACCTCCAAAGTGATTTGCAGCTTTATTTTGGCCTGTCTGTTCGGGCCCTTACTTTAAAGATGACTCCAAATAGTGACATGCTGAAGCCATCCATAACCAGGCAAGTGTCCAGATGATGTCCTAGGTCACAATCCTCAGTTGTAATGGGCTTCATCATGCAGTTCTGTTAATTTTCCTTAATACCAACTTTCTCAATTCTGCTTTTTGTATTCAAAAGACTCTGTTGTTTCTATTGTATGCAATTATCTCTCTGGAAACTGACTGCACTTGCTAGTTAACTTATTTGCCTATCTCCCTGCAGCCCCATATAAAATATACTAACTATCTGACAGAATGGTTGAAAGGTTTGAGTGTTTAATACAAAAATACAGCTCAAACTTAAAAGAAGAGTTGCTAAAAAGCACTGATCCCACCATTGCCTCTTACTGAAAAATTCCTCTGTGTGTGAGACTGCTGGTATGGGAGTTCAGGAAGTCTGTAAATCACACTCTTCCTCTAGTCAGTTTAGCAGTCAAAAGAGCTCACTCTTTATTATTTAAACACATAATTTGCTTAGCAAAATAATGCATTGTGATCATCCAGTGCTACAGAAAAGCCTTTGTAGGAATCATTTTAAAGGCTCAAGGCCTATACCAGAATTAAATAGGTTGAGTGGGTGGGAGAAAGCAAATACCAATTTGTCTTCAGAGCAATAGAAGGTAAATTTAATAGTACAAATCCTTCATGAAGCCTGAACAGCCGAACTGTATGTGGCGATTTTTCTGTGTTGGAAAGGAAGGAATTTTCTTACAACAGGCTGGGGAGTCAGAGCAGGAGTGTACTGCGTCCATGTCATGCAGGAAAATGATGCTTCCTGTTCACTTAGGGGCTTAGGAAGTGTGGCCCCTGGGCTACATGCTGTCCCTAGACCCTACCACTTCACCAAAGCCCCCTGAATATCCAATTCTTTTTTAAAAAATAAATTGAGCATTATTTCAGATATGTCAAAATGTGTAGAAATAACCCCCCGCATCCAACATCCCAGAAACTCTCCCAAATAACTTATTTTTTGTTTGTATCCTGGCCAAAATGGTACCTGGGAGCAACATCACATCACTTCTGGTTGCCATTTTGGCTAGAATGCAGATGAAAAAGAAGATATGTTAGCCTGCTCTCCACCAAAGGAGAGGATTGGCCCATGTTGTTGCCACCTCTGTTTTTGTTGATCACTGTCATTAGGATGAATATGATGATCTAGAAGAACCGATACTGAAATCAGGTTTCCTTCCTTTGACAATTGTTGGCAACAGATACATGCCTTCCAACATTTCACAGGTAAAATCTAGGACATGCCTAGCTGAGCAACATTAGAGTGTGGTAAAAGGGGTCTGGCCAGGCAACAAGGGGGCAAAAAGTGTTAATGGGGAACAACAACAACAACAACACAATTAAGCAAAGAAACCCTGGAATTAGACTTGTCTGTCATTGCACACACAAGAATGCCAATTGCTGTTTCACTGAGACCTGCCTTGAATCTCATTGTGGGAGAAAGGAAAGATATTAATCCTTGAAATAAATAATTAAATAAAAATGGAGAGAGCAAAATGTCTCAGGGCATCATATTTCTTTCACCTATGCTACTTAGAATGGTCAAGTGATTTGGAGCATGCTCAATACTCCAAAGTTAAACTTGGCTCCTTTTTTTCTGCCCACACTTCCTATCAGCTTTCGGGGATGCTGTATGATCAGAAGAGAAAGATATTTCAATATTCAGAAGAAACAAAAAGATGATGGAAACAATACATAGAAGAGTTATATAAAAGAGAGGTAAAAATGAATGACACGTGGAATGAGGAACCATATAAAGATGAACCCCAAATTCAGGCGGTAGCTGAAAGAAGACATATCGGTAAGAATAAATCACCAGGAGCAGATGATATTCCAGCAGAATTGCTACAGTCCATACAGACAGAAACAACTCTAGTGATAACAAAAATATGCAAAAAATATGGAAAATGAAACAGTGGCCAAAAGACTGGTAAAGATCAATGTACATCCAAATCCATGAAAAAGGAGACACAAAAGACTGCAATAACAATGGGACCATAGCATTAATTCCCCATGCAAGCAAATTTATGCTTCAATTTCTGCAGCACAGACTCCAGTCATACATGGAGAGAGAAATCCCAAAGGTGCAAGCGGAGTTCAGAAAAGGAAAAGGCATTAGGGACCACATTGCAAATATACAATGGTTAATGGAACACACCAAGGAATTCCAGAGGACAATCAGCATGTCCTTTATAGATTATAACAAAGCTTTTGGCATCATAGATTATAAAAACCTATGGAATGCTTTTAAAGACATGGGAGGGCCACTACATTTGATAGGTCTGATGAGAAATCTGTATTTAGGACAAGAGGCTGCCATTAGAACAGAATATGGAGAAACAAAATGGTTCCCAGTTGGTAAGGGGATCAAACAAGGCTGCACTTTATCACTCTACTTGTTCAGCTTTATATGCAGAAAATATCATACAAAGAGCAGTATTAGACTCAGAAGAAGGTGTGAAGACAGAAGAAAGGAACATAATCTAAAATATACAAATGACACTATACCACTAGCAGAAAATATTTGATTTGGAAAAAGTACTAAGGAAGGTTAAAGAAGAAAGTGCAAAGTCAGGCTTACTGCTGAACATAAAGAAAACAAAAATAATGACCACAGAAGATCTACCTAAATTCAACCTAGATAATGAGGAAATCAAAATAGTTAGATTTCTTGTATCAAATACTGATCACAACAGAGACTACAGTCAATAAATTAGAAGAGGACTAGGAATGGGAAGAGCAGTTATTATCAATGGGTTCAAATATGGTGCCAGTCCTTGGCACAATGTGGAAAGAAACCCAGCCAGTCCTCACATCAGATTGCTTTAGAAGCAGTGGCTTACATAACAGTAATGTTGTTTGAGATATAACAGGATACATAAAAATTAAGATCATGAACCGTCTGGAAATGTTACTATGAAAGAAATCTGATGGAAAAATGATCAGCCCTGTGCCTGTGCCAGGGAGAGCATGAATCTTGTTACAGAGGATACATTTCTTCCTCCCCTTTGCTTTCACAGTCTTTTTGACAGCATAGAATAATTCAGTAGGGTTTTCTGATTTGAGACATACTTAAAGAATACAGAGGCCCCTATTGCTACTTCTACCCCCATCAGCCTTTTGGGACCCCAACAAAACATGCTGAATATATCCTTCCTTGGACAGTCTGAAAATTCACTATAATTAACAGTATGTATCAATGAAACACAATTTGGAAACTGGTTCTTATTCTTTGAGGAGTCTTCAAGTTGGGGAATACACAGATCTTGTTAATAGCTAAAAAAATAGTGTTCTGATAAAAAAAGAGTTAAAGGAATGTTCTCCATAGCATACATAATATCAAAGTAGTATTATGCTGTGGTTGTTGTTGTTGTTGTTGATAGCAAATTCAAAATGAAAAAAAAATGAGCCGAAATTCTGATTTGAAACTTTAATTTCATGAATTTTTAAAGAGTTTTTAAAAAGAGGATTAAAAAAAATCCATGGTGCAAAGATTAACTGCTCTTTTCAGTGATTCATAAGGTTTCCTGAATCTACTTAAATTAAGTGTCTCTAGACTGAGTGAAAAAAAATAAGAATACAGCTTTCTCATCCATATTCATACAGGTTTCTTAGAACAAAAACAGGCTCAAATTATAAGGTTCTCTTATGTTACTGTACAGACAAACTCATTTATTTATTTTTCGCAAAGTGAATACTTATATCCTGTTATCTTTTGAAAAGCTCAGCTATCTAGAGTTAATATAAAAAGTAATCTTATGACCATCTCATTATTACCATTCTGCTTTTGCTGGCCATATGTTTAAAGACAAATACAGCACACATTCTTTTGCTGAAAAGTAGCTGAGTACAAAAGCTACATGTGATTCATAGCAAAAAATAACATAACGCTGTTCAGTATGGGAAGGTAAGGAGGCCATACTGTGATCTTCTTCTGGGAATAATGGGATTTGCAATCTAGCAAATCTGTAAGGCATCCATTAGGGAGAGGCTGGCTTAGATGCTACTGATCCAGTCTGTCTTTTCTTTATGTTCATATAAACTGTATTTCTATAATCATAACTGTTCTTTATTTTCTTTATTGGGATCACAGCTATAGCCTGATGCTAGCCATATGTTTATGATTTCAGCCTTCCTCGGAATATTCCCTGGACTTCTTGATATGCATTTTGCACGGTGGTGCTAGTGGGGTCATTGTGAAAAAGAAAATAACTTTTCAAACTGGCTTTGACATGGCAAAATTTGGGGATAAAATGCCATAGAGTTTCTTACAATTTGCACTTGTAGAGCTATAGCGTTCACTTTCAGAGCTAGTAGGTTTAGTCAAATGCAGATTTATTCACATGGATAAGTTGACAGATAACCAAATGTGTATTTATTTCTCAGTATAGATTGTGGAATTCTTCCTGCCTGACTGGCTGCTGAAAATTGTCAGAAGTAAGCAATATTAAGGTGCATTGGAGGCCTTTGTTCCCTGGTGTCTCTTCTTAGAGCCTAAGAAAGATGTTGTCTCCAAACCTGTCAATATGTCATCTATCTCAAGTATTAAATTCACTTTACATAATAAACAAGGGAGTTTCCGAAATTTTCTACATCAGGCTTTATGTCATGCATCACTCATGCCTCAGGTCCCAAACACTGATCATTCAGTGAGAAGTGAAACAAAAATCTCTCTATTATTCCTATGGTGATTTTCAGGTGATTGTTTTGCCTGAAAACAGGCCAAACCCACCTCAGACCAGCTGTAAATACCATAGTTTACTTTCCAGCCAAAGCTCTTCAAACCTCAACCCACCCCCTAAGGGGGAAAAACAGGTGGAAACCAGCACAAACAACTGCTGGAACTTGGAAGTGACATAGTGCCACTTCTGGTGCTCCAAAACACAGCAGGGGGGTGGTGGGGATTGTCTCTTCCTCTTCCATAGTTGTCCACCCAGCTCTAAGAAGAGGATGAATCACTGGAGTTTACCGCACAGGGCTCCAACATGGATGGAGAACAGTTCACACACAAGGAAGTCCGTCACTTGTTCCATTCCCTTCCCTTCCGTTCCCAGTCTGTCCCAGAGGAGGAGATTTTTGAGAACTGTTCTGAACAGTTCTCAAAACTCTTCTCCTCTGGGATGGATGGAAACGGAACGGAACTGTGTGCAGTAAAATGCGTCCTCCACTCATTCCTAGCCCCTTCCGTTCTGTTGTCCGACTGTTCCCTCTAGCCCCTGTGCGATAAACTTAACTGTGCCCTTCAAAGGCAATGCCACTTTGCTCCAGAGAAGCCTTTTACATTGTACCATATAACTGAAAGAAGCAAATCCAAATGTATACATGCAGATTGGAACTAGGTAGCAATTGTTTGAGCATTTCTCCCTCAAATGCATAGCCATTTTAACAACGTAGGGACATAAGAATATAACACTATAATGACTGTCATGCTGATGGAGCCATTGGTTCCATCTTCCACAACAATTTGCTCTCTTTCTGAGACAATGTGTAAAGGTATTACGAGGAACTGTGCTGATAGCAGCAGAATTCATTGTATAATTGAAGCTGAAAGGAGTTTTTTATGATCTTAACTGCTAGTGGTTGTTTTCCTCGGTGAGAACATTGTATGACTACTGGAGATTTCTTTGTTGCTCATCTTTCACCAAAACTTATATATATTAATTCATAACTTAAGTCCCACTATAGTTAATTATACTTTGGGATTACAGCCTTTGTTTTTATAATATACTGGTTAACTGGCAAAATTACTGAATTGTACCAAGAAAGATAATTAAATGAATGGAAACTGATGATTGCTTTGGGATTTTATCGATCTCTTGCTATAATGAGAACTCCGTTCTTATTTTGAAGTCAAAGGCTTTCATGGCCAAGATCCATAGTTTTTTGTGGGTTTTTTGGGCTATAAGGCCATGTTCTAGATGAGTCTATTCCTGACATTTTGCCAGCAGCTTTGGCTTACAACTTTTTCTCTGAAGATGCTAGCCACAGCTGCTGGCAAACATCAGGAATAAACTCTTCTAGAACATGGCCTCATAGCCCGAAAAACCCACAAAAAACAAATCCATTCTTATTGTTTGTGTTGAAATCTTTCTGTGATTTCCTCTCCACTGTTTCCTGTTTCAAGTTTCATAGTTCTTTACATACCTCTCAGAAAGGTATTAAAAATGTGAGTGTTGATTCTGCTGTCATTGCATTGTCTGGTACTCTGGGATGTCAGACATTACATGCTGCTGTTAGTAGTGTTCTCTTGTATGCCTTTGACAGATTATGTAAGGAAAAGTGTTTTCAAATGAGAAATTAGGTTCTTCTGAGAACTAGTGTCTATTGTCCAAAAAGGCTAATTTTCCCAATGACTGATAGACATGCTTAGCATTTCTTTTTGTCCTGCTTTGATTTAGATAAGATGAACATGCTGTTGGCTTTTTGCAGTAGACAGTTTTGCTAGAACAATATCCTCCAGAAAAGGTTTTTACACGGCAGGGATGACAAGTGAAGCAAATTGCTTACAAAACCCAGTCCTCCAGGCCTTCATTTCTCTATGATGCCAAGTCCCTGTGATGCAAGAGCACCACAAAGCTGGAGTATAGTAGCTTCTGATATGCCTTGTAAACAGAATATTTTTGTTACTTTGAGTTCTTTCTGCAAGGATTTTTAAGGGATTTAAATAGCTGAAAAAGAATTTCATAAATTAGATTTTCTTAATATATATCATTAATGAAACTTGAGTGTATATGCAATCAACGAAACACTATCCTTTGTTCAGCATTTCTAGCATCTACTACAGATACATAGGGTACATCAGCTAGTGAAGGTCCTCAGATAATAATTCATTAGATTTGCATTTCACTTCAGTTTCAAGAGACCAAGATGACATAGCTGTACTGTGCGATACATATTAGCATTATCATGGGAAAGACTTAAGAGAGCAATTTGCTGTGATTATTAATTTATTATTTGAATATTTGTATGCCACCTTCCCACCCTCAATGGTACTCTGAGTAGCTTAACAAATCATTAAGACAAAATAAACTACAACATGAAAGCATCAAAGGGAAAAAAGATATCAGCATAGCAACAAGATGCAATAAAATCTGCCACAAATTAAAATTCAAACAACCCATCTGCCAAGTCAAAAGTAGATGCCAAGTAAAGATTAAACAAATAGAAAAGTAAAGATGGAATAAGCACTAGGTTGTTTTTGTTATGTGCTGTCAAGCCAGCCTTGACTTATGGTGACCTTATGAATTAGTGATCTCCTAGACACAAAGTTATTAACAGCTCACCTCAGGTCTTGCAAAGCAGGGTCCTGCCTACTTTGGTTGAATCAGTACTCCTATAATTCAGTCTTCCTTTTTTCTTTTCTTTTCTTTTTTTAACTTTCTTCCTTAACTATCATCAGTCATTTTTTTCAAATATCTGCTATTTTCTGCTAGCAATATAGTATCTTAAATTATTGATGTTTCTTCCTGCAATCAGCTACTAGGTAGATGTATTTTAGAAAAACAAATGATCCTTCAAGTACCATAGTGTCACACCATTTATACATTAAAAAGTAAAAAGAAGTACCTGGGCTCATGCTGAGAGCCAATTACATATAGGAGAAATATGGATGAAATATGTTCACAAAGGCAAGCCCCTGTCAACAACCTAGCTGTCATGTTCTTAATGGGAGTAGAATTCAAAGACATAGCTGTGTTAGTCTGGAATATCAGTATGCAAAGGGATCTTGTAGCACCTTTCGAGACTAATTGAGCAAAAGACCTTGTAGCATAATGTTTTGATGACTTGTTCTACTTCCTCAGATGCAGTCTTCTCAATGGCACATTAAAGTCTTCCACACATATCTCTCACTGTATTCTTTGCAGTAGAATAAGAACCACCCAGCACAACATGTATAGTTCAGGCAAAAAATTTCTCACAGTAAGTGCCAGTGTGTCCTCAGAGAAAGGGTAATTTTGGTACATGTGCCACTTCCAAAATACTTTTTCTGGAGCATGTGGTTATTTCAGTATTACCCAGTGTCAAAGATGAGCATCTAGCTTGGTCAAGCCTCTTTCCAGTCTAAAAGTTATCTGTAATAGCTTGGGGCATAGAAAACTGCTGTGGGGGTGCTCAGATCACTCATCTTTACTGTTCTTTGTTGTTAATGTTGCACAATTCAATGGTGTCACTAGGGTTGGTGTTACCTGGTGTGGAAATTCTTGGTGTTATTTCCCCATTGACTTCCTCCCATGCCACACCATACAGAATCTTTAGTAATGTTTTGTGTGCTGATGTTACTTGTAAATTGTAATTCCAATGTATCGCTGAATGTAATGGCAATAGTTGTGACATGAACAACTAGAGAAATTAAAATTATACATTTAGATTACAATATCATAAGAATAGCCTAAATGTATTTACATTAACACAGTTTCATGTGTTTAAAGTGAAAATTTGGTAAGATGTGATATATTTAAAGAAAATTTTAAAAGGGTAATTTAAAAACAAGCAAAACCTGAGTCCTCTCCTTTCCTTGCCCATTGAGTCTTGCATCACTCACACCTTTTCTTCTGCAAGTGTCCCAACCCATTTCTGCCAAAAGGCAGACATTTGGGGAGCAGTGGTGTCCCCCCCCCCCTTTTAGGGTGTCATCTGGTGTGGTCTAAGCTCCCTGCATTTCCATAGTGACACCTCTGGCACAACTGAAACACCATAGAACTGACTGCTTACTTTACGTTTTCATTTATCTGTGGCTTTTTCTCTCTTTTCAGTAAACATATAATAACATATCATGCACTGTACTTATATATACATCACTACATTGTGTGTAATATGTAAGAAGAAACCTTAACAAGTACCTCCACATGTCTCTGCCCCATCACTATCTGAGAGTGAATATTTTATATATTTGTATAAAAGTGTAGAAATTTTAGTCAAGAAATCAACCAAAAAACCTGGGTTGACTTATCCACACTCAATGTAAGCATTATGCCTTCATTCTTATTTAAAAAGGAGCCCTCCCTTCTCTGAGTAGAGTCATGAAAGGCCCTTCAGGTAGTGCTGTCACTGTCTCCTCTCTGCGAAATGACCCTCAACTTATCCAGGGGTCATATCAAAATCCATAACTTTGGCCCACAAACCTGCCCTCAACTTATACATGAGATTGACTTATAAGGGGTAATAGTGTATAGAGCAAAAGAATTACCAGATACATTTTATCTTTCTTTTCTGACAAAGCATCTTATAAAGAGAGAACAGATCAGGTGGTCACAGTGTAACCCAGTCAGCTATATTTGCACAATATACATTCATGGGCTGCTGAGAAGAGATCCCATTTAACTATGTGAATATTGATGGAAAGAGAGTTTCTTCCCCAGGCATTGTGCTTTCATCATGTTTGCACAGTGGATTCCTTCCAACTCTGTGATTCCATGAAGTGTGAGGCACACAATGCATTTTCAGTCTGAGTTAGTTCTTTGCAATCACAGGATGTGTGTACCACATATACCCTAGAATTTATATTTTTCTCTCATTTCCCTTTTCTTCTGTTCTCTATTCAATCATGTCTGCTCTGTGTTCTGTCATGAATGTGTTATAAATTATTTAGAAATGCTACTAATTTATTTTTACCAAGTTGTCAATATCTATTCCCACAAATGAATTTCATGATTTTCACTCCGAATCATAACATTTCTGTATGATCCATTTATTTCTTAAACAGAGTATATATGCTGAGTGATGGATTGCCTTAATAAAAAAAACAGTGTATGCTGCTTTATATAAACTGATCCCTTATGGTATACTACACCTCTCAGTCTTATATCAACATACTGTTCAACAAGGCTTTCATTCAGGGTGGAAGTGAGAATGGGGGAAGAGAACATACCTAACTTAAAGTTCAGTATTTGTCTTCATTAAATTAATGATTGCTTAGTTAAATATACAACCTTTCCTTTGCTTAGATAGTGCCAAATAGACAAAGGCCAGTAGCCAGTAATATGAGTTGAATATGGATATTTTAATATTTGAAGAACCATGTTTCATGACATTAAACAGTCAGCTGAAGGCCATGTATCTCCTGCTGTATACTCAGACCTAAAGTCAAAATAAAGGGCATGACCACCTTCCATTCTTTTGGCCTAGTAATGAACAGAACTACAGATTGAATATCCCTCATCTTAAATCCTTGGGACCAGAAGTGTTCTGTATTTCACATTTCCCCCCTGATTTTGGAATCCCTGTGTTTGCACATACACAATGAGACATAGCAAGGCTGGAGAGAGAAACTGGGGATCTACAAAATGGCAGGAGACATGGATTCTCACCATTTCACGGTTCCTTGTATCTCTTTCCAGCTATGTGTCTCACCAGCCATGTTGCACTCCAGCCTCACAAATACAGTACAGGTATTTACTACTTTAGTTGTGTCATAGCTAAAAATGCTTTGGATTTTAGAGGTTTTCAGATTTTGGAATTCCAGACAAGAGATACTCAACTTGTACTAACACTGACGAAGAGATGCTTGAACTCGTAGACTCATTTGTTTCAGTAGAAGGAGATGTTCTGCATGTACAGAAGAATAAATACACCAATCTATTGTTCCTTTGATATGTTTGCACAAGTTCTTGTAGTTCTGGGAGCTTTGTGTGTATTTCTTTCACTCCAAAAAATGATTAAGGAACTGGTGGAAGATTCCTGGTAAACAACAAATATGAACATCATAGTGGCCAGGCTGGAGTTGTAGCTAATGCTCATCAAAAGAAAGAAAGAAAGAAAGAAAGAAAGAAAGAAAGAAGAAAAAGAAAAGAAAGACTGACCTTGCTTGTTTAGGTATTAATGCATTATGCTCAAGAAAAAAAAATCTTTTTGTTCCCAATAACACAATTCTATGTAGGGCTACCCAGAGCTTAGTCCTACTGATGTTGATTGTAACTTCAGTCATTTTAGCCCTAGTCAGTTTCTCTGATGTTATAAAAGAGAGAAACTATGGAATTTATCAGATGACGGAAGTATAATCCGATGGCAATCTGAATGCAATCATGGGGTTTCACGTTATTGCATATTAGAGTATCTCACGCAATTTCAGGCAATGGGAACTCATTTTCGGGCAATGGGAGGTCATTCTGAAGGCATTCCAAATGCAATTAGAATTCACGTAAATTCACTAAACTAGTGAATTTACGTGAATTTGAATTGGCTCCATTCAAAATAGAGAGAAATCACTTCCACTTGATAAACTCCTATGTCAGGTTATAGCCTATGTATAATATTTGTGAAAACAGAGAAACAGTAGCCCCTACCACACTCCTTCATAATGCTAAATCAGTTTCCATGAAATTACAAGGTGATACAGCTGTCACAAGTAAAGTTGACTGTGAAAATTGTTTTGGTTTCCCACATGCTAAAATCAATCAGAGACGGATTAAGTTGTTTGAATTAATCCCAAATCCCCTTGTAAAATTCTTTAATTATGCTATTTTGGGTTTCTGTTCTTCCTGTGTTGCTAAGCTTTACAGAAATATCATTCTTCAGAAATAGTGTCCATTACTTAAGTGAAGCTGAGAAATCATGAACCCCCATTTCTTGGGCAGATGTTAAGTGATAAATGAGTGTTTTCTTGTGCTTGCAATTCCAAACAGTCTTGGATGATGCCCATTTTCTCAATCCAGTTTCAGTCAAGGTATTGGAGTAAACTGCATTAATAACAGCTTATTTGACTTGTTTGCATTGTGAAAGTTCCTCTACCAGGCCAAAAAAAAAAAAAAAAAAAAAAAAAAAAAAGGTGGGCCATGAAATGTGTAGTCTTTTGGACTTTTCAGTATATTTCAGTCCCAGACAATGCCATTTGGAAAGTCTGCATTGGGGGAGGTTGGAGGCAATGCTTTCCCCTCATTCCACTTCTTGGATGGTTGCTTATAGAAGATTATGCTAGGCAATTTCTGGTTCTTATTCTTGTAATGTACCTTCAGGCCAACTCTGACTTCTGGCATCCCTATGTTTTCTGGGCAAGATTTATTCAGATGAGATTTGCCATTGCTGTCCTTTTAGGCTGCGAGATTGTGTCTTGCCCTAGGTCACTTAAGGTGCATCTACACTGTAGAAATTATGCAGTTTGACACCACATTAACTGCCATGGCTTCATCCTACATAATCCTGAGATATGTAATTTTGTGAAGCACCAGTGTTCCTTGGCAGAGAAGGTTAAAGACCTTGTAAAATTACAAATCCCAGGTTTTCATAAGATGGAGCTATAACATTTAAAGTGGTGTTAACCTGCATTTTATCTACAGATTTTGTTCTCTATAGAATTGATCTTGGATTCTGTGTGGGTACTTGAGCCACAAGTGGTCTTGACTGATAATTCAAGAATTAGATAACTCACTACAGTTCTCCATGTTGCTGGAACCTTGGGCTTAATGCACTGAACCTACACTGTGGTTGCCTTGATATCAATCTGGCTCTACATCTGGATCTACACTGCAGAATTAATGCAGTATGACACCACTTCAATTTCCATGACTCTGTGTCCAAGCCTGCTTTTCTTATAATTCATTTTGCATACAAATTCAATAGATAGAGTAAAAGGATACAACCTTGTCTGATGGACAGGGTGTACATTAATTAAAATGGGGAGACTATTTAATTTTGGCCGACTCCCCCTTGATTCTGCTTGCTGTGACATGAGTTTAGGAGCACTCCTGCAACAAGTACTAACTGTGCCTGAAACTCTCTAGCAGAGGCCTTAAATATTTAAAATTTGAAATCTTCTGTATTGATACCAGTATATTTTATTGGAGAACTGGGCATATTAAATCCCAGTTGTATTCTGAGGGTAGTGAGACAGCGAGGAGAATGGGTTAGTTAAGTATCGATATGCCCCCTGGATCCTTCCGCCACTGTGCCGTTCCAACCTCAGGAGGTCCCTGTACTTTGTGATGTACAATATCCTTCCATCTGATTTGATAATGTGAAATGACAACAGAGGATTGGATCTGGATTAGGACAAATGTAAATTGTGTTGCTATTACCCACTGCCAGTGTGTCTGTGCTTTCGTAGATCTACCACACTATGAACCTGAACCTTCTTTTTAAAATTCATCTCCCAGATTCCAACAAACCTTATTGTTTCAAACAAACAAACAAACAAAAACAACAACAAAACCACACACACACACACACACACACAACTTTTACAAGCTCTGGCTATTCCCTTTCACACAATACCTGGTTGAGTTTATTATATCCTATGCCCACATATTTTTGTACAGAAGATCTCCTATTCTCAAATGCACACACACACATGCCCAACGCAGAAATCATTGAAACACACTATAGCTAATCTAACCCATAACAGTCACCATAATTAGATTAGCATTTTGAATAGTGTAGACTTCATAAAGTTCTGTTAATAAAACAGAAACAGCACTAATAAAATAAAAAGGAGTTCTGTGTTTGTTTTAAGGTCACAGCAATGGAATTCACTGGATACATTTACTTGTCAGCTGGCGGCAAAACTCATGTTATGCTAGAAACATTCAGTAAACAGTTTGTCTTTATATTTCTTTAAAGGATCATATTAAAAAGTCTGTGTTCTCAGATGGGAATGATTACTTTTTCTTTCTTGCCCTGAAAGACTTGATTCTTATTGATAATGTTTTTGCTGTTTCATAGTTAACAAATGCCAGAGTGCTGCTCTGAGGGGCTCAGGCTGAATGTATAAAGTGTGCGCGCATGTGCATGGAGATACACAACACACATACTACAAGTGTAATGTTTGAAAGTGAGGAATTTTAAAACAGTAAGAGGGCTGGTGCAGCACTAGTTACATAATGGCTTTCAGAGTACTCTGTATTTCTTTCTGCTCTTAATAAAGTGGAGTGGGTGCATTGCCCATTGCTTGGAAAAGTCATCTCTTTGGACTACTACAGGTTGAGTATCCTATGTCAGAAATGCTTGGGACCAGAAGTGTTTTGGATTTTTTTTTTTTAAAAAAACTGGAATACCTGCTGTGGCAACAATTTGACACTGATTTGGATCTCACTAGATCTCTTCCACTGTGTACCACTGCTGCCACCAATTGCACATGTGACAAACTGGTTTTCTCAGATGCTAGCAAAATGGGTATTTTGGGTCTGACTGCTTTGCACCAATTTATTATGTGACAGAGATCACACCCACTGCCATTACTTATATGTTTTTATTAATAATTGTCCTTATTACTTTTGATAGCATTTTAATATACTTAATAGTGTGTTTGTTGTTAACATTCTATTCTGCCTGTGTTTGCCCACACATATATTGAAATACGCTATAGCTAATCTAACCCATAACAGTCACCATAATTAGATTAGCATTTTGAATAGTCTAGACTTCATAAAGTTCTGTTAATAAAACAGAAACAGCACTAACAAAATAAAATAATGAGTTATCTTGGAGCTGGATCCCAAGTCTAAACACAAAATTCATGTATGCTTGATATATGCATAGCTTGGGTGTAATTTTACACAATATTTTACATTACGTCATACGTGAAACAAAGTTTGTGTACACTGAACCACCAGAAAGCAAAGATGTCACTGTCTCTCAGTCACCCAAAGGAAAAAAAATGGTTTTTGAATATTTCAGATTTCAGCATCTGGATAAGGAAGATTTAACCTATATTCCCAGAGTCACTGGTCAAGAGAATCTGGGTATTGTAGCCAAAAAAGTAACTTTTGCAAGCAAAGCTGTTTCAAAGGGGAAAAGTTTATATATATAATAAGTTAAACAATTTTACATCCCATGATAAATGCTTCTGGCCTCCATCTTGATCATAATTAAGACTGTGTTGTGAGGTGCGCATTATGTATCCATATGAATGGACATAAAAAATAAATGGTGGAGAGAAATTATCCCAAGTTACAGTTAGTTCCCCACACAGTCTGGTATCCATAGTTTATTACCTACATACATATATGCTTTGGGTAAGAAATGCAGAATTATTCAGTTCTCATACACTAAGCAATGGGCATGTATTGTGTAGTCTCCATAATTCTTGTTCTGCTGTCTGCAAGGGGAGTGTAAGCAATGCTAGAACTCAACTGCCTGATCTGAAAGTCCTGTTGGTCTTCTGCATGCCTTCTCTGGTTTCCATAGATATGTGTAACATATTTCTAAATGGAGTTTGGGTTTTTGTTTTGTTTTTTGTAAATTTCAGATCTGAAAATACCTGTTACAAAGAATGTAGTTTTCCTCATGTTACTCATGTTTCACCAGTCCTGCTGTAGTGAAGGCAATAAAATACGCACCATGAAGGTGCTGTAATTGTATATTGGTGGAGGGACTTTAAAAGGGGCTACCACATTGTGATCTCAGAGATCTGCCAAGATGTCAATCTGCTGGCTAAGATTTGCTGGTGAAGAAGACAAAAGGGAGGTAGAGAAAAGGTTAGGCAAGGAAGGAACCAAGTTGCACAAGAGCTACACCTCCCCTCAGCCAGGGAGACACAGCCACAGTGCTGGCACATAGGCCAGTATGGGGGCAGTCCCACATAGTTTCCAATGCCCTTGTGTTGGGAAGAATTTGAATTTAGCACAGCTTAGGTTGGCCAGGTGTCAGATCATCAGGCCTTTGGCCAATTACATTTGCACTTAACAATGGCAGCCCCATATTTTCTTTAAGATGGTAAAAGGCCAGGAACCCATGATCTATGGGAAATGGCTGAGGGCGTTGAAATATGTTCAACTTGGAGAAGAGAAGATTGAAAAATAATAAGATAATCATGTTTAAATTCCTGATGGGATGTTAGGTAGAAGATGGAGTAAGCTTGTTTGCTGCTGTTCCAGAGACTAGATCATGAACCAATGGATTTAGATTACCAGAAGAGAGTCCACCTAAACATTAGCAAAAACTTCTTGGCTGTAAACATTCCATGTCAGAGAAATAGACTGCCTTGTAAGGTAATGGACTCTCTTATTCTTGTGTGTATGCTATTCTTTAATCTCACTCATTATATTTCTGTAGATGGGTGAGAAATGGAGTTTTCCAAAATCCATGCAAATGTTTCTTTCTGAAACAGGGACTAGAGAAGAAAAAGGGTATGAAATCATGGTTAAGAATTTTCATCTGCATTCTGATGGTATTTTTAATTCAGTAAAGTAAATTTGGTTCAGTACTGTAATTTAATGTATTTCAATTTCTCTTTGTCAACACAAATGTTATCAATGTGTTCGAGGCTTTTAAATGTAAATATAACATAGTAGCACATCCTTTCTAATTTTCCTATCTCTGGGCTAGTATTACCCCTAATTAACCTGGTGGAAAACAACACTATATTTGTGTAAAAAGAAAAATCTTTACTGGCAGAGAGAGACCAGAAAATTATCCTGAAAGATTCCATTTTGAAGGTTGCAGTGCTAACCACTGTATAACCTCAGCAACTGAAATTTGAACTGACAGCCTTGAGATTTCATGTATCTGATGTAAATTAAAAAGAAATCTAAATCCCAGATGAGCTACTAGGAGAGATTCCAAGTTTTTCATAACAGGACGTTGCTTTTACATAAATCACACTTTCCCCCCCCTTGGCTAAGTCCGTCTGGTCGGTTGCAATTACACATAAATTTCAGAAGAAGATTTAGCCTGTAGATGTGCATTCTCCAGAAGGACTATTAAATATTTTCGCCAAACAATATATACTAGTGAACAGGAACAGGAACAAAAAGAATCTGACTCTGTTAACCTGAATCATAGACCAGGTCATTTCTGAAGAATTATTACAGACTGTGAAAGGAATTATCCACATTTTAGTACTTGTGCTATCAGGTTGAAGTAGTGTTAAGAATTTCTTTATTTATAGAATGGGTTCTTAAATATAAAAGAATAGGAAATTGGGGCAGTTCAAATCAGGGCTATTCTTTGACATTAAGAATGTGTAACCCACCTCTGTCAAGCCACCAAAGGAAGCAGCAGCAGTAGTCAAACACACCTCCATTATACCAGACATAGCTCCAGATCAGCTACCCATTGTCATGTCTGAGGCCTCTAGAAGGAAATGAATAAGCAGATCCTTGATTTGTGCTTATTCCTGTGTATGCAGGGCCCCTGACTTTGTTCAGCCTTAACAGCTTAGTATGTTGTTGTTGTTGTTGTTGTTGTGTGCCTTCAAGTTATGTGAGACTTACGGTGACCCTAAGGCAAACCCATCAAGGTTTACAGCCACATTTAAATATTTGAAGGGATGTCATATTGAGGGTGGAGCAAACTCATTTTCTGTTGCTCCAGAGACTAGGACATGGATTCAAGCTACCAGAAAAAAATTCCACATCAACATTAGGAAGAATTTCCTGACAGTAATAGCTTTTTGGCAGTGGAACACACTGCCTTGAAGAGTAATGGAATCTCCTTTCTTTGGAGATTTTAAAACAGAAGTTGGATGGTCATCTATTGGGAGCCCTTTGAGTTAATTGGATAAATGTTAGACTGGATGGCCCTTGTGGACTCTTCCAGCTCTATGATTCTAAGTCTCTCATTCATTGGGTTTCCATTAAGTCAAAGACAACTTGAAGCAGTTAATAACAATTCTTCTCTTTTCTTCTCTTGGAGTTTTAAATGTGAAGTAAAACAAGACAGTTGGTTCCTGTTATTCTACTTTCTCCCTGGTTCATGGAGCTTTCTGTAGTGCAATAAGACCTGAGTAATCCTGCATACTTCAGCTGCATGCTCGGGTGTCAGGAGAGGTAAAGCATTTGTCATTTGGTTTGGCTCTCATTGTTTACTGAATGGATTTGTTAATCTATGGTTTTAAAATCCCAATATAAATGCAATTTGCAAACTGATTTGGATTAAACAGCTCAGACTGTATAGTGTTACAAGGCAGATTGTTTTGGAGTGCACCTGGAAATCAAGATAAACTAATGCCATGTAAGAAGCAGCCTTGAAACAAAGTACCATTATGGCAAAGTTTCTTTCTCATAAAGCTCTGATAATCTCCACCACACACATTCTCAGTTGGACCTTATTCTTTGTTTTAGTCATGGAGGAAAGCTAATTATGAGAGACACAAAAACACGTTTGCAAGACTCTTTAAAGTTAAGATTTTAGAGTCTTTGTGGATAGCAGCTGCAGGGCATCAATCTGGATCCATGATAAATGATTGTGACATTTTCCACAGACAGAACCTACACGGAAGGCCTTTTTATTTATTCTCAGATGTCAGATTCTGCATTATTGATCAGGTGCCATTCATTAGAGGTTGCTGCACACCAGGAAAAAACACCTACACATTCCCTGAGCTTCACACATCATAATGAATTATTCTATTTAAAAGATTTTCAGTGAAGCAAGTGATAAGGTTGCATGATGAGAACTTCTGTTGATAACTAAAATTAAGAAAAAGGAATAACACTGACTGAATGAGAAGTAGAGTTTGCAAATTATCTCTTCTATTATAAATGCAAACAAGCCACAGATATGCCATTCTGCGGCAATTATTCACCTGCTTTATTAACAGCACAAACGTTAACTTACTATACCACTTAATGATGCACTAAGCAAGGTTGAAGATCATTATTTCAGTTCTGGCTCCTTTGTTTTAGCAGTACTTGGTGGCTGCACTTATCTGGATTAAGAGTCAGCAATGATGTTGGTCTCAGATCTCATGTAAGAGTACTGATTGGCAGCATGTGGCAAGAGAAAACTCAGCTTATTTAACTACCTGCCTTTAATATGACAGTCCTCTGCTCCTGGCAATCAGTGGCAGCTGATGCTTCCATATCAGTGTAGTGGTAACAGGTTATGGACCAAGGTCCTAGAACATGCTTGTGAGGTAGGACTTACATAGCTACACAGTGGTTTTGCTATAGCAACCTTCTGCTGAATACTAAAATGTTGTAACTGAAGATGTATCTGCTAATGTGCATGTTTTGTCCTATGTGCTATGGGGAAATGCATAGTGGCTGTTTCTGAAATGGCAGTGAACAAAGTGATAACACTAAAGGCATTGATGAATAATTATGCATCATCCAAAAATGCACAACTGCTTGGTTGGGATTTTGTTGGTTATAACCAATGAGAGTAGATCCACTAAGTTCAATGGATAAATGTTGAATCACCTCAAAGGTAAATCCAATTGAGTCAGATAAAGAGAATGGCTCTACTTTAGTCAATAAGACAGGCCCATGTGAAATGGTTGTACAGTATTTGTGTGGAACTTTGCTTATGCAGCCATGAACTGAATATGTCATTGCACAACAACTACATGTTTAAGGGAATTTACACATGTGCTGTATATGACATCAACAGGATTCTGGTCTCAGTCTGAACTTTAAAGGATCCATCCAATATGCAGAAACCTGTTCCTAAAATATGTTCAGCACAATGGATAACTCTGTTAGATTTGGATTAAAATTGGAACAGATTCACTTCCCCATTGAGTAACCAGCTGCCACTGCTGACAGCAGAAGGGTCAAATCATAACCAACACTTGAGCAGCTCTCTCCAAACTATAAGTAATCTACTCCTGAAATAGTTGTTACTGTTGTTATTATTACTACTACACCATATTTTTATTGCATTATTATTATTATACTACTATGTCATTATTGCCTGCCAACTGATTTTCAACTGATAGGTCACTCAAACTACTCAGTTTATTAGTACAAGAAATAATTTTAACCTTAATGTTTATTAAAAATCTTTTGCTTAATACCTATACATGAGACTTTTCCTGATTTAAATACAGGTTCACTTTTGTTGTTGTTAAGCAAATAATAAACAACAACACAAACCTGCATATACCTTTCACTTTTATTATACCTTTAACCCCCTGTAGTCATTTTTAATAGTATTGCACTTCAGTGAACATCATTTTATGGTTATTCCCTCTATTTCTAGGGGCATAAAACTGTATATATACAGGTATGATGCCTTATATGGTCATACCACTGCTTTCGATTTATATTAAGCTCCAGCAGCTATTTTGTCCTGCTGCTCGTGTTTTCCTTGACAGATGTTTATTGGCTTAGACTTGCTTTCCATCTAGCAAACTCCTATACCTTTTTTCCTTTTGCTGGGTTCCATGAATCAGCCGTGTTGTATTGAGTGACTATGATTATCATTCTTCACTCTCCAGCTTGTCACATATTCTTGCACACTTGTCTCCTTTAAATTGCAGTTGTCACCTCTTTCCTATTTCAACTTTAAGGAATGTAATTGTTCTTATCTGATTGCATTGTTGCTCATTATTTTCTCTGCTACCCAATAAACTGTCATATGCACACCTGAACAACTTCTTTTGCATGTAATTATGGAAGCCATATTGGTATAAAATAATACTAGCACCTAAGATATTTTGCTGTTTTGCAGGCCCTAAATATTCTTTGGTGGGTTTTTGTGGGGTATGTGTGTGTGTGCATGTCATAGTTAATAATTGATTAAGCATTTGCCATTTTACCCTATAGTAAAGTCCTCACTTAATTCCATACCGACAGATCTGGTCTCTTAAAGAAGCATCTCCTGTTCACAATATTTTTGTTTGAAACTGAGTGTTTGGGAACCATACATAGTTATGCAATAGTTAACTTTACTTGCAAAGTAGTGGCATAATCTATCCTGATGTTTTAATATAGAGATCTTTCACAGTAGCATTAAGAAAATCAGAACAAGATTCTGGAGAATGAGTACAATGAAAAATTTAGAATGATAAATCTTGTGCATTTTTGTTGCCTGATAAACCACCAATTCACAATAGTGCTGTAGAACAGTATGATGGCTCTGGAACCGTGTGTGTACTTCTGGACTGGGGAAGCTGTGGCCCTTCAGAGGTTAATGAACCAATGTTCCCAAACTTCCTCACCATCAGCCAGGCTGCTAATTGAATTAAGAGTCTTGTAGTATCTGGAGGATTGTTTGTGTGTGCCTTCAAATTGTCTGTTGACTTATCAAGACCTCATGAATTTCATAGAGTTTTGTCAGGCAAGGAATACTTAGAGGTGGTTTTACTAGGTCTTTTCTCTGAAATAGCCTACAGTACCTGGTATTGGTTGGCAGTCCAAATACTCACCAGAACTGACTCTGATTAGCTTCTCAGATCAGCTGGAGGATCAGACCCAGCACAATTTGGGAAATGACAGAGATCTCTGTCATTCATTGTGTGGCTGAATTGGATTCCACAAATCGTTCAATCCACAAACCTTAATATGTTTGTAGAAGACCTGCATATAGTGCAGGAGGAGCTTAATAAGGAGACATGCCTAATTCTTTGGAAATTGGTCTTTACAAGCAATAATTTGGATTGGTGGAATCCTGTGGTGGTAGTGTACACTGTGCATTAAAGCTGCAATTGCAGAATATCATGTTTGAATGCATACCTGCATTAAAAATAATGATCCAGGATCTAACCTAGTGCCAGTGTTAGATTTCTCCTCCATCTTCCTACATATGTGTTTTGACAGTGGCAGTTACAGCAACTGGCAGGCTCTTTTCTTTAGCTGCAGCTGTAGCATACAGCCGTAATGAGAGGAGTGAGGCATACCAGGTTTCCTGGTAGCTTCGTCTACTACTGCTGTGGTTTATATCTCCAGAATTAAAAGCACCCCAAAAAGGCATCACCGAGGTTTTCTCCACAGCAGGAGTGGACAAAAAGGCAGAAAATCAGGCAGGCAAGAGGAGATAAATCAAGGTTTTAAAGTAAATAAATGATAGTTGGTCTCTACATTATCATCAGCAAATTTGGAAGGAATGCTGATTCTTAATTGTTTAACCAAAGTGACAATGAAAACACAACAAAGATTTTTCCCCTTCCTATATTAGGCTGGTGTAAGTATTTTTGTGTATGTGATAGGACCATTCCTGTAGTGGACACATGCTCAGAGATTTTGTGTTCCCTGATCTGTAGTTTTTGTCTCTGTATGGGAGCTATTCATCATTTGGCTCTAGTTGATAAACCTTGGAGTTCTTTTCTTTTTTTTCTTTTTGTCTTTCTTTTCTTTTCTTTTTTTCTCTAATAAGACCATAGAAAACTTAGGTCTTCCTGCCTCTGTTCTACAGCCGAGAAACTTGGTCAACAAGTTTGTCACAGTTTTAGGAGCTCTGCCTGGCTCTTGAGGTTATTTTATTATGATTTTCAGTAAGCAAGTCCTTAACGTCTTCCCATAGTGAAGCTTTTAAGAGCTGTCTATAACAGGTCCCAGTTTCAATTTCTAAACTTTCAGTAAACAGGTTATCAAGCAACAAAGACCTCTGTTCATGCTCCTGCAGAACAGCCACCATATGGAGCAGACCAGGGATAAATGGTTCAGTAAACATCTCCATTTGTACACTCTTCATTCAGTTCACCTTTCTGAGCTGATTCTGGTGTTGTTGGACTGCAGCTCTCAGATTCCTTCACCATTGGCTTTTTTGACGCTAAGGTTGATAGAAGTTGCAGTCTAGCATAATCTGGAAGCCTATGAATTTACCTCCTCCCAGTGTTTGTAGTGTTATTATTTTAAGATCAGTTGTGGACTTTATTAATCTCTTTAGTCATGAAAATATGCCCTCACTCTTTCATTTGCTGTAGTTATGTGTCAGGTCAACACTCTAGAAAGACATTAACAATACTGTTTAAAAAGTGCTATTTATACGAGACCTAGCAGAGCCAAATACATTGTGGTGATCATTTGCCAGGGGAAAGGCTACACAAACATTGCAATAGTAGGGAAATCCCTAGGTGAATTTTAAATACTGTTGCATATTTCGTGCTGGTTGCTTAGACCTAAGGGCAAAATTTAAAGGAGCTAATTTGATATTTGCCAGATGTAAGAAAGGATTTAATTATCTCAATTCTTTTTGTGACTTAGGGACTTTTAATATCTTTTTGCAGTGCTGGTGGTCTAAGCTTAAGGGTATCTGATTCTGAAAATCTGATTCTGAATACTACAACTGTTTGATAACTATTTCTTCTACTGATGTGATTTGGTTTCTATTATGGGTCTAATCTAGAATTCTTGTATTTTCCACTCAGAACATTTGTACTTTTGGAACATACGGAAGGCATTTTTCCATCAACAATCCCTCCACAATCTTTTCATTGTTCTAGAAGGTTCCTTATCCTACTGATTAGTTTAGGAGACAACAGATGAGAGGAGGAAAGGGTATATATCATCTTCTCCTCTATTCAACCCCATCTCCCAAAAGTTGGATCAATTATCTATGCTGAAGGAAGAGGACCTTCCATCCATGAAATGATGGGTCCAACTCCTTGTCACTGCAGATTGCACTTCTTTAATTTATATTTTCCCACTATTCTAATGTATGTAGTCTGTTGTCTGAAGAGAGGCATGCAAATGGATGAATGAATGAAGTATATAATAAATGCAATTCAAGCAGGAGGACTTCAGAAGTACAGGAGAATTTATTGGGATTGGCAAGGGGGAGTGAGTGAGAGAGAAAGAGACAAAGGGAGAGAGAAATCATTTATTTTTTGTAATGCTTCAATGCAATGAATTTTTAATGAAAACCACTAAGTTGTATGGTGACAGATGAGCAATAGCTATATAAAAAATGGCAGTGTAATCTCCTTATTTGACACATTTGTAGGCCAACAAAGTACCACTGGTCACCATCTTTTTAAACAGGGAAAACAGCAACCACAGTTTCTCCTTTTATATGAAAGAGAAGCCAATGAATACCAAGAACCTATCAACACTCTGTCATTTTACCTAATTTTCATAATGCCCATTTTCTCGTCTCAGTTCTGTGCCATTCATGTCCAGAAGGAAACATCAGGGGATAGATGGCACTTTCACATTCGGTCACAAATGTGTAAAAAGCATTCTGTAGGCAGAGAGGACAGCTAAGTTTCCAACTCTCCATTTCAAAAAATCTGTCCTGGCATTCTTAAAGGAACAAGAGTTTTTTTTAACTGTAGTTTGATATGCAAGTATAAGTATAAACTGATTGAGAAGATCTGCCCCAGTTGGACTCCTGACAGCTCTTGCCTTGGGAGGTGATCCTGTCAAAGCCCTGGCTGATCTCTGGAATAGGAAAATGGCCAGAGCAGTGGACACAATTGCTCCTAAGCATCCCATTCCATGAAGAAGAGCCAAGTGAGCCCCATGGTTCACTAGAGAGCTGGCAGTGATTAAATAAGTGGGGGAGAGACAAGAGTGATGATGGCAGAAGTCTTGGAGCAAATCTGACCAAATCCAGGCTACAGTTCATTGGGACTGCCATGTGTCATGGCAAGGGTGACAGCAAAGAGATTATACTCCTCTGTCACCATTGCATCTGCATAGCATCATCCAGCAGAGCTGTCTTGGATGGTCAAGGGCCTTTTATAGCCTGGCGCAAAAGAAGGAAACAAAGACCACTCAACAGCCTACTCTGACAAATTTGCAAGAGACTTAGTAGACAAAATCAATAAAATCTACCCTGACTTGTAATTGAGGCAGGTCCGGTAGATATAATTTTGGTGCCTGCTTGTTGAGTATTATTGGATATTGTTTCAGTTTATGCAGTCTGGGGATGTGGACAGGATCCTTGGAAAGGTGACAGCCACCAGATGTATACTGGATCCTTGCCCTTTCTGGTTTCTGAAAGCAGCTAAAGGGGGACTGGCCAATGGTGTAAGGGAAGTGGTGAGTACCTCACTGCAGCAAGGGAGGTTTCCAGATGAATTATTAGTCCTATAATCACTGGTGGGAAAATCATGCTGTTTGTGTCTGTTCTGTTTTGCAGAGACCTTCTGGTCCTTGGATGTTTGTGTGTGTGACAGAATGAAAAAAGACAAAGTCTCATGTGCTGTGCAATAGTCAAGAAATTATGTTTCTTAAAAAGCCCAACATGTTTCAGCCAACTGGTCTTCTCCAGGGATTATGATAAAATAGACAAAAGAATAGCCCCTGAATTGGTGATAAGGCCTAAATATGCTGAGCTTTTTAAGAAATAAAAGGTTTTTTTTACCATCTCACAACATTCAGGACTTTGTCTCCTTTTATCCTTTCATTCTTCCACTCATTCTTGTGTTAATGGTAATCAATTTATTTATTAAATGGTAATTAATGTTATTAAATAATGGGAAAAGTGAAAACAAAGAGAAGTCACATTTTTCTGGATTTCCACAGCAGTTTGCTTAAATTCTGCATGGCTGCTAGTCCTGCCTTGAATTCTCTCAGTGGAGCAATATCAGAGTGAGGATTAAAATGAATAAAGTTCGTTTATATATTTGCTTAAAATCCTGGTTTTCTACTTCTGTGGCTGCTTCTTTGTAAGATTGTGTGTGTGTGTGGGGGGGCATTTGGTGATATAGTCTATTTAGATTTTTACAGCACTTTGTGGCTGCTTACAATACACACATCCATCCATGCGTGCATTACATACTGATACATACACACACTTCCTTCCGTTATTGAAAGCAGTGGCAATGAGGAATTACAAAGCCTACTCTTCATTAACCTCTGATAAGTCTGCTCCTATAGTCAGCAATTGCTATTACAGTGATGGAGTGCTAATAGAGCTTGATAGCTCTGCTGTGCCTGTCTCTACGGAGAGTGTTACTCCTGCCAGCCCTCTGCCTGTACAGTGCATATCCAATAAAATGTGTCAAAATGACTGACGCTCCTAAAGACACACTGCTGAAAGTGCACTAGCCTTACATATTTCAGAAGAAGCTGAACAGTCCAGCCATGGAATCTTACAATGTGGGATTAGATAGAACTGCTAATACTGTTGATCGAGGTCTCTAAATACCAATATCCCACCCTCATTTTAAGCCTCCATTTCTGGTACCATGACAGTGAGGTGAGGATGCGAGACTATTGGCAAAGTATCCAGAAACTCCAAACACTGCTTGCATAGCATGGATTCTGCTTTTATGCTAATACAGCCAGGAGTGACTTTGCCAGGATCAGTATACAAAACTCTGTGCAACTAGAAACATTGCCATTTGTTTATGTTGAGATTTTGTAATATAGAGAGAAAACCCTGGAAGAATACAGGTATACCCCAATTAACAAAGTAAATATGTTTAAACATAGGTCATTATAGGGTGAGTCTCCCTTATCCAGAATTCCGAAATCTGGAATATTCCCACTTTTTTTTTTTTTTGAGACAGCGACACCTTTGCTTTCTGATGGTTCAGTGTACGCAAACTTTCTTTCATTCACAAAATTATTTAGAATATTGTGTAAAATTGTCTTCAAACTATGTGTATAAGGTATATATGAAACATAAATGAACTTTGAGTGTTGACATAGGTCCCATCTCTATGATATCTCATTATAGATTTATATGCAAATGCAGGTATATCAATTTTTTTTAAAAAAATCTGAAATCCACAACACCTCTGGTCTCAAGCATTTCAGATAAGTGAGACTCAGCCCGTGCCGGTGTACCCTGCACATGCTATTATGGCACAAATCCGGCACTACATCTACATGATGCAGTGCCAAAGGGGCATCATAAAGCTGCGCCACCATGGCTGTGACGCCCCTTGGAGGGCAGAAAAGAAATGCTTTTTGTGGCTCCTTTTTGCACTCTCTGGAGGCTGGATCAGGGCCACAGCATGTGGTTGCCACAGCCCCAATCCAGCCAGTAAAAGGGCGGCTGCATGCCGTCCATCTGTACAGCCTCTGAATCTTTATTTAACCAAAAACAAAACAAAACCAAAAAAAGAACCAAAAACAAAAACTGGTACCAGAGGTAGAATTTTATTTATTTATTTATTTATTGTATTTATACCCTGCTCTTCAGGCCTAAAGGCTATCAAAGCATCTTACAATTATTATTTATAATTAGACAGTTCCCTACCTTCAGGCTTACAATCTAAAAAGACACAAGACATAAGGAGAAGGGAATAGTGATGGGGAAGGGGATGAGGTCCAGTGGTTCTTCTCTCCCTCTGAGGCCTGGACCAAGGCAGATGGAGGAAGAGCTCTCTTTAACATGGAAAGAATAGGAATAGGTTCCTACACCATGAAAGGACAGGAATAACTTAGCCACAGTAGTCCATGCAGTGGTAACTTCCCAATGAGGCTACTGTAATGCACTCGACTTGGGGCTCCCCTTGAAGGCAACTTGGAAAGTGAAGCTTGTGTAAAATTCAGCAGCTAAACCGCTCACTAGAATTCCATTCCGATACCTGTTCTGAAGGAATTGCACTGATTGCCAATATATTTCCATTCTGAATTCAAGGTGCTGACTACAGTGGTCCCCCGGGTTACGA
Source organism: Urosaurus nigricauda (assembly GCA_034509955.1). Taxonomy (NCBI): domain Eukaryota; kingdom Metazoa; phylum Chordata; class Lepidosauria; order Squamata; family Phrynosomatidae; genus Urosaurus; species Urosaurus nigricauda. The sequence goes on from JAOEGL010000001.1 coordinate 320,919,024, forward strand.
ATCCCCCGGGGTACGAAAACCCCGGGATCCGAAAGAGCCGGGACCGGAAAAACGGCCCCGGTTTCCGGGAAAAAAAACAGGTTGCGAAAGGAAAGCGGCGCGAAATTCAAATCGCCCCAAGTCCTTTCCTATACTTACAGTGGTCCTCCAGGTTACGAATGTTTTCGGGTTACGAAAGGGGTGCTGGAACGGATTACTTTCGTAACCCAGGGGACCACTGTATAACATATTAAAGCCCTAAAAGGCTTGGGATCTCAGTACTTGAGGGAGCACATCTCTATAAAGATATGCTTGCCTGAGAATTGAGATCTATTGGAGGGGCCCTGCCCTGTGTTCCATCAGTAAGGGAAGTACATTATGGGATGACATGGAAGAGGGCCTTTTCTGCAGTGGCACCTGATTGTGGAATTCCCTCCCCTGAAGTAGAGTGGCACCCGCGTTGGCATCAGCCAAACTGATTTTATCCAGGCTGCACATATTTTATGGTTATTCAAGATTGTTTTAACTGGTTTAAATGGTCTGTGAGGCATATGCTATTTTCTTTGCCCCTTGAAGGCAGGTCCACAAAATTACAGTAGCTTCTGCATGGAGCACAATCCCATTATTTCCCAGCTTAAGATTTATTGTCTTGTTTATTGCAGACAGACTGCTGCAATCCAGTACTGAAAGTCTGTGTTTGTCCAGTCCTCCTTCATCATCCTCTCAGTGCTGATCTTGTTAAAAATCAACAAAACCATGCTCCAGATAAACAGTGGAAAAAAGGGAAAGGGGGGCTGTGGGCACATAAAAAGCCTTTGTAAAAAGGATCTTCTGTATTAGAGGCTTTGTTAACTGAGATATCCCTGTACAATCCTTCCTTGGGATTATTGTAAATAGCTGTTTTGCTGCAAGGTGTCCTCTGAAGTACAATAAATCCAAGCAAGAGAAATTTCCATTTTGAACTTGCTCACATGCAAATAAAGTAAAATAATTTGGGAGAACTTGTAGAGAAATTGTTCCATGTTCTCTGTTTCAGAGATTTGGTAAATTAAAAAAAATGTTTTCTCTCTGAAACAAATTTAAGATCCAACAGTATTTTTACTGTGAGATGCAAAGTATTGTAGACATGCAAGTAATAGAAGATTTGTATTCTGTAGATAACTTTAAAAACTAGGTAGATACCATAGCCTTATTTGCAAAAACAGTAAGTCAAATGGACTTCATCAGGCAGAACTGATGAGCCATACGGTCAGCTGCATTCCCATTTTGCATTCAATTTATGAAATAAGTTAGAGGTACTGGATTTAAATCCAGAAGTAGATTGTGAAATACACCACACTGGAGAGCAAACCTAAATGGAGAACAGCAGCAATTTGTTCAGCTCAGGGGTAGTGTGAGGAACCTAATGGACTTTTTAAAAGAAAAACCTTCCATTCTATTTTAGCAGTTAATGATCTTGGCAATTGCTCTGACACAGAAAAGATATAGTAAGAAACTAATTTGTGAGAGTTCCTTTCTAGCCAAAGGAAAGAAACCAGCCCCTTATATAAGTTTTCTGTGTTATTTCTTTGCACCAATGCCATAAGTAAATTCTTCCAGATAGACTTTTTGAGATACTGCAATTGAGCAAAACAAAGTTAGTTAATGTTTGCCCATCTGTTTATAGTGCCATTTCAACCTTTCAATTGTCATCATTTTTCCTCCGTGACGTAGCCCTCATCTACATGGGCCAAAAGGTCGATGTTTCCCCTGGCCTGGCATCCTCTCCAGGACTGGGCAGACCAGATAAGGATCCAGTAGCTCCCAAGCCAAAATGCCTTTACCCCCATCTAAAAAGAACAGCAGTTTGCAACAGAGTCTCACTGAAACTCCTCTGTAATAGGCAGCAGAGTGGGTGGCCCCACATGCCCCTTATTTGTTGCTGCCATCACATATTTTTGAAGGCCCTTGCCTGTGACATTGGAAGGGGGCACCTGGCCACATGGGCATAGCCAGGCACTTTGTTTCTGCCTTAAGGGCTGTGATGGGGGCCTTCAGATATTATACTACAGTAGCAACAGGTAAGGGGTGTGTGGCGGTGGTAGAACACCCACCCATCTCCACACCTGCCTGCACACTGACCCAGGTGTAAACCATGGGCAGGATACCACTGTATTAGCCCATGGTATCCCGGCCATTTGTTTAGGCCCATAGTCAGATGGACAAGCTTAGTTGGCTGCCTAGCACTGTGATGTCATTTTGTTCACTGCATGATCCCAGACAGGGTTGGGATCACCCACGTGACTAATCTGAGAGGCCCACATTCTTTCTTTCCCAACACGTGCCCTTACTGACATCATCATGCAATTTGACTGGCAACTAAACATTATGATTTCATTCCATTTGCAATCTAGTCTCTATTTAACTGAACTTGCTAAGGACCCAATTATGAAAGGAAAAGAAAGGATCGCTTAAAGGGAAATGACACCAGGCAGAATTAAAAAATAATAATACATGTACTACAATCAAGGTGTTTTGGCTACCATTTTACACTCACCTACCTAGAAGTATGTTTTATTTAACTCAATGAGGCGTGTTTCAGTTGCACTGTTATAACAGTTTCAGTCCAACCAAACCAGCCAGTCAAATTGGACACAATTCAGTGCAGTCCTCATTTCCATTAATGTGACAGCTCCATGTTGCATTTTTTTTCACATTAAGAAACACAACAGACCTCAACCATTATTACTTATGCACTTTGCACAACTAATGTTCTATTAGACTACATCTACACTACAAGATTTGAAGCCAGATTGTTTTAATAATGCATTGATTGGGAAGCTGCAGCATATGGTTTACCTATCCCTACTCATTCTGAATGTTACATTTAATTTGACTTTTTCTGAAATGTTCTAAATCTAAAACCACAGATCATAGAAGAGAAAAACATCTCAGATCCCAAAACTCTGAAAAACATGAAAACATTTAATATTTTATTCTAGACTTCATACAGAGCTAAGGGAATAAGCCTCAGTCACTATATGCTACTACTTTTCTTCAAGGAGTAAATTGTTCTAATAAATAACTAAATATTTCTTTGGGCATAAATACTTATACCAAACCAAACAAGAAGCCTATATTTTAACATATTTACTTGGAACTGAAAAACAAAATCTCAACTTATTTTCCCAATAGGCTATCTTGGTTTTATATAGAGAGGGGTGAGGATTATGGAAGAGTTACTGTTGTGAATGATAAAACGTCTCTCCAAAATGCTTCTATTGCAATTTGTTTCTATTGCAGTGAACTGTCATCCAATGTTGTGAGAGGGTTAAGTAGAATTTAGCAGAAAGTGATTAGACTCCTCCTTAATAGATTAGATTAGATTAATGATGACCCACACAATTTCTAATCTGCCTATTTGTTTCTTTATCAGGAGACCAGTTTATAGTCCCTTCACTTATAATGGAGATATGACACATTTTTAATCACTTTAGTTCTTGGAGAACACTCCAACACTGAGCATTTTAATAATAATAATAATAATAATAATAATAATAATTATTATTATTATTAATAGTCTGCCCAATCACAAAGAATCAGGGTGGGTTACAGCAGTAAAAGAATACAACACAAGTCAAAAAAAAATATAGAAATTAAATACAAAGTATACTCCTATAATAATTAAACAAAATAAATATAAAAAATACAGTACAGTGAACATAATCCAAAATACAAACGTAGCAATGCAAAATCCAAAATCCAAGGTCCATATCTTAATATTAACTGACAATATACAACTCTCTCCTTGTAGCAAAAATTTACAGTGCAATACAAATACTAAGATAGCAATAATACAATAGCAACATGAGACTAGTCCCTTATACTCCCATGAGCATAACTAATAATAACATTCCTTTCAGTTTTAAAATAAACCAAAAGCTTTGGTTTTTTCCTTTTATTACTCTCTGCTGAGGGACACCAAAAACCCAGCACTTTATCTGTGTGCATTTGAGTTATTTGGAACATTTAATCTGCAATTTTATTGCTCTTGTTTCATTGATCACTTGACAGCACTGGATGTGATACCTTGGCCTCTAAGATAATCTGTTTCCCTTAATTGGGCCAGTAGGGAGCAATTAATTTTCAATTGTGTTATTTAAGAATAAGGATTAAAAGGCAATATGATACCTTGATACAAGAAGAGCAGGCACCTTCAGATATAAATGATGTGTGTGTATATGTGTGTTATATGCAAATTGTTTCCTGTGACTAGGGGGAGAAGGCAGTAACAGCTTCAAAACTTGCTTAATATTTGCTTGTATGTATATGGGTTCAAAATTTCTATATATGTATGCATGCATGTATTTTTGTGTATCATGATTTATTTTTGTAGCCAGTACTGAGAATGATTTTGCTTAGGGTCACAGACAAAAGCAAGATTTGGAGATGGGACAGTTGGGAGGCCCATTTTAAAAGTTCATCCCTTTGTCATTATTTATGTAGCCTAATGAAATGGATGGGGGTTTTCCTTCTGTTTTTGCTAACAGGTGAAGGTCATGGTACGGATTTGTTCTACCCTGGTCAGAGACTCCTCTGAATCCAGCTCCTTCCTAAAGGTTGATCCTCGTAAGAAGCAGATTACTCTCTATGACCCCTTGTCCTGTGGGAGCCAGAACGCCTTCCAAAAAAGGAGTAGCCAAGTGCCACCCAAGATGTTTGCATTTGATGCTGTTTTCCCTCAAGATGCCTCTCAGGTAGGCAAGCACATTACTCAGGTTAAACTCTTAGGAATTTAACTACCGTATATACTCAACTATAAGTCGACCTCATGTATAAGTCGAGGGCAGGTTTTGGGACCAAAATTATGGATGTTAATATTACCCATGGATAAATCAAGTGTTAAACTTAGGGGCATCTGACAAATGATGCAAAGGATGAATCAATGGGAAACAATGCCAAAGAACTTACAAAATTCTAGCAGGCATAACTGTTTGTGCTCATACAAAAGGCTGGATGGATGAGAGAATAGAGAGGGATCAGTTATTTCAGGACCTATTACACTCTTGCCTTTCACCAGGGGATGATTCCTTTTTAAAATGAAAGTTAAAGTATTGTATCTACATTGTCCCATAGATAAGTCGACTCAGGTTTTTTGAGTCAACTTTTTAGCCTAAATTTCTAGACTTATACATGAGTATATACAGTATTTGATTTTATAGTTCTGATAGAGCAAGGCTTTTTTATTTTATAAAATGAAGAGTAAATATTAAATCCTTATCTTATCTTATTCTAATTCAATGTCTAGCCTGATTTATCCCCAAATTAAAACCTTTGTCAATAAAAGATGAAGTAAGTAAAATAGATCGATGATATCACTAAAGTAGTGGCCTACTACCAAATATTTGGCTGATAATTTCCCATCTGGGTGTAAAATTCAGCATCCCCCAAGCTTCTGCCTATATCGTTGGATTTCCTGGATAAGAGTTTCCACAATTTTCCTCATGTTCACTGACCTCCATTGATAACAGCATCACAGAATTCCTTTTGCCCTTAACCAGTCATTATTCCTCACTATTAGCTCACTGTTTATATATTTCAAGCCACATGCAAGCCTTAGGGCTTTGTTTGTCAGTTAGGACTTTGTCTGGTGCTTTAGGACTCTGTTTGCCCAGTGCTTTAGGGCTGGAGCAGATGGGCAGGAAAAAGCAGCTTCATCCTGCATTATCTCAAAGTGAAACCCCACTTCCTGCACCACCCACACTGAAGGCAACCTGCATACTCTGTCTGCATCACATAGCATCAAGCTGCACCATATAGTTTTTTTGACACTTGCCCACCATGCATCTGCACCACTGCACAAACTCGCCACCAGCAAACTCCAATTACCTCCCTCTTACTGGCCAAATGTCATTCCATTTGATGCCTGCCCATATGATCGGCTGCATAGTTGCACATGCAGTGCACTGCCTGTTCAGTGTATCGGTGTGCCCAGTGATACATTGCATTATTGGCAATTTCATTTTTTCTTTTCCACAGTCCCACACGAGCAGTGGGCCATTTATATGATGGTGCAAAAATGTACATTTTTTGCCTTGAATCAGAATTTCCCACCTTTTTTTCCCTTCAGTTCTTAGCCCTGGAGCACTGCTTCATTTCACTTTCTACCCAGTTTTGGCTCGTGCATCATCAAAAACTCCTGCCTTCAAAGTGGCTGGAAGCTGCTGTATTTTGCCTGTGTCTTTCACCCCAGTTACTGCATTTACTTCTTGTCATCACTCCATGGGGTGCATATCCATGCATATTAGGTTGTGCTAAGGAAAAGTGTCTGGCCCCAGGTTGCCCAATGAGTTGCATTGCTGACTAGGGACCTGAGGTATGGTATTCTAGGTCCTAGCACAACAATCTAATCATCATATTAAGGTGGCTGAGGATGGTGATGGAAGGCCGGGAAGGGGGGGCTGGAAGTACTCAGAGAGGCCTTTCTGGAAGAATGGGTTTCCTGATTATGTAAGGTATCTGCTTTAAGGCTTAGTACTTGTCTTCCTTAAGGAAGATATTTGTGATATCCTAGACTTCTCCTGTAAAATAAATTGCATTTATATGTCATCATAAATAAATAATCTTCCCTTTATGACAGGCTGAGGTATGTGCAGGAACAGTAGCAGAAGTGATCCAGTCTGTGGTGAATGGGGCAGATGGATGTGTATTTTGCTTTGGGCATGCCAAACTAGGTTAGTATGTTTCATTTTCAAACCATAATGTACAAGAGATATGCCTTCTTGTATGATCTCCTATATCAGCAGGTGGGGTGCTGGTTTGTGGTAGTACTGGCTTGGGGTGAAACTGACTTGGGGCAGATGGCATTGGGAATGAAATTAAACTATAGACAATATCACACTACATTGTTATAATGTTTCACAATATATACTAGTTGACATTTTGCAGTTGTAATGTTTTACATTTGGGATGGGCTTTTATAATACTACCTTTTACATGTTGAAGCTTCAGAAACAAAAATAAAATAAATGAGTCAATAGAATACCCAACCATTAAAAAAACACTTTGTTGCAGAGCAGGGCGTGTACTGACAGTGTGAAATATTTTAAATTGCTCATTCATTTATGTGGATTTTTTTCTTTACATTTTCTGTTTCCTGATATATCAGTATTTTCCTTCCACTCTATTGCAAACAGGAAAATCTTACACCATGATTGGAAAAGATGATTCCATGCAGAATCTTGGCATAATCCCTTGTGCCATCTCCTGGCTTTTCAAACTGATTAATGAACGGAAAGAGAAAACAGGAGCCCGTTTTTCAGTCCGAATCTCAGCAGTAGAAGTGTGGGGCAGAGAAGAAAATTTGAGAGACTTGCTCTCAGAGGTGGCAACAGGCAGCTTACAAGATGGCCAGTCTCCAGGTGTCTACCTTTGTGAAGATCCAATATGTGGCATGCAGGTGAATGCAAACTTCTTTCAAGTTGTGAGGTACACTTACTGGTGTCATGTTTTTATTAGGCTGTTTTCAAGCATAAACTTTTCTAACTTGGAAGTGTTTACTTTCAGGCACATAAGAAACTTTATGACCTGCAGCTGCAGGGCCATCTGCTCTCCTGGCCTAAATATTTGTGCCTTTGGCATAAGATGATGTTGAGCAGGGACCTCTGTTTGCTGTAAAATATGAAAGGATTCAGATCAAACAAAATTTGTCTCCTTCCTATAATAATTTCTCCAATGTATAACAACAAGCTAAAATATTTACAATATTGCACAAATAACTGGAGGCCAATAATATGGCTGTTTACATCTCCATGAACTACATTATTTATACTAGTAGGCTTAGTGATGTTGTAGGAAGTATTAATAGCTACTTATTAATTGCTGCCAAGCTGTGATTGCAAGCCCAGTTCAAGCCAAGAATAATTCCAGTTTTCTTCAGAGAGGAACACCCAACTGGTTTAATAAAAGAAGAGAAAATTTTCCTGGCTAAGTTCAGAGATTCGCCAATTGCAACAGTCTTGTGTGTGACACCCACTCCCAGTCATAGCTAAATCTAATCATTTAGGTTGGCTTGCTGGCTGGATTAACTCACAGACCTCCCATTTGTACTGTTCTCTTGCTACTAAATTTACAGCTCTTGAAGACACAAAGGACCACATAGAATTAGGAAAGACTTCAGTGAGATTATGTGATCTATATTCATGCAGAGCTTGTTCAAAGTTTTCTGCAGAATCTGCTGAAGGTCTCAAGCTTCCTCTTTTATGACAAACAACTGCCACCATTGAGCTCTTGGTTCGTTCCCAGGCTGCAAAGTTTGCCTCTGAAAAGAGCCTGGCCTGTAATAGAGAGGAACGCACTAACACATCCCCTTCATCACTCCTTCCCCCTCTGGGTGTTTAAAGCAGCATGGTTGCAGAGGAGAGTCTGTGGTTTCCATGGAGGTCCTCCACATGAGACAGATCTCTGATTTTTGCATAGTCTTTGGAAAGCTGCCATAACTCTCCTCTTCAGGCACATTGCTTTTGTGTGAGGAAAGTGAGAATGCTAGGGGGAAGGCTAGCATGCTTCCCTCATCATGCACTTACCAAACACATATATAATATTTATACCAGTAGCTGTCATTTTTAGCAGCAGCAACTCTTTATGACACTTCAAATCTATTTGGCCTTTGAGAAAGTTGAGATGATGGAATGTCAATTGAAGAAAGGATGAACTTTCAAAACAATAGTGTCTGAGGGGAGAGGAGCACTTTGCATGGTCAATTATAGTACACCCAAACTTACAACAAGGTTACTGGAAAGAAAATAGATATGTTGTTGAGGGCTTGATAGTAATCTCAGTGGTAGAAGTTGCAGACAGCAGTAATCAAACCCAGCCTGGCTGAGAATTAGATGCATGAAAGCAAGAACCATGGAAGCAAGGAGAGGGTGGGTTTGGCATCATATTTCTGGGTTCCTGCCCTTGCTCCCTCTTCTTCTTGTAGAGGAGTCTCAGTGTATGGATTTTCCACAAGTGTTCTGGAAAGGAGAATGTTCCCTTATCCCAAGAATGCTGTGTTTTGTTTTTGCAAAAAGAAAGTTTCTTGCCAGTGTCAAATATCTCAAAGCACATGTTATGTGTCCTGGGTTACCTCACAGCTTCAAAATCAAAGTGAGCTGAGAGCCCCCACAGCAGAGAAAGCTGCCTTCTTCCTTGATGCTGCGATTGCCTCCCGTCGAAGTAATCAACAGGATTGCCGGGAGGAAGATCACAAGAATTCTCACATGCTCTTCACTCTGCACATCTATCAGTACCGAATGGAGAAGAGTGGTAAAGGGGGAAGTAAGTCTCTTCAATTTCCCAACAACTTCTATTATCAATTACTGTTATTTAAATGAATGTGTACCTTTAGAAGCTGGAAAAGTCTCTTTTTTAGACCACAGCTCTCAGAATTCCCTGGCCAGTTTGGCAGCTTTTTCAAGTTCTTGTTGGAACTCATGAAATATAACGGTGTAGTATAGTGTGTAGTAATAGAGCAAACAGCTATATTATATTAAGGGTCTTTCAGAAATGTGGGGTGCACGTAGTTCTTCTCCTTCAAGTACCGTATATACTCATGTATAAGTTGAGAAATTTAGGTCTAAAAATTTGACCCAAAAAATCCTAGGTTGACTTATACACGGGTCAGTGCAGTAACTTGTCCCAGGCTCTTCCCACCAGGCTGCCTCTGTGGGGACAGCCAAGCTGGGAAGAGGCTGGGAAGGGCAAGTGGTCCTCCCTGCAGCCTCTCCCCAACTGAACTGTCTCTGCCAGGACAGCCCAGCTGGAAAGACTGATATTCCTCCACTCATTTTTCAAGGATACCTCTTTCCCATATACCACCCTATTCAACACAATTTCCTAAACCTTGTGTGTAGCAGTTTCAAGAGGGTGGAAGAGAAGCTGTGGACCAGAAGTGGTCGAAAATTTCTCTTTTCTCAGACCATTTGCATGCTCCTGAATTTGGATCCAGCCCACTCTGTATATAAATTATAGTCCAAATGTCATATAAAACACCAATTGTTTGCTTGTCTTTCAGTAATAACCCTCATAGAATTACCAGACAAAATTCAATTAACTAAGGATTTATTAATTAACCACCCTTCAGTGGAAAGAAAGTCCATGAATGCCCACAGTAACTTGCTTATTTTACGGAGATTTGCTTGTTTTAAGGAGATTACCATTACAATCATTTAATTTTCTGTTTTTACACATACCTATCTTTTAATTACTTTTAAATTCAGATAAATAAAGAAATCCTATAGTTTTGTGAAGTCTATCCTGATCCTGATACAACAACAACAAAATCCAAATCCCACTGGTTTCAGTTTCATTTATGTTCCACTTCTGGATGACCTATTGAGCTAGCGAGATCCGTATGTCGGTTCAGATCTAGTTTAAAGTTAGTCTTGCTTAAGTCACTTGATGCCTGCTATTTTAAAGTTTTAATCAATATATTTTGGGGCAAATTAATGAATATACTGATACAAAACACAATGTTTCTTTTTTTAAAAAGCACTTGAATATTTTCATATAGAAAGGAGAGAAATAATATTTCCAATAGTCATCAGATTGGTGTCCCTATAAATTGGTGCGTTTCCCCCCCCCCCCGACTTCTATTTCTTGATTTTAAAAAATTGCTTGGTATAAAATTGACTTAGACGTGTGGATAGCATGTCAACAATCACTTTATTTAGAGCAAGGATGAGAAACCTTTAATCTTCCAGATGTTTTACAGCCCCCAACCAATATGGTCAACGGTATAGGGTTGTAGGCCAACCCATCTGTCAAACCTCTCTTCATTTAGAATATAATAACATGAGGTCAGAACTAGACTTCACAAAATATGGTGCTGTTGATCCATATCTCTTATCTTCCCCCTTCCTGGTACTCTACAGTATATATATAACACAGCAGTTGCCATTCCATGACATTGTGTAATGTATTTCCTCACATTAACAACAGATTGGCCAATGAGGCTGGGAGAAAGGAAAACAGCATGATGACACCTTGTTGCATATTAGGTTGTTCTATATTTATTCACTTCATTTTTGGCTCTTGCCCACCAGCCCCCCCCCCCCCGAATTCAAGTTTAAGAGAAGAGAATCATGGACCTGCCACAGTTTGCCCTCCCTCCTTCATTCTTGGGGGTAGGGGAATGTATCCCCTTTTAAAGTCTGAATCCAGAACACATTCACTCCAAGCCAGATTCCCAAATATAGGATATGCATGTGAGTATAGATATAGAATATGCTCTCCTAAATCTCATAATTATTTTGCTCAAAGATGATTTCCAGAAGAGAAGCACATTTTAGTGATGGCAACATGAAGTTTGCCAGTACACTTCACAAATCACTTGTTAGTTACAAAGCCTTCCATATATGTGCTTGAGGACATTTTGATACTACAAAACAATACTGCAAAACATTTTGCTTAAGGGAGCCCTGGTGGTGCAGTGATTAGGTTGTGAGTTCGATCCCAGCCAGGGACTCCAGGGCCAACTCAGCCTGGCATCCTTCCAAGGTCACTAAAATGAGTTTAGCCTGTTGGGGGCAATTAGTTTATAGTTTATTGCAAAGTTAAAATACAGTTTATTGAAGCCTTGCTGTAAATGATGTGGCAATGTTGTAAACCTCTTAGAGACTGCCTAGATCAGTATGAAGCGGTATTGGAATGGAGCTGCTATTGCTATTGCTGTTCAATCTGTGGAGAAAATACAGCAGACCTTCCAGCTCCTGGGACCCTTTCACACTTCAGAATTATAGTTCTTTGATTCCACTTTAGCTGCCATGACAACCTTTTAGAATCCAGGGATTCTTAATTTGGGGAGGAACTATAGCTCTCTGACTGATAATTTTAAATACTCCTCTCTAAATGCTCCTCTCTAAACTGGGATTTCACAAGATGGAAACATGGCAGTTAAAGTGGAATCATAAGCACTGTAATTGTGTAAATGTGGATACCACGTGGGCTTACGTAATGATGGCAGTGCCCATGTAAACAGGGCGCCGCTAGGGTTGCAGGGCATGTGTAAACTCTGCCCCGAGGCAACCCTAGCATGTGACGAGGGCACTTCAGAGGGCCGGTCTGTACTGGCCCATAGATATATATTCACTCAAAAGTAAGTTCTACTGAGTTTAATGTGACTCCCTACTGGGAAATGGCATATAATTTTGGCCTGCGTTTCCCAACAGCATATTTTGTTCATGTCTGAAAGCTCTTACTTTGTTTTTCTTCTTTCTTTTATGACAGTGTCAGGAGGCCGTAGCCGCTTACACCTCATTGACTTGGGGAGCTGTGTTAAACCTCTTAGCAAAAATCGAGAAGGAGGTTCTGGGCTCTGTCTTTCATTGTCTGCATTGGGCAATGTCATCCTTGCCCTTGTCAATGGAAGCAAACACATTCCATACAAGTAAGTCATCCCTTTCTGTTTCTCGTTCTCTATGTGCATCCTTATATATGCAGAGTTATTACTGGTCAGTAGGAAAACCAGCCTAGAATTGGAATTACATTCTGTTCTGGATGGGGTTGCTCTCACTCTGAAAAATCAGTTTTGTAGTTCTGGGTTGGTCTTGGACCCAGAGCAGCTCCTGGAAGGCCAGATTGTTATGTGGCTAGGTGCTCCTTTGCCTAACTTCAGATAATGAGCTGGCTGTGCCATTTCCTGTGGAAGGTAGATTTGTCCATAGTAGTTCATGCGTTAGTTACAGCTCAATTAGACTACTGTAATACATTCTATGTGGGGCTGACTTTGGAAAGTGTTTAGAACCTGCAGCTAGTGCAAAATATGGCAACCAGACTGATGTCAGGAATTCATTTTAGAGACCATATTATACTTGTCCTACAAGGACTGTGATGACTTCCAGTTTGCTTCCAAGCTCAATTCAAGGTGCTGGTGTTGACCTACAAAGCCTTAAATAATTTGAAATCAAGATATTTGGAAGATTGCCTCCTCCCATATGAACCTGCCAATAATTTGAGATCTTCAGAGGAGACCCTCTAGTGTCTCCCAACACATCGTAAAGTTCAGTTGTTGGATATACATAACAGGGCTTTCTCTGTGGCACTGTCTCAACTGTGGAGCTCCCTAGGAAGTTAGGCTGGATCTATCCCTTTAAGCTTCCTGTGGGCAGACAAAACAGTGATGTTCTGCATTGCATTCAGTGTTTGAAATTGCTGTTTTAAATGTTTCAAAACATTTAAAATTATCCCTTTTACTCTGTTTTTAGGATTTTTTTAGTATCTTAGGCTTGGGACAGAAGGGCAAGAAGTGCTGTCCTCGGGCCAAAACTAGGGCTCGAGAGCACACAGCAACTGCACACTCCAGAGCCCCAGTTTGTATGGGCACTGCCATTGTTACGCAGCACCATCCACATGGTGCGCATGTCAATGATGTCACGCATCCGCTGCATCCAAACAGTGCAGCACACACATGACATCACCGCGCCGCCCTACAGCACTTATGGTGTTGCAGGTGCAGCGCAAAAAGGAGCTGCTTCTCAGCACTCCTTTTTTCTTTGGCTTCTGCAGCAACGATACAGAGCAAAAAAGAGGGGGCTCCAGCCCACTTTTTTGAGGAAGTCTGTTGAGCCTCTTAATGCATTTTAAAAATGTTTTTGTCTATGTATTGTTTAAATTAGTTTTTATTTGTTCATCACTTCAGGAGCCCTTCTGGGCTGGGAGTACTTTAAATACAGGGAGTACTATAAATAAATAAATAAATAAAGTAAGTTAGCAGCTTTTGATCAACAGCCTTTTCATACTACACAATTATAGGACTATGATTTCACTCTAACAGGCATGGCTACCTCCTCTTGAATCCTGGGTTTTGTATCTTGGTGAGACACTAAAGTGCTCTAACTGAGAATTCTAAATATCTCTCCAAGCTGTAAATCCCATGAATCCACAGAATGTTGCCATGGCAGTTAAAGTGGAACTGTAGTATTATAATCACAGTGTGAAAGGACCCTGGGTAGAATAGGTCTGCCCATCTTGTAGTGGAGAAAAATTATTAGGAAAATTGTGGATCTAATCCAGTTCTGAAGGGGCAGTTAAAGGCGTTTATTTAGCCAAAGGAGTTCTTCAGTGCCTTCTCCAAATTTTAAAGACAGGTTGTGGTTGCTGCCAGTGTTTGCACAGTGTTCTTTACTAGAAAAGCCTCTAAAATGAAACAGAACAGGAAGGATTTTCAGGGTCAGAAATTCCTGGTAGCTCCATTGTGGATGCTTCAGCAATGAAAGAGAAATCCAAGACAAGATTTGTAAGTATTCATATGGGAGAAGCGAGCATTGTTGTAAAGCAGGTTTCTGAAAGGCAGCCTATAGATGCTTGCATAAAATCAATATTCTGCTTTAAGTGTGAATACTGATTTGAAGCCTGTACCTCTTTAGTAGGGGAAAAGAAAGACCCAAACCCCACAGTAATGCAAACGCAGTGTAATTGTTTTGAAACCTGAGAGACCACAGAAAAACATATGAATTTGTGCTAGATGGCTCACGTGTCACTGGTGTAGTGAAACGCTGAATATAGTGGCTGCATTTTAGCACTAGAGTTCTGTGTTTTGGATAGCTCCTTTAAAGTTCATACTACAACCGAGAGTGGATTCACAATCTCATTGACATGGGAACCAGTGGCCGCCTTTGAATTTGTGATATAATTTTGGTAAAAGCAAAGCTGCTGGCAAAAGGAGCGTATTTAATCTGCTCCTGCCAGCAGCCCATTCAGGATCGCAGTGGCGGCCTGCCTCAGGAAGGGGCTGTCTGGTTGCTGCAGTCCCAGAGTGATCATGGCCAGAGCAGCTGGAAATCATTCTATCTGGACCATCTGCTTTGGCCCAATGATACCAATATGAATGTTTGTTTAAGTGTAGGCAATTCACTGTTTGATACTCAAATTCATTCTGAGACCTGCCACCCATTGACAAGGCAACCTGAAATGAACAAGGCCCCTCAGACACTATGCTTATTTATAATTCCTTCTATTGGTGGCAATGAATGTCCATCAGGGTTTTTTCTGAACTCTGTGGGTTTTTTTTTTCTTATGCACGATTTTTTTCTTTGCTAAGTAAGATAAATGAGGAAGGCTTTAAAAAGTTGAAGTTAACCTGAAGAGGTATAATAACATTAGATGTAGGGCCTTTCAATATCAGATACTGATTAATTCCAAAGTGAACTATACTTAGACTTACTGAGGTCAATGGGATTTAAGTTCATCATTACTAGCTTAAGTCCCACCTATCTTGGTAGGCCTAGTATATGAATGAATGAATGACTATGGATTTAACCTCTTTTACATTTAAATTGTTTTAATGTTTTTTAATCCTTTTCGGATATAGTTTAATTTTTGAGTTTTGTGTTAATCTTGTGGAGTTTCTGATTTGTGGTACACAGTCTCAGTGAAGTTTGTAGAACGGCAGCAAGTACTGCTCATGTCCTCCATGTGAGCTTCCCACAAATAGCAGTTTGGCAGCTGTGGAAATAGAGTGCTAGACTAAATAAAGCTGTGATCTAATCCAACATGGTTATTCTCTTGTGTTTTCCCACAGATATTGGACTTAATGGATGACCAAGACAGGCTAGAACCGTGTTTTTGATAGCATCCTAAATCTGAATAGCTGTATCAGGCTTCATAGCAAATCTGGTGCACCATGTAAATTTTAGAAACCAGGCCTCCTAACAGTACTCCTTTGCACCCATCACATTATGAACAGTTGGATGCATGATTTCTCGTGTTTATTCCCCCCCCCCTTTCAATTTATTCATGAAAGAAAATTAGTCATGTTATACTGTATATCTTTGTAAAAATAGAGTAGTAGGTGTAAAGTTAGAGGATAATCCACTGGAAACTGCTCCTGTCCTGGTCTTACTCATATGAGTGGGACTTTCACCAAATATCTCTTTTCATTTTGGAGGGTAGTACTTCAGTGGCAGATGGTATGCTACAGTTGTTGTCATGTCAGAGTGAAACTGGGAAAGTCTCCTTGCCCCATCTGAAAACCTGGAAAGTCTCTGCTACTGAGTGTTGGTGATACTGAACAGTTGAAGCATTTTACTATGCACTGCAGAAATAATCCAGTTTGACACCATTTTAACTGGCATGGCTCAATGCTATGGAATTCTGGTAATTAAAATTTTGTGAGACATTTAGCCTTCTCTGTCAGAGAGCTCCAGGGCCAAAACAAACAACAGTTCCCAGGATTCCATAGAACTGAGCCATGCCAGTTAAAATGGTGTCAAACTGTATTATTTTTGCAGTGTGGCTTCATACAGAGTATAAAGCAACTTCCTTATACCTTGTTCATCTAACATCAGCCAATATAACTTGATTTTGAAATTTGTGATCAACAATCAGGTGGCAGGTGAAGGATCTGATGTTAGTGAGGCAGTAAAACTGCTCTGGGATTTTGTATGAACTTTAAAAGAGTTATTCAAGGTCTGCTGAATCTATTTTTGGAATAAGGACAAGGACTTTGGATAGATCATTTGATGTCTGGATAAAAACTCAGAGAGGATTCACTGCCTTACTGACATAAAAGCCACTGGTTACTGCAGCTAATAATATAATAGTAATATTGTATGGTTATCTTTTCCCTCTTGGATGATCTCATGTCTGGCTGAGAATTTTAAGTGGATTATCTGCTTTTTCATTTTCCTTTAAAATTAGCTTCAATGAATAGCTGTTGATGAATTAAATCCAGATCACATGACTAATCTTAATTTTTTCCCCCTAGCTAAGTGCTAGTTTGAAATACTTGTAGACCAGGCTCTGTATGATATCATTTAAAGTACCTCTTTTATGTCAGTATATTTCACTGTGATTATGTGGGCCTGAAAAGAAAACAGAATGAAGAAGAATGGGGGAAATGCCACCAGGCTTAGCCTACAGAGTATCAGTTTTAGTTAATTCCAACAGCTGTTTTTCTTGGCAGTGCGCATCTAAAAGAAAAGTAGCACCGAAAACATCTTTTATTCATTCTACTGGGCAATCTTTTGCTGCAGTGATTCACAGCTGTTCCTTCACACTCTTCTGGGTTTCCTCAGACATACAGGTGCCAGAACACTTGTGCATGTTTGCATCTATCTAGTGGAAAGAAACACAAATCTTTCTCTCAATAAAGCTGTTTACAGAATCTGTTTGTAAAAGAAGTATTTTGTTTGTTCAAACATATTGCCAAGCATCAAATAAAAATAATCCTAAGAATATGATTTATTGGAGAACACACAGAGCTTCAGATACAGTGACCATTGTTGATATCACTGAAGTGGTAGGTGGTCTGTAAATAATTTTAATGAGCTAGGGTACTGAGAACCCTTTCTAAGAACAGCTCAGGTTATGAATCTTTGGGTACTGGATTGTGTCCCATTGAGTGGGACATAATAAAGCTGGGCAAAATTTAGACAGCACATTAGAGGAATCAGATTGTTGTTGTTTTAAAAAAAATTTAGCATGTCAACATCACCCATGACAAAGTTGTGATTTGTTGTGCAATCAACGCAGTGAAGGGAAGACCCAAACCTGCAGTACAGGACAAAGTATTAAACTTCCCTTTCTATAATCTGAACCCAATCAAGATGCCTTTGACTATTTTTAAAAAAATAAAAATGAAACAGACCAGGCTCATTCATTCATTAATTGAATTTATTCTCCATCTTGTCCCTTATTTTCAATTTAATTGCAGTATATACCATCTCTTTTCAAGAAGACAAGAATTGTTAGCTGCCCTTGAGTCAATGTCAACTCATGGTGACCCTGTGAATGAGACACCTCTAAGGCTCCCTATCCGCCACTGAGTCTAGCCACCTGGCGTGCAGTCTTCCTCTTTTTCTAATAACTTTTGCTTTTTCTAGCATTATTGTCTTTTCTAATGAGCCATGCTTTCTCATGATGTGGCCAAAGCACGACAACCTCAATTTCATCATCTTGGCTTCCAGGAAGAATTCAGGCTTGATCTGTTCAAGGACCCATTTGTTTGTCTTTTTGGCTGGCCATGGTATTCTCAGTACTTTTCTCCAGCACATCTCAAATGAGTTTATTTTCTTTGTATCCACTTTCTTCACTATCCACCTCTCACACCTGTGCATGGTGATGAGGAATAAAATGGCTTGGACAATTTTAAGTTGAGTGCTCAGTTGTATATTTTTATTCTTTAGGGTCATGTCTAGTTCTTTCATGGTTGCCCTTCCCATTCTTAGTCCTCTTATTTTTTGATTGCTGTCCCCATTCTGATCACAAGCATCTTTAATTATTTCAATTTCTTCATTGTCTAGGTTGAATTTCTTTTAATCTTCTGTGGTTGTTATCAGTGTGTGCCCTGCTTAAGTCACTAGTGCCACTGGTGGGGAGAAAAGAAGAAAGGGGAAGAGGGAAAAGGGGATGCCGACCTTCCTCTGTCCAGCTGAGGGGTGCTGGTAGGTGCAGGGACAAACGACGTGTGCCCACATGTGTGAGCAACCAAACAGAGATGTGAAGTGATGCAGTTCCTGGAAAGATGTGGTTCTATGGTGTGAATAACAAACTCGGAATGTGTGAGTGAGGTTATTCTCATTGTTCCGCTAAAAAAGATAACAATGTGTGAATGAAACCCTGGCCAAATTACTTATGCCCTTCCAAGTAATCCTTTTAGGTCTTTCCTCTGTACCTACAAGGGTATACCCCAGCCATAAAGATTTGGTTTGGAGTTTATTTTGGCAAATTGGAAAACAGCCCAATTTACCTTGGATTGACTTGGAGGCTGCTTGATTTGATGCAGATCTGAATCTGAATTGCAGTCTACAAATTGATATAAGCATGCCTTCCATTCCTAGAATGTCACTAGAAATCAAAGAATGATTATTCCCCCTCCCCTTTTTCCTGGTCAGAACTGACAGATTTAGATTCAGCTCAGTTTGAAGTTCTGCTGTGATTCAATCATTCTCCCCAAATATTTCCAAAGCAGCCTTCTTCAGTGTGAAATTTGCAATTTGGCTGAATCTGAAGCATATTGTTAGCATATATTTTTATCCAGATGGCATGAATAGCTTCACATCAAGTAGAAATATAGGTTTATATTGTGCATTCTGTGTTTACTCTCAGTCTCTGTATAGCTTCACCTATTGCTTCTAGAAGAATCATTCCTTTGTGCATACCAAGCTGCTGACTGTGGTGCAATTTTCCTCATCCCTGTTCTGAATGGTCCCAGTTAAAACAAATTCATCCAGAGTCTCCAACATTATATATTTTAAAAGGTCAGACCTGTTAAGAATAGGAATGTGAGGAATGCTTGCAAAATTTCTTATATTCAAGAAGAATGGGTATCTGAATGCAACAACAACAAAAAGAGGATCAACTACTATCTTTCTTTCTTTCTTTCTTTCTTTCTTTCTTTATTGCATTTCAGGACTTTTTAGTGAACTTTGGGGCTATGTAGCTGCTCTTTCCTGTCCAGAGTGGGGCCACAGCAACCTCACGCTGAGGCCCCGATCTGGCCTCTGGACAGCACAAAAAGGAGCTGCAAAAAGAGGCTCCTTTTTGTGCCCTCCAAAGAGTGCCATAGCCACAGCAGTGCAGCTATATGGCACCCCTTTTGGCGTTGCTTCATCTGAATGCAGCACCAGAGTCTGGAACAGCGTGCAGCATCATGATGCCCTGGGGTGGAGTCAGGGGATCCAGTGTCAGGACGCTGCACCCTGACTCCAGCCACAGGCCAGCACAAAGTGCCAGTCTGTACAGGGCCTTTGTTTTTAACAAAATATATTGGTTGTGCAAGTGATTTTTTTTTTAAACTGTCAAGGTGCAGAATTTTTTTTTAATTTAAAAACTTGCAGCAGCTCTCAATCTATCCAGCAAAGAGACAACTAGAAATTCTTTATCCTGGTGGGCAAAAATGAAATAAACAAATATTTAATGAAAAGTTGTTGTGTCAGGACTTTACAAAAGTCATTGTGCTATTTGCCTATCAATTTTGTTCCCTCCCCCAAAACCAGTAATGAATAACAATAGAAAAGTAATGAATAATATATCACATTACAGTATTTTTGAAACATGGCAATGAGCAATGGCAATAACTTAATTTTTAAAAACTGCAATGAGTAAAAAACAACTTTCCAGTCAGTGGTTGTTCAGGAGGTTAAAACTCATAGTGGAATGAGGTCCATCAGAAACAACAGGAGGATCCTATGCAGGTCCTCCCCATGGCTGCTGGACATGTTTTGGACTGGGATTGGGAAGAGGAGAGTGGCAAGGAGGGGTTATTGTGATTTGGGCTTTGATTCCTGAAGACTCTGGACCTTTTTGTGGAGTGAGATGTGGAAATTCCATTATTTCTTAAATGGCAAACCATGTAAAAATCCTCAAAACTTTTAGAAGAGATAAAGGAATTGTGTTTCTGTCAGAACTATGCTTTACAGGACTTCAGTAAGGCAGTAAGGCAGTAAGGTAGTAATAAGAAGATTTTACTAATGTGTATGCAGAAACGGTTGCCACTGCTTTGTTTCTCTAAATGCATTATATTATCTCCGTCTGATTTTTAAGATGAATATGTCTCTTCAACCCACAAATGAATGCTCATTTGCACAAATTTCAGATACTAGTTTATAGAATTCAGTGTTCAAAAAAATAATGCTGGTTGCTAGGCAGCAGTGGTGATATTTCACAGTAATGCTGTTTTGGAAATAATCATTTTTATACAGCATAATGACTGCTGGAATACCAGAGATGTGTTTAGAAAAATTTAAGTATTTATGAATCCCTTGCTAAGTAATATCAGTTTAATTTATTTTAAGGCATCTATCTTCCTTCTGGCAATACTTAATTTTGTTCCACATTTTGGGTTTCTAATACTACCCAGTGACACAGCCTAGTGAATAGTCTTCAGGACTTACATTGGTATGCATATCTATTCTGAAGTAACTGAGGAAGAATTGCAGAATTTGAGGTGATATTTCTGTTAAAAATGGATGGTCTTCCATAGGATCACTTCACACAAATGAATTTCATGCATGTAGGAAAGACAAAATGTGTGACAAACACTTATGGGTTTATTACCTTGTGACTGATAGAGTTGTGGAGAATTTTTGTTGAATCTTTGTATTTAGATTTATAGTGAGGAGGTGTGCTTCCTTTTAAAAATAAATGTTTACTGTTTAGGTATTTCCATACAATTCCTTAATGCTCCATTAGATATGTAGGGCTAAATAGCATAGATTCACCTTAGTAAATAATAATAATAATTATAATAATATCCATCATCATCATCATCATCACCATTATTTAAAATAGAATTAAAAAATCACAGCTTACAAAAATAAAAAGCAATTAAACCACCATTAAAGTAAAAACAGTTAAAAGCATAAACTATTTTAAAAATATACCATGACCACCACTATGATAACAACTAATAAAAGCTCAATTCATTTTATACAAGACCTGTTTCCTCTAAAAAATAAATTCTTAGACCTATTGGAATAAAAAAAAAAGTTTTATCTGCTTGTGGGAAAGATAACAAGAAGTTTGCCAGTCTGGCCTCTTTGTTCTTTTTCTGATAGCTGTTAACATTTAAATCCTTTTCCAAAAATGTCATTTGTTCTTACATGAATGTGTTTATTATCCCTACCTGTATGTTCTGAGATGGACCCCAAGTATTCAGTTCAATATTAATGAAAACTCTGACATCCCATAATCATGCTAACTTCTTTCTTCAAGAAAGAGCAGTTTTTGGGAGGAGCTAGTTCTTCCACCTAGTGACATAGCCACTCCAATGACTAGTGGTTTGATTAAGTAGAGCAGAATGAGAGGCAACTGCTGTTGGATGTACCCCATGTTCTTTATAGTGGTTCTAAGATAACTGCAGCAGGACCATGCATGTAGTTCCTCAAATCACCTCCTCTCAACTAACAGTATATCTACCCCAGTCTCTTCCATGCCAGCATTCTCTGAAGATGCCAGCCACAACTGCTGTAAACCTCCGACTTCACATCTCACTGTTAAGTCTATTGCATTTTCTGTCTATGCTAGAGCCATGGAAGTGTACTCATCTGCTACTGTTTAGAGAAGGTTACAGCTCATTCTATGAACTTTGGTAGTCATTATAAATCAACAGCTGACTGGAAGGCATGTACTGGAAGCAATATACTGAGGAAATACACAGTTGAAAACCGAGACTGTTGTACTTTGGACACATCATGAGATGATGTGACTCACTGGAAGGGACAGTAATGCATGGTAAGGTTGAAGGTAGTAAGAAAAAAGGAAGAGTTCATTAGAAGTTTTGTTGTTGTTGTTGTTGTTGTTGTTGTTAAGTCAATTCCAGCCCCTGGCAACCCCATGGATGAAACATCTCCAAGACTCGCTGTCCCCCACTCTTTTGCTTAGGTCCTGTAATTTCATACCTGTGACCTCCTTCATAGAGCTTATTCATCTAACGTGTGGCTTACCTCTTTCTACTTGCCTCCACATTTCATAGCATTATTGTTTTTTCCAATGAATCATTCCTTCTCATGATGTGACCAAAGTACGATAGCCTCAGTTCATTCATCTTGGCTTCCAGGGAGATTTCTGGCTTGATCTGCTCTAGGACTCATTTGATTGTCTTTTTTGCTGTAAACAGAATCCTCAGCTCTCTTCTCCAGCACCACATCTCGAACAAATTGATTTTCTTTCTATCCACTTTCTTAACTGTCCAGCTCTCACATCCATACATTGGAATAGAGTGGCTTGAACTATTCAAACTCTTGTGCTCAGTTGTATATCTTTACATTTTAGAATCTTTTTTACATCCTTCATGGCTGCCCTCCTCATTCTTAGCCTTCTTCTGATTTCTTGACTGCAGTCCCTGCTCTGATCAATATTTGAACTCTTTTACTACTTCTATTTCCTCACTGTCTAGGTTGAATTTGTGTAGATTCTCTGTGGTCATTATTTTTGTTTTCTTTATGTTCAACAGTAAGCCTGCCTTTGCACTTTCTGTCTTGATCTTCCTTAGTAGTTGCCCTAAGTCTGTGAAGTTTCTGCTAATAGTATGGTGTCATCTGCATATCTTAGAATGTTGATTACAAATGAATATACTTAATCAAGAAAGCCACGGCTCTGAGTTTGGAAGACCTGAGCAGGACAGTTGGTGACCAGGACTCTTGAAAGTCTTGCATTCATAGGGCACTATTGCACTGTTACCTGTGTATGTGAGGCCTTTGGATTTCAGTGGGACTGCCTGGAACTCTGGTGTTGTACTCAGTATTTTACGAACAATTCAGTTACATTGTATAAATATATCTCAATAGGAAAATACTGAAAGACTGCTACAGAGAATTAGAAAATGTTATGGCTTATAAAGTGTGTGTGTGTGTTTAAAATGTGATACATTAAAATATCATTCATGACAGATTCGTATACTGCAGACTTAGAGAGAAAGATAGTAGATTGATCAAGGATAAAACAAACTTCTGATAATGCATGAGTGAGCCACCTCTATGCTCTTTCTGCTGAAATATGGCCTAATTAGAGCTCATTTAGGCATTCACACCAATTTTGCATACAAATGAATTTGGGTTTAATGCACTAAAATAGTATCACAGACATTAATAATTCCAATCCCAGGAATTCAGCCACACATCTCCCATGTTTTCTTTGTTTTTAGCACACCCAGACTCAATCAGTTAAGTAATAATAGCGGTTCTCCTTTGCAAAGGAAACAGTAATCTATTTCAGCTAATATTTGTTCGTATAGCATCATATCACCCTGAATGCATGTGAGCTCATCTGATTTTGGAAGCCTAATAGGGTTGAGTCTGTTCAGACCTTGCATGAGAGACTACCAGGGATCTCCAAGTACAGCTAGTAAAAAAATCCCTCACCAACACCCCCTAAACAAGAGAGGCCCCTCTCTCAGTCCCACCACCTTCAGAGGTGCATTTAGGGAAGATATGAGCAAAGTCATTCTCAATGGCGCCTCTGTTTATGGAACTCCTTTCAAGATTAGTTATGCTAATACCCTCATTGGGCCTTAAGCAGTCAGCTGCCTCATAATGGTTTGATGGTTTTAAAGGGATATACTGAATTTTGTAATATTTTACTGCTGATTTGTTATCAGTTCAGTGGTTTTAAACCATTTAATTGGTGTGTTAATGGTACAATTGGTTTAATTTGTACTTTAACATGTATAATTACTTGTGTTTTTACTGGAATCTTTTAAATCAGTGGTTCACTGAGCCATACTGGTGTGCAAGTTATGAGGGAAATATATGAATACAATAATAATATGGCATAATTATGGTCTACCATGAGGGAATCATTGGATTAGGACTTTCTTCACAAACCTTGGAGAAGATGAGATATAGCTAGCTATTAGCTACATAGCTAACTGATTCTGAGGAGTAAAGAGATCTTGTAGCAGCTTTGAGACCAACTGAAAGAAAGAAGATGACAGCATGCACGCACTTTCGTAGACTAAAATCTACTTCCTCAGACTTTAGATTGCTGCCAGTCAGACATGACAATATAAGGCTAGATGTGTGAAGGATCTGACAAGGCAACTTCTAATGCTGTAAAGTTATGCTCATCAGACAGCTGGATATTATTTGGTTTAGGAGACAGTCCCTTTATCCATTCTCATCTTTGTGCAACTCATTTTATGCTAATAAGATGCATGCTCATCCTCATAACTTTCTGGCTGTACCTTTTCTTCTTTCTTCTTTCTTTTTCTTTTGCACCTGCCTTTTTCATTATATTTTAAATGAATACAATATGAATTGACTTTCCACTGCAATTACAGATTGGGGTTTTCTGTCAGTTACAAATCAAAGCATAGAATTACAGAAATGAAAAGCAGCTATTTTTGTATTAAAAGACATACCTGAGAAATGATTAAAGATATTTACCTTAAAAGTTATTAGATATCTCTTAAGCATTGGTTTTTATTCTCCTCACATTCCTATGTAACAGTCACAATGAAACAAAAGGGTATCCTGAAGGTAGCACATAAGTAGCCATTCACTTAGTTTCTGTGGGAATCTTAACTCAGTAGTCTTGCATTTTAGCATACCACATGCAAATAACCAAAAAGATTATAACTTTTTCAACATCCCCCCTCCCATCACCTATCCCTATATGATAAGTATTTATTTTGCCTATGCAAACCGTTCAGAATTCGGGAGGCTTGTTGCAAATATCTGAACAATCATGCTAGAAATTGTTTTGATGTTCTTTGACTTCCTACAAATTTGAGGGAAGAGTAGAAGATTAGTATATTTGGTGGGAATTTATCTGAACAATATTTCCATGCTGTGTTGTTTTTAAATTTTTCTGAGTTATTAAGGAGGTTATGATGCAATGCAATGGCTGCTGTTAATGTGGGTATTGTATTTTGAAGCCTGAGTTCTTAGACGTAAGACCATACGCTCTGCAGATGCTTAAAAGAAGCAGCCCTTATGGTTCTAGAGTTCTTTCCCTTTCCAGGACCACAGGCATGTTGCTCTAACCTTCCTAGATATCCAGCAGAAAACCTGGAGTGACTACATACGCCCAGTCCAAGACCTAGCCTGGATCAGGGAACAGATCTGCCACAAATACGATGGGCCCTATTCGCTGGGATTTGGTTTCAGGATCCTGCATAGATACCAAAATCTGTGGATGCTCAAATCCCATTAAATGCAATGGTTAAATGGTATCCCTTATATAAAATAACAAAAATAAAGGTTTGCTGTTTGGAATTTATACATTTTAGAAATATTTTCAAGCCATGGATGCTTGGATCCATGGATAAAGAATCCATGGATATGGAGGGCTGACTGTTTTACAGGGAGACTGGCCCTATTACTGTGTTGCAGTTCCTTTTGTCCATATCAGGAAGTTTGCTGCGTCACAGATAGCCAACGCCCTTTTGCAAAAAAGATTTTTCAGTACCTGTAGATTAGTATGTCCCTCTGTGGTGAGTGATAGAATTGAAGTATGAGGTACCTCCCTGGCCAGTAAAGAATTCTCAGATTCTACCCATATTTTGGTAGTCATTGAGCAATCCCCCACCTCATTCAAAAGGGCTATAAAAAAATTCTGTTTGGACTGAGCAAGAACATTCCTTCTTCTTTTAATATGTTTTCACTGTATAATTTCACTCTGACTCCTCAAGTGATTTCATCAGATCTAACTCGGGAGTTTATCACACCACCTCTATTCTCAACATGATTGTGTTAATGAAGGAAAGTGCATGCCTAATGGTTTGGGAGCAGTTCCTACTGCACATCCCTTCATTAGTGCAACTAGACTGTTGCTGTCCCCTTGCACTCTCTTCTGCCTTCATCCTTAATCCTGTCTCCCTAGGCATGCTGTTCGTTGTGTGTGAGGGGGTTGTTTTTTAAGACACAATTCTGGAGTTATGTGAATACGGTTTAACAGGAAAAAAGTTTTTTAAAAAAGGCTGTTCTGGAATAGTGAAATGGAGGGGGGATGGGGGAGAAGAGAAGATACTGACCATCTATCAGATTGCTAACTTTTCAGCCCTACTAGTCTGTTCTTTGCTTGGTCTCCATGCTACTTTTTTTGTTCATTCTCCTGGCTAAAAAGCATGCTTGAAGGGATGGACCGTTATACTTATATTGCTTATGTTATTTGGATTAGTTTGGGTGGCTGTTTCTGCACAATTGGTTTGCAGCCCATTTCTTAGAATATTCCATCATATAGTAGCCAAATCAAACTCATTAAAGTGGAACCATTTCCACTCTTTTAATTTGCCCCCAGTGAAAGATTTATACCACTTGGGATGTTTATATGGTGATTAACAGTGCTATAATAAAGATACTTCATTTGAATCTTGGCAAAGCTGCTTTTTATAATGCCTTATATGAGGCTCCTGTGTTACCCCTTAAGTCAAATCTAACATTTATTTTTCCCATGTGGTATAATTTTTCTAAATTCTGCATAACTGTTCAGATAGACAGACATGATGCTAACAGAAGTAAAAAGCTAGTTGTTGCCAGAGCTTTGAAAAGTTACTTTTTGGGATTATAACTCCCAGAGTGCCCGACCAGGTGTTGCCATTGGCTGTTTGTTGTTGTTAACCATCTTGGAGTTGATCCTGACTCATGGTGACCCTGTGGGTGGGCCATCTCCAAAGCTTTCTATTCTCCACTGCTCTATTTATGTCCTGTAAATTCATATCTATGACCTTAATAGAATCTATTAATCTAGCATCCTCTCTTTCATCTCTTTCTACACCCCTCTACCTTTCCTAGCATTATTGCCTTTTCCAATGAGTCATGCCTTCTCATGGTGTTGCCATAGTACGAAAGTCTCAGTTTGATGATCTTGGCTTCCAGGGAAATTTCTGGATTGATCTCTTCTTAGATCCTCAAAGACCAAGCCACTGGGAGTTTTAATGGCAAGCAACTGCACTTTGAATTGTGTCTTATGGCCACAACACAGTTGTTTAAGAACTGGTGAGACATGATCTGTTTTTACTAGTTCCAATTAGTAAGCAAAATTTGTGGATTCCTGAGGCATCTTAAAGGGAAGCCTATTATAACAAATACTACAGTATTTTACCTGCCAGTGGGACAAAGATAGGGCATGCCTAGAACTCGCCAGAACACAAGTAACAATGGCTGTTATTTCTCTCTAGGAAAGCTGGTGACATATGCTGTTTCCTAATTTGTTTGAAATGTTTCTGTCCCTTTTATTTATGCTGAAGAAATTTCAGGGGTATATCTAATAGATATCGCCTTAAGGATGGAAGGGATCCATTAGTGGAATGGGGAGGGAATCGGTTTTAAGGAATTTCCTATGCACCTGGTATGTGGGGAATTTGTCCCAGAGGGGGCTCCAAGAAAGAGGAGAAATCACTGACAATCCCCCAGCCTCCAGCCTGCTTCCATTGATAAATGCATTACATCAGTACAAGTGAAGCATCCAGCCAGCAGAAAATATTATTTAAAATGATAACAAAGAGTAATAGAAGAAAAAAGACAGCAGCACTTCCTTTGTATTTCATCTCTTATGTGATTGTATTGTTTTGATATAATGTAGTTCTTTCCATGGTCCATGATTTGCTCTAATTTGCCATATAACTTTCTAGTCCAACTGACATAATTAGGAATTACTGCTGTGTGTCCCATTTACTTACAATTACCAAAAATGAAATAGGCACCATCTCCCTTCAATTTAGTGTAATATTCTCCTCCCTGCTCTCTGTTGTACAAGACACATGACTATTTCCTTGGCATTTCCAACAGGCAAAGTATAAAGGTATTTAACTGATTAATTTCTTACCATATGACATAAATCAAAAGAGTCTCCCTCCCAATCACTATTCACTGTAAGAGAAAATCTGAAAACATTATATTTACTCTGAGTGGTGATGACTACTGTAAATATAGTGCAGTAGACTTCCTTGCTGTTCATGTGTTTAAAGCACAATAATTATTATTATTTTATTGGTGATGCAGCTCAATTTTCAGGGTTTAGAGTTTATATGGCATACAGATTAATCAGTCTTCTGCAGTTCATACACACTTTTTCTATTTGCTTTAATTTAGTTATTTTTATCATTAGTCTCCATATGAGCCATATCCTAGTGAGATATGAATTTTAAAATAAAATAAATGAGCCAGCATGCCAGCTGTCCTCCACCCATCTTCAACCATGCTCACGTACTTCTATGAATCTTGTTTTAGTTTAAAACATATCTTTTGGCTTGTTTATGTTTTTAAGAAAGGCAATTTTTTGAGAAGCAGCCTTGTTTCAGTACTTGTGTAATGGGCCTATACACTATGGGACATAGTCATGTCATGTCATATTGCTTTGCTTATTGCTTTCATTGCCTTTCCTAGAATTTTGTCTGATCAGATGTGTGCTGTAATTTTAAAATTGAATGACCTTCCGTGACCTTTTTAAAAGTTCACAGTTAAATGCAACTGATATAATCCACAGAAAATTTGTCATAAGGTAATGGGTGATCACACTGCTTAAAGGTGCAATCTCTTAAAAGCATTCTTTTTTACTTTGTTCTTGCTATATACTTCTTTCTGGTTTGCATATGTCCTCTGCTGGAACCGAGCATAGTTTCAGGCTCCTCTCCCAGCGTTCTTTCAGTACTGAAACAGACAAGGGAACAAGAACCCTTCCATTTCCAGATGGAAAGGGTTATCTGCCAATCATCCTGTTACCTTTGGCCAACAGTCCATACACCATTCCTTACGCTATAGATTTCTCCACAATAAATCTTGCAAGGTCAACACATTTCTCAGGAATCTTCATTCCATCCCATTCCAGCATTTCAAACAAATTAGGACACAGCATATGCCACCAGTTAGGACTTAGGGACCAGCAATGACCTCTCTTAGACAGAAATAATTTAGCCAGTGTTACTTGTGCTCTGGCAGGTTCTATTCATGCCCTCTCTCTGTTCCACTGGCAGTTAAAGATACTTTACCTGCCAAGTCCAGATGACTTTCCCTTTTCACTAACATGCTCACTGCACAAAACACCAAAAGAGTTCATTGTTTCAGTGTTACATCTTCACCCAGGTGGTGGGATCACCCATTGCAGCCATAAGCCCTGGCCTTCTGCACCTCTGGTTTTGACAGTAATGGGTTGGTCACAACACCCTGTTCACTGCATCAGGTTGTTCCTTTGCTGGACCTGAGATGTAGATGTAGGCATCCTCAGTTTTGGCACTGAACACTGATACACGTTACTGCTATAGCGTAAGCTTTATTAGTGGTAAATGATGAAGGAGATGGTACACTGCAGTGAACTATTCCAACCCTTTCGTTAGTGGGGTCCAGCATCCACTTGCAGCCAATGGAAGAATTGGGGCCCTAAGCTAATTCTATCCAGACTATTGCTTAGTCAGCAGTCACATTCTCCATTGCTGGTTATATGTAAGCCTGGGCTGGATTGATGGAAGATGGACTCCCAAAGTTTATATCGTGCAGAAGCAAACAAAATCAGTGTGCAAGTGTGATCCATCATTCCTGCCAACAGCTATGAAAACTGCACACAGCAGTAGAGACACATGCATTCCTCTGCTCACTTCTCAGCCTTCGTATCTTTCCCCAGCCTCAAACTACCATACTAATGCAAAAACTACTTACAGGGTCACTAATATAAATGAATTCTTTCATACCACTGAACAGCTGTGCCATGATGCCAGCAAGGATTCCTAACAGCATGTGCCTGTTGGCAGAGGCCCAGCACACCAGAGTACAATTGTACAGCACATGATCCTATGTAAGAGTGAGCTACATACTAGATCTACATATTGATATGATCTTAATTAGGGCTTTCTCTGAGATGTAGTATTTTTTTGATGATATAGTTTGCCATAATTCAGCATTTCTAACAAATTTTTCTTTTTCCCTTGTGTTTGAGTTATTTGTGGATGCTCTCTGGTTCTGCGAGTCTTGTTGGAAACAATGTACCTGCTACAATTGCTCAAGGGGGTTATAACCATTTTTTTACAGTTAAGCAAAAATTTTAAATAGGTCTTATAGAACTGATCACTCACTCGCAATATACCTACCAAATTTTTGCCTTGCATTTATTAACATTAGTGTAGGATTGTAATGTAACACACAAAGATGAATTGTTGAGAGAGGTTGAGAAATTGGAGAAATGAAAAAAAAAATGTTGAAATGCTGGAAATTTTGACAAAAAGAGCCTGGGTTGGTGGTTTCTTTCTCCTTTCCTTTATCCTCAATATACCGTATATACTCAACTATAAGTCAAGGGCAGGTTTTCGGAGGCAAAATTATGGATTTTAATATGACCCTTGGATAAGTTGAGGGTAAAACTTAGAGACATGCAACAAAGGATCTAAATGATGAAGCAAAGGAAAACAATGCCAAAGAACCTACAAAATTATGGCAGGCATAACTGTTCACATGAAAGGTTGAATGGAAGAGAAAGTAGAAGGAGGTCAGTGCTTCCAGGACAAATTGTACTCTTGCCTTTAGCCAGGGGATGGTTCCCTTTTTAATAAGAGTTAAAGTATAGTATTTACACTGACCCATGGATAAGTTGACCTAGGTTTTTGGGGTCAATTTTTTTGACTAAAATTTCTAGACTAATACATGAGTATATGCAGTAGCTAAAAATAATAATAGAATTTCATGCTAGTGAGTGGGAAGGCTGGCTATTTCATTACCTCAAGTGAGGAATTGTACAGTGGGCCTTTGGTATACATTGGGCTTTGGTTCCAGACCCCCAACCCTGGATGCCAAAATCCATTTGATGTTCAAGTCCCATTAAATAAAATGGCATAGCAAAATTGTTTCCTTCAATTAAATGGAAAAAATCAAAGCTTGCTTTTGGGAAGGTGTGTGTGTGTGTGTGTGTGTGTGTATGCGTGCATATGGTAATATTTTCAAGCCATGGATGAGTGAATCCATGGATAAAGAATCAGTGGATATGGACAGACAACTGTTTTTATACAGTATATTATATTTCTGTCTCACACTTTCTGCAAGGATCTCCTGCTTCCTACCTCATTTTATTCCCAAAGGTTGACATGAGATCAAGTGATGGTCAGTCCTTGGGTGCATTTAGAAATAATGTAGTTTGACACCACTTAAAGTGCTGTAGCTCCACTTATGGAATCCTGAGATTTGTGGTTTTACAAAATCTTTAGCCTTGTCTGCCAAAGAGTGGTGGTGCCCCACAAAACTACAAATCCAAGGATTTAGTAGGATGGAGCCATGGAAGTTAAAATGGTGTCAAACTGCATTATTTCTGCAGTGTAGATGTATTCTTAGTTGGCTGACTATTATTCACATGTCATCTTGTCTTTTACTGTTCGAGAGAACAACAATTCTGTAGCTATCTTGACTGCCACACTGGAAGAATAGTGGGATAAGAAAGAGAGAGAGAGAGAGAGAGAGAGAGAGAGAGAGGAGGAGGAGGAGGAGGAGGAGGAGGCTATGTTGCATTTTCCATTACTCTGTACACGGTAGTTTAACATATTCTCTTAATTAGACCCAGAGCTTGGAAATACTACATTTGTTATATTACAACTTCCAGAGTCAGCACAACAGCCATGCTGACTTGGATATTCTGGGAGCTAAATTTTTTATTTTTTAAAAAAAATTAAATTATTATTTGTTTAAAAAATGAATAAATTGTAGCATAAAGTAAAATCCTGGTGAGGCTTGTTAATGTAATACAATTCTTTTGTTTTGTATGTTTTTGTCTATGTACCTTTAAGTTACCCGTTGACGTATGGCAACCCCATGAATTTTATAGGGTGCTCTTAGGCAAAGAATACTCAGAGGTGATTTGCCAGTTTCTTCCTCTGAAATATAACCTACAGCACCTGGTATCTATTGGTGATCCACCATCCAAATACTAACCAGGGCTGACCCGGTTTAGTTTCTAAGATCAGACAGTATCTGGTGCCTTTAGGGTATATTTGGAACTCGCCCTTAATTTGGAGGAAAAGATGAATGCATTTGTCTGGCTTGCTGACACAATTGAAAGGAGATGAATGGTCAATGATCACATTTATGTTAGAGTGGCACTTCCTGGGATATTACTCCTTCCATGAGACCTTGGTATGATATAAAGCCATATTGTACGCCCAATATTTGCTTCCACTCTTTTCCATGAGGCTATCAAATATTGAAAGCATGATAAAATTTCTTCTCTAGCATATAATAAACTGTAAAAATGACCAAGGGGGTGTTGTCAAAAAGAGTTGTCCATACAGACTATAATAAAAGGCTTGTGTCACAAGGGAAAAGTAAGTATATCTGAGCCATTGAAAGAGCCTAACGAAGCCATAATGTCTTGTACTCTCAAAACAGTCATTTAGTTATTGACTTTATTTATTTAGTGTTCATTGGAGAATATTCTATCTTATACTATTAATTGGGTATGAAACCAGAGTGCATTTTTGAGACTACGAGCACACAATTGGACTACACAGCAGCCTTAAAAAATAAGTACCATCTAAAACATCAATTAAGATTTGCCAGTGGTGAGATGTATGTAACTATATAGATGGATTTAGTGTGACTCCCCTGCTTTTTAACTTGAAAAAGGTTCCCTTGGTGTTACTTCATAATCATCACTGAGAGACATGTCTACTGCATACACACTTCTGTAGGCATATCAGAATGGTGGTCAAGTATGACTTGAATGGCAGATTAACACAGTCATAATTTTTAATTAACATCATAGAACCATAGAGTTGGGAAGAGACCACAAAGGCCATCCAATCTAACCCCCTGCCATGCAGGACCTCACAATGAAAGCACTTACAACAGATAGCCATCCAGCCTCTGTTTAAATTTTATTTCCATTCTGTCAAGTGGAAATAAAAATGGATCCTGTTATAACAGCTGCCTCTGCTGTTGGCTGACTTCTGTGATGCATAGTCAAAAATTTAAACAGTAGCCGTTGAAAAGGCAGTCAATGTGTCCTTAATGACTTTGGTAGCATAAAATGTGATGGCCACCAGATAAATTAATGGAGTCCTGGCGGCGCAGTGGTTAAATGCCTGTACTGCAGCCACTTACTCACAAACCACAAGGTTGCAAATTCAATACCAGGCAAGGGCTCAAGCTTGACTCAGACTTGCATCCTTCCGAGTCCACTAAAATGAGTACCCAGTTTGTTGGAGGTAATTAGCTTACACTTTTAAACTGCTTACGGAGTGTTTAAGTGCACTGATAAGCAGTATAGACATGTACTTGATATTGCTAATGTGGATAATCATCAACAGCTATTTGTAAAGATAATTGAATATGGAACTTTACTTGGTGGCACAGTGGTTAAATGCATGTACTGCAGCCACTCACGCAAAACCATAAGGCTGCGAGTTCAAGACCAGCAAAAGGGCTCAAGCTCGACTCAGGCTTGCATCCTTCCGAGGTTGCTAAAATGAGTACAGTGGTCCCCCGGGTTACCAATACCCTGGGGTACGAATCATAGAAATCATAGAATCATAGAAATTTAGAGTTGGAAGAGACCACAAGGGCCATCCAGTCCAACCCCTGCCGTGCAGGAACTCCCAATCAAAGCATACCCGACAGATGGCCATCCAGCCTCTGCTTAAAAACCTCCAAGGAAGGTGACTCCACCACCCTCCGAGGGAGTGTGTTCCACTGTCGAACAGCCCTTACTGTCAGGAAGTTCCTCCTAATGTTGAGGTGGAATCTCTTTTCCTGCAGTTTGCATCCGTTGTTCCGAGTCCTGTTCTCTGGAGCAGCAGAAAACAAGCTTGCTCCCTCCTCAATGTGACATCCTTTCAAATATTTAAACAGAGCTATCATATCACCTCTTAACCTTCTCTTCTCCAGGCTAAACATCCCCAGCTCCCTAAGGCGTTCCTCATAGGGCATGGTTTCCAGACCCTTCACCATTTTAGTCGCCCTCCTTTGGACATGCTCCAGTTTCTCCACATCCTTTTTGAATTGTGGTGCCCAGAATTGGACACAGTATTCCAGGTGGGGCCTGACCAAAGCAGAATAGAGTGGCACTATTACTTCCCTTGATCTAGACACTATACTTCTATTGATGCAACCTAAAATTGCATTGGCCTTTTTAGCTGCTGCATCACACTGTTGACTCATGTTCAACTTGTGGTCTACTTGGACACCTAGATCCCTTTCACATGTTGTCTCATTCAGCCAGGTGTCCCCCATCCTATATCTGTGCATTTCATTTTTCCGCCCTATGTGTAGGACCTTACATTTCTCTGTGTTAAATTTCATTTTGTTAGCTTTGGCCCAGCTTTCTAGTCTATTCAGGTCATTTTGAATTTTGATCCTGTCCTTTGGGGTATTAGCTGCTCCTCCCAATTTCGTGTCATCAGCAAATTTGATAACTAGGCTCTCGATACTGTCATCCAAGTCATTAATAAAGATGTTGAATAGCACTGGGCCCAGGACAGAGCCCTGTGGGACCCCACTGGTCACTTCTCTCCAGGATGAAAAGGAGCCATTGTTGAGCACCCTTTGGGTTCGGTCAGTCAACCAGTTACAAATCCATGTAACAGTTACCTTGTCTATCCCACATTTTGCAAGCTTGTTTGCAAGAATGTCATGGGGAACCTTGTCAAATGCCTTACTGAAGTCAAGATATACTATATCCACAGCATTCCCTTCATCTACCAAGCTAGTAATTTTATCAAAAAAAGAGATCAGATTTGTCTGGCATGACTTGTTTCTCTGAAACCCATGTTGGCTTTTTGTGATTATGGAATTATCTTCCAGATATTCACAGACTCTCTGCTTAATGATCTGCTCCAGAATCTTTCCTGGAATTGATGTCAGACTAACCGGACGATAATTGTTGGGATCCTCTTTTTTCCCCTTTTTGAAGATTGGGACAACATTTGCCCTCCTCCAGTCTGCAGGGACTTCTCCTGTTCTCCAGGAGTTCTCAAAGATGATTGCCATTGGTTCTGATATTACATTTGCCAGTTCTTTCAATACCCTAGGATGTAGTTCATCTGGTCCTGGAGACTTATATTCATTTAGATTAACCAGGTATTCCTGTACTGTCTCTTTATTTATTCTGTGCTGAGATTCCCCTATTCTGTCCTCTGCCCCATCATCCTTAGGTTGGGCACCCTTTGCCTTTCCTGAGAAGACTGAAGCAAAGAAGGTGTTGAGCAATTCTGCCTTTTCTCTGTCTCCTGTGAGCATTTTGCCATCTTCTCCACACAGTGGCCCAACTGTTTCCTTCTTCTTCCTTTTGCTGCGGACATATCCAAAAAAGCCCTTTTTATTGTTCTTAACATCTCTAGCAAGCCTGAGTTCATTTTGCGCTTTAGCTTTTCTGACTTTATCCCTACATGTACTGGCTATTTGTTTGAATTCCTCTTTGGTGATTTCCCCATTTTTCCATTTTTTATACATGTTCCGTTTAAAACTTAGCTCATTTGTAAGTTCCTTAGTCATCCATACCGGTTTCTTGAGACATCTTCCATTTTTCTTCCTCATTGGAACTGTCTGAAATTGTCCCTTTAGTATCTCCCTTTTGAGGAACTCCCATCCATCTTGAACTCCCTTCTCTTTTAGTATTCTTGACCATGGGATCACCCCCAGTATTTCTCTAAGTTTATTGAAATCAGCTTTCCTAAAGTCTAGAATGCGTGTCTGACTATGCCTAGCTTCACCTTTCCACTGTATAACAAACTCCAGGAGGACATGGTCACTTCCACCTAAGGATCCCACCACTTGCACCCCATCAACTAGGTCTTCCCTGTTGGTTAAGATCAGATCCAAAATAGTTGATCCCCTTGTTGCCTCTTCCACCTTTTGGACAATGAAATTGTCTTCAAGGCAAGTGAGGAATTTTCTAGATCTTGAGGATAGCGCTGAGTTTGACTTCCAGCAAATATCCGGGTAGTTGAAGTCCCCCATCACTACTACATCTCTCCTTCCTGATTGTGTGGTCATCTGTTCTAGAAAGGCATCATCCATTTCCTCTGTCTGACTTGGGGGTCTGTAGTAGACTCCCACAGTGACATCCCTGTTGTTTCCCTCTCCTTTAATTTTTATCCAGATGCTCTCCACCTGGCTTCCAGTATTGATTTCCTGGACCTCTTCACTGGTGTAAATATCCTTAACATATAATGCTATTCCTCCTCCTTTCCTGCTTGGCCTGTTTCTCTTTAAAAGGTTATATCCCTCTATTTCTATATTCCAGTCGTGAGACTCATCCCACCAGGTTTCAGTGATGCCTATTATATCATATTTCCCTTGTTGTGCTAGGAGTGCAAGTTCATCTTGCTTATTTCCCATGCTCTGTGCATTAGTGTAGAGACATCTAAGACCATGTGTCCCCTTTACTTGATGCCTGTGAATGTTTTTTTGGCTCCTATTGTTGGGTCCTTGCACTGTTTGTCTTCTTCCCCCTATGTCAGTTTGACTATTTTTTCTAGCCGTTTTGCCTTCCAGACTGCTGTCTCCCTTCCCCAGGTCACTTAGTTTAAAGCCCTCCTGATCAGATTCTTCAGACTGTTGGCAAAAACGTTTCTTCCAACTGGCGTGAGATGTAGCCCATCCCTTGCTAGAAGTCCCTCCTCATGGAACCGCAGCCCATGATCCAAGAATCCAAATTGTTCTCGGCGACACCATCTGCGGAGCCAGTTGTTGATATCTGCTATTTTCCTCTCTCTTCCTGGACCATGCCCTTCTACTGGTAGAATAGACGAGATGACAATCTGTGCGTCCATTTCCTTCAGCTTCTTCCCCAGAGCCTCGTAATCCCTTCTGATATTGTGAAGGCTGTGTCTTACTGTGTCATTCGTTCCCACGTGGACCAAAAGGAAGGGGTATTTGTCAGTAGATTTCACCAATCTTGTCAGCCTCTCCGTCACATCACGGATCTTTGCTCCAGGGAGACAACACACCTCACGAGACATCTTGTCGGGTCCACAAATCACTGCTTCTGTACCCCTCAGCAAGGAGTCCCCCACCACAACCACGTGCCTCCTCTGAGGCTTAGCAGCAACTCTTCCCTGCGATGGAACTCCCAGGCTCCCCTGCTGTGTCCCTGAAGTCTGTCCATGCTGCTCTTCCTGATCCTCCTTGACAAGTGAAAGGGCTTCGAAACGATTCTGTAGCTGCAAGCTCCTACTGCTATCTCTGATTTCTCTGCTTCTCTGTGTGACATTCCTCCAGCTGTCTGCCTCCTGTGTACATGAAGTGACCTTCTCACCCCCAGCGACTTTCTCTGTGTGGTCCCCTTCCAAGATCGTTCCTTCCGTTGTGTCGAGGAAAACCTCTTGCTCCCTGACATGCTGAAGTGTCGCTACCCTGGATTCCAGCTGCTGTACTTTCTCCTCCAAGAGGGCTACCAACTTGCACTTGGGGCATGTGAAGTTCGCCACATCTGTAGGCAAGAAGACAAACATCCCACAAGTGTTGCAAGTGACTGCAGCCGCTCCCTCGGTGCCCATACTGAGAAGTATTTTGGAATCACTAAAAGAGGACTGTGGGCTTCCTCCTCGAAGAATATCCCCCGGTAAACACCAATGTCAAAGGCCCCTGATGTCCTGTCCTATTTCACCAAACTCTATCAGTGATTTCAACCTACTGGGAATGTTACTTTATACAGATGCCCTGGTTTCTAACTTGTATTCACTTCCTCTGAGGTGGAGGGGAACCCTTCAAAGCACTTTTTAAAAAGGGGGAGATCCAAAGGAGAACCTCTAAAAAACAAAGTTTACAGCTCCTCTACTTCTTAAGTTGTGCTTCACCCTGTTTGGGGGGGGGGGAATTCGCACGCCGTTAGGCGCGCGGCTCTCTGAGCAGTTCTGTATAGCTAGTCTCCTAGCTCCTCCCACTTGTGACTCACAGATGTGACTCACAGAAGCTCCTCCTCCTCTGCAACAGACACACTCCCCCAAGAGATTTTAAAAATCCACACACTTACCACTTAAAATGGCTGCCAAAAAGGTGCTCTTCCTTCTTCTCTCTCTCACTCCAAGTGGTCTGCAGCTGGCTCTCTGAGCAGTTCTCTACAGCTAGTCTCCTAGCTCCTCCCACTTGTGACTCACAGATGTGACTCACAGAAGCTCCTCCTCCTCTGCAACAGACACACTCCCCCAAGAGATTTTAAAAATCCACACTTACCACTTAAAATGGCTGCCAAAAAGGTGCTCTTCCTTCTTCTCTCTCTCACTCCAAGTGGTCTGCAGCTGGCTCTCTGAGCAGTTCTCTACAGCTAGTCTCCTAGCTCCTCCCACTTGTGACTCGAAAACCCTGGGGTACGAAAGAGCCGGGGCCGCAAAAACGGCCCCGGCTTGCGAATAAAACCCCGGGATCCGAAAGGAAAAACCGTGCGGCCCCTTTAAATTTGCCGTGCGGTCCGGCAAATAAAGCGGTTCCCCGGGTTACGAAAATTTCCAGGTTACGAAAAGTAATCCAGAACAGATTACTTTCGTAACCCGGGGGACCACTGTACCCAGATTGTTGGAGGCAAGTAGTTTACAGTTGTAAACCGCTTAGACACTCCTTAGGCGGTATGAAGCTGTATATAAATGCAGCTGTTTGTTTGTTTTGTTTGTTTTCAGTTGTAGATCCAGCACACACCATTTTGTTGCCTAAAGCAAAGGACACTTTTCTTCACTCTCATTTCCATGTCCAAAAGTAAACCAGAATGGCTGCTGAAACCCAAGGATGACAAAGTCATAGGGTAGTTTGCAGGCATACACAGCCTTCTGTATTCCATCCCATTAAGCATACCTTCTAAAATGGCTGCCCTGTTGTTCCTGACAGTAGGACTCTGTTCAGAGGTCATACTGGTTTATATTGATTCTCAGATGTCAGCAACAAAATGGAGGACAGTTCCTCCTCTCTCTTACTCCACCATCTCAGCCTAACAGTGGTAATAGCTGCTCTAAACCTTACTTTCCCCCTCCCTTCTTTCCCCCAGAAATTATTTGTAAGGTACATGATATGATTTAACTACTGAAGGGTTGTGTCTGAGAGGTAAAGGGTTCTGACGCTAAAAAGGATTTGGATGAGCAACTGTCTAGGAACCATCCATGAGCTGCTCTGTGTCCCATATGTGGGTCCTTTGATCTTTTCTGTGAATGAGGCAGGGAATTTAAGTGAGGAACTGGTGAAACAGCAGTTATGATCAGCAGCACTTGATATGAAATGTGGAGAGACTTAGGGAAAAAAAGGAATGCAAATGTCCATTTAACTTCATTCTTTTAAGTGGCAACAAAACATTTAATATGTTTTCTCTTTTCTGGTTAAGATTAAACAAGATGTGTGGATTTTAAAAATGATGTTCCCCTATTGTAGGATAAAATATAGTATTTTTTCCTCCCAAAACTGGAGTGGAGGGGGTGGAGAAAGCAATGGTGTTTTTGCTCTCATACGTGTGAAATATCTAGTACAGCTTCACTCCCCACCCCCACCCCAGAAAGGTGTTTCTCCATGATGAGACACCCATGTTCCCCAGCAGTGAGAAAACTTACAAATATTCTTTATTTATATTTATATTTGTAGGAGAGAAACCAGAAACAGGTTGGCAGTACAGTTTTGCCAGGCTAAGATTCGTTTTGTGGATTACAATCTTCTTCTATAGATCTTAACAACCCATGTTAAATACACTGAACTTCAGTAATTTTGTGTGTTTTCTTTATGTGATGGGTTCATGGGTTGAAGATTTTTCTTCTCTTTGTTATTTAATTATTATATATCTATTTCTGTTATTTGGATATATTAGGCATTGTTTTGCTTTATCTCTACCTATTTAGTTCTGTTTATTTTGATTGTTAGTTGTATGATTATCTTTTTGAAAAAGGCAGAAAATTTTTGTGATCTGAAGGGAAGACAAAGTATGATTACCTTTAAAAAGATTTTATGCTGATGAGTTAATTTAAATGAAAATTAACCCTACCACAATTTGGATGGAGACTTGAGAACAGCATTACAGTTTTGTGAAATCAGGAAAAGAATGACATACAAATAAAATGGAGAAAATATATCTCTTAATCCCAGATGCTGGGAGAAGAAAAACAAGAGATTGTTATCACTGTCCTGCCAGCCTTGTTAGCTTTCTGGGGCATCTGGCAGGCCACAGTTGGAAGCAATGAACTTTTGATCTAAACCGCCAAGGCAGTGTCTTATAGTTTCTAATCCATTCTTGATATAATCTTTTGCAATGTGACAACAGATGTGATGCACTCCTGGTGGTAACCTCCTGGTGTATTAGCTGCATAAAATGCTTCTTGAGCCCTTATGGATTATTAAGGAAAACTTCCAAAGCTGAATGGCAATTTTGCCAAGTACATTTTGAAATTTTTTACTCACATATTTCCAGGATAAAGGGATATATATGTGTGTGTGTGTGTGTGTGTGCGTGCATATTTGCACTTAATATCTAATGAATGTTATCATAAGAAACCCTCTCTTGACCTCTCTTGACCCCTCTTCTTTATCCAGCTATCATCCGATTTCTCTTCTTCCTTTTCTTCCTAAGGCTCTGGAACATGTTGTTTATTCTCGCTGTCTTGAGTTACTCAAAGCCAACTCCATCCTGGACCCTTTTCAGTCTGGTTTCCACCCACGGCACTCTACAGAGATGGCCCTCACCAAGATCTCAAATGACCTCTTGCGAGCCAAGGCAAATGGCCTCTACTCCATCCTCATTTTTCTCAATTTGTCTGTGGCCTTTGACACCGTGGACCACTGTCACCTGCTTGACTTACTTTCTTACCTCAGACTCTCCGACTTTGTTCTTGACTGGTTTAAATCTTACTTGTCAGATAGATCTTTTGCAGTGGTCACAGATGGTCAGACTTCCTCCTATGTTCCCTTATCTGTTGGAGTGCCTCAGGGCTTTGTTCTGGATCCCCTTTTGTTTTCTCTATACACTCTCACCCTAGGTAAACTTATCAGTTCTTTTGGTTTTCCTATCATCTGTATGCTGATGACACTCAGCTGTATCTCTCCACCCCTGACCTTTCTCCAGGGCTTGAACAGCAAGTTTCATCTTTTCTAACTGCTGTCTCTCAGTGGATGCGGCGTCGGCGCTTGAAGCTCAACATGTCTACGATAGAGCTTCTTGTTTTCCCACCTAAGCCCACCCTTCAATATTCCTTTTCTGTGTCTGTTGACGACACTTCTATTAATCCGGTTCAGCAAGCCTGCAATCTTGGTTTAATTTTTTATTCTTCTCTGTCATTTATTCCCCAGATCCAGGCCACCACCAAGGCCTGTCGACTCCCTCTTTACAACATTGCTAAAATCCGTCCATTCCTCTCAGCCTCTACTGCCAAGACTCTGGTTCATGCCCTAGTGGTCTCACGACTAGATTATTGTAACCTTCTTCTGACAGGGCTTTCTCTCTCTCACCCCTATCCTTTAATCTCTGTCCAAAACTCAGCTGCACGTATTATCACATCTGCTCACTGCTTTGACCACGTTTCTCCTCTTTTCTCCTCCCTTCATTGGCTCCCCTCCCTTTTTCGCATCCAATACAAGCTTTTGTTGTTGACTTTCAAAACCCTCCATGGACTGGCCGCTCCTTATTTACCTGAACTTCTTCCTCCTTACGTTCCTACTTGTACCCTCTCTTCTGGTAGTCAAGGTCTCCTGTCCCAGCCTAGGATTTCCACTGCCCCATCTTCGATTCATCCCTTCTCACTTGCTGCCCCTCACTCCTGGAACCTTCTTCCCCCACATGAATGCCTCATCACTTCTCTAACCAGTTTCAAAATTAAGTTAAAGACTATATTGTTTAGAGAAGCATTCCCAGGTGTGTGCCCTTCTCTGCCCCAGGATGCTGCACCCTAATTATAATTATATGTTAAGAAGTCGAGCCCTCCCTCTAGTCCATTTGCCTTGGTCCAGGCCTCAGAGGGAGAAAAGAACTACTGGATTTGATCCCCTTTCTCACCACCAATCCCTTCTCCTTCTGTGTCATGTCTCTTTAGTTTGTAAGCATGAAGGCAGGGAACCGTCTAATTAAATGATTATATATATAGTGCTATGTAAATTTACAGTGCTATATAAATAAAGGTTAATAATAATAATAATAATAATAATTCCATTAAATAACAGGATATTGTTTAAATAGAATGAAATTTCAAATAACAGGTAAAATCCATGCCCATCATTAACATTGATAGTGATGCAATTAAATAGAGTTGTAACTGTCCATACCAGATTGCCAAATATTTCATGTCAAATCGTTGCAAACTATTGTGAGAATTTAGGGGAG
The DNA here is from genome assembly GCA_034509955.1 of Urosaurus nigricauda. Lineage (NCBI taxonomy): Eukaryota > Metazoa > Chordata > Lepidosauria > Squamata > Phrynosomatidae > Urosaurus > Urosaurus nigricauda. Next base: position 320,961,651 of record JAOEGL010000001.1, read on the forward strand.
TTTCTTTTATGAGTTTTCCCTTCCTCTCAAACAGTTTTATTGATTCAGTGAACCTATCTGCTTGTACTTAGTGTAAATAAAAATGATAGACAAGAGGAGTCTTTATTCACAAATATGCCATTTATATGAACAGCCAAAGGACCCATATTACCACCATTTTTACAGCTGTTCTCTAAACCAATTGCTATTCAAAGCTGCGGTCCATGGACTGTGCCAGTCCCCAAGCCATATGTTGCTGGTCTCTAGAGAGTTTCAAAGAGAGAAAGAACAATTGTAGCCAATGGGCACAAATTTGGGGCCAATCCCTGGCATCCTTGGAGGGGGAAATCACCAGCCCCCCACATCAGATAGGTTAAGACTCCTGCATGATGTTTCACTAACAATTGATGGAAGGTTTGTTTAGATTTGTAGTTGTTAATTTATCTCTACGTAGTCACCATCCAGATTGACACATTTTTCCCAGCGTTTCTCAACCCTGTGAATACCTTTATTGTAGAAGTCTGCAGATTGCGCCTTGTGAGGATTTTACACTTTAGTCACTTCTGGCGCACCCTGTCACAAAAATAAAGGATGCAATGAGCTGATTTTCTCAATCAATAATATCAACTTAGGGACCAATTGTGACTGACAAAATTTCATTAATATACCATAATAACTTCCATGTGATAATTATTAGTTTACAATACTGCCTCATAAGGCGCAGTCTACAAACTTCTACAATATCAGGTATCCAGAGGGTCAAGAAACGCTGGGAAAAATGTGCAAATCTGGATAGTGACTACATAGAAATAAGTTAACAACTACAAATCAAAACAAACTTTCTATCACATTTTTTAAAGGTGATAATTAAAACTTTAGGATACCCCCTCATATCTCTCCATCTAATGTTAGTGGTTGTTGAGAAATCTAAAATTTTAGTTCAGAGTGTGCTGCTCTGAATTCCAGAAAGAACAACTGGAATATAAATCTTATAACTAAAGAAACAAATTTTAAAAATAGAAAATTTTGACATATTTGGCCAGTTGCTAAGGAGCAGTGGTTTTAAAAACAATCACCCCTTAATTTCCTACACATACTTGCTGCCACTGGTGCTCAGGGGAAATTTTCTGTGCCATCACTGCAAACTATTTTAGATGCTGGTTTGTTTTTTAATTAAAAAATAAATGGAAAAAAAATCTGTGTATTGAGACACAGTGTACAAAAGGGTCTTTTCATGAAGGAAGATGCCGTGGAGAATTCTCTGAAACAGACCTTGTTTGGCTGTCATTTTGTGTGCTCTGGCTGTGATTATACACAAAGATCTTTCAGATAAAAACACCTTTCTGACAAATGGGTTAAGCTTTCAGATTCAGATACCAGTTTGCAGTACAATGAACTGGTCACCAGATCCATGTCCCAGCAGGAACAGATGGCTTAGGGACTGGCACTAGTCCCCTACATTCTCACTATATGTGTGTGTGTGTATGTGGAATGTAACACTTCTGATGAAAAGTCTTGGAAACATTGTCAATATGCAGTCTGATTTGTGGTGAAAAGTAAATATTCTCAGATTTTGTAATAATCTCAACAGAAATGCCAGAGAAAGGGGAGAGTTGTAACACTAATTTGCAACAACAGATATATAATTTGTCATTAAACTCTTAGTGTCCCCTCCCTGAGGATGTTAACTGAGATGCTGAAGAGTGAATAATTGTATTTAGTAAAACAGGGCTAGGATGAAATGTATGAAGCTTTGTTAATGGCTTTACTGTTACTGTTGGTTATAATCATTTGGGACTGGTATATAAAAGCATGCTTTCATGCTTTTGGGAAGGAATAAACTTTGAACCGAAGCACATTTATAGGCAAGAGGAACATTTAATTCACAGCACAGAAATAGTCTTGTTTTTCCTAACTGCTGTGCTACAGGCTGGAAACTGGCACACAGGAAGATTTTCTCTCCATATGCCAAATATCTTACCGAGTGACCTCTCTAGCTTCCTGTAGAGATGATCTTTTTTAGACTTCTTGCTGTCCTAAACCAAGTGGTTTCTAAAACTGAACAGCAGTCGGTGTATTTTCAGCATCCTCTTTATTTGGAATTGCAGTTAGGATAACAAGATCAGCTCTCCAGTGCAGGAAGTTGGGTATAAGATTGTTGGCCTCTTGATGGAAGAAGTTTATATAAAGAAGGGACTGCTCCTGTGGATCAAGGGAGTCTCACCCAAGTGAAGTAATGAGAAAGGCTTTTTGAAAGTTGATAAATATTCATGTGATAATCACCAATATTGGATGTTAATTTCACTTGAGGAAATAACTGTGACATTCCACATTTGAACTGTAATGAATCACAGCAGGAGAGCATGAGGCACAATTTATTGTACCCTGCCAGTGAGCAACACTAGAAATTATTGTGGGCTGTTGTTGTCCATTGCACTGTGTCATTATCATTAGGATTATAAAATCCGGATGGTATTTTAACTCTGCTATGACACTGAACACTGGCCTAGATGTTAGTTATTTCAGTATATCTTCTTTCCTCATTTGACAGAGTAATCCCAGTTAAACAACCACCATCCCACTTTTTCAACTCCTTGTTCTCTCCCTATCCCCTATCTTCATCTTACTTCAATTTTTTTAAAATTCCTACTAATTGAGTTCTAAGTGCAAAAGTATTCTGCACTCACTTAACACAGGGAGAGAGAAGAGGAGGGATGCAATCTTGCCATTCATTCCCTGTAGACCGAGGCCAATGCAAACTGCTGCAGCCTCTCCTAGCTTTGTCTGGCAGGGATGGACAAAATATGGGTGGTGGACCAAATGTGGCTCTTGGGACCTCTAAGTACAGACCCATTAAATTCCCCTGACCACACTAAAAAATAAAATTTCAGGCTGATTTTCAGATAAGCGTTTGCTGAAAAAGCTCCACAAAGCTGTCCAAACCACCTGAAAATGGGGCTGCTTATTTCCAGTGACTCTCCAAAGTCCACCAAACAGATCTCCTCCCCAAACTACGAAACAAAACATTTGTCCAAACATTGACCCAAGTAGCAGCCAGAAGTGACGTTGTTTGACTTGGGGTATGTCAAAATGAACTGGTGGAAGGAGGGAATGGTCCTTGCACTCTGCACAATTATAAACCCCTGAGTTTGCTGGGAAGGAAGAATTCAGACTTGTAAATCATGACAGAGCTGCAAGTTCAGTCCTTCTCCATTAAGGAGAAGATCCAGGAAATGGTTTATTAGAAAGGAATGGAATGTGTCCCCAAACTCTTTAATGCTGGTGTACACTTCTGTATAGGCCGCCAGTGTTGTTGCTGAACCTAATTTGTTGACAAGCATAGTCATTTCAGAGTTAATTTGTTCCATACCCATCTTAGTGAATGTTACAGAATTCATTTGCCATGGTAATTTTTAATAGCATATAATATGAATTTACTTTTTTGGAAAAATAAATATTAAAATTTCTAAAAGAAACCCCCCAAATTATCTCCCTAAAGTAATGAATTAAATTAACACAGAATGTTAATCTTTGCTCATCTCATTAAAACTGTTGGCATTTACTGACTTCAGTAATGACATTTAGAATTGATGTTAACATTTTAATGTATTAGGGGATAACAGAATAATTTTAATGAATTATTTCCAAGCTCTCCAGTACATAACCATGTTCCACCATGTTGCCTATGCCTCTGTCTAGTCTGCATCACATGTGAAATATCACCACCATCCAGTCTCAGCACTTTTTCTTTAGGCAAATCACTGAAAGTGTGGTTAGTAAGAAGATGGGCCACTACAGGTAGTTATTTCTGCCTCTCATTTTCCTAAGAGTACCTCCATGGTGGTTAAATTCTGATTATTATTAGTGAAACTGACTCATTTCTATGTCATTTATTTGTATGCACACAAAGTCCCTCTAGTCATCTGTTGTCTGCAATGTGTATCATCAGCACTATTTTATAGCTCTACCAATCAGCAGCACTATTTTAGCAGTTAGCATTATTCCCCTTCTGACATATGCATCTGGACCCTAATTAGCGCAGTGCTTACTGAGGCGTCTTCTCATAAGACACAATTTATTACAAACTTACAATTATAAGGAGGTGCAGGTTCAATGAGGTGGAGAAGAAAGGAAAATACAGCTGGCCCTCCTTATCCACAGATTTTTTATCCACGGATTTGAGCATACATGGCTTGAAAATATTCCCAAAAAGTATAAATTTCAAATAGCAAACCTTGATTTTGCATTTTATATATGGGACACCACTTTGTTGTGCCATTATATTTAATAGGACTTGAGCATCCATGGATTTTGATATACACAAAAGTTCCTAGAACCAAATCCCAGCGGATAACAAGGGCCCACTACCTAGTCAGGAACTTCAGATATTGCAACCACTTTTCCTTACAACCCTTTCTCCTATTAAGACCTCCTCAAAACAATTCCTTTGTATTTTACTTTGTAAATGTGGTTAATTTGTAAGGCTGCATCACTATTTCACAATTTCAGGATGAACATGCACATGGAAAAAGTTGTTATCTTACAAATTTCACTCTTCTGAATTTTATAGTATCATTCCTTGCTGGAAAAATAATCAGAAAGTGGCTCTTTATAAAAAAATATTATTGCTGAAAAGAGCCTTCTTATTTGTCTATATTCAACAAGAAGAAGAGGCTGAGTTTTCATCATAGCTTTTAATATGCTCAGTTATCTTCTCAGAGTGCAAATCTAAACTATGATAGAATGATAAACAACAAGGCAAAGCAGCAAACGCACACATATTTGTTTGTTTATTTTTATCCAACCGTTGCCCCAATATTGGACCCAAGGTGGCTCACAGGTTGAGTTAAAATAAAATACAGTTAAAACAATGAATAGTACAAAAGTTTTTTAAAAAACAAACAACTGCATTAAAATATTAATTAAAATGGATTTCAAGAGTCAGTTAAAATATTATAATAGCTATTAAAATACCAGTACAAAAACATGATACCCAAATACAAATACAAAATACCTGAATTAAAAGACGTTCTGCAGCAATCAACCCTCAAAGGCCTGAGTAAATTTAAAGATCTTTCTGCTCACTAGCAGAAAGAGAGCAGAAAGGGGACCACTCAAACAAAAACAAACAAAAAAAAAAAAGATTTAATTTTAATTAAATTAAAAATAAAAGGTTTTTTTGGTGGTTGTTAACTCTTCCATTCTATGAGCTGATGAAAGAAGCCCCTCTTTCAACAGATCGAATACAGCATTTTGCTCATAATATAGCCTCTTTTATAGTAAGTCCCTTTCAACTTTAAAACCGCCCCTCATATCTTCCTTATTGTTGGACTATTTTTGTTCTGCTAGAACTGGGCAAAACATATATTAGCCATCATGGGTAAATAAGTACAATAATCATCTGTAAGTCAACATTCTTCACAGTTGTATTCTGTGTGCAAAAATAGTAAAGGACATTTGAACAAATCTTGCTAAGAAAGCCCCGTGACAGGGTTGCCTTAAGATAGTCATAAGTTGGAAATGACTTGATGGCACACAACAACAACAGCAAAACAGTGTAGCCTTTCGACTGTTTGGCAAACTATATCCTGTTAGATGATTCTTTGTGGTTAATACAGCACATCCTTCCCATCTATAGGGATTTAGGTTTGCCCCCTCCTCCCACCACCAATGAGAAAAATTGTGCATGCTCAAGTGTCACTATAGTCAATGGGCAGTGATGTGTGCATGATTCCATCAGCACTGCTGTGTGCATGAGCCATCATTGACAACAAGGCGGTGGGGCAATCCATGGATACTCAAGTCCATGGGTGGCTAACCTGCTGATATGATGAACCCACTGTACTGTTTTCCACATGAGAAAGTATGTCAAATGGATATTTTAGATCTTAAATCCAATTATTAATCCAGTCAAGGGTACAACCATAGAATTGATGGATGTCAATGTTGACTTACAAGTCCACCTTAATTCAATGGGCCAATTCTAGTTGGAACTAACAATTGGATTTAGGTCTAAAATAAAAAGCATTTTGAAACACAGATTTTGAGATAAGAATAAATATCTGTTTGTGAGGATATCTGTTAAAAATACTAATTGTTGTGAAGTTGTTTCAAATCAGGTACTAATGAAAAAAAATGGGGTGGAATAGATGTTTGAATGTCCATATGTAAAACTAACATGGAACTAAATTCCTACAGCCTGGAAAATTTATTCTCTCTGGGATTAATAGGGGGGTATCTATGAGTTCTAATTTTAAAAATCAACGTTTCCAAGCTGTGCTTAGTTGCAAGGCTATAAGTCAGTTTAAAAAGAGAGATTGGGAAGACAGTTGGAGATAATAAATCCAGTCTCTTTTACTCCTGAACAGCCTGGTGGGCACAGATACACGTGTTTTAAGATGAATTTTATCCTCACATTCCTGGCAACTTGATAAAAGAGAGGTAACACAGAGCAATTCTTTGAGAGTGTACTTTGAAATGCCACACATAAATACCCATTTTTTAAGAACATGTGCATGAGACATGGTTTTCTTCACTAAACCGTGAGAAAGATGTAATTGTAAGACACTGGTAATATCCAACAAGCTTTTCTGAACCTTGAAAGAGTTTAAAGGCTTTTTTTTTTAAAATGGAACAAATAGTTAATAGTCCATATCCTTTAGCATGTTCTAAAGTTCTTTGAGTTTTCCCCCCCATCTTGGAAGAGAAAAAGTTTATTATAGTGCAAGTTATTGCTTTTGAATAAGACTTTGTTATTGGAGTTAGTCAAGTTAAAGGGGAAAGCATGGAGAACCTCTGCTTTAACATCCTTCCCCCAGCTATGAATGGCTTTCTGTATTTCTCAAAAGGAATAGTGTACCATCTTTATGTTCTTTTATAATGTCTGTATTTGACTGCCAGAAATAAAGTTCCCAGTGCACAAACTCAGCTGAGCATGTCTATTGTTCCAGTTATGTGCCCAGAGTATAAGTCCTTTTCAAAGGACAGATTAAAAGAAAGTCAGAGATGTTCATGGGTAGCAGTTCTTCTGAATACTCTGCTAAAGCTTGTTATCAATGTCAGGTTATGATGGGACTCAGCTGTAAAAATTAAACAACTGAACCAACTGAAATTTAGTTAAAATGTCAGAAAACCAGTAAATTATTGACATCTCATAGCAATTCTTTACATTTAGATAGGTGGTATCACTGCTAACTCTCTAGAAGTCTCTCACCCTCTTTTTCTCCCCCGGCAAGCCATTTCAAGTCTGAGCAAATGCTATCCTTATTTACCCAAACAGCTTGGTGATGACTCATTCTGAACATGTTCCCCCTCCCCAAATCAATTACCCTTGAGATTTTCAATTCATGGAACAAATAATAAGAATGTTTAAAAAATAATACGTGTTGCATGTTAATTCTAATGTAAATCCATTTAGGTAATGGCTGATAATCCAAACTGCTTCTGTATTTGTAGTAATTCATGAATGCTCGTCTGGTATTGACTATTTTATATTTTGTATTATGACAGTGAGTGGCATCTCTTTAGCTTCTTCCGCAGAATGGCCTCCATCCGAGGAAGGAGGGCACTTCCCTATCTTTTCTGTGTACACTTAGAGTCTCATCTGGAGAGTTGTGGTATCCCCAGATTTAACTTTGCTCCTTCCAAAGGCAGAAACCCCACTGTCCATGGGATTTTTGCCTTTGGAAACAGCAAAGAGAAAGGAAAGAGGCTTAACTTTGCTCCTTCCAAACACAGAAACCCTATCAGCTCTGGAATTTTGCCTCTGGAAGGAGGAAAGGGAAGGGGCAAACTTCGCTCCAACTCCCTCCCAAACCACTGCCATGCAAACACTAGCCTCCCCATCACACCCTGACATTCACTTTCTTCGCTTCCTCTTCCACTCCCTGTGTGCTGTCTGAACTGAAAGTGATGCTGAAAAACCATTCCAAGCATCTCCTTTTTCTGGAGGGTCAGCTAATCAGGGTCTGAGGTTGGTACCCCCCCCCCCCCAACATTTAAGAATCTGAGGGCTATATGATACTCCAGTCAACAATCTTACTGCTGCATTTTAGGAAGAATTGACTATGGGGTTGTCTATACGGGCTAAAAGGCTTAGGTTCCCCCTGACCCCACATTGACTAGATCAGATGGCACAGGCCAAAACCACTGTGGCAAGATTGGGTCCAATCCTGCATCACCACATGCAGATCCAGAGGATCTGGTCTGATCCTGGGGTAAGTAGCCTTTACCCTGGAGTAAAATACCCTTTGTTTTCACAGAGTTTCTGAGAAAGGTGCATTTCTCTTAGTCACATCTGAGAAACTCTGCTGCAAAGCCTGGCTATTCACACACACACACACCTTACCTTACTGGCAATCGGTTTTCTCTTAGAGCCTCCCATTTCCATGTCAGATACAGTGATGGGGGAGCTTCTCAGTTGGGATAATGCAGGGCAAGGTAAGGATGTGCTCCTAGGTCGGTTGAAGGACAGGTGTGTGAACAGGCCACAACCCTGGGACTGACCCAGGTGATGACCAGGGCCAGGATAGCAATAGCAATAGCAAGTGTGTTTCTATACTGCTTATCAGTGAACTTAAGCACTGCCTAAGTGGTTTACAATGTGTGAGCTAATTGTCCCCAACAAGCTGGGAACTCATTTTAGCAACCTATGGAAGGATGCCAGGCTGAGTCAACCCTAGTCTCTGGCTGGTATTGAACTCACAACCTTCTGGTTTGTGTGTGAGTGGCTGCAGTACAGGCTTTTAACCACTGTGCCATCAGACTCCTTCAGGATAGCATGGGTCTGAACTATCTATGGAGCTGTGTTTTCTCACAAGCCTGCATGAGTTGAAAGAGCTCCAGAACATACATTTCTCTTATCTTCAGTGGCTTGTTTCATGAGGATACAAGAGAGGATCTTTTCACAAGCTGCTCCCAGATTGTAGAACTTCCTTGCAAGAGAGGCTAGGCTATTCCCTTCTCTGTTATCCTTCTTCTGACAGGCAAAGACCTTTTACTATTGTTTTTAAGACAAGGCTTTTGGTAACTGAGGGGCTGTGCACACACTGACCATAAAGGCTGGCCTGGGGGTGGAATCAGGGCGTGGTGTCCACATGATGCACACCTGACTCCACCCCCAGGGTGGTGTGACACATGCGCCACTCCACATGACATGCAGCATCACAAAATTCCTCTGGCACTGCATCCACATGATGCAGCCCCAAAGGAGTACATTAAAGTCATGGCACTGTGGTTATCATGCCCTTTCCAGGACCCAAAAAGGAGCCACTTTTTGTGGCTCCTTTTTGTGACCTGGAAAGGCCAGATCGGGCCCCTTTCTGGCACAGGTGGAGGCAGTCTGCACAGCCTCTGACTTGCTGCTAAGGATTTGACTTTCATTGGAAATGCTGTAATTCCCCTTCATTAATGCCACTATAAATTGTTTTTAAATCAAAGGTTCTTTTAATGTGATAGGTTGTTTAACTGCATTTAATTTTATAAATTACTGTCATTTTTAGTTATGTTTGTTATTTAATTACAGAGTGGGAAATCTTGGGCTCAATTTTGGAAGAAAATATGTGTGTGTATATATATTCTTCTGCTCTGAAATGGGCAAAACTTTGCCTGTATCAGTAACACACAAGACAACTCTCACATGTAATATTCCTTTTTATTATACTGCTTGCTTTCTAGAAATAATTAAAGTCCTACTGTAGCTGCCCTGAGCCCCTCCCTTGGGGAAAAGATGGGATATAACAAGGAGAAATGTAGCATACTACACTTAAGCAGAAACAATTAAAGGCTCAGGTATAGGATGGAAGATATCTGGCTTGACAACAGTACATGCAAAAGGTATCTAGGAGTTTTAGTAGACTACAAGTTGAACATTAGTCAAGAGTGTGACGCAAAAGCCACTATGATCCTAGGCTGTATCAATAGGAGTGTAATGTCTAGATCAAGGAAAGTAATAGTGTAACTCTGTTCTGCTTTGGTCAGGCCTCACCTGGAATACTGTGTCTAGTTGTGGACATCACAATTAAAGAGGGATATTGACAAGCAGGAGCATGTCTAGAGGAAGGAGATGAAAGCCGTGAAAGATCTGAAAACCATGCCCTATGAGGAGTGGCTTAGGAAACTGGGCATGTTTAGCTTGAGGAAGAAAAGGTTAAGGGATGACATGATAGCCATGTTTAAATATTTAAAGGGATGTCATATTGAGACTCGAGCAAGCTTTTTTTCTACTACTCCAGAGACCAGGACACAGACCAATGATTCAAACTTCAGGAAAAGAAATTCCACCTCAACATTAGGAAGAACTTTCTGACAGTGACAGTGGAACACACTCCCTCAGACTGTTTGGGATGCAAATTCCTACATGATGGGATGGCCCTTGTGGTGTCTTGCAACTCTAGGATTCTGTGATTCTATGAAATAAAGTGATTGATTGATTGATTGATTAAATAATAATGAAAAGTGAATTTTATTCAGGTTGCTAGCCTCCTTCAAGCATTTTAGCTAACAGGACTGTAACCATTTTTCAGGGCAGTTGGTTATCATAATTTACTTCTTACCCCTCTTTCCTTTTTCTGTTTTCTTTGTCTTTTACCCTGCCATTTTCTAAGAGCCTGATGTGCTTCTTATATATATTTGCCCAGCATAGCCTTTCCCTCCTTTCTTCATATGAATGTTTGTACAAGCCATATTATACACATAGGGCCAACCAAAGACATTTTGCTGGTTCACATACTGGCACCCCATTCTTTGTGGTGCATAGGCTGATTAATTTATTTTAGCACCTGAGGGAGAAGATCCAGCAAGCATTCCTCCTCATCCCAGTGGAGTAAAAATAGGGCTGAACAATATCTATCATTATCTGTTGTGTCCAGTTCTCAGTTTCCAGTTTTTCAGTTCATTCAGTCTCATTTTGGTATCAGCTTGATAGATTTTTTTCGGATACATTTATGCATTTGTACACATTTTCAGATCCCTTTCTACTTGTTTGCACATTTTCAATATACATGCATTTTTAGTTGTGAAGCCTGAAGAAAAGTAGATTGGACTGGGAAGTGGGAATAAACTATGTGTGTATTAAAATGCAGAACAAATAAATTTCACCCTCATCCCTAAAAAAATTTCAGCTGTAATCCAATATTTTCAATAATTAGCAAGTTGTTGTCTTTGATGACACTCCAAATCAGCTACTAGTGGCACCAACTTCATTCTGTTTGATGGTAGGGATCATCTTTGCACCTGCACAGATGGTTGGACATTATCACTAGAATGTGATGTTTAGAATCACAAAGACTTCAAAAAATGCATTCTTATCTTACAATAACTGTTCTTAATTCTCATCGTTAAAATAAAAAAGAATATGAGATATCACCAATTACCTGGTGAGCAGGTTTCTGGGGAAGTTTTTGCAGAGTTACAGAAGGTTGTGAATGCTTATTTTCTGAGAGCAAGTGCCAGTTCCCAGGCATGGCCAATCAGTAATACAGCATATACACTAAATAACTTGGATTTATCTAAGGATAAGTATCTGCCATAGGAAACTACCACTGAGAGACAGAGAATCGTAGACTTTCTAATGAACTCAAGTGAGCCTGATGACCAGGAGGTGCACATTAATTGCTCCAGTTAAAGAGGTCCTGTTTGGAATTCAGCCAAGAGTTTTTAATTAGAACTGTACAACATTGAACAAGGAAGCCCAAGTATCACTTCTGCTTCTGTCAAAGAGTGCTAACAATTCCACTTCAGGGACTAGGTCAGAGATCTAATTATGAGACTCCCCGCCCCCCGCCCTCCCCAAGAGTTGAAGTGGCTTAGTAAACGCATTCAAATCAAACAAGTTGTACTAATTCAATATTAGTTAGATTTACAAAAATAAGTATTCAGACCATGTTTTGGCCTAACTCTCATTCTTAGTCACAGCTAGAACAGATGTGTTTAATCAATTGGAATTTGGTAAGTCATCGCTGGGTACATTCCATTGATTCAGTGGATCTACTCTAATTGGAACTAACAATTGAATTTTGGCCTATATTTATTGACTTCATGAAATATGTTTGCATTTACAGATTTGGTGCCAATAAATGACTGCATTGCTGCAGGCTTGAGGGCATACATTGTCAGATCATGTAATGATCACACACCTATGTGGTTAATAACATTTGCCATTGGCCTGGTGCCCAGCAAGAGACCATGATGTGTCATTTGTATGAGTATAGGAACACATGCTCTGGCATGTTATACTGCTTAATAAAGTAAAATAATGTTCTCTTTGCACCTTTAATTTTACTGTCATTGATGTTTTCATCCTCTCTTTTTATTGGCTGCTATCCTAAGAGAACTGGAAAGGAGATGGGAAGCAGAAAGAGTGGATATATTTATGACTTAATGTGTTTAAAATATGAAATGAACACACAATAATACTGTGTAAATCATCTCTCGGGAAAGAATCATTGATCCAATGTCTTTAAGTTGGATCTTGTTCTTTATGTTTTCTTTTCATCTATAGAATAACAATTTACTGTTCATCCATACATTGTTTCCCCTAACAGTACTTTGATAGTTCTTAAAATTAAATTCCCTTTTTTGACCGTCCTTTTAAAGAATAGCTGAAAATATAGGAGAAGCTTTCCTTGGTTTAGTTTTTATGGAGGCTGTAAACTTCAGGGCTAGGATGATCCCCTGCCCATCTCCCAAAGAGAGGAAATGATTCACACACCAAAAAAGAACAAAACATAGGAGCAGATTAGCATAAAATATCCATGTGCTTGTTGTCTGTCTGTCTGTCTGTCTATCTATCTATCTATCCATATTACTTTAGAAATTATTACTTCAGTTTAACCAGAAATACAGTGCATCCCACCATAGTGTGAAATATTGACCAGAAGGCCTGTGTGCTCACTCAGTCTGCTACAGAGCTTGGGATTGTTACACAAAAAGCAACACATGATGCATTTAACCATTGAGTTCTTTTGGAATAACTCATGATAATGTAATACAATTATTACCTTAAATTTGTTTTGATGGGGAAGAGAAATATCCTAAATGGTCCTGAGCTGTTCAAAACCAGTAACATTTCTGTAATGGTGAATAAAAATTACTTCTGCAAAAATTCTAACATAAACACCACTGTTGTTAAAACATTTAAAAGTAGTACTATTGACCTACATTACAAAATAAAAATAATAAAAAAAGGAAAGGAAACAAGTCATGAGTGACAGCATAACTTTGAATATGTTCCATCCATGATCTGGGCAACTGCCCATCAGTATGTGCATGTTGCTGCTGTGACTGCCACTGGATGACTACAAAGCTTCTGCTTTCCTTTCTTGTGATGTGTATATCTTCAAAGGGGAGTACAAAGTGGAAATTCACTTGACAGCCTTTCAAACAGAGGACCGTCTCTGGTAAAAACATGGGCACTTTAATGTTTGCTGTAGCAATAAGCTGAGCAGTTTAATGGAACGCTTCCCTATTTAAAAGTGTTCCTTATACATAAAAATTAATATGTTTGAAAAAAAGGTAGGTTAAATCCTTTCCCTTCATATCACATAAGTAGTACTCATCTTAATTTTGCATTTATATTTAGACCAAAACAGTGAAAAACATGAGTGGTCTGGGATGACTGAAATCTGCCAATGGACAGGCAATTGTGTCCTTTACCAAATTACTAGAGTTGTTCACTATCAGTTGTATTCTCATTAGCTTACTTGTTTCCCAAGAAAGAAACACCAAGATTCTATTTACTTCTACTTATTCTGGATCCCAAAGTCGCAGAACAAATTGTGCAGTGGGTTCAATGTTCTTTAGCTCATCCAATGTCCAGTGGTCAGTTAAGTGCCCAGCCACCTCGGAGTTTATCATACGATGGAATTTGGGGGTATAATGCAATGGCAATCTGAATGCAATCATGGGGTTTCATATTATTGTGAATGAGTGTATCTCATGAAATTTCGGGCAATGGGAAGTTGCAATCATGGGGTTTCATGTAATTGTGTATTAGAGTATCTCATGCAATTTCGAGCAATGGGGGGGGGGTCATTTTCGGGAAATGGGAAGTCATTCTGAATACATTCCGAACGCAATTGGATTTCATGTAAATTCGCTAAACTAGAGAAATTTCTCCTATGTGATAAACTCCCAAGTCAGATGTGAGAGGAAGACCTGTGTATGTGTTTGTGAAATGATTGGTTGCACTAGGGATTGCACTTGTGTGATTTCTATGAAAGCTCAGCTGCTTGTAAAACTTTGTTTACGATAACAGACTACCCCAACAGGATTCCAGACAGAAAGTTTGAATTAAAATAACAGACAACTGTATGGATATTTGTGACACCTCACGCCAGATGTATAATCCTTCATGATAAAACCAGTGGTGTGCTTCATACATTGAATAACAAGAAAAAAGACTATTATTTATGGAGACATTTTACATTCAAACATCCTTCAGAAGGGTAATCCTCCCCCCAAAATGGGGATTCTCTTGGGAAGTTTAAAAAAAACATTCAAAGGAAAAAAGAGGAGGCAGCTCAGGATGTGGGAATTAACTTGAATACTCAACCTCAGGATTAGATTGGAGGAGAACCAGGTGGTTACAGGCCTGAGGATGCGTGACACCATGCTAGCACTACTAATACCATTTACTACAAGATTCGGCCACTAAGATTTGGTTAATGTCTTCACTTGGTTTTATATCCCAATTCATGAGTGTAGACAGAGATAGAGAGCAATAGAATTAACAAAGGTATAGCATCCCCTTATTCTCAGGCGGGGGTACCAGAGTTTGGGGACTGCACACACCTCTCACTAGACCTGAGAAGGCTGCAATCCTTTCATCAAACCCTATCCCTTTTATTTTACCTCAAATGTCCCATGCCCTCTGGGGGCAATTTTGCCATGTTTTGTATTCCCCACCACCAGCAGCAGGATGTTTTAGACCCAAGGGAGGCCTTTTCTGAATGAGAGAGAAATCTGGAAGTCATTTCATTTTGCCTCTTGGTTATAAAAGAAATTCTCCTGGGCCTAAAACTACTAGGGCAGAAGAACATGGAAGAATTGCCCCCACTCATTGACTGAACCATGAGCCTCACTGTACTCTCTACTTTCGATAATAACATTATCGTAGTAATCTTCATAGATAACTTTCTAATCCATTTTTCTTCAGATTGGTTCAAGCAGTTGTATCATCTTTCACTCTATACACTCCAATAATTCAATCAGTTAGGTGGACCTGAGTCAATTAAATGAAAAGAAATGATACCAGGAGAAGCTGTATGAATGACTGGAATCAGCACCAGCATAAATCCATGGAGCTATCAATCAGTCATTGACAAAGTGGCAATCAAAATCATTAGATTCCTTACAACATTGAATTGTACCTCTGTCTTTCACAACAGAGCTATCCAAATGGTTTTTCACATAGTCAGGACATGGGGGTGAGATTGTTCCTTTCCAACTGAAAAAGATTTATCAGAATGTTTCAGAACTTTTTTTTTTAATATCAAAAATCCACCTTCAGTTTTCAAATGGATATTGCTATTCAATGCTTATTTGTCGTGTGTGTGTGTGTGTGTATAAAATAGTTGCAATTAACAAAATGTATTAAGTTAAACTGAAAGATAAAAGGCAGCTGCAAGGTGACTTGCATCTTATGGTATTTTCTTTGGCTGTGATTTTAAAAAAAAAACCTAAATGATTAGCATACTTTATTGAAAAAGATAATTGAACAACTAAAATGGGAGGTCCAGGACTGCATTTTGCATAAAATGCAAAATGTTTGCAAATTGTGTGATTAGTAACATTTCCCTTTATAATTTTCTTCTGGGAAATGGCTTAGCCAGATATGATAAGAAGGGAGGCAGCTGACTGTAGCCTGAAGCAAAATGGAAGAGATCAGCAAGATAAAGCTAGATAAGAATTAGGAGCTTTACTTTTGTTGTTTGATTTTATAGTTTAAAATGATTAGGTATTGCTGGCTTTTAGAATCATTCGTTGTACTTTAGATGGATAATCCCAGGTAATTCCTTTCTCATTCTAACCAGTTTTTTTTTTAATTATTCTAACACTATCCCTCTTACAACACCGTATTTCAGATGCAAACAGTATTTCAGATGCAAACAGGACTCAGGTGACCTATGCACATTCATCATTTATAATCTGTATGAAGACCACACCAGTTTGCTGATGACAGCTCCATATTCTCTAGAGGCCCAGATGTAGTCTGTTGCCCTTTTGCACTGTCATTCCATGCTTTGCTTTGATGGAAGCATGAGTAAATGAAAGGCTTGGTATTGATTTCTGTACAGATGTTAATAATTTCCGTATATGTCATCTTAGAATGGAGGTTGTGGAGGCAAAGAATGTGATATTGCAATATTCCTTGATGAAGAGAAGATGCATGAAGCTTGCAAGCCAGTCTTTTATCTCTGAATGTTTGGGTTCAAAGCTGAGTCAGGCCATCAATGAAATGAGGGCTGTTCGCTTGCTGTCATCTTAATGGACTTTTCTTTTTACATCACACTGCAACTCATATTGTAGCAGGACTGACTAGCTCTGCCCACAGAACTGGCTAAGAACTGACCAAAGCAGGGAGTGAAAAAGTCAAACTTTAACTTTCTGGAAAAACGTCCAATTTTTCAGTAAGATGCTTCCTTTAAACCTGAAGAAAAGTATTTGCTATTAAACTCTCCCTTGAAGCCAAGATGTCTAAATTGGGGCTGTCATACTTTGGCCACATCATGAAAAGGCATGACTCACTAAAAAGATAATAATGCTGGAAAAGGATAGAGGGTAGTAGAAAGAGAGAAAGTCTGCAGATGAATAGACTCAATTAGGGAGGTGGTGGGTCTGAATGTACCGGACCTGAACAGAGAGATTGAGAATAGGGGGGTCATGGAGATGTTTCATTCACAAGGTTACTATGAGTCGTAGTTGAATTGAAGGCAATTGACAACAACAAAACTATGGAAATCACAATAGTCATACATTTTAAAGCCAATTTTGAAATAAATACTTCCTCCCAAAGTACACTATTTCTTAAAGTGTCTTGATTGGAATATATCAAGAAAGTCAGCTACACACATAGGAATTACAGTTACTGTAAAACCACTGCCTAATTCAGTGTTTGATACATGAAAGAAACTTTGAGTTTCACAGGGTAGAATGTATAATAATTCATTTATGATGTGGCATTTTGTCAAGCGACTGTCAGAACATGGGCCTCTTGTTAACAGCCTTTGAGTTGAGCTCAATTCATGATGACCCTTTGAATGAGACATCTCCAAGACAACTCCTGTCCTCCACTGCTCTGCTTAGATCCTGCAGGCTCAGATCTGTAGCCTCCCTGATTGAATCTAACCATCTAGCATGTGGTCTTCCTTTCTTTCTCGTAATCTGCTCTGCTCTGTATATACTGCATATATTTATATTATTATATTATATTGACACTCCCCCCCCCGCTAGTTTTTAAACAGCTCATGTGCATGCAAGCAGTCCAAAGCAAGCCTCCATAGAAAGAAGTACAGATGATGTTCTGTTGTTTCTGTGCTTGCCAATTAACTCCCATTAATTCAATGAGGGCTATTCGCTTTGTGTAGGCAAGCTTTGAGGATTGTGCATTCTTGCAAGTGGTCCCAAGTCAGCCTTGCAGGCAGGAAGAACTGACAAAAGAGTGGATCCTTTGTGAAACTAATAGAACTGGTCTGGGAATTTACAAGCATCAATAAGTTATCAGAAAGCAAGTAGTGAAAAGTAGGGGAGCTTGTATTTGCACCCCGTTGGTAACTTTGCAAGTCGCTTTTCTTTGGAAACCTAAACTGTATTTCTAAATGCTCGGCTGAATTGTAAATTTTCATTGTAGAGGCAGAATTCTTATTTTGGGAGGCAGTACCCTCATCACCCCCACCTCCATATTTACACCCTTGAGCCCTTTGTGGGCAGTACGTTTTGGGAAAAAAATCCTGTTCTGTAGTCAGGCCAAAATGAGTAGGAGCCTTCAATGCCTGCAAGGATGTTTACTCTGAATATAATGTATACTTGCTGTGGAAAGTGTTCTTCACATTTCATCATTGTATTTTTTAGGTTATATCTAGATTGTGCAACTCCTTTCAGAAGTAGTCCCTCATTGCCTTCTTCATTGCTGGCTCCCAAAACTCTTCTCTTTTAGCAGACGTTTGTCTTCCCAAACTATTTTATTTGATTGATTTTTTAATAAAATATTTATATCCACCATATAATATGGCATCTTAGCACAGCAAACAAGTAAAATAAATTTAAATTTCCCAAAGTTGTGGTCCCAGGACCAGGACTGATCCATGTTCCATTGGCTTCTAGTCCCCAGTGTGTTTCCAGGAAAAAACCAAAAATAGCCTATGTGCACAAACATGGTGCCAATCCTGCATGGTGCAGTGGTTTGAGCATTGGATTATGACTCTGGGAACCAAGATTTGAATCCCTACTCAGTCTTGGAAACCCACTGGTTGACCATAGACAAGTTACACTGTCTCAATCTCAGAAGAAGGCAAAGGCAAAGCACCTCTGAACAAATCTTGCCAAGAAATGTGCTTGCAAAAAGAAAATTAAAGGAAAAAAAAACCTCACGATGGGGATCACCATAAGTCAGAAATGACTTGAAGGCATACAGAAGCAATACTCAAAGGGTGCTCAACAATGGCTCCCTTTCATCCTGGAAAGAAGTGACCAGTGGGGTCCCACAGGGTTCTGTCCTGGGCCCAGTGCTATTCAATATCTTTATTAATGACTTGGATGACAGAATTGGGGGCATACTTATCAAATTTGCAGATGACACCAAATTAGGAGGAGTAGCCAATACTCCAGAAGACAGGATTGAAATTCAGAATGACCTGAATAGACTAGAAAGCTGGGCCAACGCTAACAAAATGAAATTCAATGCGGAGAAATGTAAGGTTCTGCACCTAGGGAGGAAAAATGAAATGCACAGATATAGGATGGGGGACATCTGGCTGAATGAAACTATGTGTGAAAGGGATCTAGGAGTCCAAGTAGACCATAAGTTGAACATGAGTCAGCAGTGTGATGCAGCAGCTAAAAAGGCCAATGCTATTTTAGGTTGCATCAATAGAAGTATAGTGTCTAGATCAAAGGAAGTAATAGTGCCTCTCTATTCTGCTTTGGTGAGGCCCCACCTGGAATACTGTGTCCAGTTCTGGGCACCACAATTCAAAAAGGATGTGGAGAAACTGGAGCGGGTCCAAAGGAGGGCAACTAAGATGGTGAAGGGTCTGGAAACCATGCCCTATGAGGAACGACTTAGAGAGCTGGGGATGTTTAGCCTGGAGAAGAGAAGGTTAAGAGGTGATATGATAGCCCTGTTCAAATATTTGAAGGGATGTCATATTGAGGAGGGAGCAGGCTTGTTTTCTGCTGCTCCAGAGACCAGAACGCGGAGCAATGGATGCAAGCTGCAGGAAAAGAGATTCCACCTCAACATTAGGAGGAACTTCCTGACAGTAAGGGCTGTTCGACGGTGGAACACACTCCCTCGGAGTGTGGTAGAGTCTCCATCCTTGGAGGTCTTTAAGCAGAGGCTGGATAGCCATCTGTCGGGGATGCTTTGACTGGGAGTTCCTGCATGGCAGGGGGTTGGACTGGATGGCCCTTGTGGTCTCTTCCAACTCTATGATTCTATGATTCTATGATTCTATGATTCAATACAGACGGCATACAGAAGCAACCCTAGCACACTGGCAAATAAAATAAAATAAAGCTGCCAGGCCCCACATTGGAAATACCGTATATACTCGACTATAAGTCGACCTCATGTATAAATCAAGGGCAAGTTTTGGGGCCAAAATTATAGATTTTGCTATGACCCGTGGATAAGTCAAGGGTAAAATTTAGGGGCATATAGGAAAGGATCTAAAGGATGAAGCAAAGCAAAACAATATCAAATAACTTCCAAAAGTCCATTAGACATAATGGTTCCATCTTTTAAATAAGCGTTAAGATACAGTACTAACATTGACCCGTGGATAAGTCGACTCAGGTTTTTTGGGTCAATTTTTTGACCTAAATTTCTAGACTTATACATGAGTATATACAGTGATTATGTTGATGATGATGATGTTATTTTTAAATCTACTTTCTCTTTATGTCTTTTTGACTTTGCAGTTTTATATTGTATATTGCTTATTTTTATGGTTCTTGTTAGCCCACTTGAGCAGTTCAAGAAAAAGGTGTGGTATAACAATTAAGCAAGAGGCATAGCTTCGGAAGAACATATGTACTCTCCTTATAAGAATTTGCATTATGGACATAGTTCATTTCACAACTATAAATTGATTAACCAGGAAACAAAGTAAGTTCCCCAAGAATAGTTTGGGAAGAATCACTTCCAGGGTGCCCAGAACGTACCTTTTTAAACATGAAGGGAATATTAAGGAACAGCCTGATTGTTCCACATAAATGTATTCTGTTTTATGTGCCTAGCTTTGACAATGGATTGCTTGTTCACAGATCTGGTAAGTGAACTTTTTGACTTTTTCATCAGCACACTGTGCTGATAATCTCTCCTGGCATTGCTGCTGCACATAGTAGATTGCAGTCAGAGGAGGCAACAGAAACTGCAGCACTTTTGTAAAGACTGAAAGAAAGATTTCTGAAAGCTGATCCCTGCTGTCTGTGCTTCATAGTCTAGCCTTTGGGGCCCTTGTACATTCTAGCCAGAATCCTGTTGCCAACTTAGACCGGCTTAAATAGCATTGTACAAGTGAACGTGCTTTTTTTAGGATGTTGCATGAGGACACTGTGCTAGATCACCCAAGCAGTTTTATTCTGGTTTAACCACTTTGCAACTGATTATGCTGAAGAGGTCTTCAGTGCAGATGAGCAACCCCCAGCTACACACAGTCCTGCATGTACCTGTCATATTTTTATGCAGCAATGCAATCCAGTGTAGCTATACTGTATAATTCTATTTTATCCTATTGGATCATTTTAGTATAATCCTGTTTTATTAATTCAGTATCTCTTTCTTGTTGGTTAAATTGTATGCCATAGGCAGGCTTTTATCTTTTTTTATTGTTGTTTTGTAAAGCTCTGTATAAAGCCTACGGTTGTTGTTGTTGTTATTATTATTATTATTATTATCATTATTTTGTATCATGGAACTGGTCAACAGTATTTTAGCTTCCATATTGACTTTCGTTATTCTGTAAAGCATTGTCAGGACAATCTGATTTCCATTGTAGCTGTAAACCTTTCTTAGTGTCTGGAAGCAGCAGTTAAGGTTAGACTAGTAGCCCCAGGAAATAAATGTAGGCTCATGCCCCCTCTCTATTTCCTGTGGACGGAGTGTCAAAATGCTGGCTAGTGTCTGATTAACCTCAAGCCATGTGCTAGGCATACACAGGAGAGGGAGCCCTATTAGACGTCCCCCTCCCTTCAGCTTCCCCATAGCCAGAATGAGTCCGTGAGTCATTACCACTTGAAGGAGGTCTCTTTGAGGTTTGAGGAATGGAATCCTATTAAGTCAAGAAATGATAGAGTAGGCTTTTTAAGTGAATCATGCATGTCTCCAGCAGAATTCCCATCCATTTCAATAGGGTCTTCAGAGGAGAAGTTCCCAGTGGATTGTGTGCCCTTGTTAATAGCTCTGAATTAATGCTCTTCATCACCACTGCATACATATAGGGACTGTTTTATTCCTCAGATTGTCTTAGCATGGCTGACAGGAGGCAGGGTTTTTTTTGCACACACACACACACACACACACACAAAGAATCCTCATGTTGAATTTTTGACAGCGCACCACTGCTTGCAGTAATAAGCTGGTTGCATTAATGGGTTACATTTACACAGTTTCTTCACTGCTAAGGCAATTGTCATGCAATTCCATTTCCAGGTCTCATTACAATCATTGTGAGTGCTAGAGAAGGGAGGGAGGAGGTGGCAGGGTATTAGAGTCTTAAAAGTGAGTCCATTCAGTGATACTGTGAGTGACAGGAGAGGAGAATGGCACAAACTAATTCCATCTTCAGTCATCACATTGAATGGGCAGAGGTGAAACTAGTGCTGTTTTTAAAGGCCTGACCCTTCTCTACCTTTGCTTTTCAGTACGGTAGGGTTTTATTTTAAAACTCCAGTCCATCATGAGTACAGTACTGGTTGTGAGTTGCCATCCCGTGTTAAAAGCAACACCACAGCTGACATTACCCTGGAAAATCAAGACAAGCAAGAGGGGAAAAGGCTGTCATTCAGCATAAGGATTTTCCAGCTCGTTCAGCTGCAGATGGAGTGCACTAGAAACCCGAAGAACAATGCTAATTAGTATTCCATTAAAAAAGAAGAAATCTTGCTGAGACCTGGAGTCGCATCCCGACAGTCGAAGTGAAGCATGCCTCACTAATGTAGCCTTAATTCTTTTTATTTTGCAGAGACAGCAAGCTGACCATGTTGCTCCGGGAGTCCCTTGGGAATATGAATTGCCGTACCACCATGATAGCTCACATTTCGGCAGCTGCGGGCAACTATGCTGAAACACTTTCCACCATCCAGATTGCATCCAGGGTCTTGAGAATGAAGAAGAAGAAAACCAAGGTAAGGGCAGGAGGAAATTCTTTTGTTATCTTTTTATGGCAATAGTAGAGCAGCAAAGAGGTCTCAGGTAAAGAAAGGAGGCCTTAAAAGTGCAGCTTTTAACAAAATCAATATTCATAATTTCTGAGTGCTTGAGCATACATCTGCGTGCACAGGGGAAATCATATGTTTAGTACAGTATTAGGCAAGCCACTTAGTGTTTATAATAGTTGGGTATTTGGCAAAGGGTTCAAGCCCTGAGGATGTTTTAGTAGAATAGATCAAGCACTGAACACTATTAAAATTTCAAGCAGGTATACTGTAATCACTGTAACAGCTTTGAATGATCATTATTCACTTTAGCAGCCTAAGGATTGTGAAATGTGAATGAAGATCAATGAACAGGTCCCTCAAATATCATTGCACAACAGTCTGTTCAATAGAACAGGCTATAATGCATGTCACTGGTGCTAATTTTTCTAGCATTTCATCCATTATTCTTCCAACAAGTACAAAGTTCTGTTAAGAAACAAGATAAGTGGATGTGGTCTGGAAGGAACAAATGTAGTCAAAGTATTTCAAGGCAATGCAATCTTTTATATTGTGAAGAACTCTGAGAAGCTGGGTGTTCTTATTTCTGCACTGTATTCGTTGTTTGCTGGGAAAAGTTCATATTTCTGAAATGAGGGAAGATATTATTACTATGTATCTTTAATTGGGTCCACTTCTCAGTGTTCAAATGCTTACCTGATCTTAGAAGAAAACAGAAACGGTAAAAACACAGTGTTATATCACTTACTCTTGGCAGAAATTGTGAATGAAATCAAATAGTGCCTTCCTCTAGGGGTGTAAAACTTTGTAAGTTTCATTCTCACTGACAAGAATGAATAATGTTATCATTTTCCGCCTTGCTGTAAGAAAGTTATCAAAAGTTATCAGATTTTCAAAAACATTTTGCAATTTGCAAAAAAACCAAAAAAACCCCATGCTTTTGTGCAGAAAACCTAATTTTTTGCAGCAGAGTTTTCTTCACAGAAAACTTAATTTTCTGCACAGAAATCAGGCTTTCTAATGAACAATATAAAATAGGTTTATTTCACAGAAAATAGAAATGTTAAAATATTGTGCAGAAAATACTGTTTTCTGTGTAGAAAACTTTTTTCTGCACAGAAATGCCATTTTTTCTGTACCAAAAACCTTCACATGTATATTTCATGAGAATTATGTCCTGTTCTGCAGAGATTCTTGTCTGTCTAGGATTTTCTCTGTCAAGGTTTTCCAGCACCTGAGAAACTCATTTTTCAATTATTTTCTTTTAATTATATATTTATTAATTTTAACACAGAGAGAGAAAGAGAATCTAATTCACCACCAAAATCATAAAAATTCAGAAAGAAAAATATGTACAGGTTGTATATTAATTAGCCAAAACGTGTTTCATTTGGGTCGGGGGGGGGGAGGGTGGATATTGGGGTATCTGTATTTGTACATACATTATTCACAATACACCACAAAGTAGCATACTACGTACTATATTTGCAAGGCTGGAGAGTGATATGAGAAATGTGAGGCTGGAGAGAGATGTGGCTGGAGGGAGATGGAGGATCTGTGAAATGGTGGGAAACCAAGCATAGTGATCAGGCAAATCCACATCTGCTATTTCACAGATCAAACTGTTTCTCTCCAATCACATCTCTCTCCAATCTTACATTTCTACCCAGCCTTGTGTCTTATTGGTTCACTGGTTGTGTTGTGTATGAGATGTGAGGCGCAAGGAAGGCTGAGGACCGGAGAGATGGACAAGCAGGAGTTCCACAGCTGCTGTTTTGAAGGTGGAAGCAGTGGCTGGTGGCCAATTGGTCAAGGTTTGGAAGGCTTTCAGATCTCTAGATTAGAGATGCTCAACTTGTGTGAGTGTTTGTGAGCATGTGTATTTTCATTTGTCCTTTTTTTTTTTTTTTGGTCATATATAGATCTATATCTATATCTATATATGACCAAAAATGCTATCTATATCTATATATGACAAAAGAAAAAGACAAATGAAGAAAAATACATGTATGCATATAACTAAAACATACTATATGGTCATTGACACTTTTTTGAATGAAGAGTTTCACATACCCGTGCTGATTCAGAACCAATTCAGAATTGGTTTGGTGTTCCCAGTACGTTTATCGCAATCAAATCTCTCCATGCCATTTTAACCCTGTTGTTGTTGTTCACATTTGCCACCATATTGATTTAAAATGAAGGCACCTCCATTTCTGGGAGTGATGCAGTGCAAATGGATTAAGTAGCATGGCAAGTGTGAACTTCATGGAAATAAACCAGTTCCACACAAGTTTATTTCCGTAGTGTGAATGGGGCCTAAAACTCTAAAACACTTAACACTAACTAAGATACAAAGAGGCTCTGATCCCCCAGTCCAGACTGTAATGAAAGGGGAAATAAGCAAAGAGAAAGACAAAATATATTATTCTACCACCAGTACCAACTAGATTATCCTACTACTAAAATCACTGGTGGCCATATCCACAAATTATTACAT
This sequence comes from Urosaurus nigricauda, assembly GCA_034509955.1. Taxonomy (NCBI): domain Eukaryota; kingdom Metazoa; phylum Chordata; class Lepidosauria; order Squamata; family Phrynosomatidae; genus Urosaurus; species Urosaurus nigricauda. The sequence goes on from JAOEGL010000001.1 coordinate 320,986,726, forward strand.
AATTAAATTTCTTATTGTTCAAAAAGTCCATAAATGGTTTCTGTTGTTTTGTCCTTTGAAACTCATGTTAGTTTGACAACATGGGCTAAGTCAGCAACTTTAACAATCCATTCTTTTATCATTGGTGCTTCAGTCCATTTCCAGGTTTGAGCAAATAGTGTTCTTGCTGCTATTATCATATATTGGCTTCCTATGGTGAGATGGCGAATGTTGTCTTGCGGAAAAGTCTCTTATATCTGTAGCAAACGTGTACCAAGCATGCCTTAATTTATCATACCAAAGATAACCGTGCCACTCACATCTTAGAGAATTATTTCCATGTTCCAAGTCTCTCTCTTCTCTAAGCAAAATCCATTCCTTCAACTACTTTCAAATATTCTTTCCATACGTATAGTTTACCAGCAGAAAAGAATTTCCTCTTGCAGCACTGAAGTCACTGCAAATTTCTGGATCACATTTGGAACTTTGTGATGCCTACTGGGCAGAGAACAGGAAGCTGTAAAGTCCTGTCACGCTAGTATGGTTGTGCAGTATTGACATCATTTAGTAACAGCACCCAGTTTTTTTTTTAAACAGTAGCCTAGGGTAAAAGCACAACAGTATGGTTGAAGCATGTCTACAGATTTATAGGGTGAGTGTATTACTTCCTAATCACTGGGATATTCCAGTGATTCTGTGATCAATGCTCCTTATTTACAAGTTAAATTTTTGGGACATGGCTTTCCTAATCTGGTACCCAGTGCTTAGAAAAGTAACATCCTTAACCGACCAGCACTAAATGCTGGCCTCAGGGCAGAGTGGGGCTGTGGCGACCACATGCCAGCTGCCCCAATGCCGCCTCCACGCTACCCGCCTGACCAGACATCTTTGATGCAATATATATACACGCTGCACTGAAGAAGTGGTGAAAAGCCAACTGTGGTGGTGAGGGCACCCTTTCCGCGGCACAAAAAGGAGACACTTTTTGCGGCTTCTTTTTGCATCAAAGAATTGGGGCTGTGGCATGTTGTTGCTGAGGTCCCAATCCAGCAAGGAAAGGGGTGGCTGCAGGCCTTTCCAAAGGGTTGGTCTGCTTGGCCCCAGAGTCCCCAAGCCAACATGGCAACAGAAGGATTCTAGAAGTCACTCTGCCTGATTCCTACTCAGCAGTTTCTGCCAGCAAATGAAAATATTTATGAAATCCCCTCTCCTTGAGCACATAATAGCCTTTATAAAAATCATTGCAATGAAAAATTGCACTCCTGTACCTATTTACCTATTTACCTGATAAGAAATAGGTCAGAAACCCAGCTGAAGTTGTACATAAGCTTGCTTGTTAGTTTCTTATGTTTTCTCGCTTGTTATTACATTTGTTATTAGTGTTAGCAATTTTTGGAAGGAGTCTCATAAAATGTACAAATAAATAAAATTCACATGATCCTCACACTGCAGTCCCAAGGATATTTGTTTAGATGTGAGTCCCACTGTGTTCAAGTTTGATACAAGGAAATAGGTCATAACAGTAATTAAATTTGGATAACATGCCTGGAGGAATAGTGGAATACTTTTTAAAGGTTTCTCCAGAAATTACTGAACATGCATTTGTTTGATATAACTAAAATAGAGAGAAATTTGGTTTTATATGGTATTTAGAAATGCAGGAAATTAGATTAGGGTCTAATCTGCACTGCTGCAATAAAAAGGCTTGACACCATTTTAATTGCCATGATTCAGTGCTATGGAATTCTGGGATTAGTAGTTTTGGGAGATATTTAGTGTTCTATGTCAGAAAGCTCTTGTGCCAAAACAAACTACAAATCCCAGAATTCCATAGCACTGAACCATGCAGTGCAGATTAGACCTGAGATCTTATATGATCACTTCCATCCAATATGGTTAGAAGATCTAAGGAATGTAGAACATTGCAAGGTTGGGAACATGGTAACCTTTCCAAAATCTATTGCTAATGGGAATCTAATAAGTGGAAAGCATTTCGTTTTTTCATTCCCTCTTTTCCACTCTGATCTCCTGCAGTCATACAAGTAATGTTACAGAAATAAGGTTCAGTGATTACAGTGTAATACATTTCCAAGCAAATAAGACTAGAATCTAATCAAGTGATGGGTGTTTTTTTAAAAAAGAGTTTATACATTTTCATCCTATTCCAACTATGGTTTAGATCCAGGATGTTTCTTCCTCAGATGACTGAGATCTAGCAGACACTTCTTGCTGGAGTAGTTGATGGCAGCAAGGCACTAAGTCTATATATGACATTAAGACTAGAGTGAAGGGAGAAATTGGAAAGAATTATCTTTCCACTACTTCTGGAACAATGGACTTCAGCATAAGTATGGATCAATCCAGAAGATTTTCACACTGGTGCTTACCGTGTTTTAAATGCTGGTAAAGCGCCAGTGAAACATCCCTGAAGTGCGAGGGTGTGAAAGCTGGTCACACTTCTGAATCATCAGTGAAGTGTCCCCTTGTCTCTATTGTCCTTGAATCATTGGCAGAGTAGCCATTGCCTATTAATGCAAAGTTCCTGTTTCCCTTGGTTCAATGCTATCACAAGTTCATTTGGTGAGAACACAAGAGAGAGCCTTCTCCGTGGCTGATCCCACCGTCTGGAGTTACTTTGCATGGAAGACTAGGTGTGCAACTACCCTGCTCTCTTTTTTGCCAGCAGGCAAAGACCTTTCTATTCAATTAGAATTTTAATGTATAATTATTTGAAGGAAAGCTTCTTATGGAGTGCACTTTATTTTTATCTCTTGCTTGCTTTTTAATGACTTTATACTGTTTTTAATTTATTGTTTCAATGTGATGATTATAACTGTGTTTAAAAAGTTATTGTTTTTAGCTGGTGCTTTTTGGGAGCCAACTTGGCTTCCACTCTGGGAGAAAGGCGGCACATAAAACAAATTCGTAAATAAACAAATAAATGGTCAGCTGGGGAGGCAGCTGGATCATTGGATGACAATGAAATTGAAAGAGTTTTGAAAGAGGAAAACAATATTGCAAAGAAAATGAAAGAATCCTTTTAATTTGTTTTCATCATTGAAGTTTTTACGGTATTTCCATGCTTGAACTAATACTTGCAAGCAGGGAAAGTGAGGAGTTGAAGTAGATAATGGTGACAATTCTAGATCTCAGTGACAAATTAGAAATAAATAAATCACGAGGTTCAGTGGGTATCCTTAAAAAAATTATGACTAAAATATGTAAATATACCTAAAAGCAATCTCTGCTCCAGAAACCTAGAGGGTGGCCAATATAATAGCTATTGTTAAAAAGGGATATGAGAGATCCAGGAAACTATTGTTCAGTTATCTTGTACCCTGCCCGATTGCCCACTCAGAGGGGCGGGCTAGAAATAATAATAATAATAATTATTATTATTATTATTATTATTAGTTAGCGTGTAACTGATAAAGTGTGCGGTTGGAAAAAAGACAAATTCCATGTTGGAGAAAATTAGAAAGGCAGAAAGCCAATATCATACTGTTCTTATACAAATCCATGATGTGAGCACATCTGTAACACTGCATTCAGCACCTGGTCACAGCACCTAAACACTGAAATCATGCAGCTCAAAAAGATGCAAAAAGGACAACCAAAATTATCCGCTGCCATACAAGAAAAAGTTACAATGTTCTGACACATGAGAGAGGTTGTACATACTGAACAAAAAGGAGATAGTGAGCAATTCTTCTCCCTCTTTCATAATACTAGAAACCAGGATCATACACTGAAGTTCAGTGGCAGAACATTCAGATCCAATAAAAGGAAGTACATCTTCATCTAGTGTATAGTTGATGTTTGGAACCCACAGCCAAAAGTTATAAGCTTTCTTTCTTTCTTTCTTTCTTTCTTTTCCTCTTTTTTCCATGGGACTCAAAGCATCTTGTAACAATTTTTTTTAAATGTTTTAAATCCACAAGATATAAAAGTTAAAACACAATTAAATAATCAGAGAAAATTACTACTAGATTAAAACATATATCATTAACACACACACATACGCATACACAACACATACTCTGCCTTAAGTTACTATTGGGAGAAAGATGGGATATAAAATTAATAATAATAATAATAATAATAATAATATTACACGCTAGCACAACAATTAGAAATGGCTGCTACTCTGGATAGATTTAAAAGTGCAGTGGATATAATGGAGCTACTGGTCAGGATGACTATATAGCATTCCCAGTATCAGATGTTGTAAGCTTCTGTATATCAGTTGCCACAAAGTGAAAGATGAAGCATGTAACTGCACTTATCTGCTGTTAGCAAGCTCCCCAACAATTGTTTGGCTTCTGTGTGAGCACCATGTTGGATAGACAGGCCTTTGATTTGATCCAACATGACTCTTTATTGCATTTAAGTCCTATCCTGAGAAAGAACATGTTAATTTTGGGAACTCATGTCTGTTCAGCCTCAGTTCTTCATCTGAAAAGAGAATAATATTGTTAAAATGAATCATTTACCATGATGTTGCTAATACCCAGTGCAAGACAGCAAACAATAATTTACAAATGATAAATTTCATTTACACTTCATTGGGTTCTTTAAAGAGCCAAATCATACTTGTATTATAGCTTGTAGCATGGATCTGGTAATCTTCTCCTTCCCCACAAAGCTGACTGTGATTGCTATGAAGTCACAACAGACCATGGTGTGTTATGGAGAAAGTCACCAATTTGTATTCTGCTTTATGTTCAGTGAGGCAGTGTGCATGAGTGGCATGTTTAGATGTCAGCACACATATAACTGTCTCTGTGAATACTAGGCCTGGATCTTAACATTCTGGAAGGGGGTCATTTGAAATGCTAACATTTTGTTTCTCTCCCCATTCATAGTATACATCAAGCTCTTCTGGAGGAGAAAGCTCTTGTGAAGAAGGGAGAATGCGGAGGCCGACCCAGCTAAGACCTTTCCATTCTCGGAATGCTGTTGATCCAGACTTCCCCATTCTTCACCTGTCCAGTGATCCAGATTATTCTTCTAGCAGTGAACAATCATGTGATACTGTCATTTATGTTGGCCCTAATGGCACCACCCTATCAGATAAAGAGCTGACAGATAATGAAGGTCCCCCTGATTTTGTCCCTATTGTTCCTGCCCTTCAGAAGACCAGAAATGAAAGCAAGCTGGAGGAGGTGAACGAGACGGCCCCCAGTAGCTCTGAAAGAGACTGCTTGAAGTGCAATACATTTGCGGAACTCCAGGAGAGATTAGACTGCATTGATGGCAGTGAGGAGACAGACCATTTTCCTTTTGAGGAGTTGCCTGTTCAGTTTAGCTCAGACCAAGCAACCAAATGCCCTTTGTCAAGCCAAGTGCCAGAGCTCAAGAATGCATTAGAGCCAGAGAGGGAAGAAGGCATCCAAGAGCTTGATAAAGACCTCAAGGAAAACCTAAATACAATGTCCAACAGAGTTCAGGGAGGCCATTCCCCTGTTCACACTGGGACGGTTAATGAAGTTTCTACTCCTCCCTCTCCCAGGAGTGTAACAGGCAGCCCTAGTAGCCAGATGAACTCTTCCCAGCAGTCTCAGTGCACAGATCTGCAAAGCAGTCGTGAAAGTCTTAACTCCTGCGGCTTTGTAGAAACCAAACCTCGGTCCATGGGTTCCCCACGGCTTGGCATTGCAAGCCTTTCCAAGACATCTGAATACAAGCCACCCACGTCTCCTTCTCAGAGGTGCAAAGTTTACACCCAGAAGGGAGTATTGCCCAATCCTGCGCCTCCACCATCATCACTTAGCAAAGATTCAGGGATGGTGTCTAGTGAGTCACTGATACAGTCAGAGATCCGCACTCCTCCCATTGGAATGAGCCCTCAGTTCATGAAAAAGTCACTGTCATCCAGCAGTGGGGACTATGGAGAGACAATGGATAGTGTAGAGCAGCAACAACAGTCTCTTTCGCCAGAGACAAAAAAGGAAATTTTGAGCACCACGATGGTCACAGTACAGCAACCATTAGAACTGAATGGAGAGGATGAGCTGGTATTCACCCTGGTTGAAGAATTAACCATTAGTGGAGTTCTTGAGAATGGACGTCCAACAAGTATCATCAGCTTTAACAGTGATTGTTCTGTGCAGGCCTTGGCCTCTGGGTCTCGGCCAGTTAGCATTATCAGCAGTATTAGTGAAGATCTTGAATGCTATGCCAGCACAGCTCCTGTCTCAGAGGTCAGCATTACCCAGTTTCTCCCTCTTCCACAAATGGGGCTAGGTAGCAAAGCTGAAGAGGCTGAAAGTAGACGTTCATCTATCAGCTCCTGGCTGAGTGAAATGAGCACTGGTAGTGATGGCGAACAATCGTGCCATAGCTTCATAGCACAAGCATGCTATGGTCATGGGGAAGCAATGGCAGAGGCTCCTGTTCCTGACCTTTTAAAAGCTGGACAGAATAATAGTGCAATTTGTACAGATGAGAAGCAGAAGCCAGTGACTGAAGATGTATTTCTACTGCCAGAAGTGGTTGACAAAAATATTAATAAAATGTCACCCATCAAAGGTTGTAAAATCTCAGCCCTAGGAAAGACTACAGTCACAATATCAAACACTGCAAGCCTAAGCAGTTGTGAAGGCTTCATTCCAATGAAGACCAACATTACCGTGTATCCATGTATTGCTGTTAATCCCTTTAAGGCACAAGAGAGTCATGAAGCTGTCTCAGCAGTATCATCACCAACAAAAACACCACCTCTCCAAGAGATGAAAGAATCCAACATAAGGAAAGAGATAAAATTTGATGATCCTTGGCTAAAGAGGGAAGACAGTGTGAAAAAAGAAAATGGTGGCCTCAGGTCTGAAGCTGTACCTGATCAAAACAGGAAGCAGAGTTCAGCAGACAGGTTTAGTAGCAGTAGTGGTGAGACTTCTAGCTCGCCAGGAACTGAAAACCTGAAGAGGGTTGTAGATGGATGTGAAATGGGACTGCCCAGTTCCACTACCCATAGCCCAGTTCATTCTACTGACAACATTAAAAATGGCAGCCTCACTAGAGGGTTCCAGAAGGCCAGCAAGCAGGAGGAAGTGGATATAGCATCTTATCACTATCTTGAGGAGAACAATATCATTAGCTCTTCTGTTTCAGGCCAGACTTTGAAAGCTAGCCTGGAAAGAAGAGTTGCTTCCCCCAAGCATTGTGTTCTCACACGTCCAAAAGGAACCCCACCATTGCCTCCTGTAAGAAAATCTAGCCTTGATCAGAAAAATCGGGCCAGCCCTCAGCACAGCGCTTGCAGCAGTGGCACCAGCAGCCCTTCAAACCAACCAGCATCTTGTCTGGTTAGTTTTTCTGATGAGCTGAATGGGAAACAGAAGGGATCAGGTATAGAGAATGGCAACAGTAGCAGTAAATTATTTAGTGCCAAACTTGAACAGCTGGCTAGCAGAAGCAATTCACTGGGAAGGCCCAGTGGGAGCCATTATGAGTGCCTGTCACTGGAAAGGGCAGAAAGTCTATCCTCTGTCAGCTCCAAGATGGGTCCTGGGAAGGACACCACAATGCCAAGAGCTGGGAGGAGTCTGAACCGCAGTCTGATGTCCTCACCAACAAATTCAGGCATTTCTCAATCTGCAGGTGCTTCACCAAAAGCTAGTCAGTCTAAGATCTCTGCAGTGAGCAAACTTCTTTTGGCAAGTCCAAAGGCTCGAAGTCTTGCGGCCTCAACCACCAAAACACTTAGCTTTTCGACAAAGTCCCTTCCTCAGTCAGTAGGACAGAGTTCAAGTTTGCCTCCAAATGGAAAGAATATGTCTTGGTCCACTCAGTCTCTCAGTAGGAATCGGAACTCTGGCCTTTCTTCAAAGCTGCCCCTCAGAGCTGTTAATGGTAGGATTTCAGAACTGCTGCAGGGAAGCACAGGGACCAGAGGACTGCAGTTGCGCAGGAATTCAGACACTGATGAGCGTGGTGTGATTCATGGAGATGAGAAGCCACTTGTTCACCTGCTACCTTCTCCTTACAGCAAGATAACTCCACCAAGGAAACCTCACCGCTGTAGCAGCGGCCATGGAAGTGACAACAGCAGTGTTTTGAGTGGGGAACTGCCACCTGCCATGGGGAAAACAGCCTTGTTCTACCACAGTGGAGGAAGCAGTGGGTACGAAAGTATGATGAGAGATAGCGAAGCAACAGGAAGTGCTTCCTCAGCACAAGACTCCATGAGTGAGAACAGCAGCTCTGTCAGTGGGAGGTGCCGAAGTCTCAAAAATCCAAAGAAGCGTTCAAATACAGGTACGTCTTTGAATATGTGCATTGGCAGAGCCTGGGAAAGTTCTTTGGGGGGGGTGGTGGTGGTGGATGGACACGACCTGTCTGGAGGACACTGAGAGTTGTAAATCCAAAGTAACTTATCCAAGCTCTTTTGGGAATAATATTGAGAGTGCTAGCTTGCAGTTAAATTAGTTTTGCACAAACGTATCTTATTTGGAAAATACTTAAGTCTTTAGCATTGAAAATTGTGCATGCAAAGATGCTTACACAGTGATCAGTTGCACAAAAGAAGAGTGAGTCCAGAAAACAAACTGTGGAAATATGGAGCCTGAATTGGACAAATTGTGGGAACGTGGAGCCTGAATTGGACACCAGAATAATATGTGACATGAGGTTAATTTCCACACTTTTTGTGCATGACTGATTTTTTTCTCTTAAACGATTTTTTAAAAAATTATAGTTGTTTGTTTGTTTGTTTTCTGGACAGGCATTTTTTACAGCCTGTACTTCATATTTTTGGATTTTGCATAGCCTGTTTAGATAGACATTATTGTTTATTGTTTTCATTTTTCTTCTTTTTTTACCAGAGCAAAGACTTTTATATAGAATCAGAGCATGATAATATTTCACAAAACAGAATTCTCCAAAAACACATTACTGTTCCTGACTACATGATTAACCTGTATTAGTTTGAAAGTATCAGTTGAACTGTTTCTGAGCAACCCACTAAACATTGTCCTTTTTAGAACTGAGCTGTCAGCACTTGTTCTGATTGGGAGTTTTTTTCACCACAAAAGGCTGGTACTGTAGAGAATGTAATTCCTACCTACTCTTTTGCTTGGTTTATTTACTTTTCACTTGCATGCTCCCACGTTCTTAGGCAGTATGCATGGGTATAAGTGGTGGTTGGTAGTGAATCTGTACTGGCTTTCAGCCTAAATTGGAGTTGTTCAGGGGCGCTTTTACATTGCAAGATTATAACACTATGATTCCACTCCATCCATCCCTCCACCTGTCTTTATTTATATCCTGCCTTTATGCCAGGCTGGGGCTGAAAGCTGCTTACAAAAAGACAGAATACAATAAAACACATATAATTAAAAATGTACAAAAATAAAATTAAAACAGTATTAAATAACGGAATTAAAACTAATTAAAACATTACTTTAAAACAGATTTTTAAAAAAACAATGGTATTGTTGTTGTTGAGGTGAAGGCTTTCATGGCTGGCATCCATAGTTTTTTGTGGGGCTTTTGGGCTATGTGGCCATGTTCTAGAAGAGTTTCTGTCTGACGTTTCGCTAGCATCTGTGGCTGGCATCTTCAGAGAAATTTCTCTGAAGATGCCAGCCACAGATGCTGATGAAATGTCAGACAGGAACTCTTCTAGAACATGGCCACATAGCCCAAAAGCCCCACAAAAAAACTGTTGTTGTTGTTGTTGTTGTTGTTGTTGTTGTTGTGTTCCTCCAAGTTATTCCAGATATATAGCAATCCTAAAGCAACCCTTTCATGGGGTTTTCTTGGCAAGATTTGTTCAGAGGGGTTTTTCCTTTGCCTTCCTCTAAGGCCGAAAGAGTGCGACTTTTCCAAGGTCACCCAGTGGGTTTCCATAGCTAAGTAGTGATTTGAACTGTGGCCTCCAGAATCTTAGTTCAACACTGAAACCACTACATCACTCTGAGGAAGTAGACAGAGGGGCCAAAGACAGCCCCAAAGGAGTGGCTCCGCACTGCCCCCTTTCAGCATCAGATTGGGGCCATGGAAACCGCACGCTGCAGCCCCAATCAGGTACTTTGCTGGCTCTAAAAGAAACAGCAAAATGGTGCTCCTTTTAGAGCCAGCAAAAAGCCATGCTTGCCGCCATGGCAGCAGCTTTTCAGGGTTTCTTTGATGCAACACGTCTAAACACTGCACCAAAGAAATAGTATGATGCACCCACCATCTGGGTGGCCAAGTGGCATCACACCAGCATCAGGGCAGAGTCAGGGCATGCGATCTGTGATCCCCACACCCCCACTCCACCCCAATGCTGGCATTTATTGCCGCTCGGTTTAGCCCCAAAGTCTACCAAAGCTTATTCTACTTTTTTGACTTAGTCTCAAAGGTGCTACAAGATCCCTTTGTACATTATGCCACACTGGCTCTCCATAAAAACTATATAGCTCTAAGTCATTTTTTCTTAAAATCACTTTTCAAAAACTAGCTAGAAAAGAAGGATCTTAACCTGTTGCCAAAGAAAAAACAATGAAGGAGTCATCCTAACATCCCTAGAAAGTTCCTAGGGATCCCATGGACTTCCCATTTGTAGTTTAAGGAATGGCATTTACTGTTCTCTACCAGAGAGCACTAGTGCATCTGCAAACTATCAACCCCAGGTATCCATAGGATGCAGCCATGGCAGTTAAAATGGAATCAAAGTGCTATAATTGGTAGTATGGATGTGTTGTGTGAATGGGCCCCAGGTCATTTAAGCTGTTTGGTGTTATTGGAAGTCAACCATACTTGGAAGATCCTTCATGATAAAGTCCAACACTCTGACTATTGGAACACACTATAGTTGGCTTTCATTACATAAATAAATAAATGGCTTTTACACTGGAGGTGCTTTAATTTTCCTGGAAAGTGACTAAATCTGAAAAATCCTTGTGTTTTGTTTTATGTGCATGGCACTGTATGTGTTGTTGGGAGATAAAGCCATGGTAAGGCTTGGTACGATGTGGTTATATTTTTGATACCGAAGCCTTACTCTCAGAGCTCAGAAGGTTTATCTTTTTGCACTATAACTCCCAGAATTCATTTGCCACCATTCTAAGAGGTCTATACCAAACATTGTAACCTTTCCAGTCTGTGCTTCATCTATAGTTTCAGAAAGAGGTTGAATAAGCAGCTGTCAGGGGTAGTTTAAGTCTATCAAATCCTGGCATCATGCAGGTGTTTGGTTGGCTTGACCTCTGGGTTCCCCCCAGCACTCAGACATTCTCTCCGGGAATTGCTTACCCTATTTCCCCACTGGAGCTTGAATCCATTGACCTTCAGCAGAAGGTATAAAGCTCATAGTTACTGAATCGTGCAAGGAAGGGTCTGCCTGCAAAGGGAAAAGGAAAGGTTAAGACTTAATTGTGACCTTGAATGCACCTATTTTTGTCCAGCCAGCATTTTGAATGAATTGTGCCTATTTCTAATTAAACCTCTAACACATCTTGTTTTAATATGCCTCCCCCCTCCACACACACACTTCAGTGTTTTAGAACAAAACATAAAAATCAATGTAAATCTCCCCCACCTCACTAAACTTTTGCTTCTAAATGAATCAAGCCTTCCAATGCTTTGGAGCATGTTTTCTTCTTGCATCTTCCCCCCTCCCCAGAGCAATAAAAATCATACTTCGGTATTTGGTGGAAGCATAATCTTTTACATGGCCACAGATTTATGAGGTCATAAAAACAAGATTATGACTTCAGCATTAGCCCAGGATTAAGCTGGGATGCCAAGGGGAAATCACGTTAGTATTAACATATGGATAAGGAGTGTCGTTCTCCCCAACCCACACTTGTAAAGAGAGACACCCCTTCTCTTAATCCTTTTCAATGTACAAAACACTGCTATTATAAAGTAAAGAAAATAATTCAAAAACTCTTGGCCTCTCCACTTGGATATTATTTTAATCTGTTGTGTCATGACCATCAGACCCTTCCTGATTTCTTGTCACAGAATACACATTGCTATAATGGATATGGTGCTGTAGCTATGCTCATTTCAGGTCAGGTGACCTTGTCCAGTTTATTTATGATTATTATTAACGGAAATGCTAGCTGTCAGGCGTGATCAACATGAATCAGCAGAGAGCCCCTTTAAGAGAGGCCACAAAGACTTTTAAGGAAATCACCAGCAGTCTTGTCAGGTTTCACAATTACTTTTGAAGTTCCCAGGCAATACAGAGACAGATTCCCCTTTTCCTCCATACCTTCTAGAGACTGCTATTTTGATTCAGCTTTTCTTAAGTGTATAGACTTAGCTGAAGGTGGTGGTGGTGATGTTGATGATGATGATAATGATCATCATCAACAACAACAACATTTTCATGATCCTACCATTTTCCCAGACTGCAATTGTAAGGTAGCTTACAAAGGTTTTAAAAAGTGCAGCTAAAAAGGTTTGTATCATACATAAGTTAAAATATAGCACAGGCTATTATGGGGGGAAAACTTTTTCAATATTGTAACTGTTTTTAATGTATTTTAGTGCCAAATGCAAAAAAATACAATATGTCATACCACACACAGATCTTTTACAAATCTGATATTTTTATCATTTAAGTTGGTACTTTGCCCTGATTAAGTGTTGATGCTGATGTTCCAATACAATTTCTTTTAGTGCTTTTGAATGGATTTTTGTGTTTCATATCAAAGAATTAGTGTTCTGAAAGTCTGTTGGAAGATCTTAGCCCCTTTCTTACTCTTTGCAGGATAATTCTTTGCAAAACCATTTCATTCAGTCACATATCACAATATAGAAATGTCAAAGAAATTTGTAAAAAAAAATGTGTGTGATGGAGCAAATCTCATGTCATTTTTTAAAAATTAGAACACCAGTTTCCTACAAAACCGTCTTAATTTTTTAAAAAGTTTTAATGACCCTCAGTTTTGCAGGCCTGTGAGTAAGCTATCGATAGAATTAAAAGCAATATGAAAGAATATCCATTAAAAAGAAAGACAAATGCAAACAATATAGCACATTATTAAAGGCTTTCCCCCCACCATGAGCAATAAGCCCTCAAAGGAAACAGAAAAAAAGTCTTCAATTGCTTACAGAAGGATAGGGAAATGGATGCCAATCTATCAGATTAGGAAAGGAGTTTTAGAGGCTGGGGGTAGTTACTGAGAGGCCCTTCTTTCTTCTCTTCTTCTTCTTCTGTGAAATGGTACTTTTGCTGCTTCTTGGGACTCTTTCATACAAGGCTAAATTGGAAGTATAATTTAAGGTCAATTCGAATGCAATCATGGGTTTTACGTTATTGCGAATTAACTCTTCGCATGCAAATTCGGGCAAGAGGGAAGCCAATTCGAATGCAATCATGGGTTTTACGTTATTGCGAATTAAAGCTTCGCATGCAAATTCAGGCAGGAGGGGGTTATTTTCGGGTAATGGGAAGTAATTCCGAACGGAGCAGGGGTTCATGTAAATTCGCTAAACAAGCGAATTTACATGAATCCGCATTGGCTCCATTCGGAGTTGGGAGAAATTCCTCCCCGTTTGAAAGAGTCCATAGTGAAATCAGCACATTTACAAAATGTGAGCCAATTGCCCCCAACAAACTGGGTACTCATTTTACCAACCTACGAAAGGATGGATGGCTGAGTCCACCTTGGAGCCCTGGGATGGAACTCACAACGTTGTGGCTTCAGTACTGGCATTTAATCGCTGCAGCACCAGGGCTCTATTATACCATAACTGTAACAAAATATATTTTTTAAAAAAAATCAGAGGAGAAAACTTGCCCTTCAAACCATTGGCACACCTCAGTAAACCATATCCCTGGTTGTGTTTGGTTTTTTTAACATTGGAAGAATCCTAATGCAGACCCAAGAAATGGCTACAAACAGCCCCCCCTCCCAAAATGGAAAGAGTTGACCCAAAAGTGACAACAAAATGCAAAAGCCATGGATGAGAATTCACACTTACTTAGACCAATTTGGATCATCCCATCGCCACAGTAGAGGGAGCACTAGGAAAAGTGTCTACATACAATACCGAGAGGTTGATGAATGAGAGAAAGATTCCTCTGTGTATATGTACTGCATGCATGCCAGGAGGTATGATTAAATACTACTGTGTTATTTCCAAGCATTTTCTTTTTCTACCCCACCCTCAAAGGGAATAGAAGTTGATCTCCTTCAGCATGACAGGAAAGGGGTGACAGAGAGAAAGAATCTAGCAGCATGGATTGAAATCCATGAAAGGTCGTGCTAAAATGTGCCAGTTGGTCTCAGTGGTGCTGCTAAACTCCTTCTCTCCCCTCCTTTCATTTTTCTTCTGTTTGTTATGCTTAGAATCTGAAATTTAAGGTAGGTGAAAACTGAAGGCTACTTGTCTCCCAAACTTTTATACTGAGAGGGTCTTTTAGGTGGCTACTCCCAGGATATGGAACTCCCTATCCAGACAGATTAGACTGGCATTCCTTGTTCCTTTTGTAGGGAGGGAATTTTTTTTTAAAGGCAGTGTTTACCATTTTTTTTAAAAAAAATATTTATTATTTTTGTTCATTCACTTTGAACCGCATTGTGGGAGAAAGGTGGGACATAAACCCTTGAAATAAAATAAAAATAAATAAATTATTTATATCCCTCCTTTTTCAGAATTTGGGATTCAAAGCTTTTTACAACAAATTAAAAAAATATTATCATTAAAAATCTACCAGATACAAAGGTTAAAATGTGATTAAACAATCAAAAAATTCAAACCAAATTAAAACATATATCATTAAACATACACACAGCATAACAATTAACAAGATCAGGAACAAGTGCTTCTCTGGGAAGCAGTTTGGAGTGAGAATTATGATTATTAACAACAGAAAGGCCAGATGACCAATCAGGCCCTTCTTAGATATCAGTATGCAGTACAACCCACACAGGTACAACCCACACTGACATGGCCACACCAGGAAAATTACTTTTTTGTTCTACAAGTCCCCGAATCTCCTAGCCAGCAGCTATGCCATCTGGAGCACTCAGAGAGATGTAGTTCTAAAAAGTTTCTGAGTTCTCGATGTGGCAATGACTCTTCAGGTTTCAAGTGTGCCTTTAATTTTAAAGGCTCCATCCCCTGGAATCCTGAGATTTGTAGTTTTTTTAGAGGTACTCAGACTTCCTGCTAGAGAGGTAAGGAAAGGGAGTGAACTATAGTAGTATAAAAGTATAAAATTCCAGTATTCAAAATACAATATTCCAGTATTCCAGTGGATGGAGCCATTGCAATTATTGAGTCTGACGGCATTTGGACATGAATGTCTAGTTGTAACCAACTGTAGGGGGCAGTGCTCATTTCCATTTCTAAACCAAAGAGCCAGCATTGTCCAAAGACTGCTCTGGTGGTCATGTGGCCAGCATAACTGCACCAAACGCTGTTACCTTTCCACTGAAGTGGTATCTGTTTATCTATTTGCATCTGCATGCTTTTGAACAGCTGGGTTGGCAGAAGCTGGAACTAGTGACAGGAGCTCACCCCATCATGAGGCACTTGGGCCTTGAACTGCCAGTCTTACAATCAACAGAGTCAGCATCTTAACCACTCAAGCCATCACATCCCTCTAACTTTACTTGTATTGATATAGTCCTCTGTTTTCCCTATTGTGTGAAGTTAGGTAGAATACTGAAACAGAAGTGGATACCTCCATATTGAAGAAAGTGCTTCCTTCTTTAGCAAGTGTCTCCATGTGCAGTGATTCTGCTAGGGTTGGGTTTTGAGGCACAAACAATCACTGGAGAAAACAGAATTAGCAGATGATAGGACAGTGGCAGTAAATAGTCTCAGACTCCAACATGGGCAGATATTGATTATGGACTGATGCTTGTCAGCACACACCATGTTGCTTTGATATTTATCTTTTCCTTTGAACTTAAGGTCTTGCCTGAGGAGATCAGATGTAAAGTTCTACCATGGCAGAACTATGTCATGTCTCCTCTGTCATATCTCCCCAAAACCTATCTTGTACCTTATGCACACACAGACTGAGCATGGCCATTTGCTTGCTGGTGGAGAAATGTCCAATTGACTGCAGAGTGACTCCAGGAGGTCCTACAATATGCCACTGTCACTCTTCATTCAGTTACAGGCACACAACTGGATGCTTCTCTGCTATTGCCCTCCCTCCACACTCCTGTAAAAGGCCATGTCTCTGGGTGTTCAGAAGCTAAAAGGGGAAGCTTTTCAGGGTGGGGGTTGATTGTTTCTTAAGGAAGGAAGAGGATTCCAACCATTAGGAAGAATGTTCACTGTTTGAAAATGGAGCACACAGCTTCAGAAAGTGGTGGAATCTCCTTCTTTGTAGGGTTTTAAACAGAGGGTGGATGGCACTCCGTTGGGAGTGCTTTGATTGTGCCTTCCTGTATGGCAAGAGATTGAATTTATGGTCTCTTCCAACTGTATGATTCTCTGGAACAACCCAAAAAGTGACTTAAAATGGTGTAAGCAGGATTTGTGCCATCATAAGTCACTGACAGAATGTTTTAAAATAAAAGAATGTTTTAAAATCATGTGTGTTGTCCAAAGAACTTCAGCAGTGGTACGATACATAAATGAAAGAAATAAATGGAGTAAAGGGCGATACACTTCTTCTCCCTCTCTTTTTTTTAACATTCAGGTGCCCTTTGCCTGCACAGCAAAGTACATGTCAAAGGCTTCCTCCAGTATTTTCACTGGTGTATCTCAACAGAAATAAAGACAGTGGGTGTAGGAAGACCCTTGGTAGCAGACCCCTTGCTTCACAGGGCACCTGCTGACTATTTAACAAGAAAGAGAGGGAGAAGGTAAAAGAAACAGGCTGTTGCCTAAAAAGCTATGAGTGGGGAGCAGAATAATCAGGACACTGGGGAGAAGGAGATGGCAGAGGAATATGGTGGGTAAAAATAGAAAGGCAGCACCAGAAAACTTGCATAGTAAAAAAAATGTTGTCAGGGCCCCTGTCTGGTCCTTTTTTGGGGGTCATTTGATCAAAATGAGATTTTTTTTCCTTTTCTGTTTAATGGTGTGTGCTGCTCCTCTTTCTGAACTGTGGAGCAAGATGTGTAGCAAATTATTAGTAAGGTAATCATATTATTTTTCTTCATTTTCTGGTCTCTGCTAACCAAACACTATTGAGTTTCTACCAGTAGAAATTCGCTGTTACATGAGGTATATTTGACACACTGTGTGTGTCAAAATTTTTCCAAAGAAATGAATTGGGTTTTTACAAAAAGCACAGTAGAACTCAGACCTGTAATTAGGTTTACCTCATACATCAAGGTGACACTTAAGCTCTCAAACAGTCTTCACAGACATTGTGGCTTTTTCCTGCATGCTATTTATTTGCTTCTAGTTCCTGTCCTGCTGTGGAGTTTCCAGTCCCCAGCATGGCCTTGAGCACTGAATGTATATCATTTGCAACAGGATGAGTTTTTTGAAGGAAATTGTACCTATCTTCCTTAGTGGCCCCCCACCCCCAGGCCACCTGTGGTCATGTTTAAGAGTTCATTTGGTTTCTGTAAAATAGGTCCTTGATGATTTTATATAGATAGATCGATCAAAGGGTTCTTAGATTGCCTGAAACGGTGACTAATTATGGACACTAATGATGGTCCAGGAGAGAATCGGTTTTCCATCATTAGGAGCATGTATGTGCATAGTTTGCACATAGCTTTCTAGCATTCACATTGGATTTTCTATAAAGCAGTTCAAAACTAAAAACCTGCCAAGATCATAAGAGAGGGCTCAGTACGGCAGAAGCCGTGGGCTTAAGTCTGTAAAAATGGAGGATCATGGTCAGTCCTTAGAGAACAGCTTGTTACAGACAGACAAAGGGTCGCAGTGCAATTTGCTCCTGGATAGCTGCCTGCTGGCAAGGCCTGGGTTAGCTCACTTGGAAAGGAGACTAAGGACATGGATAGTGAAGCATACAAGTGTTTGCATGGTGGCTATTTTGAGAGAGAGAACTAACTTATAGCTTCTTCAGATTCAACTGCTGTTGATCTAGTATGCCAAAGAGAAGCAAAGGCCACTTCTATAGAATGAGAGGCCCAGCCAACTCAGAATGGCTCCTGGAAAATGACAGACAGATTTTAATATATGGAGCCCTGCAGCAAAATATTCCTGTTTCTCTTGCCTCCTAAGAGGTCAGGTATCCAGCCAACCATTCCCTCCAAGCAAAGACCATGTACTTTCTCTTGCTTTTTTTTCCTTTTCTTTTTCAGTTGTCACCCTGCAGTACAGGTGGACAGCTGTGGGAGCCATATTGGCCCTCTAGCAGAGTTGGGGAGCCTTGTCCACCTAAATACCCAAAAGGAACTAGATCTTGTCTGATCTTGGAAGCTAAATAGGGTCAGCTCTGGTTTGTACTTAGATGGGTGACAGCCACCAAATACCAATAGGCTAGATTTCAAAGGAAGTAAATGGCAAAACCACCTCTGAGGATTCCTTGCCTAAGAAAGCTCTCTGAAATTCATGGGGTTGCCATAAGTATATGGCACATAAGTATATGGGGTTGCCATAAGTATATGACACATAAATACACACACACACACACACATGGGGGGGGGATTAAGCCCTTCACACCACACCCTTTCCAAATAATTTTTAAAATGCACCCAAATGCCCCTAGAAACCTCCTAAGGGGCATGGAAATATTTTCTGCCATGCTTTGGTTCCCTTGGTCTATATTAGGCTCAGAAGTGGTTATTTTAACAACAGAATGGACTTCCTGCTCACCTCCTGTTTTTTAAAAAAATATGCCACAGGTAGCCTAAAGGCATGGCAAAAATGTCCCCCATGCCTCCACCCCACTCTAATGCCCATAGCTACAGGGCACATTCAGTCCTAATGGAATAGTTTTAATCTCGTTGTTGTTGTTGTTGTTGTTGTTGTTGTTGTTTTAAATGGTTTTAATATCTTAGGTAACATTGGTCTTCTTCTCTGGCAAAACTCAAGGTTACCTGAAGCATGCCCATTGCTTCCTTTCTGTTTTTTAGGGGCCCTGTTTTGGCTGTATTCACTGCATCAGTGTTAGAAGGAGTGTTCAGTAACACTTCCTAAGTAACAAGTGTTAGTGGGCCACTTCCTTGGGTCCAGTGGGGCCACTTGTAAATGAATATTGCAAACAACATTGCAAAAGTTTAAACAATTGGCAGATTTATAACAACTGTTTAAAAACTATTTTAAAAAAATCCAGCAAGAATGCTGCATATTTTATGCTAAATCCAGCACATGTTAGATGTCATCTTGTTGGGAATTTACAATGTCATAAACTAAGTTATAAATTCAGAGCAAAAAATTGTGCCGTTGTGCAACAGTTGTATTCACAACAGGGGAACACATCTGTAATTCTGTCTTTGGGACAAGTAGTGCAGAAATAATAATGATTGCACAAACAGGGTAACACAACAGCAGTGACAGGTTGCTGCTGGACAATGACACAGCTAGGCTAGAGTTTCCATGGTGGGCCAAAAAAAAAAAGTCCATAGGACAGCAGGGATGCTTCTTATATTGACACTCTGCTACTTTGTGGGGTGCCATGATATGCAAGAAGAACCTGCATTGTGCTATGGGATACCTTGTGCAGTGCATTGCACTGCTTTCTAACATGATTTTGTTGCATTATGTGGATGTAGCTCTGTCATGATAAAGTTATGCATCACAGCCCATGGCACAGGAACTTGACCGTAGAGTCTCCCTAAGTTCCAAAGCACCGATGCAGAACTTCATTGCAGAAATCTTGCTGTTCAGCAGTCATTGGCCACAACCAACATTTCCTCAGCATAGCATTAGTATCCATTTTCAAAGATATGCTACCCCAGCACTGCTTTATGGGTTATAACCATCATCATGCTGCAAATTGTATAATTCTGTAAATTATGTAATTTAAAAAATCACAACTGCTACACACTGGTAATCTTTCCCGTTAAGGGAACTGTCGTATTTTCAAAACATGTCAAAAGACAGAGAGATTAAGAGGTGCCGGTAATTAGATCAAAGGTTGGAATCTTGTGGCACTCCAGATGTTGTTGATCTGCAGCTTCTAGCAGCCTTGGCCAATATAGCCAGTGGTCAGGAATGCTGGGAATTGTGATCCAACAACATCTGGAAGCCCAGTCCATGTATGGACTGGGCATCCATATATGGACTGGGCTTCCCTCTCCCTTCCTGGAAACGGGGAGACAAGTCCATATATGGAAAATGACATCACAGACAAGGATATCCCAAAGGGAAACCTTTTCTCCCATCTTCCTTGGGCAGCAGGAGGAGGTAGCAGATGGGGGAAAGAGGCAAGGGAACCCCACAGGTTCCTGGGGGTAAGGGGCCAGGAGGAGGAGGAGGAGGGAAAAGGAGCCCCAAGCCCTCTCACATCTTGCTTCACTACCAGCCCCATGTAGCATGCACATAAGCTGTCAAGTTGTAATTATTATTATTATTATTATTATTATTATTATTTTAAAAAGTCGGTTGTGGGGAGGCATGTTCCATCCAGTGCTCACCCTCTGACCTTTATCCCTCCACCTGAACATGACTCGATCATGATCAGGGCCAAGTTCACATTCACTTGCACTGAGTTTTCTGGAAAAAAAATGGGGAATACCCTGCTTTCATAAAACCCACGCTGAGGGGGATTTGTGCCAGATCAGGTGTGCAAAACACAGATTCAATTGTGAATAAACTGGCACCAGTATGAACTTCCCATTTTTAATCCGGGTTACAAATCGGGGTTTATGAATGACACCCCTCCCCCCCAATGTTTCAGCAGATCTTCTCTAGTTGGGTAGACCAGGTTTTACACTTGCGTTGGGTAAGTTCTAGTTTTACACATTATTTCCATTTAGATTTTGAGTTTTTGTTCTATTCAACAAAACACAACATTTATAAAAGCCCTCTGGGAGAGCCATAGTGTAAATCCAAGGAATGACGTACTACATTTGGCACCTGCAAAAAAGGAAATATGGGGGATGCAAAGGGGACTAAACCTAGCAAAACTGGCCAAGCCCAAAAAACTATATCTCAAGAACTCACACTTCTTTATATCAGCTTGGAGGAGCCTAGAATGAAATACACGTAAGCCATACTTAAGCAAGAGCAAGATTGCAGTCCCATTGTTTGGGAAAGGACCGAGTCCCTCCTCAGCCTTGCAGCACTACATATACTTGCTTTTAGCTCATCCAGAACTGACAGTGTTAGCAACAGTGATAGTTATTCATACCAAAAGTTATTTTTTAACCTTACAGGTCATGGGCATAGTTGCAAAATTGACAAAATTCTTTGCTTCATAAGCTTTTTAAAAACCATGCATACTGGCTGAAAAAGAGAACAGGGATGGTGGACTGGGCCCCATCACCATATCCATATATATATGTTCACTAAAACAACAGCATTGATTTTTCTCAGGTCACAGGCAGGCCATTTCATGCAGCAAATCTGTGCTGAAAGGGACCCAAGTAATCATTTTTTACACGCTTGACTGCCACGTGCCAGCACTGAGCTTTCGACAGCATGAATATAGGAATGATTTAATAGAGGAAGTAGCAGTGGACTATTGTGCATGTTGAAAGCTCCATGGAACATGCATGATTGAGTTGGACACCATTAGGCTACTTGTAAATAAAACCTGCTAACTTGGCTGGCTTGGAATTAGCTTACAGAAACACAATGGTCACTGGTTTGTCTGGAGCTACCCCTTTTCTTTTCGAAAGGTTGGGAAACAGACTGAGCTCATTAATTTTTTTTAACCCTGCGCCTGGGACAAAAACCAGCTCAGAATCATCTCCACATACAATAGCATCAAGCAACTGGCACGGAAAGAGTGTGCTGTAATCCAGTTCTTGTAAAAATAAGAGGGTGGGTGTAGGGAGATCCTTATTCAACGGGCAGTTGGAGATGGCGTGGGTGTTGGACATTGTCAGCTCTGACCTACATCTTCCCTGGGACTTCTCCCAAATTACTTGTCAATCTGCCATGCTCAATGAGGGACTGCCTCCTGAGAGGTAGGACTCATTTATGGGCTCTAAATGGCCTGTCATGAAATAAAGCTAGATCAAGGAATGCAGGGCAGTTGTGGAATTGATGTCTGTGTGTGAGCAGAATGGCTGAACAAATTGATCAGAAATGAAAAGCAGATATTTCCACCCCCTTGGGATTTTACTCAGCATTTCCCCATGTAAGGATTGGTGCTACGTCCCCTTAGTCTCTGGCAATATATTTATGGCATGCCAAATACCTGAACAATAAATGAGTTGCCCACATTATTTTTTACTCCACAGGAAATTGTCATAGTAATTCAGTTCCTATGTTTATTGCCTGCATTTGTTGGCTGTTGCTACAGGATCTCAGTCCTCAAAGACTCATGCCAAGAGCCATATGCTACCAGACTCAAATCAAGGTCATCTTTCAGATTTCCTTCTCCATGGAATATGGCATTAAATGTACAGTTGAGTTAAAGTGCAGCAACATGATTTTCTCAGAAACAGACTCTTGCTCAGACTCCAGTTAAAGCAGTTTGGTACCATTTTAAATGTCAAGGTGCTATGGCTGGAAATTATAATTTAGTGGACATTGGGATTTGCAGTTTAGTGAGGCATTTAGAATCCTCTACTAGAGATATCTTTTGGTGTTGTTCAGAGGAAGTCCCTGCAGCAGAGAATTCTAAGTACCTCAAAGGCATAACTAAATATATTTGAAAGGGGCACTAGAATTATGGAGAGCATGGGACAGTTACTTTAACAGGTAGGGATTATTGCACTAAGGATTCGTGAGAGAAAGTTGGCTCCTGAAGAGGGAAAAGAAGAGCCTGAGCATAGTTCCCCTTGGGGCAGAACTTTAGGCCACTGCTACTGAAATTGGCGGTCCATATTCTGGTGCTAGCCAGTGAGCCATTTGCCCCTGACCTCTGGCAAGTTTCCAGGAAAGAAAGAAACGGTTGTAGCAAATAGGCACAATTATGATGCCAGTTCCTAGTAAAAACATGCTCTTGGTCCCCCTACATCAAACAGCTTAAGAAATACTGTTTTAGGCTTCAGCTCCAAATGCAGAATCCTGATGTTGTGTCACAGCAATGCTAAGTTCTCCTCTAAGAAGAAAGTATATATTTCTGAACTTGTTTAATCTTCTGACTTGAAAATATTAAGTTTTCCAACTCTTGAATACTAATTTACAATTTGAAAATATACAGTCAAATTGGTTCTTCCCTTTCTGCCATTGCTGACATAGCTATGGTCATTCTGTGCTGTCTCTCTGGATAGACTAACTGGGTAATTTCATGTTGATGTTTATAGTTATTTTAAAGTTACTCATGTTTTTTACCTTGTTAATCTTTTTATCACTGAAGTATACATATACTACTTCCTCCAATCAGGTACTGGACAGAAATTAAAATTATCTTTCCTAACTTGCACAAATGATTCAATCTGCTCATTATATCTTTTATTTCATATAGATTTGAAAATGAGTGAATCTTTATGTTATTAAAGGTTCGTGTTGAGGACTGGTTGCTTGAAAATGAATATACTGTATTTCCATCTATACAATAGATGGATTATAATCTTGCCAAACATTCCATTACTTTCCACTTGCTGTAGAGGACTAGTGTATTGTGGCCTCGAACAAAATACTTGCTTACTTTCTATGTATCTATAAGACATTACCATATTCTCAGCCTGTAGAGCCTAGTGATACACACACATGTTCAAGTGGGTTCTTTTAATTTCTTGAACCAGTTGAGCCTCTTCCCATTGTGTTGTCATTAATTCATGGTGGCACTCACCCTGAAATACTGCAGAATGCATGTACTTCCTTATGCAATCCATCTTAAATGAAATCAGATAAACCACAAAGACTAAATGAAGGAAATCTGAGGCAGATGGAATTCTTCTTAAGTCACTCTATACCTTCTGTGTCTAGACTAAAAAGCAGCTCATTAATCAATGCTTATTTAAAATAGATTACATTTCAGATCACCTTCTCTGAATGTAGGAGAGAACTGTTTCCTTACTCTTATATATTGTCATCAGCAATTGGATCAGCATCTATGTATTTTTGTTCACAATGTGAGAACTTGTCTGCATAGGAATCTAATATCTAAAGCCCACAAACCTACATGGCTTGGTGTTCATAAAAGACATGATGGATCAGGTTCCAGAATCAGAACTGATAGAAATCTGAATTGGGTGAGATTATGTCTCAAGACATATGGAGAAAAAATGTTCCTGAGAAAAATAATCATTCTAACGCTAACAAAAAATGTATCAGCCAACAACAAAGGCCACTCAAGCCACAGCCTTCATTTAGTAGAAGAAACAAAACAATGATATACACAGCATCTTAATTCTTTTGTATTATCAGTAGCTCCAGGTTTCCTAAATTGTCAGATAGCTACTGCAGTCCTTGGAAAAACAACATCAGTCAGCTCTTATGATTGTGTACAGTTGAGTGGGTGAGTAGTGGAAACAGCTCCAATCAAATGGTTTCTAGTGATTTTTCAAACTAAAATAAGCTGAATTTTGGCAATGCCTTGGTAGCAGTTTATGTTTAATAGTAAACAAGTACATTTCTGAGAGTTGTCTAAATTATTTTATTTGGGGTGAGAAATAATCTGTGTGTGTGCTTGCAGTGTTTCCTTCCTCAGGACTAATTTCTAACAGCCAGGAGATTCCATTTAGTGTCTGGTTTTGGCTGGCAGGGCCAAACTGTCCTAATCTCTCTTAGGAGCTACACTGTAACAGCTGCCATCATCCAGAAAATAAGCCAGCTATATTTTTCTTCCAACTGTCTCTTACTGTGTTATGTCGATGAAGAAAATATTCTCTCCCACTTTCTACTCTGCAGAAGAGACCAACTTCCTTCCCCCAAGATATTGTTGTGGTTAGGTTTGTGTTCTCAACAGGCATTTGCACTGGAACAGAAACATTCTGTGCCATGATGCTTTTGTCAAAAAGGTGAATATTTTTGAGCGAAACTGGATTTTTTCCCCTGGCAGTGTATCCATATTAATGATGGCCAAGTGGTGATCCACAGGCTAGATAGAACACTAACATTTGCCCACAGTTTTGCTCATAATGAAAATGATTTTGTTTTCAAAACTGATGAGTAACAAACATACATTGCAGTTTAATGTTACATCTGTTCTTGCTTTGTAATCTCAGTCAGGCTCAAGTATAATGGGCTCCATAACATAGGCCCGGTACAGATGGCCCAAATGTGCCGTCCCCATGGTGTGAATAGGGCTGGGGAGCGTGCAGCATCTGCACGCTCCCCAGCCCTAGCGCATATGGATGGTGCAATTTTTAAAACGTGCCATCCATATCCCCACGCGCTGATGACATCATGGCATGTGCCACATTTAGACGGAGCGGTGTGCACTTGACATTGTGCTGCAGGAGGGTGCTTATGGCGCCCCTTCTGCACTGCAAGAAGGAGCTCAGAAACGGAGCTCCTTCTTGGCGCTTGTGTCCTTGGCACAGCCTTCACATGGCCGTGCCAAGAATGCTGAGGGGAAAGGGGTCATGGTGGCAGTCCCTAGTCCCTTTCTCCCCTTGGGAGTGCTGCCCATGGCAGGGGGCAGTGGGCACCCAGGGCACCCACTGCACCCTGCTTCAGGCCACAGAGAAGGGGCAATTTCCCCACTTCTCCATGCCCTGGAGAAGCGGCAGATTGGGGTCACAAGAGGCCCCAGTTCGGTGCCTCTCTGGGCACCTACGGACTGCCCCTTTGGGGCAATCTGTAAAGCCCCTAAGACACTCTACTTTCTCCCATTTACATGGCATGACTTCTAAGGATACGGAAGGTGGAAAGCTCTGCAACAAAAATATTAGGTAGTTGTGGGGCTCTATTTGGAACAGCGAACCCATGCAGAGCAGCCATGTTCTCTGATTAGTCTCCAAACAAGATCCTCTTCCTATGGTATTGGAGACACTAATTCGTTGGTGTTGTGGGTGAGCTTAGGTCCTTATATGGAGATGGGGATTATTCCCAGGATTTTAACAGAGAGAATGGAGATTCTTTAACAGAATCATACGGTTGGAAGACACCCCAAGGGCCATCCAGTCCAAATTAGGCAGTGTGTTGAATGAGCAGGCCAGATGACACAGTGTTGCTCAACTCTCCCAATACATATCCATCCCAGATACCACTATGACTGACTATTATTAATCCCCATTTAACCCAACATGTCAATGTATGTGCTAGCAGAATTGTATCATTGCTGGCAACCTTCCTTGCTAAAAGTCACACTTGGTCTCTCTTGCTTCCTTGCATGATCTAAATTCCTCTTTGCAGAACAAAACAGAAAATGTATCCTTTTATAACCGGACTTTATATCTGGCACTGTTTAGGTTCTCAGAGACGGAGACTCATTCCAGCTTTGTCACTTGACACAACATCGCCTGTGAGGAAACCTACCAGCCCAGCAGTACGCTGGGTAGATGGACCTCTGCGAAGTGCCCAGAGAGGAATAGGGGAGCCCTTTGAAATCAAAGTCTATGAGATTGATGACGTGGAGCGGCTCCAGAGACGACGCATGGGAGAAAACAATGTGAGACCATCATAACTGAGACCATGCCATTTTTCAATCACAAACATATGGATACTATTTTACTATATTTTATGTTGGTCGTTTTCCAGCAGGTTGGCTAGGGCTAAGGGAATGCTCCTCCTCCTCTCACTTTATAAATGAAATATATCCTATGGAAGATTCTAACATATAAATTTAAACTGAAGCTGAAACATTCACTAAAAGTCAAACTTGGAAGTAACATTTTACAACTAATGCAATTACCTGTAATGAGTTACTCCTCCTCCCTTTTATGATAAAGCCATAACAAAATTACATACCAAAAATCATGTAAAAAGTGGGAATTTCATTATTTCTTTCATGTGTTATCCCATTTTTTAATTGACCCTAAATCCCCACCCCCACCCCAAAAAGTAGTTCAAGCAATGAAAGGTGCAACACAAATTTACAATTTCTGCTACAATTACTTTTACTTTTTTATTCATGTTGGTACCTGCCACATTATAAAGAGGCATTGACTACACCCTTTATCCACTTGGCCAGTCCCTCACCTACAGTCTTTTTAATGAGCTACGAAGGGCAAGAATCCAGCCCAGTGTCATCTCTCTAAGGATTCTGTCTTGTAACCTTGGGCTGTACAAATGGAAGAAAGTCTCTGGACAAACAGGGACAAGAGTTACATTTGCATGAACTGTAGAGTCAACATCAGAATGGATCTGAGTTATTGTGTCTACAAAGTGCTAGACAAATTGCTCAGACTAGGCCATTGAGCCTCTAAATTCTCTTCTCATGCACCAGAGTGTAAAAAACATTTGAGAGAGCTTCATTGGATAAGCTTTTTGCAGATAACAAAGATGGCTGTGAAGACCATAATAGGATTTAAGGGGCAAATATTCACTAGAGGAGATGGATAAGCAAGAGAGAAGGACATTTCTTATGCCCATTGATTCTCCCCTCTAATATCACCTAGTCCATTTTTTCCATCATGAGTTCATTTGTAGTTTTAGAGAGTAGTCATGACAAAATACTGACCAGAAGATGCATTGATAAGGGAGCATAGGCAGTTGTTAGAAGGGAAAGAACCTCTGGCTCATCAGCTGTTTCTCCTCCTCAGCACCTGCATTAACACTATGTAGGAGATATAGAATTGGGAACCCTATATTTTCTCATGTCATCTAGTTTGACCCTCAGGGCTCCTGCTACAAAATGATTTTTTCCACTTTGAAAACATGACTGCTTTAAGACATGAGATAATTCTCAGAACAATTGAAGAATGAATTGTGGAAACCTTTTCCCCTTGAATGATGTGTTTAACAAGGCATCTGGTAACTGTACTTGACAAATAAATGTACACAGTCCCTTCAGTGTCAAAGGTTTACTTGTTTAATTAATTTCCTGCTGTTTCATTTATTGAGTTATTGCAATAGTTATTACTAAATGGGAGATAATTTGGCTGCGGGAACTCTAACCTGGTCTCAGTTTATTTTTATTTTTATTTCTCTTCATTTGTTTTATTGGGTAGGAGGTGATTTGCTTCAATGCCAAACTGAAAATCTTGGAGCACCGACAGCAGCGAATTGCAGAGGTCAAGGCCAAATATGAATGGTTAATGAGGGAGTTGGAAGTGACCAAACAGTACCTGATGCTGGATCCTAATAAGTGGCTCAGTGAATGTAAGATTTTATAACTTAGTCTTCTTTAGGTCCCCCCCCCCCAGAGACAGTAACTTTCTTTTTTTTTACTGGTGTAGAAACCATGGGCCACTATGTGTGCAACCAAAGCTTGAACTGATATTTGGCCTGGGAAAGATTTTGATTGTCTCTATTTCTAGAACTTTTCTCATATGCTCCCTATTAAATTGTCACATTGGAACCAGCTTGGCCTATTTGCTCAAGAGTTGAATCCAGAAATTGTAAGGTACTCTAGTGAGGAATATTGCCATCACTGGATTATGCGTCTCAGTCCACAGCTTTTGAAAATTAGATTTTTTTTTCCTGCCCTCAGATCACTCCGACATATGAATTATATTATAAATCTGTTCTCTTGCTGTGAAATAATACTTTAAGGCAAATTTGACCCTTGGTTGAAAGGACTTATGTAAGAGATTAATTTGGTTCTCTACAGATAGCCAGAAATGGATACAGTTCATAAAACTCAGTCATAAAAGGATTAATGCATTTAAATTATGAAGGATATTAATAAGGA
The DNA here is from genome assembly GCA_034509955.1 of Urosaurus nigricauda. Lineage (NCBI taxonomy): Eukaryota > Metazoa > Chordata > Lepidosauria > Squamata > Phrynosomatidae > Urosaurus > Urosaurus nigricauda. The sequence continues at coordinate 321,015,392 of JAOEGL010000001.1, forward strand.
GGATGTTTTTAAAAGATGCAGACACAATAAAAACCATATATAATTTTGGTACTGGCTTCTTGTTGCTGTCACAGGACAGTGGGAATTTAGTTCTTTAAAATCAGCAATAGCAAGCAGGCGGTTTTCTGGCCTAGAACAGATACATAAACTGAACATATATTAATTTAAAGAATATTACATGCTACCAGAGAATAAGGAGAAACAGAATGGTTCACAATCAGCAAAGGGGTCACACAAGGATGCACACTATAACCTTATGCATTCAACCTGTATGCAGAAAATACAGTCGACCCTCCTTATCCACAGATTTTTTTTATCCGTGGATTCAAGTATCCACAGCTTGAAAATATTCAAAAAAAGTATAAATTCCAAATAGCAAACCTTGATTTTCCATTTTATAAGGGACAACATTTTTTCTGTCATTATATTTAATGGAACTTGAGCATCCACAGATTTTGTTATCCACAGGGGATCCTGGAACCAAACCCCAGCGGATAACAAGGTCCCACTGTATAGTCCAAGAAGCAGGCCTAGGCTCAGAGACAGGGGAGAGGGAGTGAAAATCAGAGGAAGGAACATCAACAACCTAAGATATGCAGATGACACAATACAGTGAGTCCTTGATATCTGCTAAGGTTTGGTTCCAGGACTTCGCCCTTCCCCTTGTCCCACCTTCCCATGGATACCAAAACCTGTCTTATTCAATACGATGCCATAGTGAAGTTGTGTCCCTTATAATAAAATAGCAAAATCAAGGTTTGCTTTCTGGAATTTACATCTTTTGGGGAAAATTTTAAATTTGTGCATAGCTGAATCCTTTGATAAAGAATTCATGGATACAGAGCGTCAGCTGTATTAATAACAGAGAAGAGCTGTGTTCCTTTCCTATCTCTCTGCCATCTTTTTCTTTTTCCTTTCTCACAGTTGACCTGGAACAAGTATTTGACTTGGATTCACTGGAGTACTTGGAGGCTCTTGAGTGTGTGACTGAACGACTGGAGAACCGTGTCAACTACTGCAAGGCCCACCTCATGATGATCACCTGCTTTGACATCACTTCCAGGCGCCGGTGAAGAAATCACCTCAGTGTTTTGGACTACTGCCACCCCCGTTTTCCCATTTGAACAGAACCCCAAAGACACAGAATGAGGATGAAGGTTGGTGTCATGTTTTGACTGTGTGTGTGCGTGCGTGTAAGAAGAGATTCCCCCCTTTCTGTTATGATGAAGAGCAGATCGTAAACTGAATAGATGATGAAGAAAAGTAAAGACATGAGAAATAAGGATGTGGATTCTTCTAGCCTGAAAGAGCACTTTGAGAAATCTTTAAGGATGTGTTTGTAAATAGGAACTGCTGGCAGAAGTGACTTTCCCTCAACAATAACTGAAGAGGGAGGAAGAGCAGATGTAGGATCGCCGCTGCTGAGAGCACCATTAAAGTGAAAATACACAGAGAAACTGTCTTAAGTGCCTTGCAAATCTTTATTATCCAAACATTTATGTTCATATTTTCTTGTGTACAGATGGTGCTAATCAAGAAAAAGAAAAAGACAAAAAATCAAAACACTTTTTTTTTGGAAATGTATTTACAGCCTGGTTTTTATTTTCCTCTTGGTGTTTTATCCTATTTCTGACTTGTTGTTTCTACGTAACTTGTGTTTGTAGAGATGTTTCTTAACCAATGCAGCATATAAATAAATGTTAACTGTCTTTTATTGTTACACATCAGAGTAAGGCCACTCAAAGTGTGGGGGGGGGGGGGAGAGACTAAATCTTCTACATTACCCTCAAAACATTGGAGAAGGAGATATCTCTGGGGTCCAGTTACAAAACACAGTGGATTTTCTGGCAACATGACAAATGCCTGAATACTTTTGGTAGTCCCAGCAAGAATACAGCAATTAAATCATTCAACAGTTGAATTGTTTTTGGTAATTGTTACATTGACTTTGAAATAAAAAGAAAAGAAAAGAAAGCAGGGAAGATAACTGTGTCTGCTCGTGGAGGAGAGAGGCAAAAGCAGCACCCATCCTCCCCTGCCTTCAGGGTGACCATGGTCCCTTTCTCCCCTCAAAGAATTCTGCCACTTCATTCCCCCATTGTTGGTCCATGTGTTCAGTGAAATGTCATCTCTGCATTGTTTATTATCTTGTGTATTACCTGCCAAGGGAAAAACAAGAGTTGATACAATGGCTCTATTCTAGTTGGGGCTATCAGTAGGATTTAAACCAAAATGTTACCTTATGGTGCAAAAGCAAGTTCTTTGTTGAATATGGTAGGCTGGGAATTTGATGCTGAGCCCACATATTATTTATAAGACCAATTTTTACAGATGTCAGAATGACACAGTGCCACCATCCCCTAACTCCTGGTCAAGTTGTAATTGTTCCAAATATCAGATCTGTTCTATCATGGAGTTGCAGGTATGCAGCCATGAACATAAAATGATTCCCATTCTCTTGTACTTTGTCCTTTCCTACGATGGGCTATTTGCGAGAAAGATTGCTTCTGGCAATCAGCTGTAAGTGGTCCGTTTTGTTTGTGAGAGGCAATAAATTTGAAAATATTACTCCTAAATCTTAGTATAGAAACTCTATATCTTTAATAGTCCGATTTTTTTTTTTTAAAAAAAATGGACACATTGCAGGAAATAGTAACAGTCCTCCACTTTCTTTGGAAAGGCTATGAATTTATAACTTTTTGCAGTGGTAAGTATATTTATGCAAAACATTTTCTAGCATAGGTTTAAAAAGAGCATAACTTAAAATTCAGGTTTCCTTTTTATGATGTCATTTAAAAATATAAGCCCTTTTAGTCTAGAATCAGAGCTTTACATGAGGTATGTACAGTATATTCTGTTCAGTGTGGAAATACATACAGGAAACATATAAATATTTGGCTTCTGTCTGTCTTAGCCCTCCTGTGAAGCAACACACATTGAATGTTTGCTTCACTGCTGCCTAAATTGAAGTCAGTGAGGAATGCCTGCACATGGTTTGCATCAGGAAAAGGAGGCATTGATTGTGTATCATCAGGTGCTATATTTTTTTTCTGTCCACGCTAGTCCATACAGCAGATGATAGTGAACCATGATTCCTCCCTTTGGAAAAAAACTGCAGCCTGTATTTTACACTGGGTTACTAAAGTGATATGGGGACAGGTGTCCTGAATCGTCATGACCATCCTACGTCATGCCACAAATCTTTGTTAAAGTTTGGTAGAGAACTTTGGTTTGTACCTTTGGCATAGAATCATAGAATCATAGAATCATAGAATCATAGAGTTGGAAGAGACCACAAGGGCCATCCAGTCCAACCCCCTGCCATGCAGGAACTCCCAATCATAGCATCCCCGACAGATGGCCATCCAGCCTCTGCTTAAAGACCCCTAAGGAAGGAGACTCCACTACACTCCGAGGGAGTGTGTTCCACTGTCGAATAGCCCTTACTGTCAGGAAGTTCCTCCTAATGTTGAGGTGGAATCTCTTTTCCTGCAGTTTGCATCCATTGTTCCACGTTCTAGTCTCTGCAGCAGCAGAAAACAAGCTTTCTCCCTCCTCAATATGACATCCCTTCAAATATTTAAACAGGGCTATCATATCACCTCTTAACCTTCTCTTCTCCAGGCTAAACATCCCCAGCTCCCTAAGGCGTTCTTCATAGGGCAAGGTTTCCAGACCCTTCACCATCTTAGTTGCCCTCCTTTGGACATGCTCCAGTTTCTCCACATCTTTTTTGAATTGTGGTGCCCAGAACTGGACACAGTATTCCAGGTGGGGCCTGACCAAAGCAGAATAGAGTGGCACTATAACTTCCCTTGATCTAGAAACTATACTTCTATTGATGCAGCCTAAAATTGCATTGGCTTTTTTAGCTGCCGCATCACACTGTTGACTCATGTTCAGCTTATGGTCTACTTGGACTCCTAGATCCCTTTCACATGTGGTCTCATTCAGCCAGGTGTCCCCCATCCTATATCTGTGCATTTCATTTTTCCGCCCTAAGTGCAGAACCTTTCTTAGGCAGCTGATTTTATTTGTGAATAGGCATGAGATATTTTTTGCTTCTTTAAAAAATTATCTTTAAATCTATCTGACAAAAGTTGACCAAAGGTACTTTCATTTTTCAAAAGTTTTCTCCAGTTATCTCAAGTATAAATTGTAGAGGTATATAGAGCAAAAAAGGCCCTGTTTGACCCTCAATAGGCTACGCCACTGTTTCCAGCAGAAACCAGAAATTAGATATATTCTGGGGGACTTGGGTACCCAATACACTTTTTGACCCCTATAATCCTGTTAGGCCTCAGAGGGGTTACAGGGCCATACAAGACCCATCCCACCAAAGGCTCCATGTGGCCTCAGACTGCACAATTCCCATCCCTTGAACTAGGCCTTTAGAGATAGCAATCCACACACACACACACACACGAAAAACCTAAAAGTGTAATTTAGCTGTCTTGAATCCCATTTTGGAAGAAAGGTGGGATCTAAATCTAATAAATGAATAAATAAATAAATAAATAAATACTAACATATACATATACTAAGTATAACTAGTGGTGGTTGACATCTCTCATGTCCATATCCACTCTAGTATTTAGTCAGAAGAAGTTGAACACTATTCCCAAAATAGTATCACTACCTTAAAGCGTGGCCAAAAACCTAGAGCAGATTCTCCTCCCAACTAGGATCAGACCCATCAACTGCTACTGTATACAAGAAAATGAATTTGAATAAAGATTTGTTACAAAGTGAATAAAACTATGCATTCTTATGAAAGAATAGTGCATTCTCATACAGAATTAACAGATATTGTGTTGTGAAATGCAATTGGAAAATTTACAGCTATCAGGTGCAATGGTAGCCCCAAATTTAATGAATTTTAAAAGGAATTTGATAGCTTCACAGAGGACTACTGGTGGTCATGAAAACTACATGGGAACTTCTGTTTCATTGTCAGTAAGCACTAAATACAAGCTCCTGCAGCATCAGCGAGCACACTATTGTGTCCATGTCCTCCTTGGCAGGTATCCCAAGGTAGAAAGAATATTTATTTTATTTTATTTCATTTCATTTCTTGGCTGTATTCTTCCATTGGAAAAAAAATACAGGCAGCTCAAAAGCTACTGCAAGATTCTTTTAATTTTGGAGAGCATCTGTGCAGAAATACATGTGGTTTTTCTTTGTGTTTTCTGCCCCCCAAAACCATGTGTATTTCTGTACAGACTAGTACTTTTGTACCAAAAGTGTTTTGTGCACAGACAATGTGCTTCTGCATAGAAAAAAGTGTATTTCTGCACAGACAAATACTTTCCGAAGATGTCATATTCTGGGGGACAAAATTTCATGTGCTAGTATCGTGTTGGTGATTTACGCCATCACTATTCACATTTTTGGTTGTTGCAAAGGTTGAAATTCTTTGCCAACCACACAACAAAGTGCTCACCAATTCCCCACCCTAACAATAGGATTTATACTCATCATAGCTATGAGATTCAGAATTGTGACCTACATCTCTCTTATCCAGGATCTTGGCCTAATCTCCTGGCTAATAATTATGCACAATGGGCACCTTTGTGCAGAGCTGAATAATTCTCCTAAAATTTGTAAAGATGCAAGAGAGAAGACATTTTCACAATAAGTATTCTAATCATGTAAGTGCAATGTGATTTGAAAAATTAGCTGAATCCTGTTCAGTGCTCTGTATACATAGAAGCAGACTTCCATGAGTGATGTGAGCATCTACTTTGGTCCTAAACATGTAGGTTCCCTACCTGATCCAGACGCCAGATGCACAAAGAACACACCTTTTTAACAAAACAAAAACCCTGCTTCTCAACTTTTCAATTAAAAAAATCAGCATGATTTTATCTTATTTAAAAGATTTCCATGCAGGTAGTGTTCATTCTCCCTTTATTAGTACTGAGAAATAATAATGAACAATCTCACAAAGGAGTCACAATAACAGATACAGACAATAGCTGCTGTTTTAGGTACATAAAACAACAGCATGATTATTAACAGTGCTTGCCTATAAATTCATACTTCAGTGATGTGAGTACTACAGTATCACTCCTTTTGGAGTCTTCAAGCTGTAGAGAGAAAAATAATGACCTGAATCACAGTGTTAATCCTAGCTAGAGTAGATGATATGGGATTTACCTACATTCAACTATTGATTCAGTGGGTCTTCTCCAGTTGGGAATTACCAATAGTATTCTGAACAATGCATTTGTTTTTGTAGCCATGGTTGCTATCCTGTTTTAGAAGCATGAGGGTTGCAGATATAATTCTGGTAATAAATTCAGGGGTAGCCATTTTGGCTATGCAGCAAAATACATACAACAAAATCCACCAAAGAGTTATACTTTTGTTGGTCAATGGAAATGCACAAAATACATCATGAAAGCTTCCATGCAAGCTTTGCCTGACTTCATCAGGCAAATGATGTTTTAAAAAATAATACAGAAGAAAAGTGACAATGGTAAAGTCACAGGCCTACATTTTGTATCAGATGTTGTTTCTGTCATAGTTCAGTTATTCTGGAGGAATATCAATGCAAACAAAGGCCACTTCTTCTCTTGGTCATTTTGGACCAGGGGTAAAAGGCAGTAAAAGATATGTAATAAAATGACTCCATTAACAACAGAAAAGAAACTTCCTTTGAGATCCAGGCTGTCCCTGCCTTGTGTTAAGCCAACTGCTCCTTTCTTAAGCAGAGAACATTGAATATTGAATTCCTCAAGACGTTCCTATGTTTTTATCATGTATTTTTTCCACTTTGGTAGATCTAATTCTAGGGTGTTTCTTGTTTTGTTTGCTTGTACTTCCTTTAAGTTTTCTTTGACTCCTGGTTGGGGAAGTATAACTAATAGATTTTAAAAAAAAAGAAAAACCCAAGGGAAGAATTCATCTATTTAAACTTATGCCCAATCTAGGCATGGGATTTGGATAGTTCTTCTATTCAGAAACACTCAACTGATGCAGAGACAATTATTAAAAAGAATATATTCTGTCTGTGTATCTACATGTATCAACAACTATACTGTTACAATGCATTTTACTCTTTCCCAGTGACATCTAGCATATTTAGCTTCTATGATCTTTCTTTCAGATTCGGTTGTCTAACCTTCCTCTCTTGTAGACAGCGTTCATGTTCCTTGAAATTTCCTGAGAAATAAATATCAGGAGATAAGATAACTTTCCAAGATCTGAGCTTACTGGAGCCTGACGCAGCATTTTATAAGGCTACTTGGTGCTTCTTTGAGCTTGGTAAGGCATCCACTGATGATCAGACTATGCATATGCAAATGCATGTTCCCTGCAGTAAACGTGTCTTCCATCCCTCAGTGGGATTTTCTCAGAATTATGTCAGTGTTTACCTTCCAATGACTAATCACAAAACAAAGCATGCTAAATGACAAATGTGCAGGTGAGGACAACCACATGCATGAACAAACAGATTTCTTTCAGCAATTCAAGTACCATTTCTTCTAAAAGTATGCTAAGGTTGAATTTAATATGTAACTTAACTGAAAAGAACTTGACTGGATTAGAATTAGGAAGCTGCAATATATGAGTTACTTTCTGAATTGGGAACAGTATATGTAAATTGAATGTGAATTGAAGCATGCATTCTTGGACCAAAGTACATGGAGGTGGGAAAATTAGTACAGCTTCTTTAACAGGCTATTAACAGCTGTTGGGGTTTCCAGTTGACATAGAGACCATTGCTCTGGGGAAGAGGTAGTTTCCCTCAGACCAGTTTTCCAATGTTCTGTTTTACTTTCTGCCTCAGAAAGTTAAAAACAACTTCATAGATGAAGAGGGATTGTGGGAAACAATGTTCCACATATTTCCATTTTACATGCCATGTTATATACTGACACAATATTCCTTGGTGACTATCCAAGACCCCATGCCAGACTATGGGCCTGAGCAGAGAAGTAGAGGATAGGGGGGCTTGAATATGTCTCATTCACAAGAGTCAAGGTTGACTCGAATGTAGCAGACAACAACAATCCATGCCAATCTATCCATCAGTTTTCTTTATTTGTGCCTCTAAACTATGGTACTAAAAAGCGTGTTTGGTTCTTAATAGCTGTGGCATGTATCTCTGTGTGTATGTGTTTGTGTGTGCATGTGTGTATGTGCCTTCAAGTCATCTGTTGACTCATGGCAACCCCATGAATTTCATAGGGTTTTCTTAGGCAAGGAATCCTCAGAGGTGGTTCTGCCAGTTCCTTCCTCTGAAAAATAGCTAGTATTCATTGGCAGTCTCCCATCCACGTTTACTGAGTTAAAAACAAGGGAGTTGGGGGCGAAGAAAGGAGAATGCCCACAGAAATACAACCCAAAATCTATGTGATTTCTTTATGTTCTTGAGTTAGTGCAGCTACTCAAAAGCAGCAAAGCAGAACTTATGAAGCTTTCCACAAGACAGTATCAATAAAACTTTTACAGTCCCACTCACCAGAAGGCTGACCATTTATGTATGCCACATTTTATTGCAGCTGTATTTTAAAATTATATTAGTGTCTATTTGCTCTTTACCCTATAAAGCCAAGTTGTGGCATTTGCCACACATAAAGCTTTGAAAAATTATAACATCCATCAAGTCAATTAAAAAATACATTTGATTGTCACTAATTTAATGTCTGATGTACTCAAGACATCCAGGATTAGCTCTGTTATTCATGTAATATAAACAGAGACAGTGTAAAGAAAATGAAGAGTGAATCCATGATCTCTCTTTCCCTTCTTTTCCCTCCCACCACAGAACACAGTATTTGTATCCTTCTAGTATTTTTATGAGCTGCTCTAATTAGTAGATGACTGGAAGAAATTTGATCTGGCTGCTACTGAGTTGTTCCTGGGCCATTTTGGAAGAAAGGGCTATGCCACAGATATTTTGGCCTAGTATGAGAGACTATGATGTTTGCATTGCATACATGCGATGTTTTTAAAAATGCAGCTAAAATGGCTGCTAGTATGCATAACAAAAATGTAGAATATGAAATTCTCATTAACTCACGACCACAGATGTCAGCAGATAAAAGCATCAGCCCTCATATTCCAGATACTGTACTTGGCTATGGCGCACAACATCGTACAGTTCAGAAAAAAACTCTGGCTGTGATTCTAAGTTGCAAAAAGGATTTCTTAACTAAGATAATTGGAATATGGCACCTAATAACTTCTACCATCTATTATGGATGCAAAATATAAGAAAACAAATATTAACTACAGTGTGCCTTTGGTATCTGCTGAGGTTTGGATAGCAAAATACGTGAATGCTCAATTCCCATTATATACAATGGCATAGTAAAAAGATATCTCTTATATCAAATGATAAAACCAAGTGTTTTTTGTTTTGTTTTGGTTTTTGATAGGTGGGATATTTGCAAGCTGTGAATGGTTGAATCCATCAATACAGAATTCATGGTCACTGAGGACCGACTGTACTAGAGATCATTTTTTCTTCTCTAGCTATTTGCCAAAAATGGGAACACACACTCTTATTGATTTGGGGTTTGGTGATCAAAAAATTGACACTGCCATAGGCATTTAAAAAGATTCAGTACTGTTTTATGAAGGCAGCAGGCGTTTTTCAGCAAATAAAGGCTATCTCCTCCTCCACTGGAGTGAGCCCACCACCAATGGAAGGAACATCCTAGAAAACCAACATGTCCCCGAGTCATATGTATATGCTCCCTATTTTATTTTATTTTATTTTTAAAAACAGTATGTGATTGCAAATAACAGGTTATAGAGAGTGCCCCCAAAAGTCAGACAAAGAAATCCCTTCTGCTCAGGAGTAGAGTATAGCTTACATTGCACCCCCACTCTTTCTAGAAGCTCTGAGAATAAAAAACGGAGTGTCTACAGCAGGTGCTTCTCACACAAACATGCTCACAGGACAATCTGTGATCATGTTTTTTACCTACAGGAATGCCATGCTGGAATGAATAGTCAATGAGGCCTAATTACAGTGTTTTCATTTCAAAAAATGTGAATGGATTCCTTCATAGAAATTCAGGATATACAGTAACATTATGTATATAGTGCAGGTGTCCCTGACAAGTTCCCCTGATAATATGGGGTACCCCTGGTTCACTGCAACCATACTTTACTGAACTATTTCCAGATGAACATTTTTATGGAGTATCTGCTTTTGGCCCAACTAACCGTATACTCCCTGTTTCTCAAAGGGCATCTCTTCTCAGGCTATACAATACAGCCCATAATGTTGTGTAGGTTGAAGGTTGATTTGAGCTTATTTGCACACCCGCTTAGAATGTTTTTTGCTATCTGCTGCAATCAGATTTACGTACTGAGTTCCAGCCTGCTTCGTCCCAGAAATCTATGATGCTCATGTTGCAAGAAAATATACTGTCAGCCTTTTGTATGATGATGTTCTTGCTCTCTCTCTCTTTTTCAAAAAAATAAAAAATAAAACCCTGAGTAATACTCATGCAATTGCCTTTGCACTCCCAAAGGAAAATAAAAATATGCATTGTATAAAACTTTGCGTGGCCATACTCAGCAATGGAGCATACTTTATAATAAAACAATGGTAATGAAAATGGTGCTTAAAGCAGTTTCAGCTATATCTATATTACATATACTCTCTATATGGATTTAGCCACCTTATATATTGTATAATATGTGTGTGAATGGATATCTGAATAAAACACATTTGCCTAGAGATTTTATGTATACACAGATACTACTTTTTCTAAATTTCCCCTCATTTCCCTAGCTGAAACTGCTATCCGACATCCATCACATAGTTGACATATGAAGGATATAATTTATTTGTAAACTCAGGATGTTCTTGCTTTATAGAATTGCTTGTACTTTATAATTTATTTACCCATCTTAATTGGAAATGCTTATCTAAGTGCTATGCATTGAAGTGTACATTTGCTGAATCCATTTCATTCTGTCTGTGCTTATGTCCTTTTTCATATTAACAGTGGTATAATAAAGTTACGTAAGGTGGGAATGTGCCCTTTGCCATTGGGCCAAATGCTTCTTTTGAGTCAATCATGGGAAGTTCCACAAGAAGACAGACCTGCAAACTTATATTGTGCTACATCAGCTAAGCTTTTTTGGAACAGGAAAGAAACAGCACTGGGACAGGAATGGAAAAAGAATCAGAAAAACACAAAAATCTGCAAGTTTATTGAATGAATATGTCAGACCTTTTGCCATTAAAATGTAAAGTTTACTGTTTGCTGGATTAAAAAAATCTCTTACCTTTTGTGGTATATGAGGTGTGAAACATATTGTCAAAAATATGATGTTTAAAAGATGTCAAATATAGTGGCATTAAATGTTTACTTTTATCTTACCAATTCTTGTGCTTCTCAACAAGCTTTGACTTCAGGGGGATTGGTTTTTTCCACAGGTTTCTGGAATAGACTTTTGACAATTCAAAATGCAGCATTGTACAGTTATTAGAAAAAAATGTGTGTACAAGATTTTTAAAAAAGCAACCTGAATCACCAGTTTATGAACTGGATTCTTGCTGATTCCACCTGCAGGGTGGTTAATTAAATGATTCCCTGAGGAAGTAAAAACCAAGTATTAGAAGTTTTAAAGGATTAAAAGATTAACCAGAAAAGTCGTTCACCACAAGATCTCACACCGCTGTGAGGCACTAGGCAAAGAGTTCTGGCAAGGACAAAAGATGGAGCCCAAAATGTTTAGAGTTTTGTTACCTCTTCCACATCAGTTAAATCCCTGGGTAAGGTAAAGACTTGGTTGTTATTTTTTTAAAGGCTTGTTGGGATTAGAATGCATAAACTGAAAGCAGAAGGCAAACAAGAACATTACTGTTTTAAATACTATAAGCGGTAGGTCTTCAGGTTTCCCATACACTTTGAGCTGTGACATGTCCTGAAAAGAATAATTACTTGGGTGAGCAGAATATAATTCATAGAAGCATAGAGTTGGAAGAGACCACCAGGGTCATCCAGTCCAACCCCCTGCCATGCAGGAACTCTCAGTGAAAGCATACCCGACAGATGGCCATCCAGCCTCTGCTTAAAGACCTCCAAGGACGGAGACTCCACTACACTCCGAGGGAGTGTGTTCCACTGTCCAACAGCCCTTACTGTCAGGAAGTTCCTCCTAATATTGAGGTGGAATCTCTTTTCCTGTAAGTGGCATCCATTGTTCCGGGTCCTGTTCTCTGGAGCAGCAGAAAACAAGCTTGCTCCCAGTTTGTGACTTTTCCCCAGACCAATAGATATTTGCTGCTGGTGAGCCTGGCCCCACATGTTTCTTGTTTGAGATGTTCTGTCAGTTGATAAGATACTATATTTTTCATCCAGTCTTCCATGTGGCTGTGTTGTAGATACTCCCTCAGTTTGATTGACTCGATTTCTCATCATAGATGTGCAGGGGGTGGTGGAGAAGTCTGGTTAGCTCAACTAAGTTCAGCTCCCCTCATAGTAATTTGCTTGGTTGCTCCATTAGCACTGTAAGAACACAATGTTGTAAGAAGGTTGAAACCCCCACCCCCACCATGAAGTGGCAGAATTCCCGGTAGGGTCTAGATTCTCTGTTTACCAACATTATATTGCCCTTTTTCTTTCCATTGCTGCCCAAATCCTTTCTGACAGCATTGCATCTTTCATCTCATCTCTAGGTCTTGCAACAGGATGCTAAGTAAGCAATAAAACCAAAAAGACTGTGCTCATTTACCATACAAATGTACTCTACCACAAATTATGCAGTCGAGTTTCCCGCATTTGGGGAAATCGCAGGGGTTTAGTTAGACCAAGAAAACACAACTTTCCTAAGAGTTTTGAGTGTTGGCAATTTTATGCTTAGTACAGAACACCTGCTAAGTTTTCATTAATATACAGTTGTAAGTCAAAAAGGACTTGAAGGCATATGGCAGCAGCAACAACAACAATTGGGTTAAGGAAGAGAAACATCTACTTACGATTGGGATAGTTATCCATGTTTTATTCACAGTGATCACAACCCAAGCATGATTTCCTGTTGATACCTGTTTCTAGTGAAAAAAAGGGTTTTCAGGCAGGTATGGAGAGAAAACCCCAATAGAACAGAGGTTCCTAATCTTTGGCTTGCACTCACTACACTAATGAACTCAAGCACACCCAATCCATTGCTCCAGCTCTCCTCTTAATATTTCTTTTATGCTTGCATTTTAAAAATTAAATTATTCATGTTCATGTTGCCAAAGAGGCATCAGGGGCAACTTGCAACACACCCAAAACAAAACCCATACATCTCAAAAAAGAAACGGGAAAATGATAGAACATATCATAGGACAATACCAATGAACAGCTAAAATTCCAGACAGCAATCCTGCAAAACTGGTGTTTGTTTTTTTTTTTTTAAAAAAAAACATTTTCCTTATGTTTGCAACAGAGAAGGCCTTAGATATTTCCCTGGGAAGGTGAATGGGGCACAAGGGTTCAACAATCTTGAGTACCATTAACTGTGAAGGCTTAGCTGTTTCCCCCCATCAATCTGGCTTCAGATAAAGATAGGATTTGGAACAAAGCCTTTTCTCGTTGCCTTTATATGCAACATTCACACCAGAGACCTAGGCTCAAGACACTTTGGGCATTAAGGGATTAAAATGAGTCCTTTGTATGGCACCTGGCACCAAAAGCGATCTCTTTGCATCAGCTTGCTTATACTAATAGGCAGCAATATTTGTGAACCAATTAAAGATCCCCAGCAGTCGTCAAAAGAAGTCTCACATAGACATGTTGTAAGAAGTCTTACAACAGCCCAAGCCAGAAGCTAGTAATGTATATATCACAGTAGCCAGCTCATCACACTGATCATAGCCTAGCATATATTTACTGTATCCTGAGATCACAGGATAAACAGTGGGATATCAATATATCAATCAATCAGCATCTAAGAAAATTGAGAACTGGAAAATGGAATTGCAACATTTCTCCATTGATTGTATTTATCATGGTTTTCAAGGTCGATTAGAAGAATTTTAATCTTGCAAGGAGGAGAAAATGGAAGTTTTTTCTTCCTGCCTTGTGGTGATTGACTTTTGTTGCCCTCAGATGGGATGGCTTGGATTCAATCCCAGGCTTGATCTTCCATGGCCTCGCAGGCTAAGCAGCTGGTTTAGCAGCTTGCTCAGCTAAGCGGCTTGCTCAACCCGTTAAATAAAATTTAATGTTCTGGATTGTATAGTAAATTTTGTTGGAAGGTGCCTAGTGCTTGGAATTCTTTGCACTCATTTCATCTCTATTGTTTCTGCCTAGGAGCTCTCAACAAAGACCTCAAAAAGGCAGTTGCTAATCCCATCCTGTTTGCAATTCAACACACTTACCAATGTGATTTGCTTACAACAAAACACGGAGCTGTGTGAGCGGGACCAATGCGATTTACAGAAGGGTTTAAGTAACAAAATCTGTCAAAAGTGAAATAAAAAGCCTAGCCTAGTAAACATGCTTCTTCCCTGAAAAAACCTGTTCTTGGCCAAGAAAAATTTACCTAGGAAAAATATGCATCCATGTATAGAAATTAAAAACCTTGAGAGTGAAGCTTTGTGCTAATTTTGGCATCTCTTTACATGTTATTATTGCCAGAGTTGGCTCAAAGAATTTTTTTTTCTGTCTGAGGCAAAAGACATGGTGCTCCCTCATCCGTCCTGCCCATTTCAGAAGCTGACCAGACTGGCATCTTATGCCAAGACTGATGGACTGTTCCTTCATCAGAGAATGGAGCACTAGCCTACAGACCCATGGCAAACCGTCTGACCCAGAAGAGCTGACAGCATCTCAATCCTCCCTACATCCAGATGGCCAGACATGTGTTGCCTTGAGTGTTTTCTTCACTCTGTCCAATGGTAGGGCCACTGAGGTCTTTCACACTATACAGTTAATTCCATTTTAATTGACTATGGAAAGCTGGTGTTTGTAGTTTGTTGAGTCTGAAGCTCTCTGGCTGAGAAGGCTAAATGTTTCTTTTTAAACTACAAGTCTCAGGATTCCATAGTGTGGAACAATGGTGGTTAAAGTGGAATCATAGCACTATAATGGTGTTGTGTGAAAAGACTCCAGGTTATTGCTATTAGGAAAATAGTTGGAAAGAGGTACTCTTGAAAGACTACATTACTATAATATGCCTATTTCATGCCTATAATGATTATTTTTAAAAGTAATTGTAATTACAACTAGGAGGAGATAGGCTTTGATTATTTTTAGTTTAAACAAGTATTGTAAATTTGCTACTAATCTTATCCCTCATTCACACACACTCTCACACACACCATTTTTATCTCCCTGTCTAAATTTGCGCAACACTATACACATTTGAGGTTTTTAGAAGGGTAAAATAACTGACAGTTTTCAGAGGTGACTGAAGGAAGCCCAAAATGAGTGTTTGTAAGCCAAATAAAGAGGAGAACTGTGAGACAGTGTTTGACAGTGTCATTTTACTTTTTAAGTATGAAATATAGCAAATGGCTTTTGAAGGAACTGGAAAGAAGCAGCTATTCAAGAGACATTCAGCAAGGCATGAAGCAGAGCAGTTTGAGCCATTTGTAGGATATGATTCTTTAAAGAGGAATTTGGTTACTCCAGGCCTTCCTGCATCACAGATGAAAACTGGGACATGTGTGACCAAGCAACATCAGAGTATGGTCAAGCTGACAAAAGTTATTAATGAGAAAGAACACACAAGCTAGGAGAGGCTGCAGTATATTGCTTCCACCTGAGCTTACTTGGGAAGGGCAAGATTGCACCTCTTCCTCTCCTCTCTTCCACACTGCAGAAATAATCCAGTTCAACAGTACTTTAACTGACAAGCTCAATGCTATTTAATTCTGAGAACTGTAGTTTGTTGTAGCACCAGAGAGCTCTGCCTTGCATTGAGCCATGGCAGTTAAAGTGGTGTCAAACCAGATTATTTCTGCAGTATAGATGCAGCCTGAGTTAAGTAAGTGCAAAGTACTTTTGTATTTTGAACTAATTTTGTAGCAGCTCATGTAGGATCAATACAAAGGAGAAAGGGGGAGGAGGAGAGAGAAACCGAGACATTTTAAAAGCAGCTGAGGATTAATTGGGAGCTGGAGGGTATGTTAATATTTTCTGCAGAGATTGTGACTGGTAAATAACAGACAGGGGCAATACAGCAAAGATTCATTACTTCATCTGGGCAGAGACATAGATAACTTGGCCAGTTATGCATTGACAGAAGGAGAAGACGCTTTTCCAAGGAAAGAAATCGTCATCAGTTTGCCTAAATTTTGTCTATGTTGGTATATATGTATCCATGTCAAACTAGAAACAGGTACTGTAATTAAGATAGCAATACAATACAATAGAGAGACTATTGTGATCAGGTGATCTGTATTTCTGTTCAGTCCATTCTCCAGGTAATAACTGCTAAAGGGGAACCATGGCCTTGCTCTCTGTTCTTACAGTTCTGTATTTGTAAAAGACAATGGGGCTAGATGACAGATCATCAAGTCATTAACTGCCCAAAACTCAGGGAGGGTCCCTTGATAGAATGAATCCACCTGTAAAGTCTTCTTTCTTTCTTTCTTTCTTTCTTTCTTTCTTTCTTTCTTTCTTATCCCACCTTTCTCCTAGCATGGGAGTCAAGGCAGTGTACAACCTTTTAAAAACACAACACATTTTTAATATTTTGGGAGGAGTAAAAGATTTTAAATGATTTTATCTGTGACCTACCTTAGGTCCATTTCTGGGGAAAAGGTGGCAATAAAATAAAAAGAAAAAATGAATACTTTTTAAAACCTCCAAATACAAAAGTTAAAACAGAATTAAACAGCATTAAAAGAGATTTAATACATAATAAAACAGAAACACTACACCACCACCGTTAAAAGCTCTATCGGCCGCAATATAATAAAAACAAAACTGCAACCTTAAAGAAAGCTGCAAAGGGGGTCCATCTGACCTCCTAGGGAAGGCAGTTCCACAACGGAAGCAGACACAGAGAATTTGCCTATGATGGTGGTGGGCCTAAGAAAAACTTTCCCTGAAGTCTGCTTGGACAGGCTTCTACTAAGTTCAGGTCTGATTTAGGATCAAAATTCAAAATGACCTGAATAGACTAGAAAGATGGGCCAAAGCTAACAAAATGAAATTTAACACAGAGAAATGTAAGGTCCTACACGTAGGGCGGAAAAATGAAATGCACAGATATAGGACAGGGGACACATGGCTGAATGAGACCACATGTGAAAAGGTTCCAGGAGTCCAAGTAGACCACAAGTTGAACATGAGTCAACAGTGTGATGCAGCAGCTAAAAAGGCCAATGCAATTTTAGGCTGCATCAATAGAAGTATAGTGTCTAGATCAAGGGAAGTAATAGTGCCACTCTATTCTGCTTTGGTCAGCCCCCACCTGGAATACTGTGTCCAGTTCTGGTCACCACAATTCAAAAAGGATGTGGAGAAACTGGAGCATGTCTAAAGGAGGGCGACAAAAATGGTGAAGGGTCTGGAAACCTTGCCCTATGAAGAACGCCTTAGGGAGCTGGGGATGTTTAGCCTGGAGAAGAGAAGGTTAAGAGGTGATATGATCGCCCTGTTTAAATACTTGAAGGGATGTCACATTGAGGAGGGAGCAAGCTTGCTTTCTGCTGCTCCAGAGTACAGGACTTGGAACAATGGATGCAAACTGCAGGAAAAAAGATTCCACCTCAACATTAGGAGGAACTTCGTGACAGTAAGGGCTGTTCGACAGTGGAACACACTCCCTCGGAGGGTGGTGGAGTCTCCTTCCTTGGAGGTTTTTAAGCAGAGGCTGGATGGCCATCTGTTGGGTATGCTTTGATTGGGAGTTCCTGCATGGCAGGGGGTTGGACTGGATGGCCCTTGTGGTCTCTTCCAACTCTAAATTTCTATGATTCTATGATTCTTCCAAAGTTTTTTGTAGAGCTTTCGGGCTATGTGGCCATGTTCTAGAAGAGTTCCTTTCTGACTAT
Source organism: Urosaurus nigricauda (assembly GCA_034509955.1). Lineage (NCBI taxonomy): Eukaryota > Metazoa > Chordata > Lepidosauria > Squamata > Phrynosomatidae > Urosaurus > Urosaurus nigricauda. Next base: position 321,033,360 of record JAOEGL010000001.1, read on the forward strand.
TTTGCCAGCATCTGTGGTTGGCATCTTTTGAAGATGCCAGCCACAGATGCTGACGAAATGTCAGAAAGGACCTCTTCTAGAACATGGCCACATAGCCTGAAAGCTCCACAAAAAAGTCTGGATGCCGGCCATGAAAGCCTTCGACTCCACATTCTTTCAAACCTTACACTTCTTTCAATATACAGTGAAAACAGCATTTCAAGTAAAGTTTTATCGTTAATACAAATAATGATATATTCATATTTCTTGTACGTACAACTTTTCATAATTCTGGTTGCATGTTTGAGCTGTTGATGAGCAAAGCTCAGTTTTCTCTTCCCCATCAGCATCAGACTACCTTAGCATTTTCCAGCATCTAGTCATGCTGGAGGCCTAGGTCACATTCCTTCATCAGTAGATTTACCTTCAGCATATAGCTATGATATAGAACCACTGAATCATAGAATCATAAGAGTTGGAAGAGACCACAAGAGCCATCCAGTCCAACCCCCTGCCATGAAGGAACTGTCCATCAAAGCAGCCCTGAAAGATGGCCATCCAGCCTCTGCTTAAAGACCTCTAAAGAAGGAGACTCCACTACACTCCAAGGGAGGGTGTTCCACTGTCGAACAGCCCTTACTGTCAGGAAGTTCCTCCTAATGTTGAGGTGGAATCTCTTTTCCTGGAACTTGCAGCCATTGTTCTGGGTCCTTTCTCCTAGTGCAAGCTACCCCCAAACCCACCTTTTCATTGTGAGCAAGCACCCAAGATTTCAAGTTCTGGGGGAGAGGAGACACAGAGATGCATTCTTCTATTTTCCTTTAGCTGCAAACACTGCTGAAAAATCTCCTCCAGAATCTCCCTTGAGATCCTCTGTTGATCCTGAGGATGGTGTCATTTCTCCATCTGTAGGAAAATAGGTGGAGGCTTCTTCACTCCTCTCTCTGCTCTTCTAGGGGCTTCCACACTGAAACACATATGGTGGTGGTTGTGGTTGTTACATAGTCAGAACAGAATTCTATCTTCATCAGTAATCCTAAAAGGGGGTTATGGGGGGCTATGTTGGACCTACACCATGGTAATTAACTAACTGAATATTCTCCCCCCCCCCCCCCCACTTATTTGTCCCATTTGGATCTCTGAATTAGTCCATACAGCTTCAGACTATGCAGTTCTGTTCCAATATTAAACTGAACCAATTTGAATCAGTGTAGAACTGGTTCAAATCAGTCCTGTATTGACTCATTTTGCTTCAAAATGCAACCAAGCCAGTTGCACAACCTTAATAAATAACAGCAGTAATTGGCAGCCCTCATTGTCATCACTTGGAGGAATATTACATGTTGTAGAACCTCCTAGTAAGTTATTGAACAACATTATGTATATTGTCATCCAGTCCCAGCGCTCAGAACAGATTTGACTGGACTGCTCCTTTGTGAATGCAATAAATTGGCTGGGATCAGGCATTTCACAGCATCTACAACTAATAAAAAAGGACAGAAGCTCTAAAAGCTCAGATGTGCTATGTACTAGCAGGCCAGAGCCCCCAAACTCTGGATGAACCACACAGTCATGAGATTACTGATTTAATTAATAAGGGTCTCTGAAAGTGCAACAAAACCATGGGAATTCACACATGAAACCTTGTGAATTTTTTACTATTTTGTATTATAATATTAGGATGGTTGACATGCGAAAACATTAAGAACTATTTTCTTTACTTCTCTATTGCTGCTTCCCCCCTGCAAATAATGAGTCGCAAGCTTGCCATAAAGAGCAAAACCAATAAATATTCATAATAAGTGCAAAATGGTATGGAATGCAAATTCAGATTGTGTCTACATTTTACAATAAATTGTAGTCTAAACCTCACATAAAACACTTCAGAAAAAGGGGGAAGGGGATAATCACATTTGTGTCTTTTCCTCACAGTGACCTTTTAAATATGGTTATTTATTGGTTCCTTTTTGTTACTGATTTTTCAGAAATGAATCTTCCTGCTCCCCAACAGCAAAGCACAATGCATTACTCATTTTGGTAGACGGAAACCAAAGGGCATTGACTCTCCAGCTATGCTGTTTTCTAATAAAGCCATTTCCTTCTTGCTAGAAGCAGCAGGTATAGGAAAGGCTTTTTCAACACCTAACGTTAACACACATGTGAAAGAAAAGGAGAAGAACACAGGTGTACAGCATGACATATCTGCTGCTTCAGCAAATCCATCTACATGGCTTGTGATTATTTAGTGAGCTCTGACAGGCAATCTAATCAGATTTTCAGCCAGGAACTGTAGATGCAGATTGAAAGAGCTGATGCACAGTACCAAAAGCTTCACACAACAGCTTCTGAAAGGGAACCCAAATGTGGGGATATACTCAAATGTATGGATGAAAACTATTGGTGGAAGCACCAGTGTAAAGAAGAGCGTTGATTTCTCTGGGTATGTATAGAAAGCTGGGAAGTAATGAGGAGGAATCTTGTTCAATTTGACAACTGAATTCCATTTCAGGATAAATACTCAGGAGTGGTATTCTAGTGTTGATGGAGTGTGGCCAAATGCTAATGGTGGGAACAAAAATACCAACATACCTGTATTTGTAATTCATTAAGTTATTGGTGGGTATTTTATTAGGGACATGCTAAAATTTCCCTCACATGTGCAAATGTTTTTTGGGTGCTGCAGAGGTTGGGATTTCCATCTTCCTTGTGCATCGCCCAAAGCCCAATCCTGACTTATTGAAAAGCTCATGAAGGAGCAAGCAGGCATAATAATAATAATAATAATAAATTTTATTTATACCCCGCTCTTCAGCCAAAGCTATCAGAGCGGCATACAATTTGTTAATTAGACAATTAACTCCCCTCAAGATGGTGGTTGAAGGGAGGGCTCTTCTTGCTTGCAGCAGGAGGTGGCCTGCCTTTCTCTCCCCTCAAGATGGTGGTTGAAGGGAGGGCTCTTCTTGCTTCCAGCAGGAGGTGGCCTGCCTTTCTCTCCCCTCAAGATGGTGGTTGAAGGGAGGGCTCTTCTTGCTTCCAGCAGGAGGTGGCCTGCCTTTCTCTCCCTTCAAGATGGTGGTTGAAGGGAGGGCTCTTCTTGCTTCCAGCAGGAGGTGGCCTGCCTTTCTCTCCCTTCAAGATGGTGGTTGAAGGGAGGGCTCTTCTTGCTTCCAGCAGGAGGTGGCCTGCCTTTCTCTCCCCTCAAGATGGTGGTTGAAGGGAGGGCTCTTCTTGCTTGCAGCAGGAGGTGGCCTGCCTTTCTCTCCCTTCAAGATGGTGGTTGAAGGGAGGGCTCTTCTTGCTTGCAGCAGGAGGTGGCCTGCCTTTCTCTCCCCTCAAGATGGTGGTTGAAGGGAGGGCTCTTCTTGCTTCCAGCAGGAGGTGGCCTGCCTTTCTCTCCCTTCAAGATGGTGGTTGAAGGGAGGGCTCTTCTTGCTTCCAGCAGGAGGTGGCCTGCCTTTCTCTCCCCTCAAGATGGTGGTTGAAGGGAGGGCTCTTCTTGCTTCCAGCAGGAGGTGGCCTGCCTTTCTCTCCCCTCAAGATGGTGGTTGAAGGGAGGGCTCTTCTTGCTTCCAGCAGGAGGTGGCCTGCCTTTCTCTCCCTTCAAGATGGTGGTTGAAGGGAGGGCTCTTCTTGCTTCCAGCAGGAGGTGGCCTGCCTTTCTCTCCCTTCAAGATGGTGGTTGAAGGGAGGGCTCTTCTTGCTTCCAGCAGGAGGTGGCCTGCCTTTCTCTCCCCTCAAGATGGTGGTTGAAGGGAGGGCTCTTCTTGCTTGCAGCAAGAGGTGGCCTGCCTTTCTCTCCCTTCAAGATGGTGGTTGAAGGGAGGGCTCTTCTTGCTTGCAGCAGGAGGTGGCCTGCCTTTCTCTCCCCTCAAGATGGTGGTTGAAGGGAGGGCTCTTCTTGCTTCCAGCAGGAGGTGGCCTGCCTTTCTCTCCCTTCAAGATGGTGGTTGAAGGGAGGGCTCTTCTTGCTTCCAGCAGGAGGTGGCCTGCCTTTCTCTCCCTTCAAGATGGTGGTTGAAGGGAGGGCTCTTCTTGCTTCCAGCAGGAGGTGGCCTGCCTTTCTCTCCCCTCAAGATGGTGGTTGAAGGGAGGGCCATGTTCTGAGGAGTTACCTCCCCATATCAAGATATGAAATTATCATTGCACCATTGAGCTCCCTGAAGACTTTGGTGGGTCTCACAGCTGATGTCATCATTTTACATCTGGCCATGAGGAGATCTGCTGGTTGCAAAGCACAGAATGGCCATATGGGACACCTCTAAGGAGTTTTCAGTAATGGGGGATATAGGTCCACATGTGGATATTTATGCAGGAATATGGGGATGTAAGATTGAAGCTAATGCCTTAGAAATGTTATCCTAGTCATTCACAATGGGAAGAAACATGTTCACACTTTGAGGTGCCACCAAAATGATGGCATCATGGGAGAGGGTATGCTAGACTGAAAAACCCAAGGAAGGCCACATTAACCCCCCCCCCCCAGGGGACAGGGGACTTAAATCCTGAGATAAGGAGTCACTCACAATAAGAAATAAAGCTGATTTTAAGGCATTTGCATAAACATGTTGCAACAGATCCACTGAAGCATTTATGTACTAACTTACAGTTTTAACTTATCTACTACAATCCAGTTAACAATGTATTGGAACAGGATGTTTACATCTCAAAGCAAAACAATGGTCAACATCCTACTGGTGACGTATGTGTATATGAACATGACATATGCACACACATGTCTCTCTTTGGACAGGGTGAAGAAAGCTATTCTCTAATCTTTTCTGCCCCATCCAAAGTTTGCTCCCCAAGCAGCTTTAAATCCCAGAAAGAGCTGCCACTGCTCCTGGCCGGGGGAAAGGAAAGGAGAGGCAGATGGAGTGTACCTTCCTTTTCTCTCCCTCAGATCCAACCACAATCTTCTTCATCTGAATTTCTTCCCCGCCCTCTCTGCTATCACCAGTAGGCATAACAACAGCAGTCTGTCCTGTGGTTTGACAGATACTGGGTTGGGGAGATGATTTGGAACTGCATGAGCAAAGCATTATATTTTGCCTGCTTGGTGAAGGATCTTGTCCATTATTGAATTTAGTATGGTCGTAATGCAAAGTTTGTGTTCTGCCCTCTGTTACTGTCTCAATAGCTTCCTCTAGATAAGTATAAAGAGTCACCTTCTTTTCCTGGAGATACTTTATTAAAAATCCAGAAAAACATGCACACAATGAAGCTGCAGCCATGGAGTCATAGAATCATAGAGTTGGACCAGAAGGGCCATCCACTCCAACCCCCCTGCCATGCAGGAACTAACAATCAAATCATCCCTGACAGATGGCCATCCAGCCTCTGTTTAAAGACCTCCAAGGAAGGAGACTCCACCACTCTCCGAGGGAGTGTGTTCCACTGTTGAACAGCTCTCACTGTTAGGAAGTTCCTCCTAACGTTGAAGTGGAATCTCTTTTCCTGTAGCTTGCATCCACTGTTCCAGGTCCTGTTCTCTGGAGCAGAAGAAAACAAGCTTGCTCCATCCTCAATATGACATCCCTTCAAATATTTAAACAAGGCTATCATACCACCTATTAACTGTCTCTTCTCCAGACTAAACACACCCAGCTCCCTAAGTCTCTCCTCATAGGGCATGCTTTCCAGACCCATCACCATTTTAGTCTCCCTCCTCTGGACACACTCCAGTTTCTCCACATCCTTTTTGAATTTTGGTGCCCAGAACTGAGCATGGTAATCTAGGTGAGTCCTGACCAAAGCAGAATAGAGTGGCACCTTTACTTCCCTTGATCTAGACACTATACTTCTTTTGATACAGCCTAGAATCACATTGGTCTTTTTAGCTGCCACATTACACTATTGACTCATGTGCAACTTGTGGTCTACTAGGACTCCTAGATTCCTTTCACATGTAGTATCATTCAGCCAGGTGTCTCCCACTCTGTATCTATGCATTTTATTTTTTGCCCTAAGTGCAGCACCTTACATTTCTCTGTTTTGAAATTTATTTTGTTAGCTTTGGATGGGCTTTCTAATCTATTAAGATCATTTTGAATTTTGATCCTGTCTCTGGGGTATTAGCTGTTCCTCCTAATTTGTGTTGGATTGTTGCCCCGTTCATTATCTACATTATCTGTAATTGTATTATATGGATTAATGATGACACACAGTGAACTTAATGTCTATTTATTTCTATGGTCTTGCATAACCAAGAAACAGGAAGATCACATTGCCCCTAGAGATGTTACCCAGTTGAAACTCAGTAATCTTCACGAGAAAATCAGGCAAACCAAGCCAATTCAAAAAGAAGAGGTGATAAACAGACCACAATTCTCATAGTGATGTATTTCCCTTTTTATGGCATTTTCAGAATGCTTATGCATATTACATATTATCACATGCATATTACTATAGAAGTGTAGTGTTCGGCTCAACCATGGAAACCCACTGGGTGACCTTCAGCAAGCCATACTCTCTGAACCTCAGAGGAAGACAAAGGCTCCTCTGAACAAATTTTTGCCAAGAAAACCCCATTATAGGTTCCTCATAAGTTGGAAACAACCTGAAGACACACAACAATAACAATGCATATTACACAGAAACATTGACAGTTGCCTCCATATCCTGTCTCCTCACTTTGGCCTAACTCCTAATCTTATTCATGACCCATTGAATTAATTGGATTTTCCTATATTTTGACTCACCATTCTATTAAATAAGTCCTTTAAAAAGGAACCCTGGTGGTGCAGTGGTTAAATGCTGGTACTGAAGCCAAGCTCCAAGTTTCACTCAGACTTGCATCCTTTCATAGGTTGATAAAATGAGTACCCAGCTTCTTGGGGACAATTAGCTTACAGATTGTAAACCATTTAGAAAGTGCTGAGTTCACTGATAAGAGGTATAGAAATGAACACACTATTGCTATAAGTCTACTTTAGTTGGGACTAACCAACAGGGTGCTAGCCTCAGTATAGTATCTCCATCAAGATTTCCAGGAGTCCTGTTTGTATAGGCTGTCCCATATTTGGGGTCCTAAAGTTAAGTCCTGTTATCAGGATCATACATGATATCCCAAATCCCATATTCAAGAGGGAGCAGCAGCTATACTTCCACCAGACCCTCAGGTATTTTGTATGTAAGCTGCAATCAGGCCTTAATTCCACATACCAGGGATCTGCTAGGGATTGTGGTGGCATGATGCCACCTTTTCTTCTCTATTTGGTTAGGCTAACACTAAGAAGCAGAGAAAAGTTCATGTCTCACAATAGCAGACAAGATTTGCATGGGTTTTGGCATTCCCACAAGATCTGAAATCTTGACAACTGAGGTCTGCTGCCAGGCTTATATGTATAGGCTTTATATAGATTTGCCTCACCCATCCCAGATTGCTCTTAGAAAACCTGGCAACACTGTCTCCTTGAATATTGCAGATCTTACGAGAAACATGGACCAGTTACACATTCAAATCTTGTAAAGGAGATATAGAAAATGTGCAAGACACTCTGACAATTGTTGCTCCTTCTGTAAACAGCATAGATTTCTGTATCCAGAATCCTCAGAAGAAGGGGCACAACAATGCAGACATTTAGAAATTTGGATCATCAGTGATATTTAGCTGCAATAAAAGAAACAATATAGGAGATCACAAGTAAATGGTGCTCAGACTAGGTCCTTTATAAGTCTACTGTTTATGTAAAACCAAGGGAGAGGTTTTTTAACACGTTGAGAAAAGACAGGGCATGCTGGAAGCTGTTCATATTGAGTAGTCATGTTTCCATATAAAATGGTGCTGGAAAGATTTTATGGTAAGTTTCAGGAAAATTACAGGACACACACTATTCATGAAGCTACAAAAATTCTTCAGAACAAAGGGTGAAACCAAGCTTTTGTCCTATTAGAAGCACATCATAATCTTGCAGTAGCAGCACCTAATCATGTAACCTGAAAATATTTAGATGCTTCAACAGTCTAAATTGGGAGGTATGCAGCTATGGTGGCAGCCATATTGGTACAGGGCCAGGATGTTGGGACCGATGGCAGCTCTTAGGTTTTCCTGGTTGAAAACTGGAGAGGTCCTGTACCTCTAATGGTTCTAAACCAGATGACAGACAATACCTGCTGAAATCCCCTCTTCTACACAGACATTAAAGGTATGTGAGCCCTCTCCAGTTCTCAGTCCTACACAGCTTCCTTCAGCCACCCTGGAGCTACAGCTCAGTTAGGAGGTGCTCTTCGATCCCATGGTCATTTCTGTAGGGAGGACTGGTTGGCTCAGTTTGGGTCACTAGCCACCATGGTATATGAGAGGTTTGGGGAAAACAAAAGAGGAAAAGAAGCCACCAGAATCTACAAATGAAAATAACACATGCCAGGATGCTATGAAATGATTAGAACATCTGACACATTTCAGTTGAAAATATTTGAGGGGGGGGGTGTTTGGGGGGCTATGAAATATAAAGAAGAGACATATATTAACAAGAAGCAAAATTCTTCAAATAATTGAAAACTGCCATGCAGGCTAATGAAAGGAAACAGTCTGTAGATTTTTCTCGTGCTCTTGTTCTTTGTACCCATTTCAAAACTGTCTTTCCTTCAGTATAATCAACAGGTTCCCACACCACCTCTAACAGAATAAGTCCACTGCCTTCCATTCAGACAGTTTTAGTCTCCAATGAGTTATATCAGCAACTGTTTTAACAGAAATATCTGATAACTATATCTCTGTCTTAAAAGGTCACTTGAATTAGTTTCTTCAGCTTCATGGGACTGTATGTAATGTAATTACAAATGCTGAAGTCTTCATTTTCTTTTGGGAAGGAATCTCTAAGGTGCTTATTTAAACTGGCAATTGCTCTACAGAATGATGGAAACAGATTTTCCATATCTATGTTAATTACAAAGGTAAAAAACTGTGTTGATTCAATGGAATGAAGAGAGACTGGTAGGAGAATGTTAAGATTGTTATGTGACTGTATAAGCCTGGTACTGGCCTATAACATTGCCAGGCTTGGGCAGAGATACCATTTCTGAAGCAAAATGTCCATGGCCTGAGACAGATGGGTGGGAAGGAGCAGACCGAGGCCACTCCAGCTGCAAGCAGATTGGTACCACGATGACTGCATGGCCCACTCTGAAAGTGAGCTGCCACCACTGGCCCAAACCACAATGCCAGGAGCTGAATTATCCTGGCTCCTTTTTGCTCCAGTCCAAAGGACCAGAGCGTGGCTTTGGGGCAGCTTTGGGCCACTTTGGAGCTGTGCGTTTGAACACCATGGCTCCAAAGTGGCTGGAAGTTGCTTCTTGTGGCCCATCTGTTCTGGGCCCATGTGAATGATCTATATGTGGTTACTTTGTTTTTGCGACAATTGCCACACTTTCACAAAGCAATTGCACAGAAGTTGCTCCATGTAAAATCAAGGTCTAGCTGTCTTGTCATCTTGAGAATAGAAAAGATTTTCACTTGTTACCAAGTGGCTTAAAAATACCCTCCCTAAAATCTTCTGCTTTGAGCTTAATAAGCAGGGCAAAAGCTGGGTACATTTAAAACTACTCTTACAACAAATTTTACCAAATGTCCTGATTTGGAGGTAGAAATCCAATTAATCATCTGTGTTCCCACTTTATCAAATTCTTTCAAAATGTTTCAGATTCACATTCCTTTCCACACTTTCCCCCTTTGTCCTCAGCTTACTTCAAGTTGCTACAAACTGAGTTCAAAGTGCAAAAATAGTTTGCATTCAATTAACTCAGCAGGGAAGAGAGGGGAAGAAGGGGTAGATCCCTGTCCTTCCCTGTAGACTCAGACAAAAGCAAGCTGCTCAGCCCCTCCTAGCTTTTGTGTTCTTCTTAATTAATAACTGTTGATATCTTGACCGCACTCTGATGTTGCTTGATCACATGTCCCAGTTTTGATGTGAAATGTTGGAGGGCATTTTGTAAATGGTGCTGAAGTCACTTAGCACTAGTTGAGGGATAGGATTTGTGTGGCCCTCCAGATTATTTGGACTGCAACTACTATAATTAATCAGTCTTGGCTATGCTGGGGAGGTCTGCTTTGAGTTGCAGTCTAATAATGTCTGGAAAACCTCAGGATTCCCATGGGTAGCCTAGATGGAGCCTAAATTCAGCTTAATATGCCTTAGTGGACCCAGGGATGCATCAAAATTTAGTTCAGTCTGCATTAGAAAGTAAATTCCCATGTTTCCCACCTCCTAAATTATTGTGTCAATTGCTTTTCCTTCTGACTTTGTAATGCAGCTTTGGGCTTTAAAGTGTACCAATTATATATGAGAACAGCATTTTATGATAAAATGCATATGCAAATACATATGATTTTTCATGCACATATTTTAAAGCCTTCGATCAATGCAGAAGCAGGACAGAATTATGGACGCATATGAAACTGACAGCATGAAAACAGACTGATTGCTTTGTAACTCTTAGTAGACAGAACAGGTCATAGATGATAATAAGGTTATGCTGTCTTAAAATATATAATATAAAATATAATGCTATGTTACCCTTATGATATTCTAGACAAGGAATATGTCTACAATGGTCTGTCAATCACTTCTGATTTTTTAATAGGCTACTTTGGGTCTATGAGGCTTCCAAATAGATTTGAAATGGCTGTTTTTGCCCTTACAAGCTATGGGTGTGTGTGTGGGGGGGGGGGGGTTGTTTAGCAATTTTACATCATTGTCACTAACCTTTTACATCAGAGGTGTGGTTACAAATGCATAACTATGTCTCAACCTGACTCCCCAAACATATCTTAACAGCCAGCACCTGCATCAAGGAATGGAAGTTTGTTCTATTGTTAGTAAAGATGATATTTCCAAACCTTTCTCTCCAGTGTGTGATGATCAGAATGTGAACCTCAGCTGCAACTCCTCATCGAATGAGATATTATGGCCCGTCCAGGTTGAAAGAAAGGTAAATGTGGGCCCCTGGGCATAACTGAAGCTAACCACTGCTGTGTTAGATGATATACGTCCACACACCAATTTGTCAGATATCATGGTGGGATCCCAAGGTATATGTGAAGGTATATCTGATACACACACACACACACATATATGCAGAGATGTATATCAATAGGGTGTCTGTTTTTCTTCTCCTGCAACACCACCTTAGGGATTTTTAGGCTGCTCTGAAAGGAGGATTTTGGAGAGAGGCTGTTACTAGAACATGAGAGCTAAAGGCACTTTTAACGTCTTAGATCCTAACCAATGGGTGTATAGTATTTGATAGTTCAAACCAACCCAATCCATTGAGAAGCAGATATGCCCTTGAACCTTCAAAGATCTGCCATTCTCAATGTTTTGAGCTATTGTATATGTATATTTCTAAAGCTCAGAACTGACCTTCACTATTTTTTACAGAAGAAATAAAGATGCAACAATCACTGAATCAGTAAATCTGACGGTATGTTAGGAGCACAGGTCATTCACCTGTGTAGCTGAGATGAAAGCATTATAGTGTGGCAAAGGAAACAGCATAAGTGTTACTATATGACAATGACAGAAAATCTCCTCTCATTAGATGATGCCGTTGCTGACAAGCGAGACAAGCCTTGCTTCCATGTTCTAGGCTGCCACTCACCAATCTTGCAACAAATCAATTCCTCTGACTTTTTACTCCCTTGGCTGCCACTGGTATATGTCTCTGATACATTTCAGGGAAGCTGTCAGATCAAATGCAACAGAAAATGTAGTTTCTGTAAAACTTATCTGTGAGCAGTGGTGGAAAGCATTACCATTTAAACATAGACAGACATGTGTTCAACTTATGTGTCATGCAAAGACCTGAAATTGCTCTGTAGGCAGAGTTGGCATTTTCCTATACTGCACTAATGTTTGGTTTGGTTGTAGGTGATGTAGAAATTACACTGATCTGAAATGACAGGTTTCTTTCCTCTATTGATCTCTAGAATACATGTTATTATGAGAGTCTTAAAATTTCAATCACATACAAACTTAAAAATCACAATTTCAAAGTGGATGTAAGATTCATCTGCTTTAGCACCCATATTTCCTTCTGAAGACTACAAGGAGGGTGTGAAGGCCATGTCAGCTTTCCTATATGGCATGTAGTCAATATTTGGTGTTCAGGAGAATACTGCTTCTGAACTTAAAAATTCCATTTGGTCATCATAACCATTAATAGACCTATTTCCCTATGAAATAGGGTAAAAATATATACATATATGGCACATTGCTCTGCTCTGTTCTTGTCACCTTTTTTCCACATTTTTACTTTCCTGCTAAATCCCATGGGCCAAGGCTCTCTAAATCAGTGTTCAGCACAAGGGATGCTGTTTGAGAAATGGCCAAGCTCCAATTGAGGGCATGTGTAAAGGGCCCATGTAACATAATGGCTGTGATTATTCCTGCTTCCGAACCCCTTACTATATGCATTTTCTCTTGAAGTTCAAAGACAAAGAGATCTGGTAGCCTAAAGCCGTGACCCAAACAATCTGCTAGCCCCCATTATGTCTTCCCACACCTCATCCTATCCCAAATTCCCTGGCATTGTTCTGACCTTGTCACTGCTTTATTAAATCCATGTCACTGCCATCCACCAAAAATATTCCTTTCGTAATTCCGAAATTAAAATCATCGACCAGCTGGGATTCTGGGATTCCTGAAAAATCAACCTCAACTGCCTCAAGTCAAGTTTGACCCATAAATACCCTTGACTGGGCACTCCCACTTTAGCCCCATTTGGAATTAGGCAGAAACTCTGTCAGATTCAGCACCGCTATCTGTGCCACAAAGCAGCAGAGTCACGTTCAGCTCCCAGCTTTCTCTCAGACTGAACTCTGGCTTCTGGAGCTACTAAGCATTGCCCATGGTAATCCTTTAATTTGCTATGCACTGTCACCTTTTTAAATATCTTAGTTTTGTATGTATGAGAGAGTGTGTGTGTGTATGAGTGCTTTGCATGTATGTAGACCCCTCTTTTTATGGATAAACTAAACTAATTTGGATTCAGAACTGATAGATACAGGCTGAAAGTCCCGCCTAGCATTACCCTGGCCCACTTGCTGCTCCCTATTGAGCTAAATTACTTTCCCCATTGAATACAATTTGTGGGTGCCCTCCCAGATCCACATATTTTGCACTCAGGTATCAGGATCCTGACGCAAGCCAGTACTTCTCATGAATATAAGTCCTTTGTCTCTCCTTCAGCTAATGCACTGTTATTCCCTCTTAAGCCTAGCCTTTATTTAAACTGAGTTGTCAAGATCTGGCAGCTTTAAAACAACAACAGGAGCAACAACACCCCTGCTGTCTTTGATGCTCTACATTTCTGTAGCACTCACCCTCTAGAAATTAAATTGTCCAGTAAATAACTCTCATACAAAAGTAAATGTCTGTTTCATTTATTACTCCTGCTGTGAGAAACACAAAGAATGAAATAAACAGTCATCAATGAAAAGCAGCACAAAAGGCATATGCTGGGCCACTTCCATGTGAGCAGTAAGCTCCTGTGGATCAGGGAGTGCCAGTGCAACCACTGAACCAGTCAGAGGATCTAAACAGGGTGAATGTAATGCTAACTGTGCCTGAAAGCATGCAGCTGTTGCCATGTTTTCATTTTCCATTCCCATGACCCACACACGTATGCAAAGAAATGAATACTCCCGCAGTCTTACACTATCCCCACCACTTTTTCCTTTGTGTGATACAGGTGACAATTTAAATTAGTTTTGACTGCAGTCACTTATTGGGGGCATGTATTTACTGTACCACGAAGTGCTAACAGTGCCTTGCTTTTCATCCCCCTCCCTTTATTAATGATATTCTGCCTTGTTACCAAAGTCCTGTCTCCCTTCATTCTTGCAGCCATAGTTCTGGACACATTTTCTGGCCAATTTCCTTCCGTTGTTGGCAGAGGGGTCAGGTAAATGTATAACCCTCCACACTGTGAGCCATTGTGTAGAAGACCAGTAGTAAGAGCTCTTGATTCTTCCCACTGTAATCTCATCCTCTTCCCACTGTAATCTCATCCTCTGGGAGGAATCTATTACAGCCCATGAAGACCAGGCTGGTGCAGACCTCCCAGAGGGCCTTTTCAGCAGTCACCCCAAAGCTGTTGGATGAGATGCGTCTTATTCCATCTATTGATGGCTTCAAGAAAGCTCTAAAGATGCATCTCTTCCGGCAGGCCTTCCTGGAAAATGCCTAACATCTACTGGTTCCAAATCTTGGTCAGTTTCTAGTCTTATCCTTTTATACAGCTCAAGGAACTTTAGTTCATTATTGGTTATTGTTGATTGTCTGTCTATTTGCACTTTGTTTTAACTTGTTGTTGGTTTAATCTCTTTTTAAGGGGGGGAGGTGGGATAGGATTGGATTTTAACTGTTGATGTTTTAACTTTCTTCTGTACCTCACCCCGATTGCTCGTTCAGAGGGGTGGGCTAGAAATAAAATTTATTATTATTATTATTATTATTATTAATCACTTGCTCTCTCTACCTGTCCTCCCCATCCTTGCTTTCCTCCCCTTTCCCTCACACACATTCCCACACTCCATTTCAAATATGTGAGTGACAGAGGGAAAGAGAAGTGCTGGATCTTTCTCCCAAAGTCATTCCATGGGAAAGAAGGAGGGCAGGGGGATGGGACTTGAGCATCCATGGATTTGGGCATCCACAGGGGTTCCTGGAACCAACCCCCAGTGGATACCATGGGCCCACTGTACTTTATCAATCTTAGACAGCTGCTGGAAAAATATTTTTATCGAAACACACAAAATTGGGAAACATTTTTATACACTTAGGCCTGAATCCTGTTGCTAAGAGTAGATTAGAGTAGATACCTATGCATTGACTTACCATTCAACAAGTGATTCAAGAGATTTACTCTAATTAGGACTAACTGATAGGATTATCGGTTATATGACTCTTAATGCATGTGACTTCAGATTTATTCATCTAAGAAGTGTACAAAAAATAATAACAGACAGTGTTGTTGCTTTTATTAACATGAGGAACTACCACCCTGTTCTGCAACATTGGCAAATCTCCTGCCAGTACGTGGTGGTATGTCAATGAAGTGCAACAGAAATCCAATGAGATTCCTATTTCAGGTAGGTGCACCACCTCACACTGGCAGGAAGGGACAAGACACAAAATCCTTCAATGTTCTGTTTGCCATTGCAGCTTTCTGGATTTTAAGGTGGGTATGGGGATCAATTAGGAGACAGCATGTAGTCATGACATCATGGCAATGTGGTTGCTACAGGATAGAATCACATAGTCATAGAATCATAGGATCTTGAGTACTCTTTTGCACAACTCCCATAAGCAGTGATCATGCTGGCTAGTAGATTTGAGGAGTCCAAAATGTTATGCTTCTAAGCAATCACTTGCTAATAGAATTCTGAAATTTCCAGGGCATTTGTGGTCACATATCAGCAGGCTTCAATGAAGGCATTTCACAAAGAGGAGCAACCTGGGGCAATATACATGAACTATGGCTTATATCCTGTTGAGGGAGAATTTATCCTTTCACTTCCAGCATTGAGATTGCAACATGGGGAAATCAACTGTTCCTCTATTGAATGACAATGCAAATAGTTTGGCAGGGAAAAGCATGGTCAAAATTTCTCCCAAATGCTGCAGCCATCAACATTCCCATAAGAACCAAACTGGATACATAAAAGTACACTTTCCAAGATGTAAGTAGGCACTGTGAGAGGGAGGAGCAGGAGCATGACCATGAATGGAGGCTTCCTCCATTACAACTTGCAATAACTATGGTAGAGGGAGAAGATTAAACTTTCTTCCTCACTTCCTGCAGTCTTCATCTTGCTGGTGTTACTCCATAGGTCTAATAAGATATATAAAAATGCATCTTAAAAGCATTCATGCAATTAAACTTATGTCTAGTTCATTCCTAAATGTCTGGGCTTGATCTTTCCTCTAAATAACAGTGGCTTTTCATAATAGTGGTTTTAAAAAGCCAAGCAGTGATTCCCCTGCTGGATTACGGAACTCTACAGTGGCTCACATGGCACAATCTTCATCTTAAACAGCTGGAAGAACGATCCAGTGGAGACATTATGTTATTTGGCTCAGGTGTCTCCCAGGTAAGCGTGGGATGCTTCATTTACTGTAAACATCTTGAGAGGAGCTTATTCCTTCACTTTGGCATTGTTGAGTCGAGGCAGTAAATTATGCCCATAGTGTTCATTTCCTCTGAAGTGTTCATTGCAATGAATGATGTCAAATTATCGGTGTGAAGAACCTGTCTTGAGATTAATGAAATGATTCTTATGTATGTGGAAATAGAAATAAATTGCCAGGAAGGGGCAAGGGGAGACACGCCTGCATTAATACTCTGATGCACATAAATGCTTTCTCTTTATATCGTCACCCAAATATGTGGCTTTCACTTCCATTTAAGGGTTAAAACTATGGGCAGAGCTTGGACATGTTATGTGATTAGATCTACAGTGACCAAAATCAATCAGCCAACATAGCTGATGCCTTGGTGGCTGAGGAATCTGGGAATTATTCGCTGATAACCTAGACCATATTGGTAGAGTATAAAGCTCCACCATGTGAAGTCTAATTGTTTCCATTTTGCTGCTGGTGGTGTGCCCCCATCCCCATTTAGTAGCTGTGAGAAGATGGAGATGGCCAGTTAATGTGTGACCTCTCAGCAGAAGACCGCGAAGAAGTCCTGAAGCATATATTCTCCTTCCTGTGGCCAACTACTGAAATATAACCCATTGCTGCCTTCCTGCTCCCATTTTCCCTCGGTTATTAAATGGTTGTGGAGTCACCAGTGGCAGATAGGTAAGTTAAGAGAATGATGTGTGGGGTGGGGTGGTAACTGCAGATGGACGTTCACTGCCTCCACTCACAATAACCATAACATACAAAGTACCATGCAACATTATGCTTGTGTATGTCACCAATAGGATTCTGCCCCTTGTCTGAAAAGGTAGGCTTACAATTGTACAATTGTACAAATGTACAAATCTTACAGTTGTGTTGTAAGATGTAACTACAAGGATGGAGCTCCATCGTAGATATATCTGATGACACTGCCTCCACAGATCCTACTTTTCTATACAAAACTCAAAGGGGGGGGGGGGGTAGGATCTGGGCCAGCTTAATTTTTTCCAGTGGATTTTCACCATATTAGGACATTATGTTTTGGATGGTCTGATGTAAAACTGAGCCATCTTTGGTCCCTTTCTGGGAGAAAGGCAGCATAAAGTGAATGAATGAATAAATAAACATAAACTACTTGTTTACATTCATTTTACTTTGGGGACATTTGGGAACATCCCCTATTACTTTTTCATTCATACAGTATAGTGTATTTGGTGGCAAAATGGGAGAGGCCCGTTCTCTCAAGGGCAACTAGATGGATGTACAACATGAGGAATGTTTAAGCACCCAAACAGGCAGGCTCCTGTTGCCCAGAACAGTTGAACCTGAATGATCCTTAATGATTCTCCTGAACAACTATAGTTAGGCACTATAGTTAGAATTAGATAGCATCCATAAACCATGTTAAAACAAGAAGTTTTTCATCACATTGGCAAAATGCTGTCAAAGAAAGTGCCAATATAGTCTCCCAGCAGAAAACGTTCCACAGTTTAGATGTGGACACTGAGAAAGTGTTTTCTCTTTCCCTATAAATCATGCCTCCAATATAACTTTGGACATAGAGAAGTGCTTTGTCATTGGATGTTATGACATAGAAAGACTGGATGTGCTTTATCATACCCAGGCAACACTTTGAATTGTGCCAGGAAAAAAAATGGCAACTAGTGCAGCTTTTACCAGACTAGTGTAATGCAAACTCTTTTTTGGAAATTTTTAAACAGAGGGTGCATAGCCATCTGTTGCGGGTGCTTTGATTGTGTATTCCTGCATGGCAGGAGGTTGGACTTCACATTGGGATTAGCAACTGGACTCAGGTCAGTGCTTGTTTACTTGGAAAGAAATCCTATTGTAGTCAATGGGGTCTATGTAGCAATATGTGTCTGAGACTGCAGTTTATGAGGGCTGGCTTCACTTATCATGGCAGCTTCCTAAACTTTTTTTTAAATAATCAGTATGACAAGACTATTACCCCAGGTCAGCTATGTCACTGCACCATTTGAGCAAATATGATGCTAAATCTGTTGAATTCAGATAACTCTAGATTTTAAAAAATCATTTTATACCTTTAGAGGATAAGAGTTAACTTGCACATTCTCAATTAACAAACTAGGCAAACTAAACTGGAAAAATGTGTCTGGAAATTACATAACGTGGGCAATAGTAAGCCTTACAAGTGGAGAAAATGTAATAATGAAAATGGATGTCAAATACTTTTGGTGTTCAGAGGTATTTGGATCTACGATTTGTAATTTCTGCCCGTTAAATCATATAGACCAAGACATATAGAGTACCTAAATAACTATTAACAATGAAAAAAGTAATTTACACAATTAGCATTTTCTATATATTTAATAGAGCATTGTACATTTAGAAGGGATTGTCCAAATTTCTTTCTCAACATATTAAACTGCAGACAGTACACTTCGGCTGGAATGCCAAGTGATAAGAAACTTCATTTGGAAAATTAGCAGAAGCTAATAATGCCAGGTTTATACTGCATAACAAATGGAATCTTTCTCTACTGCACTCATATTAATGTGATCTCATACGTATGTGGGAAGATTGTCATATGGACTATCTTGGAAGGACTTTGTTGTGTTCTGTCTTCTGTTTCTTTTCCATGGAACAGCCGTTTGGAGGTCTTCTTCATTCTAATGGCAAGCCAGATTCACAGTCTTCCTTAAGCATCATCAGGTCTTGCATTAGGCTATGCTCTGTTCCATGGGTTACCTTCATAATATCATAAGCCTGATGGGGAAAAAGGGGGGGAGAGGTCAACCAATACATCATCCTTTATAGTAATACCTTGCTGTACTTTACTTTACTATACACACCTCCCACCTGCAAAAGTGGAAAAAATATCAATATAAAAAATGTAAATAAAAATAATAATTTTTTTAAACAGGGAGAATTTAAATTACTTTGTACAGTGCCGTGTAAAACTACAGTGCTTTGTAAATAAACACAACAACAACAACAACATTTCTCTAGGAATCTCTAGGTCCTCCAGCACAACTCTATGCCCAACGCATGACATGAGTCGATCATAGGATCATTCTGTATCATAGAATCATTCTGGTGGAAGTGGACCATAAAGTCACACTGGAGGACCTAGAGATTTCTAGAAACAACATATTAATTACATCCAGGGATCATAAAATTTGTGAAAAAGAAATCAGTGAATGTGGCGCAAGCGACTGTAATTTCTTTTCCAAATAAAGAAATTCTTTTCCAATAGTGTTATGACTGTTAATGATAAATTCACTCATTTTGCATTGTAATGTTTAAAAGTTACTTTCATGGTATGAAGGTATCATCTCATTAAATCAATAGGAAACTGGGAAGAGAGAGTTATCCACAGGGCCCACTGACAGGCTGTATTATTGCTTTTTCACTGGAAAATAAGTCAAGTTGAAAAAAAAAGATAAATAATATTTGTTTTATTATCAAGAGGGTTATTAACTTGTGGTTTGCGAACATGCTGTGTGCTTTTGTGCATTATATGTGATTGGTAGTCTCTTGCCTAATTAGTTAATTAATATTTCCTACCTTTCATTCTAGAATGAAACTCAAGGAAGCTAAAAATTGTTGTTGTGTGCCTTCAACCCTAAGGCAAACCAATCACTGGGTTTTCTTGGAAAGATTTGTTTGCATTTGCCTTCCTCCAAGACTGAGAGAATGTGCCTTGTCCAGTGGGTTTCCAGGAATTTGAACCCTGGTCTCAAAACCACTAGACTACACTGGCTCGCTCATATGCCATAATCTTTGTGTAAGGGCACAGCATTTTTTCTACAGTGGCTGCCACACTTTGTAGAATGATGCTATCTGAAGTTTCTATCTTCCTGGCAGCCAGAAATGTCTGTAGAAGAGTGGTGTGTGGTACGTATATAAGTTAGGAAAAACAACAACAACACATGAGCAATACCCAGTGCGCTAAACTAAATATTATACAGAACATACAGAAGCCATACTGCAGAAATTATTTCTCTTTTTTTCTTGTGGTTGAGGCTAATCTATTTCTTCATGTGATGCAAGCTGATAATTTGGGTTGAGCTCTGTAGAACCAATGGCTTTCCATGATCCAAACAATTAATTTTATGGTGAAAAACGACAGCACACAAATAGGACACAAAGCCTGGCATTATAAATGCCATTGTTTTCTGCCCAAGAACAGAAAGCCTCATTAGATAATTGGTACAAATGTGCCTTGGAATGCAAATAAAAGAACAGCACATCCATTTGTGTTTGATTTGCATTGGGATTGGACAGGGTACCTAACATCAGAGGCACATGCAAAAGTATGCAAATATGCCACTGTGCCGCTCAGTCAGTCATGATGAAAGGAGGAAGACAGCTCCATTGCACTGATGTGCTACAAAGCGAAGGGTATTGGGGAAATCCTTTCTGCTTCTCCTTTGTCCCTTGATTAAAATGAATGCCTGTTAGAAGACAGCAAAGGAAGGACAAATGCCTAGAAAGCCACACTCATTTTACTTTCATCACACATGCAGTTAATAATGCACAGGGCAAGCTGGAAAGAACCAGTTCAAATGAAGCCTAGTTAAGAAAAAAGGTGCCACTCTTGAGCAAAAGGGATTTGTGTTTATTTTCCTTCATGTTTTTCCCAGTAGAGATAGGAAACATGCCAGGATGTAAGACACTACAATTTTCAGCACAGGAATTGATATATTCTTATTGACTTGCATTCCATTAGAACCAATCTTTACTTATTTCTTTTTTATTTGGTAGCTTTCTGTATGCAGCAAGCAGAGCGGTTTTTTCATTGTTATGCTTTACAGTCTTTGTAGGTTAGGTCCATTCCTGATATCCCAGCTTTCTATGTTTAATCACCACCACCACCACCAACATAAGATTATGTTATAAATCTTAATTTATATCTTACCACCCCCCAACTTCATAAACAGGAGTCAACACAGCTACAGGAAAGTTGTGTTACTGTTTTACATGGCAGAATAGTTAAAGAGGAAATACATTCTGGACCACCTGAATAATGCTTTGAACCTGCAGGAAAAAGACGTGTATGAAAGTGAGGAGGATATGTTCCTCTCTACATTGACTCATGCTGCAGGAGCAGCAAAAGAAAACAACAAAGAAATCTCTGTTGTCATGTAGTATTTCTAAAATATACATATGTGAAATAAAATATTTTTCTTTGGTTTAGCTGACTTGTTTCTGTATACAACGCAATTTCATGTTGCATTTTACTCTGAGCTGTGATTGCAAGCAACCTTGCAATGTTTTAATAAATAAATATTTTAGTATTTTAATCAATGTAAATAAAATTAAGATTCTGTCAGTTTGCTCATCCGTTTGTCACCACATCACACCCAAATAGTTAGATGGATTGTCACTAAATTTGGGGGGCATATTTGGGATAGCCTAATTTAAATTATAGATTACATGGTATAAATGCTCTGAGGGTCACTCCATTATTTTTCACTCACAGAGGTAATGTGGCACATCATTTGAAATATTCTGATGTGACTTTTTTTAAAAAAAAAATACTTTTTTTTGAAGTTTTGCTGTAACTATGTAAATAAAATTAAATGTGGTATTTTGTCAGGAGAGCCAGCATGGTGTAGTGGTTTGGATGCTGGATTAGGATCCTGGAGAACAGGTTCAAATTTCTCAATAAGTAATAAATATTAAAATAAATAGTGAAATAGTAATCAAAATATTTAAAGTATGTTGGAAGGGACTGAAGTGCCAATAACAATATGCCTTTCAACTCTCATTCTGAAAGAATACAGTGACATGATGAGAGATAGAATAGGGATGCATTTTTCTAGTCTTGTTCTTAGAACAGGTAATCTACCAGATCAGGCCTAGGACCAGACTAAAATGGACCAGCATAATCTGCTTCAGCATCTTGGTGAGAGTCTTACATACTGTTAGACAAAACCTGGGCAATAATTGGATTCACTTTTCTAAGGAATTCCTATTAAATTATTAGTTGAGTGCAGAGTTCAGTGTCACTGACCTTTACAGACAGGAAAATAGTTCATACTGTAAATTCTGTAATCTGGGAGGTGTGCTAGAAATGTGCTGAAAACATGTTTCATTACAAATGTTAAGATTCATTATAACATGATTGCAGCGGACAGTTAAGATTCATTATAACACGATTGCAGCGGACAGATTTCCTTCACAGATGCAATCTACATGCTACAGTGAGACAGTAACTGCTCATAAATAGCAGATTTTGGTATCAAGCAGTGCAGAAAAGGAGATTGGTTGTTTCATTAAATGTACTAGAAACACAAATATCTATGTTGTGTAGAAAACAAAGCTCGATTTTGGATTAATTTTTACAATGTGATCAAATTCCTGTTATAAATGCTGAATATATAACATGCCTTCTTGAACCCCATTTTGGGAGAAAGGCAGTGCATAAATCCAGGAAATAAATACAAATACAGTACTGTATACACTTATGTATAAGTCTAGAAATTTTAGTCAGAAAATTGACCTCAAAAACCTGGGTCGATTTATCGATGAGTCAATGTAAATACTGTAGTTTAATTTTTATTAAAAAGGGGGAACCATCCCATGGTGAAAAGCAAGAGTGTAATGTGACCTCCCTCCCCCCCCCCTCTGCTTTACTCTCTCATCTATCCAGCCCTTGTAGGTAAGCCCAAACAGTTATGCCTGCCAGAATTTTTTAAGTTCTTTGGTATTGTTTTCCTTTGCTTCATCATTTAGATCCTTTGTTGCATGCCCCTAAATTTAACCTTCGACTTATCCATGGGTAATATGAAAATCCATAAATTTGGCCCCACAACCTGCCCTCAAATTATACATGACATCAACTTATATACAGAAACTATGGCAACTATTTCACTGTGCAAAATACATAAATCTGAATCTATAATAGATAAAAGTTGCAGGGAAGAATTAAACAATAGATTGCTGATATCCTAGCTACTTAGTGACATAAACTGGTCAAACCCATCTTACCAAGCAGCAAGCATACTGAGTGAAGATCTTTCAGCTGGTGATCGATTGATTGATCAGGCAGCAAGGAGGAGGAGGTTTCCTGCCCTATCCTGCCATGAGCAAGGCTGTGATGAAGAAATGAGACAGGATTCCTGCTTCTTATGGTTGCAGCCTCACATGCTGGTAGGAGGGGGCTGGAAACATTATCCTTCTTGCACCTCATCACTAGATGAAAAGATATCCTTTTCCTGCTGCAGCTACTGGCTGTTAAGGTGGTTCGGGGGGGGGGGGTATTTATAATTGTGGCAATAGTGTCATGATTGTGACTCATAGTGCTATTGAATATGAAGCATTTATGGATCTGTAACTCTCAGTTCCAGATTCATAACTGCAACTGATAAACATAGGGCATTTCCTGTTTAACTCTTGTTTAACTCTCGTTTAAATTCTCTTTAGCCCCTAGTGTGATAAAGCAGAAGGTGACTGCTAATAAGAGGGGGTATCATAAAGTTTTAATTATCACTTTTAAAAAAATTGGTCAGAAAGTTTGTTTTGATTTGTAGTTGTTAACTTATCTCTATGTAGTCACCATCCAGATTTGCACATTTTCCCCAGTGTTTCTTGACCCTCCAAATACCATTATTGTAGAAGCCTGCAGATTGCACCTGATAAGGATTTTACACTTTAGTCACTTCTGGCAGAGCCATTCACAAAAATAAAGGACTCAATGAGTTGATTTTCTCAGCAACGTGCACTTAGGGGCCAATGATGACACTGACAAAATTTCATCAATATATCATAATAACTTCCGGGTGATAATTATTACTTTACGATACCCCCTTGTAAGGCGCAATCTGCAGACTTCTACAATATCAGGTATTTGGAGGGTCAAGATACGCTGGGAAAAATGTATAAATCTAGATAGTGACTACATAGAGATAAGTTAACAACTACAAATCAAAACAAACTTTCTGTCAATTTTTTTAAAAAGGTGATCATTAAAACTTTATGATACCCCCTTGTATTTATTTGGGAATAGTCAGAAGGCACCTGCTATATAACTTGGTGCAGCTTAAGCCTGGCTGGGAAGCAACTAGTTGGGAGACCAGCTGGGAACATTAATCAACACATGTAATTAATTACTTTTTTCCCCAATGGGGATTCAGTGATGTTGCTTTCCAAGGGTAATGCAAATGAGCAGGAACAAAATAATGTTTTCTAGTTATTTTTAAACGTTAACTTTTAAGAGCTTTTAAAGAAATTTTCAAGTGTGTTTTGTTAAAGTTTTATGTCATTATTATTATTGGTTTATTATTTATAGTTCCATTATCTAATCATTCCCAACTGTTTTTTAGAAAAAATATTGAAAAGTAACAAGAAGCCCAATCAGGAAAAAATATATATATTATTTCTTAAACATTGCAACAAGTTACTTCTGAAATATTACAGCGAGTAAAGGGAACAAATTACTTTTAAAAACCAGTTTTCCAGGATCTGCTTTGAAAACTTCAGCAGATAGTTAGAATGGGCTTAGGACTGGAATGTGACTGAGCTTATGTGACAAATTATGCTATTCATGTGGAACCACTGCATATTTTTATCACTTAGATAAGACCTTAATATTTCCCCAGAGTGACAGAAATATTCTCATTTGGGCTGTGTTTGAAAATTCAAGGTTAAGTTAGTAATTTGAATGTACTATGGCATCTTAATATCACATAGCAGAGCATTTCATTTAATTGATTTAACTGGGTGTTTTTTCTAATGTTGCTTAGAACAAGGTTGGTTAGAATTTTAACCAGGGAGAGACAGGTCATTATGGATATGAGCACAGCAGCAAGGTGTTGGTTGCTCTCCAACTGTATTGCATTATTGCCTGAGTAGCCTTGGTCCCCAAAAAGGCTGTGAACAGGATCCTTGGAGAGATGTGGCCTATCAGTTCTTGAAAGTAACATATTACAGTATGGCTTATTACTTTGTTCTGATACAAAGGAGTTAATACGTTTAAACATTTTAACAGAAATATCAAATTTAAGGTTTTCTGAATAATAAACGATATTTACAAATTAGTTCAAAACATTTTGAGAAGTAGATTATTATTATTATTATTATTATTATTATTATTATTATTCAGTGCTCTTTGCAACTTCCTATAGAAGAGGCATATTTTTCTGCCTCTCACAGAGAGGAAGAGAACTCCAAAGATAGTTTTTGAGAA
This sequence comes from Urosaurus nigricauda, assembly GCA_034509955.1. Taxonomy (NCBI): domain Eukaryota; kingdom Metazoa; phylum Chordata; class Lepidosauria; order Squamata; family Phrynosomatidae; genus Urosaurus; species Urosaurus nigricauda. Next base: position 321,058,641 of record JAOEGL010000001.1, read on the forward strand.
CAGCTGAGTTGTACAAGTTGATGTCTATGAGCAGTACAAGTGGTTTCTGTCTTGACTTTTTAAACTTTTAAAACATTATTTGCCTTCAGTTTAAAAGAACACAATAAAAATCTATTTTAAGTAACATTTTGATAACCTGCAAATAGCAACCAAGATCAATGCATTATTTTTCCTCCCTTCACTTTAAAACATAAGGCTTCTAGCAGATCCACTTCAATCAGAAAACTGTTTGGTCACTTTGGTGGCTGATCTTCACCAGAAACCCAATAGTGGGAGTGTCCTGAAGGATGTCTCAGTGGCTTTCAATACCATCAGACAGGGTGTTTCCCTGAGACATGTCTGCAATAAGATCTGGAGACACTGTTCTGAAGTGACTCTGTTTCTTCATGGAGTGCTAATTTCAGAAGGGGCTACTGGGCAGTTCCTGTACAACATATTGATTATTCCTCTGTTGTGTCCCTCAAGATCACATTTTCTCCTCTATGCTTAACAGAGGAGTTCACAGGAGGAATTTCTTTCAATTTCGAATGGAGCCAATTCGAATTCACATAAATTCACTAGTTTAGTGAATTTACGTGAATTCTAATTGTGTTTGGAATGCATTCAGAATGACTTCCCATTTCCCAAAAATGACCCCCCCATTGCCGAAATTGCATCAGATACACTCATACGCAATAACGTGAAACCCTATGATTGCGTTCAGATTGCCATTGTGTTATACCCCCAACATCCATTGTATGATAAACTCTATAAACAAAATATCACTGGGAGAGGTTTTTTGGGATTTTCAGCTTCAGTACCAGCAGTATGCTGGTGATCCTAAATTCTTATTCTCTTCTATCTAAATCCAAGAAAGCTGTTTTAGTTCTAAGCCAGTCAATAATGGATCGGAGGAACAAGAGCAAATCCCATCTTAATCTTGACAAGAGAGAGGTGCTCTTGGTCACTCAAAAGTCACATCATAGAAATGTAACTCTGTTCCTGGAGATGTCTGACCTAGGCACATGCCTTGATGATACCCTGTTTGGACTACTTGTAAGGATTGAACGTGGGGCTCTTTGAAAAGTGCTCAGAAACTTCACATGATGTAGAATGTCACAGCCAGAAAACATTTGACTCCTTTATCACAAGAGCTTCACTGTCTATTGTTCCATTTCTGGGCACAATAAGAGGGGATCTTTTTGGTGGCCACTCCCAGCCTCTGAAATTCCTTACTTGTAGAGGGCAATTGCCTTCCTCTTTGCTGTCCTTCTGACAGCAGACAAATAAGTTTTTTTAGTGTGATTTTTTGCCTGTTTACTGATATGTTTTGAAGGGAGTGTAACTGATTTGGTTAATATCGATTTCTTACACTGTTGCATTTTATTTGTACTTTCAGTCGATAAATTAATTTTAATTAAGATGTTGTTTAATTACATTTTACTATTGTTATTACTAAACTACAGCTCTGGAGATCAGGGTTTGAATCCCTGCTCCACCTTGGAAACCCAATGGGAAACCTTAGTTGAAGTCACGTTCACCCAACCACAGAGCAAGGCAAAGGCAAGCCCTCACTGAACAAATCCTGCCAAGAAAACCCTGTAACAGGTTTGCCTTAGTGTTGCCATATATCTGAAATGACTTGATGGCACACTATAACAATTCTTGAGTGTCATTCTGGAAGGAAAGGTAGGAAATATTAATAAACTAATTAGATAAGAGACCAGCAATGAGATATACTGCACAAAAGTACATAATATGTTCACAAACCACATGTTAACAACCCTCCCAATAACAATGAAAACTTAAGATTACTTTTGTTCTTGAATCTGATTGTAAAGACTCAGAATTATTATTTTAATAATATTAAAATAATAAACTCAGGTTAGGTTATCTAATAATATGAAATTCTTTGTTCTCTTCATCATCCCTAAATTCACCTTCTACTTTTTAAAGTCAGTATTCCTTTTGCAGTACTGACAATACAAAATGAAGCATAGCCACTGCTGCCCTCTACTTGTAATAAATTTTGCAGGACACTATGGATTAAAAACCTGTCTGAGTTCTCCGCAATTTCAGAGGAGAGACCTTTAAAATGGAAGTTAGTTTTCCAACTCAGATATATCAGCTGAAAGCCAGATAGTATTGTCAAGTTCAGTGTTTGACTGTGATACTTACTAAAAAAATTTCAGATGTTAGTTGACATTAACTTAAATTTAATTGTTTTTTATTTTTACATCAAAATTTCAATTTAAATATTACAGATGAGGTTTTTGCACCATAACCAAAATGACATATCCTCCCAAAGATGCATAAACATGCAGACAGATCTTTAGTTAGAGGATTAGAGCTCTTTGTGTTTTAGATAAAAGCTCATCATAACTGTTTTATTGTTTTACTGTACCACTTATTCCTTTTGGGTTTTGTTTTTATGCTTGAGTCTCTTATTGGATCTGTTGATCATAATAAAAGATGATGATGATCTTCCATAACCAAAATGACATAGCCTACCAAAAATGTCCATAAACATGCAAATAGATCTTTAGTTACTCTTATTCCACCTTCCCCAAATAGGCAGATGCATAACATGGTCAATATTTTAAACAGGAAGGAGAGAAACAGAAAAAGGCCCTGAAATATCCTTTCCTTCCTGCAACTTAATAGGTATTTGCCATTCAAGGTTAGGGGGTGATTAATGGTTTTCCCCTCAAGCTACTGAACAGTAATTACCAACAACTGATATTAAAGGAAGTCACCCCTGGAAACTGTGTAAGCAGCAATGACCCATCACCTCACTTTGCTGCTATTGCCTAAGGAGCCCATGTAGATAAAGATGTGGGAGGGCAGACTGCGGGATGGCACTGAAAAAGAGGGGGTGAGCTTGGAGGTGGAAATTGTGAGAAGGGATTAGGGGTAGGAAAAGGAGAAATGGCAGAAGAACCATGGCAGGCAAAACTGACCTGTTTCAAAGTTTCCAGGGCCTGGGAAAACATCTCTTGGCTGTACTGCAACTTGGCCACTCTTATCATCTGGACAGCCCTCAAAGGATGGAAGCCGGAATAATACAACCTAGACGCACAGACAGGAGAAAAATCATAGCATCTTTGTCAGCAATCTCACCTTCACAGTTCCTGCCTCAGTGGAGAGCTATTAGGGTGGGCCTGCAAAGCCATTGTGAATTTTAATCAGGTATTCAGAGGAAAATGAGCTCCACTGCAGGGGAGTGTGAAATACTGAGGGGAATTAACAAATTATTATTTTCCGTCTCCATAGAATGGCTTTTACATTATCCTGTTAAAAAGTGACAGGGCTGGCATTAATTCACACCCCTCACTTAGACAATACAATAGCTCTGACTGCACTTAGTGTTAAACAAAGAGGCTTTCTGTCACCCTAGCACTGGGACAAATTCATTTTCACAGGAGAGATTTCAGAGGGAGTCAGAGTGTCTGTTCTTTAACAGAGATTGGCATGGGAATTGAGGAATGTATGGTGAAACATGGAGAGCTTTGGTCTGGATGGTTGATTGCACTTCCCTAGTCACATTTTTTAAAACCTACAAAATGGCAGAAGAGATAATGTTTGCAGTATCTAAACCAGGGTGGGAATCACACAGTTTTCCAGATGTTGTTGGATTGGATCTCCAAGCATTTTCCCCCATTGGCTGCTTGGGATAGGACTGCTGGGATGTGCAGTTCATATCATCTGGAGAATCATGCAGATCCCACTCCCTGGCCCAAACTGAGAGACCCAAACAAACTGACCCACGAAAACCGGCACAACAGAGTGTCTCAGAGCATGAGCTGTGAAATCCCCACTTCAAACCTTCCCTTGGCCAAGAATCCTACTACTGCTTCGGACAAGCTACCTTGGTCTCCACTTTACAATATGAGAGCAACAATACAAGACCACAATACTGAGAAGGTTGCTAGTATTGTCCCTGAGATAATGGCTATTGCAAAGAAACCAAAACAAAACAAAACAAAACACTACGAGCAGTAATATCAAGAACAGTAATGACAACATGACAGCTGCTTTTGCACTTATTTATTGATATATTTATTTAACTGATATACTGCTGATCAAGATAAATTTTACAAACATGAATAGAAGTGTTTTGTTCAAAAACAGCTCTATGTGTCAGCCACTCTATGTGGTACATTGTTGACACCTGTTCCATCACTATTCTTGCCTTTTAGAAATGCCTAATTTTCCAATAGTATATTATATGATAGAATTACAATTCTTCAGGTTTCAGCCTCCTCTTCCAGTTTTCTTGAATGGAGATGTACATATGTACCAGGGCAGGGAAGAGAAAACAGGGATTGTCCTTACTAACTGCTTTATCACACTAAGGGGCAAACAAGATTTAAACGAGAGTTAAACAAGAAATGCCCTATGTTTATCATAGGACATTTCCTGTTTAACTCTCGTTTAAATCCTGCTTACCCCCTAGTGTGAAAAAGCAGTAAAATAGCTGGGTGATGATCAGTTTGGGCTTGCCAGCTTCTTTTCTGGGGGAGATTCTTTGACTCTCTACATATACACATCACCTCTATCAAAACAAAAGGGAGGAACCCATCAACAATCTATGAAGCCATCTTTTGCAGAAAAACAACGTGGAACAATGAATGCAAACTGCAGGAAAAGAGATTCCATCTCAACATTAGGAGGAACTTCCTGACAGTAAGAGCTGTTCGACAGTGGAACATACTCCCTCGGAGTGTAGTGGAGTCTCCTTCCTTGGAGGTCTTTAAGCAGAGGCTGGATGGCCATCTGTCGGGGATGCTTTGATGGAGAGTTCCTGCATGGCAGGAGGTTGGACTGGATGGCCCTTGTGGTCTCTTCCAACTCTATGATTCTATGATTCTTTGTTTAGATATCATATGACACTTTCACTTAAACACTCTCTCTTTAGTGAGAGCCATCTGACCACCTGGCTGAGCAAGAAAGCATCAGAAATAACAGGAGATGCTGCGAAGAATTGGGAAGACAAGGGAGACCAGGCTAGCATGGCACTAAGGTTTCTTTCACTAGCACTGGGGATTGGACCTTTGCCCAGTTTACCTGGCTCCTAGCTCGAGTGGCTTTCCACCACTGAAGCAGTAAATTCATCTTGCAGACTCCTTCTTTACTCCCACCTCAGCTCTACCAAGACTTGCTTAATAATTGCATCCAGTTCCTGAGGTAATCAGAGTCTCTGAAGATTTAGGATTATGGTATATGATACCAGAGGAAGCAGTGAGTAATTAAGCAATGTCAGGCAGACAACCAAAACCACTCAGAGCCATAAACTAAAGAGAGGGGAAATTTAAGAGGTGAAGGTAAAGGAAGCAAGCGTGAAACTGAGAGCACCGAGTACATAAATATTTACAAAGCTGTTTTATTGGGCTGATTTATGCACTGGTCTTATGCATGTGTTTAGTTGCTTTTCACAAAAATATCAGCTGTTTAGTATTATTTTTTGCAATAAATCTGTTAAATTATTGGAAAATCTTTTGGCAAACACGTGTATTGGATATCCTTCTTGGGGAAGTAATGTGCAGCCTTTGTGGAGAGTTATTTTTGAGGTAAACAAAAAGCAACAATTTGGTTTCCATTCCTTTCATCACTCTAATATCAAAATCCAGACATGGTGTTAAGACCTCAATTTAGATAACAACATACTAAATGAATTAGTTCAGTGAGGTCCAGAGAGGCAGACATCACTGAAGGATCTGTGGGCCAATTTTCTGTCAGTAGGAATCTCTAGAGACCACACAGACTTCCAGAAATGGAGGAGGGGGGAATAATAAAGGCTGGTTTTGAAAATTTTGAGAAATTAAAAAAAATATTATACAGTGTAAGGGTGTGTTGCATTCATTGGGTCATTGTCTCCTCCTGTACATGTGATCCTGAGCCCAAACTTAAGAAATTGCTGGGATAAAATCTCGATCAGAATGGATGAATGAAAAGAATGGATGGCACCCAAGGCTCCAGAGGTTGTGCTGTTTCACAGACCTTGGCCTAGTAAAGGTTCACACATGGAGACAGCTGCCATCCTGACTATCACTTTGCACAGGAAGAAAGGAGTTCTACACTAAGGACGAATATATACCAATCCCAAGAGATTTGTACAAGAACAGAGAAATCTGGATGTCAGAACTTTATAATGCGGTCCCAATTCTTACCGCGATTGTGTTAATGAAGGGAAGTGAATACATACTGGATTGGGAGACACTCCTCAGCACACATCCCTTCATTAGTGCAAATGGGCTGTTGATGGTCCCATGCTCTCTCTTCCACCTTGAGTTGTGCCAATGCGGTTTAACAAAGTAACAATAACAATGTTGCCCCTTTCTCATGGATGCTAGCCAGAACCATATCCTGGACACTATAAAAGCCCTTATAAAATCAAAAAAGGCAAAAAGCCTAGTTCTTCCTCCTGTCCTGGTCTTGTATAGTCATGGGCCATTAAATAAACATCTAAACGCTACCTTTTCTCCTTGGAACTCAAAATGGTTAAAACCACAATACTAATTTTAAAAAAATCCTAACAATTCAAAACAAAATAAGTAAACATTAAAACATGATGCCCTTTTCGGTGTACTATAAAACAATATCTGAAGCCAGGGATGCAACATAACCCAGAAAAACACATTCCAAGCCCTTAAATACACATTTGGTGTCTTATATACTTACAGTGGTTTCTGACATTATCAATTCTTTTCAAAACAAGAAATTAGGCTCACAAACTTTCCTTGTATAATCTCCTGTGGAAATAAATACTACTAGCTAGATCTTTGCTTTTGAAAGAAATTGCTCATTTATTTGAAATGCATGTGTATCACCCATTTATCTGAGCATCCCATTTTTAATGTTATGGAGGAATATGAAAACGGAGAGGATTAATACTTTCTAGATATGTAATAAAGGGTTTTAAACCCCACATTTCAGAGAAGTCCTCTTAGAACTTTCCCTTTCTTTTTTCATTTTCCAGGCTACATAATTAGAGCTTTTTCATCCTCTCATGAGTTTAGATTTAAAAGCTTAGTACAGAGTAAAGAAAACGGTGATCGTTTCCAATTCCTCACAATTTAAAATAGGTTAATTGATGTGTGTTATTCTTTGTAAATCCATTTGCAAAGCAACATTTCTGTCTCCACCTTCAGCCTGATGGAATTTCAAAAACAAATTAATTGTAAGCCTTGAAATCACTGTCTATAATGAAAGGAAATGTTTGTTACATTATACTCTAGTCAAAAAGACAGAGAAAATTCTAATACATGAATTTCTATAAAAACCTGAGAAATCACAAAAGGATGGATATATGGGCAGGAAATATTCCTTATTAATAGCCTGTTAAGAGCCTTATTAATAGCTTTCTCTAAGTTCAGCCACCGTCACAGGCTCACTTGGTAAGGACATGACAAACAGCCTTCTCAGTGGCTACTCCCACCCTCTGGAACTTCCACCCTCTGGAACACATACCAAACGTACTTTCCTTTTGCCACCAAGCAAAGACATTTTTATTTAAGCAAACTTTTAATGGTTAAAATGGGAAGGTTCTCACTTAGATGTATGTTTTATCTGTTTTTTTATTATTTTTGCAGGTATGATTTTTAAATGATTTTATAGTGTTTTAATGTGGGGTTTTAAAATCATGTTTTAATTTTTAATTTTAAATGTTTTTTTTAATTTTTTATTTCTGGAAGCTGCCTTGGTTCTCACCCTGGGAGAAAGGCACATTAAATAAATAAATACATTCTACCATATGGGTAATTAAGTCCTTAAGATGGTGCATAACAGCTACTGTCCGATGGTTATGGTGCCACAACTTTAAACTCCTATCTCTAGTTCCTAAACATTCTGAACGCACCTGATTCCCATATCATTTTGGAAGCCACACAGTGCCATTAAGACTTGGAAGGGAGACCACAAGTGAATACCAAGTACCGCAGGCTATATTTCCTATTTCATAGGAATGCAAATGAAAATGACATTCCTTTCCTAAGAAAATCCTATGAAATTCACAGATAAGTAAATAGGTGACTGATAGGTGACTTGAAGGCACCCACTGTCTGTCTCTCTGTCTCTCTGTATGTGTGCAAATATTTTATTCTAGGATAAAGGTATAAAGGTACCTCCTGTGAAAAATTATATCCCCTCACCCAATGTCAATATGCATCATAGCAAGTATTATTGTTATAATTTCACATGTTTAGAGACAGTTCTAACAAAAATTGGATACTTAGGTGGTTGGGTGTTCTGCACCACAAAATGCTAACCTGTGTGTTTCCTTCCAAGAACGTGGACCACTCTCAGAAGCTTCAGTGTGTCTGTTTCTAGCTGTGCTTTTTAAACTGTACTTCCAATTGAAACAACACACTTAAAAGCTGAATAGGGGTGTCTTGCAGAAACAGCCCATCATTGATTTGCTGTCCAAGAAGATAATGAATGCCAAGGTTATCGCGGCAATATCAAACTGCTGTACCTATGGTACAAAAAAGTTTGTGCTTAATAAATTTGTTTGTCTTTAAGGTGCCATCATACTCTTCATTATTGTTCTCTTCCTTTCCCCTTTTTCCTTGTTTCTTACATCTTGTTTCAACCCCCGCCCCCCCGATCTGATTGTCTCATTACATTTTCATGTTCCTTTAGATTTTGTTTCTTAAATGAGTGATTAAATAAAAGACACCATATTTTGAGGAACACACAGCAAACATGTTGAATACAGATGGCAAAGGACTGTTCACCCAATCTTAGAATCTACTACATAAAGCAAGAAATGGGACAGAATCAATGTCAAGGTTTCTTGAACTAGAACCAATCTTTGTAGGTTTGTTTCAAATTACACTTACAAAATGTTTAGGACAAAAAGATAACCATTCTTAAATTCTGGGCAGTAGAAATGAGTTATAAAAATGGCTGTGTTCCTCATTAACATTCCAAAAGCTCCCTTCTTATACATTGCCCTTATATGTACCCTACTATTTTAACTCCGGAGTCCTTCCTATCTTTGTATCTCAAATGGACATTGGAATTATATTTAAAGCCCATTTTCCATGTGCAGAGCAAATAATTTCCTTTCCAGTAGAATTATTTCCTGTTTGATCATTTTGATAACAAACAATTTATTCATCAGTCTTGTGTTCCTTCAAACAATTCAGCAATCTTGTAAGCACTAAAAATGGCACATTTCTCTTTCTAAGCCAGCAGATATAATAAGGTTAGCACAACTCATTTTCTCCCCATTGCACAAAAACTCAAGGGCACTGCCAAAATTCATATCCATAATTAAATCTTATTGGACAATGAATGAGGTTTGTCTGATAAACATCCTTGAAACTGATATTATTTATTGGACTGGTTTTGGAGCTTTCTACCCATCAAAGATTGTTTTGGTGACACTGCGTTATTGACCCAAGCTTAAAGAGCTTTGCTTTATTGTAATTATAACTCCCTATACACTGTAGAGTCGAAGGCTTTCATGACTGGCATCCATAGTTTTTTGTAGGGCTTTCGGGCTATGTGGCCATGTTCTAGCAGAGTTCCTTTCTGATGTTTCACCAGCATCTCTGTACACTGTTTTGGGAATCTCCTGAAGGATAGGGTATACTTCCTACAAGATGAGTTATCAGTTGAGCTGAAGGATGGAGCATCATGCATCCTACAAGATGGATACTGGGATCGAGGAAGAATTTTCTTAGGGATTGCCAAACTGCTTTCAAGGATATTATCACCTAAAACCAAGTTTTAGTCCCAGATGGAATAGCTCTTTTGAATCAATGGAACTCAAAGGATTGTTGACATATCAAGATCCTAATGATTCACCTCTTATTTGAGACTAATAAATGAATTCAAGCCAAAGACTCTGCTATTTTAAAGGCAATTTCCTTGACCATTATGTATTTTAGTAGATGCAATATGCTCAGTTGTAATCACGATTTAAGTAGAATAACCTCAGAACAAGTGCTGTGATGGATGATGTAATTAGGATGGGAGCCAGCCAAAGACTCTAATGTAGCTAAGGTACCGTACCTTCGTATCCAAAGATCACTGTTTTAAGCGGATAAGTGTAAGTGAGGAATAATGAACACGTTTATTTTGATTTATTATTTTTTTGGACAATTGATAAGATGGGTGAGACTAAGGAGAGAATAAAAAAGTGCAAATAGAGTCCCAGATCAGACTGCCTTTGGGCATATCTCCACAATGAAGACCACTTTTTTGGACTGGGCTGTTCCTGATAAACTAGATAGCTGATAACGTGCCCAAAGATGCTGAAAAATAGTACTGGTAAGACTCAATCTTGTCTTATGCAAACATAGAATTGTCCTATTATGCTCAAGGAGATTAACCACTGAATGTTAGTGTATTCACAAAGGCATTTAGAGATGTATAGTTCCTCAATAGATTAGACTATATTCTTTGATGGATAGATTGTTATGAATATGATACAAGATACCCGATTCGGTACATATGACATGCCTTTATAATGTCTTTATGACATGTCTTTTTAAATGTCTTAACAGATGCCATGGAAAGTATGAAAGAACCTGATTATGATGGATATATGGCTGAATTATACTGTTTATGATATCCATATATGTGTTACTTATTACAAAGCCTGGAAAGAGATGCAGAGAAACAAAGGTTCAGTCTTGATTTAAATGTAACTGTATCTAGCTGAATATCTATGACTGCATATAACAAATAGCGTAAAGAGTACCAATGATCCTGCTCAATTCCCATGTAAATATCTTGAGATTCCAGTACTTAAGAATGCTTAAGAGGAATGTTGATGTTAACTCTGACTGTCTGGTTTAACCACCAGCATGAATTGGTCACTCAAGTGGCCAGAAGGTGATAATGGAATCCTAGATAGAATCCATATTATCTGACAAGTGGCAAGGATTCTCAGTCTCTCAGTCTAAAGATGGGAGTGGGGAACCACCCCTGTTTCATACTGCTACATGGATAATCTTTCCTTTCCCAGAAGAAACCTCTTTAGGGATTTCCAGGATAAGGCAGAAGTTTGGAAAGCAAAGGGAAATGATGGCTTTCAAGTGAGTGAAGTAGTGAACCAACTCTAGGTTTCAGTGCAAACTTTAAAGGACCTATTCCCAGCTGTGTAGTGTCTCTGTCCCCATGAGTTCAGCATCTTGAATAACTCCTTTTAAAGTTCAGGCTAAACTTGGAATGGATTCATCATTCCACTGTCCATGCTAGGCATCAGCCACTGCTGTAAGAAACCTTTGTTAACTTGAAGGAAACTCTTGTAGTTTGTTGTTACAACTTCACTGTAAATAAAGGTTGTTGATATGCTTCTGACTAGAGTTGCCTGGCAGCAGAGAGAGGATAGTGGGATGATCCTCCAACAAATCTCCTCCTTCCTCCCCTGCCTGTGTTTGTCTATCAATAAAACAAGTGTGGTGAATGACACGCTTTTGCCTGCCACTGTAGAAACAAAACTAATTTATTGCCTCTTGGTGTCACTGAAACTTGGTGGCCATACCTAAAATCTAAGGAGGCATGTTGAGATTTATGAGTGATAACTATGCTTTAAATATCTCTTGACATGGTGGTCCCATCATGTTGCAAAATATTTTGCCAGCTGTGGTTGCTGACAGGTCTGATTCTATCAAAAATTCATTGCATGCACTATTTGGGGAGGGCGGGAGGGGGAGGAACCCATTTGCTCCTTTCCGTTTTGCACAAAATCAAACAAGATTGAAAAATATTAAATTACCTCTCTTCTCCAAATCAAGTCATAGAACAGCAGCAAGGGAGCAGAGGTTGTCTATGCAGACGTTTTGATGTTCTGCCAAGCCAAAGCTATAATATAATTTGCTTGAAAGAAAAAGTCGGGAAAATTGCTTTTTGCCTATTGTTGTGTTGATTTTGCAATATGCTGTTCTATATTCATTACTTTTTATGCTTGCCAGACTGTGCAGCTTGGTTAGCTTGTCATTTGTGGGCATCTCTGTGCTCATCCCTTTGACTTTGAATGCTTAACACAGAAAAGAAAGTGCTATTACATTTAAATTTATGAACAAGATGAAAACTGTACATCTTGATTCCTGAATAAGTTAATAGCACTTGTAGAATGAGGTTTCTTTAGGCATTATCAGACACCTGGAGTCAGTCAACTGTCCACCTTACCTCTTTCCTTTTACACCTTCTTTACGGAGGCAGCAATAAATACATCAACACAGAATTCCTAAAGGCCAGCAAATTTATTGTAGTGTCAGTTTTTGAGGGCTCATATCTACTTTATCAGGTGAACTAGGATTAAATTTGATGAAGGGGGATCTTGCCTATAAAAACTCATAAATATACTAGTCTTTATGGTGTTTCAGGATTCATTGTCATTTCTGCACAGCTATTTTATTTTATTTGATTTGTTTCCAAACAAAAACAAGTATTGTTTCCCACAATGTAATATGAATCTATGAAAAGATGACACTGTTTGACCTTCCTTCCCAGGAGCTTGTGCAAATCTGGCCAATTGATCAAGGGGAAAGCATCAAAATTGTGAAACTTATCTGCAGCAGGCTCTGTAAAGGTCACATGAAGAACAATGTTTAAACAAGCAAACACAGACAGTAAACAAAAATACATCCATGCAAATAACTCTTCAGCTTCTTTCACAAAACGAATGTATGTATTCTTAAATTCACAGTGTGGAGACAAGATTTTAAAAGTTGTTCTCTGTGTTTCCCCGCCCATCCCATTCAATCCAATGCTATCATAAGCCCCCAGGAGTCCTATTTGCACCCAACAGTATTGGGGTGGGAGGTCAACATGTAGTTTGACCTGTGAAAGGAAAGATCCCTGAGATCTAGCATGCTCTCTAGAAGACAGCTGGGCTGGAAGGGGTATGTGTTTACATACAACCTCTCTCACTTCATTTGCATTTAATTGCAAGAAATCTACCAGCATTACTCTTTCATAGCTAGAATTACTGGATGAACACAACTGCTTCTAAGATCAGTTCTAAGGTTAATTGTTTAATATATTTTCGCCTTATTAAATAATTTGTTTACATTGTTTTAAATTAATTTTATTGAATACCACCTTGAGTACTTGATACATGTTGTGATATAAATATTTAAATACACACATAATGTCAGAGAGGACACCATTCCTGTTTAGTAGGAAAACAGATATTCTTCTGCTACAGTTGGGACCTTTATCCTCAACACTACAGCTGTCTCAAAAGATGCTTCACTGGTACAGTACTTGATCCCATTCTGTCTGAGTTTTATTGGCTGAGGAAATGGAATTGTCAGTCTGCCTGCATATGTTCGTGTGATCTGTTATGGTTTTGAATATACTCAGGCCTTCATATCCACAGATTCTTTATCTACAGATTCAGATATCCACAGCTTGAAAATATTCAAATATATATATATAAATTCCAAAAAAGTAAACCTTGATTTTGCCATTTTATAGGGAACACCATTTTACTATGGCAGTGTATATCATGGAACACATATTTTGGTCTCAGAACCAGGCCCCAGTGGATACCAAGGGCCCACTGTGCAGTTTTAAACATAATAAAAAAGTAAGTAAGGTCTAAAGTTGTTGCTTTATAAGTAAGGAATAACTTCCTTTTCATCTCCCCCCCCCCTCCTCCTCTGCCTTCACATCAACTCTGACATGTGATCCTTTGTTTTTGTTGTTAATTGCCTTTTAGTCAATCCTGGCTCGTAGCAACCCTCTGGATAAGACACCTCCAAGACTCTATCCTTCAGTGCTCTGCTTGGTCCTACCCTAGAGCACTCTTGGAAAGATTTATTCAGGGGAAGAGAGAATGTACTGAGAGAATATGACTTGTCCAAGGTATCCACCCAGTGGATTTCCAAGGCTGAGCAGAGATGTGAACCCTATTCCTAAGCCAACACTCATAGCATTACACTATACTGGCTTTTTAAAGAATAACAAGGTGACTTTAATGATCAAAACTGGATGTGGCCTTAACTGAAGAAGCCTATGTTGCAATTTCTGTGACTGCATTTAAATCGAGATATAGGATCACTTCACCTGCAGATGGTACATCTGCAGAAAGTACCTCTTCTTTTCCCTCCTACTCTGGTTTTCACTGTGACACATATAATGCCATGCTCTCCATTAGGGAATTGGCTGTAAGAAACCTATTTAGAGACACATGGCTGCTACAATTTCCTTTTCTTTGCTTTCTGCCTTCTCATCTGGAAATTAACTGCAATCTTACTGCTTTCCATAATTTTTGTGCAACATGTCAGCACCTAGACTACATTTCTAGAAATTATCCACGACCATGGTCAAGGCAATTGGTTAGAACATAATTAAATTTTTTGACTTTAATGTGTACAGCTGAGTCTAATTTCAAACATGTAGGGTTAAACCAAGCATTAGCAGATGTCATTAGTGCAAAGGAGATCTGCCTTTCTTTTCTGAAATTGTGCACCATTCTATAATCTTCTTTGGGGGATATCCTAGCTCTGGACTAGATTTTGAGGGTGGGGGGAGGGGGAACTGCAGGGTGGATGGACATCACTACACCCAGTTCTATTCAGCAGAATGATGATAAACTCAGCAGAAGTTGGATCCAACTTATAATGTACTTCCAACAGAAAATTACAATTGATTTTCAGCAAAAATTAGAGATCTGCTTGTAAAGATGTAATAAAGATGATGGTTAAACAATCACTTTGTCACAGGATCAGAATATTAACTTCCAGTTTACTCTTTCTTCTAATGTTTGTAGCAATTATTGTCTTTGATTTCTATTGGCATGTATTATATCACTCCTGGTTTAAAAGATTTATAAAATTGCAATGGGGGGAACCTTCCCCAAATGAAATCTGCCATGAACACAATAGTTCAAATCAAGTCCAGCCTAAGAAGATGTACTGCTGCCAATAGCATGACTAAAGACACCAAGAAATCTTGCTACAACTGCCATAAAGGAGGTGGGACATAATTTGTGCTTTCCTGGAGACTCAAACAACAACAACAACATAACATCCCATTAATAGGAATGCTGAGGCATATAACAAGTACATTGTGGTATATACTTTCAGGGGCCACCATGTACCCAGCAAAGTGAGTTCTAGCATACAAGGTTTACAGTACTAAAACACATATCATTTTTGTGTTTACTTCAAACCACTAACCTAACTCACTGGAATCTGTCTGGCCCAACAAATGGTTTTGAGTTGCTTCCAATGCCAGCAGATTCACTTAGCTACTGAATTGCACTCTACAGTGTGAAGCCTGAAGTTATCCATATATACAAGCTGTTTGTTTGCTTTACACATTTGTAGCTAGCCATTCCTCCAGGGAGCTCAAAACAGCCTACATAGGGATATCCTCTTTAATCCACACACAGCAACCTTGTGTGCTAAGTTCAGCACATAGACAGTGACTCCCCCAAGACCACCCAGTTAGTGTTACAATGAAAGATTGATTTGATGTGTGGTTTTCCATACTGAAACTCTACTCTCTGCCCCACTCTATCACATAGGCTCTGCTCCTCTACAACACTTTGGGTTTCCTGTGTTTCTATATGGTACACAAAAACTCTCCAGCAAGTCAAAAGGCAGGGAAGTTGTAGTGGAGTTCACTAATCCAGGGTTATACAGTCATTTATCATGTATTATATATTCATGTTATTTTAGAAGAAAACTACATTTCTGCTGGGGTTCTGAATAAGTTGCTTAGTGAATACTTTGGTCACTTCACAGGCAACACTGAGAAGACACACACACACACCAATTCTTGCGAAATAACATAGGAGTGATCTTGCTAATGAGGAGATAACATGTCATCAGCAGGCAGATACATGCAATGCTGACAGCAAAGGTGTGGTGGAGGAATTATTTAAGGGATCTACACTCCTCTGTTTCCCTTACTATCATTGGTTCTGGTTTGAAGCATGTCTGGGTTAGATGGCAATTATGCTGACTTTCTGATAGCTACTTTCAGGGCATTTCTGTATATGGCACCAGACCTGGCACTTAGACTGGCTTTCCAGTGGTGCAGTCAGCATTTCAGCTTCATCCATCAGGGTGATTATTTGGTGGTAGGACTGGCAGTTCAGCCATATTATGCAGCCTTTCAAATATTATTGGACTGCAACAACAGGTAGAGTCTGTCTGTATCAATTTTAGATTGGCAAAAAGAGGTGTGTTGAAGGCTGCATGAAAGCCCAGCCTTTAGATGAGAAAAAGGGAAAGTGTGCCATGAAAACACTATTTTGGCATTTTAAGGGAGAAGAAGTGCTTTAAAAAGGAGCTGGCCCATTTTAGATTGGCAAAAAGAGGTGTGTTGATGGCTGCATGAAAGCCCAGCCTTTAGATGAGAAAAAGGGAAAGTGTGCCATGAAAACACTATTTTGGAGTTTTAAGGGAGAAGAAGTGCCTTTAAAAAGTAGTTTGATTTCCCCACTACTTTTTTTAAAAGGGCGCAACATTGCTATTGCATCTAAAGGCTAAGGTGTAGTTGCACGGTTAAATGGGGCTCTGTCTCTTTAAAGCACCCATTTAAAGGTAGCGATACAAGTGCGGAGGGAGGGAAGGTGCCAGACCTTCAGAACCCGGCCAGAGTGCGCCTGCACCTTCCTTCACCTCCTCCCTTTGGCTGAGAGAGTGTGACTTCTAGGGAGACAGCAGGGCACTGGAGGCGCTCAGCCAGGCCAGGGCAAGCTGGCAAGAGGAGGAGGAGAAAGGGAGGGACCTGGAGCACCTCCACTGCCCTGCTTCCCTGCAAGTCACACTCTCTCAGCCAAAGGGGGGAGGAGAAGGCAGGCCCAGGCACACTCTGGCCAGGCTCCTGGGCTCTCTCCTGGCTGCCTTCCTCCTCCCTTTGGCTGAGAGAGTGTGACTTGCAGGGAGGCAGGGCAGCAGACAGGCCCCATGTCCCTCTCCTCCTCCTCCTCCTCCTCCTCCTCCTCCTGTTTCCAGCTTGCCCTGGCCCAGCATCAGGAGGACCTGGAGCACCACCGCTGCCCTTCCTCCCTGCAAGTCACACTCTCTCAGCCAAAGGGAGGAGGAAGGCAGCGGGGAGGGAGGGAGGGAGGGAGGGAAGGAGCCAGGAAGAGACCCCCAGAGCCTGGCCAGAGCACGCCTGGCCCTCCTGCTTCCTCTTCAAAAAGAAGGCTGGAAAAGTAGGACGTGTCCTGGCAAAGGAGGACGTGCCTGGTCAACTTGGAAAAGGGGGGCCTCTGCTCAAGAATGGAGGACATATGGGAATCCCTCCTGGACAGAGGGCTGAAACCTCAAGACAACTCAATATAATGCTCTGACAGAACACAGACTACAACTCCCATGAGCCTTTGCTACCATTTCCCAAGATGCCTTAATTTGCAACAGAAAGCCAACCAGTATGTTCACATGTGCTGAATTCTTTCGTATTGACTCTGCATTTTCTTTTTGTGTAGATGCTCTCTTGTCTTGTGTGTGATGAGCTTGTGCGTAATCATGTGCATTTCCGAACTGACCTCACTTTCTCCCTTTTTCGGAATGGTCCTGTACTCCCCCATGTGATAAGCTCCGACTGTATGATGTACCTGCACAATTGCACAATTCGCAGCAGCAAGGGAAAAAAATGTTTAAAGCGCGGCTAAAAGCCACGTTCCTTGCCGCCCATGTAGCTGCTCCGCCTGTGTTTGTAGCGTTTTGACAGCTTCCCATGTAGTTGCTGAGCCACAGAAAAAACCTCAGTCTAGCTGCCCTGTACTTTTTAAATGCACACCTGGGGCTTGCAGTCTAGCTGCTAAGCATTAAGGAAAGTGCAACTTCATGTCACACTTTCCTGCCAATCTAAAAAGCCCCCGTGTAGCCCTTGGTAAAAAAAACACTAGGGATGTTATCACATGGGAGGAATGTCTCTCAATTTCAAAAGAAATGAAAGTGAGGCCAGTTTGGAATTGAGTGAATTTGCTAGTTCAGCGAATTTACGTGATTGCGTATTGATTCCGCATCGTATTTGGAACTGAACAAAATTGCCTCCAAGTGCCTGAAATTGCACATGATAGTTTCTCACGCAATAATGTGAAACCCCAAAATTGCATTCTGAAGGACTTCACATTGCCCGAAAACGTGTGTGATCATCTTTCACGCAATAACGTGAAACTCCATGATTGCATTCAGATTGCCATTGGATTATACTTCCAATTCTCGTCGTGTGATAAACTCCTAGGAGATGCAGTTCAACAACATCTGGAATGCTGCCAGATTCCCACCTTGCTTGAAGGCTTCTTCTCTGCATGGCAGTAGAGCCAGGTTTGCTGTCTTAAAGGTAGCAGCAGTGGTTTGGGATAAAGGAGAGAAAAAAGGATCAGGACTCCACTATTGCCAAACAACCCCCAAATCATTGTGTGGTTGGGGGCACATAACACCCATGTTTGGATTAAGTAGCCCTCAGCAACTTCTTACCATCAGATGGGGCTTAACTCCATAAATTAATTTTAGAATGTAGTTCTACATCAGATCACACTGCAGATTTCTCGGATACAAAATGCTACATCTGTGGGAGTTCACACCCTTTTGGCAGCTTTTCATAGGGCTTAGGGTTTCAGAGCATTGGGGAAACATGGGCAAGGGAACAAGAAACTGGATGGGAGGGCAGGGTTTCAATCCAGCCGATGACTAAGTCCCAGGTCAATTAAGTTTGTGGAAATATGCTCCCTTCTTTATTTTTGTCCATAAAGGACGTGGCTTATTGCTGGAGGATTTTCCTCTTGCCTTTAGGGATCTTTTTCAGAGTCACCATCATTCCAATTTTGCTCCAGACCAGAAATTGGATATAGAATACATTGTGTTGAACAAAACAGGCAACAATAACAAAACAAAACAAAAAAAAAGTATTTTCTGAGGTCCTTTTCTATTTCCACCTGTTTCTAATCTTTGCTTTTCTTCTTTGGAAAATGAATTGGAGAAGAGTCAAGGGAAAATAAGTTGATATACAACCTGTCTTTTCCCAAAGGCATGCTAGTAAATGACCCAAACCCCAACTTATTTTGTTCTGTGTATTATTTTGTTCTGTGCACCTCCAACACTGCTGTATGAATTTTGCAGTGATATGGGAAACTGCTTTTATGGGGATGTATGCCTAAATACCCTAAAGGCACCAGATCTCATCTGAATTTGTTCAAGCCCAACTATCTGCATCTCAGATTTTTGTTTTTGCCTGTGCTTGCAATAATTAACCTATAGTCACTGGAAGACTGGCCCTCCATATCCATGGATTCTTTATCCACAGATTCAAGCATCCAATGTTTGAAAATACTTAAAAATAAATATAAATTCCCAAAACCTTGATTCTGCCACTTTATAAGGGACACTATTTTACTATCCATTGTATACAATGGAATTTGAGCATGCACAGACTTTGGTATTCATGGGGGCAGGGGGTACTGGAACCAAACCCCAGTGGATATTAAGTGCTGACTATACTAAACTACTTACTTCTGCACTACTACTGCATTGTGTAATAATCTTTCATTTTCTAAACAAGATTTAGTTAACTTTGGCCCCTAAACACTGTGAGCCATAGTGCTATGAGTGCACTTTAACTGCCATGGCAACACCTTATGAAATCCTGAGCTCTCCAGTGAGGAAGGATATTTAACATTCTCAGACAGAGATATCCTCTAGTGCCTCACCAAATTTTAGAATCCAGGATTCAATAGGCTGTTGCCATGGGCATTAAAGTGGAATAATAATGTTGTTATTGTTTAATCTGAAAGGACGCAGAGACAGCATTCATACTAACTAATGTACCTAAACTGATCTGGGCTCCTAGTACAACTATAATTTCATTCTGGAGACTTCAGCCTCATTTGGATGGCTCTAGTTTTGACAGCCAACGTGGCATAGTGGTTGGTCTATGAGTGTTGGACTATGACTCTGCCCTGGCCCCGCTCCGTTGCTGAAAGGCCTGGCAGAGACCCACCCCTTTCCAGCCATCTATATCAGCCCAAAGTTTGGCTACAAGTCCTGAAAAACACCAAAAAGAGGACCCAACCTATGCAAATGAAAACCACCCAGGGGGAGGGGGATTTCCTAGCAGACACACTGAGACTTTACCATTCAACAACAGACCCACACAGAGATTAACATGTAAATCGCTTCATCTCATCCAAGGGTCACACGGTATATATATAATATATATACACACACACCCCACTCACTCCCATGCCAACATTCTCTGAAGATGCCAGCCACAGATGCTGGTGAAACATCAGGAATAAACTCTTCCAGAACACGGCCACATAGACCAAAAACTCCACAAAAAACTATGGATTTCGGCCATGAAAGCCTTCAACTTCACTTCCCATTCCCTTTGTTATGTGATGTTGTGCACACTAGATTAACTTGAAACACATTAGCTTTAATCTCTGTTAAAGACAACAACAAAAACAACACACCAGATCCTCATACCAATGCTTGCCATTTACAGTCTGCTGACATCTGGTAATCTCTCTTCTCCTATCAGGCTGTCTCTGTGGCCCATTATCTTCACCGAATGCATATTTCTCTCCCTATCTCTTATACCCCCTTGGATTCACTTCATAGTCTTCCTTTTCTTCCCTTCCTATTTCTGTCTGTGCCTTGCTTTACTCTGCTGCTCTCAGTTCATCCTTTGCCTCCTTTACTGCAGCTTCCCTGCTGTTCTGCTCAGCATGTGTAGCTTGACAAAGTGAAGCTGATAAAAAAATGTTGGTCTCTCATCAGAGGTTCTTCACAGATTTAATCTTTTACCTCACACACAGGCATTGCAGAGAGGCAAAGCAG
The DNA here is from genome assembly GCA_034509955.1 of Urosaurus nigricauda. Lineage (NCBI taxonomy): Eukaryota > Metazoa > Chordata > Lepidosauria > Squamata > Phrynosomatidae > Urosaurus > Urosaurus nigricauda. The sequence continues at coordinate 321,079,385 of JAOEGL010000001.1, forward strand.
AAATATAACATGTTCATACCAATCCACTCAGCCACAAATGTATGCAGGCGTGCAACTAAAATGCCAAGAAAAAAGGCAGAAGAGTTAAAAGATTTGAATGAAATGTGCTTCTAGTACAGCGGATGATGCATGTCTAAGAACTGGAATGTTTCTGAAAAGGTTCCAGCCATCTGACTGATATCAGGAATCTAACTGTAATGCTTTGGCTCACAATCCTTCTGCTGATATAAATAGCCTCTCCATGCACTGTCTAATGGATGAGAGACTAAGCCCTCCATAAAGTTTTGTCATATCTAACTTATTAATCTTAAAAGATTTCACTGTTTGGTCCACAATCAGTTCTAAGGAAGAGTAACAGAGATGATGCAGTATATAGATACCCCAAGATAAATATATCCAGTTTTTTTAAATTTTTTTTAAAAAACAACCCTCACTTTTATATAAAATGGTTCATTGGCTACATTAAGATTTCAAGACATTTCATCAAGTTATCACATACAGCTCCTGCTTCAGCATACCCTTCAACTGGTCTGGAGTGATGAACAGGCAGCAGAGTTTATATTTTGCTTTCTTGTCACAGGATGGCTGCATCCACAATCCTCATATAAATTCATTTTATGAAACAGATAAAATTGGAGCTTCTAGGCAGAGGTGATCCAAAATGAAAGTACCAAAATGGTTCATACAGAAACCAGTAAAATTTTGTGTATAATTTATACATATATACATACATGTATTTATGCCATACAGCTGATTCATATAAAATGTTAATACTAGCAACTCGGTTGTATGCTTTCAAAATGGCATGATACTAGGAAGGAATCATTGTATTGCTTCTTAAATGAACAATAGAATTACCAGACTTACGATCTTGTACAATGAGTAACACTATACAACATATGAACATTGCAATACTTGGAGTGAGGAAGCTAACATAAATGGTACATTTTGAGTCAGATAATTACATAGTGTTTTTACAGGAAATGAAAGGAGAAGAAGAAATGGCACTGACAATAAATAGAGCCCTTGGCTAACATGATTTGGCATAATGCTGATATCACTGGTCTTTGCATCAACAACCAACACAATAAGGTTGCTCTTTATGCTGATGATGTGTTGGTGTTTTTAACTCGCCCACTATTACCATTTCTGCCTCTAAAAAGGACAGTTGAGTCCTGGTAGTTATTCAAGACTAAAAATTTTAAAAATCCACATTAATGGGTCTAAACACTTCATACCAACAGCATAAGTCCTGGCGGGACCTAATGGGATTGCAACTTCATCCCTCAGGTTTTTCCTATTTGGGAATAATCATTGTGAAAGACACCAAACCACTCATACCCTGAAATTATAATCCAGTAGATACAAGGATGATATGTAAATCTAAAGAACGGAAGGCTTTAAATCTTTCCATACTTGGCAGGATTGCATTAGTCAAGATGTTCATGGTCCCTTGACTTTTTTTCCCATTTCAAACAATCCCCATCTCCATTCAAGAAATGTCAAAAATTCATTGATCAATTTATTTTCAATAAAGAGAGACCTAGATTTCCCAAACCCGCTAGACACATCACTTCCAAGAATGGTGGTCTGGCAGTCCCAGATATTGTACTATATTTCCAGGCTTTCCAACTCAAACCATTCAATTAATTAAGGACAACAGTACTACCAGATGAGTAAATCTAGAAGTTTATAAAAAAAAATTTCAAAACAGAAACATGGTAGGTTATCTAATTCATTTTTATCTAGCTCCCTACTCATCTGGCATAAATGGAAACACATACTAGCTCCAGACCCCTCTCCCATTAACCCACCCCATTTTTTTGTATCCTCTTTCTCACTTAGATTGCCAATTCCCACTAATAAGGTTATTGAGAAGATGTGGACTTTACTGCACCTTAGACCTGTTTCCTGGTGGATCACCAAAGCCCACTAGCACCATAAAAACTTCCCTACAACAAACTAAAATTACCTGGCTTCAAGTACACCAAATTGCTTCCTCTGCATCACACCTAGCCTCAGCAAGAAAATTTCCATGTTTGCTCTCCTTTTTTGAAAACTTTTGTTTGAACTCCACATCTCATACTAAAGGGACAGTGTCAATTATCTACAAAATTCTTCTGGAACACACGAAAAGGCCAATATTTGGACTCATTTTGACAAGGAGAATTGAAAACCATGATTTCAGACACTGCATGGGCTCATATTTGGTCTTTACCACCATACAAATCCCTTTCAATATCTGTGAGGGAGAATACTTTGAAAACCATCCATAGGTGATATCTCACACCTGTAACACTCTCTAAAATGGTTAAAACACTTTCTCTGGACTGCTGGAGGGGTTGTAAATCTAGAGCCTCTTATATGCATATGTGGAATGAATGTCCTAAAGTGAGAAAATTTTGGGATGCAGTTCTTTATCAAATTTCATGTATCACTGATCAAACTGTAAATTTCTGTCCAATTTTGCTTTTGCTTTCTATATTTGTTAAAAGTAATTCTAACTTCAAACATAAGAAACTGATAATTTCTCTTAATACTGTTGCCAAATTAGAAGTAGCCAAATGTTGGAAGTCAGGTGACCTCTCCATTGAGAACTGGGGGTCTAGAATTTGGGGTATGTGGTTGATGGAGAAACTGTCTGCTACAACGAGGTTTTGATTTGGACACAAAAGGAATGACACATTTCAAAAAGACTGGATGATCTTTATTGACTATGTTAATCATTACTCCCACTGAATCCAACCTCCTGCTTCATAGATGGATCTTTAGACAGATACTCTACACCTTGACAAGCCAGACTCTTTGGCTCTTGCTGAGAACTAATTTTTATTCTGCTGCAGAATAAGTATTCATCAATTACATACCCTTGGCCCTTGTAGTTAGTTGTAGCTGTTTTTGTCATTGCTCTACAGACTTTATGTGTTTTATTGTAAAAACTCAAATAAATTTTAATTAGAAAAAGAAGAAGAAAGGGGGTGGCATTTAGAGTGAAGAGAGCGCTTAAAGGGAAGAATGCAAAGTCTGACCAAATCATATCAATAAGACATCAGGGAAAGCATATCAATATAACCATAGTCATCAACATAACGAAGTTTATACTCCAATTACAGAGGGAGCAGAATAAATTGAAAAATTCCATGCAGGAGTCCAGGAGTAAACTGACCACACACCAAAACCAGACCTTTTGTTAATCATAGGTGAGTAGAATTCAAAAATAGGAAATGGACCAGAATCAAAGATTGTAGGTAAATTTGTCTTAGGATCAAGAAATGAAGCAGGAGACCAACTGACTGATTTATGCAAGGCCAACAATTTGTTCATCACTAACAGATCCCCAGAAGTGACTGGATAAAGTACATGGACAACATCTGATGGCCAATATAGAAATCAAATAGAATACATAATTGGAAGTAAAAGACAGAGAGGCTTCATTCTCTCTGCAAAAACAAGACCAGGAAGAGATTGTGGCACAGACCATAAACTACTGATACCTAAAGTTGAGGAAAGCTAAAGAACACTAAACCATGCTGAAATACAACCTGAAGAGCACCCCCGTAGAATATAAAGATAATGTGAAAAATAGACTTGAATTATTTAGCCCAATTGACTGGCAACGAGATGAACTTTTGATTGAAGCTATGGCATTGTCAGGGAACAATGCAAAAAGACATTGTCACTAGCCAGAAAGAAAGAGGAATCAATGGATGACAGATGAAACTCTTCAAATAGTTAAGGTCAGAGAAGAAGCAAAAGAAAAAGGTGACATAAATAGTCAGAACACTGAGTGCAACTGTTCAATGACTTGTGCACAAGGACAGGGAGAACTACTACAGTTGGCCCTAGGTAATGCAGACTTACCATCCACGGGTTTGAGTATCTGTGGATGGCAAGCCCTCATTGTCCTCAAAGGTGGTGCATGCATGTGCCTACGCTGCCACAGCCCCCATTGTTCCCAGTGGTGGAATGTTCATGCAGCCATGCTGCCATTGTTGACAATGAGGACTTGAGCATCTTCAGGTTTTGGTATCCACGGGGGGGGGGGTGTCTGGAACAGTATCCCACCCAGATACCGAGGGCCCACTGTATAACAAGGGAGGCAGGATGAAGAGGAGGAGGGGAAGAGAAGGTGGATCCTTAGTGTTCAAGTGGCTGCTAACATCAGATTAAAAGTGGAAGGACTTTGGAAATGAGGAGGATGCAAAGTATGGCAAAGTAGGGAAGGTACAGTGTTGCTTCTGACTGGCTCAGAGTGAGGGAAGCTGAGGAAGAGGGGGTGGAAGAGGTTGGCCTTGTTAAGCAACAGCTATAAAGTCCCAGATATTCAACCCATGAATGTCAAACCCGCAAATGTGGAGGATCGACTGTCTATAATATGAAATACATGTAAATGGGTTCTAGAGAAAATCAAGGCTCAACACTCACTAGAAGCTAAGATGAGACTGTTGTACTTTGGACACATCATGAGAAGACATGCTTGGGAAGGTAAAAGGCAGCAAGAAAAGAGGAAGATCACATTACAGATGGATAAAGCCAATCAAGGAAGCCATGGCCCCGAGTCTTCCAGACCCAAGCATGGCTGTTGATGAGAGAGTGACTGGAGGTCTCTCAATGACCATAAGCCAAGTCAACTTTTTATCAAGACTGCCTATAATGTGAAATGCATGATATTCTGTGAATGGTCCTTCCCTGAAAGACAGAGAATAAAATTGATTGATATGGTATCACTGGAAGAAAAACTCCATGTTTCATGTTTTCAATGGCTGGCACGTCTGTCCCATAATGTCTCCTTCTAGTATTATTGTGCTTATAAATCAAGAGAAGCCTCCCATCTAGTGGTTGAAATTTGTCAAAGGAAGCCATCCTAATGACCTGCCCAGCAGCCATTGCTTCCTAGTGCCATGATAGATTTTCTCAGTTTTCAATTGCTTTGGTAGACCTTGAGCTTTGAGGGCCTAGAGCACCAGATGGCTTCCCTACACCAAACAGCACAAATGTCTCTTCTTCTTTGTTGAACCACACAGAAGGAACAACAACCATACTGGAAATACTGCAGCTTCAGTTTATGGACATAAACATTACTGACCGATACAAAGCTACCTTGGATACAAGATTCTCAGACATCATTAATCTGTGTATTTAATGAATGCTGTAGCAATAAACATCTCTATCTTAGTAACACAACTCTCAGGGAACTGCTGCTTCTAATGTCTTTGAAAACCAGTCATAATCTACACCGTGAAAAATTTAATTGTTCTTTAATTACCAGTTAGCTGAATAGCATGAGATATGCATGCCTTCAGTTTTTAATAGTGTCTGCCTTTTCCAGCAAATTGTGGAAAGAAATAATGGATGCCTTGAGTATGCTTTGCCTTCTGCTTGTACTAAATTTTTTTTAAAGGAGAAATAGAATAGAAGGCTAAACAATTCAACTGCTTATGAATTGGTTCCAGTCTAGGAGGGACATTAGCAATGGCAACTATAAACGATAAAATTATACTGCAGCACCCATGTCAGCACCAAAGGCAGCCTTTTAATATGTTTTGGTACATACTTCAGCTCAAGGTTATTGGCCTTGCTGTTTAACTGACTCAGGCTTGCTCTTTTACTTGTTCGTCCAGGACAGAATCACTGACTGCATTTAATGCTAGCTTCAAGGTTGTTCTTCTCTGGAATGCTAAATGGATAGTAGCTGCCCAAGATAGTAGCAAAGACAAATACTTTTGAAATATAGCTCATTGAAATCATTTTTGTACAAACAAACAAACAAACATAAGCATGCAAAATATGTTAGGTTAAAGGCTACAGCAGAAAAATCGAACTATTGAAACAGCAATGCTGAATGAAAAGAATATGCATTTCAACTTTCTAGAGCGAAAATAGTCCAAAGCAAGGAAGAGGGTATCAATCCAGTGAAGTTCCAAGAGAAAGCAAATGAGGCATATAATATGAAGGGACTGCTGGGATTTCACTCTGACCCCATTAGATCAGTTTAAAAACAAATATATATCTCCTTTGTACATATGATGAAAGCCAGACTTTCCCTTTGAAGAGACAATATACTCCTGGCTCAAATTGTATCAGCCACTTATTTAGATCACCCGTAATTCTGATAACAGGAGCTTTGCGTATATAGGACTGATTGCCTTGATGTGGGACAGAGGTAAGCACACACATGGTGAGGCAATTTACATAATGAAAGTTTTCACATAGAATCTCTAATTCTTTCACACTATGATTAATAAAAAGTTCAAAGCTGGCAGTGTGTAAACATAAAGCAGCCTCTACATGAAGGGATCCTCCCAGATCCCCTGGATGCAGCCATTCTGCTCAACGATGTACAAAGGAATGCCAGATTCCAACCTATTTGGCTGCTGGTAAGGGTAACAATGCATCAAGCACAAATGCATCACATGACAATCCTCATTTTACTTCACTGTGGTGTCACTGAAATATCCTACGACAATTCCAGATTAAATGCTCTGACAGCGCTCTATGGAATTCTGTAGTTTGTTGTTTGATGAGGCGTTAGAGCTCTCTAATTCTAATTATCTCTGCCTAACCTGCAAATAAGAGCCAATATGATGCAGTGATTTGAGCATTGAACTATGACCATGGAGGCCAAAGTTCGAACCCTTGCTTAGCCATGGAAACCTACTGGGTGGCCTTGGGCAAGTCACATTCTCTCAGCCTCAGGGGAAGGCAAAGGCAAACTTCATTGGAACAAATCTTGCCAAGAAAACCTCATAACCTCAAGGCCTGATTTCTGCAATATGCTGTACATTGAGCTACCTCTGTACCAGATTGGAAACTTCAGCTAGTTCAAAACATGGCAGCCAGACTGGTTACTGGGACATCCAGGAGTGACCATATCACACCAGTATTAAAATCATTCCACTTGTTGCCAATTAGTTTCCGGTCAAGGTACCAAGTGTTGGTTATTACCTTTAAAGTCCTGCATGGTTTGGGTTCAGGTTACCTACAGGACTGCCTTCTCCCATATAATCTGCCCAAAACTTGGGTCCTCTGACAGACATTTGCTTCAGTCAGCCAGGACTAGCTGGCAACTGTCAGTCAGAGGACTTTCTCTTCAGCTGCCCTAGACTGGAATGACCCGCCAGAAGAGATTGGACAGCTGAATACTCTTGTCACAATTCAAAATAGCATTAAAGACCAGTCTCTTCCAGCAGGCTTACCCAGATAGTTTTAAATTGTGAATTTTCAATAATGAAATTTAAATGTGGATTGTTTTAATATGTGTATATCTTGCCCTGTTAAATTGTATGCATATCCTTTTAAATTGATGTGTATTTCAATTGGTGTGTTTTAACTGTTGTGGTGTGTCTGTCCATTGTTGTTGTTCTCTGCCTTGATCCATGGGGGAGGAAAAAGGAGGAGCAGGGGGAGGTGGTGGTGGTGGAGGAGAAGTTTGCCTTATGGTTGCCCACAATAAGAATGACAACAGTCTGTAATTGCCAGAGGACATGGTTGCTGCAGTTAAAGGGGAATCCCTTTATAACACTGTGTTTGTTTGTTTGTTTGTTTCCCACTGTTCTCCCAGTATAGGAACTCAAGGTGGCTGCACAGTGTGAAAGAGCCCACGGTCTACAACCTGAAGTCAGAAACAGCATGAAGCAACTCATTTAATCTGCAACCCTATACACCAGTGTGAGAGTTAGCACCACCCATCTCAGCAGGTCATGTTTCTGTGTATATACACAGAACTGCACTTTCAATACAGTGTGCCAAAAGAGCACAAATGATGCTTAACAGAACACATCATTTGCATACTAATGGTATACATAGCTGTGCTGAAACTTTGGTACTGGACAGATGAATTCCAGTAAAACTATAAAGGGGCGATTTTTCACTACACTGGGGCTAACTCCTAATCCTAATTTGGCCACATGCCTAACAGTAGCCATTGTCATACCTATTCACAACTTTATTCTTTGAACTAGCAGCTTCTTAATGCCCAGCTGTGGGGCTTGAATATGCCAAGAAATGAGCGAAAATAATGGTGTGAAATTATGCTTCATAGTAGGAGAGCCAAGGATGACACCCATATTGTGTGGTGTGGTGTCACATTAGCAGATGTGCATGAAGAATAATTTCTGCAGCAGTAATTCAAATTGAATTTCTAGTGTTTGAATATATTTTGGATAGGGATGGAAAGAATATTGAAAAACATTTGAAAAATTGTCATCAAACAAACGAACAAACAAACAAACATGTTTTTCAAGTGCTGAGAAAAATTGACAAGAAGAAACCTGGATTGACAAGAAGCTTTGCACTACAGGACTTATTCTACATATGGTTGCATCCTGCATGTTGACAATATTTGCATGCGGTTGTTTTTGCACACACAAAAGAAACACATGTTCTGCACAGAAAATTATATTTGGATGAGGAATATTTCAGGCACAAAAAAAAAGCTGTTTCCTGCAGACAAAAATGTTGTAATTGGGGACATTATCACGTTTGCACATATGTGATTTGAATATATATATCTTTTTTCAACACATCAAATAATATTTCTATGCAGGAATATTATTTTGTATTCAGCCAATGCTGTTTTCTGTGCAAAACAACCATATGCAAATTTTGCACAGTGTAAGGCTTGGAACAACTACTAAGTAAGATTAAGGAAGAAAGTGCAAAAGAAGGCTTACTGTTGAACATAAAGAAAACAAAAATAATGGGACACAGAGATTCTACATAAATTCAACCTAGACAATGAAAAAATAGAAATAGTAAAAGCCTTCTCATACTTTGGATCAAACATTGATCAGAATGGGGACTCCAGGAAATCAGAAGAAGATTAAGAATGGGGAGGACAACTATGAAAGAATTGGAAAAGATAATAAAATGCAAAAACATACAACTGAGCACAAAAGTTAGAATCACACAAGCCATTGCATTCCCTATTATCATGTATGGATTTGAGAGCTGGATAATTAAGAAACAAGATAGGAAGAAAATCAATTCATTCGAGAGGTACTGCTGGAGAAGAGTGCTGAGGATTCTGTGGACACCCAAAAAGATAAATGAATGAGTCCTAGAGCAGATCAAACCAGAAATCTCCTCCGACAAAAAGGAGGCCGTCGTACTTTGGACACATCATGAGAAGACATGACTCATTGAAAAAAAACCCAATAATGCTAGGAAAGGTGGAAGGAAGTAGAGAGAGAGAGGAAGGCTGCATGCTAGATGGATGGACTCTATTAATGAGGTCATGGGTATGAGTTTACAGAAACTAAGTTGAACACTTTCCACAGAGTTGCCACAGGTTAAGATCAACTTATTGGTAAACAACAACGTTTGGAACAGCAAGCAGGATTCAAAAAGTACAGTTTTTAATGACTTTCTTGCAGCTGGAAGAAAATTGCTGAAATTACTAATTGCTTCCTTTGAGAAGAATTAGTGAAGAATTACATCCCTCATTTGGGACTTCATAATAATGAAGTAAGCCATGGTTATTCATGCTCTGGTACAATCCAGACCAGACAATGGTAATATGTTCAGTGTACAGTTGCCTGTGAGAAGTTGTCCAAAATTACAACTGATTCAAAACTGGTCCTTAGATAATTATTTGTGATTGTCTACAATCACAAATATGATGCTGTCAGAAACTCACAGAAGGTATCTGGGTCCTATTCAAGTTATGATACTAAACCCTTCAAGACCTAAAATACTTGGATCCATTAACCTGGTCCTTCTCTCAGATAGTTCAACATCTTCCTTATTATGACATCTTCACTGGCCAGCCTGTGCTTTGTCCCTTTGAGCTGTTTAAGACTGTGGGTACAGGGGTCACTTAGGACAGGAACTTCTTCAACAATAGTACCAGGATTTGGGAATTCTTCCTGACTGAGATTTAGTCAGTCAAGACAAAAACAACAACAACAACAACAACAACAACAACAATAATACCCCTCCCCTTTGAGATCAATTGAGGCGGCTTCTGGTTATGATTTATGTTCTCTGGATGTTTTAGATGTTCTAGATGTTTTAGCTATTTTATTGAACTAATAATAATGTCAGTGTTTTATTTATTGTATTTTATATCTGTACTGTGTTATTTTATTGATGTAATCCCAGCTCGATTCACAGGGAGAGGCAGGAAAATACAAATAATAACAATTATTATTATTAGTCTGCCCCTTCCTAGCTAGCTTTCTGTCATTACTGCCCGAAGAGAAGTGATGACTATAAAATTTCTGTAAACAGATAGATAAATGGGCAGTTTTCCTCTAGGAAGCTGATAATTTTTATTGTGTTATTCCATTAACTGGTGCCGGCTTGTTAAATTGAAGCATTTGGTTGAAGCACTACTTTTGGTTTTGATGACGCTTCTGTTTTTAAGTTATTCTATGTTAAAGTTAATTGGCTTATGTTGTATGTTAGGTTTCACAGTTGTTTTAAGGGATCATAAACACTCCTGTTCCTAAATCCCCCATTAGCTACATCCTTTCAGAGAAAACCCACTAAATCAATGGGTTTTACACAAGTAATGATTCACAATTCAACAAATGATTCCATATTGCATCCTACTGGAAGGAACCCTATTTTGACCCTGAAATTAAAGTTCATCATGTCAGATAATAGAAATAGCAATGTTTATTAAAAACGGCTCTCAGAATGATGCTACCTGCAACTAAAAGTGTGACAAAGTAGAACATACAAGGGAAATATCCAGAGAAGCCAGCTGGAAAGCTAGTGAATGTACAGCATTCACTATGGGAATTCATGAAGCTGCAGGGGACAAATGCCTGCAGTGGAATTACTTGCCTTCAGTTTCATGGGAAATAGCTTTGTGTTACCAAGCATTATGTCCATTAAGAGAAGAACAGCAATGCTGAAGTAAGCATTACATTTTAGGCCTCATGGCCTTATTTTTTACCAGTGCTCCTGTTCATAAATGCTCCCATATGGTACATATCTGTAACCAGTATTTGCATATGCGGGAGTAGTCATGGGTGATACTTCTGGGAACCTTATGGCTTACAAAAAGCAAAATTAAATGTAAAAAAGAGAAACTGGCCTCTTGGGAGCTTGTTGCTATCTGTCTAGTTTCAAGCAGAGGAAAAAACATAGCTCTGTACTTGGAATATGTTTATTTAATAATACTTTTAGAGAATGTGAGAAAAATATCAGCTCAAAGAAGTAAGCAGAAGGCTGAAAGAGTTCGGCAACAAATCACTGACAAAAATGCACAGATGTCTAATAGTTAAGCCCCTTGGAACTATCTGCAGTCATGTGAGAGCTCTGGAATGATACCTAATGGTTAATGATGATGATCAGGATGATGATAATTGTATTTATTTATATCCCATTACTCCCCAAACTGGGACTCAAAGAAGCTCACAATTTAAAAGAGCAATACAATTAGAAACATAAAGAAGAAAGCAATAAAATAGAATTAAACCATTTGCAGTATTAAAACAAGTCATTTTCAATAAAAGAATGAAATACAATTTTAAAGATTTTTGAAAGCTCTTTCAAACCTGCACTGATTGTGCCTCCCATATCCAAAATGTTTGGGACCAGAAGAGTTTTGGATTTTGGAATTTTTCAGATGTTCAAATATTTGAATATACATAAAGGGATATCTTGGAGATGGAACCCAAGTTTAAACATGAAATTCTCTTTGTGTTTTGTATACACCTTATACACATAGCTTGAAGGTAATTTTATACACAACATTTTAAATAATTTTGTGCATGAAACAAAATGTATGTACATTGAATCATAAGAAGGCAAAGCCGCCCATGTGGACAACTTTGGATTTTGGAATTACTATCTCATTCAATTTGATCAATATTCAGTTGAGTTACTATCTCAGCCACCCATGTGGACAAATGTTGGATTTTGGAATATTTCAGATTTCAGAATTCCAGATAAGGGAGACTCAACCTGTATAGGGAAATTCAGGCCCAAAGTAGTCAGGCAAAAAGCCCTGCCTTCAAGCCGATCCTGGGGGCGTTGTGTGGTATGCAGATGATACATGCCCCTGGATTGTCTGGAAGCTGCAACAAGGCCGGCTAATGTGGCCCAAAGCTGGCCACAAAAGGAGCAGGGCAAAACCACTCCTTGCCAGTGGTCCATTCTGGCAAGAATCCACTGGGAGAGATCATCCAGAAACATGGCGTCCAGTCACCATGGTCCCACACTGAGCAGGGGTCAATCAGGGCTGGAGCAGCTTCTGGCTTCTCCAAGCTGCCAGTCTCTTTGACCCCTTAGTCACAAAGCCTTTTCACAATGGATTGCCCTAGAATGGCAGCATTCCTGAAATGGCATTAAGCCACAGGATAGTCATTTACATATGAGTTGAAAAATAGTTTCAGCACCCCTGGTCCCTCATCGCATTACATATGACGATATTCTTTGACTCTTTTTTTTTTTTTTTGCTTGTTTATGTATTGATGACCAACCAAAACAATACACGATCAGTTACATTTATAAAAGGAGTGGTATTGGGTTTCTAAGGATTATTTGTTAAGTGATAAAAAGCCTCCTAATGGGCACCGGATGTCTTGACAGAAAAGAATATAATATAGTTAGACAGCTAGAGAAGATTCTTAATTATTCATATATTCTCGTTTTACATGGACGATGTTGCCAGCTGCTGCAGAAAAATGTTTTGTTAAATCCTATCTATTTCATTTTAAGAATATTTCATCATTATGATCAGAGTTTAAAATATATGACTGATTTGAGTCCCCAATGATAACATTGACTCAACATCTGAATATCAAAATTGTTACCATAGATCACTACTAGACTACATCTACATGAATCCACTGGAAGAGATCATCCAGAGACATGGGACAGGGTGCTATTACTATGCTAATGAAACCTAAATGCCCTCAATAACAGCATCAGCTAAGGATAGTGTGTCTCCTCTGAATGAAAGCCTGGAGGAGGAAATGTGTTGGATGAGGAAAAACAAACCAAAAATAAATCCAGATGAGACAGAGGTGCTTACTATCAAGGATCCTAACCTGGGTTTGAAGGTGGGTCAGGAAGTCCTGGATACAGTTACAGGCCCTTTGAAAGACTGAGTTTGCAGCTTGGGCATGCTCCTGGATCTGTCACTCCAAATGACATCTCTGCAATGGTCAGGATTGCTTATTATCAGGTTTATCTGTTCCACCAGCTGTGCCTCTTCCTAAAAGTACCCACAGATGGTAGTGTATGTGCTAGTAACTGCAAGGCTGGACTCCAGTACAATGCACCCATGCCAACCGTGGGCTTGCCCATCTTCAGTTTGAGCTTCCGTGGATGGCAAGCCCTGGCTTTTTCAATGGGCGTGCATGCAGGAGTGTGCATCCACTGACAAGAAAGGGACTTAAGGTCCCATGTTTTTTGCTATCTGGGGGGGGGGGGTCTGGAACAGATCCCCAAATTATAGCAAAGGAGCACTGTAATGTGCTGTTCATTGGGCTGCCTCTGTACCAAATCTGAAATGTTCAGTTAGTTCAAAATGTGGCAGCCAGATTGGTTACTGGTATATACAGGAGTAACCATATTACATCAACATTAAAATCACGCACCTGGTTACCAATTAATTTGTGGACTATAGCAATAGCAATAGCATTTACATCTCTATACCACTTAATAGTAAACTCAGCACAATGTACAAAATGTTGGTTGTTAAAGCCCTACATGGTTTGGGTCCAGGTTACCAACAAGGTCGTCTTTTCCCATATAATCTGCCCCATACACTCAGGTTGCCTAGGAGACATCTACTTTAGTCAGCCAAAACTAGGCTTATCGTTTCCCAGAGAACATTTTCTTCAGCTGCCCTTAGACTGTGGAAAGTCTCGACAGAATAAGTTCATCAGCTCAAGACACTGAGTTTAAACCAGCAGTAAAAACCAGTCTCTTCCAGCAGGCCTATCCAGATTATTTTTAAATTATGGTTTTAAAAGTATTTATTGATGCATTTTAATATCTATTGGTTTTACTGGTATATGCTATTTTAACTGATGTTATGTGTTATATTATTTGTTATTGTTCCTTGCCGCAATCCACAGGAAGAGCGGGTAAGAAACAACAACAACAACAACAACAACAACAACAACATGAAGCATATACTGGGAAATGACATGACAAATCTAATAGCTTGAGTTGTTCGGCTTTCCCAGGATTGCTATATATCAGGCTGATACACTAGCTCTTTTGAGTGATATTGCTAGTAATTAGTACTTCTGAATACTACAACATTGGCTGAAAAAACATCATAGTGATGGTGCACAGAAAAAAACACAGAAATCCTTAGGGATACACTGTAATACTTTCTGATGGATTTCCACATAGCCATGTGTGGCTTATCCACTCTTTCCTAGGTGCTTAATATCATCAGATGCCTTACACAGACTCTTGGAATATCTCCTCCAGCACTCCTTCTCTGCACACCAAACTACCTAAAACAGGGTTGGGAATTGCCTAGCTGTTGCTGGACTACAAATTTCTGGCAGCCTTTGCCACCGTGGCGTGTAAGCACCTGGACATCCCCTAACATATTTATCAATCCAGATAGAGTTTGGTGCAACATTAAGGTGCCAGCATGAGTGGACATAATCTGTGATGACATGTGTAGTACGGGACTTGCTCAACCATGTGGAAAGGCATAGGGACAGAAGAAACTAAAAGCCAAAAGATGAGTTCTTTCCCAACCCTCAATCTCTGCTATTCTCTTCTATGTTTCTCTACTCAGTTAACTCTGTATGCTGAGTATCTGAATGGGTCATCTCTCTGTGTGTGCCACTTTATATTTTCTTTAATAAAAGTCTGTATGATTTTCCCATACCTGGATGCCCTACACATTTAGGATAACAGTCAAATGGTGAGAAATGCTCAGAGCTTCAGTCCAACAATATTTGGATGGCCTCAGTATTTTCATTTCAATGCAAAATACTACAACTGAGAGGAAGGGGAAGAGAGATAGGCAAATAATAGGACCACAAAGCTAATAATGGTGTCACGAGAGACTGAGCAATGAGAAGCAGTTACTAGTCATAGAGAAGCTGGTTGGCCGCAGAGTGTGTTCCCTACAAATCTGTAAGATTGATTTTTCTTTTTAAAAAATCATGAAATTTTATTAATCATGTCTTTGAATTTCTATTTAAATACGTTTCCAGACAGAAGCTCTTAGTATCACTCAGTCATTGCATGACTACTACTAATTTCGAGAGGAATTACAGTTGCATTACTCTGCAATGGGTATCTTTTTTTCCCATATGCAAGCTTAGATGATTTCTTGGGGGCCATTTTTTCACCACTAGGTTCCTTCACATCAGATCCTCACAGAGAAACTAGTTGCTTCCAGGTTTTACTTTTGAAAAAATATTTTAAGTTTTTAAAACAATGGCCTAAATTAAGGTGTGTTAGGACACAAATTTGTTTTAGAGGAGGACTGGGCTCCTAAATGTTCTATTCTTCGATTTTAAAAAAATCCTTAAAGATTTTGGTGAAATTTTCCCCCTTTGAGGGCCACAATAATAGCCTGGTGAGAGCAAGCAGTCTGCAGCCACATAATGCTCATCCCCGCTGTAAATCCATCCTGCAATTTTCTGTCCTCACCACATGATCAAGCCATGTGGGATATCAATCTGAGCAGCAGTGTTTTAAAACAGTAACAATAGTTAGTCATAAATCCAATTGCCAGTCCCAACTACACCAGACCTACTGAATCAGTAAGAAGATCATAAGTCAAAGTTTCATTGCTTTGATGGGGCTACTCTGGGTTAGGACTAGCAGTTGGTTTGAACCTTGTAAGACTTAATTGAAGAATGACTTGCCAATTACCTTGTGAAAGAAGGCTTGAAACAAGAAGGATTGGTTTAGCTTCTTACAAATGTCATTTTAAAAGTTTCCTTTGACTTAGTGTTATGCCAACATGAAAGATGAAGGAGTAACAAGTAGTAGGTAGAAGGTAAATTTATGTGACTTGTATTTTAATAATAACTTAGCTAAGTCTCACTCCCTGAAACTATGCACAGATCCAAACATTTGAACATGTTCTCTTTCTGAAGTGTATATGCAGTTCTTCAGCAAGCACACACACATTCACACGTATGTAAAATCAAAGATGTCTGTAAAACTGCCTATGAAAGTATATATATTAGAGGAAATGCCACATGGAAAGGCATGCTATTTTTTGTGTACACTTAAAAATAAACCTTGCAAACTGATGCAAAAATGGAAAGAAACTGAAATTGACCAATTAATTAATTTCTGGCACAAGTGACCTTGAGATGGATTAATTTTGCTTATTTCTCTTTCCCTTACTTACAAGTCAAACAAATAAGTAGAGACAACCATAGCTGAAAATGATAGATTTTCTATTGCTAGTTACAAAAAAGAAAATAGCATTTAATAGCAGGTAAAAAATTT
The DNA here is from genome assembly GCA_034509955.1 of Urosaurus nigricauda. Classification (NCBI taxonomy): domain Eukaryota; kingdom Metazoa; phylum Chordata; class Lepidosauria; order Squamata; family Phrynosomatidae; genus Urosaurus; species Urosaurus nigricauda. Next base: position 321,095,786 of record JAOEGL010000001.1, read on the forward strand.
AAAAAATGGATTATTGTTTCTTGGAGCTATGTAACGATTTATCTAGAGTAGGTAGGCATTCTGATTGTTTGGCGTCACATTCCTAGTCTACTACGTGTTGCCAAAAAAAAAAAAAACTTTTAAAAAACTCTTATATTTTTGAGACCTGAGAGAAAACACAGACGACAATGATGTGATGAGGATGTTGTGTGGTTATCCCATAAAAAGCAAATGAACACAGTGTGGTAATTCCACATCGCTTCATCTGAACTCTGGAGTAGTGTTTCATTTAGACTCTGTGCTTCCTCAGACATGACTTGTATCTTCAAGAGAAAACCCACAACTTTTACAAGGAAAAAACCCTCCCAGATTATTATCACACTACTTAATACTTCTCCAACATTATCATTACTTTATTGGGGATCCGTAATTGTGAGTCCCATGTTTATGTAGGTTCAGACAAAAGACTAAGCTAATGAAAGAGATGAATAAGCTAATGAAATAGATGAATCAGTTTGCTTTACAGCTCCCATCTGCTCTTAAATGCTTCCCAGCAATGCACACTGTGTCACCCCTTTGCATATTTCCATTGCCCTATCCTAAACACACTTAGCCTGATGACAGATTAATGCTTAGTTCACTTGAGGCATACATTCTTTGGTTGTTACACATGTTCTTATAAGGAAATGGAACTCAGTAACCACTTATTCACAAGGTTGGTTAATGTTATTGTATTGAAAACAATGCCTTAACTTTCCTTCGGTATCAGACAGTGGTATCTCTGTATAAGTCACAGCTGTCATCGGTGCAGCCATGGTTCTAGGAAACTGAATAGCATTAGCAAACCTTAGCTAAACAGAGTCTATTGAAAATTTGCCAGTGGCTGGCTAACAATAAAAATACAAAGACAGAAAAAACTGGCAACACTATTTGTGGCCTAATCTATTTTTATATGACGAATTTGTTTTAAAAGAATAACAACACAATAGATATTAACAATAAAAAACTGTGCAAAGGATATGGACATTACAAGATCTAGTGCCTCTTTTCCAGAATACAGCTGCAATGGGCAGGCAGGCAGGCTGGCATATTTTATACTTGTTTCTGTTTCTGGGCAGTCTTTAAGGGCAAATTGAAGGAGAAGCTATTATGTGCTCTTTGAAGCTATTGATGATGGTAGGAACCTGCATTCCTGAAAGGCATGATCCTGATGCTCATAATGTACCAGATAAAAAAAATAACAACTACCCTGTTGGATGAAGAAGCTTGATTTTACTGTTTATATACATCACACACTGTTTAAGAACATCTATCCTTGTCTGTAAATTCACATATTATCACTAAAGAAAAGTGATAATAATCCATCAGTGATACCTTTATTGGCCAACTTTCCCAACACCATTCCCTTCTCCTTTTGTGTCGTGTCTTCTTAGAATGTAAGCCTGAGGGCAGGGAATCGTCTAGTCGAAATAATGATTGTAAGCCACTCTGATAGCTTTTAGAGCTGACAAGCAGGGTATAAATAAATAAATAAATAAAATGCACAATATATTTGTTGCAAGCTTTCTAAGCTCCATGGGCTTCTCCATCAGGCAAGATGTTACAAACCAAACAGGCAATCAGGGCGGGGTACAAGAGGAAAGCTTGCAACAAGTATATTGTGCATTTCGGTTGAGCAATAAAGGTATCACTGATGGATTTTTGTTTATATTTGTTAAATGGCCAACACAGCTATCCCTGAACGTTTTCTAAAAAGTGATAAATATGCTAATAATATATATTCTAATCAATATGGTAATCTTTGGTTTTCTATAAATGGGATGCATATCTTTTTCAATAATGTGCTTCCCGGTGGTTAATGAATCAACTTTAATTTTATATGATGTTAATGATATAAGTGTTTGTTTTCAACAAATACTGAAGATGCTTGAACTTTCACTGTTTCCTGCCTTGATAAACCTGAGGTGTTACCTAGAAGGCAGTAAACCAGACAGACAATATGCAGACTAGCTATGTCCAGAGTCCAGACAGAAATGCAAAAGATAAGGAGAAGTTATTTAGGCTGGATTTTATCTTCTGCAGAGATATCACATGCTCTTCCATCCAAAAATGCCGAGTAGGCATGGACAGTCTAGGGTTTAAAAAGCAGAGGCTTCTACATAAATATAGCAGGCAGCCATAAAATGAATTTCCTATGATAACCTATCTCCACCTCTTGACATGAGCCAGCAATCAGTATACTAAACATACCTATGATCATCACCCAAGCTCCATGACTCTGTGACCTTCTATGAAATCTCCTGGGCAATGATAAGATATTTGAGATGCATAGGCAATGGCATCCTCTGGCACAGCAAACCACAGTCACCAGGCTAAACTGGCTTTAGCAGTGTTCTGGTTAATAATAATAATAATAATAATAATAATAATAATATCATCTTTAAAAAGAAAATATCTGTGACATTGAAACCAAATGCTTATCAAGTTGTATGGAAAGAATAAAGTGAAGCTTTACTTGTTTTAAGATTTGTTTTTGTTTCACATTACTTTCAAATAACTGGTTAGGATTAAAAATACAATTACAATAAAAAAGAAATAAAAGAAACACTTTAATCATTATTATCTTTTTCTAACAAAGATAACACTGCCTTCTTAAATTTGACTTTCCTTTTTACATTTCACATCTATACTGTATTTTTGCCAGTGTTGTGGGATATGTCAGTAACTCTGTAAGTCCTACAATATTTGTTGTCTATACTTGGAAGAAATTAATAGACTGAGGTGACTCGACTGCGTTGCTGTGCTGCCCTCCCAGCAGTCAGGTTTCCTTTCTATCCATTTGTTTCTGAAATGCTAGCCAGCTTTAATGTACACTAACCCCTTGTAGTGTATTGCTTTTAGAAACACACCTGAGTGGCTACAGAAAGGCATTCATGCTATGACTGGGGGCAATAATGAGTTTCCTTTGATGATGGACTTTTTTCTCAAATCTTTGACAGCCAGCTGACAGGTCCTTCCAAATGGGCACAACACAGCTGAAGAAAGCTGATATTGCTCTTTAGCAAGTGTTTTCAGTTGTGACAATGTTTACTGACAAACATGCGCACACACATACACTCACACATATACCCACAATATTTAAATGACACAACATCTTCACTTTTGGAGGAACTTTCAAATAACTTTTTTTTTTGTTTCCTATTTAAGTTGAAAATCTACAAACTAGACAGAAATGGGGAGGGAGGCAAACGCACTTTGAAAAACTACTAGTAAATACAGTTGTGTGTGCCGTTTATGTAAACCCTAGCAATACAGGTATTTCACCTTAGTGAGATGTTGTTTATGGCACAGCACTGAATGCTGAATCTGCTCCTCAATATTACATGGCCATGATTCACAATAGCACTGTAAATCCCTTCTAAAAATAAATGGGCAAGCTCTAGAATATTCTATGAACATTCTATAGAATGCTTTTTATGTTCTATGTTGTATGTATGTAATTGTTCTTGGATTTTAATCTGATATTGGTTTAATTTAATTTTAAGGGGTGGGAGGTGGGGTTTTGGGTTACTGGAATTGTTTTATCTTGATGTCTTTGAATTATTGTAACCTGCTCCGATTGATGACAGAGGAGTGGGCTATAAATAAACCTCCTCTTCCTCCTCCTCTTCCTCTTCCTCTTCTTCTTCTTCTTCGAAAGGGAATTAAATGACCAGTGAACTGACTGAGAGTGTATTCACACTGCAGAAATAGTTTGACACTACTTTAACTGCCATAAAGCAAACTCTCTGACAGACCAGTTTTGTTCTCACCAAACTACAAATCCCAGGTTTCCACAGATTGGAGCCATGGCAGTTAAAATGGGGCCAAACTGCTTTGTTTAAGCAGTGTGGAAGACCAGTCACATATATTGCTCACATATATCACTAAAGGCTGTGTATCCTCAACATGCCAAAACAATCATGTCAACCAGTCAGTGATGTACACAATTAAATTGCACAATATTAAAAGTTAAGAAAGGAGCAGGATGAATTCCATTTAGATCAGGGGTTCCCAACCTGGGGTACCCACCTCCCCAAGGGGTGCAAGATCAAATTTCAGGGGGTGTGACAAATGTGTATTGTACAAATGTGTATTGTATCATCTCCTGTTAACCCATAGGTAAGAGACTTGAAGGAATAGCACAGCCATTCTTTGTAGTTTGAATACCTATGAAGAAACCAACCAAAGGAGGCAGAATGAAATGATGAATTAAGGAAATTGCTCATTTATGGGGCTGGGAAGAAAGGATACTGGATGATTTTCCTGGGTACCTCTTATATTCTTAGAATCAGTGGCAGGCGCTGGATCCCACAATGCTCCAGGATTAGCACCTTGCATCTCTCCCCCACAGCAATTTCTCAATTCCATTGACACGGACGTCACAAGTTACCCCTATTTGCAATGTGTTGTATCACAAATATACAATATTCTGTCACTCAGGATTGTCAGTAGTAATAGTACAATGCACTAGGCCGATATGTCATGAATTACGTAAGGCTGCATCTGCACTGCAGAAAAAAAAATGCAGTTGGACACCACTTTAACTGCCATTGCTCAATGCTATGAAATCCTGGGATTTGTAGTTTGTTGTGGCACCGGGACTCGCTGTCAGAGGCTACTAAATGTCTCACAAAACTACAAATCCCAGAATTCTATAGCACTGAGCTATGGCAATTAAAGTGGTGTCAAACTGTATTATTTCTGCAGTGCAGATGCAGCTCTCGTCTTATGTTAGATTCAGATTGTGGCTTAATTCACAAAGAGGAAAGACACAGCAAATAGGGTATATCACAGATGGCAAACCCAATTTTCATTCAGAACTGAACATATATAGACACCATCTAGCTCAGCATTATCCATTCTGGTTGAAAGCTGTCTCACACACAGGTGTATCCCCCCCCCCCCAGCCATGCTATCCAAGATCCTTTTAAGTGGAGATGCTAGTGACTGAAACTAAAATTCCAAGCATGTGCTCTGCCACTGAGATATAGCATTGATGTTATCTGTTCCCATTTAGTATCTTCAGCCTCAAAGAGATCAACACCTTCACGAATCGCAACACATCAATTGTTCATTTCTCTAGTTATAGAACCTGTTTCAGAAGAATCGAGAGCTGTGTTCTCTTGGAAGCATAGTTCTGGACACATATCATTAATTGCAATAAACAGTGAAATCCTGGAGAGTTCTTCCTCCTCTCTCTTGTCACTGGTGCCATGGCACTTAGTCTTACATTTAATGATATATCGACAATCTTTGCAAAATGTGAGCTAGATCCTGAATTGCATCCAACAAGTTGGATTCACAGAAACGGCCTCTTCCAAATTTTCATCACAACTCACTCTAGCTTTCTTTTTGGAGAGGGTGTTAGGGGATGCTCTAAAGAGAAATGGGCACACTTGAGTCTGAATCCAACCCTGTAAATAACAGTCAAATTAGACATTAATGGAAAGGTGCATTCCTTGCAATTCCTCACAGATACATGTCTCAGCAATCAGACTAGCAAATTAACCCACTGTTTACCTTCCAGTGACCAAAGACAAAATTAAATACACTAAATCCAAAATATATAGATAAGGAAAATCACAAGCTATGACTAATATATACTTTGTACCATTGAAAAACATAATAAACAGAATAAAGCCAAGGCTTTCTTCTTTCTTTCATTATTTTGCTTGAAATGACTTCCTTTGCCTTTTATTTTTGTTGCAAGAAATATAGAATTAAGAGTGATGTCTGATGTGGAAGTTTTCATGAGGCCTAAATATTACCTATCCCTGATTCCCAGCCATAAAATCAGTGGTGTTAAAAGGTTATACAGTGGGCCCTTCCCTTATGCGGGGGATCCATTTCAGATACCCCTGCATAGGGGGAAATCCATGTATGCTTGTGCGCCCATTGCAAACAATGGGGCACGTGCTCGCAGTGTGGGGCAGTGTGTGCGCCATTTTTTAAATTGTTGCACGGCTTCAGCGTAAGCTTGAAACTACATATAGTGCTCCCACATATGGTGCAGGCACATTGTATATTATAAAAGGGTGGGTATGATAAAGCCTGCTATTGCACATGGTTTTACTGCCACTGTCAGAAACTGCACTATCACGGAAAATGAGAGACTCAAATATGATTGTCATATAAGAATAGAGGGTTTCTAAAATATTCAAAGCAATCTTTCCACATTGCATTCCCTCAGACATTTGAAAACCTGTTACCACCTGTTAAATCCATTTTAGTCTGTTTTATTTTCTGCTTCTCAAATTGTGTTCAACACCCTTTTAGACTGTTAATCTTATTGCTCTTGTTACAAGCTGTCCTGAAAACGTCTTGCTACAGTGCGAGTGATCAATGCTGCACTTAATGAAGTAAATAAATAAATACATATGGTATCACTTCTGTGATTCTTTAGCTTTGTGAATTTATTTGTGAAGATTAAAAAATATTTTTATAATATTTAATTTTAAATAAATAATCAACCTGGTAGTCCCGTTAATGTATACAAACTTGTCTTAGGGGCACAGGATTTTTTTTTAACCTCCACCCAAGAGAAAGAAAAAGAGTGAGAGAGAGAACCTTGCTCTTTGAGGAAGAAACAATCACGTATGTCTCCTGCCTGAAAGTTTGGAAGAACCTGCATTTGAAGCTACTCCATTCCTAGTACTCAGCTATTTGAGTTCATTAAAAGTGGGGGAAACTGCAACTGTGTTCCTGGGTTGTGCCAGGGTAGGCTGTTCATCCACAGACCCCAGAGCACTTCCATGCTTCTGGCATGAAACTAGAATAGGGAAACACCAATGCCACTGGGAAACTGTTCAAGCAAGAAAGCAAAGCCTGGAAAATGGAAAGCTGGAACTACAACTTCTCACATCTTGGGATAAGGTGGTTCCTCTACCCTTGGCTCTCTTGCCAGTACAATTGATCTTCCCCAAAGTCATGTTTTATCATTATTTCTCCTGTTTCCTTTTTCTATTTTCAGTTATGTTATTTGATATCTAGGTCACTGAAACAGTAAGTCAGTAATGGCTCAGACATCAACATACTTCAGTCTGATTAGTAAATTCATTCTGCTCCGACATTCAACAGATGGAAACTGGGATATTTGTGACCAAGCAACATCAGAGTGTGGTCAAGATGGCAAAAGCTATTAATGAGGAATAACATACAAGTCTAGGAGGGGCTGCCATGGTTTGCTTTTGCTTGAGCTTACTGGAAAGAGCAAGCATCCCCTGCTTCCTTTTCTCTCCCCCAGCGGAGTTAATTCAGTGCCAACCTCTGTTGCACTTTTGAACTCGGTTTGAACACCAATGAAAGCAAGCTGAGGACAAAGGGAGAAAGTGGGAGGAGAAGACAGAAACTGGGACATTTTTACAGCAGCTGAGAAAGTGGGACAAAAGATCAATTATAACTGTTCCTGCCAACGCAGGACAGTTGGAGGGTATGGATTTACAGGGCTAAATCCAATGTGACCCTCAGGATTATTTATTTATTTATTTATTTATTTTTGCTCCCTTCTTTTACAGCCCTTTTTGGTACTGAAAAATTCCCAGCCTCCCAGAATAGGTTTTCAGGGATTTTAGGGCACAGGAAGGGCTGCAGAAAGAATTCATGTATGAATACATCTTTAAAAATCATGTATCAGAAGTCATAGCAGCATTACCAGTTCTTATACCACAGCTTCTTTCAAATAAAGCTAAACCCCAGATCACAAGAGACAGACTTGCAAGTAGATTGTAAATTTCCAGTACATGAGAAAATGAAAAATATTTTGGAGACCAGAAACTAGAAAAGTCACCTTTTTGATGTTCAGCTCCCAGAACTGTCCAGCTAGGTAACAATTTGACAGTGTTTGTAGTCATACAAAAAAGTGTTCTTTCACAAGTAGCAAAACGGCAACAATAAGAGTTTACCATATGCTGTCTTCTGGATACTGGCTCCAAGGTGCTTATTTTTTGAATTCCTGGCTACAAAGGGTCCTTGGAGCCAAGGCACTATAGAGGTGGTGACCTGGAAAATTCACTTGTGCCATGGTACAGAAGATTTTTCAGGGCAATTACCCACAGTACTTTGGCACTGAGGATCCCAACAAAAGAGGCATTCAAAAACATATTCAGAGTGGGTAGCTCCTCTACCTCCCGTCACCTCCACCTTTATTTTTTCCCCTCACCACTGCCACATGCCATCACACAGCTAGGCCTTCTCTTTCTCATATGTAACTATATCAGCAGACTTTTTATCTCCAGTAGAACTGTTTAGGATATTGGCTCGGGAGTTGTGGTCTATAAGATAACTTCCACAATTCTTGCGAAAAGTTATGATCACATCCTGTCAATTCCATGTATGTGTGTATGTGTGTATGATGTGTATGTGTAACTATCTCTTCTTCCTATGACAATATTAAAAATTTTACTTTGCAGAACCTCTAATGCAGTGGCAACAACAACAACAACAACATAATAATAATAATAATAATAATTACAGTACAGTACAGCAGAGGTTAAAACAATATCAAGTTAAAATACCCCTTCCTTACCCTTACCACCCTCCCTTAAAAAAAAATTAAATCACAATAGAGTTAAAAAACATAATAGATTAAAATAGCAATACACAATAGTAGGGAGCGGACCCAGCTTAGGTTGTATGGAGAAAAATGCAGGAAAAGATTTTAAAAGCCCTTAAAACCTAGGTATGGAGCTGGGGATATTCACATTCTCTGGGAAGGCTTGCCGGAAGAGATGCGTCTTTAGGGCTCTTTTAAAGCCTTCTAAAGATGTAATGAGACGCATCTCGTCCGGCAGGTCATTCCACAACTTGGGGGCGACAGCCGAAAAAGCCCTCTGGGAGGTCTGTACCAGCTTGGTCTTCATGGGTTGAAGCAGGTTCCTCCCAGAGGACCGGAGTGTGCGGGGGGGGTTCATATGGGAGGAGGCGGTCCCTTAGATAAGATGGGCCCAAGCCATGACGGGCTTTAAAGGTTAAAACCAACACCTTGTATTGTGCCCGGAAACTGATCGGCAGCCAGTGGAGGGCTTTTAGCACAGGAGTGATATGCTCTCTCCTGGATGTTCCAGCCAGAAGCCTGGCTGCCATATTTTGGACCATTTGTAGTTTCCGGGTTAGGCACAAGGGTAGCCCCATGTAGAGTACATTGCAGTAGTCCAAATGTGAGGTTACCAGCGCGTGTATCACAGTTTCCAGATCCCTCCTGTCCAGGAAAGGGCGCAGCTGGCGTATCAACCGAAGCTGGTAACAAGCACTCCTGATGGTCAGATGCGGCCCAGAGAGTTTGCTGTCTCACAAATTGTTTTGTGTTCAGAGGGCATTTAAGAGCTTGCTATATGGAAATGAGTCATGCTTCACAGGCCAGGAAGAAGATATGTGGAACCAAATTGTTTTTTGTGTGCTTGGTCATAAAATATCCAAATTGGTAAAAAAATAACATCTGGTCATTCACACTTTGCTTTGGCCCTGTCCTGTGTCTTTAGCTCGAACAACTACTGGAATTAAAAAAAAAAAGTTAGTATGGAAAATCAGGATGCAAAGGGATCTTATAGCACCATTGAGACAAACTGAATGAAAAAAGTTGGTAGCATGAGATTTCATAGATTTAAGCCTACTTTCTTAGATGCATCTGAAGAAGTAGGCTCAAGTCTACCAATGCTCAGGCTACGAACTTCTTTCTTTTGTTTAGTCTCAAAGATGCTACAGCTACTGGAATGTGACCCATAAGAGCCTTCCAAAATTGGAATTCATCACCCAGGCAGTAGCACATCCTCTTGAAAAGAAGGGAAACAGGTACAAGATTCTTTGCACTTTGGGTTTCTTTTTGGAAACATTTATTTGTATAAAAAGCACATAAAATCTACAGAATAATCAACATGTTGTGCAGAAATCAATGCATTTTGTGCAAAATGAAATAATATTGCATACACTGCACGACCCCCACATTGAGTCTGCACAGAAACAGTACATTCATTTTTGCACAAGATCTCCTGAAAACAGTCTTGAAGTGTGAACAGTAGTTGAAATTTGTGCAGAACGCCTTGTACTCTTACACAGTGGGCAGAAAGATTTATGAAATTATTCATTCCTGCATGTGATAATTAAACAAACAAAGATTTACAATCCTAATTAAGAACCACAAATTGTTTCAAGTGGGTTCCTTGTTTAAAAAAGGAAGACTAATAACATGGCTATGTAAATGATAAAAATTCAGAAAACACACATCTGCTATTTTGAAGTCTTTTAGATATGGATTGTAGCTAATTGATGTCGCTTTGCTCACGAAAGTTTCTTTGATCTTGTGGAAGCTTTCATCAGTGGAACAGCAATTGTGGCATTTTGGGGATGACTACCCCTCCTCCCACAACTTCCGATGCCACCTCTCATGTTGTTTTGAAGGGTCTACTAACCCAGTGAATCAGTATACACTAAAACAACACTATATGTTAATGCATTAGGAAGGGTGTAAATATGCATATGCCATAATGGAATCAGTGCATTTTCCAGATGGCTGCATATTGGAAATCAAACGTATAAATATGGATGTAAAAAGTAAAGGTAAAAGAGGTCCCTTGACATAAATGTCTAGTTGTAACAGACTGTAGGGGGTGGTGCTCATCTCCGTTACTAAGCCGAAGAGGATGGCTCTGGTAGTCATGTAGCCAGAATGACTGCACCAAACGCTGTTACATTCCCACCAAAGTGGTACCTATTTATCTACTTGCATTTGCATGCTTTCGAACTGCTAGGCTGGCAGAATCTGGGAATAGTGACAGGAGCTCGCCCCATCATGCAGCACTTGGGCCTCAAACTGCCAACCTTCTGATCTTCTGATTGTCAGAATTGGCATTTTAACACCTAGGTGTTGCCATTTTTCTGCACTTTCCATAATGGAATCAGTGCATTTTCCAGATGGCTGCACATCAGAAATCAAATGTATAAATGAGGCTATAATAAACAGTTAAAAGAGAAGCTACATTTGTCATTTTCCTGCCAATAATTTTAGGATTCTAGGGAGCACCCATAAGGACTGCCCATTGATTCTGAAACCATTAACTTTTAAACACTAGCAGCCTCTAGTGGTAATATGCTCCATTCTGGTGTTCTTTATTGTGGTGCATTCAAAAACAATCAGGGAAAAGAACCACCATCCTAAAGAACTCCAGAAACGATGTGTCTTTTAGTTTTCCAAGACCTCTGCAGATGTCTGTAGCCAATGCAGCTCACAGATTTCCTAAAAACAAATTTATTTGATGATGGGGGGGGGGGGGGGGAGTAACACAAATTCCCTAAACAAAGGCAAATTAAGGCCATGTATCCAGAAAACAAACTGTCTTCTTCACTGTCTTCTTCCTTGCAGCAGGACATTCTGAATATATAAAATGGCTGTACAAAAGCAGTCGTCTTTGTTTTTCTACAGGTTACCTGTACAGTATCCCTAATTTACTTCCCAATTTCTAATTTCTAATAACTTCACATTTAAAAGAAATCTTGGTATGTCATATTTTGAGGGGCATCATATGTAATATTTTATGTCTGCCTCTGATACTTTTCATGTCCAGCTTTTCAATGAATTTTAATGGCTTTAATTTTATCTACTGTTTAATTGCTTTTAAACTAACTTTTATATGTTTTTACTGATGTTTCTGAATGTATTACATCTTTTCCAGTTTTAATATTCTGTACTATGCTTTGAGTCACAATACTGGGGGAAAATGCAGGATATAAATTAATATAATAAGAGGAAAAATAAGAAGACTGTAACAAAATGTTGCAGTGTTTAGTGCTCCTATTCAGATTTCCAGCAGTCAGTCAGCTAGCCATTATGTTTAGGTAGTATTATACATTATGGAACTAACCTGCAACAGATTTAATTTGTCTTTTTAGCTATACAATAAAATTCTAGACAGACAGATGCAATGAGGCTTACATTTAACAATCAGATAGTCAGACTCTAGACAGACAGAGATTAAAAGGAGATTTGCACTTAAATCACACACACAAAAGAACCCTAACCACCACAGCCAAAATGAGAATACTGAGAATTTCAGTCCAACAACATCTGGATGGCTGCATGAGTCCCACCCCAGATACATCTAAATACAATGGCCTAAATCCAACAGCTACTACAGTAGACCTATTTAATTAAACGGATTTGCCTAAGTGTTGACTTACCTTTCAGCCACTGATGCAATAGATCTACTGTAGTTGTGACTAACCATTGAATTCAGGCCACAATTAGTCTTAGCTAGACTAGACCCACTGAAATGAACAGTACACATTAGTCATCACTTATTCTAATTGACTGGTTAGCTGATTAATTAAAATATCCTGTCCTCTATTGTGACATGCAATTAAATGAGTATAAAATGTTGAGAACAAGTCTAGAGTAAAAACAACATTATTTAAATAGAATTAAAATATATTAAACAAATTGCTATGTTAAAACAGCAGAAAAGGCTGAACAATGAATGTAAATGTACACTGTATTAAATCCATTGTGATTTATTTCAATGGGTCTACTCCTGTTGAGGTTAACAATGGATTTAGCTCTATGACCCTCTCCTTAGAAACAACCTTCCAAAAGAAAAGACCAGCAGCTGATAATTTGAGAATGGAGTAAATAGATGTTTCATTCATAAAGAAAAGGAATCTGGCTCTCTAGTTAAAGTTAGCCCTGATCCTATCACAATGAAAGCAATAGAATTCAAATTAATCACAGTTTGGTATATATGCCACAAGTAATAGTGGATGAACTTGAGCCAGCAGGTTAAATTACACTAAATCATACTTAGAACAAACTTAGAACAAACTGAATGAAATCCAAGGAACTTACATGAATAACTTGAATGTTATTCACAATTAACAAATCTTATTAATTCAGTGGGCCAACTCCAACTATAATCAAGTCTACACCCAACCCAAAGTATCTGCTAAACTAGCCAGTTAAAGAACTTCAGATTATATTTTAAGGAAAAATAACTTTTTTTAAAAAAATGATTTTAACCAAAAACATCTAGAGTTTTTGTTTTGGTTTGTTTGATCATCTATGTATTCACACAGCTTCCAGCTCTTCTAAGATACATTGGCGCTAAACAGAAACCACTGAAGCAGAATAAGCAACATTCAAGGAGAAACAACATGCTGACTTTTCCTCTCTCCAGAACAGTACAAAGATCCAGGGCCTGGCAGCCAGAGTTGCTCCTATTCTCTATCAATAAATGATATCAGAGGTATTCCTATGCTGTTGAGCAGAAGTGGTTTCTAGAATCCCCTGATTTCCATATATCAGACATCTCCAGTAAATTGAGAATGGAGGTAGAATGCCATTTCAAGTTTGATATGAACAATTACATGGAAACCTTTGCAGCTAATGAGGTCAAAAGGTGCTATTCCAAGAAAGGAACACCTAAGTAAGGGCCTCCGAAATCAAGGGTTATTAACTTCAAAAGAGTTTGACATGGCTTAATTGGGACTATATTCACATTCTTGTGAGTACAGACTTCCTTCTATTAAACTTGACCTTAACATGGGTAAATGGTGCAATATATATATATATATATATATGCATGGAATGGGTTCTTCAACATCCTCCTTCATTTCATCTGCACTGGCAAGAGTTTGGACTGGGAGACCCTCAAGGGCCCTTCCCTTACTATGGTCCAAAATATACTGTCCTATCTTTTTAAATATTATATCTTAAGTGCATTTAGAGTTTAGTTTGAGACCACTTTAACTGCTCTGGCTCAGTGCTGGAGACTTCTGGGAACTGTTGTTTTTGTGAGACATTTAGCCTTATCTGAGTTCTGGTGCCACAATAAACTATAAGTCCCAGGATTCCCTAGCACTGAGCCAGGGCAATTGAAGCGGTCTCAAACTGGATTATTTCTGCAGCGTGTTTTGTACCTATAATTTTATGATTCTATGATCATTTTGTCTTCTTGACACTACCAAAATTGATGGGAAAGGAAATAAAAAATCCATGCAGTAAGGACTAAAGAAGTCTTGTTGACATTAAAAAGGAGATATGATAGGGCAATGCAAGATGTCTGACAGGTCCAATTTTGTGTTTTGAATGAATACATACTTGCTAGAAAAAATTGTGGACAAAATTTTGATCACTGGTCATTAGCAGAGTGGCTCCCATTTGAGTGGGGGCAGTGAACCTGTCCAGGGTTTTGAGTTCACCCTTTGGGCAGCTCCAGTAATGTGCAGACTAAAACTCATAGCATATTCACCACTACACTAACAAAGAAGACACCAGCCACAAATGGCAAGGGCATTCCTTGAACACTACAAAATGGCAATGTTTCTGAGAGCTTGAAGTCATTTTCTTCCCTAGCTTACAACAGGAAACCACAGACATTCATGCTAAATAACTGTACTAGACAGTGGCACTGTAGTGTCTCCAAGTAAGAGCACAGTATGAGCCATGTCGGATAGCACCAAAAGGATCTCTAGTCTAATATGCTGCTCACACAGTAGCCAAGCAACCAGCATCGTCTAGGGGAAACCTGCCAGCAATGAGAGCAACAGCAATAAGTATACGAGAAGGCTTCTTAAGAAACCATGTGCAGTACCTCCATATATCAGTTCTTCCAACTAAGATAGGTGTGTAAACACAGAATACATAATACAAAGAGGACCTCAGAACTTGAAAAGGTTACATTTTGGACTACATCTCACAGCAACATTAACCATGTTGAATGTGAGTTGAGTCCACAGAAGTAATGTTTCCAAGGTCTGAGTAATGTTTCCAAGGTCTTTATGCAGATTAGGACTATACTTATGCATGCAGTTTTTAAAAGGAATTTCTTATTCCTTTAAATCAGCAAAATGATCTACAATTCCTGACCTTTAAAATGATTTACCGGTTGAGTCTCTTTTATCTGAAATACTTGGAACAAGAGGTGTTTGGTGTTTTTTTTTTTTTTAATTTCAGAATATCAGTATCTGTATATATGTATACTCAGTATATGTGAGGGTCTGTTCCAGATCCCCCCCCCCCACAGGTACCAAAATCTGCTCAGATCCCATTGTTTTGCACCAATGGCGACAAGTGCGTGTGGCCATGCCACCATTAAGGACAGCCCCCATTGTTCCCAGTAGCAGCGCATGCATGTATTTGTTCCACCATTAGAGACAACAGGAACAGGACTTCAGGTATGCCTACTTTGTCCCTAATGGCAGTGCAGCTGCATGCACACACTGCCACTGGGGACAACTGGGGCTGTCCCTAATGGTGGCATAGCCATGTGCACACGCTGCCACTGGGGACAATGTGGGCTTGCTGTCCGTGGATGCTTGAATCCATGAATGGCAAGTCCATCAATACCAAGGTCCCACTGTACAATGAAATATCTGGAAGATGGGACCCAAGTCTAAACATGAAATTCATTTATGTTTCATGTACACCTTATGCACATAGCATGGAGGTTATTGTATACAATGTTTTTAATAATTTGGTGCTTGAAAGAAAGTTTGTGTACAGTGAATCATAAGAAAGTAAAAGTGCTAAGTCACCCATGAAAAAAGTTTTGGGTTTTGGAATATTTTGAACTTAGGAATTCCAGATAAGGGAGACTAAAACTATATCATTAATTTATCAGTTTACAGGATGAGGCAAACCAATCTATAAGTTTGACAGACAGTGTCTTCTTTAAAAAGATAGTTGAACTGGCTAATATGTTTGTTCAATGAAAAGCTAGGAACAATTTCAATGAAAACACGATTTCAAAAACTGCACTTAGTACATTGTTGTTGCTGTCAACCCTGCTGATCACATAATGGAAATACACACAGTTAAATACAGTCTCTGAAGTTAAAATGGTTTTAGACCAATTCTTTCGGCCCTTTTAAAAGTGGACATACCACCTCCTGTTTGTCTGGATGGATTGTTGTTCCGGTTATTCCCTGCAGATAACAAATATGAATATTTTTCTCCTCCTAGAACTGAGAAAAGGAAAATAGATAGCCGTAATGGAACTGCAGGAGCAGTCAAGCAGTAGATTGATTCAACTGGAGAAATTCAATGCACCCCAACAGATTTCCCAGGATTTGATATCCTGCTGCTTCAGGCGCAACTTCTTGTAATGAGAAACTGGAAGGTTGTTTTTTTTGTCAGGTGCGTCAAACCTTGTAGTGATGGCTTGAAGCTAAAAAGAACTCAGACTGAAATTGTCTCTCCTCAGGAAATGATTTTGCACCTGATGTTACTAACAGCACCATCTTCGAGGTACGAGGGAGGTCAGCAGCCTTCCCGTGCCAGCAACAGTCCATCACAGACATTTTAACAGAGCATGCCACTTGTGTGTACAACCAGGAGGTGGAAGGAGTGAGAAAAAGAGAAGGAATCA
Source organism: Urosaurus nigricauda (assembly GCA_034509955.1). Classification (NCBI taxonomy): domain Eukaryota; kingdom Metazoa; phylum Chordata; class Lepidosauria; order Squamata; family Phrynosomatidae; genus Urosaurus; species Urosaurus nigricauda. Next base: position 321,112,156 of record JAOEGL010000001.1, read on the forward strand.
ACTTGGCTATAATCAGTAGTCCAGTAGTATGTTACACACCACTAAGCAAACAAGGAAAGAGATATTAAAAATGATTGATAAAATTAAAATTGCTTTCTGCTGCAATCCTTTCTGCATTTTAAATGATATGCCATTTTTCTTGACCTGCAGCACTGTCATTACAGGTTAAAGGGTAAAAGAAATACGACGGAACAGAAACAGGAAATAAAGGAAATAAATTCAAGAAGTAGCAGTCATTTTGAGGAAATATTGCCCCTTTCCTGACACTGGGTTAAATTAGACAAATTCCTGGAGGGTAAGGCTATCAGTAGAGCTAGTGGTTTCAAGCATTGGACTATGACTGAGGGAGACGAGGGTTTGATTATCCACTCAGTCATGGAAACCCATGTCACACTCCGCATTAGAGAAAGATAATGGCAAACCCACTCTGAATAAAATGTTGCCAAGAAAATCCTAAAATAGGGTCACCATATCAACTTGAAGGCACACAACAAACGTTTATCAGTGGCTATTTGTCATGATGGTTATATTTTACCTCCAATATCAGAGGAAGTATCCCTCTCAACAACAATTGCTGGTAATGTTAATTCCTATTGCAGCCATACTTAATCCCCTGCCCACACTTACTCCCCTTTCCCAAGAACATACCACAGTTCTATGAAGATGTGACTGCTTTTTCTTCTCTAAACAGATAGAGACAGCTGCAATACTAATGCTGATATTTGCAGACACAACTTTTGAGCTTCCTCATCAATCTAATTTAATTTAATTTTTACAAAAATGCATTCCTATGAACAATTTCTTTTTAAAACTGCAGATCTCTCTTTGATCATCCCGGGCTACCACCCACGTTATTTTCCCATACAGGTGCTATTTGTTTCAAAGGAAAAAGACTCATCTTTTGTTCAAAACATATCAGTCAAAATTAATTAGACATGCAAGAGTAAAAGGAGGAAGCACTATAAAGAGATAAAGAAGAACATGCCTCATAAAATGCACCTCGGACTACAGCATTTATTGGAAAGTACAAACAGATCTGATGGAAACCAGTCCAAAGCTCTCCAAGAAAATATATGTCAAAGAGGAAAATATGGAATCTGTAACTCTCCAAATGTAGTTGGTTTGCATTTCCCTACCTAGCCTCAGTCTTGGTTTGGGACGATGGGATTTGTTTTCAAGCAACATCTGGAAACACACTGGTTACAGATGCCCCAAAATATGGCAAATAATGTGCAATTCAACATTAATGAGGACAGGAAGATGTTAGCTATTTCCCAAAAATAGTTAAAATGAGGAGGAGTGGTTGCCCTTTACCAACACAATGTAAATGGTTTGGATAGAAAGGTTGGACACGCTGCTGGAAAAGGGTTTCCATTAATTACCAACCAAATTAGAAAATATCAGCAAGTGCAAGCCATATCACTTCTTACCTCTCTTCTACCAGGGATGGGATTGGGAACTCACGTTATTTATTATTATATTATTTACATACATCCTGGGGTGGGAACCAAGGTGGCTCATGAAAAGACTGAGCTAAAATTTAACAATAATATTTAAAATGAAAATGGGAAAATTGCTTTAAAATGATAGTTTATAAATTGCATAAAACAATTTAAAAGCATATTAAAGTTAAAAAGAAAGCACCCTTCCCCTATAAAAAGGCTTCCTGCAGGCAACTACTCCTTAAAAGCCAGTTTGAACAACAACAACAAAAAAATGCTAGATGGAAAGAGGAGAGCAGGAAGGGGCCAGTTTAGCCTCCCGTAGAAGCGAATTGCACAAGAAAGGAGTAGCTGCTGAGAAAGCTCTCTCCTGTGTCCTCTTGTGATGTTGTGAGCTTGTGATGTTGCTGTGGTTGAGAGAAAGCTCTTACTTGTGGATCTTAAAACAATGACATGTCCGTACAGAAACACACATTATAGTGCACATGTACCAAGAAGTTCTACATTACTGCTCAGTATATATACAAAAAAGCTGAGTTTGCAAAACCTAAGCAAGGCAGTTGATAACTGGGAAACTTAGGAGTCTTTCATTCATAGGGCTGCCATAAATTGAAGTTGAAGGGAATCAACAACAACAAAAAGTGCCTGTCCAAATGTATATACCCCACCCCACCAATGTTTGTTGTGAGAACCCCCCACCCAGCCCCCACTTTTCATGATTGATATCATACAGTAGGGATGTGGAGTACCTTTGTTTTCTGGAACCTGATCCTTGTAATAGATCATTGCAGTTTTAGCTCTCACCTGTAAGGCTCCAAAGTTCTGTTGCCATAATGCAGAGCTTCCTCCAAAAGGCCAAGGTTTATGCAGGCATCCATGGCAAGGTCAAGTACTTTCAGCTGGTAGATATTTGTGTCTGGAAGCTTAGCTTCATTGTTCTTAAGTAATGTCTTGCATGTCTTCAGAACTTGCTCCCACTCTGGCATTTATTGTGGTTAAGGATTGATCCATATGATAATTTGAAAAAAGCAGAAGCACACAGTAAAATTATATTAGATTAAGGTACCATACACAGTATCCCATACAGTTAGTCTCAAAGATGCTGCAAAATCTCTTTGCTTACTGACATTCCAGACTAACATGGCAATGTATTTGAATAGTATCCCATAAAGTATTCAACTGTAAAACATTTTATTTCAATGTAAAGTTCACAAATTCCTACATAGAAAGCTCTGTATCCACTAGTAAAATATAAAAACAGGTGGGGAGAATATATTACTTTAATAAGGTAATACAAAACTGAAGGCAAGTCAAGCTATAATTAATTCTTGACTCTCCGAAGCACTATTTTCTTAAAATAAGCGATCTCTTTCTAGCGTACTACCTCTGCTTTAATGTCACTACAAAATTAAAAACCATCTACAGATACGTAATTGTCACTTCTTTCATGTAACAGTTCCGACTAAAAAGGGTTTTGTCCAGCGTTAATTGACCAAGATGGAGAAAAACTGCTCTGGGCTTCACAGATAAATGGTTTTAGATTAGTGATCTGTGTGATAAAAGGCACTGCAATGATCCAATTATTAAACGTTTCAAAAGCTCCTTCACTGCATTAACAGGAGAGACAAAAGATCTTCATGTTAAAATGAATCAGATTCACATAATAGTTATCCACTCAGGTCTATATCACTTTCACTTACAAAGATGTTTTTCATAAGTGGGCTCTGATGTTCCCAGTTTCTTAGTTGGCAAGAAAATAATAGGAAGAAGAGAAGTGCCAAAAAAAGAGCCGTGAAGGAAGTGCCAAAGAAGACCCAAAAAAGAGAGGCAAAATGTAAAACCAGCACACAACAATGAATTTACTTCCCAAATTTAGTGTCCCAGCATTTGTTTCAGCAGGGATTCCTTAAAAATCAATTGGAGGAGGCTAAATGGAAGAAGTCCACTTAGGGTCAAATGAGTCATAGTACTGAAGATATCAAATAGGTCCTAGAACAGATCAAGCCTGATTTCTCTCTGGAAACCTAAATGACTAAACTGAGGCTGTCACATGTCACCCACATCATGAGATGGCATGAATCACTGGAAAAGACAATAATGTTAGGAAAGGTAGAAGGCAATAGAAGGAGATAGAGACCATATTTTAGATGGTTGGACTCATCAAGGAGGCTATGAGCTTGAACCTGCAGCACCTGAGCAGAGCAGTGGAGGACAGGGGATCTTGGAGATGTCTCATCCGTGGGGTCGCCATGAGTAGGGGGGTCACTTGAAGGCAGTTAATAATAACTGAAGATGTGTGAATGTGTCTCTGTCATTGTGAATGTATGTGTGTGCGTGTGCATCCTAAAAGCAGCTTGTAGGATGATGGCAGTTTTACATGTGGCCAAAAAGCAGGAAGAGAGTCCAGTACAAAAAAAAAAAATCTCCCATAGCAGCTACTAATTATGGAGGAAAAACAGATACAATATGATGGCTGTAGATTTTTGTTTCCACAGCTAACAGCAATCGAGGGACAAATTGCATCAAGACTGCAGAATGACCAGAATGCCTAGTTTCCAGATACAGCTCCACTGCCACCCATAGATTGCTTGTTTGTTTATTTATGATTTTATCTGAGTTGGGAAGATGTTAGAAATGATTGCACCGCAACTTCACATCTAACTTGGCATCTTAAAATTTGTCTTTCAAACATGCCAATATCACAGTGCCTGTTATCAGCTTAGGCTGATACGCCAGCTGCGCCCTTTCCTGGAAGTCAGGGATCTTGAAACCATAGTACACACCATGCTGGTAACCTCACATCTGGATTTCTGTAATGCACTCTCTCTTCCGGCAGGCCAGAAGACGGGAAGTAATGGATCGATCCTGTTTGCTGTTTGTTATTGTTGTTGGTTTGTTTTAATTTATTGTTGAAATTGTTACTATTTTTAACCTTTTTAAAGTGTAAAATGTTTAATTCTATTTTAAGAATTTAAGGAGGGTTGGGGAACATGATTTGCATAATTTTTAATGCTGTAAGCCACTCCGATTGCTTGAGTGCAGATGGGATGGGATATAAATACTATTACTACTACTATTATTATTCTAATCATTGGTTCAGTGCTTGCTTATGCAGATATCATGGTGAGACATGATAATGTGAACTAAATGTCAACGGTTGTTATAACTGCTGTCTTTTGAGTCTTCTGAAAAACATTTCACCTTAATTATTTCTATAGGTCAGTATAACAAGGTACAAAGAATGCCTTGTCAGAATACCTTGACTGAATATGTAATAATATGAACTCTACTACTGTATAATATTAATAAAGATAGTAACTTAGCTTTTTCTGCCCTACTTTCATACTGTTTTATACTGTACCATGTTAGGGGTTCTCAGAGGATATCAACATAGGCATCAGACTGGGGATGTATCCACACTACTGTACACTTTGGTACCACTTTGATACCATGACTCTATCCTATGGAATCTTGGGATCTGTAGTTTCATGAGGTGTTTAGAATTCTTTGTCAAGGCTATGGTTCAGGAGAGCGCTAGAGAATTCAATAGATATTCCCAGTCCTTTCTCTCAATTGAAGGCTTTTATGTTCAGCACTTTTGCATTGTTTGTAGTAAGGTAACTCGTCTGCAAATATAATTCTAAAACTTGATATGTATATTTGACATACATGTTCACTCTGAGGTATGTTTCACTGTGTCTTTTGGGACTTATTGACTAATGAAATATGCTTGAAATTGCCTCAGTCATAAAGCCTGCCTAGACACTTTTTTATTTTTATTTTTATTTAATGGAAAATACTGGTTTAAAATTTGGACTAGAGTGCAAAACACATTGCAGAAATAATCCAGTCTGAGACTGTTTTAACTGCCCTGGCTCAGTGCTAGGGATTTCCGGGAACTGTAGTGTTTTGTGAGACACTGAGCCTTCTCTGTCTGAGAGCTCTGGGGCCACAATAAACTGCAGTTCCCAGGATCCCTAGCAGTGAGCCAGGGCAGTTAAAGCGGTCTCAGACTGGATTATTTCTGCAATGCGTTTTGGACCTAGGACTCTGAAGGACCAAGGTTGCATCTACACTGTAGAATTAATGCAGTTTGACACCACTTTAAGTGCTAAGAATCCATCCTACGGAATTCTGGGATTTGTAATTTTACTAGGTCTTTCAGCTTCTTTGCCAAAGCGTACTGGTGCCTCACAAAACTACAAATCACAGGATTTTGTAGGATGGAACAATGGCAGTTAGTGGTGTCAATCAGCATTATTTCTACAGTGTAAAATGCACCCCAGGATTTGAATCCCCACTCAGCTGTGGAAATCCACTGGGTGACCTTGGGCAAGGGACACTCTCCTAGCCTCAGAGGAAGGCAATGATAAACCTTGTCTAAAACACTATGAGAGGGTTGGCATATGTTGGATTTGCCTTGAAAGCACATAACAACAAGGCACATAATAACAATAATATATAGATATATAGATATATTGAGGGAGGACAATATACTGTAATATTACTGTAACATTAAACAGTTTACTATTAATATTAAACTGAAACTGTAATAATACAGGACGTTGTGGTGGCAGAAATGAAGTCACTGATCCAAATGTGATTAGCTGAGTTACTGTGTCATTGTGTACTGTTCATAAAGGCTCAGGGAACTAAATGCACAAAATGATAGTTTGCAACTTTTTTGAGAAAGTAAAACCAATTTGGCATGTTATGAGTCAGGTGCTGTACATGTCTTATTAAATTTTATTTTTCAAATTCTTTAAATTAGACTTTAATTCTCTTTTAGCAGCTGACTCTGTTTTGTGTTTTACATTAATTCTTGTATTCTTTAATATCTGTGTGAACCACCTCGACTCCCTTCTTTGGAAGAAAGGCCCATGACTTAGAATCATAGAATCATAGAATCATAGAGTTGGAAGAGACCACAAGGGCCATCCAGTCCAACCCCCTGCCATGCAGGAACTCCCAGTCAAAGCATCCCCGACAGATGGCTATCCAGCCTCTGCTTAAAGACCTCCAAGGATGGAGACTCCACCACACTCCGAGGGAGTGTGTTCCACCGTCGAACACTTAAAAGAGCACAAATCAAAAAGATGGCTCAGACACCTCCCTTGTGGCAATGGAAGTCTAATTGAGAAGACAATAATTAATTGTACTAAACATTATGGCTGATTCCTTTTCAAGCAACACATAAAAAGGAGGACAATTGGGATCAGACTGTTATGTGTAGGGAAAGAGTTTAACCTTTGTCCAATACCACAGCCCTGATGAAAACTCTCTTTCTCCCCCCAAAGGCAATCTGCTCAGTGACCAAAGGTTCTGGGTGAACAGAGCAGCTACTGAAGAAGGTTAAGAGAGAAAGTGTCAAGGTAGGCTTAATGCTGAACAGTAAGAAAACAAAAATAATGACCACTGAAAAGCTACAAGAATTTATCCTATATAACTAGAAATAGTCAAAGAGGTCTCATACCTTGGGTCCTATATTGACCAGAACAGAGATTAGAGTCAAGAAATCAGAAGACTAGAATTAGGAAAGGCAACTATGAAAGAACTGGACAAGATCCCAAAGTGTAAAGATACAATGTCTAAACACTAAAGCCAGGGTATTCCCCATCTCTATGTATGGATGTGAGATCTGGACAGTGAAGAAAGCTGATAGAAAATCAACTTATCTGAAATGTGGTACTGGAGAAGAGTGCTGAGGATGCCGTGGATGGCCAAGAAGACAAACAAATAGGTCCTAGAACAAATCAAGTCTGAACTCTCCATGGAAGCCAGGATGTTTAAATTGAAACTGTCACACTTTAGCTACATCATAAGAAGGCATGATTCATTAAAAACAATAATTCAAACAAACAAAAAAATAACAATAATTCAGGAAAAGGTAGAGGCCAGTAGAAAGAGAAGACCACATGCCAGATGGTCAGACTTGATCAAAGAGACCGTGAGTCTGAGCCTATTGGACCTGAGCAGAGCAGCTGAGGACAGGGAGTCTTGGAGATGTCTCATCCACAGGGTCACCACTATTTGAGGTCTAGTTGAGGGCATTTAAGAACAACAAAAAATGAAGAGAAAGGATTAATGGTCTCCTTGTGCACTGCAGTCATGATCTTGAATCTTGCTCCTGACCAACTTTGGTGGAAAAACAAAGGATGGTGGCTGTTGGCCCCACATCAGTGGTAGTGGTGAATCCACTCTGGAACTTTATAGCAGCTACCTAAGGTGCTAAACATATTCAAAGGCTAGGATTCAGTACTTTGAATAATGTTTATCTAAGGCCCAAAACAGATGGGCCAAACAGAGTGGTTTCTAGTCGCTTCAGGGGCATGGTGTTTATACAAATTCCCCTGAAGTGGCTGGAAGCCGCTGTGATACCAGATAAGGGCAGCCCAAAGCCATCAGCAAAAGGAGCAGATTAAAGGAGCTCCAGCCAGTGGCCCAGTTAGGACTGCATCAGTGGACCACTTCGGGGGCAGGCTGTCTAGTCACCGTGGTCCTGGGATGAGAGGCCACTCCTTCCAGCCAGAGGCCACTCCTTCTGATCCATATGTTTTGATCCTAAGACTAAGAGCACATTCACCAACCCTATGACGTGGAATCCACCAGTTGCCACTGAAAAGAAACAAAAGAAAATCAGATTCATATGCACATTTAAAGTGTAACCTAATTTAGAAGAGGGCAATGATATGAAGTAGAAGGAATAAGGTAGAAAAGACTGTGAATTGAATAGCAGGGGCTTTAGGGTCAGAAGGATTGCAGTTAATAACATAAGAATGATCTGGGGGAAACTGGTAAATGAGAGAGAACAACTGAAAAAGTGCTGTAAGAACAGCAAGACTGTATTACATACAGATATTTTGTATAGAAAACAAATGAAAGATCTGAATGAAACCTGTTGAACCAGAGTGTTTTTTTTAAATTTAGGAGGGCAATCTTACACACACATATTCTACCAAATGTTCAGTCATGTACACACCTGTTCAGATCTCTCACTGAATTTAATGGAACTTCCAGGTAAATAGGTATTGGATTACAGCCTTTTAATGACAAAAGCTATCAAAATAATCTCCCCCCCACACACACACACACCATGTGAAATGATACAGAAACTGGCAGAAATTTTAAGAGTAAAACAATCTCTATAACCTAGAAATGACAGCTATTAGCATTAATTTGTTTTCTTGGTTATTGTATGTTTGCACATATATTTTAGCTATATTTAAAATGGCTGTCATATTTATGTAGTTGCATTTGATATTTGTGCTGCTTGCTGCATTACTTTTTAATTGCTGATTTTACTTTTACCTGATATCTTGGACATATTTTATGGATCAGTGAGATACAAAATTAATAAACCAAACAAACTGGACAAGAAACAAAGGCTGCTGGCCATTATAAGATGTGACTCCAAAAGGAGACCCATTGACTACTGATCACAACTTTGGCAGTGAAAGGATACCTTCTTGTGACTTTGGTGCTTCCTTTTTATTTACCACTTCTTTGGCTTCTTTCCAAGCTTGTTCATCCCCTGCCAGCATGTCAGCATCCTGCTTGACAGAAATGAAAGAGGCAGTACATTGGATTAAAAGAAAGTAAGGCTAAGGTAGAGGAAAACAGACAAAGCCATCATTCTCCATGTGAGGTTGAATAACACTGAGGAGCAAAATAGTCATGACACTGGGAAAGGATTGGTTTTGACTCTTTCTGCAAGATCTTTTTGAGTGTTGTCTACATTCAACTGAAGGGAATGTGAAAACTATTTTTCAATGGATATAGGTTGAGTCTAACTTATCCAAAATGCTTGAGAGCAGCAGTGTTTTGGATTTGGATTGTGGTGTGTGTGTGTGTGTGTGTGTGTGATTTTGGAGTATTTGCATATACACGCAACATCTTGCAGATGATACCCCAATCGAAACATTACATTCATTTATGTTTTGTATACACTTTATATACATAGCCTGAAGGTAATATTGGACACAATATTTTTAATAATTTTGTGCATGAAACAAAGTTGGTGCACATTGAGCTATCAGAAAGGAAAGGTGTCAGCCATCTCGGCCATTCAGGTGGATAGTTTTGGATTTTGGAGTATTTTGGATTTCAGAACTAAAGGAGACTCAACTTATATCCTTTACATGAGAGCTTGGAAAAATGTGGTTGGAAGTGCTTGGGGCCTGGGGTTGTTTTTGTGGCCCAAACTACTGCCTGACCATTCCCTTCCTGGTACAAGAACAGGGTAAACTACACCATTAAGAAGCCTCCAGTATCAATGTAACATCATTTAAATAAGTTACAGGCCCCCACCCCACCCACTATATTTTTTTAACATGAAAATCCCTGTTTTTAAAAGCCAGAGGATTTTCAGTCACTTCCAGGTTTGGTTTGGTTTGTCTTCTTTCATTTTTGTTAGTCGGTGTGGCTTTTGGACAGTGTTAGGGGCAAACAAGGTGTGGGTTTTGCCATCAAAATGCCACCCAAGTTTCCCTTTCTTGCGCCAATAAAAGAAGAAAGCAGGCTTTCTTAAACTACATTCATACCATACCTTGTGAATAAATGAACTTTCATATCTATAGCCCAAACAATTATATCTGTGTTAATATTAATATAGTTTTATAAATATTAATAGATAGCATGCCATGTAGCTTTGAAAGCGAGCATTGACCATTCAGACAAGAAACCAAATTAGAGAAGTTAAATGATATGTCAACAACAATATTTCAACAGCTTAAATATTATGTGCTCTTCATATATACATACAAAACTGTTTGCCAGAAGCAACAATCTATGTTCAAGGCTAAGATTCGTTTTCTGAAATGGCCCAGCGGTGGTGAGAAATCAAAATCTTTTCAATTACCAGTAAAATATGGTCTTGTCCTGACATTATGGTGCAGAATATAGCTATTATTTTGCTGGATACATGCTGATGGTCAGGTCTTTATCACTTATTGAAGTAACCACAACTAGTGCTATGTGTTAAAGTTATTAATAATAGATAAGAGTTTTATTAATCACACATTCAAAAAAATGAAGCCTAATATCATAAAATGGAGAGCCAGCATGGTTATAGAGGTTTGAGTGCTGGACTAGAACATTGGAAATTAAAGTTCAAATCCTTGCTTGGCAATGGAAACCCATTGAGTGACTTCTGGCAAGTCACACTCTCTCAGCCTCAGGGAGGAGAAAGGCCAAACTCCCTGTGAACCAATCTAGCCAAGAAAATCCTGAGAGGTTTGAGTCAGAAATGTCTTAAAAGCACATGACAACAATATAATAAAATGCACATTTAAAAGCCACGTTTTTGTTTTGTTTTCAGGAAGCCCACTGAAGATTGCACCTAATGACCAGGTTTTCTTAATGAATGATGGTTTTTTGTGGTTATTCAGAGGGGAGATATAGTCTAATAATTCTCAGAAGCACTCCAGTGTACAACCAACTTCAGTGCTGACATGATTTCAGATTCTTACTGCTTAGTGACTCAGAAGGTAATTGCCTTTGAAAGTAATTACCTGATAGTAAACATTGTTGTCTGTAATATCCTGAGAATAAAGTATTTGTAAAAGGCAACCGTTAGCAACTATTAAGGTAGAAATATGTGTGGTGAGTTTCATTCAAAACCCAAGGTTGAGCACAATGCAAGTGTCCGCTGCAACATTACCACAGAGCCAATCTTCTGACTGCATAGCAAGGATTTTTAACCTGTTCAACTTGCCATAAATATAATGTGCAATGAATGAAAATCATGTGAGGAAAAGAACAGATAGAATTCTGAGAGGTATCTCCTTCCCTATGAATATCACCAAAATATTTATACAAAGGAGCTTAGGCATGGCAATCCAATTTTATATCAATTATCATCCCTAGAGCACAAAACTTAAGAGGTATTAATCTGCATTTTTCACACTGAGAAGGAAAATTAATTACTCTGTGTTCCAAATAATAGGAAATATATATGCAGAGTCCATATCAATTCCATGTGTAGCTTTGCATCATTGTCTTCCCATTCATGTCCAAAGTGAAGAGAAAGAGGTGAACTCTTGTACTACCCCAAGGGATGATTGCATCAAAATGGCCTCTGCCGTCTCAGAATTTGATGACATTCCACATCGGGAAATTACAAAGAAAGCAGTGTTCCCTTGAAATTTGCAAATGTACTTTCCATAAAATCAGCTCTCAGATCACAATATGCTCACCTGGTAATAATTTTGTTCAGAATGAAAGCTGCTACAACTAAAGGTCAGCTATGGGACAGAACAGCTCATGTTGCCGAAGTTATGTCAGTTATGTTAATGTACTGATCTAGATGCGTTAAGCTTTGCATATAAGGTTGGCCTGGATTTAATTGTGCTGCCATCAAATCGTGCAGTAACAATTACAGAGGAATTGAACTGATATAGGTTGATATAGCTCAAACCAGAATGTGACCCATAAAATGTGATAATTATCCCAGTACAATACCAGAGAGCAAGTTTTTGCATTATTAAAAGAAGAAATTCTGTTTCATGGAATTATACATCCATGAATAACTGCCTGCCTGTAAACATTAATTGTGACAACTAAGGTTACAATCCCATATGTATTTGCCTGGAAATAAGCCTCATTGAAACCAAAACAACCCTGTTGGGAGATCTACATACACTGTTTTTTCATAATCAGTATATGGGCTCTTTCACACAGAAGAGGCAAGGGTCATTAAAAAGTGATTAAATTGTGCTAATGGGGGGGGGGGAATTATCACACTCCCACATGCTTTTCCTGTTTGTTTCCTGGGCATAAATTGTAATGGGTACATCATTGGGTAATAACGGAAACTCCCATTATTACCCAGTGACGTGTCCATTACACTTTATGCACGGGACACGAATGGGAGAAGCATGCAGGGATGTGATAATCTTTCCCCTGATCACACCATTAGCATGATTTAATCACGTTTTAATGACACTTGCCTCCCATATGAAAAAGTTCTAGGTTTTGCCACTTACATCAGTCAGGGGAGATACACACAATCTCCCTCATGCATTCATTGAATGTGTGGAGGGGAGTACAAGGCCACAAGGACAAACTAACCCTACTCACTACTGTAGATGTATGCTATCTAGAGCTTGGGAAAATACTTGTATGGATTTTTCCCCTCATCATGGCCACCAGTTACATTAGCTGAGGGACTCTTGGAGTTGCAGCCCCCAAATCCACACATCTTTCCCCCTGTGAAAGCTCTGAAACTACCTCTCTCCCTATTATATTAAAAGGATTTCTTTGATTTCTATGGAAAAATGTGGTGTTAGTGCACAAAGGTGTGGAGGAAGAGGGGGCAGAGAAAGCCTACATGATCCCCAAACTCTTTGAGTATGTTCCAGTCAACAAATAGAGAAAGGCTTCTGTCCAACTCCCACCAGTGTGTGATATGTAACAATGAACTGTGAACTGATGTCCCTTAATAAGAGTGAATCATGTTCATTGTATCTAAAGGTCAATTCCAATTTTCTATAATCTCATCAGCAGGCAGCAGATTTTACATGTATAGGTTTGGTCTAAAAGGTAGTTTATTAAAAAATCAAATAAATAAATAAATAAGGAACAACTCTTTATTTTAAGGTTTGTTTCAAAGTAATGTAACTGAGAATTGAAGGGGAACAGCCACTCCTTCACCTGCTCAAACATACCCTGCCCTCCTTTTTTGCTGTTTTTTTTCTCTGCCTTGTGCTACCATTCATATATTCCCATGTATATTCCTTCTGCCCTTCTTTATACCATCTTTTATACTTATGTATTAATGAAGCTAATTTGGGCAAGATAAAATTCTCCATATCAGATATCTACCATGAATAATTTTTGTGACTAAACCCATGAGCGTACAGTGTAGGGTTTTTTTCTTTCTTTTTAAAAAGAAATCCAACCATCAGATAGAAAGGGACTTTTTCTTTTGTCAACACCATGCAAGGGACAAGAGCAGCCCATATGCCAGAAGGGCTCCTTTTGGTCAAATGTAAATCCAAGTGGGCAGAAAGAAGAAACATATTTTCAATACTCCCTGTTTCTGTTTGTTAGGCAAAATGTCTCTGCATCTCACAGAGATATCAAAAGCCGGTGATGTTTCTGGACTTTTCATTCTATTTCATGACAGCACAGAAGTACACCATCTTTCTGACATGACAGCAGCTGTCTTTTAGAGAAAGTAGTCAAGATGTTCTAAAATGCAGTGCAGGTTGTACTTTGTACAAAAATGAATTCCACATTTTGAAAAATGAATGCTGCTTCAGTACTGAGGAATAAAATGTGCAGATTTCACTACATTTATTTAAACTGCACACTGCATCTTGATGTTCAGGACTGTACAGATCTCAACATATTTTAGGAATGACTGATTTGGTTGAAAGCAAGTGAAATACAGGGCTATACTTTTCTCTCTCATTGGTAGTTTTTTCAGTTTGCTCAGGGAGAGATGTTAGTACTCTATTCTAGTTTCAAATTCAAAACTAAAATGATGACTAGCCCTCATTTTGAGAATATTTGATGTTAATGAGAGAATGACAGCTTGGAAGAAAGAAGTAGTGATTTAGGGCCAATGTTTAGTGCCTTAAATACAGTGGGCTCTTTTTATCCACTGGGGTTTGGTTCCGTGGATAACAAAATCCATGGATGCTCGAGTCCCATTAAATACATTGGCATAATACAATGGTGTCCCTTATAGAAAATGTAAAATCAAGGTTTGTTATTTGGAATTTATACTTCTTGGAATATTTTCAAACCATTGATGCTTGAATCTGTGGATTAAAAATAAATAAATTTGTGGACAAGGAGGGCTGACTGTATTCATCTTTATCACCAATTTCCAGTTGTTATTTGCCTGTGGAAAACTGGTCCTCAAAAATGCTGCTCAGGTTGTACAAATTCAGATCCATGCTGAATTTGCTGGCCAAATGTCAGAAAGGAATTCTTCTAGAACATGGCCACATAGCCCAAAAGCTCCACAAAAAACCTATGGATGCCAGCCATGAAAGCCTTCGACTCCACATCAGATCCATGGCTTCCTTTTTTTCCTCAGTCCATCTGAATATGGTCTCCCTCTTTTCCCACTGCCTTCCACTTTTCCTAGCATTATATTTTCAAATGAGTTGTGTCATCTCACGAAGTGTCCAAAGAACAATAACCATTTTCCAGACAAGCGGTTATTTTAGTTCAAAAAAAAATAGCAGAGTCCTGCAGCATGTTAAAGACTAACTAATGTTATTATGGCCAAAGCATGGGGAAATTTTATTTTACTACAACTTCCAGAATTCCCCTTCCAGAATGACTGCTGGGAGCTTCAGTCCAAAAATGTAAATTTCCTAACCTCTAACTATGGCATAAGCTCTCACAGGCTGTATCCATATCATCAGATGTGCAAAGTGTTATACCACCATTGCATCTGCTGAGGAAGACCCCTGTCACAGCTTGTGAGATCGGATGCGGGGTGCCTGGTCAAGTGAGCATTGCCAGGCACTCTGTTTCCACCCTTACTAACCATGATGGGGGTATTCTCAGCAGATGGGATGGCAAAGACAGGCACAGTGCACATGGTGGTAGGGGGTCCATGGCATGGCAGTGGGCAGACATGTAAACACCTGCCCATCACTGGCTTGGGGACTGACCTGGGCTTGGCTCATGCTATCATGTCTATCTGCTTCAAGTCAAGTAAAAGACCTGAGACACTATCACTAGAAACCTGAATTAATCATACAAATATCCCGTCCTATCTGTGATTGCCCCTTCCAGGTCATTTACTTTGGTCCCTTTTGCTTTTCTATGGTAAATCCCATAGTTTCCTCCCAATCTGCCTCTTCATTTCCCACTTCATCAGGCAATCCAAATTTCTTGTTGGCTCTTGTTCTATAGTTTTAAAGATCCTCCTTCATTAATCTAAGTTCGTCCAAAAAGTCCTGCCACAACACTGCAATTTCACATTGAGAAGCCTGCATCTTTAACATTTTCTATTACACATTTCTTGGTATGCATAGAATTAACAAATCCAGCTCCTCAATGCCACCTCCAAAAGAATGTGATAATGACATATCCTGATGCTTAGTCTCTTGTATTTCCACTGATTTCAATAGAAAACACTCACAGCCATAACAAATCTGCATTCTCTTTCTCAAAACAAAGCAATCTTTCCTTAATACTGTTACTTGCAATGTGCTATGAAAATACCAAACATTCCTAGTTTAAAAATCAATTCCAATTTATGTCTTTATTCACAAAATACCAGCTTCTGCTACACTTTTTGTTGTCTTAAAACATTTTTTTCATATAAAAATGGTCCTCCAAGTCACATAGATATAAAGAAAGGCAGGAAACTGAACTAGATATCAATGAAACCACCAATTCAAAGATTTGCCCACAAACGTGTGTCTCAATTTTTAAAAACACACAAAAACCAAACTATCATGACTGGGGAAACAGCTCTGTGGTATATTTTTAAATAAAACAAATGAAAATGTATTTCAAAAAGACATATGTTTTATTGGTAGGCTATTCCATACTAATATAACATTAATCTATTTTCTTGAAGATATCTTTTAACTGAAGATGGTGGGGAGAGGAAATTCTGATTCATCACACATATCACACTTCTGATTGGTTTACTGACATGCAAAATGTTCTTTTGAAAAACTGCTGCTAGATGACACTGTAAAAATTATTTTGGAAATTATACAAAATGTGGCAAAATGAGGCAACCACATATGAAAATGAAAAACTCATACAGAAAAATTAAAAGCATGGAAATTACCCTACTGCGCTGAAACATGAAGTAGTCAAGAATTTTCCCCTCATGTGCAAAAATTCATGTAAATTACTATACCTATCACAATCAACAAAGGAGGCCATGTTGTTGCGACAAAAATAATATCAATGAAATAAGCAATGTTTTATTTCACTTCTAGAAAGGTAACACAGTGCAGTGAATGGGTGAATGCAATCCATAAATCTGTTGGTATGAAACAACTACTCAATAATGCAGTGCATATTGAGGGTGGGAGAATTGCAGGTGAATCTTTAGGCATGATTCCCTTGATTTTAATTATATCCTATTCAGAGAAAGTGTACTTTTAGATGCAAACCGAGAATACATGTTCACTTTCAGAGAAGCAGAATTAATTTTGCCTGCTTTGTTAGATATAGTATAATTTTTTAAAGCCCAGTCTTCAGCAGTTTCATCTGAAGCACACTTAGGTTTGCATCTTTACAATGCATTCACTGTCTATGTGAGCATTCAGTGGTGCTTGCATTAAGTTTATGTACAAAGTCTGAGAAGTGAACAGCACTGTTCTGGTTCATATGTATACTTCTATGCAATATAAATCAATACCATTGATCTGATGGCAAATGACAAACAAACTACAAATAAAGATGAAGGAATAAGTACCATCTTACTATGAGGAATGGAAAGATAAATACTAGTTCAGTAGCATGCTATACAAAGCAAAATTTGTTCAACAAAAAAAGAATCTAGCCCTGTCAATATAAACAGTGCATCAAATTAATCAGGACTTTATATTTAAACTGGTTTCCAGCTCAGGCAGCACAAGTGAAGATTACATCTTTTGTATTAATTACATCTCCCAAAGGCCCACAGTTTCTCTAACACTGTGATCTGTCACATTTAACTCATAATTAAATGAATACACAGGTACACATTAAGGTTGCAATCATAAACAGATTAACTATGATGTAACGGCCACTGAACATAGTGACACATATGTCTGAGTAAACGTGCATAGGTTTCCCTACCAGTGCTGAGACGAAGATTTCTTTTACACATATACTTTGCAATGAAATTTGTTGTTGCCAACTGCCTTCAAGTCAATCCTAACTCATGGCAACCCTGTGGATGATACATATCCAAGATTCCCTGTTCTCTACTGCTCGCCTAGATCCTGCAAATTCATATCCATGACCTCCTTAATAGAGTCTAGAGCAATAGCAATGGCAATAGCAAGCACATTTCTATACTGCTTATCAGTGAACTAGCACTCCCTAAGCAGTTTATAATCTGTAAACCAATTGCCCCCAACAAGCTATTACTCATTTTACCAACATACAAAAGGATGGAAGGCTGAGTGGACCTTGGAACCCTCCTCTAGGAATGAACTTACAATGTTGTACCAGCATTTAACCACTGCACCACCAGGGCTCCTATAAGTCTACCATGCAATCTTGCTCTCTTTCTGTTTCTCTCCACCTTTCCTAGCATTATTATCTTTTCTAATGAGTCATGCCTTCTCATGATGTGGCCAAACTGTAACAGCCTCAAATTGATCATCTTGGCTTCCAGGGAGATTTCAGGCTTGATCTGTTCAAAGACACATTTATTTGACTTTTTGACCATCTATGTCCTATTCCCACCCCCGTCCCTGTCCCTTTGTCCTCCCCTCCCTTCCCTTCCCTTCCCTTCCCTTCCCTTCTCTTGTTAAGAAATACTAAAACATAATCGAACAGAGCTGCTCTCTTTTACACAGCAGAGTAATATTATATTGCTAAAAAGGGGGAGTGCTATTTAAGAAATGTGTTAGTAACAACCTCAGTTACTTAAAAATAATTTAGTTACCATAATAGCCACGAGGTTACTGCTTCACTAAATAGTGAATAAGGAATACCGTGATTCAAGTGCTAGCTTGTGCTGCTGCCCCATACTCTGTTGTAGGTATATGGGTGACGATGAATTGGATGGGATGGAACAGAATTGGATGGGATGAAAGACAGAGTGCTTTTATATCACAGGGCAGCTGCTTGTAACATCTAGATGTCTAAAATAACTAAAAGGGAAAATAATCAGCAACTTTGTGAAATGAGTCAGCATGGTACATGCTTTGAGTGCTGGACTAGGACTCTAGAATCCCCATTCAAGCATGGAAACTGATTAGATTACTATGGAAAAGTTACATTCTCTCAGACACAGAGGAGGATAATGGCAAACTTTCCCTGAATCATTCTTGCCAAGAAAACTTGCTGCTCTGTCAGGAGGTGAATTGAAGGTGCAAAACAACAGCTACCTTTGAGAAAAAGGAAAGTAAACCATTATCTTTAATTCTGCATAAAAAAAACTATAATGGCAACAAAATACTTTAGGGGTGGGCAAGATGAAAACAAAAACAAATCACTTTTTAAAAATAATGTTCCAAGTACCCCATAAAAGAAGAACCCATTTATCATGCTATTATCTTAATTGAAGGTTGGCCCAAGTAGCCTGAGTGAATATTTCGCTAGATCCAGGTGCAAAAATAAAGTATTATTAACATCCGGATGAAATCCATATTAATAAACTCAGCTTCTCAGACTCCTAATTAATGCTTCCACTGCTCCTTGCCTATTTCCAGAGAAAAGCCTAGGAGATACAAAGGATTTTTCTGCTACCCAAAGTTAGATATGCATAGATACTCAGATTATTGATCTATAGACAAATAGCAGGTCTAAGGTCTGCTGTTGGATTTAATAGAACCAATATAGTACTTTAATTACCATGAAGCACTTGGACCTCAGAAAATTATTACATACTATTCTCAGCTGTAAATAATGGGGCAGTTCTACTAGACATTCTTCCAGTTTTTAAATGAAAATGCCTGAAACACTTTCAATGCAAATGAGTTCTTGAATTCTCCAATTTGCTGAACCTTTCAACTTATTAATTATTAATCTGTTGCAACAATTATGATTGAAACTGGTCAAGCTCACTTTCGCAGCAGGCTTGGTGCTTCAAAGTTTTTTACTGGCCCTTGAAACCCTTCTTGTTCATCATCACAGCTGTCATGACTGTGATTCTATTATAGATAATTGGACAGAACATTACCAGTATCTATATTTGGGAATTTACTCTCCCTAGCCCTTTGAATATATTTTATAGTTATAAGGGTGGAGCTCTTCAAATGGATTTGCCAGAAGAGAGAGGTAGTAGCAAGTTTCAAGTGTCAAGTTTTCAATGTTTAGCTTTAAAGAATGTATTTCCCCTTTCCCAAAATGCTCAGAGTGGAGGGATCTTCTTCAAATTTGATAAACCCAGCTTATAAATAATATGCCTATCAATTCCTGCACTTCCTCATCAGAGACCAGAATTTGAGGGAAGCAGCAACCAGCCAGTACTCTGAAAGGTACAGAGTACGTTCAAAATATTTAATCCATTTATTGTTGTTAGCTGCACTCAAGTTGATACCTGACTCATGGCGACCCTGTAGATAAGACATCTCTAAGACCCCTGTCCTCCACTGCTCTGCTTAGGTCCTGCAAATTAAGGCCCACCAACTCCCTGGTTAAGTCTAGCTATCTGGTGTGCGGTCTTTCTTTCTGGGACCTTCTACCTTTTCTAGCATTATTCTCTTTTGTAATGACTCATATCTTCTCATGATATAACTAAAGTATGACAGTCTCAGTTTCATCCTTGGTTCCAGGAAGAGTTCAGGCTTGATCTGGTCTAGGACCCATTTGTTTGTCTTCCATGGTATCCTCAACATTCCTCTCCAGAACCACATCTCACATGAGTCAATTTTCTACCTATATGCTTTCTTCACTATCCAGTTCTCACATCCATACATGGTGATTGGGAATATAATGGTTTGTACTATTTTACCTTTAATGCTCAATTGTATATCTTTACACTTTAGGATCTTATTTAGTTCTTTCCATAGCTGCCCTTCCCATTCCTAGTCTTCTGATTTCTTGGCTGCAGTCTCTATTCAGATCAATGTTTGAGTCAACATATGGGAACTCTATTTCAGTTTCCTCAGTATCTGCACTGAAAATATGTAGATCATTTGTGGTCATTGTTTTTTCTTTATGTTCAGCAGTAGGCCTGTCTTTACATTTTAATCGCTATCCATCACTAATCTTAAAATGCACCTGCACTGGGAAGGATGTATTACCCTATATATGAAAGGTTTAACATACTACAAATAAAAGTTCACATTAAAAATGTGTAAGCTTTATAAATTATTTTGTGCAATATGATACACCCCCATATGGACCATTAAAGAGAGACTTATGGTAAGATTCTAGCAACTTTTCCAGTCCAAATCTACAGGACATGACCATTTGAGATGTTCTGTGCAAGTCACACTCTCTCAGCCTTAGAGAAAGGCAATGGCAGACCTTCTCTGAATAAATCTTGCTAAGAAAACCCTCTGACAGGGTTGCGATGAGTTGACTTGAATCCACCTAACAGCAACATGATAAGATTCCAGAGTTCTTTTGCAGTCCTCATCTGCATTTGAAGAATTCTGGGTAGTCACAATAGCCCTGTTCAGGTGTAACTTACTCAGTTTCAATAAGCACATAAAGAAGGGAATACCTTTCCTTAGCATGGAAAGGCATAAGTCTGAAGAGAGAAAGCTCCTGTTCATGTGTGACCAATGACATCAGAAAGTCAGTACTTTTGTTCATGTGAAGACTTCACATGAACAGGAAATTTCTCCAGACTTGTTGCTTTCCACCTTAGGAAATCAATATGACGAGGCATAGCTTAGGCATTTTCCTCTCTATGAACTGAATGAAATCAGATAAGTAAGAGGTCCACTGTACAAACATCACGTTTTAATATTTCTTTGCAAAATTTGGTATAATATAAT
This sequence comes from Urosaurus nigricauda, assembly GCA_034509955.1. NCBI lineage: Eukaryota > Metazoa > Chordata > Lepidosauria > Squamata > Phrynosomatidae > Urosaurus > Urosaurus nigricauda. The sequence continues at coordinate 321,133,190 of JAOEGL010000001.1, forward strand.
CTGATTCAGTGGACACAAAACAGCACATATTTCAATACAAGTACAATAATGTGTTTAAAATAAGCTTCTAGACAATTTCCAAGCACATTTCAATGTGCTGGTACTACAATGAATGAAAGAAGATACTTTGTGGATTAAATGTTTCATTTGTTCATACAGGAAGAGTCTGTACATGCTCAGTACCTCCTCTGAATTTAAAATGCTACATAACCCTCATATACAAGGGTAAAAAAAAAAAAAAAAAACTTGCATGGTGTGCACTGTAGGGTATTTTCTGAACCACAGTGAAAATTTCAGAATAAAAATGCTTGAAGGTGAAAAGAGTCTTTGTATACCCAGAATAAAATGTGTTCCACCCAAACAACATAAACTCCAAAACTGAATTAACATTAAAATAATATCATATAAAACATACACTTCTCCTATTGTGCAATACCTACTGATCCCAATGAATTCCAGTATCTGCTCACTGGACAAAATTGTTGTTACTTCCAAACTGTATCAATCTACTAACAACCAGAATGTGTCACTGTTTCTTCACCCCATCATAATTCACAGAAAAACACCACAACTTTTTTTTTCCTGTCAAAAATCAGCATGGATAGGATAGCAAAACCATGCAATGGCAAAATTCAAAAGAACATTGGGGTATAATCAAGAGTCAAACTTATGTCTGTGAATCTCAGAAATACTGGACGGATGAAATTGATAAAATGGAGGGAAGTACAATAAACCTGCTGTCAAAAAATAAATCATCTTCTTCTGCGCATGCGCACATCATGTGTGTGTGCGGTTTCAAGTTTCCTGTCTACTTATGGCAACCCCATGAATTTCATAGTGTATTAGGCAAGGAATACTCAAGTGTAGTTTTGCCAGTTCCTTCCTCTGAAACATAACCTATAGTACCTGATACTTTTTTGGTTTCTCATCCAAGTTTTAACCAGGACTGACCCTGCTTAGTTTCCAAGATCAGATGGGATCTGGTGCAGGTAGCCTGTCCTCCTTTCTCAACAAATAAACACACAAGTGGGCTACAGATCATGAAAATGTAAAAAAAGAATTTCATATTCATTGTTTAGTATTCATATTTAAGCAGCATTCACAGCAACCTGAACAGACTATTGAGCTGTTCTGTCATGAAGGCTGTGTTCAGCTAATCAGCTAAAACAGCAAAATGCTAAGTATGCATTCTTCACTGTTCTAATAACCTTTCTGTAATTGACTCATATCTCAGCTCTGATACTTCTACCAAAATATTTACATAGCCAAATGAATGTATTTCATTCCGAACAGAGCTGTAATGCTACCATGCTTTGTTTCCCCTTTAGATCAAACCTCATCATTTCCACAGTACCTTCCATACATGACTTCCCATGTTAATTAGCTAAGTACATGGTGACAGTGCAGTCCATTCATTTTTCTCCTCCTAATGTAGAAGCAGTTGTTGATCATATTGTTATATTTATTACTAGAGGAGCTGAGCCAGTACATGCTGTTTTATTAGGATTTTGAATAAGTAAAAGTAAATAAGCACAACAGATGTCTGAAAATCAGAATAAAATGTAAAATAGAAAATGATGATGATTGGGTCTGACATATCAGTATAATTGGGAATCTGGATTTCCTGTGCATACAAACCCAAGTGTTTCCTTCACCGATCTGCAATAGTGCAGCAAGGACTTTTGATTCTGGACCTAATGCCCTTTCAGGATCCTTCTCTTAAGATAGCAATGACAGGGATAGAAAACCTAGGGATATAGAGGAGAGAATGAGAGTAGTGCCCCTCCCTATTAAGAATTCTCCACTTGAAATGTTCCTTCAGTCTCTGCATTTCTAGCATTGCAGCAACACTGAGAATCCAGTTGATCATTCAGAAAAACAGGCATCTGAGGAAAAGGGGCAAGCAGTTACCATGGTAATGAGAACACAGCAAATACCAGAGTCCTAGGTTTAAATGATTTTCAGTGTCTTCCTCCCTTCAGTCCTAGAAATTTGGGACTGAAGAACAATTTCACTGTGGGACACAATTCTTATGAGGTGCCTGCCCTTCTCTCCTTTCCCCAGTAGCTACACTCCAGAGTGAACCTTTAATCTTTGGCCCTCCAGACATTTTGGCTTATAGCTCCAGCAACACCTGTCAGAATGCCTGATCATAAGTGATTCTTGGGGCTGTAGTCCAATACATCTGGAGATCCAAAACTCCCCATCCATGGTGTATTACCCTATGAGTTTTTATTCAGAACAGTCTCCCACTTTGTTCAACACACAGATTAAAGCGTTTGACATCCAAATTTGCCATGGAGTATCAGTTCTCAAAAGGAAGACCCAAAAACTTCTACAACTGTTCTACTTATGCCCCACACCCTGCACTGTTGCATTTCCTGAGTTTCTGTATGACTAAGCTCTCATTCATACAGTATCAGTAAAACACAGGGAAACTAAGAGCCCATACAGACAAGCCAAAATAAAGCTGCTTCGGGTCACTTTGGAGGTATGCTGTTTAAATGACACACATATCTTAAGAGGCCAGAAGCTACACCAAAGCCATGCTCCAGTCCTAAGGATCCTTCTCTTAAGTCCTAAGGATCCTTCATTTTGGAGGTCTGCTGTTTAAATGACACACAGATCCTAAGAAGCCAGAAGCTGCGCCAAAGCTTGCTCCAGTCCTTAGGACTGGAGCACAGCTTTGGTGTGGCTTCTGGCCACTTAAGATCTGTGTGTCATTTAAACAGCAGACCTCCAAAGTGACCCAAAGCAGCTTTATTTTGGCCTGTCTGTACAGGCCCTTAGTCAGCATCATGCCTCAAATACTTCATCTGGGACCTAGCCAAGGTGAAGGAACTCCTGTTGCCACTCAGGTGAGGCAAGGGGCCATGTGTTTTAATAAAGTAGTTCTTGTTTGATCTCTGGCACCTCCCTAGTCCATTCCCATGCCAAAAAAAAAAAAGGAAAAGAAAAGAAAAGAAAAGAAAAGGAGAAATGGAATATTGTATTTCCAGAGAAAGGAAAATGGTGGGACTGGATGGTCCTTCGATTTGGTTAGCATGGGCCTTCATGGTAAATTCTTCAATGGCCAGTAGAGAAAGAGCCAGCCATGAATGGGAATTACCCTAATATAAACATAAAGTGGAAGGGAATATAGCATGAAAATTGCTGGAGCACCCTTCTGTTGAAGGAGGCTGCTGAAGGCATTGAAAGGAATTGGGTTTAAGACCTAAGTGAAAGCCTGCTTGGAGAAAGTGTAAAATCTCTTTAACAGCTGTTGCGTGTGGTGATACTGATTTTCTCTGAGATCATCTGATAGACTCTCCAGGTGGTCTCATATGTCCTGAAGGTGACACTTCATCTAGAAGGCAAGTGTGTGCTTACTACCTTTTCAGAATAGTCTGATCTGAAATAAGACCTCCAATTCAGTTGCCAGGTGGCTACATGGAGCCAACCTGGGTCTGAGCATAAAATGGGGCTCTGTTGGGCAGGACTGGAAGGTTCCCAAGTCACCAATGCTAACAGGTGGGAGATCCAAGGCATGCAGGGCCAGTGGGTAGCTATGAGAATGTCTGTTGCTTTTTCCTGCATGATATTCCTGAATATTCTGGAGATCAGAGTTGCTAAAGGCCTGGGGGTCTAAAGGGCATGCTGGGCTTCTGTGCTGATGAAGTAGAACCTAGACTGATAGTAGGCAGTCTTGTAACAAAAATGAAGTTAATTTTGTGTGATGAAGTATGAATAAAGATATGAAAATAAGCTTCTGAAAGATCTACAGAGAGGAGGTAGTCCCTAGGGAAAATGCGCTTTTAGATTGCCTGGTGGCTTTCCATCTAGAAATACTTCTATTATTGCATACTTGTTAACAAATTTGAGATCAAGAATCAGGCAAACTCTGCTTCTTTTCTTGCACACTATGAAGAGGATTGAGTATATACCCATGAATCTTTTGTTTAGAGGGAGCAGCTCTATAGCCCCCTGATCTAACAGACAATTGATGTTCATTGCAAGGTTCTTTGAGAGGTCTTTGAAAACTGAGAACCTCAGGAAGCAGTACTTTGAATTTTATGGTTTAATCTTCACTTGTTGTCCTTGCTACCCACTGGTCTGAAATACAGAGAGATTATGCTTGTGAAATGAGAAAGTGTTCCTCTTATCTTGGGAGAAGGGTAAGCACAAGATTGGTTTATTTCTAGGGGGCTTCAGTCAGCTTTCCCTGCTGTATAACATCCGGGTTGTGCAGCATTCCAACTAGCTAAGGCTGCAGCTCCAATTGGCCTGAGTTTATTTTTTGTTGTTGCATGACATTGTTTGTGTTCCCTTCCCCCTGACAATTCCAAATCAATGTGTGCAGGTGAAAACTCTCAAAGACACTCACACTCTTTCTCTTTCTATATTGCTCTCAGGTTTTCCTTTAAGGTGCTTTCCACACTAACCCAAACTGCCACAATGTCGAACCCTTTATCACATTGTTTATATAGGGATATATTATATAATTTAGTATTTATATATACATAGTGTAAAATAATACAAGCAGGTGAAATGAAAAGACTGTGAACATAGGCTTTCATTGCAAAACTGAACAGTTTCTCAAACTCTTGCTAAATTCACTCCATTCTGAGACCTGTAGTCCTAGACAGGACCTTCTGCAAGCTCTAGTGCACAACAAGCTTGTGCTAATTTACAATTTTTTACCACTGTGGTACTCCTGAACAGTTGTCCCCAGATTCTCATATATCTGAAGATACATGAAGATAGTTCAGTATTTGTTCCCACACTGGATTACACCAATTTCTGTGAACCAGCCCTTTTGAGAACTTCAGAAATTTGTATATCCATTTATTTCCATTTAGCACAAGATTTCTTTTGTTGCATGGTTGGAGAGTACTTCTGTGACAGGAATTCAACTTTCCCACTGAAAATGTGAATGGCTGCCTAGTTAATTGGCCCCTGCTTCCTTTCATTGGTTGAACCAAGAACCAGAGAAAAGCCTGAGGCTCCAAACGGAAACACTGTCAGAGAAGGGGGTGATCTGTTTAAATCATCTGTCAAAAGGTTTACATTTCTTTCCAGCCTCCTGGCTTTGTGAGTAATGAGATTCTCTTCCTCTCAGATGACTAGAAACATTGCCTCTCAGGAGAGTGTTGTATTCCAATCCTCCTTCAGCAGTATAGCATACCAAGCCTGCCAAATTGTCATGCCATATTAATACCATTCCTTTTCCAGTAGTCTCCAAATTTGAATGTCTGGCAGACATCTCAGAGCTCTCATTCATTTGAGTGAACCATAATTTATTTCCTGTGCCTCCCTCCTCACCTCCCCTGGCATCAAAATCTATTCCAACATATTCATAAACACTGTGACCAAGTCCCTGGGTGAAAACAGCCTTACAGCATCTAAAAAAGGTAAACAACTGTTGGGATCTCAGCCTCATTTGTCAAGGTCTGCTGTTCATTAGGCACTGGAACCAAACCAGGAGAAATCCTAAAAGTCACAAGCAGAAAACCATTCATAGAGGAACTCAGGAATGATTCTTGGGGCTTCCAGTGCCCCTTCTGACTAACAACAAACCAACAACACAACTTTCCCGAAATGCTCCAAAAGACATGATATGATGATAAAGCCTCTAGAAATACAGGCAACACAATCAGTTTGGATGTTCTAAACAGTCAGTTCCAGGGACAGATAAATATTGATGGCAATGTTTCTAGAAAGGATGACTTAGGCAAGAGGATAGACCCTTTAAAGGGCAAACAAAGACCCAGAGCTGATTCACTATCCGAGTAACACTGGAGCAAACAGTAGTCATTGTTTTTCAGCCATTAAAAACTTTATTATTTTTGTGCATGTTCTTGATACAGGCATCAGAGTTTCCAAGATTTTCATCTAATCCATACATTCAGATGATGCAGCTGTGACAAGCTCTCTTCTATTCCTGCTGTTTTCTCCAAAATCAGACTGCAAGCTATAGTTGCTAGGAAACAGTAATATTTACTCTCTGAAGTTATACTATCATGTTTGGTTTTAGTGTAAGGTGGCTGCAGCCAAGCATAATATGCCTCTTAGATAAAGCCTTTCATTACCTTCCTCTGGATTCAAACTTTCTAGAATAGGAGCAGACAAATGTAAGGAAGAGAGAAACAAAACAGTAAGTCTTCAGTATCTAACTGCAAAACTTTGCATTTAGTTTCCAATTAATACTCATCTGAAATATTTGCCAGCAATAGAATCTGATCGTAAATAGCAGTTAAGGCAAACACCTACAGATATGTGAAGGGAGAGGGCAATTCAGGACTATGGGGCTTCTCAAAGCAACCTTCTCCTGTTATCACTGATCAAAGGTTAGGGGGAAAGGTACTGAAAGCCCAGGAAGATGTTGAATGGGACAGAGCTATGCTTTGCAGTCCAGGAAGCAGCTGTGTGGAAGTTATCTGTGTCTTCCAGTCCAGGGAATGCTACACTGGAAATTATCTCTGAGTAAGCATGCACCAAATTGAGTTGTACATGCCCAGAAAACCTCAAAATTGATAACAATCACATTTGGTTGCAACCATTTTGTATTGGCCCTGGGCTCCACTCAGTGTCAGAATATACTTTTACCAAACTGGAATTTGGCCTATAAATAAATAAATAGGTGCTAATCCCATTGCTGGATGCTCAATTGTTATCAGGATTTTACTCTCTAAGAATATATTTTCAAAATCATAAAAAGACCCCCTGTAAGAGTTCAGAGATGCTTGGCATACAGAACATTTTGTATCTATCTTGATCACTACTGCTTGCCAGTCTGTTTTTTGGAACTAATTCAGATTGCTGGTTTTAACTTTTAAAGCGGCAAATGCCTTGGAGCTTAGGACTTTGAACACTCTCTTCTTCTATGTGCCCCTTCCCTGATGCTCCATTCAGTATCTGAGGCATTGTTCCCATTCCCCAGCCTTTTGAGATGCAAAAAACAATAACAAGGAGGAGAACCTAATTGGTGGTAGCACCCAGCTTGTAGATAAGATCTTTCATGCCATGATATTTAGGCCTTTAACAGCCCTTGCGAAGTTTCTTTTAAAAAAGATACTACCAGTAATAATAATAATAGTGTTTATTTATAACCCGCTCCTCTAGCAAAGTAATCGGAGCGGGGTACAGTAGCTGTAGTTATAATCTGAAATCTTAAAACAGTAATTGGTTTTATTTATTACTGATTTTGTTAAGATATTTATAGACAGCTTTAAATCAGAGGACCTCAGACGAGTACTATTAAAGTTACCATTTTTTAAAGCATCACCTTCCTGTTTCTCAAAAGTAACAAAACAGTTACTTTTTTTTTCTTCTCTTAACAGCCACATAATGCAGCAACATATAACACAAGCCATGGGACCAATTTGTGGTACAAAAATAGCTCTTAAAAGGACAGTTGCATCATGGAATGAGTAATATTATCCCTTGTTAAGATATACTCAACTCAACTATATGTCGACCTCATGTATAAGTTGAAGGCAGGTTTTGGGACCAAAATTGTGGATTTTGATAGGACCCATGGGTACGCTGAGAGTAAACCATTGGGGCACATAACAAAGGAACTGAAGTAAAAAAGCAAAGAAAGCAATACCAAAGAACTTACAAAATTCCAGCAGGCATAACCATTTGTGCTCTCCCTAAAGGATGGGTGGAAAAGAAAGTGGGGGGAGTGTCAGTGCTTTCAAGACAAATTACGCTCTTGCTTTTCACCAGGGGATAGTTCCTTTTTAAAATAAGAGTTAATGTAATGTACAGTGCTTACATTGACCTGTGGATAGGTCAATCCAGATTTTTTGAGTCAATTTCTTGACTACAATTTCTAGACTTATACATGAGTATTGCAGTTATTATTGTTCAGTTATTCAGGGGAAGGGAACAAATCGCAGGTAGTTTGTTCTCTATTGCAAGTAACCTCACAGATCTGTCCTTTGTACATATGGTTAAAAGTTGACATTTTTGTTTTAAAAAGGTTTTGAGTTGTCCTTTTTTTAAAAAAACAAAACCTTTCCCATTTGGTGTATTATTTTTGTTTCCCTTCTCAAGCTTGATTCAAGCAGAGAAGGTGAAGAGGTAACTAACTTTCGCGAAGTTGTTTTTTGTGGAGCTTTCGGGCTATGTGGCCATGTTCTAGAAGAGTTCCTTTCTGACATTCCGCCAGCATCTGTGGCTGGCATCTTCAGAAAGGAACTCTTCTAGAACATGGCCACATAGCCTGAAAGCTCCACAAAAAACTATGGATGCCAGCCATGAAAGCCTTCGATTCCACAACTTTCACGAACATCCTCACATGGGGAGATATTGTATAGGGATGGTTGCTGGCCTTGTGCAACTCAGGGAAACATATGGAGCCCTTGGTTCTAGTTCACTGCTCTTTGAGTACATTTACACTGTACAAACGATGCAGTTTGATACCACTTTATGTTCCGTAGCTCCATCCTATGGAATCCTGCAATTTGTAATTTTACAAGGTCTTTAGCTTTCTCTGCCAAAGGGTGCTGGTGCCTCACAAAACTACAAATCCCAGGATACAAATCCCATGGCAGATAAAGTGTCATCGAACTGCATTATTTCTACAGTATAGATGCATCTGGTGTGAGGAGGACATGCCAGACACTACTCTATATGAGAACTAGTGACTGGTAGAAAGGAGCATGGTGTGGCTAAAACCCCATGAAGGTGTTTGGAGGTCTAAGTTAGGAGTTGGCAACTGTTTAGGCTAGAGGGTTAGGGTTAGGTTAGCACCTAACTCCACATCAACAGCACCCACCAGCAAGGCCAAATATCTATATTTCCTTCTGCTGTCCCTCTCAAAATGGTCACAAGAAGAAACAGCACTTCTCTTGTCATTTTGAGACAACAGAGGTATTTGGTGTTATTAAATAGTTTTGGAGTGTTTGTGGGGATTTTTTTTTTTTTTGGCATTTTTGCATGCACGGGGAAACTGCCCCAAAATAGCAACAAAATGTTTTTTTAAAAAAAAATCAGGAAGGTTGAGGGTTTTGGGGGGCTTTAGAGGTAATAAAGGAGGGACCCATGCAAGCTATGATTTGCCCACCTCTGGTCTAAGCTGCAGGCAGGGCTGTTGGTGCACATATCAGCCTTCCCTCATGTAGGTCACTGTGAAGCTGACCACTTCTTCCACTTTTGTTTGTTGAGGACAAAGACCTGTCTAGAACTCTGTGGTTGCACACTGCTGAATGCAGTTACCAAACCCTGTGCATAGCTTTGGCTCAACATACAGAAGTCTGGGAAGATGCCAGGCATAAGGTAATAGATGGGGGCAAGGCTCATGTTCATACTCATGACTGTGCATCCAGCTCAGATTTATAGCTGATCAGCTTCAGTAACCTGCAAGTGAACAACAAGCAAATATTTCTTTAGACAAAATGCAGGATTCTTTTCTTATAATTGACTTTAGGGTTGGTAGACTATTCTTTTTCCATGACTGTTGTTGTATAGAAGAGTTCATTTCTGACAGTTTTATATACTCTCAGATATTTTATTATTATAAGCTGATTTTGGTTTTTTTCCTTTTAAAAAAAGAAGATGACAATTTCTACTTCTAAATAAATATTTAGACACAAGAATGCCACCCCCCCCAAGGAGAATCTTGGAAAGAATAACTGAGAACCAGGAAGTCCTGCAGATATAGTGAGTTTCTATGAAGAGTCTCATATACAGAAATAACAACCTTCAAAATCTGGCAAAAAGAGGCAAATAACCAGAGCAGTTCTGATCTATACGGTTACATTTCCCACTAATGTAGGTTGTTGTTATAAGCATAATTTAGCAGAGCTCATACAAGACCAAACCACACAGCTATATTAATTTCACACTTATGAACTAGGCTGCCAGACATTATAGTATATGACAGGTAGGGTTTTTTAAAAAAAATGTGTGAGTTCACTGATACTGAGGCTCATTATCCTCAATTTTCCTCAAATAGCAAAAGCAGAAACTCAAGGTGTGGATTCCTTAAGTGATTTTGATGACTTCTATGTTCCATGAAAGGTGATACCATAATTGTCTCTGTGGAGGTAACTGCTGTGGAAACTAAACATTAAATGACCTATCTGAAGACAAAACAAAGTATTCTTTTACTCACTTAAAATCTGCATTTTCCCCTCATGCTATTTGCAAGATATATTAGTAAAGTATTCAAGAACCAAAGAAAGCTTCTGTAATTTTGTACCATTATTCTTTCACTGAAATAGAATAAAAGTAAAATGGGAAGGGTTTGCTCCTACTATTTAGCACATTGGTGTGTGGGGGAGAGGAAGAACAAACAAACAAATAATTATAAAAATATATTAATCTGTCATGCTTAATCTGATTTCTGGCTTGGTTAAATTTAAAGCAACTTTTAACAAGGCATGTTATTCCAAATCTATTTTCCACCTATGATGAGGTAACTTCCTCTACTACTATAAGTGGTATTAAATTTATCATTTTAATTACAATTATCATTGCAAATATGTTTTTGTTAGATCTATTCTATTTTAATTTAGTACAAATATTCACCAGCAAAAATTCAGTGGCAGTACTTTCAAGGACACTTGGTCCTTAATCCAATTGTTAGTTCCAACTAGAATAACTGCATTGGATCAATATTGACTTATCAAGCATTTACTAGTTCAGTGGGACTACTCTTTATTATGTGCCTTCAGGTGAATTCTGCCATATAGAGTCGAAGGCTTTCATGGCTGGCATCCATAGTTTTTTGTAGGGTTTTTGGGCTATGTGGCCATGTTCTAAGAAGTCCTTTCTGACATTTCACCAGCATCTGTGGCTGGTATCTTCAGAGAAAGATGCCAGCCACAGATGCTGGTGAAAAGTCAGAAAGGAACTCTTCTAGAACATGGCCACAAAGCTTGAAAACCCCACAAAAAACTACCTGACTTGGGATTTGGGACTATCATGATATTTTCTTGGGATGTATGTTTGTGGTTTTGCCATTGTATTCCTCTAAGGCAGTGGTCTCCAAACTGTGCTCTTTAAGGGAATTTAGATTTCAGCTCCCAGAATCCCAGACTACTGGCCAACATGGCTGAGGCTTCTGGAAGCTGAAGTCCAAAATCTCTTAAAGGGCACAGTTTGGGGACTACTGCTCTAAGAGAATATAACTTGCCCAAGGTCACCATGACCACATAGGGATTTGAACCATGGCCTCCTGTAGCCCAACTTTCAAATCACTATACAACACTGGCTTGCTGGCATTATAGTAATGCTGCAAGATCAAGGTAAAGGTAAAGATTTCCCCTTGACAAGTTTGTCTAGTGTCTGACTGTAAGGGATGGTGCCCATCTCCATTACTAAGCCTAAGGAGCCAGCATTGTCAAAGCTGACTCTGTGGTCATGGGCCAGCATGGCTGCACAGGACACCATTATCTTCCCACCAGAGTGGTACTTATTTATCTACTTGCACTTTTACATGCTTTTGAAATGCTATGTTGTCAGAAGCTGGGACTAGTGATGGAAGCTCACTCTGTCACATGGCGCTTGGGTCTCAAACTGCTTGCAATCATCAGAGTTGGTGTCTTAACTGCTGAGCCACCGTGTCCCACAGTAATGCTGTAGCTGGAATCAAAACTGGATTTCACCCATAATATTCTTCAAATACTAACTTGTATTCAGAGAAAAAAGTTGGATTTTAGTGAAAAGCTGTGGTCTCACACTCTCATGGCACATACTCTGTGATCAGAACAAACTACTTAAATTAATATAGAGTGTAATTGTGAGGCAACTGGGACTAAAGCATGTTGGAAATAGAATCTTCAATAGAGATGGCAACAGGCTTTAATTTGAGAAAGATTAGGCTATGCCACAAGAATTACAGAGTGAAGTGCACTTCTTCTATTAAGCAATAGACTCTTCATTATGGTCTTCTATGGCAGCAATTGCAATCTCTCAAATGTGGCTTAAAGTGCCACAAGCACTATCCAGCAGAGCCATACTTAAGAGATCCTGAAAGTTTTATTCCAACATCATCCAGTAGGCCATGTGTACCCTTGCCCTGCTCTACAATATTACCTTGGAACATGCTTGGGAGGGGGGCGGAGAATTGAAAAGTGTGTGATGGTTATGGGACCAGACTGTTTGGGTTTTCAGTTCATTTAAGACAACACTAAAACAACACAAACAAAACAAATGAATAAGTAAGGGTATAACCTTTTCCTTACCAACCTGGATGAATTGATACCTGCATTGCACAATGATATACTTTCTGACCTTGGTTTCTCGGACTCTGTTCTCGATTGGTTCAGATCTTATTTGTCAGATAGATCTTTCGCAGTGGTCACGGGTGGTCAAACTTCTTCCCCTGTTCCCCTGTCTGTTGGAGTTCCCCAAGATTCTGTTTTGGGTCCCCATTTGTTCTCTCTATACACATTGTCCCTGGGTAAATTTGTAAGCTCTCCTGGTTTCTCTTATCATCTGTATGCCAATGACACTCAGCTGTATCTCTCCACCTGTGACCTTTCACCAGGGCTTGAACTGAAAGTTTCTTCTTGTCTGACAGCTGTCTCTCAGTGGATGTGGCAATGGCGCTTGAAGCTCAACATGTCCAAGACAGAGCTTCTTGTTTCCCCACCTAAGCCCACCCTCCAATACTCTTTTCTGTTTCTGTTGATGACATCGCCATTCAACCAGTCCAAGAAGCCTGTAGTCATGGTTTCATTTTTGAACTCATCTCTGTCGTTTATCTCCCAGATCCAGGCCACAGCCAAGGCCTGTCGATTTCATCTTTATAACATTACCAAAGTCTGCCCATTTCTCTTGGCCTCTACCACCAAGACTCTGGTCCATGCCCTAGTGGTTTCATGACTAGATTATTGTAACCTTCTTCTGGCAGGGCTTCCTCTCTTTCACCTCCGTGCTTTAATCTCTGTCCAGCATTCAGCTGCATGTATTATTGCACTCGCTTGCCGCTTTGATCATGTTTCTTCTCTATTATCTTCCCTTCATTGGCTCCCTTTCCCCTTCTGTATTCAGCACAAGCTTTTGTTATTGACTTTTAAAGCCCTGCATGGACTGGCCCCTCCTTACTTATCTGAACTTCTTTCTCCCCTCACTCCTTCTCGTGCCCTCCCCTCTAGTAGTCAAAGTCTCCTGTCCCAGCCTAGGTTCTCCACTGCTCCATCCCGGATTCATCCCCTCTCACTTGCTGCCCCTCACTCCTAGAACCTCCTTCCCCTACAAGGATGGCTCATTTCCTCTCTAGCCAGTTTTAAAACTGAGTTAAAGAACACTTTGTTTAGGGAAGCATTCCCAGAACTGGGACTCAAGTGGCTTCACAACATTAAAATACCTTGCCTAAAGAAAAAGGTCCTCCCTCCATGCCATCTGTCATTGTCCAGCTTCGGAGGTAGTGTAAGGGCAGGCCCAACACCATCAGGTCTATCCAGTGTAAGCAGCAGGGCCCTCCCTCCAGTCCATCTGTCATGATCCAAGCTTCAGAGGGAGAGAAGACCCACTGGGCCTGACACCTTTCCCCACCACCTTTCCCTTCTCCTTCTGTGCCATGTCTTTTTAGATCGTAAGCCTGATGGTAGGGAAGTGTCTCTTTTAATTGATTGTATGTACAGCGCTGTGTAAATTTACAGCACTTTATAACTAAAGCTTAATAATAATAATAATAATAATAATAATACAGCCCTTGGGTTGCATGTGGCCTCTGGATCCCACTCTTGTGATCCTTGAATCTCCTACCAGACCCCAAAGCCCCCTAACCACAGTTTTTAAAAAATTGCCTGATGTGGAGGAAAATTTTCCCCAAATCATGCAGAAACCCTGCAAACATGTGAAAATACACAATATACCCCACCCTCACAAACACCCAGAATCCTATACTATCCCCTACACCTTCATTTTCCACTGTAATCCTTCCCAAAATGGTGACAGGAAGTGATGCCACACAAGAGAAGTGCAAGTGTGTGGTCTGATGGGCAGTCGACAAGGGAGATTGGCCCCAGGACCCCACACAGTTACACATTCCAGCTGCAGATAAAAATGCTCCCAAATTAATTTGTTTCAGACAAATAATTACATTTTTAAGTAGCTACTCAAACAATATCATACCTTCATACACAATGCACCAGTTAGAATTTTTTCCAACATGCTCCCCTGGATAGTGCTTTATAAGAGATATAGACAAAATAAACTAAAAGACAAGATCAATTCACATATAAAATCCTCAAAAAAAATATGTGATAGGAGATTGGTTGAAAATTGATTTTTCAATAGCCACAAGAGTAAACTCACTAATAATACTTTAGGGACCAACTTGTTCAATTCCAGCCTGATCCAAAAGAGGTATAGGCAGTTTGCTGAAGGACCAAAATAAATCTGATATTATTGTAGAGAACGGTCTAGGTCCAGCATATTGCACAGAGAGAAAGTAACTGACAGCTTTATGAAATCCAAGGCCCGTGGAGTAAAATCCTGTAAAAAGAACTAACTGTTATTTTATCAGAACAGCTCTGTAGCTGCAGGCAGAGGGCAACAGAGAGATAAACACAAGGGAGTTAGTTTGACCCAAAGAGACAGTCAACGTTTGTGAAAGCAATCTGTCTGGGGTGGGGGGGGGGGGGGACACATGTTACTGCTTTTCATTGGAAATCCTGTCGGTTGTCAATATGTTTTGGTCAAGCTAATTCATGTTAGAAGGATGCATTTGGAGAGATAAGTGGAATATGCCCTTAAATCACCAAGGAAAAGTAGACAGAACTTGAGATTAAAACTTGTCTGAGACACTCAGCCAATGAGAGTACTGTGTATGTGACCCTTAATATTCTCCTGATAAAGCAGCAATATCAAAGCCTGCAAAATATTTCACAGTAGCACTAGACCCCCAACGGAATTTATTACTAGACAAATTTAATTTTCTTCTGTAAAAAGAGAAGAAAAGCAAGGGGCTGAATTAGAGATCTGTTTACTTTTCATTATTTGAAAGTGTACCTTGTGACACTTAAGCATTAATGAGTGTAATATAGTAATGTCAAGGACTAAATTTTCAACTGTGTAGATCTGATTCCCTTACCTGATAAAAAGGACAAGAAATAGCAACCCTTATCACCATTCCCAGTTCACCAGGACATTCATCCATTCCCACTTCTTGAATATCGAGGCAGGTTTCTGCCAAAATCTTACAAGTCCAACAGAATTATTTTTCTTTTAAGAGACTCTTGAACATGTGTATAGCATGCATTTAGAATCTGCAAGCACAAGCTACCTCTGCTTCTGAATTCCATTTTAACTGGAACTTGCTGGCAAGTTAAAAAAGATTTCTCTTATATAATTAAAAAAAATAGAGCACCTGTGAAACTTCCTGAACTACAAATTATTTCAGGCATAAAAAGCAACACTACATGCTACACAGTATCATAAGCTAAAGTATCATAAAATCATAGGGCTGGAAATGACTTCAAAAGTCATGTAGTCCAAAATCCTGCCATGCAGGAGAGAGACAAAGGAAGAATGGCAAAGACAAAATGACAGAAAAACAAACAGACTAGAGCAATGGTCTCCAAGCTTTTTCAGGCCATCACCCACCTTCATCTTGGGTGACAACCGTAGCACCACCACCACCTCGAGCATATTTTGTGATATTAGGTGTAACATTCTACTGCAAATTCAAAACAGCCAATCTCAGCCACTGCTCCCTTTCTACCCACTAACCCTGGGAGCAGCAACCAATAGCTGGCTGAGTAGTGACTGAGAAGCTTCTTGTTTATGCTAGTTTTCCACAAAGGCTGGCACAGGCAAAATCTTTTTGGTCGCTGTTTCGCTGGCTGCACAGTCACTGCTTCCATTGCCCCTTGTCATCCTGGCAGCAGCAACTGAGTAACTGGCTAAGCAGTGACTCAGATAGCTCACCCATGCCATCCTTGCAGCAAAGGCCAATGTGGACAAGCGGCCTCTTGGTTGCTGCAAAACCAGCTGCTCATTTGCTGCTCCCAGGGTGACCAGATGCAAGGGAGAAGCTTCTCCTCAGAGAGGAGGCACTCTCAGTCTTTCATCCGGGCAGAGAAAGGTGCAGCCGGTGTGTGTGTAGGGAGTTTACAGAGGCCACATGCTCTGGATTCGAGACTGCTGTGGACTAGGAAAGGGAGAGATTTTAACTACAGGAGCCACTCCAATACAAAGGACTCTTTCCAATAATCGAGTCCAGTTACTCTTTCCCCAGACACGTTGTTGCTGTTGTTGTTGTTGTTGTTGTTGTTGTTGTTAAAGGCAGTTATACCCCAGTCTTTAGAAATGTTCTCAGATGGAAGCCATGTTTTCCACACAAAGCTTCAAGAGTCCACTCTCCCATACACAAATAATGATTTCTTCCTTCATCAGCCTGTCCGATGAAAGAAAGCAGGAGCAGCAGTGCAACTCCAGCCTGCTAGCCAAGTCCCAGCACAGCTCACAAAGACCCTAAACAGGGTCTCAGATTTGAAAGCTCCTTTTTGCTGCCACTTCTCCCCCAGCACCATGTGCTCTAACTCTTTGCTCCAGTCTGTCCCAAAAGGGTGCCCCTCAGAGCCACAGAAGCGATGCCCTGTGCCCAAGCCTCATGAGAGTTAGCCAACTGCCACTGTTAGTGAAAGACACCGGTAAGGGAGTGATTTCACACGGGCAGCTAAAGAGCAGGAGATAGCACCACGTAAAAGGATCAGGTTTTTTGAGGGCCCTGAAAAGAAGTTTCATGCAATTCTCATCCCCACCATGGTTCTAAAGGCTGCTGCTTTCCCTTGTCTTTCTTGCACATCAAAACCTTTGACTGAAGGCCCCCTGCTGCCCCCTTTCCCCTTCACCGCCCCCTTATTATCCCATTTCCCCCCCTCCCCCAGAGTCTTCTACCACCCCCAGAGAGGGTGTATTGCCCACTTTGGGAATCACTGAACTAAAGCATTCAGGAAGATAGAGGAACAAATATAAAAAGATGTACTGTGTCTAAAATTTTAGATATGCAAACTAGCAACTTGTGAGCATACAAAGACTGCTCACTCCAACAGTAATCATCAGTATTTATTTGCATATATGTTGCTCTTTCACACAATTATAGAATCAAAGAACTGGAAGAGACTACAAGAGTCATCCAGTCCAATTCTGTGCTATGCAGGAATATGCAATAATATAATAAAATGTTTGACAACACTGTGTCCAAAGCAGCTCACAATGTTACAAACAACAATAATATAATAATTCCAAAAAACAAAATAGTTACAAATAAGCATGTCAGGAGGTAAATATATGCACATGTGCATCAAATCAAAGAAAGAAGTGCTTTCTTTCTGTTTGGATCCTGGACCTTGCCCTTTTTTCATGAGCACATAGGGGCAGGCTCAGCCATTTGGTCTTTCTTGCTTTCTTTCATATGCCTATATCTTTCCTAAGAACATAAGCAGTTATAAGAATCAGAAACATTTGATCTTAAATTGTCACCAGATGAAGAAAAGAGTCAAGAGAAAATCTTTGCTGACTTACTTTGCTTTTTGTACAGCACATGAGGCAGTCACATTCAAAACAATATTGGCGTCTCAGCTGATTCTGACGTTCATGAGTGGGCATAATTGTCTCAACATAGCTTATGGTGAGCTGCACACAACAAGGAAAGCAACAATTACATCTGGACAAGCAGGAAAACAGAATTTCAAGCTTAAAATCAGTAAAAAAAAAAAAAAAAAGTAAAATCATCCAACAAACTTTTCCTAATATAGCACTAGGAAAGACATGTTTTTATTTTACCATTCTGTGAATATCTATCTATCTATCTATCTATCTTGTAAAATGTTATTTATTCACATTATTGCTAATGTAGGCATATTTACTTTCAAAAATACAGTTTTCTCAGTCTTAATTTCAGGTTTCATTTAAAAACAAAAATCACCGCCATTTCTCTTGTTAGAGCAGAGTTAATCAAAAGGGGTGGAATGGTGAACCCATTGTGCAAGACTGTCAGCGCTGATTACCCAAGAAGGGTATTAATTTAAAAATATGAAATGTGACAAGCATTGGCTAATGGATTTTAATTCAGTACAGATAGGTTTGGAATACCGGAGCCTGGTACTCTAGTTATTATATGAATGGTATAAGCTGAACACAAAGATGTATGAAGTGCACAGAATTAGATAGCTACCCCAACGGACCAGTTCTTACCAGAGTCAACACTGAATGGCAACTCAAATGTAAATGGAACAGTTAGGAATTGCTTACTGAGTCTTTAGAACAAGGTCTAATGTCTTAAAATACTATATCTTGCCCTATCTCCCAGGGTCTTAGGGGGAGGGGGGTTAATGCAGTGTCTAACTGCTTTATCACACTAGGGGGCAAACAGGATTTAAACGGGAGTTAAATGAGAGTTAAACAGGAAATGCCCTATGTTTATCACAGGACATTTCCTGTTTAACTCTTGTTTAAATCCTGTTTATCCCCTGGTGTGATAAGTCCAATTTATTCCCAAATGAATAGTGGTGACTTGTGGGCAAATCATTCATATTTTAGCCTGCCTTCTCAATACTATTTGCAAGATGCAGGAAGAGTTAAAAATCAGGAGGCTGACAAAGGAAAAAAGGAAAAGAAAATGAAGTGTGTGGGGGTAGGGTGGGGGTTAACCAAAGCTGCCACTATAGGAAAGACTAAGGTGTTATAATTGCTTTTGAGTGACTAGTATCAGACTTCAGACTCATGTAACCTTGTAATTAGAAACAGACAGACTGTCAGATAACCACAGCTGACTTCTATAATGGATTCTTTCTTCCTTATATTAGACCTAGTTATGAACTCAAAGATGTTGAGACACACACACACACGGTAAGAGATCCCCCTGCTGCAGCCCAGAATGAGTGCTGAGGAACTTGTAATATTCCTACACTTGCCTGTTCTGCCTTTAGCTGTAGTGCTGTGATTGGCAGGAGATTTCTAGTAACAGGTTGCAATGGTTGGAAATATTCAAGAGCATTACCCAGAAAGGTTAAAAAAAAAAAAGAGGCAACAGAATTAGTAGAATTTCCACTATCACGTTTTGATCTTTACCATACACTGAAGGCACCAGATCCCATCTGCTCTTGAAAGTAAGCAAGATCAGGCTTAGGGTGCATCTACACTGTAGAAATAATGCAGTTTGACACCACTGTAACTGCAATGGCTCCATCTTACAGACTCCTGAGATTTGGAGTTTTGTGAAGTTCTACCCTTAGTACCCTGAGTTATTTCTATAGTGTAGTTGTACCCTTAGTTAGTACTAAGATGTGGTATGCATTATTTCCACAGTGTAGGTGCACCCTTAGTTAGTACTAAGATGGGTATTGCCAAGGAATACCATGTGCTGTAGGCTATTTTTCAGAGGGAGGCAATTGCAATTAACCTCCAATTATTTCTTCCCTAAGAAAACCTTGTGAAATTCATGGGGTTGTCATAAATCAACAGTCAACTTGAAGGTACACATGCAAATGCACATGTACCTATACATATATAGATTTGGAGAATTTGTCTCGTCACTCCAAATGGACTTCAGATATCTGCAAAAGACTACATTTACATGGCCAATTCTATGAAAAAGAACAGAAACAGGAACCAGGACATTTCCTAGGTCTTGTGCATATAAGACTGTCATTGCACAAGCGGAATATGTGGTAACACACTGTCATACAGTATTTTATACAGTATTTTTGGCACCTGAGATCACAGGACTTCCACATTCCCATATCATTTAGCTCATACAAATATGCAATTACATAAAAATGAGTACCATAACCTGGTGCCCTTTGGCTTAATGGCACTTTTAAAACTTTTCAGGGAATGATCATAGAAATCACAATATTTGGAGACTGCTTGCATGGAAGGAATTAGCTGTAAGAATCACCAGGACACTACTGAACTTTAGGGCAGCAACCATTTTGATATAAGAGTACAATTCAAAGTGCTAGTTTTGATTTTCAAAGCCCTATACAGATCATAAATTACTCATATCAAAAATAAGAGTAAAATCGAAGAAGAAAACAAAACCAGTTATCCTTCCAAAATATGATATAAAC
The DNA here is from genome assembly GCA_034509955.1 of Urosaurus nigricauda. Taxonomy (NCBI): domain Eukaryota; kingdom Metazoa; phylum Chordata; class Lepidosauria; order Squamata; family Phrynosomatidae; genus Urosaurus; species Urosaurus nigricauda. Next base: position 321,153,208 of record JAOEGL010000001.1, read on the forward strand.
AATATCTCCACCGAATCCATCGACAGTGAACTTGCCTGGTGGTGCAGTGGTTAAATGCTTGTACTGCAGCCACTCACTCATAAACCACAAGGTTGTGAGTTCAATATTGCCAGGGGCTCAGGTTGACTCAGCCTGACATCCTTCCAAGGTAGCTCAAATGAGTGCCCAGCTTGTTGGTGGCAATTAGCGTACACATTGTAAAATGCTTAGGGAGTGCTTAAGTGCACTGATAAGTGGTATAGAAATGTACTTGCTACTGTAATGTTACTTGCTACTGTAATGTAAGGAACAGATTTGCACTACTAAACATAATTGACTGAGAACCGGAAGAGCTTTGGTAGGAAGCCAAGGACATGATAAAAGAGGAATACAGACAGACACTTTCAATAGGCAAAAAGAAAGAGAAGAAACCATGGAAGACAGTTAAAATATTAAAAGCAATACAGGAAAGAAGATAAACAAAACAAATAGGAACAAGCTTAGAACCATGAACACAACAGTACAATGGCTAGTGTGTAAAGATAAAGAAAACTTCTACAATAACCAATGCAAAGAAATAGAAGACAACAACAAAAAGGGAAGAATGAGAGACCTATTCCACAAGATTAGGGAAATCAAAGGAAAGTTCAAACTGAGGACTGGGATGTTCTATGACAATAAAAATAACACTGTTCAAGACCAAGAAGGAATAAAAAGACGTTGGATGCAATACACAGAAGAGCTATGTAAAAAAGATGGCAAAATTAAGGACAAGTATATACAACTGAGCACAAAAGTTAGAATCATACAAGCCTTGGATATAAATATAAATTCAATAAATAAATAAATAAATAAGGTGTTAGTTGCACAGTGTTAAGGAAAGTTTGTTAGCGCTACACTTCTTGCCATCTGCTATAGAATTCTGGGAATTGTAGTTTTGAGAGATATTTAGCCTTCACTGTCAGCATGCTCTGCTGCCCTACCAAACTACAAATTCCATAATATTGTGCCACAAAAGTTAAAGTGGTATCAAACTGCTTTATTTTGCAGTGCAGCAGCAGCCATGGAGCTGGAACAGGATGAAAAGAGGTCAGTGGTTACAAAAGAGAGAGTCTTTTCAGTGACGACACTCCATCTATGAAATATCTTCCCTAGAGTACCTTGCCTAGAAAGAGAGCATTGTATGCTTCTAAGTATTTTAATTCAGCCAGAAATTTTCATTCAGCAAGGTATTTTAAGAACCGTTTTAGTTTTTTAATACTATAGGTCTCTTCTACTTCACTGCTGATTTTATTTGCCTTATAAGTGCAGTCAGATCATTCAGCTGGTGTTTTGTGAAGTTTAATCCAGTTTGAGTTTAAATCTCTAAACAAATTATTTCATATTTCCTTTAGAATATGGAATATGGTGTATCTGCATTTGCCAGATTTCAGAGGCATCTAATCAGGATTAGCATATTGGAGTATTCTGAGATTGCTAGAAATTTTTTTACCATCACCTTAGTAACCTTAGTTATAGCATATAACACAGCTATAAAATTGTTGAACATAGATTTAGGCAACTTTGATTTGAATCTATAAACTGTAAATTACAAAATTGATGAAAAGGCAACAAAAGCTATGGATTTTCTTTTACTTTACAGTTCAATCCTATGCCTATCTCCTGAGGGGGGAAAACTTACTGAGTTCAATTAGACTTAGTCCCAGCTTACTGTATACAAAATTGAACTTTTTGACATTTAATTTTGTTTACTATGAAAGCTAGTATGGCTGTGAAATATTCATTAATATAAATTGCATTGGGGTAGTATTATTCAAGTTGGTCTAGACCAACCTCACACCCTCTGAGATTTCACAGAGGAAAACTAGGACACATAGTCAGGCAACATCAGAACATGATCAAGAGGGGAAAAGGTATTAATGTGGAAGAAAAGAGAAGGTAGGAGAAGCTGCAGGCATTTAATTTTGCCTGAATCTACTTGATGGGTAAGATTCTGCCCTTCCTTCCCCTGCCTGTGAATTGGTTAAGTGCGCACTACTTTTGCACTTTGAACTCAGTTTGCAGCAAATGAAATAAGCTGAAGATAAAAGGGGGAAATGAGAGGAGGAGAGAGAACCCAGGCCATTTTAAAAGCAGCTTACAAAGTGAGGTAGCAGAGGATTCATCAGGACTGTCTTTGCCAAATGGGGACAGTTGGAGAGTATGGAGCCCACAGTATATAAAAGTTGCCTGCATAGTGAATGTTCCACAGTCATACTGCTTAAGGGACTTACTTCCAAATAAGCATGCATAAAACTTTTTCCACCATTGCTGTTTTTTCCTGTAATACCACCATTTTAAAGATAGTTTAATATACAAGCTTCTATTACAAAATCCTGACAATCCTAGAGGAAAGGCACAAAAAGAAAAACAAAAACAGCATGGACAGTTGCTTTCAAGAATGATGATAATGACATTAATTATCCTAGTACTTCTTAGCTATGCCTTCAGAACATTGCTATAGTAGTTCTTTTTCAAAGTAACTTTCAAAGCTCTGGTGGAAAAGGAGTATGTTTGGAAGCTTTGTTGGAAGAATCAAGGAATCTATTTTAAAACTGCAAGTAAAATAAACACAGTTGCATATATGCATTGCTCAGACATCTCAGACATCATATTATATGATAAGAAAAGAAGATGAAGAGACATCTTTGCTTTACTCTCTGAGCTCAACACCATATCATACTTGGCTGGTAGCAATCTTCTGAGGGTATTATTGAATAAGACCATTGGGGTGGGAGGGAGGAGAGGGTGTGAAGCATTTCTCTGATAAAGAATACAAATCATTTTGGAAGGGCATTTCTTCAAATCATGTTTAATAAAACCAACAAGGAAACAACTTGTTACTTTCCTTGCCAAGGAAAGCTTTACAGCTTCAGCAGGGTTTCAATCAGACAAATGCTTATTGTTGCCATGATTTAGTGAATGCCACATTCCACCCAGAAGTATCATAAGTGTTTTTTATCAGGGTAAAGGCACTCAAATATAAACAAAATGAAGTGCCTAGAGGAGGAATGGAAGGAGAAGAATTCATCAAGGCTGCCAGTGATTTATGAGAGGTAATGATTATAGGAGCCAGACAGTGTGAAGAGAAGATTCCCTTTATCATCTTCTTCCTGATAGCTACATGATAGGAAGTCGCATCAATATATCATCAAAGTGTTCAAGCTGGTGGCCCTGCAGTCTGGAAGTTATTTAAGGAGATGCAACTGCTGCAGGTGGCTGTGACGGAAGACAGAACAAGTTAATTACCTCTTCCCCCTTCTGGATTTCCCGGATGGAACGAAGGTGGAGCTGGGGACCCTCAAAGACTATCGCACAGTTGGGATCACAACTGTTGTTCAGCAAAGACATGCTAAGGAAGGAAAAGAGATAACACTGTTAAGGAAAAGTAGTATGATGCAAATATTATTTTGTGGATATTAATATGAAACATAGGAAGTTGTTTCATACCTAGTCATAGCATTTGTAATGTAGCCCTGGTGGCGCAGTGGTTAAATGCCTGTACTGCAGCCACTCACTCAAAACCATAAGGTGGCGAGTTCAAGACCAGCAAAGGGCTGAAGCTTGACTCAGGCTTGCATCCTTCCGAGGTCGCTAAAATGAGTACCCAGAATGTTGGGGGGCAAATAGCTTTACAATTGTAAACCGCTTAGACACTCCTTAAGGGTATGAAGCGGTATATAAATGAAGCTGTTTTTTTTGTTTGTTTGTTTTAGTATTATCTACCTGACTAGCAAGAACTCAAGCTCAGGTTTTTCTCTTCACTTGTTCCATGGTCCATTAAAGGAGGGATAGAAAAAAACTGAAGCCCAAGCAATGGCACTGGAATTTTATAGTTCAAAACTACAGGTACCATTTCTGGAAGGGGGAAATATGAAGCAGCATTTACTTTATTATGTGACTCCTAGACTACAGTGTGAAGTGGTGCACTCCAGATGCAGGTTTCCCACTTCTATTGTTTATGAAACTTTCTCTCCCCCCCCCCCAAGAAACCTATATAAATAGGTTTTATATTCTATAGTACATCTGTGATTACTAATGGAAGAACTCACATCTGTTGTATTTCTAATCAGACATGCCAGCAGTGAAGACTGATAGTGCCTACATTAGTGGGGTGATGAATCCACTTGAGGTTATGGTGCAAACTTCACAGGGGCTGTCCTTTTCATATAGGTATGCAAAACAGAAAGCTTTTAAAGAATGGCCTAGGGTGCTATAAATGTTTTAATGTGTTTAAAACATTTTTTATCTTTTTAAAAATTTTGATATTTTAGTACACAATCTATTTTAATTATTGTACTAATTTAATTCTGTTTTAATGTGCTATTTCTGTATGTTTTTAATTGTATTGTTTTTTAATGTTGTAAGCCGCCCTGAGTCTCGGACCTGGGAGAAGGGCAGAATATATTATCTCTCTGAGAGTTCTAGTGCCACAATAAACTCCAATTCCCAGAAGTCTCTAGTACTGAGCCAGGGCAGTTAATGTAGTCTCAAATTGAATTATTTCTACAGTGTGTTTCGGACCCTTGTTATCTAACTGGATGACAGGTGGTGAATGACCAGTGCTGAATATTCTTGCAAACTTGCAAATTTCTCTAAATTTCTTGATGCATTATAGTAAGAGGTATTTGAGTAGCCTGGAATGGTGTGTTGTGTGTGTGTTGTGTATGTACATGGGTCTGGGAACTAGAACATTGAAGGTTTTGCTTGTGAATTATGGAATGTCAAGAGTACCTCGGATAAAGTCCAACACCAACACTCTGCATTTCTCCATTGCTAATGCTGAAACAGTTACAGGTCACCTGCAAAAACAAGATTAAAATACAATTACTATTACTAACGTCATTCAAAAATTTCATATCCATGTGAAAGCTGAAAAGTTTAAAACAGAACTGAGGTAACTAGAGTAGATACTCCAGCCCAACACAAAGTTACCATTTCATTGTTCACTGTGTAAATCAAGGGCAACCTCAAAAAAAGGTGAAAAGGATAAGCAAATTAGAAGCAGAAATATTAGCACCCTTTAAAAGGTTGCTAAAATGCAAGTTCTAGTTTCAAGGGTGGAGGAAAATCATACAAACAACTTCATTGTATGGATGTTTGTAAAGTAACATTAATCATAAATTAAAACACAAAATCTGCCTACAGAGTAATTTCACAGGTCTTGACAGCAAAATTAATTTAAATAAATATATACAGTAATATAATGTCTTTTTTCAAAAACACTGCACTTTAATTAGTCTATTATTTATTTAACCAATTCTGACATTCCCAATCATTTACTAAAGCCATACATCTTAATTATGTCTCTTCTGCTGCTATTGGAGAGAAATTTCAGACAGCACTTGCAAGCTAAGTTTAGTTCATTTTAAACAATGATTATATTGGTTGCAAAAATATTGAATTTATTTTTCAGTACATACAAAAATAAGTCATTCCATGCTATTTCTTTGAAAAATTATTCTGTATGAATGGGTGGCTGCCCAATTCCCATAGATCTATGCCAAGGCTGAAGCACCTGTGGTCTTCTGGATGTTGTTGGATTGCAACTTCCATCACCCACAGCCAGCATAGCTAAAGGTGATAAATAACTGAAGCTGTAGTCCAATGGCATCAGAAGAGCCACATGTTGCCACCTGTTCTACATGGTTGTAGCACACCAGGACCCTTTGATCACATACTTACAAAGGCAACTAAAGCAGTTTTGTTTACATCCTGGCCTACTGATCATCATCACCAGATGTTTAATGTACTATGACCCAGCAGTACTTTAGAAAGGAGCAATTTCTGCATCAAGTAACATGAATTTGTGCAGGGAAAGGAGAGGTAGCAGGGTTAATAAGCACATATCTAAATATTTCTTTATTTTTTATTTAAAATATTTCTGTATCACTTCACAGCCCACAAGGGCTCCTGAGGCAATGAACAAACAAAAACCAATTAAAACATTTTAAAACAAATTAAAATATCATAAAAGCAGTCGAAAACAATCTTAGAATCCAGTTTTAAAACAGTTGAAATACCAGTTTCAAACACTGAATGCCATGCAGAACAGCAACGTTTTGGCTGTCCTTTGGAAGTTTAAAAGAGATGGGTCCACCTTAACTTCCTTGGGCATGGAGTTCCACAGATGAGGCACAAAGAAAGCCCTATTATGCGTACCCACCAACCTAACTTCATGAGTTGTTGGGACACTCATGGGCCTCCTCTGAGGATCTCAAATTTCTGGCAGATTTGTATTGGAGAACAGTCTTTCAGATATCTTAGCCCCAAGTCATTTAGGGCTTTGTAGCTCAACAACAGCATCTTGAATTATGCTTGGAAGCAAAAAGGAAGTTAGTATAGTTCTTGCAGGCTTGGTATTACATACTCTCTAAAATGCACACCTGACACCTGTTAATAAATAAAAGATATATTAATTTTAAAGGTTTTTTAGGAACAAAAATAATTTGTAAACCCATAACAATGTAAAGCAAATTGTCAATTGAAACTCAGGGAATTGAAACCATATTCTTAAAATAAGTCACTGTGTAACAATGAATAGAATATTGCTTTTGATCCTGGAGAACAGATTTCTTACTTTAAAGTAAGTTAAAGACTATATTGTTTAGGGAAGGGTTCCCAGGATTGTGCCATCTGCCCCAGGATGCCTCCTTTTAACTATGTTTTAAGAACCCAAGCCCTCCCTCCAGTCCATCTGCCTTGGTCAAGGCCCCAGAGGGAGAGAAGAACCACTGGACCTCATCCCCTTCCCACCACCTTCCCCTTTTCCTTTTGTGTTGTCTTTTAGACTTTAAGCCTGTGGGCAGGGATCTGTCTAACTATAAGATTGTATGTACAGCACTGTGTAAACTTACAGCACTATATTAATAATAATAATAATAATAATAATTATTATTATTATTTCAATCCCTGTCCAAAACGAAACTGACAAGGAGGAGGAAGAGAAGTCGCATTTTTGCAGCCTTTCATGCTTCTCCTGAACACATGAGCTCCTTGGAGTTTAGATTTCAGTTCAGATGTTTTGTTGTGAACCAAAGCAAAGAAAGCTATGTCTGTCCCATGAAGCTGGCCTTTCTTCTTAGAGTTTAAGTTTAAAAAAGAGAATATTGTACCAATACTCAGAAGATAGAAGTTGGCATTAGCACTTTTGAAGGCAATGCCTTTTCAGACTTCTTAGAATGCATGCAATTGCTCTCCTCATTGAATTTACAAGCCATTAGAATAAGCATGTAAGTGAGACACCTGTAAAGAGATTCAGCAATGGCAAAGACTATTAATGATCAACATCCACTGTGGGTAAAGAAGAGAAAACTCTGCTAATTAGCATGGAAGACATTAGTCTCTACAGAACTTTTCATCTCAGTAAACTGTGCATACCATTAATGATGACATTGCTTTTTAAGCCTTTGCAATGTTCATAGTCAGCCAAAACAATTCAAAGATAATATGCATGCTTCATCCATAGGATTCTTCTTTGTGCTCACCAGGAACTTCCCTGCTTTCAATTCATAATGATAAGCAATCCAGGGTGCCAGGAAATAGAAGACAGATTTAATTTTAAAACACACACACACACACACACACAGAAAAAGCACACAGATCCCCCATTACTTCAGTTTCTGCAGAACAGGAAGAACTACAAAACCAACATATAATATAGGCAGAGTGTCCATTATACAGAATTCAGAAATCAAAAGTACTTCAAAACCCAAAATTATTCATGTGAGATAGTAACACCTTTGCTTTCTGATGGTTCAGTGCACACAAACTTTGTTTCATGCAAAAATTATTAAAAATATTAAGTATAAAATTACCTTAAGGCTATGTGCATAAGATATATAAAAAACATAAATGAATGTTATGTTTAGATTTGGGTCCCTTCTTCAAAATATCACATTATGTATAGGCAAATATTCTAAAATCCAAAAATATTCCAAAATTTAAAACACATCTAGTCCCAAGTATTTCAGATATGTGAAACTCAACCTGTATGGTTTTATCTCTATATGGTAAATTTTGTGGAGGTTTTAAAAAATAATTTATAGATAAATCCTAAAGCTATCCTTTTCTACCTACATAAAGCGCTTTTAATAGTCTAGATCTACCACCATAATGCTTCTGTTTCTGCCCTATAAGAAACTTCATGATTACTCCCATTTCCTGTGTGCAAAGGGGAATCATCATTATCCTCTTCCTCACAAGGTATTTGTGAAAATGATGGCTGAGATTCTACATTACAGGGTACAATTTGTAACTTTAAAATTCTGTAGCTACATTGTAAAAATGCAACAAAACCCTGCTAGTGAATTGCAAAGATGTGAATCTGGGCACAGGCAAAAGTGTTCCAATTTACATTGGGTGCTTCTGATGCTCATTGGCTGCTCCTGATAAGCATACAACACTGTTGATGTGCACTGGACACTTCCCATGCTGATTGAGCACTTGTAATGCACAGTGGGCACTTCTAATGAGCATTGGGCATTCCTAGTGCTTATTAGGCATTCCTGTTGTGCTCCAGCACCTCTTAACTGGTCTCTGCATGCACACTGGGGGTGTAATGATATGTATCAGTGCCCATTGGACATCAGGGCTGCCATGCACCACTCACTTCACTGGCTACCCTTGTACAACATTGTACATTATGGCAGCTCCTTAGTGAACCCCCACAGGGTTCTGTACTTGGCCCAGTGCTATTCAATATCTTTATTAATGACTTGGATGACAGAATTGGGGGCATACTTATCAAATTTGCAGATGACACCAAATTAGGAGGAGTAGCCAATACTCCAGAAGATAGAATTGAAATTCAGAATGACCTGAATAGACTAGAAAGCTGGGCCAACTCTAACAAAATGAAATTCAATGTGGAGAAATGTAAGGTACTGCACTTAGGACGCAAAAATGAAATGCACAGATATAGGATGGGGGACATCTGGCTGAATGAAACTACGTGTGAAAGGGATCTAGGAGTCCAAGTAGACCATAAGTTGAACATGAGTCAACAGTGCGATGCGGCAGCTAAAAAGGCCAATGCTATTTTAGGCTGCATCAATAGAAGTGTAGCGTCTAGATCAAGGGAAGTAATAGTGCCGCTCTATTCTGCTTTGGTCAGGCCCCACCTGGAATACTGTGTCCAGTTCTGGGCACCACAATTCAAAAAGGATGTGGAGAAACTGGAGCGGGTCCAAAGGAGGGCAACTAAGATGGTGAAGGGTCTGGAAACCAGGCCCTATGAGGAACAACTTAAAGAGCTGGGGATGTTTAGCCTGGAGAAGAGAAGGTTAAGAGGTGATATGATAGCCCTGTTCAAATATTTGAAGGGATGTCATATTGAAGAGGGAGCAAGCTTGTTTTCTGCTGCTGCAGAGACTAGGATGCGGAATAATGGATATAAATTGCAGGAAAAGAGATTCCACCTCAACATTAGGAGGAACTTCCTGACAGTAAGGGCTGTTCGACGGTGGAACACACTCCCTCGAAGTGTAGTGGAGTCTCCATCCTTGGAGGTCTTTAAGCAGAGGCTGGATGGCCATCTGTCGGGGATGCTATGATTGGGAGTTCCTGCATGGCAGGGGGTTGGACTGGATGGCCCTTGTGGTCTCTTCCAACTCTATGATTCTATGATTCTATGAATTGGGATAATGCAAAACTACTAAATTTTATTTTCATAAGCAAGCCTACTCACAAAGATGTAAGTCCCATGCTAAATTCCAGCCCAAATCATAGTTTTCATGCTAAATGTGCTATGTGAGATTTCAGGTATAATACCAGAAGAAATGTTTTAGAAGAAAAAAGTTTCACTCCCAAAGTAAGAAGTAAACTACAATATATGTACATGTTTTGGGGAGAAAACCACAAGAGCAATGCATCTTAACAGTTGTAGAAGTAATATCATAATGACAGCATAAGCCACAACTAGTGGGTGGATTATAACAGAGGGAAAGGAGACAAAGTTCACTTGGTTTTTTTGGCCCCAAAGACTCACAGAGCCCTTTTTAGAATCAATTTCCATGAGGCCTACCCTATGTCTTACATGTTAATAGTGTTTAGCATTAGTGCTACTTTTTGTTTCTAAATCTTTAATTTCAATCAAGTTTTACTTCTTTCATATTCCTGGAGCGGCCGCAGAACACCTGGGAAGTGTACACGGAGCCCTAAGGGCTCCTTGGAGCACAGGTTGGGAAATTTCCAGTTTTTTATAAATGGCATTTTCATGTTGAATGCAACACTGGAAATAAATAAATACACAAATATACACTGAAATTAACTAAATGAAAGATGTTTGTGATGAACACATTGGAAAATGGAAAGCTGCCCCCTACCACATCATATGGATTTTGTGTACAGCAGTGCTGTGCAAACTATCTGAGTAGTGGACTGACATTTTTGGTCAATGTGTCAGGCACTGATAGCATATTTGTACCATATTATTATTGTGTTTGTATAGTTTCTTGCAATCTAAGCACAAAAAATAAGCCAATGGCTCATGGACTAGCACTAGCCTGTGGGTCACCATTTTTAGTAGCACTGTTCTAGGCTAACTAGCAGTGGCTCCTCAGAGTCGCAGTCCTTCTCAGTAATCTCTACCCACAGATACCAGAGGCCAGTGAAATCTAGCAGGAAAGGGACAGCCAGCTGCTTCTTTACAAGGGGAACTGTACTAGACCACATAAAAGTAGCAATGGTATGACCACATCCTTAAAAAGACCCTCCTGCATTCAGGAACCTGAATATATTTAGACCAGTTGCATAAATCTCTTTACTAGGCAAGGTCCTTGTGCAGGTAGGCCCTGTGCAGACTGGCCTTAAAGACTGGCTTGGGGGTGGAGTTGGGTCATAGCATCCACATGATACACGTCCTGACTCTGCCCCCAGGGTAGCATGATGCTGCGCACCACTTTACATGGTATGTGACATCATGGCACTACTATGGCGCTGCATCTGCACAATGCAGCACTGAAGGAGCGCCTTAAAGCCATGATGCTGCAGCTATATGCCCTTTGCAGGGAGCAAAAAGTAGCAGCTTTTTGTGGCTCCTTTTTGCATCCTGCAAAGGCCAGTTTGGGGCAGTGGCCTGTGTTTGCATGGGACCAATCTGGCAATCTGCACAGCCCCCTAGTTTCTGGTCAACTCTAGACATTCCAGATATTATTGATCCATGTGAGTTCTGTTTTGATGTTGGGACTGTGCAATCACCTGGGCCAAGTGAAAGAAATGTGGAGTGTGTTTATTGAGCAAATGCCCCTCTTGATTTTTCAGCATATAGTAAGCTGCCTTGAATCCCTCTTTGGGAGAATTAAAGGATATAAATCCAATCCAATCCAATCAATCAATTGTATCCTTCTGAAGCAGGCTGCAATGGGGCAATGTTTTGGTTTAATTCTGCTCATATAGTAATGCTTGGGGAGTTTATTCTAGGTTGGATGAGGATGGATTATTTGTGTACTATCATAGAATCATAGAATCATAGAATCATAGAGTTGGAAGAGACCACTAGGGCCATCCAGTCCAACCCCCTGCTATGCAGGAAATCCAAATCAAAGCACCCCTGACAGATGGCCATCCAGCCTCTGTTTAAAGACCTCCAAGGAAGGAGACTCTATCACCTTCCGAGGAAGTGCGTTCCACTGTCGAACAGCCCTTACTGTCAGGAAGTTCTTCCTAATGTTCAGGTGGAATCTCTTTTCCTGGATCTTGCATCCATTGTTCCGGGTCCTGTTCTCTGGAGCAGCAGAAAACAAGCTTGCTCCCTCCTCAATATGACATCCTTTCAAATATTTAAACAGGGCTATCATATCACCTCTTAACCTTCTTTTCTCCAGGCTAAACATCCCCAGCTCCCTAAGTCGTTCCTCATAGGGCATGGTTTCCAGACCCTTCACCATTTTTGTCGCCCTCCTTTGGACACACTCCAGTTTCTCAATGTCCTTTCTGAATTGTGGCGCCCAGAACTGGACACAATATTCTAGGTGGGGCCTGACCAAAGCAGAATACAGTGGCACTATTACTTCTCTTGATCTAGACACTATACTTCTATTAATGCAGCCCAAAATAGCATTGGCCTTTTTAGCTGCCGCATCACACTGTTGACTCATGTTCAACTTGTGGTCTACTTGGACTCCTAGATCCCTTTCACACGTAGTTTCATTCAGCCAGGTGTCACCCATCCTATATCTGTGCATTTTATTTTTCCGCCCTAAGTGCAATACCTTACATTTCTCTGTATTGAATTTCATTTTGTTAGCTTTGGCCCAGCTTTCTAGTCTATTCAGGTCATTTTGAATCTTGATCCTGTCCTCTGGGGTATTAGCTATTCCCCCTAATTTGGTGTCATCTGCAAATTTGATAAGTATGCTCCCAATTCTGTCATCCAGGTCATTGATAAAGATGTTGAATAGCACTGGGCCGAGGACAGAGCCCTGTGGGACCCCACTGGTCACTTCTCTCCAGGATGAAAAGGAGCCATTGTTGAGCACCCTTTGGGTTCGGCCATTCAACCAATTACAGATCCATTTAACAGTTCCTTTGTCTAGCCCACATTTTACAAGCTTGTTTGCAAGAATGTCATGGGGAACCTTGTCAAAGGCCTTACTGAAATCAAGATATACTATATCCACAGCATTCCCTTCATCTATCAAGCTGGTAATTTTATCAAAGAAAGAGATTAGATTTGTCTGGCATGACTTGTTTCTCTGAAACCCGTGTTGAGTTTTTGTGATTATGGCATTACCATCTAGATGTTCACAGACTCTCTGTTTAATGATCTGCTCCAGAATCTTTCCTAGAACTGATGTCAGACTAACTGGACGATAATTGTTGGGATCCTCTTTTTTCCCCTTTTTGAAGATGGGGACAACGTTTGCCCTTCGCCAGTCTGCTGGGATCTCTCCTGTTCTCCAGGAGTTTTCAAATATGATTGCCAATGGCTCTGATATTACTTTTGCCAGTTCTTTTAATACCCTTGGATGGAGTTCATCTGGTCCCGGAGACTTAAATTCATTTAGATTAACAAGGTGTTCCTCTACTATCTCTTTACTTATTCTGTGCTGAAATTCCCCAATTCTGTCCCCTTCTTCACTGTCCTCAGGTTGAGCACCCTTTGCCTTTTCTGAGAAGACTGAGGCAAAGAAGGTGTTGAGTAATTCTGCCTTTTCTCTGTCCCCTGTTAGCATTTTGCCATCTTCTCCACGCAGTGGCCCTACCGTTTCCTTCTTCTTCCTCTTGCTGCGGACATATCCAAAAAAGCCCTTTTTATTGTTCTTAACCTCTCTAGCAAGCCTGAGTTCATTCTGCGCTTTAGCTTTTCTGACTTTACCCCTACACATGCCTGCTATTTCTTTGAATTCCTTTTTCGTGATTTCCCCCTTTTTCCATTTCTTATACATGTTCCGTTTCAAACTTAGCTCGGTTGAAAGTTCCTTAGTCATCCATCCTGGTTTCTTGAGACACCTCCCGTTTTTCTTTCTCACTGGAACTGTTTGAAATTGTGCCTTCAGTATCTCCCTTTTGAGAAAGTCCGATCCGTCCTGAACTCCTTTATCTTTTAGTATTTCTGACCATGGAATCGCCCTCAATACTTCTCTAAGTTTACTGAAATCCGCTCTCCTAAAGTCTAGGATGCGTGTCTGACTCTGCCTGGCTTCTCCTTTCCACTGTATTACAAACTCCAGGAGAACATGGTCACTTCCACCTAATGATCCCACCACTTGCACCCCATTAACCAAGTCCTCCTTGTTGGTTAGGATCAGATCTAAAATAGCTGACCCCCTTGTTGCCTCTTCCACCTTTTGGACCATGAAATTGTCTTCCAGGCAAGTGAGGAATTTGCTAGACCTTGAGGATTTTGCTGAGTTTGACTTCCAGCAAATATCAGGATAGTTGAAGTCGCCTATCACTACTACATCTCTCTTTTCTGACTGTGTGGTCATCTGTTCTAGAAAGATATCATCCAATTCCTCAGTCTGACTTGGGGGTCTGTAGTAGACTCCCACCGTAACACCCTTGTTGTTTCCCTCCCCTTTGATTCTTATCCAGATGCTCTCCACCTGGCTTCCATGATTGATGTCCAGGATCTCTTCACTGGTGTAAATATCTCTGACATATAGTGCTATTCCTCCTCCTTTCCTGTTTGGCCTATTTCTCTTAATAAGGTTATACCCCTCTATTTCCACATTCCAATCATGAGACTCATCCCACCAGGTTTCAGTGATGCCTATTATATCATATTTGCCTTGTTGTACTAGGAGTTCGAGTTCATCTTGCTTATTTCCCATGCTCTGTGCATTAGTGTAGAGACATCGCAGACCATGGTTCCCTTTTACTTGCTGCCTGTGCAAGTTTTTTTGCCTCCCACTGTTGGGTCCTTGCACTGTTTGCCTTGTTTCCTCTATGTCAGTTTGACTATTTACGCCATCCCTTTTGCGTTCCTTAATATTGTCTCCCTTCCCCTCGGAACTCAGTTTAAAGCTCTGCTGATCAAGTTCTTGAGACTGTTGGCAAAAACATTTCTTCCAACTGGCGTGAGATGCAACCCGTCTGTTGCAAGAAGTCCCTCCTCATGGAACCGCAGCCCATGATCCAAGAATCCAAATCCTTCTCGGCGGCACCATCTGCGAAGCCAGTTGTTCACCTCTGCTATTTTCCTCTCCCTTCTTGGACCATGCCCTTCAACTGGCAGAAGAGACGAGATGACAACCTGTACATCCATTCCTTTCAGCTTCCTACCAAGCGCCTCGTAATCCCTTTTGATGTTCTGAATGCTGTGTCTTGCAGTATCATTAGTTCCAACGTGGACCAAAAGGAAGGGGTATTGGTCAGTAGGCTTGACCAGTCTTGTCAGCCTCTCTGTCACATCCCGGATCTTTGCACCTGGAAGACAGCACACCTCTCGAGACATCTTGTCAGGCCTACAAATCACTGCTTCTGTACCCCTCAGCAAGGAGTCCCCCACTACGACCACACGCCTCCTCCGAGGCTTAGCAGCGACTGTTCCCTCGGGTGGGACTCTCAGGCTCCCTTGCTCTGTCCCTGAAGTCTGTCCATGCTGCTCTTCTTCATCCTCCTTGATAAGGGAAAGAGCTTCGAATCGATTCTCTAGCTGCAAGCTCCCCGAACAATTCCTTCTTGGTTTACTATGGATAATCACTTTTAATAATGTATTGTTTTTAGATTAGTTTTAAAGCATTTATTTTTGCTCATCAGTTTACACTAGTTTTTCCTTCTTTACACTGTATAAATAGTAAATTTCTATATTTGTGTCATGTGTACATGTTAACAAGGCCCCTCAAGAGTCCTCTATTTTTTCATGGTGTATTCATGATGAATTTTTTCATCATCATCATCATCATCATCATCAACATCATCATCATCATCATGTTCATTGTCATGATCATCATCATCCCAATAATTAATTCAATAACTTGTATTTAATTATAATCATGATAGAGATTTTATGTGACATTGGGTTGGTACAAGACTTTGGATTCTTCTTTCTTTGAATAAGTTAGGAATACAGCATCAAGAAAGTCCTCTAAGCTTCAAAAGAACTATGCGATAGCACATGAATAGCAGTCAGTGGGAGAGGGGGAAAATGGGGGGGGGGGGGAGAGAAAACCATACAACTACAGTAATTGGTATATTGTACTATTTGTACTGTTTGAGTGGCATGGTGCTCCAGCGATGGACTATGGATCCCTGCTCCATGGAAACCCATTCAGTGACTTTGGAACAGTCACATTTCTTCAGCCTAAGAGGAAGAATAAGGCAAACCCTCTATGAACAAATCTGGCCAAGAAAACCCTGCTATAGGTTTCACTTAGGGTCATCATAGGTCCTCTCCCTTGAAGTCACACAACAACAACAACAACAACAACAACAATCATTCGGACAATATTACTACTATTGGTATTAATATCAGTAATACTATTAATATCATTGTCTTCCACTGTTCACCAAAACAGTTTCTGTAGAATTTTCCAGATATCAAGAAAACTGGACAAGTGAGAAAGTGATGTTATGTTTTTACTTTCTCAAACAATCTTAAAGTATGGCAGAAATTTCAATTTCTCTTTTTCCATTAGACATTAAAACTTTGCAAATATTTAAAGAATTGACTTTTTCTTTTTCTTCTCTCTCCATTAAATATGAAATGCTTATTGTTAGGTTGCAAGCCTGACCTAATTTGTTACATTTTTATATGAGTGAGAATAATTTGATTTGATGCTATGGTGATACATGATGCTGTATTATATATATATATATGATTTATAGAACATTAACTGTTAATTCTGACATGCCTGTAGAACAGAATAATAAATAAGGGATCAGTTCACTTAAGTGCAGTCACAAACAAAGCAACAGCTTAGTATTGAGGGATTTAAAAATAGCCCATAAACCTAATGTTCAGAATGACAATAGGCATGAATTTATAACTAATGACCACAAAGTCAGGTCCCCATTTATACTTCAGATAAAGAAGTTTCCTTTTACAGTTTGCTTGAAACAGAAGTTCTTCTAAGCCAATTCCTAGGTATTAACTGGCTTCACACAAGGTGAAAAGGAGAATAAATGACCACATTTATTCTTGATTCTGTGGAGCCCAAATCACATGAGCACTCGATACCTCAGGCTTACTCTCTGTAAAAGACAGACATATGATCCCAGAAAACCCTATCAGTCTTTTAATATATTCTCTCCTTCTTCTGGGTTTGTATCTGAAGTAACTCTGTTAAAGTAATTCAGAGTTTGGGAAATTTGCTCTTTCAGATGACAGTTCACAAAATTCTCAGCCAGCATTCAAAGATCTACCTCATATAGGAAGCGAATAACCATGGGATCTTACTCAATATTTCCCTAAGTTTACTGAAATCTGCTTTCTTGAAATCCACAGTGTTTGTCTAACTATATTTGGTTGCTCCTTTTCTCTTTATAACAAATCCCAAGAGGACATAGTCACTCCCATATAAGATCCGTCCCAGTGACCAATTAATTGATTAAGATCAATTTCAAAATAAATTACTCCATTGCTGCTTTCCCCATGTTTTGTACAATGAAATTGTCTGCAACATTAGTGAGGAATTTGCTTGAGCTTACACTCATAGCAGAGTGTGACTTCCAACAAATATCAGTGCTTAAAGTCTCCCATGACTACTACGCTTTTACTTTTTAAATATTTGGTCATTTCTTTTAGGAAAGCATCAACCCAAGTCTTGAGTCTGGCGGGGAGGCTTATAGCAGACAGCTACAATGAGATCACTTTTGTTTCTCTCCATTTAATTTTTACCCAAAGGTTCTCAAACTTTCTTTGGAAGAGGATATACCCTTCCATTACAATGTTCCAATCATGAGATTCTTCCCTCCAGATTTTAGTGATGCATATTAAATCATATTTGCTTTCCTGTGTTAAGACTTCATGTTCCTCTTGTTTCCCATGCTCTGTGCCTTAGTGTAGAGACATCTAAGATGTCATTCTCTCCACCTGATTCCTTGTTTTTTCCTGTCCATGGTTGGATTCTTGTACTATTGGCCCAGTTCCTCCTGTAGCATTGTGACTGTTATCTCTGGTATTTGGTGTTCCCCTGCCTTCTGGAATACTGTCTCCCTCCCCTATGTAACTCAGTTTAAAGAGCTCCTGATCAGGTTTGTGAGACTCCCAAACTTCCAACATGGTTCTTGATAGCCCTAGTTCAGTATGGCAAATTCTTCTAAGTACCAGACTATTTAAACATATTATCCCCACTTGGCAAAATTAGATAGAATGCTATTGGGGCACCAGTATAACTGCTGGTTAAGTTGGCAGCTATATTTTTGACAGATTTGTGTAAGGAAGTATGTACTAGCTACTTATGCAAATTATTCTCTCTTCATTCACAGCATATCTACAAAGAGCTCTGCTCCCCGGACCAGGAATATCCACCAGAACACTGCCCAAAGGATCACTACATAAGTCAGAACATGATCTTGACCTTTAGAGACTTTGTAATTTTTTGTTTCTCTGCTTTTTTTTTTTTTTTTGCATCTCAAGACTTTTTGTTTGTTCTTTGCATTAAGAGAACATTTTTTGAGCAGAAAATGTTGTTATTTCTATTGATGAGGGTGCTGACATGAACAAACAGTCTCATGGCGACAGATATGGGGGAGAGGGGTAAGGGACAAGATGTCTCTGTGTGGCAAAGACATGAGAATTAGAATGTTTTCTATATTCCTAGAATGCATCTATTACATTCAACTTGCCATTTGTGCACTGTGTACTCAGGTACTGTATGTGCATACAAAACCAAAAGCAGAAGCCTTCTGATAAGATGCCCTAAGAAATAAATATCTGTTACTGCTGAGAATATGCCTATGCCATGAAAAGTAGGAACTGAGAGTGGAATGTGGAAGGCTTTACTATCAAAATACTTTACATGATACAACAAAAGTACATACTACCCAATCACATTGCTGATTTAATAATGTAGATATGAGAATAGAATCTAGTTCCCCATAAAGTCTTGGCCTTTTACCATCTAGATCTGTATCATCTTTAAAGAACAAACCAGGTTATCATAGCATTATCAGCATTGTTTTCCTGTTCACAATAAAAGGAGAGCCATTTTTATGGCCAAACTAAACAGCTATGCTCTTCGACTCTGTCCCTGAAGATGACTGTCATTACTGGCCACTAACATTAAATATTAACACAAATTGAACACAGAGGCAGGATGAAGAAAAAGAACAGTACACAGAGGCAATATGAGAGGCTTGATGAAATCTCTCAAGCTATAATATAAAAGACTCTTAACCAGAAATCAAGTTTTCGCTACCATATTTTTGTTTGTTTGTTTGAAAGAAGATAGAGAGGAACATTAAAAGATGTGCTGGTTAGACAAAGTGCAACAAACCCATGTATTAAATATGGCATCAATAGGTCTGGTTCTTAATCACAATAACTTACTGTATAGACACAACTATAAATCAACCTCATACATAAGTCAAGGACAGGTTTTGTGGCCAAAATCATGGACTCTGATATGGCCCATGGATAAGTCGAGGGTAAAATTTAGGGGCATGTAACAATGGATGTAAAGGACGAAGCAAAGGAAAGCAATACTAAAGTACAAAATCCAGCAGGAATGACTGTTTGTTCTCACTCTAAAGATTAGATAGATTGGGGGGGGGGGGGCAGTTCCAAGACAGACAGTCAGACCTTGTATCCACAGACTTGCCATCTGTGGATTCAAGCATCACATGGATGGCAAGCCTGCATTGTCCCCAATAGTGGTGTAGCTACATGGCCGCACCAGGTTTAAGGACAGGAGGATTTCTTACCTGCCTCCCTGGCAAGGGCTCGGGGGGGGGGGGGGACAGAATTCATTCTGCCAGAGCAAAAATAGTGAAATCAGGGCCTGCCATAGTTTCCAGCTACTGGTTAAAAAAAGTGTGTGCATGTAGAGTTATATAAATACAGTTATGTATCAGAAACACCACCATACAACTGAATCTTTCACCAACTTATAACTTCTTATTTTCCCTTTGCATTTATTTCTACAAATATTTCTACTAACAGTGGACTTGTTTAGTCTCAAAACAGTCCAAGTCTGATTATCATATGTTTGTCTTGATAATTTAAATTTTAAGATTCCAGTCAATGGTTTGCATTTTGCTAAAAAAAACAACAACCCAAAAATATTCTATTGAGTGCCTGGTTACAATGAAAAATTACCAAACTTTGTTATGACTGTTAGTCCTATTAAACATGGCACCTCTGGTCAGTGGAATATTTAGTGTATAGATGTCAGAGGCTGGTGGATTCACATGATTTCAAGCTAGGAGGAGACACAAATCAGATGGGGAGCCAAATCAAGATACTCCCTTGGTTCTTCTCAGAGGTTGCAGACTCTCTTTCAATCTTCAACTCACTCCTTGAATATATTAATAAAGAAAAGGTTGATCTGAGTTCAGGGGCAATTACATATAAACAAGCTCTTGGACTATGCAAGATTCTGCTTTTCTGAGATTTCTGCTGCCAATCATTCTCAATGAAGTTAGGGCAAACTGGGAATACAATTACCACACAAAATCAGCTCTCAAGGCTTCCCAGAAATCACCATGCATTTACTTTACAGTTCAGTTCCTGAATTGTAAGTGATCTTGTGCCTGTCAGGCAATAGTTTAAACAAAGTTCAAAGCTGAAATTCTATCACAGTGGCCCTGTTTAGTCTCAAACCAATCCAGGCCTAGTTCTCATACAATGATATACAGTCCACATAGTTTTATTTTGAGTCATGTGGATAATATAATGTGGGAAACATTCTATATAGACAGAGAATTCTGATGATCATGTGATTCTCCCACTGTAATAATGAATATTCACTCAATGTGAAAGGTTTATCATTTCTTTCAGTAAGTTAAATTTAATGTACCATAAATATTTCTTGAAGTCAGGATGCTGGGGTTTTGTTTGTTTGCGTGTTTATTGTTTTGTTTTGTTTGTTTTTTGGTGTGGAGTCTCAAGGAGGGCCATTCTTTGATGCCATGTGGCCCAAGGACCTTTGTGATGGGGGTGGTAAGGTAGCAATCTGGTCCTTGGGGCAGATATAATTTTTCATCCCTGTTCTAGTTAGAGGTTTAACAGTTTGAAATTTCCCTGCAAAGAAAATAAATTTCTCCTCAAAGGATCCATAGGGGAAAAAGTAAAGCTTTGTGCTTTTCTCTGATAAGCCAATTTTGCGTGGGATGTTCAGCCTTGGAGAAACCTACATAGATACAAGTTACTGAGAATGATGGCCTTCAGATTCCATCTAGCTTTACAGCCAACATAACTTTATTATTAGTATCATTGGCTTGTTTTATTTTTTTAATCTAAAATAAATTGATTTTTTTAAATTAGAAATCTTATTGTGGAGTCAAAGGCTTTCATGGCTTGCATCCATAGTTTTTTGGGGGGCTTTCGGGCTACATAGAATGAAAGCTCCACAAAAAACTATAAAAATCTTATTATTGTAATATACTCATGTAAGGGTCTGTTCTACTAGCAGGTGTATTTTTACCCAAGTTGCACTGTGCCCATGAAGTAAGTAAGACAAATCTGTCATCATTGGGAGAGAGAGAAAATTGTGGGGAGATGGTGAGGTTCTTATAGATAAAATCACTCTGGAAAGGCTGGCTTGGAAAACAGCCTGTCCCATGGCAAAGGTGATTTTCCAACTCAGTCTTCTTAGAGAGCCCTGAACTCTAACATTCTCTTTGAAGCCTGGCACTAGAAAAATGGGATGCTTGGAGCTAGTAGCCCTCTTCTTCTGACAATATCAGTAATAAATCTTTTTTTGTCTCTTTGTGGCAGCTATATCCGAACCTTTATTCTTTAGTCACCTTGCCACTACCAGTGCCTATGCTGGTGTAGTGACACCAAGATAGGCATAACTACAGAATTCTGGCTGCTGCATTTATTGCATAAAGAAAGGCAGAATATGCCATTTTTGTTGGGAATAATGTCCCTTTAAGACAGTGTAAAATAATTGATATGGCTGAAATTGAGAAGTAATAACAAGTTTCAACCCTTAGTCATTACTGAGTGCTGTATATAAGTGCTCTAAAACTCAGGGCAGCACTTTTGGATAAATCCAACTGTGTCTGTGAATCATGCCAGGTTGGTCAGTGCAATAATGCCATGTACTACTAACTGAGTTTTTGCTTTGGCACTCTGCTGTGTAAATAGCTACTGTTGAGGTCAAGCAACTCAGACAGTGCTGACAGATATTAGTTATATGGGGACAACAACTTCATCTTCCATTATGTATTTCAGTATATGATACAACTTATTTCTTTCCCACCAGTCTTTACAGGCTTTCCCCATATGTCAGTAGCTTTTCATGTTAGCTATAATATCAATGTCAACAAAACCAGATGCTATACATTGGGCCCTTGTTATCCGCTGGGGTTTGGTCCCTCCATGGATAACAAAATCCGTGTATGCTCAGGTTCCATTAAATATAATGGCACAACAAAATGGTATCCCATATATAAAATGGAAAATCAAGGGTTGCTATTTGGAATTTATATTTTTGGGGAATATTTTCAAGCTGTGTATGCTCAAATCCATGGATAAAAA
This sequence comes from Urosaurus nigricauda, assembly GCA_034509955.1. NCBI lineage: Eukaryota > Metazoa > Chordata > Lepidosauria > Squamata > Phrynosomatidae > Urosaurus > Urosaurus nigricauda. The sequence continues at coordinate 321,175,319 of JAOEGL010000001.1, forward strand.
AATCTGTGGATAAGGAGGGCCAACTGTAGTTTATTTTGCACTGCCTATTTTAGTAATAATCCATGTTTGTTTCCTTTGGACACTCTTTTTTTTTAAACTACAAATGGAAACCTCATGGCTAGCCCTAGGAGGTTATTTCACATGGACTGAAATGCACCATCTTACTTGCATTCCACCTCTAAAAACTACCTTAGTGCAGTATATGTTTAAGAATGTAGAGAGGAGTAGAAGCTCCTTTTGACTCTTCCTTCTTTGTACTGATAACCTCTATAGAATTTTGAGTCATATTTTCATCAGGCAATGCTGCTTTTAAGTATAATGGGAGTACAGGATAAGTATCAACCATGTCCCGTTGGGAGTGGTATCAGTTAACTCATCCCTAGCTGTACGCCTTCTATCAGGATTGGCTCTGTCCTCTCTGCTGACCTTAGGAAATTGTAGAAATTCCATCTGCTAGCTATTAAATAGCTTGGTGTTAGATTAGTCCTGCTACCATGGAAATATGTTGGTGATGACCTAAAATTAGAAGCAAAGATGTAGATATTACCCAGGACTTTTAAAATAATTATTGGAATAACAGATGTCTGATTCATTCCCTTGACCTGTTAGACTGTCACATCATGAAGTGAAAAATGATTTTTAAAATTAAACAAACAATGATCTTTCTCTTATCTCCACGATTTGATCTGTTCCAGCAAGGAAAGAAAACATATTTCATTCCAATGTGTTTCTACCAGATGTCTTGGAAGCATAACAAAGAATGACGTCTAACTTAGACAAACACTAAGTTAAGCTTACAGCTCAAATACTTGTGGGTACACAACCAAAGTTCAGAGATCTGCATCTAATCACTATCTTCAAGAAATTCTTTAGAAATAATTTTTGTTTCATTACCACTGCAAATTCCACCCCAGCTTCATTACCACAAAACACTTATTCTCTCACTGTATCTTATGAATAGCATGCATGTTTACTGGGAAGATAGTCTGTTGATTATTTTAACACATAGTATGGCAAACAAGATGTCATTAAACAAGTACAGTATCCTTTTCTGTAAGCCACTTTTGTCCAGATGTTCTTAGTTACCACTGGCTGCTAAAACATAGTTGCAAACAGAATGTTTTCAAATACAATTAGGGAATACATCAACTGTGTTAGATGGAAATTATCCTATCTCCAGCCCAGGTGTGACATTTGTGCAGTTATCTTGTTTTCGAGGAGAACTGTCCCAGAAGTATCCTAGAAGTACAATTCTGCTTTAAAACAAGGTGTGCATTCACTGCACCACTCATGGAAAGACAGCGAATCCCCAAAAGGGCATTTTTGAGTGAGAGCAGGACATGCACAGCCTTAGATCTAGTGGCCCATTTTAGATTGGCAAAAAGAGGTGTGATGAAGGCTGCGTGAAAGCCCAGCTTTTAGATGAGAAAAAGGGAAAGTGTGCCATGAAAACGCCATTTTGGCGCTTTAAGGGAGAAGAAGCGCCTTTAAAAAGGAGCTGGATTCCCTACTCTTTTTTAAGAAAGTGCGCTATAGCGCAAGTGCATCTAACAGCTAAGGTGCAGTTGCGCAGTTAAATGGGGCTCTGTCTCTTTAAATCGCCCATTTAAAGGCAGCGCTCCAGGTGCGGAGCATAATGGATCGTGGGTTGGGAGCATGCGTGGTGTGGAGTTCAGTTCTAATTAAAACGCTCAATGTCCTGCAGGTGTAAAAGCTGGGGTTTAACCGCACAGTTTTTTAAAGCTCCCAAACCCTAGCTCCAGCCCTAATCGGAACCCTAGACATGCGCAGTAGGGACTCTGGGATGCCGTTGCTATTATTCTACTGTGGATAACATGTTAATTCATTCACAAAATAAGGGGGTTCATTCATGATGCACCAGTGCAACTGCACAGTTTAAAAAAGGCAGAGAAACCGCAATGATAAACTGCTGAACCTTTAAAAAAAAATTTCTTTGCTGGCTGCGAATTGCGCAATTGTGCAACTGCGCAGTTCCCCTGGCAATTTGACTGTATCCTGTACCTGTGCAATTGTAATTCAAAGACGTGCTGATGTGAAAAGCATCTGTAGTTTAGCCCTGGGATTGCCCCAGCATCAATTCCCATGGTCCTCCATTTTGTTTTGGCTTCCAGGCCCCCAGGTCTTCCCCGCCTGCCTTCGGGAGGAAAAGCAGCTGTTTTTGACAGGAGGCAAGAGGGAGGGGGAAGGCTCTCCTTTTGCACCCTGCAAGCTCTCTCTTGCCCTGTTCCTGGCCCCTTGTGCCCCTCAAGGACCCTTTTGCCTTCCTTCCTCCAGGGCCAGGGGCTTCGCAAAGAGAGAAAACTCCCCCCCCTTTTTTTTCTAATTCTCCCCAAAGAGTCCTTCTTCCCTCATTCCTCCTCCTTTGGAGGAGGATGGAGTGGGGCATCCTGGGGGATGTGGGTCTGTTTTGCTCCCCTGAGGGGCATTGCTCTGGGCCCACAACAAACTCCAACTCCCAGAATTCCATACCTTTGAGCCATAAGGGCTATTTCTCCAGTGTGGATGCAGTAAAAGCCCTGATTTTTTCCCTCTCTTTTCACCTCTTCGGAGTCATTGCCTTCAATGGGAGTCCCAGCCAGGTTGGGACCAGAGAGGAGTGAGGCCCTTGCAACCTGGCTGCAGCAAAGCAAAGCTTCCCCAGCTTGGGATTTAAACACAGAAACATGCATAGTCTCTCTCTCTCTCTCTCACTCACACACACACATACACACACAGAGAGAGACACCCATTCAGTGACAGCTGACCATAAATAAGGAGCAGGCAGGACTCGGCAGAGTGTCCTCAGTGTCCTCCTCACTGCCTTTTCCTTTCTGGTTGTGGGGCCAGGCAGGTGAGAGGCCCTCAGTCAGGGAGCAAGGGAGGCTTGGCTGCTCCCACCTTCCCTGGGGACTGGGGCCCTCCTTCTGGACCTGCAGACCCTGGGCTCGAGGGGGAAGGACGCAGGAGGAGGCAGCCTTGCTTCTCCTTTGCTGCTGCTGCTAAAAAGGTGCCCTGCTCTCCTGGGACCGGGCCAGGGGGGCAATGTGGAAGCTGAGGGCAGAGTCCTCTGGGTCCTTCCTCCTCCTCCTCCTCCTCCTGCTGCGCTGCTGCAAGTCACTCTCTCACCCAAGAGTCACACTCTCTCAGCCAGAGGGAGAAGGAGAAGGAGGAGGAGGAGGAGGAAGAGGAGGAGAGGGACATGGAGCGCCAGCCACTGTCTGCAACTGAGGAGGAGGAGGAGGGAAGGAGGGAGGGAGGGAGCGAGGGCCCAGAAAGGAGAAGTGTGGCAATGTGATAAACTCCTGTATGATGTACCTGCGCAATTGAGCAGTTCCCAGCAGGCAAAGATAATGTCGCTGTATTGTGTACCTGCACAATTGTGCAATTGCACAATTGTGCAATTCGCAGCTGGCAAGGAAAAAAATTTAAAGCATGGCTAAAAGCCGCATTCCTTGCCGCCCATGTAGCTGCTCCGCCTGTGTTTGTAGCGTTCTGACAGCTTCCCATGTAGCTGCTGAGCCACAGAAAAGACCTCAGATAAGTCGTTCCCACACCCCTCAGTCTAAAAGCCCTATACCTTTTAAGTGCACACCTGGAGCTTGCAGTCTAGCAGCTAAGCATTAAGGAAAGTGCGATTTCATGTCACACTTTCCTGCCAATCTAAAAAGCCCCCAAGCATCTTCATGCCTTAGAGAAATTCAGTAGCTTATCCCATTAACAAATAAGTCAGTTTACCTCTTCTGGCTTAAATTCAGGATCCGGGATGCCCCCAGATGTTATCATACCTAAATTGCCACCGATCTAGCCAGGATTCTGCCACCCGGATGCATCTTGGGTTGAAGCCTCACTTAGCCAGCACTTTTTCAAAGTTAGGAAGCTTCCGACTTCAAACATTGGCCAGCTGAGCGAGCCTTCAACCCAGAATGCATCGAGGCAGCTGCATCCCAGCTAAATAGGTGGCGATTTAGGTATGATAACATCTGGGGGCATCATGAATCCTGAATTCAAACCAGAAGAGCTAAGCCGGCTTATTTGTTAATGGGATAAGCTCTTCAGTGTTTCTTCCCATTTGCATCAGACCTGGGGTAACTAAGTCATTTCTTTGGAACCAGGGAAACAGAAAAAAGTAAGACAAATTATTTGATACTTTTTTGTGGGTTTTTTTTTTTTTTTTTTTGGCTGTGTGGCCATGTTCTAGAAGAGTTTCCTCCTGTGGCTGGCATCTTCAGAGAATCAGGAAGAAACTCTTCTAGAACATGCCCACACAGCCTGAAAAATCCACAAAAAAGTATGGATGCTGGCCATGAAAGCCTTCAACCTCACAATACTATTTGAGTTCAACCCCACCCATGTCTCCTCCCCCAGATATTATGGTGCAGAATTTTGGAAGTAAAAGATCTGCTGATTTCCACCACTCAGGATTGTATTGAAAACTTAATACTGTTTGAAAATAACAGGTGGTGAGTATTATATATATTTAAAAACCTGCCTAAAGAAAAATGTTTTTGCTTGCTAGCAAGCAACATTGATGCTAGAGAGTCATGAAATGTTTTTCATTCGGTCTTTGTGTCTTTTTCTAAATGCAGAGATAAGATTGTTCTATGACTGGCCTTTATAAAATCACTTGAACAATTAATTGTTACTTTTTTCAGATTAACATTTCTGTGTGCTCCTTGTAGACTAAAACTTATTTCCCACTACAGGTATAGGTTCCACATTCATATACTTTGTTTCCCTTCTCTTTGTTCTTTATGATATCCTTATCCAGCAAGAAGTGACTACAAATAAATATTATTCATGTTACAGATGCATCATTTTAAAATGGCATATTTCTCTGTACTATACTCTTTACTATGTCTTATCTTTGGGTCTGTTTTAGATTTAGTTTAATGATGAAATGAATCAATAACTTGACACTCTCTTTGGATAAAAATTGCATTGGTCCTTGTTCTGTTGAGATGCTCTAAAGTACTTCAGGATGTTTGTGCTAACTGTGCAAAATTAAAATAGTTTTGATTCACCAGATTCACCTTCCTCTCTGCCCACCAGTTTTTATTGAAGTGCAAATATTTCATGTCGCTATCAGCAAATCTATTACTTACTCTCCCCAACACCTTTGACTTATAGACTTCTTCATGCTATACAAACCAGATCTGAGCAGATACTCTGCGCAGACAATTTAACTCAGAAATATCAGCCAAGAAGAGGACAAACAAATGCTGCCTTAAGCAATCTGTTTCTTCTCCACTCTCTTTTAACTCTTAGAAATTAGTTGTGGGGGATATATACAGTAAAGGCAAGCGTAGCTTCGAATAGGATGGGGTCCAACTAACTTGGCTTAAGAACAGGATAAATGCAGGTTGGTGGTCATTTATTTTTGCAGTTCCAAGAATTCATATTGTAGGGAAAAGGTGGGAAATAAATAAACAAATACCAGTCAATAGGGCTATGGATTCTGGATATTATATTTTCATGTTATGTTGCAGATCCACCTATCTGCTAGAGGTGGTATTTATTTCTGTGCTTGGGTAAGGTACGCTTACTCACTAATATGCATTAACATAGTGATGATTTCCAAACCTTTGCAATTTGCTATTGCAAACTCTTTTTTCCTTCATCTCTACTGTTCAAGGAGTCTTATAGGTGAGACACAGATAGTTTAAGAGGTCTGCCAATCAACCCTCTTCTTCTGAGAATATGATGAAGGCAATTCCTCCTCAGCTTGATCATGTGACTCAAGAGAATGAAAATCCATCAGTGATACCTTTATTGGCCAACCAAAATGCACAATATACTTGTTGCAAGCTTTCGAAGCTCCATGGGCTTCTTCATCAGGCAAGATGTTACAAACCAAACAGGAAAAAAAAACTAGATATGTTAGTAAGATGCCTGTATGTTGTTTCAATTCTTAATAAAGATGTTATGATAGGGAGGATATCTTTTGCAGGCAGGCTCCTCCTCCTTCTGGCCATGCAGCAATAGGGAGATTTTCAAAGTCCAGGAAATTTAAAGTCCAACTGCATCTCAACAGGGACCTCTCTTTTGCAATCCAATATGTCTCCATTCCAATGACATCACAGGCCTCTTTATAGGCAGAGAACAATTGATTCCTCAAGAAGTCTCCATGGTTTTGCCAAAATGTTTTGCCAAAATATTCCTGATGCAAAAACATGGATACACTTATGAATTATGTATTTAGCTTTTTTAGAATCTATGCACAGGGAGGGGAAGATTGTTAACTCCAGATATCCAACAGTCATTATGTCCATGCAGTGTTGTGCAAATTACAAATTTAGCTACAGTATACTGGTTCCTAACATATTTCTAGATATTTGGAGAGCTAGTTCTAGTATTACCATGAACATAACAGTTCACAAGACATGACTACGGTGGCTTTGGAAATATATTCAAGGGGAAATCAGATCTAAATTGCCAGATAAAACTACTCAGCTAAAAACCAGAAATAATTGAGTAATACTAGTGTTATTGACCACAGTATAAATATAAGATGACTTCAAGCTACAGATGCCTTAAGGTTTTATTCAAGAGATATTCAGTGTGAAAGCGTTCATTTTACTGGAACGAGCATTTATGCATTATGGCAAACAAGGCTTGTTATTTAGCGATATGCCCTTTAGCAGAAATGTTACCCAAGAAGCCACACATCTAGCAATCCAAGTATCCATAGAAACAGCCTGTATAGCAATTGAACTTTACTATTTATCCATTTTAAAATTATTCTCAGAACTGCTACAGATTTGAATTAATCTACATCTGAGCCTGCTCATTTCCTTGATTTGAATGAATAAAAATGTTTATCCCAATTAGCACTGAGGAAATGATTTTCACCAAATAATCTACCTGACACACTCAACTTTTAATTTTTGTGTGCAGACCAAATGCTAGCAGGCTAGGAATTCTTGAGGCGTATTCAAGATAACTACTTGTCACGGTTCTATTTTTTTAAATCAACCAATTCAGCCTTTTTGTTTATGAGAAAGTTCAAAACTACTAGACAAGAGCAAGTTTTGCAACCAATTAAAATTCATGTGCTTATTCATGTCACTTGCAGCAAATTTCTCCTTCCTTCAATTAACCAAACTTATATTTAAAGAAAATACTATTCTTAAGTATTCAAAAAGCTCTAGGCACAGAATTTCCCCCTAATCTTACCTAGACATAAAGCACTGCAGACATAAAATGGATCAATCAACCTGCACACAGTATTTGCTTTTCATTTATTTAATAAATGAAAATTTATTAGTTGCTCCTTACATGAAGTTCTCAAAACAACTACCAAAACGTAAAGACACAATACTATGGTTCACAGAAAAAGCAAGTCACAGAAGAAGAAAAAAAATAGCAATATGAAAACAGGGACAGTAAAAAGGCCTGGGCAAATACATAGATTTTAGTGCTGGCATCATGCAAGGGAAATCCCTCTGGAGAGAAAATCCTAAGGAATTGGGGTGCCATAATTGGGGCAGACAACTTGGAGTGAGAGAGAGAAGAAGGAAGAGCACCTTTTTGGCAGCCATTTTAAGTGGTAAGTGTGTGGATTTTTAAAATCTCTTGGGGGAGTGTGTCTGTTGCAGAGGAGGAGGAGCTTCTGTGAGTCACATCTGTGAGTCACAAGTGGGAGGAGCTAGGAGACTAGCTATACAGAACTGCTCAGAGAGCCAGCTGCAGACAACTTGGAGTGAGAAAGAGAAGAAGGAAGACTAGCTATATAGAACTGCTCAGAGAGCCAGCTGCAGACAACTTGGAGTGAGAGAGAGAAGAAGGAAGAGCACCTTTTTGGCAGCCATTTTAAGTGGTAAGTGTGTGGATTTTTAAAATCTCTTGGGGGAGTGTGTCTGTTGCAGAGGAGGAGGAGCTTCTGTGAGTCACATCTGTGAGTCACAAGTGGGAGGAGCTAGGAGACTAGCTATACAGAACTGCTCAGAGAGCCGCGCGCCTAACGGCGCTCGAATTCCCCCCCCCCCAAACAGGGTGAAGCACAACTTAAGGAGTAGAGGAGCTGTAAACTTTGTTTTTAGAGGTTCTCCTTTGGATCTCCCCCTTTTTAAAAGTGCTTTGAAGGGTTCCCCTCCACCTCAGAGGAAGTGAATACAAGTTAGAAACCAGGGCATCTGTATAAAGTAACATTCCCAGTAGGTTGAAATCACTGATAGAGTTTGGTGAAATAGGACAGGACATCAGGGGCCTTTGACATTGGTGTTTACCGGGGGATATTCTTCGAGGAGGAAGCCCACAGTCTTCTTTTAGTGATTCCTTAATAGTTCTCAGTATGGGCACCGAGGGAGCGGCTGCAGTCACTTGCAACACTTGTGGGATGTTTGTCTTCTTGCCTACAGATGTGGCGAACTTCACATGCCCCAAGTGCAAGTTGGTAGCCCTCTTGGAGGAGAAAGTACAGCAGCTGGAAGCCAGGGTAGCGACACTTCAGCATGTCAGGGAGCAAGAGGTTTTCCTCGACACAACGGAAGGAACGATCTTGGAAGGGGACCACACAGAGAAAGTCGCTGGGGGTGAGAAGGTCACTTCATGTACACAGGAGGCAGACAGCTGGAGGAATGTCACACAGAGAAGCAGAGAAATCAGAGATAGCAGTAGGAGCTTGCAGCTACAGAATCGTTTCGAAGCCCTTTCACTTATCAAGGAGGATCAGGAAGAGCAGCATGGACAGACTTCAGGGACACAGCAGGGGAGCCTGGGAGTTCCATCGCAGGGAAGAGTTGCTGCTAAGCCTCAGAGGAGGCGCGTGGTTGTGGTGGGGGACTCCTTGCTGAGGGGTACAGAAGCAGTGATTTGTGGGCCCGACAAGATGTCTCGTGAGGTGTGTTGTCTCCCTGGGGCAAAGATCCGTGATGTGACGGAGAGGCTGACAAGACTGGTGAAATCTACTGACAAATACCCCTTCCTTTTGGTCCACGTGGGAACGAATGACACAGCAAGACACAGCCTTCAGAAAATCAGAAGGGATTACGAGGCTCTGGGGAAGAAGCTGAAGGAAATGGACGCACAGATTGTCATCTCGTCTATTCTACCAGTAGCAGGGCATGGTCCAGGAAGAGAGAGGAAAATAGCAGATATCAACAACTGGCTCCGCAGATGGTGTCGCCGAGAACAATTTGGATTCTTGGATCATGGGCTGCGGTTCAATGAGGAGGGACTTCTAGCAAGGGATGGGCTACATCTCACGCCAGTTGGAAGAAACGTTTTTGCCAACAGTCTGAAGAATCTGATCAGGAGGGCTTTAAACTAAGTGATCTGGGGAAGGGAGACAGCAGTCTGGAAGGCAAAACGGCTAGAAAAAATAGTCAAACTGACATAGAGGGAAGAAGACAAACAGTGCAAGGACCCAACAATAGGAGCCAAAAAACATGCACAGGCATCAAGTAAAGGGGACACATGGTCTTAGATGTCTCTACACTAATGCACAGAGCATGGGAAATAAGCAAGATGAACTTGCACTCCTAGCACAACAAGGGAAATATGATATAATAGGCATCACTGAAACCTGGTGGGATGAGTCTCACGATTGGAATATAGAAATAGAGGGGTATAACCTTTTTAAGAGAAACAGGACAAACAAGAAAGGAGGAGGAATAGCATTATATGTCAAGGATATTTACACCAGTGAAGAGATCCAGGAAATCAATACTGGAAGCCAGGTGGAGAGCATCTGGATAAAAATTAAAGGAGAGGGAAACAACAGGGATGTTACTGTGGGAGTCTACTACAGACCCCCAAGTCAGACAGAGGAAATGGATGATGCCTTTCTAGAACAGATGACCACACAATCAGGAAGGAGAGATGTAGTAGTGATGGGGGACTTCAACTACCCGGATATTTGCTGGAAGTCAAACTCAGCGCTATCCTCAAGATCTAGAAAATTCCTCACTTGCCTGGAAGACAATTTCATTGTCCAAAAGGTGGAAGAGGCAACAAGGGGATCAACTATTTTGGATCTGATCTTAACCAACAGGGAAGACCTAGTTGATGGGGTGCAAGTGGTGGGATCCTTAGGGAGAAGTGACCATGTTCTCCTGGAGTTTGTTATACAGTGGAAAGGTGAAGCTAGGCATAGTCAGACACGCATTCTAGACTTTAGGAAAGCTGATTTCAATAAACTTAGAGAAATACTGGGGGTGATCTCATGGTCAAGAATACTAAAAGAGAAGGGAGTTCAAGATGGATGGGAGTTCCTCAAAAGGGAGATACTAAAGGGACAATTTCAGACAGTTCCAATGAGGAAGAAAAATGGGAGATGTCTCAAGAAACCGGTATGGATGACTAAGGAACTTACAAATGAGCTAAGTTTTAAACGGAACATGTATAAAAAATGGAAAAATGGGGAAATCACCAAAGAGGAATTCAAACAAATAGCCAGTACATGTAGGGATAAAGTCAGAAAAGCTAAAGCACAAAATGAACTCAGGCTTGCTAGAGACGTTAAGAACAATAAAAAGGGCTTTTTTGGATATGTCCGCAGCAAAAGGAAGAAGAAGGAAACAGTTGGGCCACTGCGTGGAGAAGATGGTCAAATGCTCACAGGAGACAGAGAAAAGGCAGAATTGCTCAACACCTTCTTTGCTTCAGTCTTCTCAGGAAAGGCAAAGGGTGCCCAACCTAAGGATGATGGAGCAGAGGACAGAATAGGGGAATTTCAGCACAGAATAAATAAAGAGACAGTACAGGAATACCTGGTTAATCTAAATGAATATAAGTCTCCAGGACCAGATGAACTACATCCTAGGGTATTGAAAGAACTGGCAAATGTAATATCAGAACCAATGGCAATCATCTTTGAGAACTCCTGGAGAACAGGAGAAGTCCCTGCAGACTGGAGGAGGGCAAATGTTGTCCCAATCTTCAAAAAGGGGAAAAAAGAGGATCCCAACAATTATCGTCCGGTTAGTCTGACATCAATACCAGGAAAAATTCTGGAGAAGATCATTAAGCAGAGAGTCTGTGAATATCTGGAAGATAATTCCATAATCACAAAAAGCCAACATGGGTTTCAGAGAAACAAGTCATGCCAGACAAATCTGATCTCTTTTTTTGATAAAATTACTAGCTTGGTAGATGAAGGGAATGCTGTGGATATAGTATATCTGGACTTCAGTAAGGCATTTGACAAGGTTCCCCATGACATCCTTGCAAACAATCTTTATTAATGACTTGGATGACAGTATTGAGAGCCTAGTTATCAAATTTGCAGATGACACCAAATTGGGAGGAGTAGCTAATACCCCAAAGGACAGGATCAAAATTCAAAATGACCTGAATAGACTAGAAAGCTGGGCCAAAGCTAACAAAATGAAATTTAACACAGAGAAATGTAAGGTCCTACACGTAGGGCGGAAAAATGAAATGCACAGATATAGGATGGGGGACACCTGGCTGAATGAGACAACATGTGAAAAGGATCTAGGTGTCCAAGTAGACCACAAGTTGAACATGAGTCAACAGTGTGATGCAGCTGCTAAAAAGGCCAATGCAATTTTAGGTTGCATCAATAGAAGTATAGTGTCTAGATCAAGGGAAGTAATAGTGCCACTCTATTCTGCTTTGGTCAGGCCCCACCTGGAATACTGTGTCCAATTCTGGGCACCACAATTCAAAAAGGATGTGGAGAAACTGGAGCATGTCCAAAGGAGGGCGACTAAAATGGTGAAGGGTCTGGAAACCATGCCCTATGAGGAACGCCTTAGGAAGCTGGGGATGTTTAGCCTGGAGAAGAGAAGGTTAAGAGGTGATATGATAGCTCTGTTTAAATATTTGAAAGGATGTCACATTGAGGAGGGAGCAAGCTTGTTTTCTGCTGCTCCAGAGAACAGGACTCGGAACAACGGATGCAAACTGCAGGAAAAAAGATTCCACCTCAACATTAGGAGGAACTTCCTGACAGTAAGAGCTGTTCGACAGTGGAATACACTCCCTCGGAGGGTGGTGGAGTCTCCTTCCTTGGAGGTTTTTAAGCAGAGGCTGGATGGCCATCTGTCAGGTATGCTTTGATTGGGAGTTCCTGCATGGCAGGGGGTTGGACTGGATGGCCCTTGTGGTCTCTTCCAACTCTAAATTTCTATGATTCTATAACATAAAAGACTCAGTCTCAAGTTACTTGGGGAAGCGGATTTTCCAAAAGCGTCCAGGCTTCAGCCTCTTTAGAAATTAATCAGCGCTTTGAATTACATCTGGATATAGTGTAGGTATATGAAGACTGCCAACATGTGTTTAATGCATTCACATAGTATCAGTTGTAAGGATAACTACTCAAATTTAGGGAATATTAGTCAGCTCAATACACCAATCTCGGGCTCCTTACAATGACTCTTTCTTTGGGACCTTGAATCCCACAGTGTTTACAGAGCGACCAGAGATCCAGGAACTAATACAAAGGCAAAGTCTTTGGATTTTAAGCTAGTTTATTGATGTACAGGGAGACACACTCTCTCACATACATTCACGCATGCAATCGCACAAGGTTAATAGAAGAAAAGAAGGAAATGTAGAAAAGAAAAGAACAGGCCTTCTAATGGTAAAATACTCGCCTGAGACGGCTTTTCAGAATCCAGGCCGATGCAGCAATACAATGAAGGGAAGTAGGGAGAGGGAGCTGAGGAAAGGGAAAAGGTAAGGGTAAAGGGGGGGGGGGTTGGAACTGCACAGAACCCCAAATGGAGTTTCCAAGGCAGAACAGCTAACAAAGAAATAGCAAGGGTTTAAATAGGCTTCTTGTCACGTCCTCAGCAGAGGCTATTGTCCTACATCAAAGCAAAGCCAAATGTACACATCACTTGATTTATAGGAAGCCTCCCTGATGGGAAAAGACACTTGCTACTGGAATAGCTTGTATCTGCTAAGTGTCACAAAGTCATACATCTGTCCAAGGTGTGAAGAATTTCTCCTCTTGGGCAGCTCCTAACTGGGCTATGCTGCAAACATGATCTCCTCACTTTGAGGCCATGGCAGCTAAGGGACATCTCCCATAATGCCTTTCCATTAGGGTCATAAGGACACATACCTTCACCTTATAGATGCAGGACTTGCTTAGAGGCTGCTATGATCAAGCGATGCCAGGGAGAAGGGGCACCCGATTACCTCTGCAGGTGCATTTTGGCATAGGGGTTTGTGGGGCTATTTTTGTAAAATTGCAGTCTTCCTAACATAGTTTATAACTTTGCTAACTTTTTGTTGTTGTTGCTGTATCAGTTATCGTTTCCAAACAGGCCTCAAAAGGTGTCCCCAAGTATAGCAAGCTGCTACAATCTAAAGCTACTCAAAATGCTGAACCAATTTTGTGGAAAGGGTGCAGTATCCCAAGTAGCTCCTTGACAATCCAGAATGGATTCATTTCCTTTAAGGGCTTCATTTCCTTTAAGGAGGAGAAAGAAAAGGAGGAGGTTCTAGTCCATGTGCTTGGGTGAGATCTAATTTAATTTACACTTGAGCCATTGCATTCTGGGAGCCAGTGCTGGGAGGCTACTTAAGGCTACTCAAGGCTAGCAGAAGCTTCATTTCCTTTAAGGAGGAGAAAGAAAAGGAGGAAGTTCCAGTCCATGTGCTTGGGTGAGATCTAATCTAATTTACACTTGAGCCATTGCATTCTGGGAGCCAGTGCTGGGAGGCTACTTAAGGCTACTCAAGGCTAGCAGAAGCTTCATTTCCTTTAAGGAGGAGAAAGAAAAGGAGGAGGCTGTAGTCCATGTGCTTGGGTGAGATCTAATTTAATTTACACTTGAGCCATTGCATTCTGGGAGCCAGTGCTGGGAGGCTACTTAAGGCTACTCAAGGCTAGCAGAAGCGAATTTTGATTTTTTTTATCTAGTCAAGGAGGTGTTTAGAGAATAGAAGAGGAGCCGGCCTGAAGCATCAGAGGAAGTGAATCAGAGACTTGCCTTTGGAAGGAGCTTTTAGCCAGGAGCTCTCTACATAACTATAGGCCCCGTGACTTGAACTCAGTGACAGAGCTTGGGAATAAAGGCCAAGTCTAGCAAGGGAAGCCCACAGTCTTGTTTCAGTGCCTCCTTAAGACTTCTCAGTATGGACACTGAAGGCCCTGCAGCAGTCACCTGCAACACCTGTGGGATGTTTGTCTTCTTGCCTACAGAGGTGGGGAACTACGCTTGCCCCAAGTGCAAGTTGGTAGCCCTCTTGGAAGAGAAAGTACAGCAGCTAGAGGAGCAGATATTTGCACTCCAGCATCATAGAGAGCAGGAGAATCTCCTGAACAGGTCAGACCAGAATGTCTTGGGTGGGAAACAGAGAGAGGAAGTTGTTGGGGTGGAGGAGGTCACTCCACATATAAAAGAGGTAGATGCTTGGAGGAAGGTCACACACAGAAGTAAGGAAACCAGGGAACGTTCTGTGAGCGGCTTGCAGCTACAGAATCGCTTTGAATCTCTCTCTGTTGTCAGAGATGATGAGGAAAAGCAGCAGGGACAGACATCAGGGACAGAGCAGGAGAGCCTGAGAGTATCACGAAAAGGAACAGCCACTGCTAAGCCTCGGAGGAGGCGTGTGGTAGTGGTGGGGGACTCCTTGCTGAGGGGTACAGAAACAGTGGTTTGTGGGCCTGACAAGATGTCTCGGGAGGTGTGTTGTCTCCCCGGGGCAAAGATCCATCATGTGACGGAGAGGCTGACAAGACTTGTCAAGCCTACTGACTGTTATCCCCTTCTTTTGGTTCATGTGGGAACCAATGATACTGCAAGGCACAGCCTTCAGAATATCAAAAGGGATTATGAGGCTCTGGGAAGGAAGCTGAAAGAGATGGATGCACAGGTTGTCATCTCATCTCTACTCCCGGTAGAAGGGCATGGTCCAGGAAGGGAGAGGAAAATAGCAGAGGTGAATAACTGGCTCCGTAGATGGTGCCGCCAAGAACAGTTTGGATTCTTGGATCATGGGCTGCAGTTCCATGAGGAGGGACTTCTGGCAAGGGATGGACTGCATCTCACGCCAGTTGGCAAAAACGTTTTTGCCAACAGTCTGAAGAATCTGATCAGGAGGGCTTTAAACTGAGTTATGTGAGGGAGGGAGACATTATACTGGAAGGCAAAAGGGATGGAGAGAATAGTCCAAGTGGCATAGAGGGAACAAGGCAAACAGTGCAAGGACCCAACAGTAGGAGGCAAAAAAATGTGCAAAAGCAGCAAGTAAAGAGGACACATGGTCTTAAATGCCTCTCCACTAATGCACAGAGTATGGGAAATAAGCAGGATGAACTTGAACTCCTAGCACAACAAGGGAAATATGATATAATAGGCATCACTGAAACCTGGTGGGATGAGTCTCATGATTGGAATGTAGAAATAGAGGGGTATAACCTTTTTAAGAGAAACAGGCCAAGCAGGAAAGGAGGAGGAATAGCATTATATGTCAGGGATATTTACACCAGTGAAGAGATGCAGGAAGTCAATATTGGAAGCCAGGTGGAGAGCATCTGGATAAAAATTAAAGGAGAGGGAAATAACAGGGATGTTACTGTGGGAGTCTACTACAGACCCCCAAGTCAGACAGAGGAAATGGATGATGCCTTTCTAGAACAGATGACCAAACAATCAGGAAGGAGAGATGTAGTAGTGATGGGGGACTTCAACTACCCGGATATTTGCTGGAAGTCAAACTCAGCGCTATCCTCAAGATCTAGAAAATTCCTCACTTGCCTGGAAGACAATTTCATTGTCCAAAAGGTGGAAGAGGCAACAAGGGGATCAACTATTTTGGATCTGATCTTAACCAACAGGGAAGACCTAGTTGATGGGGTGCAAGTGGTGGGATCCTTAGGGAGAAGTGACCATGTTCTCCTGGAGTTTGTTATACAGTGGAAAGGTGAAGCTAGGCATAGTCAGACACGCATTCTAGACTTTAGGAAAGCTGATTTCAATAAACTTAGAGAAATACTGGGGGTGATCTCATGGTCAAGAATACTAAAAGAGAAGGGAGTTCAAGATGGATGGGAGTTCCTCAAAAGGGAGATACTAAAGGGACAATTTCAGACAGTTCCAATGAGGAAGAAAAATGGGAGATGTCTCAAGAAACCGGTATGGATGACTAAGGAACTTACAAATGAGCTAAGTTTTAAACGGAACATGTATAAAAAATGGAAAAATGGGGAAATCACCAAAGAGGAATTCAAACAAATAGCCAGTACATGTAGGGATAAAGTCAGAAAAGCTAAAGCACAAAATGAACTCAGGCTTGCTAGAGACGTTAAGAACAATAAAAAGGGCTTTTTTGGATATGTCCGCAGCAAAAGGAAGAAGAAGGAAACAGTTGGGCCACTGCGTGGAGAAGATGGTCAAATGCTCACAGGAGACAGAGAAAAGGCAGAATTGCTCAACACCTTCTTTGCTTCAGTCTTCTCAGGAAAGGCAAAGGGTGCCCAACCTAAGGATGATGGAGCAGAGGACAGAATAGGGGAATTTCAGCACAGAATAAATAAAGAGACAGTACAGGAATACCTGGTTAATCTAAATGAATATAAGTCTCCAGGACCAGATGAACTACATCCTAGGGTATTGAAAGAACTGGCAAATGTAATATCAGAACCAATGGCAATCATCTTTGAGAACTCCTGGAGAACAGGAGAAGTCCCTGCAGACTGGAGGAGGGCAAATGTTGTCCCAATCTTCAAAAAGGGGAAAAAAGAGGATCCCAACAATTATCGTCCGGTTAGTCTGACATCAATACCAGGAAAAATTCTGGAGAAGATCATTAAGCAGAGAGTCTGTGAATATCTGGAAGATAATTCCATAATCACAAAAAGCCAACATGGGTTTCAGAGAAACAAGTCATGCCAAACGAACCTGATCTCTTTTTTTGATAAAATTACCAGCTTGGTAGATGAAGGGAATGCTGTGGATATAGTATACCTCGATTTCAGTAAGGCCTTTGACAAGGTTCCCCATGACATTCTTGCAAACAAGCTTGCAAAATGTGGGATAGACAAGTTAACTGTTACATGGATTTGTAATTGGTTGACTGGCCGAACTCAAAGGGTGCTCAACAATGGCTCCTTTTCATCCTGGAGAGAAGTGACCAGTGGGGTCCCACAGGGCTCTGTCCTGGGCCCAGTGCTGTTCAACATCTTTATTAACGATTTGGATGACAGAATTGGGGGCATACTTATCAAATTTGCAGATGACACTAAACTGGGAGGAGTAGCTAATACCCCAGAGGACAGGATCAAAATTCAAAATGACCTGAATAGACTAGAAAGCTGGGCCAGTGCTAACAAAATGAAATTCAATGCGGAGAAATGTAAGGTTCTGCACTTAGGGCAGAAAAATGAAATGCACAGATATAGGATGGGGGACACCTGGCTGAATGAGACCACATGTGAAAGGGATCTAGGAGTCCAAGTAGACCATAAGCTGAACATGAGTCAACAGTGTGATGCGGCAGCTAAAAAGGCCAATGCAATTTTAGGCTGCATCAATAGAAGTATAGTTTCTAGATCAAGGGAAGTTATAGTGCCACTCTATTCTGCTTTGGTCAGGCCCCACCTGGAATACTGTGTCCAGTTCTGGGCACCACAATTCAAAAAAGATGTGGAGAAACTGGAGCATGTCCAAAGGAGGGCAACTAAGATGGTGAAGGGTCTGGAAACCATGCCCTATGAGGAACGCCTTAGGGAGCTGGGGATGTTTAGCCTGGAGAAGAGAAGGTTAAGAGGTGATATGATAGCCCTGTTTAAATATTTGAAGGGATGTCATATTGAGGAGGGAGCAAGCTTGTTTTCTGCTGCTGCAGAGACTAGAACGCGAAACAATGGATGCAAACTGCAGGAAAAGAGATTCCACCTCAACATTAGGAGGAACTTCCTGACAGTAAGGGCTGTTCGACAGTGGAACACACTCCCTCGGAGTGTAGTGGAGTCTCCTTCCTTAGGGGTCTTTAAGCAGAGGCTGGATGGCCATCTGTCAGGGATGCTTTGACTTGGAGTTCCTGCATGGCAGGGGGTTGGACTGGATGGCCCTTGTGGTCTCTTCCAACTCTGTGATTCTATGATTCTATAACCCACCAACACAGGAGAAATTGTATGTCACTGCAACTGTGGTTAGGGAACCTCTGTGTAGGAAGGCTTGCAGATACGTATGTTATTGAATTGTATTTTAAAAAGGCCTACAAAGGCCTACAAAGGTAAGACCACCTCCACTGAGGCCTCCAAAGGTAAGACCACTTAGAGATTGTGTATCTCACCTTTGGAGGAGGGGTGTTAAATCCTATCCAGGCAAAGTAACCCCCTCCCCGGAAACTCCCAAATTACTGCACCCAGATGTTATCTGCTGACTTCTACCCTTTGTGCGTTCAGCATAATTGCTGAAAGCGTCAGTGCACTCTAAATGGTACAGCATAGGCCTCCTATGTACAGTTGGAATTCTGCCACATATAGCATCTATAGGTGCCAACTTTTCTAGATGAATGCAAACAGGAAGTCCAGGGCCAGTAAGCATGATTCAATTACAACTCCAATTTCAGTTTCATAATAATACACATAACCCATATTTGTGTGATTAAATCTGGTATCTCATTATTTCATTTGTTGAAACAGGTCCAGAAAGAGATAATTACAATGGTTGTTTATGGCAACATAAGTAATTACATACAAGCATGTGATATATCAATCAGAGAAGAATTTAAAGACTGTTAGCCTGATTGTGTAGATGAAAATGGTACCACTGAAAATGGAAAATCCACCACTTTGGGACTTCCGATTCATTTCACTAAGGAACATGCTCAAGGGAAGTAAGTCTAGCACCTTTGTTTTAAGACTTGTTCACAAACACCAAGATGCAAATCAATTGTCATTATGAAAGTATGTTCAAGACAACTTCTCAAAGTAACTTTACTTCAAGTTAGGAACAAAATAGAAATCTGCAATTTTTTTAAAAAAAAACAATCAGTATGAAAATATTTGTCAGTATAATACATTTCAAATAACACTGAAATCATACGTAATTTCTACCTTCAGTCATAAAGTGCTTGAACTGAGAGTCCCCCTTTTGAATATAATCACTTCTTAATCAGATGAGAAGAATTTAGTCCTGTTTACTGTAAATGGATAAATGATGTGAGCTTCGTTTAATGGGCAGATGAATTTCCTCATGAAATCTATTTGGAGTTTCATGCTTTACAAGACTATGTAAATGTTGTGATGTGTTCTGATGACAATCTTCCCATGCTGGTCTGGACACAGCTATTTAATGTCACTTGTCTGAAAATGGCATTTCCAAGGATGTAGCTATGGGAAGGGGGCATACAAGGAGGGCACTGTTCCCCTTCAATAGGAATTCTGCCCCCATGCAGTTTTTCTTCAAGACCCAAATTTCTAGCATTGCAGTAACTGAAAACTTCAGAGGAGCATTTAGAAATTCAGTTTAGGTGTCCAGAGAAAATGAGCGGGCAAAGGTACTAAAGGAATGCCAACACAGAAAATCTATGATTTCTAGGTTTAAATATTTTCAAAGACTCATTCTGTACAATGCTAGAAATTTAGCAGTTTTGGAAAAATTCATTTTGGCAGAGGCAGAATTCTTATTTGAGGTGGGCAATGAACTCATTTGTCCCACATTACTACACCCCAGGGTATTTCCTTTGTACTTCTCTAAATATTTTTCTCCATGGTTAAGCTACATATACTGAATTCCAAAGGACTGAGAAAGAAGTATTGAGGCCAAAGTGAAACCCTTATCATGAAGGTTTGTCAGCTACAGAAAAGGCTTTCAGGGGCCCCTGTTCCAGGGGCCATTTGAGAACTAGTTATTTTACATGTAAGGGTTTTCTGTGTTAGTCTTCTACACTATTTTTATTCATGTCATTATAAGCTGGCTAAAGATCATGTAAACGTGTATTGTGATGTTGAACAATACTAGTATTCTCAGGAGGGGAGCAGATATGAAAGTACATCTCCAGAGACAACTGTGCAAACAGAGCCAACAGTATGGTTGATGCATCATGAGCCCCACTGCGCCACATGCATCAGGGTGCTATGGGACCTATTTTTAAACATGTTTTTTAGCTGTGTGTGGTTTTATTTCTATTTCTTTTTTTATCTGTAAGCTGTTTTGAGTCTGAGTCATGGAGGGGAAAAGGCAGGAAATAAAAGAGACTGATTAAAAAGTAAACTAAAGTATTTTCAATTCCACTTACTTGTGAGTTAGATATGTTGTTCTACTAGTAGTACTCAATAAAGTGAGTCATTATACCCCACCAAAAAAAGGTTTCTGTGGCACGATACAGACGGCCCAAAAGGGCTGTCCCTGCATCATGATTAGGGCTAGGGAGTGCACATACGGGCACACTGCCATGACGTCATGCCGTGTGCCACATTTAGATGGCGCGGCACACAGCTGACATCATGGCGCCGCTGGAGGGCGCCTAGGGCTCTCTGTCAGTGGTGCAGGAAAGAGTTCCAAAACGGAGCTCTTTTTGCATGCGTGCATCGCTGACAGAGCCTTTGTATGGCCGCGCCAGCGATGCTGAAAAGAAAGGAGCCGGGAGGCCCCTTCCTCCTCTTCCCCGCACCTGTCATGGTGTCCTTGGGGCATGAAGCCCCAAGGAAACCCTTTTCCAGGCCGCAGGGAAACGGTGTTTTGCTGCTTCCCCATGGCCTGGAAAAGCAGTGGATTGAGGCCTCTGGGGCAGCCAATCCGCTGCTCAAAGGGGCAGCTGCAGACCACCCTTTTTGGGCGGTCTGTAAAGCCCCTCTATATATTTTTCAGTATCATTTTGAGATTTGCATGCTTTTTCTACAATGAACTACACATGACCAGCTGCAAGAGAAATCAGGGGAGGATGGAGGCATCAGTGGACATTTTTTTCCTACTCCCAAGCATGAGTTTCATGATAAAATGTTGTGATCGGACATTTCTAGCAGCCTGTGCAGGCCCCAGGTCAGAAAATAGGCCCCAGGCTAAACTCCAGTTGTCTCCACCCTCAGTCTAGGACAGCAGTCCATCTAAGAGAGCATTAAGATATTATCCAAGATATTATTAAGATATCAAACAACCCACACACCAAAGAATTATAGAGTTCTGAGATGCAAGTGAGTTTTGCACAAACCATCAGCACAATCCTATACACTTCTAGTAAGACATAAGACTGATTCAATCTAGCAAAACTTATTCCCACATAGAGAAGTGTAGGATTATACAGTAGTGGAAATATATGGAACAGTTGCCTGGAGCACTTTTCCACCTTCTCTGCTTCATTTATTCAGTTCAAGAAATGCTAGTGCTAGAAGAAAAACACTGGATATGCTTCTTCCTCCAAACCCTGAAAGGTAACCTTTTCCATAGTAGCTTATGTGATCCTTATATCCCTACTTCCTATACAAACTATTACATAACTGCAATCTTTTTCTGTTTCACTTGCTTCTGATTCCCTGCACTATCTCTTTTGTGTTACTTGCAGTCTTTCTAGATCATCTTTTGACTATGATATTGTCTAAAGCTCTACATAATACCAGCAGCATAATTAATTTTTTTTAATGGATAAAAATAAAGCAGGATGTCATGTTGAAGTAATTGTGGCACAGTCAGCAAATTACTAGCCTGTATAATGTCAGATTGTGTATAAGAGCTCGTGCTAGTTGAAAATATGGTTAACCCTTGTTAACAGCTAACAGATTAATTAAAACTTCTTTTCTTCAGATGTTGAAGTGAACCCAACCTATACTGGAATAGTTTGTTTGCCCCTCATTTTAGTCTCTTGGGCCTGATCTACACGGGCACTAAGAGACGCCATCGTGGTGCCATTAGGGTTTGGGAGCACGCATCGTTTACACGCTCCCAAACCCGAGTATGTAATGGTGCCGGCGCCATTATGTAATGCTGTTTACACGGCATATGTAATGGCGTCACCACAACTGCGCAGCCAAATGGCGCCTTTTCTGGAAATTGTGCTGCAATTGCGGCACAAAAAGAAGCACAGTTTCCCCGCTCCTTTTTGCGACGTAACTGCGCTGCAGCATCTAGCATCTAGCTGCTGCAGCACAGTTCCTCCCCCCAAAAAAAGTGGTGCCAGACCGCCCCTTTTGGGCGGTCTGTATCGCCCCTTTGTTTCTTCAATGCTGAGTTAAAATGAATACAAATTAGCTTCTATCTGAAAAAAGAAAAAAGTAACAATGAAATAAATGTCATTGATAATCTCTGATCTCCCTGGTTAGAGTGAAGACTTTCGATATAAGGCTGGTAATTTGATGAGTCCAAGACAGAATATTTAAAAGGAAGCAATTGTATCCACATAAGAACTGTGCTTATCTTGATCATAGACAATGACCAAATCCTATTGGTAGTCTCAACTACAATACACCCATTGAAACCAATGTTGCTTGGTGAGTCAACTCAGACAAATTCCACAGATTCAAAAGAGTTCAAAGTTCACCCTACCAATGGGATTCAGGTTCGGGTTTTATCACACAAGCCCCTTTCTCACCACAGTCATGCTAGTAAGAGGAACTGGATACATACTGGTTTTGAAGCATTCCTCCTTTTCACACGTCTTCACAAACACGAGCAAATGGGGCCGTGTGCTTTCTTCTGCTATCCTCCCCACCCAGCATGCCCTTCAGAGTTTTTTATTTATTATTATTATCATTTACATTTTTCATGAAATTGTGGAGGTATGCTAATATGGTTTATTTTAAAAGGAAAAGGAAAGAAAAGGTTCTTGACCTGATATCCAAAAAGTCTTTTAAAAATCAGATTGGTTTCTTGCTTGATGTTTTTGTCCCTTGTCCTGCTAGATTTTAACTGCGGTGTACTAATAAAAGACAAATTTATAAATCAGTTCAACACTTTTCAAATAATGCTGCTTTCCCTTTTTGAGTTTTCATATTTGTACAGATTATTTATAAATATTGTTTGCATTGTTTTTATTTTAACCACAACCATTGATTTATAGATATTAGTTCTATTTAATTGTTCTCTTTTATATTTTTATTAATTTTTTTTGTTTTACTTCCAAAATACAATGAAATACAAGAACATAAAATACAAAAGAAAGAGGGATGGCAGGGAGGGAAGAAAAAACAAAACTGCAGAGTTAAATGGAGATCATAATATATTTGACAAGAGAATATGAAGGGGCAAATACATGTAAATTAAAATGTATATAAAAATGTATATAAAATGTACTACAAGCAATATGCAGCTCAATGGAGCAGAGTAATAGCTAAGATGTAGCACATGTTCCCAAAGAGTTACTTTGGCAGCTTGCTATTTTTTGTATTAAGGAGCTCAAATGAAGTTATTTTTTCCATCTGTAAGAAACATGGCTGTAATTCAGTACTTTTCAATGGGATGAGAAGGGATGTCACCTTCTTTCTCACTCAGTACTGGATTATAGCACTATAATTCCACTTTAACTGTCATGGCTACCTCCTAACCTTGGCTTTATAGTTTGGTGAGGCACTAGATTTCATTGACTAAGAATCCTAAATAGGTGTCCTTACACTGCAGATTCTGAGCCACTGTGTCCTGATGGTTTAAGCATTAGACTATAACTCAGGAGAGCAGGGTCCCAGTCCATGGTTGGCCATGAAAACCCAGCCTCAGAGGAAATGGCAAACACCCTCTGAACACACCAGCCAAGAAAACCCTATAAAAGGTTCGTCTTAGGGTCACCATAAGTTGGAAATTATTTGAAGCCAAACAATACAGTACCACCATATGCTGCAAATCCCAGGATTCCATAAGATGTTGCCATGTTAGTTAAAGTGGAATTATAGCATTATAATTGCACAGTATGAAAGGGTCTTCAATCTAAGCAAAGGGAGAGGAGGATAAAGAATGGTCACCTGGGTGGCTGTCTTGTGCTGCAACCTACAATAAGGAAGGGGAGGACAGCAGCTAGGAATGTGAGACACACAGACAATGAGTTAGGTTTGGTCCACATTTTTAAAATTAGTCTTTCTTTCCTGTCTTTGTGAATAGCCCTCAAGAAGATCAAGGCAAAACAGCAAAGGGGACAAAAGGAGTGTGGACTGCTGCCACTGTGAGAAAGGAAAAAAAAAGACTGTGTTGTAGTCATAGAACCGTAGAATCATAGAGTTGGAAGAGACCTCAAGGATCCAACCCACAATCGCAATCAAAGCACCCCTGACAATTGGTCTCTGTTTAAAGACCTCCAAAAGCAGGAGTCTCCACCACTCTCTGAGGGAGTATATTCCACTGTTGAAAAATTCTTACTGTCAGAAGGCTATTCCTAATGCTTAGGTGGAATCTCTTTTCCTGTAGGTTGCGTCCATTGGTCCGTGTCCTAGTCTCTGAAGCAACAGAAAACAAGCTGTGTTGGTAGTAATAACAAAACAAATTGTCCTCTGAAAACCAAACAGTGAATTTAAGAGCATTTGATCATTTTAAAAAAATCCTAGGTTTAAAAAACTCTTCTGCAGAAAACAGTTAATTTTCAAAAGTGTGCCTAAATTAAAGATTTTCTACCTGCCAGTGGGAGGAGAGCAGAGAGGGGCCAGCCTAGCACCCTGTGCATCCTAGGAGCAGGTACTAGGAAGGCCTCCTTTCATGCCTTCCCTAAATGTGCATGTGTGGATGGTGAGGATGGAAGAAAGCTTTCCTCCAAGCTCATGAGAAAATAGGGAAGCTTTAATACCTGAAACCAAATTTGGCAGTTTTGTGTCTTTAAAAAAAAAAACGATACGGATTTTAAGTTCACTCTCCAACAGCCGTCCAAAAAAAGGGTCTGCAGTTCATCTTTCAAGCAAATGAGATCTTACAGCTATGATGTTGTCCTTGTCAGCCTTATTCTTTCATGAAATTGAGAGTGAAAACAGTAAGTTAGGAGATCTGCAGTTTTTATCGCTGGAAACTGAGTGCTGATTATAAAATTATAATCGGTTGGGAGCGGCAGCCCGTCGGACGCACTTCGTGAGGCTCCTGAAGGCTTCCGAAGGACGCCACACAGCCAACACGGTTTTCCCCTCAATTTTTTTTATATTTGAGGAGGAAAAAACCCAGCCTTGGTATAGACTGGGCGAAGGGACTTCCAAAGACCCATTTCCCGACTCCAACTCGATAAGACCCGGCAAGAGGGAGCCAGGGGGGTTAGAAGTCGAGCCGCCGTGATGGCTGGAGCTGCAAAGCAGAATTAGGACTGCCACCAACTTTTTAATAGAAGAAGAAGAGAACAGAGATAAAATCAAGAAAGAGTTTGGATTACTTAAGAAAATAAGGTATCAATATTAAGAGCTTCTTTATAGAAGAAGAAAAAGAGCCAAAAGACAAGAAAGAAAAGTAAGTGAGCCAACTTTTAAAATTACATCAAAGCATAAAGTAAACTCACTTGAACAAAAATAATAATAACAAAAATACGATACCTATATCATCCATAACATAAGAAAAGTGAAGAAAATTGAAAGTTTAAGAAATAAGGAGTAAAGAAAAAGAATAAGAAACTTACCAGATGCAGACAATCATTTAATTAGAGCAGAAAAGAGAAGCAGCTGAGCCTGAGGAGCTAAAAGAGTGTAAGAAAGGTGAAGGAAAAAGGGAAAAAGAGAAAGCCGACAGAAAAGCTGAAGTTGAAGGAGACGCAAAGGGGAGGCTGACGGAGGGCGAAGGCTGACGGAGAAGAGAGAAGAGGGAAAAGAGAAGCCGAAGCCAAAAAGAAACGATAGAGATAGAAGGCGAAGGCTGACGGAGGAGAAGGAGAAGGGAGGCCGAAACCAGAAGGAGACACGTAGGAAAGCGGGTGAAGGCAAACGGAGAAGGGGAAGCCGAGGCCAAAAGAAGACGTGAAGGGAAGAGGGCAAAGGCTGTCGAAGGAGAGAGAGAGAAGGGAATCCGAAAACCGCAGGCATTACGAGGAAAAGAAGGTGAAAGCGGACGGAGGAGAGAGAGAAGGGAAGCCGAGGCTTGTAAGTGACGCGAGGGCTGATGTAAGAAGGAGATACGAGGGGGAGAAGGCGAAAGCTGACGAAGGAGAGGGAGAAGGGAAGCCGAGGCTTGAAAGCGACGCGAGGGAAAGAGGGCGAAGACCGACGGACGAAAGGGAGAAGGGAGGCCGAAGCCGGAGGGACGAGAGGAAAAGAGGGCGAAGGCCGACGGAGGAGGGGGAGAAGGGAGGCCGAAGCCGGAGAGACGAGAGGGAAAGAAGGCGAAGGCTGACGGAGGAGAAAGAAAAGGAGGGCCGAAGCCAGAACGAGACGTGACAGGAAGAAGGCGAAAGCTGACGGAGGAGAGGGAGAAGGAAGGCCGAAGCCAGTAGGAGAAGGGAAGGGAAGAAGGCGAAAGTAGACGGAGGAGAGAGAGAAGGGAAGCCGAAGCCAGTAGGTGACGTGAGGGAAAGAGGGCGAAGGCGGACGGAGGAAAAGGAGAAGGGAGGACGAAATCAGAAGGTCGAGAGGGGAAGAGGGAGAAGGGAAGCTGAAGCCAGAAGGAGTTGTGAAGGGACAAAAATAGAAGCTGACGGAGAAGGAAAGAAAAGAAAGGGAACCAAGATATGAGGAGAAGAGTGGCCGCTGGGGAAAGAGAGTGATAAAGAGAGAAGAAAAAGTGGAAAGAGGAGGGAAACAGTAACTATAAAAAGAGACAGTATAAAAGGTGACGGAAAGAGAAATTACAGACAGCAAAAAGTGAGAGGCGGTGAGAGTTGAGCTAGAGAAGAAGACGTAGAAGGGGAAAATCAGAATTAGAAAGGAAACAACCTGCTAGGTAAATAATTCGTGAGACATATAAATATCTTGGCAAAGCTAGAGAGTAAGAAAGAGAAAAGGGAAAGAGGTAACGGAGAAAACGGATACAATAGATAGATAAAAGCAAAGGAGGAAGATGACAACGAGGAAAGCAAAACAAGTTTTAGAACAACAACCTAGAAGACCTTCCTGGGACATGTCGACCAGGCCTCAAGATCAATCGCATATCTTAGAAGAATTGAAATCACTATATAACGAAATGAAAGAAGACATTAAATCAATGAAAGAAGACATGTACGCAATGAGAAGAGAGATAAAACAAGAGATCAGGTTAGAGATAAGGACAGAACTAAAAGGGATGAAGGACACATTAGGCAAAGTTACAGAGGAGGTCAAACAAGCGGAAGCAAAAATAAATAAAGTGGAGGTAGAGACCAAGAAAATAGATAAACGAGTAACTATTTTGGAAGAGGCTCTTGAAAAAGAGCTGGACGAGAGAGCAATACAAGATTTAAAACAAAGGGAAAACTGTATTAAGATCAGGGGACTCAAGGAAATTGAAAATGAAGATCTTTACGTTTATTTAATCCCAATCTTAGCTGATTACTTAGGGATAGAAAATGAGTTACTTCAATGTGAAATAAATAAACTATATAGAATTAATTCAA
This sequence comes from Urosaurus nigricauda, assembly GCA_034509955.1. Taxonomy (NCBI): domain Eukaryota; kingdom Metazoa; phylum Chordata; class Lepidosauria; order Squamata; family Phrynosomatidae; genus Urosaurus; species Urosaurus nigricauda. The sequence goes on from JAOEGL010000001.1 coordinate 321,202,655, forward strand.
AAATTGCCAGACAGAAAAAATTGCCTAGAGATGTAGTTGTTTACTTCACTAGGAAAAAAATTAGAGACGAAATAATTCAAATAAGCTATGATCAAAAACTAGAGATGGAAGGGAAAGAATTGATTATATATAAGGACATACCAATGAGAATTCTCAAGAAACGAAACGATTATAAACCCTTGACAACAATACTAAAACGAAACAACATAAACTACAAATGGGAGAAGCTAGAAGGTATATCTTTTAAATACAGATCAGAAGGGTTTAAAATCAACTCAACAATGAAAATGAAAGCATTTATAGAGAAATACAAGAAAGAACTTGAACAAAGAAGAACACCAACCCAGGGAAATGAAGAAGAAGCAGACAGAAAGTCAGAGGAAGAAGAAGAAAGAATGAGTAGAAGACAAATAGAAGAACAACAGAGAATGAAAGGAAGATCGACAGATGACGTAAGACCCCAAGAAAGAGGAGGAGAGGACGAAGAAAGCGAGGAAGGCGAAAAGTCAGAAAAACCAGAAGAGGAAGACTAACCAAAGAGTAAGTGGGGGAAAAAAAATGCATAAAATTAAAATACTTTCGTGGAATGTGAGAGGAATGAACTCTCCCCAAAAAAGAAAAAAGGTATTTCACTATCTGATTAAGAAAAACTTGGACTTGATTTGCTTACAAGAAACGCATATTAAAGAAAAAGATAAGAGGTTGTTAAAGAATCCAAAATTGGGGAACGAATTTATATCTTCGGGCCCCAAAAGAAAGAAGGGTGTGGTTATTTTTGTCAACAAAAAATATGAAGCTAAAATTCTCTTTACTGACAAAAATGGTTATTATATTGGATTAGAAGTTAAATTACTAAATACTAAAGTCCTAGTGGTAGGGGTATACTCCCCAATAGAGCAAAAAGCTGAATTCTTTAAGAAATTGAGAGAAGAATTGGAAGGGTATACTTATGAGAAAACTATGCTTTTAGGTGACTGGAATGGGGTAGTCTCCCCAGAGTTAGATAGAAAATCAGAGAGAAAAATTAAAAAAACACAAGGGAAACTGCCAAAAGAATTCGATAACCTTGTAGAGTCACAGGATTTAACAGATGTATGGAGATATAAATATAAAAATGCCAGGGAATATACCTACTATTCAGAAAGGCATAAATCATTATCTAGGATAGATATGATTTTAGCATCGAAATTACTCTGCAAGGATATAGTAGACATAGGGAATGAACCAAGATCTTTTTCGGATCACAACCCTATTATTATGACAATAAAAGGTAGAATAGGAGAATATTCATGGAGATTAAATGACAACCTACTACAAAAAGAAGAGATCATAAAAAAAGGGAAAGAAACATTAAAAATGTACTTTAAAGAAAATTTAAAAGATGACATAGATATAACAACGGTATGGGAAGCCTCAAAAGCAGTGATGCGAGGCTTCTTCATACAGCAAAATTGTATAATACAAAAGAAGAAGAAAGAGAAAATGATGAAATTGTATCTTAAACTAAAAGAGAAAGAAAAAGATTTAAGCAAAAATCTAACAAGTAAAGAAATAGCTTCCGAAATCAAAGCATTAAAGAAACAAATCGAAATAGAAGAGGAAAAAGAGATCCAAAACAGAATTAAAAATTTTAAACAAAAATACTTTGAACAAGCTAACAAGCCAGGGAAATGGCTGGCGTATAAAATAAGAAAACAGAAAGTTAGGAACACAATAACTGAAATAAAAGTAGGCTCAACTCTAAAGACGGAACAAGATAAAATTAAAAAGGCATTCCAAGACTTTTATGCAGAATTATATAAGGAAAAAACAATAGAAAGATCTAAAATAGAAACTTTTATAGAAGAGGCTAAAGTAAAATCAATAACAGAAGAACAAAAGAAAATTTTGAACGATCCCATCACGATAAGAGAGGTAGTAGAGGCAATAAGGAAGAGTAAAAAAGGTAAATCACCAGGCCCAGATGGGTTTACTGTAAATTATTACAAAACATTCGAGGACCAGTTGATAATACCACTTAAAATGACAATGAATGGGATTAAAGGAAATCAATTCCCCCAAACATGGAAACAAGCAAACATTACTTTACTATTAAAAGAAGACCGAGATGCGACAGATGTAAAAAATTATCGGCCAATAAGCTTACTAAATACAGATTATAAATTATTCGCTACAGTATTAGCAGATAGAATTAAAAAAGTTCTACAAAACTGGATACACAAGGACCAAGCGGGTTTTCTACCCCATAGATATCTTAGAGAAAACATAAGGGGTGTGATCAATTTGATAGAATACTTTGAAAGAAACAACGACAAAAAACTTGCTTTGATATTCATGGACCTTGAAAAAGCATTTGATAATGTCAGTTGGGATACATTATTTACGGTTATGAGCAAAATTGGAATGACGGGTAGATTTTTAGAATGGATAAAGGCGATCTACAATGACCAGACGGCAAGACTAATAATAAATCTAGAGAAAACGAGAGAAATTAAGATTTCTAAAGGGACAAGGCAAGGGTGCCCACTATCCCCCCTTCTCTTTATAATGATATTAGAGGTATTAAACAATAGAATTAGAACAGAAAAAGAAATCACCGGAGTTAAAATTAAAAAATTTGAATATAAGACAAGAAGCTTTGCTGATGACATTATCTATTCATTAGAAAACCCAGAAGAGAATATAAGAAAGTTACTGGAAATTCTAGTGGGATTCGAACAAATATCTGGGTTGAAAGTTAATAAGGAAAAGACGAAAATTATAGTAAAAAATATAGACAAATCAGGCAAACAGAAACTAGAACAACTGAGTGGTTTTAAAATTGAAAAGAAAGTTAGATATCTTGGTATTAATCTGTCAAATAAAAACTCGGATCTATACCGTAATAATTATGAGACTCTTTGGAAGGAGATTAGAAAAGACCTAAACAAATGGGGAAAATTTCAGTTATCATTATTGGGTAAGATTGCTTTAATTCAAATGAGTCTCCTTCCCAAAATATTGTTTTTATTTCAAAATATACCGATCTTACAAAATGAAATACCTCTTAGAAAATGGCAGAAAGAAATTTTAAATTTTATTTGGAGGAATAAGAGGGCCAGAATCAAAGAAAAAATACTTTGTGATGACAAAAGCAGAGGGGGACTAGGATTACCTAATTTAAAAATATATTATGCCGCCTGCTGTCTAGACTGGATCAAAGAGTGGATAGTTTTGGAAGATGAACAATTATTGTGTTTAGAGGGGGATAATCTAAGATATGGGTGGCACGGATACTTGTTTTATGAGAAGAGTAAAGTACACAAGGAATGCCTAAATCATTATGTTAGAAAGTCTTTATTAACAGTTTGGGGCAAATACAAGCTAAGGTTATGTCCTAAAATACCAAAATATTGCTCGCCACATGAGGCATTCTTTGGCAGAGAAGGAGTGAAAACAAATAAATGGTTAAGATACGAAGATATTCTAAAAGAAAGGCAAGGGGAAATTACTATCAAAGATCTAAAAGAACTAGAAATAAGCAACATAGAGTGTCACTGGTATCTCTATCGACAAATGAAGGAAAGGTTTAGAATGGATAAAAAGTTGGTGGGCATACAAGAAGCTGAAACAGATTGGGATGTAATATTGAAAAAAGGAAAAGAGAAAATGATATCTAGATGTTACAAATTGTTACTGAAGTGGTACACGGAAGAGGAAGTAATAAGGGAAAGTATGGTGAAATGGGCCCAAAATGTGGGGCATAATATAAATTACAATCAATGGGAAGCAATTTGGTCTAAGAAAATAAAATATACAGTTAATCAAGATCTAAGAGAAAACGTTTATAAAATGGTGTATAGATGGCATATACCACCACAAAGACTAGCCTTTATGTACAAAAATAATAAACCAAATTGTTGGAAGTGTTCCCACAAAGTGGGCTCATACTATCACATGTGGTGGACGTGTACCGAATCGAAAAAGTATTGGTTAAGTATACACAAAATTATAACTGAAAGTTGGAAAATACAAATACCCTTCCTCCCCGAAATATATTTATTGGGTATGATAGATAAAGATCTAGAGAAGGATCAGGGAAAATTATTATTTTACGCAATAACGTGTGCAAGAATAATTTTTGCAAAAAACTGGAAAGGAGAAAAAACCCCCACATTAGATCAATGGCTATTGAAATTGTACGAAATGGTAGAATTAGATGTAATGACAAGCTGGAAAAAAGAGGCTACTGAAGAGAAAACTGAAAAAGAATGGAATGTCTGGTATAACTTTTTGGAAAAATATTGGAAAGATATTTTAGTGAAGAATTAAACAATGAGGGCAAAAAAGGGAAAGGATATGACAAAAGAATATCTTATCTTTCTTTATTTCTTTTTTTAGTTTTAGATAATCTACAGGACATTTAAAAGAATGGATAATAAAACGGGACTTTAATCTTGAGAAAGTAAAGAAGGATATAAACATTTTTGAGATACATGTCTCACCAAAAGGTAAATTAGAGAAGGCAAAGTGCAAGAAAGGAAAAAGAGAAAAGAAAACAAGCCGTATTTTTAGTTATTACCTTTTTTTTCCTTTTTACTTCTTCCTTTATATTAGGAACCAGAAAGAAGCTCTCAAGAATATTAGAATTAGATACAACATTGGAAATGTACATTTAGTTAAGGATCCAAACATAAGGAAGTAACTGGTTTAATTAATTGTTAAATGTTTTTTTTTAGGAAAAGATGTCATACAGATGTTTTTGTCAAAATGTATGTCTGGATATTTGTTTATATTTGTTTATATGGTTTGTTATGAATTTGTAATGTGTTGTATATAGAAATGCAAATAAAAATTTAAAAAAAAAAAAAATATAATAAAAAGGGTTTCATCAATCCTGAAGATGGGGAGGCTGTAATTGTTGAGTGTGAGAAGATCTGGACAAGGAAGAAGACTAAAACATCCTTGAAGGAGAAAAATCAAAAGCATAACAACCAAACAAAATCATTGAGCTATGGAAAAGTATTTTACTTATAAAAGCAGTCATCCTTAAAAAGGATTTACTGTTTAAAATCTCCGGACTTAAGAAAGACACAATTATGGCTGTGTTGGCTCTCGTGAGGATTCTCTTAGACCATCAGGTGAATACTTTGATTAGTGCTTGCTGCTTTATTTTTTCTGGTGTAAGAGTGGATTTGAGGGGAGAAAAAATTTAAAAGTTGATTCTCAAGCAAGGAGAAAGGGGCAGAAATGGAATGACATCAGAGAAGAGACTGGGCTGGAGCACTTTCCCCTGAGAGGCTAGCTTTCAAGAGACCAGTAGTTTTTGAAGTGGTAAAGAATCCAATTAAAAATATCCAATCGTGCAATTTTTCTACAAGTTTGGAAAGAACTATAAGGAAGCTGAATATTAAAAAAATGTGGAAAAGAAAACACAGTCTACCTGTGCAAAAAGCTTGAGGCTATATACAGAAATTAATTGATATAACTGTATTAAAATAATAATAATGAGGTTCTTTGTAAATTATTATGTGATGCCATTAAAATAAAATATGTCAGCCATGGGGATGAGATTAAAATTAAGCCTTTGAATACTATTAGGAATAACTATATACAGTGTGGCTATGCACAAAGTCCATTTCCACTGTTCATTCGGTTGATCTGCTGCAGTCAGACTAAGGTGTTTTCAATCTATGTTTTATTTAGACAAAAGCTGCATAAGCACTGCAGAAATAATGCAGTTTGGCACTGCTTTAACTCCCATGGCTCAATGCTATGCAATTCTGGGATTTGTAGTTTTGTGGGATATTTAACCTTCTCTGCCAGAGAGCTCTGGTACCACAACAAACTACAAATCCCAGGATGCCATAGCAATGAGCCATGGCTTTAAAATGGTGTCAAACTGCATTATTTCTGCAGTGCAGTTGCAGACACAAAGGTGGAAATAAACTTACTGCTGTTCTTGTGTATGGTATGTATTAGGTGAAGTAACATTTATAACTTTTATTTTTAAAGTAATTCACTAAAAATATTTAATTCAGCTCTATAATATAAAATATGTGTACTGTATAGACTAAGTCACCTTTTTCGTGCTATTTCCTAATACTTCTAGCTAACTGCTACAGAAAAAAAATTAAAATTAGATTAGACTAATCTAATAAATAAATATTGAATGTACTAGGAATTCCCAAAAGTTTAACATACATTAATTAAATAGTTACACTAAAGATTTGGAATGTGCAGCAATATTTGATGTGAAATTATTTTTTTGAAGGGATGTATGTATATATACAACCCAAGCATAAAGGTACCACATAAATGTGGTCATTTTCTTACATTCCACTTGTGCCAGTGCTCAATTTAGTTCTCATCTTTTAACAGTATGGTGCAAATAGAGTAGCCAGACACTGTGTGAGAACAGGATGATAAGAAGAATATGAGTTTTATGAAGAAAAATGAAATAAGGTGGCTGAATATATCATATGCTAGAGAGAGGTTAATTAAAAAAACAACTCAAGTCAGGTGAGGAATATAGTTATCAATGGAATACTGATGGGTAACAACAGAAGAAAACATTGCTGTAATTCTACTGGGAGTAATATACAGGCAACAAAAAATTATGTCATATGACAGATCATCATAAAATGTCATTCTTTATGGGAATATACCATACCATTTCACACTGCAATTGGCTTCTAAAATATCACTTGCTATAAGCAAATTACTTGCTTTTGCAAATCCTGAGGTTTACAGAGTTGGCGTTCTTATTTTCCTGTGTCTATCCCCCCTCCCCATGCCTATTTTCCATTTGAAAAGAAAAGAAAGAAATGAATTTAAACATTCTTTTAGTCAGATTCAAAAAGGAAGTCTCACCCATTTGTGAAGTATGGTCCTTTAGTACTGAAGTAAAATGGATTTGCAATGGGTCCTGTCCTCTTTGTTCTTTTCTGTTAAAAAGCTGCACTTGAAATGCTGAGATAGTTTTCCCTTCCATTTCCAGTGTTCATTCTAATGGAGATGGCATTTCACTACACAGTCCATTAGGGTAAAGTTCAAAGTGATAAATTGGCAAGTAATTGAATATACTTTTACTTCACGGAAATAATTAGGTTATTTGAGTGCCCTTTACAAAGTTTTGCTGAAATAATTTTTATCCAAAAATCTGTAGAATTCCCTTGTGATAAAGGACACTTTTTTTGTTGTAGCACTGATGTTGTGAATCCTGTTTAATAATGCATCACACATCTTTCTGAACGATCTTTTATGCATCTTACAAGAGAGACAGGTATTAAAATACCAGAATAAGTTGAAATAGAATGGAAAATGAATGCATGATAGTTGTGAGAATAAAATTCTGTTTTTCTGGAGAGAACAGCATATAACAGATAAAGTACTACCAAAAAAACAATAAACATATTGTACAGGTTTCTTTAAAGCTAGAAAATTATTCGCCATCTTCAGCCATTTCTACTGCAGTTAATCAGAGCCTTTTCTTTGGCTGTAGTGGACCTTTGGGTACAATCTTGATACTGAACAATGCATGAAACTCACACATCATGAGTATATTTTAATACAGGAAGCAAAAATATTTTCTTCCAGATGTTTAGCATGTTTCATTTAACAGAATAAAAATACAGATTATAGCTGCTGCAGATCTGACAGTTGGCTAAAACTATGATGAGTGGCTGTCTCTCTCTGCATCTGCTCATGGGTGAAGAATGCACAATTCATGGGGACCTTTTGCTTTTGCATTCTCACTGCAGCTCTACTGCCACTTCTACAGTTGGTGCTATTGAAATCGTACCATCTTCCTTTCCTTTCCTTTCCTTTCCTTTCCTGCCACTACCAGAAAGGAAAAAAGGCTCTCCTCTGTAGTCTTGGAGTGTTCTGTGGTTTGGTAGGACACTCTGGTCTCCACCTCTACACAAAGTTGTGCTGCAGTTGGTGACAATTTTGGTGAAGGTCTTCATGGGCTTTGGGACTGATTATTTTATTATACGGTGCAAGAAATTTATTTACCATGAGCACACTTTAATATTTGAGGCAAAAACACTTTACACCTGCCCCCAATATTTACTATTTTCCATTGGCCACAAATTGGGGGGGGGGGGGGGGGGAGAGAGATTTTGGTCAGCTGCATTATAGCTGGTGGCCAGAATTATATGAAGACAAGCTGCCTCTTTCTTTGCATCTGCTCAGATTCTGCCCCTTGAGAGTTCATGGGGAAGGGTGTGTTAGAACTGCAACAAAAATTGCACTGAATAGTCAAGAATGCAATAGTTCAGTAACAGGGTTAAATATTTAAATGACCCAATGTCCTCCCGTCTAGTCTATCCCGAGCACTCTGTGATGTAAACTGGTACTTTGTCTTCCCACCTCTGCTTGAGCCCTAGATCTTCAGCAGAAGGCTTTATCTTGGTCCTGCCACCTTTGCAGGCTCATCTGGTAAGGAAATGAGAGAGAGCCTTCTCGGTGGCTGCTCTCACCCTCCTTCCATGGGAGGCTAGGCTGATCCACCCCTGCTGGCCTTTTTCCAGCAAATAAAAATGTTTTTATTCCAACATGCATTTTAACATCACAACGGTGTGGCTTTTATATGGGGCAGGTGTTTCAGATTATGTGTGTTTCACTTTTGTATGTATGTTTTAAACTTCATTTTAGATTGTTTTAACTGGGTTATTGTAATTGTTTTTTAAAAATTTGTTCCAAGATTGTTTTTATCTTCTGAGGTGCCTTGTGTTCCTTTTTTGGTAGAAAGGCGGCATAAAAATGAAATAAATAAATAAAATACCCTCTGAGTGTTCTGACTTGGTTGGGACAGTCCCATTTACAGTAATCCTCTTTCATTGCACCTTTCCAGCTCCTTTGAAAATGTCCCAATTTTTCTCTCCGCCTCCCATCTTGTCTCTTTCTCCTAGTCTTACTACAGTTGCTACAAACTCAGCAGTGGGAGAAAAGAGGAGGGGAGGGATCTTGCCATTCCCAGTAGGCTCAGGTAAAAGCAATCAGCCGCAACCTTTCTTGGCTTGCTTATTCTTCTTCATTAATAGCCTTTGTCCCCTTTACCACACTTTGATATTGTTTGTCCCCATGTGTCAGTTTTCATCTGTGAATTCTGGAGATATGTGATGCAGGATTGCATTTCTGTCACACAAAGATGGCCATGGTCCAGTTGTACGGCAGCTGTACCTAGACAAAGGTAATTGTCTGTATCATAGTGTGGACTGTTCAAAGTATCAGTGAATCTCTACTCTACAGTACTGGACATTAAATTCCTGACACACAGAACAGTCCTGTGGCTGTGGAGACTATTCATGAGCATGTCTAGGATTCCATTCTAAATCTACTGAAGGAACTCAGCATATTGGTTTGATCTCTGGAGGAAAAAATGGTTCAGTGTGCACCAATATTAATTCTATTAGCTTCATTTGAAATAAAAACAAAACAAAATCAGGCTTTATCTTTGTATGTTCTCTGGTATGTTTGTACCAACTTCGTGGAATCATTGTGGTTCAGATAATAGGCTGCTAATTTTCCTTCTCTCATATGTAGGTATAATTAAGTTGAAACAATCATTTGCTGATGAGTACTTCATTTCCCATAGTACAAGCCGCCATAGAAATGTCTGTCACTTATACTGTTGTTAACCTGCTGTTGTTAAATAACAACCTTATCGTTGTTAAGCCTTTCCATATAAACAAAATTCTTCCATTTTCCTAATTGGAAACATCTTCTAATTATGATGAGTGCAAAAAGGGGCCCAGTGTTAGAAATGAACAAACACACAGTCAGAATGGGCGATTTGTGTTTTGTCTGTCCAGGTATTGCACCAGCCATTATAGATATATAGACAGAAACGCTTTGAAAGTTAGCACTTCATCACGAATCAGGGTAGGAAAGTTATATGGATGTTTGTGTTGTAAATGTGCTTTGTTTAAAGTCTCTATGGTGATTACAAACATAGCGGGGGAACAATGGGGTTGTATGTTGTGGGTTGATGTGCTTCTATCAACTGATGTCTCTTGTCTATGGTTTTTATGTATAATTTTTTTTTAAAAGAAAGTCAGCATTTTGCAATCAGAAATTTCACAAATGTTTAAGATGTGCTACAGTAGAAGAATAAACCCAATATATTACACTTCTCAATCCATAGCTGTATGAAGAACTCACTTCATGTCTGCTGAATGGTTTAGTTTCTATCCTAAGAGAATTATCTAAACTTATTTTAGGGTATATTTAGTGTAGCATGTGGGATTTAGTTCATAATGAAAAGTAAGCAATTCTGTGTGTCAGGAATATAATGTCGCATTCTTTCTGCATTTGGTTAAGGAAGGTGATAGCACTATGATTTGTCAAATATTCTGAGATTTGGAAAATTAATGCTGTTTTCTGTCCTGTGCTAACAGGATTGTTTTACTGTATTCAGACTTCTTTGCCTTTAGAATGAGGAAATAGGTTCCAGTAGTCATATCTTCATAGGCCAGCTGACATGAGAGGTGAATCACTGGCCACTTAAGACTTCCATAATAAGCTCACTCAAGTCAATGGCCACTTAATCAAACTACACCAGTTATTGAATGCTCCTTCAAAGGTTAAAAGCTCTCTTTCTAAGCACCTATGTAAACAGGGTTCCCAGCTTTCAATTCAGCACACAAAGTATGGAGGCAGCCTGTTGCATATTACTTATATTGGCACATTACTGTTTTTCAAGTCAATTTTATTTATTTATTTATTTATTTGAAGTGATCTTGCCTTTTACAATTCCAAGAACAATATAATAAAAATGAAAACAGTATTAAAACATTTTAAAAATATCTCATGAAAACAACAGAAGCTACAGACAAACAGCATATGAATATATGATATATATGGTCTGCTGGTAGTGGTTAATCCATTCTGGGTTTTCATTTGAACTTTAAGTGAGCTTTAGAAGGTGTTAAACCTATACTGGGAATAGTATTCAGCACTATCATTTCAGAGCAGATTTACTTCCTCTCTGACATAGAACCTGAAACCACCACCCACCTCTGTGGCCTAAATCCAGTTGTTACTCCCAATCAGAGAGGATCCATTAAAACATAAATAACCAAGTTCATATTGATTTAATGGACCTATTCTAACTGTTGGACTTAGGTCACAGGGCCTTTCCACACCACACAATTGTAGAACTATGGAATCCCAGGTCCTGTAGTCTGGTGAGGTACTAGAACTCTCTGGCTCAAAGAGCAATGATGATGGGATAAAGGGTTACAAAGCTCAGCTGTGCTGGGCATGAATCATGAAGAACACAGAACAGATCCAGAATATGTAGATGTAGCCTGAGTGGTTTGTTTCTAGGGTACAGTACCACACAGAACATGTGCACTTTCCAGGTGCTCCACTGCAGCTACAGGAAAATATAACACTAGTCCTAAACACCATTAACTTGTAAGATGTAGTAAAGGCTTCTTAGGGGCTCTGCTACAGAAATTGATACTAAAAAGGGCTCCATGAGTCATTAAGGTTGGGAACCCCTTATCTAACAGAGCTAAGTGTATAAAATGTTCTTATGGACCCGTGCTCTTGTTTTTTTATACTTTCTTTAAATTACGTTATAACTGTAGGCTTACACTTGCTTTTATTGGAACATGTCCTGAACAGTTCTTTAAAAATGGCAAGGTGGGAGAGAAAATCCCTGATAAATAATGTTCAGCATTCTTCTTTCATAGCTTGATACCTATTTTTTCAAAATTTATATAATGAAGGAGAGTCTAGTTCATTCATCTAATACATATACTTTACTTTCCTGCACCAAACAGATTCATTTGCAAAATGAATTCTCCTTTGGAGACACTACATCCAGATGGGTAATGTTCTCTTAAGCTGATAAGGCCTATATTAATGAGTCACTTTTCTGATGGAAGAGTTGCAGTTCAAAGCCTAATGCTGCCTCAGGTGCAGAGTATGAAACTGACACTATGAATTCATGAATGCCACTGTATTATTTGCATAATGCCAAGGATGCGCCCACTGGGAAATGGGAAATACAGCTTTTGAAAAAAGAGAATACATTGATTTCTCTTACCTGGAAAAAGCACCCAAATATTCATTGCAAAGGCAACTCACTGTTGTAACATTGTTCATGGTCTGGAATGTAGATACTGTGCCTTTTCTTTGTTGCAATTCAGCCTCTGCCAGATTAATAGCATAAAGCACTTGCATCAAAGGCCAAACATATGAATATATATGTGGCCAACATCAACCAGTCTCTCTTCCTAGGACAATGCCAGTAACACTTAAAGACAATGCATACAGTGATGAAAAATCCTGCCTAGAATTTGCAGTTTTGGATTACTTTGTCTTGTTTCCAAAGTGAAAACTAATGCATCAGGAATTCTCTATTGTTCATTTTATATTTCAAGTGTTTTGAGCACTGTGTCTGCATAGCTGGCTGCAGCTTTTCATTTCCTTCCTATCTTTTCCCTCCCTCTGTATTAGCAATGTGCACAGTCATATTGATAAGGCACAGCAAAACCAATCACAAAAGCCTCCACTTCAATGTTATTGCATGCATGATTGTATCCAGATGCTTGGTGGGCAAGAGCATTCATGGCGCACAATAAAACAACCTGAGGACAGTGAAGAAGGGGACAGAATGGGGGAATTTGAGCACAGAATAAGTAAAGAGACAGTACAGGAATACCTGGTTAATCTAAATGAATACAAATCTCCAGGACCAGATGAACTACATCCAAGGGTATTAAAAGAACTGGCAAAGGTAATATCGGAGCCATTGGCAATAATCTTTGAGAACTCCTGGAGAACAGGAGAAGTCCCAGCAGACTGGAGGAGGGCAAACGTTGTCCCCATCTTCAAAAAGGGGAAAAAAGAGGATCCCAACAATTATCGTCCAGTTAGTCTGACATCAGTTCTAGGAAAGATTCTGGAGCAGATCATTAAGCATGATTTGGATGACAGAATTGGGGGCATACTTATCAAATTTGCAGATGACACTAAACTGGGAGGAGTAGCTAATACCCCAGAGGACAGGATCAAAATTCAAAATGACCTGAATATACTAGAAAGCTGGGCCAATGCTAACAAGATGAAATTCAACACAGAGAAATGTAAGGTTCTGCACTTAGGGAGGAAAAATGAAATGCACAGATATAAAATGGGGGACACCTGGCTGAATGAGACCACATGTGAAAGGGATCTAGGAGTCCAAGTAGACCATAAGCTGAACATGAACATGAGTCAACAGTGCGATGCAGCAGCTAAAAAGGCCAATGCAATTTTAGGCTGCATAGAAGTATAGTGTCTAGATCAAGGGAAGTAATGGTGCCACTCTATTCTGCTTTGGTCAGGCCTCACCTGGAATACTGTGTCCAGTTCTGGGCACCACAATTCAAAAAGGATGTGGAGAAACTGGAGTGGGTCCAAAGGAGGGCAACTAAGATGGTGAAGGGTCTGGAAACCATGCCCTATGAAGAACGCCTTAGGGAACTGGGGATGTTCAGCCTGGAGAAGAGAAGGTTAAGAGGTGATATGATAGCCCTGTTTAAATATTTGAAGGGATGTCATATTGAGGAGGGAGCAAGCTTGTTTTCTGCTGCTGCAGAGACTAGGACGCGGAACAATGGATATAAATTGCAGGAAAAGAGATTCCACCTCAACATTAGGAGGAACTTCCTGACAGTAAGGGCTGTTCGACAGTGGAACACACTCCCTCGGAGCATAGTGGAGTCTCCTTCCTTGGAGGTCTTTAAGCAGAGGCTGGATGGCCATCTGTCAGGGATGCTTTGATTTGGAGGTCCTGCATGGCAGGGGGTTGGACTGGATGGCCCTTGTGGTCTCTTCCAACTCAATGATTCTATGATTCTATGATTCTATGAAATGGGCAAACCAGGGGGCAATTCATCTGTTGCAGCAAAATAAATAAAATAATAATAATGACAGAATCTTCTGGCCATTTAAAGACTAACAAGGGGTGTCTCCACAGTATACAGTTCCGGCCTCCTATGCCATTTTAACTGTCATGTTTCTGTCCAATAGAATCCTAGGATTTGTAGATTTATGAGGTATAGCCAGAGAGTTATAATGTCGCCATTCAAGGAAGTGACCAACAGGATTCTACGCCCATCATCAAATGACAACTCCCAGAAACCCATAGGATAGACCCCCAGGCAGTTAAAGTGACATCAAACTGATATAATTGTGCAATGTGGTTACTCCCCAGTTTTGTTTGACATAAATTTTCACGGACTCCACATCTGATTAAGAGTGCACACTGTAGAAATAATGCAGTTTGACACTACTATAAATGCTGTAGCAAAAACGTTTTTATTCAGGTAGGTTTTCAATATTGACAGGGTGATTTATATATAGGATGTGCATTTTAGTTATGAGCCCTGGTGGCGCAGTGGTCAAGTGCCTGTACTGCAGCCACTCACTCAAAACCATAAGTTGGCGAGTTCAATACCAGCAAAAGGGCTCAAGCTCGACTCAGGCTTGCATCCTTCCGAGGTCACTAAAATGAGTACCCAGATTGTTGGGGGCAAGTAGCTTACAGTTGTAAACTGCTTAGACACTGTTTAGGATGTATGAAGAGGTATATAAATAAAGCTGTTCGCTGGACTGCTGTAATTCGCTTTGATTCCCCACCAGAAAAGGTGGAACAGAAATAAATCCTATTATTATTATTATTATTATTATTATTATTATCTTTTAACGTATGTAATTTTATATTGTTTTTAACTTCAATGCCTTTAATTGTTTTAAAACTTTTATTGTAAAGTTTTGAAAAATGTTTTAATTGTGAGTCATATTGGGTCCCTTTCTGGGGGAAAGGTGATATAAAAATGAAATATATTAATAAAAAACAATAGCTTCATCCTGTGGAATCCTGGGATTTGTAGATTTATATAGTCTTTAGCTGTCAAAGTTTGCTAGTGCCTCACACAAGCACAAATCTCAGGATTCTGTAGGATGCAGCCATAGCAGTTAACGTGGTGTCAGACTGCACTATTTTTTGTATAGACGTACCGGATGTAGGATGATGGACAGACAAGGCAAAAGACATGACTTGCATCTTTCTGGATCCTGTTACATTCTATTGCACTCCTCTGGATGTATAAATACACTTTATAACCTGAGGCTTTAAAATCACTTCGTATTGCATTTGAAGAAGTGGATTTATAGCCACAAAAGGTCATGCTAAAATAAAACAAGTCTTAAAGATATTGTTACATTCCTTTCCCCACCTTTTTCTCTCCCTGCTTTCCTCCTTTCTACTCTACAAAGACTATTTCTTTGAAGACTTTTTGATGTTTCTGGCATACCTATAGTTATACAAAAACTCCCTTTGTACAGTAGGACTGTATATGGTTACTAACTCCATTCCAAAAGTATCTTGACACAAGAATATACAATCAAGGTTGCATTCCCCATTGCAATTGTATTGACAAAAGAGAGGAGGAAATTGTAGATGAAATTGTAGATGAAATATCCCTAAGCAAACATATGTATTTGAATAATATATAGTATTAATATTTGAATTTAGCTACATATTAATGCAATAGATATAAAGTGTTTAAGGTTTCAATAGGTAGGGATATGAAGAAACAGACAAGGCCACCTTGGAACAAAATTAGCATCATAGATATCGTATTTTTGTTAGGCATATGAATTACCATGTACACTAGAAATCTGCGGGAAAAACCTCAGTGTCTCTTTCGTCAACAAACTATGCAGAACAGCTTCTTTTCTGACACAAATATTGATTTATTCTTTTTCTGCAAACTCGTTGGCTTACAGAATTACAAGTAGACTATCTCAATACTATTCTGTTAGTCAGCATATTTACATGACAGACCAAGGCATCCAATAATGCACTGAGATAAACAAAGCTCTCATAAACTTAAATGCAAACATACTAGTATCAGTTGGCATCCACACTACTGCCAGATAAATTCAGGGCTGGGGGAGAGATGTTATTGTCTCAGAAGGGAGTAGGTGGATCACTTTTGAACTATTTGAATGATGAGAACTATTACTCGTATGACTATACACCAAAACAATCTCAATTTCAACAAAATTACATTTCAAGGTTGTATCCAGACATCCTCCCCAACTCATGAAGAGAAAAGATCCTTCCATCTGTGGTGGGAACTTGGATCCATGGAAGGAGGAAAACAGGCCTAGAATTTTTACCAGCTCCTCCTCTTTCCTGCAATCCGAGCGTCTCACAGAATTCTGGAATATTCTTTAACTTACTGGAGCAATTTTTCCAGGGTGAGATGGGAAGGAAGAATGCTACCTTGCCCCTTTCGCCACCACAACTGGAGATCTGGATCCAATCCATTGTGTCTTTTCACAACAAAATAGCCAAGCTGCACCCACAACAGACTTTCCCACAAATTACAGGTGCTTTTCTATTATGTGACATCTGATTAATATACTCAAGAGAGCTCCTTTGTTAGCCTGGAAAAGCTTGCATGGTCACAACTTGGCTTTCAGAAGGCATTCCTGAACAGCATCCTCTCTCTGCCTGTATCCCAAGGGCCTTTTGAAATTCAGACAAGTTTTTAAGGGCTTGTTGTAAAGGATAGCTGCCAATTCCCACTGAAACCAGTGGGTATAAAATGTTCTGGTTTCTAATATTTTAAACTGGTAACAACAACAACAACCCTTCATTTTCTGCTTAGTAAGCTCCGATTGCAGCACTCAAAACTGCAATCCTATGTTCACTTCCCTGGGAGTAAGCCCCACTAAATGCACTGTAAAGTCACCTCTATTAATTATAAGATTTAGATCCCACCTTTGTTCCCCAAATCTGCCTTCTGAGGATGTTCAGAATAAAACTGTATATATTCTGTATATATGTAACTATATATAGTCAACTGACTGGTTTCTGAAGAAGGACTTTTTATTTTGTATTTATGTGTTTTCAACAGTGTTTTTAAAATAATCTTGGGAGACATTCATTTTGCCAAGACTGAGAACTCATGAACAGCCTTTAAAACAGCTTTTGCTTTTCTACTCTCTACATTGTGTGGTAACATCTCATGCTTGAACTATCTGCTGAGATTATACATGAGTATTACAAGCATGGTAATTCATTACCAAGCAGTTCACCTTATATGTTGTTGGAATCCTTGTACATTACTGTAGCAACAAGAAATTAAAAAAAAGAAAAGAAACGAAACAGTAATCACACACTACTCAGGTTATGTGTAAAGCAGATCTACAGAAGCCAATCCTCACCAAAATCAATTAAAACTATTTTTAACTCTGTGTGGGCAACCTTGGGGAAAGCCTGTGATTAAACTTCAATCTCTGCAGTGTTTCGTCATGACAATATTAAATGCAACCACCTCTCTGATTTGTTACATCAGAAATACATTTTAGCATATTCACATATTAGAATTCCCTCCTCCCACACTTACTAGAGCATAACACAATAATTTAAACAGTCATTTATTTCACTCAACAGCTGAGATAATTGTTAGAGATCTAAGAGTACACGTGCACAAAGAAGGATCTGCTTTATTATGTGACAGACACTGTATTTACTGGAAAGTAACTGGAGCCTGTCACTTAGGAAAATTTCATGCATAATGTGTCATATATTATGCATGCATGTGCAACTCAGCATAAGCCCAATATAACCAAACAATTACTAAAACAAACTATGAATACAGAATCAAATATGCTAAAATTGAAGGAATAAGACTGGATTCTGACAAGTAAGAAAATTACTCATTTATGAGCAAAAAATATTCATTATCAGAGTAATCAGAGTGCAGTTGCTTAGTCAAACTACGGCCTCTCAAAAAAGTAAGTATTGCCACTAAAAATTGATTAGAGTTTTTAATAGAAATAAATTCGCATGAAATTAGTTACCACTTACCAAGCTATAGCATTAACCTTTCAAGGTAAGCAAACCAAGTTAAAGCACCTAATTTCAAATAGGATAATTTTTAAAAAATCATGTTTCACCACAAACTGTATTCATAAAAGAATAGACCCATCTTAAAGATCAGCTTCATCTGAAGTTGGATGGACAATGTTGCGACATGTTATATATTGATTCAAAGGGCATTTAGATAGCACACTGAATGCCTAAAGACACTAGCCATGTTCAGGCATCCTAACTCACTTCAAGTCACATGACAGGAGAAAGTGGGCATATGTTTGCTGACCCCAAACCTTCTGTTTGCATCCCTATCATCCATCTCCATTACCTTCTACGTGTTCTACTCACATAGGTTCCCCGTAAAATTTAGAATGCTGACCAGGTCCTTCTAAATCAGAACCTGGAAAACATACCATCCCACAATCTACCAGCCAGCATGGCCACTAAAGTTAAAATCTCTGTGCTGAGTCACATGAGAAGCCTATCCATGGTGAACAATGGAAACAATAAAGGTCTATGAGGGAACTAGGTAAAGGTAAAGGTAGACAAATGTTTAGTTGTAGCTGACTGTAGGGGGTGGTGCTCATTTCTGTTATTAAGCTGAAGAGCCAGCGCTGTCCGAAGATGACTCCAGTGGTCATGTGGCCAGCATGACTGTACCAAACATGACTGTACCATGACTGTACCTTCCCATCGAAGTGGTACCTGTTTATCTAGTTGTATGCATGCTTTCTGTTGTATACTGCTAGGTTGGCAGAAGCAGGGACTAGTGACAGGAGCTCACTCCATCATGCTGCACTCAGGCATCGAACTGCCAACCTTCCGATCTTCCAACTGTCAGAGCTGGCGTCTTAACCACTCAGCCACCACATCCCCCCTAGAGGGAACTGCCACCCAGAAAATCCACCTTAGTCCTAAATACCTTTACCAGAACTGACAAAAATGCTATAAAAGTGTGAGAATTTTCAAGTTCTGCAGAACTCTTTATCATGTTTGGTGACACAAAAATAAGGCATTGGAGGAAGAAGTAGGGGAATCCCATAATGCAAAAACAATGACAACAACAAAAATTCACAATGCCTGACCACTTTCTGACAATGTCTTGATGTGTACAGGAACGCCTTTTCGTCTAGCATGAGAAAATTTCAGTATTTTCTTTGAGTGTTGCACTAGGACTCTGGAAGACCTATGTTTAAATCTCTGCTCAGCTACAGAAACCAACTGGATGGCCTTAGGCAATAGCCTTAAAGGAAGGAAATGGCAAACATCATCTCAATACCTTTTGCCACAAAAATCCAGTAACCATAAACTGGAGTGTACTGGAAGACACATAACAACAAATTCTTTACCATTCCTGTTCAGATCTTCATCCTCCAGCAGATGGAATTACCGGAGTTACTGATTCATAACTTATGTACATAGCTTACGTACTTGATTAAGAGGCAACTGCATTGGCTCATAACCTTTGATTATAGACAGTAATCATTCTTCCATAGGCAATGTGAAATTTTATTAATTGATTAATTATGTTTGTATTTCAGATTTCCTCCAAAGACCTCAGTGGGTCATACCCATTTTTCTCCTAAAAAAACCCCCTATGAGTTAGGTTGGGTTGAGAGGCCATCTGGGAATTTCATGGTTGCCTGGGGATTTGAGGTTGGGTCTGTACAGAACAAGTATAGTACTGTAACCACCACACACTATACTGGATCTATTGTTAAGAGTATAAACCATGGTACCTGTACTGCTATGTTTTAACTGCATCTCCCTCTCAATCTACCCACTCTCAAGGATTTAATAAGTCCATAGCCCTATATTTCTCAACATTTGCACTGGTAAGATTAAATCTCTGCCAACACCACTAGCTTTGAACAGCATATGTTCTGTAACGATTGCAAGATCAGCTTCCATTAATTAAATTCAAAAGCTGGACTTTGCTCAAAATGGCTCTTTATTGTTATTGTTTGGCACATGGTACCATGGCATCACATGGAGATGTTTTTAAAAATTTATCACTGTAAGCACTATCTAAAACTGTCAAGTCAGCAGCAACATCTTGTTAACACTGAGACATATCTAATCCTCTGAGGCTAATGAGCAGACAGTGTATAACTTCCAAAATGGCAAACTAGTTATTCTTGTTCACTGTTCCTTTAAGCTATGTCAGTATGTGCTGCCTTAATTGTTCAACTTAATCAGATTCTTTTTAGGAAAAGGTGAAGGGCAAATGAAACAAATTCTTTGCTGCTAGATGAGAAGTGCGGCCACATTTTCTGGACAATTATTAGGTCCATTTTCTTTTCTTTTTTATAGAACAGGTTTTAAGTTTAAAATCTACTGTTTTTGTCTTGAAGGTGCAAGGTGACAACATTACATACAGTCTGCCCAAGACATTTTTCTGCTGATGCACCATATATCCATTCCACACACAAAAGGCTGAATGCCTAACAGTTGAAGCTGAACACAGATGATGGAATAACATGTCTTGCCATACCTGAAGTCATAAGGTAAGGACCAGCTATGTGCTCTGTCCTCCAACACTTGTTGCCACCTCTTAGCATCTAGCACTTGAGGTTACTGCCTTACTCTACTTAATGCTACAGCCAGAATTATGCACAATTCTGTGCTAGAACAAATTTCAGTTTACCAAGAGGTAGACTGAATTTGTAACCTAATGGCAACAGCACTGAGTGTGTGTGAAAAGGATGCCTACTAACAATCTTGGAGTTTCTTGGGGGCACAGGCAAAGAAAGAAAGAATCTTACTGCTAGCTTGCCATTAACAAACAGCCTTGAAGTGAAGTAGCAAAGGCGGCTGAAGAATCTGGTACTTTGTCAGATGGTTGTGTCTATAAAGGGATAGCTCTCAGAAAACAGGAGTAAGGAAGAGAGAGATACCTCATTCTGCATAATTTGCCAGAGATAATACTGAAGAAGAACACAAGACCTTTTCTGAATCAGGTCTTTCACAATAGTGAAGCAGTCCAGAGCCAAGCAGAAACTGAGGCAGGGACAGATCCAGATAACAGAACCAGCCAGGGAAAAGAAGGATAAAGCATCTGAGGAGCAGATTTTTAAAATATATAGAAAAGTGAAGCAGAAAGACTTCAGAGAGAAGACTCTTCTTGTGATGCAAGTCATAGCTTAGCTCTCTAGAATACACTCCCAGAATAAGAGGGCAAATCTAAAGGGTAAATTAATTAACAAATCTCTCTTCCTAAATGGACAAGAATTAACAGGGAAGATCATCCTGCCACTCTACTATCTTTAGGCAAAGAACCAGCATGGTTTACGTTAGGATGCATTAGAAAACTGTTAAAATTATACATTATGCTTGTGTTTTGTCAGATTACTGTTGTTTGTTTTTGTGTGCCTTCAAGACATTTCTGACCTATGGCAACTCTATAATGGGGTTTTCTTGGCCAGATTTGTTTAGAGGGGTTTGCTTTTACCTTGAGGCTGAAATAGTGTGATTTGCCCAAAGTCATCCAGTGGGGATTTGAACCCTGTCCTCTGGAGCTGTGGTCCAATGAAAAAATCATTAGACCACACTGGCTCTCAGAATTACCATACTGTTGTATGGTAATTCCACTCCTCTTTATCCACACCACTCTTGATACTGAACATGGAAATACGTCTCTTTTTCCTTGGCATATGGACTGTTAATTTTTCAGAGCATTTGCAAAAACAGGATGTATGTACCTTACAAGCATGCAAAGAAGTAATTTTATTGTGCTGAATATCTGTTCTCCAGAATCATAGTGCACTTCTATGGAGTAGGCTTTATTTGCTAGAAAACATAGACAGAACTGCATTACAAGCAAAAATAAATTTTCTCTCAGGGAGAAGACGAGTCAACAATGTCTGGGGCCTTGGAAGTTTTGAAGAAGGCTGAATTGATCCAGGTGAATGAAGAACATTTTTTACTTTGGAGAATTTACCGTTAAGATTTTGGACTCTCCTCTGCCTAACCTAAACTATTGAGAGATTGATATGGGTGAGATGAATTAATCACAATTCTCTTGGAAACAGATCCTACAAATTTGTTGTCTTTGTGTTCTTTCAAACTGACTCTGACTTACAATGACCCTATGATAGGATATTCTTGGTAAGATTTATTCAGAGAAGGTTCAGCATTGCCTTCCTCTAAAGCTGAAACAGTGCTCAAGGTCACCCACTGGATTTCCACGCCTGAGCAAAGATTTGAACCCTGGTGTCACAGAGTCCTAGTCCAACACTTAAACTATATCCCCTGGCTCTTGATCCTACAATCCTACAAATTGCTGAATGATAAACAAATTTCCTGGACAAATTCAATTGAGAAGTTCACTGTATGAGTGCTCTCGTTTCTAATCCAAGGAGCAATCATTTTATCTCTTTTGAAATAGACCCTAAAATTGAACTGGGAGTTGAAAAAGTGTTAAAAACAAAAGCTTTCCTTTTTGTAAACAACTCGGTCATCTGGTGTGCCCAATGCTGAAGCATGATAGATAGTCCTTACTAGATTCTCATTTAGTTCCCTAAAATGTAATGAGACCCTGATTTCTTGCCTTGAACTACATGAGCTACAGTGATTCCAGAACTAATTCTTTAAGGTTGTCCCCCCCGCCCCCGCTCACTCCAAAGACCAATAGACAGCAATTTCCTGGGGACAATTTCAAGTTCTTATTCAGCGCTCTACCTGAATACCCTGAAGGCACCAGATTGCATCTGATCTTAGTAGCTAAGCAGGGCAGCCCTGGTTAGTACTTGATTGGCTGTAGGCTATACTTCAGAGGAAGGAACTGGCAAAACCACCTCTGAGTATTCTTTCCCTAAGAAAATCCTATCAAATTCATGGGGCTGCCATAAGTCAACAAGCAACTTGAAGGTGCACATGCACATGCACGCGCACATGCACACAGACACACACACACACACAGAGCCAAGAGTAGGATGCCAGGTCTCCGAGCACTGAAGAAAATGTCCAGGACTCCAGATTAGAAGAGAATCTTGGGGTGAGCAGCATTGAGAAGGAAAAAGATGGAGCTTTATTTTCTTAAATGGACTGTGGTAGATGCCTTTCTGAGCTTTTGTTTTGTGATTCCCAGTTCAGGAAACAGTTTGCTGACTAGCGGAGTCCTGTTCCCTTGGGAATGCCAATCTTTCTCATGATAGCCTTTTAATAATTCCAAGAGCAAATCTTCATATAACCATCTGGTATCTTAGAGCCTGAACAAACAAGCCAAAATAAAGCTGCTTCAGATCACTTTGGAGGTATGCTGTTTAAATGACACATAAATCTTAAGAGGCCAGAAGCTGCGCCAAAGCTGTGCTTTGTGCTTAGAACTGGAGTGGGGCTTTGGAGAAGCTTCCAACCTCTTAGGACACATGCATCATTTAAACCGCATACCTCCAAAGTGATCCAAAGCAGCTTTATTTTGGCCTTCTGTTCAGACCCTTAGTTCTCCAACCCATGTTTAAAAAGTGTGGCCTTTAGAGAAGAGTCAAGTCTCTACACCAAATGAAGCACCTTCATTTACAAGTAAACTTGATGATGCTGGCTTAGAAGAACAGTCAGCATTTTTCTGTAATGTCAAGTTGGCTTCCTGAGAACCCTGCACATGTAGGGAAGTCATGCATGAATTCAGGTTCCAGTGTATAAGCAATTTGCTACTTGACCATTGTTTGGACATAAGAATTGACTTCTGAGTTCCATTTTTGCATAACTGCATAATTACATATCCCTATTTGAATGATGATAGCTATTGTACTGCATGTCTGTTCTTCACATTTAAAGAAACCCAGGTGTCTGCACAGCAAGAAAAATAAGAGTCTAGTTACCCAGCACCGAAGTTGATGCCTGTCATTTTATATCCTTCTAATGTCTCCAGTACATCAGTCCTGCACCATTCTATAAGCAAAAGCTCAGCACTGGGCAAAGAACAACTGGCACTTATCTGGTACAGCCACTACCTGTGTCAACAGTATGCCCATGTGAACGTTTGGGCCATTCGCAACCATCCAGCATTACCCATCTGAAATGATGTGCCTGTATTTGTATACCATATTTTTCACAGTATACAGGTGGCCTGCCATAGCCACAGAATTTGGATGCACAGATTCAACCATGTATGGCTTGATTTTTTTTTTTTAATTTCAGAAAGCAAACCTTGATTTTGCCATTTTATATATGCCATTTACCACTCCAATGTATATAATGGGATGCGAGTATATTTTGGTATCCACACAGAGTGCTAGAATCAAACCCCAAGGGCATGGAGCAGGGGGGGGGGCTAATAAACTCACCACTGTATATCCCACCAATATCATTATTCCAAAAACCACAGATGGTTTGGCATAAGTGATATAGGAGCTGAATTAATAGATGCCAGCACTGGGGTTCAGATGCATTTGATTTAAAGAAGGGATTCAGATTTGAAAATTTCCACCAGCTGTGCAATTGCTCCAGGCAGTACTTTCTGGGTGAGATGAATGGAAAGACCTTCACAGGTTTTCTGCTAAAGGTTCTATGTCAAAGCTCACTATCCTTAGGATAACAGGAGTGTCAAGCAAGGTTGTCAACAGCTCAGAAAAGACATCACCCCACATGGGCTGTCAGCATTCTTCGAAGCAGTCACATACAGCTATATAACAAAAACTGTCAATTGTCCTAATTGCCTGCTTGCAACTTTCGGAATGTGATTTTCTGGCCTGTTACCACTTGACTTGCAAGTGATTATAGAGAGGCTGGCAACTGATCGTGATTTGCCAGATTTACTTCCAAAATATCTATAAAAAACAAAATGAGCCAAACTCAGGATATTATTTAATTAAACTCACAAAACAAACTATTATTATTATTATTACAGGTTGTGTTTGTAATTTTTTTCTTACATTATGCAGCTAGCAGTAATGAGGAAGAAACAGGCTTTAGAGTCAGGTAAGTACTTGTCAATGTTAGCAACTTTTTCATACTGACCCTGACAAATTACTGGTTTCCATTATGGTTACTTCCTTGTTGTTTGCCTTATCACACCCACTTTTTTTCTGTATCAATTTTTCCTTCCCTTTCTTCCATAAGACCTTGTGATTGACTATGCACAAGCAATTTGTAAGTAAATCTGCTTTTTTTTTTTTTTTTTACAAAAAAGTGTCTTATTTCCTTCTCTATTAGGCCTTGTGGGTGGGTGGAGAGTAGGAGGGAGAGTGGTTGTTGTTCCACTTCTGCCAATCTGATTATTCTGCTTGAGAGATTCAAAGTCATGAGTTTGCTATTATTATCTATGCTTTCTTTCTCAAAACTAGAGAAAGGTTAGATGGTTAGACAGTGCCATAGTCTCTGTTCATCTTCTGATGTTGTCGTCTCCTCAGAAAAGTGTTCTTCTAGTTGAAATCAGTTCTCAACTCTAAAATCCTTGGGTCAAAAACCCAAGCCATATTGGATCCCTATACCAGGGATAAAATAGGATATACATGGAATCATCATCACAATAACTCCTGCCCATACTCTTAGATACTTAACTGATATTTCATTAAACTTATCCCTGCTTGGATAGCCTTTTGCTTCTTATATGCATTACACTGTCATAGCTTTGAGTACTATTTGGATATATGAGTATATATGGTTTAAATATGCTTGCTAGGAAAATAGCCCAAAGATGGCTTCTTATCCACATTTCTCATTGCGGAATGCAATGAGGTGCTGAGAGCAAACTATGGAATCAGACAAATCCCTTAGGCCCGATAAAGACGGCCCAAAAGGGCCATCTGTGGAGCGTGATTAGGGTTAGGGAGTGCGCAGAATCTGCATGCTCCATAACCCTAGCGCATATGGACTGTGCCTTTTTAAAATGGCGCTGTCCATATGCACACACCATGATAGCATCATAGTGTGTGCTGCGTTTATACAACGCAGTGCGCACATGATGTTATGGCGCCCTTTCTGCAGTGCCAAAAGGAGCTCCCAAATGGAACTCCTTTTTGCTGCTTGTCCTTGGAATGGCCTTTACACGGCTGCGCCAAGGACCCCAAGGGGAAAGGGGCCGCGGCGGTGGCCCCTTTCTCGCCTCTGGAGCACAGGGGATGGTGGGGTGCAGAGGGTGCCCAGGGTGCCTGCTGCACCCCGCTTTCAGGCCACAGAGAAGCGGCAGTTTGTTGCTTCTCCGTGGCCTGGAGAAGCGGCGGAATAGGGCCTCTGAGGCTACCGGTGAGGCAGCCCTTTTGGGCAGTCTGTACAGCCCCTTAGATATTTTACCAAATAGTGATTCTTGGCACACCACTGCAGTTTAGACATAGCATGGCAAATGTGCAAAAAAAAAAAAAAAGGCTGCTCTGTAAGAAGGAACCAACTTTCCTCTTCCCAGGTTCACTTGCAAACAAATGGAAAACACACTTTTGTTGGAAAGCAAGGCTCTGTTTTGCATTTTCACCATAATCATAAGACCTGTTTGCAGTCATAAACCAGGACGAAAGTCGAGACTGAACCAATAACTGTATTCAAATACGACCCTACCATTATTTTTCTCAGATATATGTTGGTGGTAAGTTTTGTTCTTTAAAAGGCCACAGGACAAGTCAGAGGACACCATGAATACTCATAACTATGGACTATCATCAGCAAAACCCACTACCTCTACTTTTAAAATATTTTGGCAGTCTCGTAAATCGCAAATGATAAGAACCAAGATGTATTTTCTTACTCTGTCTGACCCGAGAACAGTGATAAATGAAAAACCAATTAGAAGACTAAGATTTACCATCCTAGTGAAAACCGGGCAAGTTCAACAGCTCCTATGCAGTATTTCACCTAACCTGTTTTTAACTTTAGTCTGAAAGGCAGAAAAATGGACCAGCAGAGTAACAGATCTGTAGCAACAGCACTAACCTATACTGTTTCATATGTGAACCTTTTTGATCTCTGGCTGCAGACTCACCGAAGAAATAATTCGGTTTCCTACTCTGGTGCCA
Source organism: Urosaurus nigricauda (assembly GCA_034509955.1). Lineage (NCBI taxonomy): Eukaryota > Metazoa > Chordata > Lepidosauria > Squamata > Phrynosomatidae > Urosaurus > Urosaurus nigricauda. The sequence continues at coordinate 321,229,478 of JAOEGL010000001.1, forward strand.
CAACAAACTACAAATCCCAGAATTCCATAGCACTGAGCCAAAGCAATTAAAGGGGAGTCAAACTGAATTATTTCTGCAGTGTGGATGCAGCTTCTGTCTCTTTCCAGGTGCTTCAGAAGGAATATATTCTCTTTCCAGTTTTCCAAAACATATCATGATTAGCTTAGGGGAAAAAAACATTCAGCACATAACGAAACACTTTAAGAAAATCATTCAGCTCCACATAACAAATTTGGTCCTTGTATATGGCTTGTAACTCAGACACACACAAAAAAGGGCTGCTTTAAATCTAGTATTTTAAGTAATTATCTTGTTAATGAAAAATGATCTCTTCTACCAGATTGAAAATTGGAAGCAATGTCACTTCCATTTAGTATGTTTCACATATACTTTCTAGCTTAGATCACATGCCTGAGGGGACCTAGTGAAGATAAATAACTCTTAATTGCTCTTTAATGGAACTTAGATTTCTTGTTTAGAAGGCTAAATAAAACTTTAATATCAAGGCCTAGGATCAGTATACATGTGGTGAAAACTTGATGTTCCTGTATGAATTAGGATTCACATTTGAAAAGAGAGCTTTGTGCCTAAGTGTGCCACTGGCAGTATGTGAATCACTTCAGATTGTAACATCATATCATTTTTTCATCAAAACTAATAAACACCTTTAATATTCAACTATGGCCTAAAATGAGATACCATAAATGCTATAACAAAGCTAATGGAATCTCTAATGTGAAATATATCTTGTGATCTTACAATACATTCCTTCTGGAACAGTTCTTTTGACTATTTTAACATCTTACAACTTCTCGCAGAGTTTCCCACAGGATAGGAAGGCAGAGCCAGGAGAATTTCAAAGATAGTTCCATTATGCCAATGCTAACATGTATATAGCATTTATAAACAATATTATTAAATATAATTAAAACAGGTGTTTATAAATAATGCAGATGTTGACATTCTGACAAGCATATGGGTTAAGTATTATAGCAATGTTCAAGAAACAAAACAAGGTGTTGGGTTAGATAAGACATTGGTAGAAGCATAAGCAAATTCTGGCATAGAATGGTACAAGGCTCTCCTCCTTAATGGCCAGAACAAGGGAGAGAATTCAGAGGACAGCTGAAGTTCTCTAATAAAGAATCAGTCTTATGTATCTTACTGATCCCCATTCATTTATGTTATCTAGCCAAAACGCAAATTATTGTAGTCTATACTAAGGCTGAAGAACATGTGTCTCTCTAGATGCTGTTGGACTACTGTCAGCTCTAGCTAACATAATCAATGCTGAGATATAATGGATGTTGCAGTTCAAATAGTAGGAGACCCACACATTTGTTGGCCCTTTTGGGAATCCTCTAAATTCCCATGGTCCCACACTGAAGGCTTTTATAAATTCAGATAATGATAGCTTTTTTTTTTTTTTTTTTTTTTTTTTTTTTTTGCATTCCAGTGGTTGAAAACTAGATAGAATAGTGTCAGAGGGCAGGCAGGGGAAGAGAACAGGGTGAAGTATCATGTCCCTCTCCTTTACCTCCCACCAGACGCACACACATCTATGTATAAAGATTTTTTCAAAAAATTATACTTATATCCTGTTTCCTCTAAGGAACTCGAGGCGATATATGAAAATCTCCTGCTTCATGTCATTTTCACATTTCATCTGTAACAGTCCTGTGATGGGAGTTAGGTTAAGAGGTGGTGACCAATCTCATCCAGTGAGCTTTTTGGACATTTAATTATGTGAAATAGCCAGTTGTGATGGGTCTAGTTAAAGTTAAAATACTTTTAATTTAAAATACTTTTAATAGTTGGCTGAGTGGTAAGCAAAGTATCAACCATTACTCACCAAAGTGTTGAATTTGGCCCTTGGGGTAGCCAGTGGTGTTGCTACCCAGGGTGTCCCTGGGAGTGGGGACAGGGCTTCCAGGATCAAGGCTAAAAGGGCACCCCCTACATCCCGGCTGCACACTACTCTACACATGAGAAGAGCAGCGTGCGGCAGGGAGGGAACATGCCTGACCCCCCCCCCTCCATGGGCCATTCTACTCACATGTAGAGCATTACCTGACAGGAAGGGAGCATGCTCAACCCCATGCCATGGACCATTCTACTCATGTGCAGAGCGGTGCGTGGAAGGAAGGGAGTGTGCCCAGTCCCATATGCCATGGGCCATTCTACATATGTGTACAGCAATGCATGGCAAGGAGAGAGCATGCCCAGCCCCCCTGCTGCAGGCGGTTGTACTCACATGTAGAGTGGCAGGCAGCAGGCTGGGCATGTTGCTGTGCACCATGCAAAGGCTACAGCACCAAGGTGGGGTGAGCTCACCTCCCTCAATGTGTCATTCTCCTTGTGATAACTATTCTCATGAGGAAAATGAGGAGATAGCAAGGAGGTGGGGGGGGAGGCCTGAGCAGGTGTCACATGGTGTGCCCCCCACACCCTCACACCCTAGTGACAACACCGGGGGTAGCTGTTGCCTACAGACAGCTACCCAGAAGTCTCCACAAGAAGATTGGAGAGCCTTCAAATCAACGGGGGGAATCACGCTGTCCTCCAGATGTTGTTGGACTAGGATGGCAACTACCAACATCTCTAACCAGCATAGCCAGTGTGAGGAATGCTTGGATTTGCAACAACATCTCCTTTAAAGGAGAATTATCTTCCAAATTATGGAATATTTCAGAGTGAGAAAAATAACTATTGAAATTATTTCAAAACATCTCAGAACCAACCATTTTCTGAATATTCCTTTCCCTGGTTATTTGCGGCATAACCACATTCCCCCCTCTCCAATTAGGTTAACAGGATAATAATGTTTGGATCCGTTCTGCAATGAATTGTAATTAGCCTTGTCTTCATTCATGCTTACTTGTCATCTCCACATTACAAAGCAGAAAATGAGAGCTCCATACTATCACAAATCTCACTGGGGATCATTAAGATTTCCTACTGTTGCTAGAAAATACACCATCCAATTGATATGTGTAGTCAGTGGATACAGTAATTGTAATCTTGGTTTAGAGCTGACCCAGTCCCCTGCAGTTATTAGAAATGTTGAGTCTTGTAAGGTAACTGCTGTACATCTTCTGAAGCAAAACTGCTTTCTACTATCAGAAACATATTGCTTAAAACAGGCTCAAATTTAGGTGGAAGCTTCACCCCAAGATGAGTCTGTTCAGTGTTTTTTGTGGGGCTTTCGGACTATGTGGCCATGTTCTAGAAGAGTTCCTTTCTGACATTTCGCCAGCATCTGTGGCTGGCATCTTCAGAGAATGTTTGCCTAGAAAAGGATTGGATATATATCCTGTGTCACCCTGGGAAGGGAGGAGTGATTTGCAAATGTATTGTTCTGTTGCTAATGGCAGTCCTCAGGGTGGGAGGATATGCAAACAAGGATTAATGTGTGCTAACTGGTGCTCATTGTCTGCTGGGAATCCCCTGACCCTAGGCTGTTTCTCATTTGCATTAGTTGAGTCTTAGTTCTTCAGGACTGGTAGCCAAGCTTTGTTTACCCTCAGGGTTTTCTCTTTCCTGTTGAAAGTGTCCATGTTTTTATGGATTTCAATGGCTTCCCTGTGAATTCTGACATGATAGTTGTTGGCATGGTCCAGAATTTCAGTGTTTTCAAAGAGCATTTTATGCCCAGGATGGTTTATAGCATGTTCTGCTACTGCTGGTTTTTCTGGCTGACCCAGTATGCAGTGTCTCTCATGTTCCTTGATTCTTGTTTACACACTGCGTTTGGTGGTTCTTATGTAGACCTGTCCGCAGCTGCATGGAATGCGGTAGACTCCTGTGTCTGTGAGGGGGTCTTTCTTGTTTGAGAAATACAACCTTCAAATGGTTTACAAACCAACAGAGAAAATCCAGCAAATGTTTCGCTCAGCCAAGGACAAGAGAGACCCTCTCACAGCCGCAGGGTCCAAGTGAACATTTTCTATTTCTAGTGGCCACCATAGCACCAAATTTAAGCAGCGTAGGGCAGCAGGGTCTAGAGTCATTTGCCCACTTTGTCTTACATAGTTCTCCATGTATATTTCACATTATTAGATAGGCATGAAATATGGCCACAGTGCAGCAGTAGACCACATATATCCCCTTCCTTGTATCAAAAGGTAGGAATAGAGAATTTCCTGTCCAAAATCCTGAAGAGCATCTTGTAGACAGTACCAATAATACAGCTCCAGATGGACTGGTGTTTTGAAACAGAAGAAGCCAATGTCCTATGTTTCTATGTGGAAAACTGCATCCAGCTGTGCAAGATTCCTATAGGTCAGCCCAGATCTCAAGAAATTACTGCAAATCTAAGCAGGTTTGTACAAGAGGTTTCAATTAGTTTCCCATCATCCACATCCTGTTCAACAATGTCTGTTTTCATGTGGTACAGTAGATGACTTTTTTCCAAGTTATGCATGTAAAAGACTGTGGTTGCTTTCTATCATGACATGGAATATGATTCCTTCATTAAACAGCATTGTCACCATATTTTAAATTCCCCCTTCCTGGAGCAGGACTTGCAGCTACCATGATGGAGATGACACATGGGCCAACACCTACTATGAGTTCCTAAAAATCAAGGTAGATCTTGCTGCTTTCTAGGCACATCTGGTAATTAAGATAATCACAAAAAGCCAACATGGGTTTCAGAAAAAGAAGTCATGCCAAACGAACCTGATCTCTTTTTTTGATAAAATTACCAGCTTGGTAGATGAAGGGAATGCTGTGGGATACCTCGATTACCTCGATTTCAGTAAGGCCTTTGACAAGGTTCCCCATGACATTCTTGCAAACAAGCTTGCAAAATGTGGGATAGACAAGTTAACTGTTACATGGATTTGTAATTGGTTGAGTGGCCGAACTCAAAGGGTGCTCAACAATGGCTCCTTTTCATCCTGGAGAGAAGTGACCAGTGGGGTCCCACAGGGTTCTGTCCTGGGCCCAGTGCTGTTCAACATCTTTATTAATGATTTGGATGACAGAATTGGGGGCATACTTATCAAATTTGCAGATGACACTAAACTAGGAGGAGTAGCTAATACCCCAGAGGACAGGATCAAAATTCAAAATGACCTGAATATACTAGAAAGCTGGGCCAATGCTAACAAGATGAAATTCAACACAGAGAAATGTAAGGTTCTGCACTTAGGGAGGAAAAATGAAATGCACAGATATAAAATGGGGGACACCTGGCTGAATGAGACCACATGTGAAAGGGATCTAGGAGTCCAAGTAGACCATAAGCTGAACATGAGTCAACAGTGCGATGCAGCAGTTAAAAAGGCCAATGCAATTTTAGGCTGCATCAATAGAAGTATAGTGTCTAGATCAAGGGAAGTAATGGTGCCACTCTATTCTGCTTTGGTCAGGCCCCACCTGGAATACTGTGTCCAGTTCTGGGCACCACAATTCAAAAAGGATGCAGAGAAACTGGAGCGGGTCCAAAGGAGGGCAACTAAGATGGTGAAGGGTCTGGAAACCATGCCCTATGAAGAACGCCTTAGGGAACTGGGGATGTTCAGCCAGGAGAAGAGAAGGTTAAGAGGTGATATGATAGCCCTGTTTAAATATTTGAAGGGATGTCATATTGAGGAGGGAGCAAGCTTGTTTTCTGCTGCTGCAGAGACTAGGACGCGGAACAATGGATATAAATTGCAGGAAAAGAGATTCCACCTCAACATTAGGAGGAACTTCCTGACAGTAAGGGCTGTTCGACAGTGGAACACACTCCCTCGGAGCGTAGTGGAGTTTCCTTCCTTGGAGGTCTTTAAGCAGAGGCTGGATGGCCATCTGTCAGGGATGCTTTGATTTGGAGGTCCTGCATGGCAGGGGGTTGGACTGGATGGCCCTTGTGGTCTCTTCCAACTCAATGATTCAATGATTCTATGATTCTATGATTCTAAGACAAAATAAAGTAACTAAGAAGTCATTGTGTATGCTACATACAATTTTTATACTTTTGTTTTACTTCAGCTCCTTTGTTTTACATGATATAAATAGAGACAATCATATAGCCAACAGGGCAACAGAAGACTACAGAAGAATATGATCTTCACTCCTGAATCTTTTCCTGTTCATTAGGAAAGCTTCACTCTTGCTTCTAGCATCCAAATCCCAAATGGAATTAAAGATCCTCCACTGGCACAACTTTAATTTATTATGAAGCAGATAAGTAGGAGAACGGAAGCCCACTTCAAGCTCTTCTTCCTTGATAATAAAAATAACAAGCCGTATTTCCAAGCTTAAGCCAAAGGTTTTGCGAACGTCCTATCAGATTCAGCATAAGAGGAGCTAAAGATTTTCCACTTCTCTGCTCAGGTTGTAAGTGTTCTAATGAGTGGGAAGAAGAGAGACTTCAAAGCTTCCATCTCTTGCCTGTTTTCTGTGTGACAAAAGAAAGATTTTTAAAAGTACCTGGATGCCAGTTTTTGCACAGCTACTCATCAGCCAGGACTAAGTAAGCCAAACAGTGCTGAATCCCTTCTATTTTTCAGTATGTCAAAGGATTAAGTTTGGAGATTAGTCACAGTATTTCTCTACTTTGCACACCCATACATGAATGACAAGAGAATTTGGGAACAGGAATCCAATACTTTTCATCCCTTCTCCATTCTTCAAGTTTGCTTTCCCTTCTGATTAAAGAAATTGGGGAATGAGAGTGGGGGGAAGAGAAGAGAAACAGCAGTTTGCTTTCATAATTCAAAGAATGAGCAAAGTATATGTTCTGAACTGAAAGTGGCAACATCAAGATCAAAAACTGACACGCATCTTTCCTATAAGATAAACTGATGGAAAACAGGTGATCTACAGAAGTGGAAATATCACAGTCCATTAGCCAAGAGGTTCCATAATCCCTTTGCAGAAAATGGCAGAAAGAGGCCCCTAACCAATGAATTCTACACAGATCATCCTGGGCCAACACTCCAGATCTCCATCACTGCCTGCTTAACATGTTCCCAAGGCTGGGATGCATGCTTTTCCCAGACACAGCAACGGGATGACAGATCTCCAAGACTGTATAGGGCAGAACCAAAGAAAAGAAATTGAACTGTGAAAACATGACCTGTCTCCCATGTTAATATAAATAAGAGCAATGCAAGCACATTTCTAGCAGGAGAGTTTACAGGCCTTGGGAATAAAGGAGAAAGAGTATGTGTAGAGATAAGGGAGTGGCTTTCAGACATTGGACAGTTCACATACTGCATAGTGCTTCTCAAAGTGGTGGTCCATGAACCAGTGCCAGTCCAAAAGCCAGTAGGTGCCAGCCCCTGGTGACTTTCCAATTTTTTTAAAATGAAATAATTGTAGCCAATGGGCACAAATATGATACGGGTCCCTGGCACACTGGGGAAAAATGGCTGGTTTCCCATATCAGGTAGTTTAAGATGCACTGTACAACTGTATGTGTAGATTTAAAGCTACTGCCTCACAATTGGGAAAGGGGTTTTAATTTATCAGTGCCCTATTGTTATGTTCAAAATCATTTGCTTTAGATGGTTTTTAATTCAATCATGTTGTAATATTATAACCTGTATAATTGTGTTTTACCATTAGTTTGTCTTTTTTCTCTAATCTTCTTGTGACTGACCTGGAGCCCCATTCCTGGGTGAAAGGTAGGATATGTCAAATCAATCAATCGATCATACAGGGCCTAGTTAGACACACAGAGAGAAATTTAACAGAGGCAGATAAAATAAATAATATGCAGCTTCAGAATTGTTTGCTGTTATTTTCTATGAGAAAGTTGGGGCATTATTCTTCTATTACAAATAGGCTCACCAACCTAAGATTACATCAGACCATTCATGGGTGACCAGTTTTAGTTTATTGGCTTGGATCTTTATAAAGATAGAAGTCATAAAGTTCATATCTGATCCTGAGTCCCATTCACATCCAAGATTTCACCACAGTTCAGGAGTGTTTTGCTCTGCAGCCACTGCTGCTATCATGCCAATAAAGATAAAGAACACAGAAACTGGTTTAGATTAAAAGCTAAATAAATAAAACTCCTCAACCAGAAACAAAAATGATGGTTGTTTATTTTTGAACAGTTTCATTTCAGTGAAAAGCATTAAGTACTCTCTATTTTTTGTCTGCCAGAAAAACTAGAACCATCTTGGCAACTTTCTGTACATGTTTTCTTCTTAATTTCTAACCAGAGGGACAAGCCAAATAAACATCCCCAAAATCTTCAACTTTCCATGAATTAAACACTACTGCTAGAATTACTGCCATTAACCAAGGTTTATCGTCAAATACACACGGGAATCTGAAACCAATACAAATGCACTATATGAGGTTATATTCAGAGTAAAACCTTGCCGTAGATTAGCCGTAATCACTTCAGTAAACTCAAATAACAAACAGGACATAGACACAGTATGCACATGAAAAAGAAATGAACAGATGGAATTGATTCTCTAGTGTGTACATGTTTTCTTCTATTCAGATGACAAACTAAAGATGTGCATAGCATTCTCCTCTTGTCAAATGCATAGAGCTACCCATAAAAAACAACTCCATCAAGAAAATGAGTTCATTTCTTCATATACTTATAATGACAAAACAGCTCACACAAAAACACCTACTCCCAAATACTAAATATAAACCACACATCAAAATTATATTGCTATTTCCCATCAGCAAGGCCAGAAATCTTAACTCAAATAACGGTATCTCTCATTGCTTTTTGTATTAGAAATCACAATTTTGGTAAACCTTTATTGGGAACAAAATTTGAAAAGAAGGCTACTTGGCTTAACATGCCTTTTAAATATTCCCATTTGATGTACAAGAAACACCAAAGTCTGATTCATGCAACATTTCTCACTGACAGGCAAGCAATGCCAAGCCATCTTTCAGTGTTCAGCTCACAGAGAAATATATCATTAAAAGCTGGGAGATTATACCACATAGGGGCTTTTTACATTGGCAAGAAAGTGTGACATGAAGTTGCACTTTCCTTAATGCTTAGCAGCTAGACAGCAAGCCCCAGGTGTGCATTTAAAAAGTACAGGGCAGCTAGACTGAGGTTTTTTCTGTGGCTCAGCAACTATATGGGAAGCTGTCAAAACGCTACAAACACAGGCGGAGCAGCTACATGGGTGGCAAGGAACGTGGCTTTTAGCCGCGCTTTAAACATTTTTTTCCCTTGCTGGCTGTGAATTGCGCAATTGTGCAGGTACACCATACAGTCGGAGCTTATCACATGGGGGAGTACAGGACCATTCCGAAAGAGGGAGAAAGTGAGGTCAGTTCGGAAATGCACATGATTACGCACAAGCTCATCACACACAAAACAAGAGAGCATCTACACAAAAAGAAAATGCAGAGTCAATACGAAAGAATTCATCACATGTGAACATACTGGTCGGCTTTCTGTTGCAAATTAAGGCATCTTGGGAAATGGTAGCAAAGGCTCATGGGAGTTGTAGTCTGTGTTCTGTCTGAGCATTATATTGAGTTGTCTTGAGGTTTCAGCCCTCTGTCCAGGAGGGATTCCCATATGTCCTCCATTCTTGAGCAGAGGCCCCCCTTTTCCAAGTTGACCAGGCACGTCCTCCTTTGCCAGGACACGTCCTACTTTTCCAGCCTTCTTTTTGAAGAGGAAGCAGGAGGGCCAGGTGTGCTCTGGCCAGGCTCTGGGGGTCTCTTCCTGGCTCCTTCCCTCCCTCCCTCCCTCCCCGCTGCCTTCCTCCTCCCTTTGGCTGAGAGAGTGTGACTTGCAGGGAGGAAGGGCAGCGGTGGTGCTCCAGGTCCTCCTGATGCTGGGCCAGGGCAAGCTGGAAACAGGAGGAGGAGGAGAGGGACCTGGAGCACCTCTGCTGCCCTGCTTCCCTGCAAGTCACACTCTCTCAGCCAAAGGGAGGAGGAAGGCAGCCAGGAGAGAGCCCTGGAGCCTGGCCAGAGTGTGCCTGGGCCTGCCTTCTCCTCCCCCCTTCGGCTGAGAGAGTGTGACTTGCAGGGAGGAAGGGCAGCGGAGATGCTCCAGGTCCCTCCCCTTCTCCTCCTCCTCTTGCCAGCTTGCCCTGGTCTGGCTGAGCGCCTCCAGTGCCCTGCTGTCTCCCTAGAAGTCACACTCTCTCAACCAAAGGGAGGAGGTGAAGGAAGGTGCAGGCGCACTCTGGCCGGGCTCTGAAGGTCTCTTCTTGTCTTGGCACTGTCCCTCCCTCCGCACTTGTATCGCTGCCTTTAAATGGGCGCTTTAAAGATACAGAGCCCCATTTAACCGTTCAACTACACCTTAGCCTTTAGATGCAATAGGGGTGCTTTTTACATTGGCTAAAAGGGGCGGTCCAAACTCGCCCCTTCTAGCGGCGAGATGAGGCCTAGGCTGCCACACGGGCAGCCCCAGAGGCCTCATCCCGCCGCAACGACCCGCCGCAAAAAAGAGCTCCGGGATCGAGCTCTTTTTTTGCGGCGCGGGAAGGGCGCGATTGGCGCCCTCCCGCGCCGCCAGAGCGTCAAAACGTGCGCAGCGCGTCAAAACGCTGCGCACGTGATGACGCTTGTACGGCGCCACCGTGTAGACGCCGCCATCTTTAAATGGCGGCGTCCATGCGTTTTAGGCTTAGGGAGGGTGTAAAGGCTACGCCCTCCCTAACCCTAAATGCGGGCTTTTTAGCCCTAAAAGCGCCTTTTTTTGCCCGTGTAAAACGGGCCAGCAATGCTGCACCCTTTTTAAAAAAGTAGTGGGGAAATCAAACTACTTTTTAAAGGCACTTCTTCTCCCTTAAAACTCCAAAATAGTGTTTTCATGGCACACTTTCCATTTTTCTCATCTAAAGGCTGGGCTTTCATGCAGCCTTCAACACACCTCTTTTTGCCAATGTAAAATGGGCCAGCTCCTTTTTAAAGCACTTCTTCTCCCTTAAAACTCCAAAATAGTGTTTTCATGGCACACTTTCCCTTTTTCTCATCTAAAGGCTGGGTTTTCAAGCAGCCTTCAACACACCTCTTTTTGCCAATGTAAAACGGACCATAGTGATTCTAGTGACAACAGAGGCTGGGGAAAGTGTTGCTTTGATTCTGAAAATTGCTCCAGTCTGTATCCCTGTGTAGTTTGCAGTTGGTGTAGAGAAATTATCTCAGGCAGGCACATGGCTGTGGATGGTTTAGGACTGCCCTGCAGGAAGAAATTACTGTGTGAACTAGTCTCAAGACACTGCTTTCAGGGAACCATAAAGAACATGGTTGGGCAAAGTAAAGGAGCAAGCTTTTATGGCATAACTCTTCAAAAGAACTATTGGGTGTGGGGTTTTTTTAACTCTTCTTTTAAAATTATAACTACACTGCAAAACTGTGAAGAGCAAGTGAAACCAAACTAAGTGTAAATATAGTCTTGTGTTCCATTTCTTAGGAGACCCTATTTTCTAGGAAGTGGGGTGAAACTGAATTGAAAGCCACTAAAAGTCTATAAATCTACAATGCTTAGTTGAATATCTTTTACCAGCAAGACAGGGCTCTTTTATACAACGTTAGAGCCAAAAGATCTAACTCACATCATGACAGATTTCAGACAGAAAGAGGAGTTATTCCTGGATATCAAACCAAACAGTACTACAAAAGTTGGAGGCTTAAGTGAAAAATGGGTCATGTAGTGCTCCTCATAGGAGCATGCTGATTAGAGATAAAATGCAGTCCTAGAGGAGAGAGGGCAAGACCTCATCTCACTTGCCTCCCATACCAAAAGTAACATTTATTGCCTTTCAAAAAGTCTTAATGCTTTCCCCACTACCAGTCACAATGGCTTGTCCTGTATCAGCCTGGGCTGATCCAACCCTAAAGTGCTTTCACCCCCCAACCTCTTCACATCCTATTTTTCCGATTAGAGCAAATTATGAAATTTAATTACCTTTCAGTATCTTGGTGACCTGAAGTGTCATCAAAAACCTATAAACCCTTCACCTTTCAGAGACCCATAGGGTTTCTTCACTGTACTTCCGTGAGGGGAGGCATTACAGCTAATATTATTTTATATTCTGTGCTTTTTTCAAAGGTTTCTCATTCTTATGTTCTCATTTTTGTGGGTTTTTTTTTATTAACACAGAGAGAGGAATAGCTCCTGCCTGTCTGAAATCTATCACAATGTGAATCAGACCTAAAACTACATACAGGGAGAAAACATGGCAAAAACTACAAACAAACAAGCAAACACCCTACACATCACAATATAACATAAACTAATCTAACACTAATTTAACTACATTCCTTAAATACATTACAAACTAACTAAAATATAAACACAAATATAAATACAAGACAAACAAACTAAAACAATAGGGTAATATATGACTTCCAATGCTCTACTAGATGGTTATAGTTAACACCATTCTTTGGTATTAACCATGGGGTGTTACATCTCGCTAACCTCCTGGCTAGTTTTTCTAAAGTTTAGAACTTAGAGCACAGTTGGTCCTGCGTATTTGCTGGTTTGACTTTTGCAGATTTGATTATTCATGGATTATTTGCTGCTGGCTCTGTGACTGCCAAATACCATTTTAAAAAATAGTAACAGTCATCACAGCAGATTACAAGAAAATAAATGCCAGATCCTAACTTAGACCAGATTCACTGAAGTTATTGATAGTTAATTAATATCCCATTGATTTCAGTAGGTGTACTTCACACATTGGTGAGACAGAGAGAAAGACTTCTGTCAAAAATCTTAAATTCCTGGCAGGCTCATATGGGACAAACTGGTTGTCTGTTAACATGCCAGATAAAATACATTTCTCCTTAAATCTGAGCCTTGTTTTTTAAAAACAAAAAACAACCAACAACTAAAGTTGCCTCTTCTTTATGCTAGCCTTCCCATTTTTAGGCTTACTCTCAAATTTCATGTACAGTTTGCTCCATATAGTGACTCCTATGTCAAGGGCATACATATATGGCATTTTAATCTGAGTCAAACGTACAATTTCTCCTTCCCTTATAGAAATGAACTGCAAGCATTTTGTTGACAATCTAAGAAACTGAAATATTTATAAATATGGTATATGGCAGCTCAGTCAATTGTTGCATGAAGCTTTACTATAAAATCACTTCCCAGATGTATACTGTGGTATAACATTGACATTAAAGAACAAGGAAAAGGTAGAGGAATTGAGACTATTGATAGTAAGGCTTTAGGTGTTGACCAGTTATAGACACACATTATTAGAAAGATTGAAATTCTGCAATATATTCTCACATATCAAAACTATTCATATTAAGGAGATATCTTAGATCTACATATTTAACCTGTGAAAACCTTCCATTTCCACTCACTGTGTCAAGGATATAATTTCCCTTGAGAAGAAGCACACATATGATTTGTGAGGCAGGCAAGCAATAAAATGGGAGGATTACTAGGTCTCATCTATATTTTCTAGTGTTTCTCATAAATGAAGCATATAGAAGTTGATATGCTCTGAGCTCCAGATTATGTATAGTTTATGAAATCCTCAGGCAACATAAGCTTTTGTTAGTTTCCTTGCTGGAACCCAAGCTTATGCAACCTATGAGGAAAAATGAAAAATAAGTATCGCAAAAATAACAATATCAATACAAGGCATTCTCTTTGTTGTAAAACAAAATCAAAATAACAATGATTCTACCAAAATCCAGACAAAGCAAACATATCATTTGGAATAATGAACAGGAGAGTTGACCAGCAGATGGTCTCAGCATAAGATACAATGGCCACATTTACTACTTGAGCCAATATTCCTGTCTAATCTTGAGTTACTATAAATTAGGCATGGAGGAATATTGAAAATATTGAGGGCTGAGAAACACTGATGAAGAAGATCCTGGACTGATGAGAAAATTCATAGTTTGGGATTTATTCTGTGTAAAATTTGCACTTTTTTGCACAGAAAACTTTTTCCAGAATTATGTAAAGATTGTTTAGAAGAAGTCTCCAACTACAGTATTTTGGGCACAGGAAACGGGCATGCATTTTCTGTGCCGAAAATAATACATTATGCAGAAATAGTAACTTATTCACAAAAATGCTGTTTCTTGAGCATAAAATGTCTTCTGTGCAAAAAATGTGCTAATTTTGCACAGAATAAATCTCATACTGCCAATACTCTTTATAAAGTGTACAGTTTTCAAAGACTTTCGAGTAGCAGGAAAAAAAATTGCTAAAATTACCCATTCTTTCATGTGAGAATCAAATTAGTGAAGAAATGCATTACTATCATAGAAGAGTTATATAGAAGTCAGCACTCATCCTATTCACGCCTGCTTAGCTCTTCCCACTTGTTCAAGCAGGTAAACAAATCTGGAAGCAATAGATATGCTTTAAGCCCCTATCTGGAGTACTGGCTTGTGATTCCTGGAGAAGCCAAAATTCATAAGTTATCAAGAAATCCTGAGTTCTTGGGGAACAATAAAACAACTCCTTGGGTTGGGACATAGGATTCAGCTCTTGTGTCCTGTTTCTTTGTTTCTGAAATCAGTGGGAAAGCCAAAGCAGGGAAAAGAGTATGAATCAAACCACATATATCACAGTGCTGCTCATCTACAATATATCAGAATTAGATGGGAATCCTGGCTTATTGTTAGCTGCAAAATGGTGTGATCCTAGCTGATTTTCCAGGTATGTTAGCCAACACTGAGCCAAAATTTCCAGAGTTTGGGAACTGTCTTAAAACAAGCCAGAATCTTTGCACCAACAACATCATAAGCTAGGAGGGAAGGGGAGAGAGCAGACTACTACTACTAAATTTGTAAAGCCTGAAATTATAATCCAAACCAGAACAATATCATAATGTCACAATCAGTCAACATTTTACTAGTTTCTGAAATCCTTCTGCTTTTACTACACATATTTTGCTTTCTCTGTCTCTCTCACACAAATTATTCCAGAAGATAATCCCAAAGCAAACGGAGAAGCTGTGAGGGGAAAAGAGAAAGCTTCCACCTACTGGGCAAATAATAGCTTCTGGGGAAAACAAGTCTAATGAGGTTGGGAGCACTTACAGGCAAGATCAGCTCATAGGAAGATGGGGTGCTCTTACCCTCTTGTGCTGTACATGCTGATTCTTCCTTGCTAATGCCCTCCTTCAGCTGTTTTCCTTAAACTGGATATCTGATTTTGGAATCTGTAGCTAACATATAAAAACTGCCCTGGGGAGAGCATTTGTAGAGAAGGAAAGGGGTTATGATTTGACCTGGTATACTCATGCATTAGCACTATGAGTTAAACACTAGGCTCTGAAGCCCATGGCCCCTTGTGTTTACTAGTTGCGCCTGAAGAGCATATTATGTTATGTTATCAAGTTTTGAAAACATTTTTAGCAGCACATCAGGGTCGGTACCTTTTAATATAAAGCACATCTGTACATTAAAAGCTGTTAAAGGAGGAAGAAATAGGTGGGATACACAGTAAACGTTCCAGCAAGAAATGTTCTTGTTCACTATCCTAGTCAGTCAAACAGCTAGCCATGTCCTTAGATGATAGATCATAGAGTTGGAAAAGGCCACAAGGGCCATCCATTCCAACCCCTGTTATCCAGGAATACTGTGATACTGAATATTTTGTTTATAATACTCCATTCTTTCCCACCAAAGAGTTTATCACACTACGGGAATTGGAAGTATAATCCAATGGCAATCTGAATACAATCATGGGGTTTCGCGTTATTGTGTGAAAGATGATGACACACATTTTTGAGCAATGGGAAGTCTTTCTGAACGCAATTGTGGGGTTTCACGTTATTGCGTGAGAAACTATCACATGCAATTTCAGGCACTGGGAGGCAATTTCAGGCAGTTATGAATGCAATGTGGCGTCAATACGCAATCACATAAATTCGCTGAACTAGTGAATTCATTCAATTCCGAACTGCCCAATTTTCCTTTCTTTCGAAATTGAGAGAAATTACTCCCGTGTGATAACGTCCAAAGTCAATCCACATTACTTTGGCTGCTTAATGTGGTCACATAGGCTAAAGCCCACTTCATCACTTACACTGGAGTAACTGGGGTTTAAGCTATTGCATTTTAATTTCTTTATTATCATGTTTTTAGCTATCTTTTTAAAGCCTTTTATAAGCTACCTTGCATCCCATGTGGGGAGAAAGGAAGCAAATAAATAAATAGTGTCAGCATTAGTATTTGTAAAGATTTTGTGCATGAAAATATCCACTACTTGCACACATTCCTTGAACTTCATTTTTTTTACCTCTGAAACATGTTCACTCCTTCCCACAGTTCCTACTTTTTAAAAAAATCAGCATGCTTTTCGGGCAATTTTAGGCTCCAAATCACCCAGAAAGTCCCTCAAATGCATGAAAACATGTGGAAATAACCCCATCCCCACAAGAACCAAAGCATCGCATACTATCCCCCAAAACTATTTTTCTCTGTAGTCCCTCACAAAATGGCCAAAGGTAGTAATGCAACATTACTTCCCTTTGCTATTTTGTGAGGGACCACAGAGGAAAATAGAGGTATTTGAGGCTGCTGGTATGTGTGTGTGTGTGTGTCGCCTGGGGGGGGCTTCTCCTGGTTAGTAGAGAAGACATGTAATGCAATGGACAACTTCATATTTTTCAGACTTAGCATTTCATAATAAGTTACATGAACACAAAGGAGCTCTACCGAATACATGAAACTCATGATGCCACTCTGAGATTTTCACTTGGGCATTTTAAAAGAATAATAACAGGTTGCAAAGAAAACGCCAAAAGAACCTAAATGCCTTGTGCTAATTGAAATTGATTTGGCATATGTTGGGAGCTTATGGACATATCTTGAAGGATTCTGTACTAGAAATAAGTGACAGTACTGAATGATTTTCTTGCACTGTTCTAGATAATACCCTGAAGCTGTCCAAAAGGAGAGAATATGCTGCATTTTAAACAAATGATTATAGTAGTGATAACAGGCTGTAAGAAAAGGCTGCATACACACAGAAAAGAAAGTGTTCCTTTGGGTCGGAGTTTGAAGTTTCTTGCTTATTTTTATATTTTGAGGCATATCTAAAATAAAACTAAAATAAAGTGCCTCCTTCCTAAATTTCATTTTAAGGTACCATAAGCCTCATTTTCAGTGTTGCTGAGGCTGATACTCATCCACAGACACACCTGTAAATTAAAATTAATTCCCTATACATAGATCTGACTGTGGCCAAGACTATTTTGCATACTACATTATTCCTGGGTATGCAGAATCTCAACCCTGTTCATAAAATAAATATCCGAATCAGCTCTCAAGTCCTTTGATTCTGCCTAATTCAGTCTCATTGGTTGCATTTGGATGCTCTCCAAAAGCAAAGGTCAGCAACTGCAGTGGCCAATTTTCACTCCTGTGAACCGATGGGTCACTGCAGTGCATGAAAATCAGCTGACCTGATACAAGTCACTTCTGTTTAGAATTTCTATGGGTTTTGGTATGTTTGGGAGGGTTTCAGATCACTCTTGAATTAATACTCTCAAAATTGGGGATTACCATGCTTTGAAGGAAGGAGGGATGGAGGGGACAATCCACTTTATTTACCCCTTCAGTAAACCATGATTCAGAGAGCTGCATTAACCTTTAACCTCATAGATGCTCATGTTGTTCTCTGGTTTGATTACAAGATGGAACAATCCTTTCACTTCTATTTCTAATGAACCACAGTTTAGTGTTTCGTTTAAATCTTTAATGTTCACTATGGTTTGTTTAAACATGCAAGTTTATAAACCACAAACCACAGCTGGCTTGTACAGATTAACCAGACCCAAATTGCAAAATTGCACATCTCAAAAATCACAGTGGAATTCTATCTCTGTAAGAAACAAAAACATGTGGTGAAGTACCACTGAATCTGTTGCTGTGTGCCTTCAAGTCATTTCAAATTTATGACAACCCACAGAGTTTTCTTACCAAGATTTTTCCAGAGGGGGTTTATTTTTGTCTTCCTCTGACGTTGAGAGTGTGTGATCTGCTCAAAGACACCTGGTGGGTTTCTATGGCCAAGCAGGGATTTGAACCCTGACTGAACCCTGATCTCCAGTGTCCAGTGCTCAAATCACTACACCAGGCTGGCTCTCACCACTGAATTAGCATATATTAATTTAAACAGAAATTTTCCACAAGTGCAGAGATCTAGAAAGGATCTAGTTTTATGTTCAGCACATTATTTAGCACACTGTTAATTTGACATTTACTTTCCTGATCACTTTACCAGAACTGGTAGTAAGATTTAAGCAGTGCCCCACTCTCTGTGTAGTCTAAGCTTAACCACACACCTTACAGCCCTTTCCATAAACAGGTTCATCATGCAAATTCCACAGAAGCCTTGAGCAATACGTCCAACAGGTGAGCTGTCTAACCAAGTTTACTTTTGTAAATAAGCAAACTGAAGCTTAATCTACAAAAGACAGTCAAAAGAGAGATCATGGAATCAGGGTTCAGCTTGTGCTGAACTGAAGTACACTATCCTAGAAGTTTCAGGTGTGCAATTTGCATGTAGTTTTGGATTTAGCCCTTAATCTGTATGCTACGTTTTGGTGGTGAACAGGAGTGCATTTGGACAACTGAGGCCACAGCAACCAAATATAATTTACAACTGCTCCAGCTGCAGTTCTCCATCTGCAACCATCCTGGTGCTCCAACTGTAACCATTCCTGACGGTGTCTGATGAAACATGTACCGTAGTTGCATACAGTTCAAAAAGTATTTAAGACCTTCAGCTGGTCCCAAATGGCCAGACTGTTTACTGGGGCTGGCTACAGGGAGCATACAGCTTCCTTGTTAGTGCAACCTCACTGGCTATGGATATGGTTTTTTTAATTGTTTTAATCAAGATTTTTCTTTCAATTTGTCTTTTATTATTGTTAGTTGCTTTGTACACTTTTTTTTCCTTTTGGCAGAAAGGCTGGTACAAATTAGCTCAATAAGCAAACACAACCACAGCATTTCCTCCTATCACTGATAGGTACAGTTCTTCATCCTACTAACACTATATATAAGATTTATTTTCCTCATAGTGTCCCCTGAAAATAAATAAATAACCTCACTCATTCACACACCCATTTTGACTGTCAACCCTGAAATCATAGCTTCAGAATGTAACATGGTATGAGCTGAAGATACAAAAGTGAACTGTTCAGTTTTCTTGCCAATGTTGCTAAAAACTGTTTGGGCAGCTGTATATAATTTGAAAAGCACAGTGCAATGGGCTGATCACTGTCATCCTTTCAATTTTTTTCAGCACGTGAAGAGCCGGGGAGTTACAAGGCAAAGGAAGACACAATGAACCCAGGCAGCTGGCAGCTTCTGTGCTAGTGAGAAGATGAATCTACTTCAGATTTTAGTCTGAACTATAAAGGAGCTATCCAGGGTGCTAAAGACAACCCCCCAAATAGTCTCAGAGTCTCAGATAGCTCCTTTACAGTTCAGCCTAAGACCCAGAGCAGATTCACCATCCAAACGTCACAGGCTGCATCTGCACTGCAGAATTAATGCAGTTTGACACTGCTTTAAACTGTCATGGCTCAAAGCTATGTAGTTTGCTGTGGCACCACAGCTCTCTGACAGAGAAGGCTAAATATCTCACAAAACATACAAATCTCAGGATGCCATAGAATTCAGTGACAGGAGTTAAACCAGTGTCAAACTGCATGAATTCTGCAATGCAGATACAGCCACAGAAACTACCTGCTACTGTTGAACTGAATAGAGTCAAGAAGTTAGCAACTGGAAGCAAGAGCAGGAAGTAAAATATAGCAGGTGTAAAACTACACTGGTGTATTTGACAACACTATTAGGTGAAGTTACAAGGAATAGACAGGGTTGAGCAGTGCATAAAGATGTCTAATATGGCAGCTTCTGCTGTGAAAAGCCCCTGCTGAAATAAATAACTACCTGTTAGTTAGTAGGTGGCAACAAAATTCCTCTGCAACACTCATCCATCTGTTTATCACTGTTGATCTGTTAATTTATATTCTGGAGGCATAAAGTGGAGAGTGTCCTATTTAAAAATGGAATTAGCAATTATCACACTGAAAACATAATTCAAGGATGTAATTACTGAAACAAATAGCAAAATCTTCATTCATTTTCTTCTGTCGGCAAATAAAAATATATCAGAATTGTGACACTCATACACAATTCATTTTCTGATTCCTATTTTCACAGTTTGATATGCTCCCTCCAATAACAATCTCTTATTGACATAAATCAAGAATCCAGATTACAGCAAAAGGCTTTAATAATTTTCAGCAACCCCCATCAATTTAGAACCACCCAATTTCATTTCTCCTGAATAACAATGTTTGGAACTGCAATAACACAGAGCTCCAAAATGGTAAACAGTTATGTATGAAACCCATTTCATTGCTGTTTGCCATTTTAGTTTATTTTTCAAATACTGTGTCTTTTATATGGCATGATATGCTACATAAAACACCCAAAAGAGCACACAATACATATCATTAGTTGCACTCATGAAGGTACATGAGTTTCATGCCATCTCTATATGACAGGCATCCCTAGATGATGAGCCACATATTCTGGTATTTGTGGTACTATTTTGAACCCCAAAAGAGCTGGTTCAAAGAAGAAGAAGAGACAACAACAACCCTTAAACCAGAACATAAACTACCTTTAGGCCAACTAAATTTGATATAGTTTTAAAATATTTCCCTGAGGACAATATGGACCACAGTATTTCTGGTTGATATATATTGCCTGCCCTGCTTCACTACCTTCCCTACTGTTCTTACCAGAGTTTTCCTCTCTTTGGTGGAAGGTAGCTGTGAGTAGTATGACCAGCAAGAATGTGAGGGTGAAGTATGGTTCTTTGGTTCCCCTTCCTGGGAGTGTTATTCCTGACAGTCACCTATTTCATATTGGGAAGGGGTGGTCAGCTAACTGCCTTAACTGGTTCCCATTTTCCACACTTTTATTTTTCGGACACTATTCATGCATAGTCTTCTGTTTGGCAGGTTGGTCACTTCATGCAGCACCTCTTCAAATATTGTACTGATAATGAAGGGCAGTTGGATGATTGTTAGTTGGGCGCTGGTTATTCTTCAAGAGCTGCAGGAGTCTGTTTTAGGGTTGTAGGGATTTGGGATTGAGATTTTTTTTTGTTACTGCATGGGTATCAATTGTTTTGTGGCTGGGGTGTTTGACTGAGATTTAGCCAAGCTTTTTTATTTGTTGTGCTCTCTACCTCTTTCATTGCTATCATCCCACCCAAGAAACTTCTTTCTTTCCCACACTTTTCCTCCGTATGTGTACTCAGTTTTAGCCTCACTCTTGACTGTTTTCTTCTCTATCAAGAGGAATGGGAAGAGGGAGAAGTAAAAAACATGAGTGTAATTTTTTTAACCATAGTTAAGTATAGTAATTCAGAAAGGACTTGAAGACACACAACAACAAACAAGAAAGGTAGCGTAGATTTAAATATGGACCACAGTCCATATTTAGAATTAACTTAAGGGAGTGGTTCTCAAATGGGCATTACCCAAAAGGGGGATGCAAGAGTTGCTCCGGGGGAGGGGGGGAGGCAAAAATATGGGCTCTATTTAACTGGCAGCCGATCCAAGGAAGCAACACATCTCTCCCTCACCTAATTGGATCTGGATTGAGCAGAGAGGCCAAGAGGGGTGGGGCTCAGGTGAAAAACTGGGTGCTCTGCTCATTTGAAACTGGTGACCTCCACCCAGTGGCACTCCTCCCCTTCTATGGCAGATGAGAGTGTGATGGTGACTGCAGCCCATATGCATGAAGGAAAGGCCTCTGACCCTCTAGCTCTCCCTGACAGCCCTTCTCCACTCTCCCCCTGTCTCCAGTGTAGCAGTGCTAAAAACTGCACAGGTACATGTATGTACACACACACACACACACACAACACCTGGACACTTTTTTCAGGCTCCTGTCCTGGTGCAAGCTTCTTGGTGGGAAGGGAGAGATCCAAGGGTTTAATACGTAGTTGATTAAGGCTTTGTGGCAATAAGGAAGATCTAGGTGTTTAAAATCTGGCAAATGCTTCAGGAAGGGAGAGACTAAGGGGTTTAAAATCTGGTGCAGGCTTCATGGTGGGGGTGACTTCCATCAGCCATGGAGAAATGGAAGTGGCCCCTCGCTCTCTCCCTTCCCACTGCTCTCTTCTTGGCCTGCCTGCAGCTGATCACAGGTAAAGATTTTTAAAATGATTTTTCAGTTCATAGTTGCTCAAATCCATGAATGCTGAGGACCCACTGTACTCCTCATTTTAGTAAACTGTGCTTGGAATCAAGCACATGCATCCCATCAAGTATCAACATTGTGTTTGAGCTGGGTACTTTATTTACTGAAACAAAAATGTTCCAACTTGAATTATGTTATTTCCTTATAAAATGTTAAAATATGGGTATACATAAATGTATGGATGAAAGTATGCACACTAAAAAACAAAATATGCTTATAAATATATACTATGTTGGGTTGGAGGTGTGCGTGACATGAGTATGTAGATGTAAGTGGGCCCAGTGGGAGATGTTTGAGAACTACTGACTACAGAAGCAAAACAAACTACAGTCATAAAAGTTTAGTTAGTGTTATAAAAATCCATCAGCCCTACAGCATTTAAGGTCAAGGTGATCAAGGGCAAGTCAGTGGCTTCACTATGGCTGGCATCACCAAGTGTGGTAACTCATGGTGCCACCCCCCCCATACAGAATCCTTAGTATTTTTTTTGTACTAACATTACTCATAGGGGTAAAGCAGACTGGTGGCTTAGAGCCCCGCCTGGCTTCTCCAGCCCCAATCAACTCCCAACTGCCGGAGACCACAGCTACTGTACAGCCCACTGTGAAAACAGGCCAGTGTCATGGTCCCAAACAGGCTGCTGGCAAGGAGAGTTTTTTCTGCACTCTTTTTTCCAGCAGCTTTGGGCTGCCTTATGCAGCCTCAGAATGGCTTCTGGCCGTGTTGGGGGCATGCGTCATCTACACACCACAGCCTCAAAGTGGCTGGAAGCTGCACTTTTTGGCCTGTCTGTTTCAGGCTATAAATCATAATTTCTGTATATCACTGAATGTAATGGCAATAGTTGTGACATAAAAAAATAGCAAAATTAAAATTATATTTTTAAGTTACAATATCATACACATGACCTAAATGCATTTATATGTACCTAATTTCATGTGGTTAAAGTGAAAATTTGGTAAGATGTGGTGTGTTCTTTTAGAAGAAATATTTTTTAAAAAAAATTTTAAATTAAATTAAACAAAAAACTTGGGCCTCACCTTTCTCTTCCTACTGAGCCTCACCCCATTCACACCATCTTTTCAGTGTTTTAAGGGAATGCAGGTATTTCTGCTAAAGGCAGATATTTGGGGGCCAGTGATATCATTGTCTCTTTATGGTGCCACCTGGTATGTTCTGTACCCCCTGCGTTCTGCAGTGATGCTCCTGGAGCAAGTGAATAGACCAGGACTCTGAAAGCTGGACCCTCTGGGAACAGATTTGGTCTGGTCAAAACAAAAAAAAAATCAACAGAATCAACAGCAACAGCAGAGAGGCAGGCAATGCATGTAAGCAGGAAAGCTGTATAGCCCAGTTCCCGCACTTAAGCCCACATTGCCGGGAATGAAAGGAAACTGGAACAGTTATTCTTGAAAAAAAATTCAACACAGATATAATACCAAAGGTAGTTAATTACCATTGTAGTTGCATTTTCAAAAATAAATATTTACTTCCTCTTTTCTCAAAAGTAACTAAGAGTCACTTTAGTTACATTTTTAAAAACCACTGCTGAATGCTAGAAGCAGCTGGCTGGTGGTCCAAAACATAATCTCCTCTCATTCTATTCAGTGTGTCCTCCAAACAGAATAGAAGGAGCAGCATGTGCCACAATATGAACCATATTATATTCTTCTTAATAAGATTAAAACTCTGTAATTATTAAACTAAACATAGTTATACCATAGAAGGAAGTTATCTTTCACTCAATTGCAATCATAATGTGAAGTGGTTATAAACTATAGTGGGAAAGACCTAATTACACGTTAGTACTTATTTATTAGCTATTTCCATGTTCTGTGAGAAACCACGAACTCCAGCTTTTATATAGGAAGAAAAAAAAAAGGTTCATCCAAACACCCTGGAGAGTCTAGTTCTACCTGTCTGTTGGCTTGAAAATCTAGCCGTTACTTCCTCTGATCTGATGGCACTACAGGCCCAATGCACTTGGTCTAAGCCACATCATACCTGACACTGATGTTTCATAAACAAACTTACTTCCTCTCCTCTAATAATCTTGCATGCATTATTAATAATAGATCTATGTTTGCTGAGGTAGCTATCATTCACCAGTTATCATTTAGTGAAGGTCATAAAGAAGCATAATTTATTTCTCTGGCAGCAGAAAATGGCTGACCAAAATATTTTGCAAAATCAAGTGTAACTGGTTTTGAGATTAAAAAGTCAAGATGCTATTGCTGTCTTATATAAGAGGCTTACCAGACTGAGGATGAAATTCAAACCACAAACTGATATCAAACACATGCCAGAATAGGATTGTGTGTGTGGGGGGGGGGGGATGCTATCTGTCATTTATTTATTGTAAGAAGTTTTAAATCATACTTTAATTATATTCTTGGTATGGTTTACAACAAGAATAAAACAATGGAACTGTAAGAGAGAGAGAGAGAGAGAGAACACGTGAAAGCCATATGCTCCAAGAGGCAATCACCAGGATTACAATTCTATCTGAAAGGATTGGAAAATGCAATTGTTTTTGCCTGGTGCAACAAGAACAAGAGGTAAATTGTCAGATGAACATCTCTGTGGGGAGACCATTGCACAATCGTTATGCCACCAGTTGGAAAGACCTTCTCTCTGGCAGTGTGTTGTTTTTAAAAAAAACAAAAACAACAAAAAAAAACAAAAAAAAAAAAACACCATGCATCTCAAGATAGGCTTCACTTTATGCTTGCATATAATCTTTGGAGAGACTGAACTAAAATATGGCCTGCAATATAGATAAGACTTAAACTGTAGATACGTTTATACTGTTCATGTTTACTCAGAAGTCCAGTTGTGTTCAGTGGTATTTACCAGCACATGCATCAGACTGCAGTCTCAATATCAGTCAGCTGAACAGAACACATCTCATAATCCATAGGCTCTTACAAATGGTGTACAAATATACAACTTTAAGCTATTACAAAATTTTATGGCTTCTGAGAAATGGCAACAGCAATGTTTGTGATGATGTATTATGGTGAAAGCCCATCGGGATTTGATGAACTCTGTAACCACTATGTACACAGTAAGACAATGTCAACAAAGATTTAGTCCACACAGATAGCCAGGCCAGGCACAATGCCTGAGAAAACAGAAAAACATTGTGCCAGGCCATTACAATAATGATCTTATGATAGTCCTGTCTATGAATAATCACAATCACTGTTTCCAATAGCATCAATTAATTTGTCAAGGATTAATTAATAAACAATGGGTAGAGTTCCATTAAGCTCAATATAAAGTAGACGTAATTATTTGCAATAACAGAATAGATAATAAGACTCATGAGCAATTAACTAAAGATTAACAGTTCACACCAACAGTAGATTCTCTAACTACATCTGTAAGGTATATATATCAGGGACTGGATGGCCCTTGTGGTCTCTTCCAATTCTATGATTCTATGAAAATGGTGTCATGTCAATCTGCTACAGTTCGAAGAACACAATAACTTGTGGACAGTGGTGATCCTTCAGACACTGTTTATTTAGATTTCCAAAGGGTTTTGCCGTGTCTCTAGAAAAAGACTTTGAGCAAAATTCTCTAGCATGAGATAAGAGGAGTTGTCTTAAGAATCAATAGACACATTAAGAATCACCTCATCTCTTTTGTTTTCCAGAGGGTCATACCCACAAGAACAAGGTAAAGAATGGAGATCAGCACCAAAATAATTACCAACTGTCTTTGATGTATTAGTGTAATCATCCCCACAAACTCCCTAGAATGGGAAGTGATTGGGCATATGCAACTACAATGTTTTTATTGATTTATTATACTTTAGAAAGAATGAGGTCAATATTATCCAACTTGAAATTAATTGTGCTACATGAGAGAGACCTTCTAGGAGGCTCTCCAGAGCAATGAAAGTTATTTAATCCTCACCCAGGTGGATAAAAAAAAAGGCTTCCAGTGAGCAACTTCAGAAGTATTGTGTGACCTAATAAATTTTTTAGTGTAAAAATTTGCAGAATTATCAGGATTAATTTTGTACATCTTTTGTTTCGGAACCTACTAAGAAGACAGTGTCCTTCCTCCCCCCAACCTCCTGAAAACCAGAATATGCTGCTATTTCTTCTCAGCATTATAATTTGCCCCCCAAATATTATGGGACACTTTTGGCTCCATACAATTAAATTGGCTGGAATAAAATCATACCTCAATGGCAAAAAAAACCCCAATAGATTTGTTGTAATATTTTTGTTTGTTTGTTATACATATATAACTGCATGCATGTGCCCCCCCACTCCCAGCAAGCATTTTGGGAATACTGTTTACCATTCTGCAGGTTAACATGTTGTACAATGTCTGCATTGTAGCTCTAATTCTGTGTGACTTCTGCAATAAAATGTGGCTCTGAGGAACTGCAATATCAATTTAAGTGGATGCGATTTAAAGTCCCCTTTAAAGATGATTTACATAGTTTTTTAAAATTGTTGTTGTGTGCCTTCGAGTTGTTTCTGACTTATGGCAACCCTATCATGGTGTTTTCCTGGCAAGATTTGTTCAGAGGAGGTTTGCCATTGCCTTCCTCTGAGCCTGAGAGCATGTGACTTGCCCATGGTCCCCCAGTGGGTTTCATGGCTGAGCTGGGAATCGAACCTGGTCTTCAGAGTTGTAGTCCAACACTCAAACCACTATGCCGTGCTGACTCCATAAGGTAAAATATGAAAGCACAGAAGAAAATATGATTGGCTGATTCTCTTATTGCAAAGGGCTATTGACAAACAAGGATAGGTACCCAATGGCCTTTAGCCTGATTTTAAAAACCTTCTATGTGTGATCAGGTCAGAACGCTGGAAAATGTAAGCTGTCCTGTCCCAAGCAGCTTGATGGGGAGAAAAGGAGAGAGAGAGAGAGAGAGAGAGAGAGAAATGTGGGAAGAAAGGAA
Organism: Urosaurus nigricauda; assembly: GCA_034509955.1. Taxonomy (NCBI): domain Eukaryota; kingdom Metazoa; phylum Chordata; class Lepidosauria; order Squamata; family Phrynosomatidae; genus Urosaurus; species Urosaurus nigricauda. Next base: position 321,256,587 of record JAOEGL010000001.1, read on the forward strand.
AGAGAAGTGGCGTTACCAGAGAACAGAGGGAGGCATAAGCACGTTTGCTGTGAGTCCATCCATCTTGTGTTCCTTAACATACTACCCTTGAGGGAAGACTGTTCTTGACAGAAAAAAGTGCTTCATCCTGCCCTAGAGATCTGCTCATCTCCAGCCTGAGATCCCGCCAGTGGTGGTTAGTGGCTCCAATGTCAGCTGGTGATAAATCCATTCTGGGTTTTAGTCTAAACTTGAAAGGAGCTGTCCAAGATGCTGAAACTATCTGGGAAAGAGAGTTCAGAACTTTGGATACTTTCTTCAAACTAATGCCTGGAGTGGAGTCACCACCCTACTGACACAGAAGACACCAGATATTTCAGATATAAGATCTCCAAAACCCAGACAGCTTGAAAAATGGCGAGGAATAATGGGAGCTGCAGTCCAAAACACATGGAGCCCAAAGAGTTCTTGGCCCTACTATAAGATACCTTCTAATGTGGTAACCAAAAATTTATTCCATCCTAATTGTTGATCCAATACAAGACATTAAGGGAGATTGACCAATGGCTCAACTCAAGACATAATGTGTGAGGTATACAGCCTAAGGCTGTATAGTGCCATGGGGATAATGGTTAATGTCTCAAGTGCGTAGAATCCGGATTCAACTTGAGTAACTGAAATTGACAGAACTAATTTTCAAGCTGAATAACAGCATATTCATGATGCTTATAGACCCAACTTATGTCAACTTTGGATGACAAGTGAAAACATTTTTTTCACTAAAGATTTTAAACCTAGCTGGTTTACACACAACCTTACAAGTGAATCATTATAAATTATTTTAAACTGCTTTAACCAGATTTTATCATTTTCACTTGCTAAATTGGTTAATTTATTTTTAGCCTTTTTTTATAAGATTGGTTTTACTGCACATCACACTGAAATCTTTAGATAGAGTGGAACATAAATATTTTAATAAAATAAATAACCAATGACAAACATAATTCTCATAAGTCAATTCCCTTAAGCCATACTTCTATTGAACAGTGTGACTTTGAAAGCTTGCAACGTGTAATTGTGCATTTTGGTTGGCCCAATAAAAGTATCATTGTCCAGATGTTACTGGATTTGCTATATGGCCAACACGGGTACCCTTAGATGATTTTTGGATTTCAAGATACCACACTTTACCCATCACAGGGGAAGAGAGAGCCAGTGGGACTTTGCCATCTGAGGTTTCTGCCTCCAACAAAGGTAAAGCAATTTTTTTTCTAATATTGGCACTGATTGGCATACTTTACCGCTTCCTGATGCCAAACATGAACACTTCTTGAGAAATTCAGTGTTCTCTACCTACATAGGAGCATGTGGCTTCACAAAGGAAGGAGACATGCTGGATTCCAAGGAAACATTTTCTTTGAATTGCAAATGAACATTAAATTTCCTTGAATTTGAAAATCTATCAGTGACCACATGGCCAAAGGAAGAGGTGCCAACCTGCAGAGAGCCCTCCCTACCACCTGAAAATGCAGATAGCCCTTCCTACCAACAGAAAATGCAGGCCTGTGACTAACATCTTCAATTTCCTTCTCCTGTTTGCCTGATGAAGAAGTCAGTGTGACTTCGAAAGCTTGCAACATGTAATTGTGCATTTTGGTTGTTCCAATAAAGGTATTATCGTTTGGATGTTATTAGATTTTTCTATTGAACAGATGTCTTTAAAGCACATACCCTTCCTTTCCCAGCACTCAAGGATGTATACAAATCCCTAAAATAGAATAAACCTACAACCATAAAACAATTTTTAAAACACAAAAGAAAAAAGAAAATCAACATGCCCAGCAGAGAAAATGACCGCAGAAGAAACAGATTAATACAGTAAGTAAAAGTCAATTTCTTCCATTTTCCAGCTACAAAGTGCATGCTAGGTAGACCTTTCCTTCATTTTAAATAAAAAGCTAACCGAGATGAGCACTGACAAATCACAAGCATTTTATAGCCTGGGGCTGTTACAGAGAAGACCCTGGTCCTTCCAATTGGACAATGTCACTTGAACCATTGAAATGTATGTCACTGAGAAAACATTATTAGTACATGTTATATAATTTATGTATTTTAATACTATGTACAGTTAACCCAGCCCCTTTTTATTTTTTGCTATGGCTGCTTTCTTATCCAAACTTCACAAAACTTTCATTTCAGCCTCATGAGCCCTGCAGCTGTAAATTAATTGAATAAAATTTACAAACATTATGCGCTGCTAAAGCACTTTAAAGGGTTTTTCCCTATTCAGTTGACTTAGCTTGTTGGCATGACAGTTTTGCTTGACATGAGTTCAGAGCCCCTGGAAACCTTCCTAATCCCACTCTCCAGGCCCTGTGTCTATTCATGAAACCATGTTAACCTAAATCCAGAAAATTAATAAACCTCAAATGGGTTTAAGCACTCAGAAATATCCCTTGACACTCTTTCCACATTCATTATATTGCAAGCATCTTTTTGCACCAGGAAATTTGTGCTCCAAAGGGCTAAACAGAAACGAGCAACTCCCCTAAGATATTAACAGGCAATAAAATATCACATTTAAGATTATTGTGAGCTAAATCATAAATGAAAAATATGTTTACTGCAGTCACTCTATCTGCTAACTGCCAACATGCTTCACGTCAGGTTTTAATTGGATTCCTCTCAATACAGTCAATAGATAATGCTTTTGTGATTAACTGTGAAAGAAGAAAGAGATAAGAGTAACAGATTTCCTAATGTTGTATGTTTCAGCTAAATTCCTTTTTAGTTGCATTTTGTCCAATGCAGATAAGCTACCAGCACTTCCACATTTTTCATTATCCTATCTATGTTACTGTTAAATTCCTCAAACCACTGGGCAGTTAGAAATACAGGCAAACCTCTGATAACAAAACTTCTTGTACAGAAGCTTCTTTCTACAAAGGCTTGTTATATTAGCCCAGTTCTCATTTTCCTCCTTGTCCTCTGCCTAGTCGGCTGTTTTTTTTAGCAACGCCAACATTAAGAGGATGGTTAAGGAGGGCTGAAGAAACACAGACTTTCAGTGTGAGACTGCAGTGGTGTGTCTGTGTTAAAGCCTTAACCTGGGAAAGAGCCATGTAACTGTCTGTGACTGCCTAAAAAAAGTAAACAGTGGGCTCTATAATCCCTTACTGAGTATGCATGAATAGCAAAATAGAACGAAAAAGAGAGAACAGATTAGTATGCCTCCATGTAAAACAAAAAAGACTGATACATTTTGGGCACCAAAATGGAAATCATAAGCAAAGTGGAGGGTGATGTAATAAAGTTATCCCTGGAAGTGCTGTGGAAGAAGGCTTCAAGTGACCTCTAGATTTTTTTATTTTTACTTATGCAAGGCTTACTTAACCCATTGCATTTCACATATGGATATTGTTAGTTTTGAATAATTTTTTATGTAAACATGTTGAACTGCTCTTCTTCTTTGTGATGTACAAAATTATCCCTATGCTTGCCATGTTATTTCTACCTCGAGTACCAAAGTTACTGTTGAAAAAGCAATGCCCAGGAACATATTTACTCATTAACTGAAATATAGGGTTCTGCTCATTGGAACTGCTTCCCTCATTAGAACAAGAAGATGGGTAATGCCCTTTTACCTGCAGCCACTTTATGTCCCCTCAAAGCCTGATTTTTTTATTTTATTTTTTTTCTGGAAGAGAATTTAAAGATATAGCCATGTTAGTCTGCAGAATCAGCATGTAGAGAGATCTTGTGGAACCATTGAGACTCACTGAAAGAAAGGAGTTGGCAGCATGAGCTTTCATATACTTAAGTCTAGTTCCTCAGATGCATTTGGACCAAATGCATCTGAGAAAGTAGACTTAAGTCTACAAGAGCTCATAATGCCAACCTTTTTCTTTCAGTGAGTCTCAAAGGTAGTATGAGATCTTTCTACATACTTCCAGAAGAGGATTTCAGAAAGTGCTGTGGCCCAGGCAATGTCAGAAGGAAGAAAGTCCTGTCACATTAGTGGACAGACACAAGAAGGATGTGACAGATGAGTCAAGTGTGGGCAACTGCAGTGGGTTTTCTGGGACCCTCCAAAAGTCACACATAAGATGAACAAAAGCAAATATTGTGAAATGGGGAGTGGAGCAGAATCACTTGGAAGAGGACAGAATTAGTGTAAATATCACCAGGGAACAGGACCAGTTATACCAGCTGCCCCCAGTGGATTTAAGCAATATCTTTTTGAGATATGCTATGAAATAAAATCTAAATAATATTACATTCAAGGAAGGTAATTCAAAGGAAGAGAAACAATAATTATTTTAAATGAATAAAAGATTTGTGTAGACAATCAGGAGTTTAATGGGGATAGGGCCAGCTGTTCCAGATAGCAATGTTCCATTGGAAAATAGCATAAAACAAACATTACACATACTAAAGCTGGTATTTTTCAAACAAAAGGCAGATGGAAAGAATACAAAGCACCGCTAACGTTTTGGCAGTTTAATCATTCTTCTTAATATTATTTGCTTCAGCTTCCTAAATAGTCAAAAGCAGCCTTCCCCAACCTGGTGCCTTTGAGGTGTATCTATTGTCCCAAACACCTGGAGGTCACCAGGATGGGGAAGCAAGTGAGCATGAAAGCAGAGAGAGCAAAATAATCTGGGAAAACATACACTGTATATACTTGTGTATAAGCTGAAAAATTTCTTCCAAAAAATCGACCAAAAAAAGCTGGGTTGACTTAAACACTGGTCAATATGGTAAAAGAGTAAGCAAATGGGAGTAAAAGAGACTCACCGGAGGAAGGTAGATCAGGCAGAATCCCCCCCCCCCTCCCAGAGTCATCCAAGGTGGGGAGGAGGGTCAGGGAGCCAGGACTAACCCTCCACTCTCCAAGAGTCATCCAAGGTGGAGAGGTGAGTGAGGGTAAGCCCTGGTTCCCAGATCCCAGTCATTTCCTTCAGTCTGGGTTTAAAGCAGCTCCAGTGGCCAAGCAGCCATGCCTGGGCTCTTAAAGGGAAGCCCTGCCCAGGCGAGAAAGAAGCGGCAACAGCGAGAGAGAGCTCTGGGCAACTTTTGGAGCAATTGGGGCTGGGCTCTCACTTGAAGCCTGGAAGGAGGGCTTTGAGGGGAGGACTCTGTCTTAAGTCTTAATCTTGAGTTATCCATGGGTCATATCAGATTCCCTGATTTTGGCCCCCAAAGCTGCTCTCGACTTATACACAACATCAGCTTAAGTATATATGGTACTTAGAGTCAGCCCAGATAAATGGAATGACAAAATAAAGATCTGTTTAAAAAGTCACAAAAATTTTTTGTTAACAGCTGCTAATGTATAAATTCAAAACTACACTGAAAACAAACCTGGTACTTTAACAGGCCTTTATGGACACATCTGTAATATTAAGAAACAGTCTGGTTTGTTATGCTTCAAACCAGTTTGCACTTTAAAAAAACACAGAAAAAATAGCAAACACAAATTTCAGGGTGAGGAATAGTTAAAAGCTTATCAGAGCTTGGATGATTTAGAACAATCAGTTGTTTCCTGGATCACCAAAGTGCCACCTATAACACTGAAAACAATGAGGGACGTGATGCATGGAATGTATGAAAGACTTGACCACCATAACTGATTAGAATGTCTTCCCCAGTCTGGGCAAGGGATTCCCTTTGAGCAAGGGCTTCCCTGCTGCTGGATCTACTGCCTCTGGGGAGACACAACCACTCGGGTTATTACCACTGTAGTTGCTCTGAGTTAAACAGGAGCACTACCATTACTGGATCCTAGCTCCTGTTCAATTTTGTGCAGCTGCAAGAGGGGCAGCAACAAAATCCAGTGGATTCACCAACCTCATGGCAGCAAAGCAACTGATGGCAGTAGCTGAAAACTATTAAGCCATTGCAGGCTGTTGTCAGCAGTCTATGTTTGGCACTGTTGGAAAGTCAGTTGTTGAGTCTTTTGATTCCTATTGATAATGTCATGAGATCCTCTCCCCCCAACTAGTAGTCCAATAAAAGAGTATGTGGGGTGGGAAGTATGAAGGATAACTTTTTGTTTCCATTGCTGCTTCTTATCTCCAAGACAAGATCTTCCTTTATTATTTTTAAAAGAAAAATGAAAACACTGTCCTGAATCCAACCATTAGATTTAACTAGACCAGATCCAGTGAATAAATGGGAATTTGCAAAGTCAACACTTTCCATAAGCTCGCTTAATTTCCTGTGTCTGCTCTAGTTGCGACTAACAACTGGATTTTCACTTTTATTCACTTTATCACTATAAAGTTTTACAAACTTGTACATATAGCAAAATGAAGTCACTATGAGCAACCCATTCATTTTTGGCAAGAAAATGGCTTATAAAACACTATTCCCCCCCCCCCCACAGAAAGTATTGTGCATTTTAAATATACAACTTCTAGAAAGTATTCAGATCACCTTTTCAAGCTGCTACCACCCAGCATATCAATGCTTGGCAAGTTAATAGCCTTGTCTTGAATTGGAATTATGTGTTTATACTCACTGACTTTTAATAAGTAAATAGACTTATTTCAATTTAATCTCATTAAAACATACTTGAAATTAATCTGGTTTGTTTCCTTTATGTGTGTATGTGTGTGTGTGTCAATAATTTGGAAGTTAGCCAATCTTTTTCTATCCCATCTGTTTAAACACAATCTAAGAACCAAAACACACAGTCAAATTATTGTTCTGCCAGCCTTAAACAGGAGAAATCAAACTATGACATATAGTATGCGGTCTTATAACTGACATGCAAAATTAAAGACATTGCACCATCAAATTAATTAAGCCTAAGGTAAGGATATGCTAATTAATTTAACTATGACTTCCTCCCATGCTAGAAACTGAAACAGAAAACTGCCTGGGGCATGAAGGCATTTTTATCCCCCACATTATATTTCGATTCTCATTGGGTTGGACTAAACCCCATCATACCCACAGTCATTTATTTAGTTGCTTGACTTGTATCCTATCTTCCTCTCAAGGCTGCAACACAAAATGGTTTTCAAGATGGTTTAACATTATTAAAACAGGCACAAATAAAAATGGAACCAAATTGTTATTATGATAATACAAAAACAAATTATAGAGGTTTTTATTGTATGTATTTATTTATACCTTGGCTTTTCCCAACTGAAGGAAGCTTACAAATATTAAAACAGATACAAACAAAAACTCGCATTTTTAAAAGTATACAAAACTTAAAATAGTATTAAGCTATCAACAGAACCGAGGGCGATTTAAAAATGTATCCATTAAGAAGCAAAACGTGCAAGAGTAGAATACATTGTTAAAAGTCCCCATAAACCATGGATTCCCAAAGGCCTACAGAAGTATTAAAACACACAGTTTCAAAACTTAGCTTAAAAGTAGGTTTCCCAATTAAGGATCATCCCAGGCCTTAGGTTACTGCTCTGAAACCTAGGAAAAGCCTCTGGTGATGTAATTCAGCAGTATATACTAACCGTAATTGCTCACACCTTGTCATTCAAACACAAACATACAAACACACAAACACTGAACGTATTTTTCTGTCTGGAAGATAAAACAGAAACTTTAGCTAATGGGGATGTCCTCAAATCAAGGTACATAAAACGAGGGGCTTGTTCCTTCACACCTTCATCTAGCCTACTTTCTTCAAGCCAAAAGGTGGATACAAAGCAGAGCCTTGGCTCTATAACAACTGTAAGGGAAGAAGGAAGCTAACTGAGGTCCCAAACACATTGCAGAAATAACCTGCCTTGGGACTGCTTGAACTGCCTTGGCTCAGTGCTAGGGAACCCCAGGAACTGTAGTTTTGTGAGACATTTAGCATCCTCTGTCAGAGAGCTCTGGGGCCACAATAAACTACAGTTCCCAGGATTCCCTAGCACTTAGCCAGGGCAGCTCAAGCAGTCTCAAACTGGACTATTCCTGCAGTGTTCTTTGGACTCAAGTAAATCTATGAACACCATCTACCCAGAGAGTTTTTGCAAGATGCAGAAACAAATCAATTAAGCCTTGGGAATTATAGCAAGCTGCTGTTCTGTTAGCAGAGCTGGAGATCTGCACAGTCCTGCCAGATCCGATGTGGATCTGGTGGATCCATCCCAAACTTGGGGCAAAAGCACCTTAAAAACAGACTAAATTGATCTGCTTGGTGCTGAGTTTCTTGGAATTCCACAGTAAAGCCTTGCTATCCTGATGGCGCTGCATGCTCCTTACCTCTGTTGTCGGTGCTGCATGTAAGTATGTGTGATGCAGAATCAGGGCATTTTCATGTCAGAAGTTGTGCCATTGCAGCACTGATGATGGAAGTAAGGGCCTGCAGAGGTATGAGACCCATGGTGCATATAAACCCCTGCCCATCCCTGAACCAGCTCAGGGACCAATCCAGGTTGATCCCCAGGCCAGGAGAGTATCAGTTTGGTCTCTGCTTTCCTCGCCCATTTGCTCAATCCCTTTGAAACTTTACTTAAAAACTACTTGATGCCCCCCCCCCAACAACAACAACAACATAACACCAGACTGTAAAAGGCAGCTTTCTCAACAGCCAGTTGGTTGCCAAAATACTAACTGGAAATTTGAACAACACTGGAAATTTGATTAGTGCAGCAGATGGTATATTCTGACCATTGTTAGGGTTAACTCATAACTTGCCCATAAAAGTAACTAGATTGTAGTGCTGAAGGGGGAAAAGCCCAATGGAAAATAGTATCTTATAGAAAGTATCAGAATTTAGTAAAGGGAGGCCTAGCAAAAGCAGCAGTGGCTGCTATTTAAATGTATTTTTGATACAGAAAAGAGTTAGACCTGTGGTAGAAGCTGGGAGGGTCATTTACAGCATCTCTTGACTAGGGGAGAAAGAATAATCAAAAATATGTTTTTACGGTGGCATAAAATTTGTTTCTTGGGGGTCAGGAAATCCTAACGAGCAGCAACCTTGGCCTGATGAGAATCTTTGCAATTTGGAATCTGTGCAAAATTTGCACAAGATTTTTGTGTCTGTGCAGAGAACAGCATGTTCCATACAGAAAAATACTATTTCTGTGCGATTACATACCTGTTATTGCACCCCACATGTGCCATACCATTGGGAACACCATTTTGGGTGAGGAAAAGTGATGTTCCATCATTCATAGTCATTTTCGGGGACATTTCTGGGTTTAGGTGTTAGCTTATCACGAGCAAAATATCTTTTCCGGCATCCCAGGAAGATATTGGGGATAAATAATCCCCATCCCTAACATGGAAAGTAGGAAAAATTACACAAATAGCATGTACAGTTTCATTTGCTTTGCTTCAAATTCCTAAAAGAAATGCATTTTGCTTTTCACATACCTAGCAATTTGAAAATGAGACAGGCAATTTATCTAAATACATTTAGAAGCCTAAGATGCATGTCTTAAGGTTGGCAAGGAAACGTTGCAGAATTTGTTGTGCATTTTTCCATAAAAAAGAATATCTATTTGGGGATATTGTTCCTGTTCTATTAACAGCCATCTACATTATTGGCAGGCTGTGCCATATCTTGACACCTTCAATAACATTTAACATGAGATGCTTCTTTGCTTGAAGATCAATAGTCACCCCTCCAAGGCACAAGCCTGAAGAATGAGCAACTGCATGAAACAGGAGAAAACTCTTGTGGAATTTGGATCTGATAGAATTAATTATAAGTGAAGAATAAGCCAGTATTGATCCTGCTCCCTGATAACTATCTGAGACCTTGTCAGTAAAGATAGTGACCCAATAAGAGAGGTGCTGGTAAACAGTAATGAATAAAAGTAAATAAACCAAGCTCAACTCACCAATAAAATTATAAAACACATACACACTACAGCCTTGGGAGAGTTGTAATCCTTGTTAAAGCAAGCTTCATATTGCTAATATTATAAAACTGGCATGTGGTTTGTGCATACTGTTCAATTTTTCAGTTTTTTAAAAAAGTTTTTTACTTTTACAATAGATTACAAGAATTATTTAACATCTTTAGGCTATCCTTTCTCAATATTTTTTTTGTTTTTATTGTATATGTTTTAATCTATAGTTTGATTTAATCCTTTTTTAAGGGGAGAGGTGGGGATGGATGGGAATATTTTAATCTGTTATGTTTTTAACTTCTGTTGTAATCCGCCCCCATTGCTTTGTTCAGAGGGACAGACTAGAAATAAAATTATTTATTGTTGTTGTTGTTGTTGTTGTTTTGAGCCTTCAAAAAAAAAATAAAATAAAATCATAGAATCATAGACCTAAAGAGACCACAAGGGCTATCAAGTCCAAGCCCCTGGCATGTAGGAATAAACAGTCAAAGCACTCCTGACAGATGTCCATCCAGCCTCTATTTAAAATCTCCCAAAGGAGGAGACTCCACCACTCCCCATGGGAGTCTGTTCCACTGTTGAACAGCTCTTACTGTCAGGAAGTTTTTCCTAATGTTGAGGTGGAATCTCTTTTCTTGTAGTTTGAATCCATTGCTCTGGGTCTCTGGAGCAGCAAAAAAAATTAAGCTTGCTCCATCCTCAGTATGACATTCCTTCAAATATTTAAGCAGGTCTAAGATATCACCTCTTAACCTTCTCTTCTCCAGGCTAAACATACCCAGCTCCCCAAGTCTCTCCTCATAGGGCATGGTTTCCAAACCATTCAAGTAATTTCCAACATGATTACCCTAATGCAAACCTATTATAGGGTTTTCAGAAGCTGAGAATATATAACTTGCCCAAGGTCACCCAGTACATTTCCGTGGCCAAGTGGGCAACTGACCCCTGTTCTCATCAGTTAAAACTGATGTTGTCCAACACTCAAACTATTACGTGGGGTAAAGTTTTATGGTATTCATATATCAGGGAGAAAATAGTCATGTATATTTGACTAAAAGCAGTTTATCATGTGATATGAAATTGTGCTGTTCTTCTTAAACAGGATAAACATGATGAACCATCATTCCCAGCTATATGCATCTGCCCTCTCCCCATGGATGGATCCAGTGTACTGCAGTAGTAAGAACACTTGGCGATGGAAAATACTGATTCAGATCTCTCATCAGTCATGTAAGCTTTCATTATTCACAGGCTTGTTATGAGCCTACATATCTCTGAAATTTGGAGCCTAATGACAAAGGGATCTATAATGACCATGAGATAGCTCAATAGTTAACTTATCAGATAGTTCATTACCCTACACATGCGCAGTATTATGTTGATTTAGAGCAAAGAGCTAACTACTCCCTTAATGTTTTCATACAGTGGCTAATTAAATGAATAGGAAATGGCTACGTATGGCACTCATAACATAGTTATGAGATTACAGGACTGCTTCCACATATAATTTTTACAGGATATATCTGTGGAAGATGACCACAAATATATAGCGAACTATGGAGATCAAAATGCACCCTCCCATTAAAATAATATTGAGTTAGAATCATAATATTACTCTCATACCTACAGAAATAGAGATGACCCAAGGATAGCAGTGTATAGGGCACTGCTTATAAACTAGCAGATATGTGGAGGTGGCATCCCCCCACCCCACCCACCAAAATATGTTAGGGACTGGTAGCATATTTGTGCCCATTGATTGTAATTGTTTCTTTTCTGGAAACTCTCCAGGGACTAGCAGTTGATGGCTCAGGGACTGACACCAGTCCATAGTCCAATTCAATCTTCAATACAAACAAAATTAAATACAATTTACTTGAATTCATTTCAGATTGGATATATTCCATTTATTGAATTCAACAATTTCTCTTCAACATCCTTTTATTTTCTCAATAGAGCTATCTGAAGGATAATCAGTTTTAATTTAGAAACACTAGGGCAAATATTTACCCTTCGGACACACAAGAAGAGATTTTGACGATGAGGAATGAAAGATGGTTGGTGAGCATTCTTATTAGACTGAAGTTATATCTTTTCATTTGTATGCATTGAGAATTGTGGCAAAGAAGCTGCCTGCTGAGTAATTTGCATAACTAACTTGGACTCACCCGGAATACTACAGAAATCTAGACTTCATTAAGGAGGCACGTCAACTGGGACGGGAAAAACATTACTGCCACTGGCTACAACTCAACACCATTTATAGTTTATACATGAGCAAAAAAAATGCTAAGTTATTTTTTAAAAACCTACTCAAAATCCATTTCTTTGTTTTCATCTTACATGAAAAAGAAGGGAGGAAAGATCTATATGATATGCAGCCCATGTATAGGGATGAGGATAAAAGATGAGGTTTTTAGGTCCCTAAGGAGGATAGGCTTCCTTTAGATGTTTTGGACTGCAGCTCCCTTCACCCACAAGATCCACTAGGTATACTGACCAGGAACTGTGGAAATTAGATTTCAATTCATGGTCAGTATATCCAGTGGACTGCTAGTTGGAGATGCAGGGAGCTGAAGTCCAAAATGTTTGGAGGGTACCAGGTAAGACAAGGCTGCCACAGAAAATTAGTTTATACACCCTGTAGTAGCAGCTGGTGGCTTGCATGTCAGCGCAGCAGCGAACCCTCTTTGGCTTTTGCCTGATTTTTAAATGAGCTATCCAAAGTGCTTCAGCTATCCCTAGACAGTGGATACATTGTCTGAATTTAAAACAACATTAAAGATCAAACTCTTTTGGCAGGCTTATCCAGATGATTTTAAATTGCGAATTTTAAATGATGATTTTAAATGTGGACTATTTTAATATGTGTACAATTTATGGGTCCTTTTAAATTGATGTGTGTTTTAACTGATATGTTTTTAGCTGTTGTTGTGTATTTGTCAATTGTTGTTCCTCACCTCGGTCCATTGGGAAAGGTGGGTAAGATATTGTCATTATCATCATCATCAATGGTTCAGCACCTCAGATAGCTCCTTCAATGTTTGGCCTACAATCCAGGGCAGATAAATTGTTCCACTGACCTGGGAGCTACCAACTGAGATTATTTCATTGGATTATTCACATCAATCAGATTTTTCTAAATCACTGAATACTTTTAAGTTCAAGTGCCAAATCACTACTGCACTTATCCTAAATGCTCAAAATCCTTTGTGTAAGTAAATCCACTCCGATGGCTATTACACCCCTGTCTCATTGACTTTACCCTAGCACCAAGTTTTTGTTGCAGGAATCAGTCCTCTAAATATTTAAAAATAGTTATTGTCTCTAATTGTCTCTTCTTTAGGCTTAACACATGAAATTCCTTCAAAGCTTTCTCACAGAACTTAGTTTTTGAGGCTCTCACCAAATCTGCCATCTTCATTTCAAGTATTCCAGTTAATAATATGCCTTAAATATACTGAATGCTTTGAAATTAAATTGGTGTTTTCCTTGGAAACACAGCCTTATATTAAGATGAGATTAATGCATGATGTGTTGCCACTAACAGCTGGCGAGAGGTTCTGTCTCCATATTCCAATTGCCATTTTTGTGACACGGCAGGAAAAAAAGAACAGTCAGGAACAGCTCCACTGTAGCTTGGCCCCAGTAGCTGGTGACAGTCCCTCCCTCCATATTCAAACGATTAATGTTGTGACAACTGAAGAAGAGCAGAGTAGTCAACATCTGCTGGACCTGACCCCCTCCCCACTGCCATGCCCTTTTCCCTTATGTGTCCTGTCTTATTTAGGCTGTAAGTCTGAGTGTACGGATTTGTCAAATGAATTATTTATAAATCACTCTGGGAGGCTTTTTGGCTGAAGGGCTGGGTATAAATACAATAACTAACTAACTACTGGTAACTAACTATATGTTGATTCACTCAAGAGGATCTTATAACAACCAGCCCAAAATGTAAAACATGATCCTGGAAGGCAGTGCTCAGCAGTCATCTTTGTTCCTGTGGTGGTTCACCATAACATTGCCTCGAACACAGGAAATTATATTGGCCCTATCTATGGCTATTTAATGATCCTTCTTCAAGCAAATACATACCTAAGAAAGAGCAGCACTATACACATGGGGAAGAAAGAAATAATGTAGTTGTGTCAACTGCCAGCAGTCAACTTGGGCTCATGAATTTCAGAAAAACAGTGACTCTTTTGCTAGTGCATTTTATCAGGAGGAGGATGAAAGAGGGTAACATGTAAAACAGGAGTAAGCTTTCCAGAATAGTGTTGGTCTGCAGCTCCCATCCTTACTTATGCAGGGTCGGTCTGGTAGGAACTAGACTCCAACAACATCTAGAATGACACAAGTTTTCCAGCCCAATGTAAAGTGGGTAAACTGCTCTCTGAGAAGTTGATTATACTAATCAAGAAGTCTCTGTTTGTATTTTTCCATTGCTGTAAACCTGATAAATAGCAATTACTTCACAAATAACCAGCACTTTGCTGTTTCTGGCTTTTAAGAATGAGTGTGTAATACAGAATAATGGTGACACAGCCATAGCATCCATCACTTTGTGTGCAAGCTGAGAGCTAGATCTACTTGGCCATTTAGTTAATGGCTTAAAGTAATGAGAGTTAAACATTACTGATAAAATGCACTACCAAAACAAAAACTTGCTATAATAAATACACTAGATGAAAGGAGCTTTTCATGTTTCACCAGCTTTTTTTTTTTGGTCTAATTTAAATTAGCATTTGCATACATAATAGGCTTAATAAATGCATGTCTAGCTTAGGGCTACAGTGTTAAAATAAACAATTGCTTACAAAGAAAAAAACACACACACACATACAAAGACAAGAGTTTCTTTGCCCCAGAACAAAATGTTCTAGCTTATTTGGATTTCAGGTTGCTAAAAAAAAAAAAAAAATAAATCATTGAGCAGCTACTGAAGATAATTTTTATACTGCTATATCCATGAAAGCACTGTTCGTTTCAAGGAATGACTAATAATCAAATTAAGGACCAGAGTAGACAGGCAAGAAAAAGTAGCTTGATCCTGGGCTGTGTGAGTTGAAAGTGAGTTGAAACCACTCCCAAAGTGGGCTTGGAGTCCACAGGCAGCCCACACCACATAGCATCAAACTGCACTGCACAGTTATTTTTGTTGTTGCTGCTGTTGCCTCCCCACCATGCATGTGCACCATTGCACAAACACACCACCTGTGATTTCAAATTACATCTCTCTTTCCGTTAGATGCCAATCCATTGGATATCTGTCTGTATGACCAGCTACACAGTTGCACATGTGATACTCTACCTGTACAGTGCACCTGTACAGTGTGTCCAGGGATACATTTGCAAAGCGCAATCATGGAAACCGCCCCTCCCCCCATACATGTCCCCTTCACCCTATGCCCCTCTCTCTGTTGGACTGTTTGTTTTGTGTATGTTCTAATTACATCCATTGCATTATTGATGCCTTGCCCTGTTTGAAGTACTTTCACGTTTTTGCTTGGCATTCCCGCACTGGTACCAGGCTGTTTATATGCCGGTGCAATGATGCACATTTTCCATGTTAGGTTGGTGTATCATAGCTTCTTTTTGCTCCGGTTTTTAGCCCTGGAACACAGCTTTGTTTTGCTTCCCACCTGGTTTTGTCTGGTGCATAGTCTAAACAAAAGTTTAGGATGTCATCTAAACAGCTTTCTTTGGCCAGTGAAGATAATGCCTAGGATAATTTATTTTACACACACACACATAGCACAAGAGAATGTGTGTGTGAGAGAGTACACAGTACAGCAGAGCTTTTGAAACTAGTAAATCAAAAGACAAAATATAAGAGCAGCGTCAAAGAAAAATTCCCACAAATGCTGCATCAAAACAGCATGTCTTTATTTTACAGTGAAAATTACTGCAAAGGATCCTTGCAGCCCAACTTCAGTAGGGCATTTTATAGCTGTGATGCTCTAATTAACAGGGCTCTATCTCACGTCAGTCAGCCTAACCAATGATGTGGACCAGCCTAAGCCACTACAACCACCTCACTACTGAATTATAGCAATGGATACAAGAACATGCCCAAGGTGAGAACCTGATTCTTAGGGGATACAGTTCTAGCCAAAACAGGTTAAATACCTAATGTATGTTTGCACTAACCTTCCACTTACATTTTTTAAAAGTTGCAAAAGGAAGAAAAACTGAAAATAACTAAACCGCATACTTCTCTAATGCTTTGAGGGGGGGACCGGAACTACTGTTCAGGGTTCTTCTGGGTTTTTTAAAAATTTCAAAACTCCTTTTTATATTATAGTTATTCATATGTAGCATTTTTTTCCAAACCACTGATTGCTCTGCTTCTTTTTGCTTCTCCAGGTCAGCTACCTTGGCATTAAGGAAATAAATGAGTTCACTACACCTGGCACACACCCACAGTTGCAGTGCAGCAGGGAAAGAGCCACACAAGTAGCACAGAGTGCAATCAACCTGATACCTGCCACACTAAATACCATACTTTTCTGGTTTTATACTTTGTAATGACTGCCATCCTCTTCATTAGTTATGAGATCATGGACAGCTGAGAGAATGTGACTTGCCCATGGTCCCCGAGTGGGATTCCATGGCTGAGTGGGGAAATGAACCCTGATCTCCAGAGTCATAGTCCAGCATTCAAACCACTACACAATGCTGGCTTTAAAGGTGGGATATAAGTGATAGGTAGATAGATAAATGATAGATAGATAGATAGATAGATAGACAGATAGATAGATTTTTACTTAATGTGTTT
Source organism: Urosaurus nigricauda (assembly GCA_034509955.1). Classification (NCBI taxonomy): domain Eukaryota; kingdom Metazoa; phylum Chordata; class Lepidosauria; order Squamata; family Phrynosomatidae; genus Urosaurus; species Urosaurus nigricauda. Next base: position 321,273,171 of record JAOEGL010000001.1, read on the forward strand.
TGTTTGATGCATTTAATTTTTAATGTATGTAGAGTTTTAATAAAAATATTTGTAAAAGGTATGAGATCATAAGCTGGACGTAAGACCCCATAACTGCTAGGAATTCATGATTACAGTCATCAAAGACCCCTACATTCCCATCATCTCTACTTTTCAGTCTAGCAGCACCCCAAGCAAAGGATTTCCGAGGCACCAGTCATCAGGGGGAAATGATGATTTCAGAACTCTCGTGGTTGCAGAGCCACGCAGTTGGAGCAGGACCCTGAGAGGTCTCTTCAGTTGCCTGTTCTCAATGTGCCCACAAACAAGAAGACTGCTGTAAACATAATTTCCCAGGGTCTTCATCCATATTACCTCAGAAAGTCTTCAGCTGGCGTGCTGCCAGACTGAAAAGAACAATGTCTTGAGGGGTGGCTTTATCAGACGTAACTACAATGATAGAGTCTGTCATCATATTTATGTCTGATGATGCAGGATCTTGGCTTATATTTTTAAATTAAGCACACATACATATATGTGTGTCACACATGCATACACACACACACACGTTGTTGAATGGTATGACTGGAAGAACATCTAATCACTAACACATATTCCTTGTCCTGGCTCAAACTACAAAATTACCATGCTATGGCTTAACTGCTGTGGCTGCATCCTATGGAATCCCGAGGTTTACAGCTTAGGGAGAGGTATGGAAAGCCAGCACGGAGTAGTGGTTTGAGTGTTGGAGTAGGACTCTGTAGACCAGGGTTTGAATCCCGTTCAGACATGTAAACTAACTGGCTGACCTTGGGCAAGTCACACTCTCTCAACCTCAAAGACAATGGCAAACCCCTCTGAAAAAAATTGCCAAAAAAACACACCAAGATAGATTTACCTTAAGGTTATCATAAGTTAGAAGCAATTTGAAGGCACACATCAACAACAAATTTAGAATTTTCAGCCAGAAAGATTGAGAACCTCACCAAACTACAAATGCCAAGATTCCACAGGATGTTGCCAAAACAGTTAAACTAGGATCATAGCCCTATAACTGGGTTGTGTGAAAGGCCCCATGCTGCTAAACACATAGGAGTGCTTAAGTTGACCTTGGCACTGGAACATTTCTGGTGCTCAAGATTAACAAGTGCTTGCTACTTTACAAACACTTTGTACAATTACAGAGAAACCATAGTTAACACATTGTAAGAAGAGTTAAATCTTGGACAGCCAGCACAGTGTAGTGCTTTGAATGTTGGGCTAGAACTCTAGAAGATCAGAAGGTCATGGTAACCCACTGAGAGGCCTTGGGATCCATTATGTTGTTCATAAAATCCAAGACTGAAAGATTTCCCAAGTTCTGACATTGTAAAATGTCCTATTGTTATACTGACCCATGAGATTACTAGATACCTGCTTTTCATTATCAGTTGGTCTGATGGAATTTAACTATCTTTCTCTTCCATAAGAAATACCGTCATGCACCATGGAAACCATAATAACATTTCTATCACATTAACTTCCTTTAAATGTCTTTTGCATTAAGCTAGTTTTGAATATCCGTTGAGTGCAGTTTTTGTTCTTTTTGTTCTTTTTTCCCTTTATGTAGTACAGAGAAGTTGAAATGATCATTAGTGGTAGAGTTCTTAGAAGTTTTCCGTTTAATATGCAACCACAGATATTGACTGGATAGGAAAAGCTTTATGAAGTTAAGAAGTAATATGGTCCCTGTGGTAAAATTAAGAATTTTGCAGAGTCTAAAAACCAACTGCTGACTGTTGAATTAAATGCTTTCCTATAATCTGTGGTTGTCAATCTGATGAATATTTTAGTACCAGTAAAAACAGCTGCAAGAAGAGGGGGGGGGGGGAGGCAAGAAAGGTATTTTAAACCTATCTGTCATTCCATGTGAAACAAAGGCATGTGGTTTTAGCATTTCTCCCCAAATCTAAAATGGCAATAACAAGACAAAAATGGTCACAACCCACAGCCACCCTCCTTAGCAAACCAGAAAATCAGATGAAATGTTGCTATTGTTATACATATGAAAAATATATAAATATAAATTGAAAAATGTGTTTGGGGCTGCAGTCTTTCACACAGCTAGGCTGATTAAATCCTCATCTCTATTGAAGGTGCTTAATTATACACAGGATTTCAGTCTGGCTTTCCAATACATAATAAGGCTAATATTATAATTCAGTTTTATAATTTCTCCTTTTTACAGAGTTAAGATAGCATAGCATTTTATAGTATGATACAAGTTATAGCTAGCTATAATGTGGGTAATTTGATGGAAAGTGCAGTGATTGCTTGAGAAGTCTATATTAATAAAGGGCATCATAAATCTGCACTGAAATCAAATTTACAATTTATTTTAAACATTATGACTCCTCCTGCTCAAGAGCACCATGTGTGTTCTGATGTGAATATGCAGTGGTTTTGTACAAAGGGTATGCATGTTAATTCTATTTGGGGGATGGCGGGAATCACAAATACCTCTTTACAAAATTCAGTTATGGTGTTTTGGATCTGAGGGACTTCCTGCTCTCATCTTCAAAAATGCTTTTATTTCTATTGTAAAAAGCAAGAACTGATCCTTAGAAAATTTGAGATCAAGTAAGAGAGCAGGATTTTAGTTTAGAACAGGATTGCATGTGCGATGGTCACTAACATCACCAAAAACAGAAAATAAAAGGGGAGTCTGGTTTTCTTAAAATTGCATATGCTAATTACAGATGCAACATTAGAAGTAATTTTTTTTATAACAGAAGATTATTCAATACATTTCTCTTAAATGGGAAAGACAGTGTACAGAAGACTGGCATGCATGCTCAGTCTCCTGTCCAGGTAATAAACGTGGAGAGGCCACTTCTGCATCAGTGAAATCCCTCTTTATAGTTCTTTATCTTCAAAGAAGATTGGAATGGACAGCCCTTGAAATGGAAGTCATCTTCAAAAAGAGGTCTGGGCTTTGGCAACCTTTCAGATTGTGGACTGCCCTTTGCAAAACAGCCACCCTAGCTGGACACTCTAGGTGGGAATTTAGCCACCCTAGCTGGATACTCTAGGTGGGAACTTAATACTTGGACAGGCTGCAAACCTTTGGATATGGGGAGAGTTGGGAATGCTGGCATATATTTAAGAAGCAAGAATGTCTGTTTCCATACATATCAAAGAAGAACATTGCACATTTAGCTCTGTTACAAATCAGGAAAAATGAAGGATCTTCCTGTGACAGAACAGTGCACAACCACCAGATAGAACCTAGGCACAAATAACTTACACTGTGTTGGACAAATGTCTCAGTAAACTTATTCTCCACCATGACAACACTGACATCTAGCTGCTCATGGAAACCAAACAACTACAAATATTACAATGGTGTAGCATATTATTGAATACATAGTGCATTATGCTTCTGTGGTTACAGATGAATACTGTTCAGCCACATAAACACAGCTGCGAACAATTTCTGGAATTTTAACTATTCTCAATGCAGCATCTTTTCACTTCCATATAAACATGGGTGGGAGAGACATCTTACAAGCTACTTGAAGTGCTCAGTCTCTTATCAGCCTCTATACTGCTGTTGTTTTTCATCTGTGTGTTTCTCTCGGTCCCCTGTCTCACATATCCTTCCTCATCCAATCCCCAAAGACTTATTATTATCCAATTGCACACACAACACTTCTTCTGCCAATTCTGCTGTCAAGCCCAGGAGGTTTCCGAAATGGCAGTATATGAAGCAATTAGGCCAGTAGGATTTTTATTCAATTCCACACAACCTATCGATGCAACAAGCCACTGAGATTATACAATGAGGTTTGGCTTCTGACTTTCCTTGAGAAACAATGACAATTTGATTGACCCATAATTACCAAGTGAGATTTTTAATGAAATGCTGTTACTGTACATCATAATGACTCCAAAACATGCAGCTGCAAGTGATTAATTATACCCTGGAAGAACCTAATAACAGACACTTCTATTTAAATTACATATGGCTCCTATTAATTTATTTGCTCTGATTATCAATGTAGGAATGCTGTAATGCACCCTCTATTACACAGCCTGGTTCAAGAATTTGCATGGAATTCCCTCCATGCTACCCACCCCATTCTCTCCTGTTATGGATTCCACTAATGGCAATAGTATATCATAACTTAATTAGTTAACACTGATTTGTAATCTGCATACTACTGCTTAATTGGCATTTTTCACAGCACCAACCTTAATCATATGTTTTCCATAACTCATAACCTTTGAAAAATGGAAGTGGGAGGGGGATACTGCAGCTTTTGTGAAAAATATTTGTACTGAACCCTTCCTCAAGTGACAACTAAGGCAAAATCCTAACAGTATCTGAAATCTGGACACCAAGCCTTTACTGGCTATGAAAATGAAATAAGCATCTAGGACAGATTTAAAAAGGAGTTTTGTTCATGTGAAACTGTGTACCATAGTATAACAGGCAGTATATTCACAATAAATATTGCATATCCTGGAGCAATATGGCAGTTGACTTTACTGCAGAGGTAAAAGAATGACACTAAAACACAGCCACAAAAAAGCCTGTGTAAGCCTTGTAGGAAGCTTGAAAAACCACACACTTCTGTTTAAAGAGCTACTCCAATGGTGGGACTGAGTTTCTTCTGAAACCAGTAAAAACAGGTGATTGTCTAATCACGTCTGACTGTAGGGGACAGTGCTCATCTCCATTACTAAGCCGAGGGAGCCAGTGTTGTCAAAGATGACTCCATGGTCATGTAGCCAGCAAGACTAAATGCTGAGGTGCATAGAACACTGTTACCTTCCCATTTATTTATCTACTTGCACTTTTACATGCTTTCAAACTGCTAGGCTGGTAGAAGCTGGGACTAGTGACAGGAACTTACTCTGTCACTCAGCGCTTGGGTCTCGAACTGCCGACCTGCTGACATTGCAGTCGTCAAAGTCAGCATCTTAATCACTCAGGCACTACATCTCCATTAACCTGAAACCAGGCTAATCACTTATTAGCACCCCTGACTCATGGTTGTTTGCCCTTATGATATCAGTCATCACAGAAAACATGCAGGAAAATGTGACCGCAACATAATCATTAAGCATCACCAGTTTGGAGAAGACAGAATAGCACTAGCTTCTAACTGTGAGTGTTCTGTTGCTGGGGAAGTGCTCCACGCTGTGATCACCAGTCAGAGGAGTAAAATAGTTCCCTGGAGAAAAAAGGGGAACACAGGATGATGGTGTTGCTGCTGCTGCTGTTGCTGTGTGCCTTCAAGTTATTTCCAACGTATGGTAACCCAAAGATGAACCTATCATGGGGTTTTCTTGGCAATATTTGTTCAGAGGAGGCCTGCCATTGCCTTCCCCTGAGGCTGAGAGCCTGTAACTTGCCCAAGGTCACCCAGTGGGTTTCATGGCCAAGCTGGAATCAAACCTGGTCTCCAGAGTTGCAGACTATGATACCACACTGGCTTTTAAGGGATTATATATGATATTTCATATCACCATATCACCAAAATAGTGACAAGCAATCACGAGTGAGAGAGTGAAAATAATGTGTCCCAGAGGGTGAGATGGAGGGTCCTACTGTGAGAGAAGCCTGCTCTTAAAGGACAAGAACTGAAAGACCTGAGCAGTGCTGTTGATGATGGGTTGACTTTGAGGCCTTTTATTCATAAGGTCACCATAAGTCAGAGCTGATTTGACAGCAGTTAACAACAATGAATAACATTAAAGTTTTTATGAACAACAACAACAACAACAACAACAACAACAATAATGGCTAGGTTAATATAAAATATGTTGAATTTGTCATAGCTCTATGTATTTTTGTTTTGTCTAATTACAGGTTTGCATTTTCTGTTATCTCCACTCCTGCATTAAGGTTCAAGCTGACTGGTTCTATGGGGAACCCACTGAGAATCTTAATTTAGCTTTGAATCTTGGCAATATTTTTAATGCATTCTTTAGCATGTGCCCTAGGTCATCATGGCTGTGGGACATTTGACTCTGTCATCCATTTCACTCTCTCATTCTCTTTGACTTTCCAGCCATTCTAACTCTTCCAACCAAAAGGAAACATGATTGTTATGAGAAAATATTATTAGAACTATTCTGAACTGTCTGAAGGTGGAAACAATCAGTAAGGAAACTGCAGTACTCTATAAAATGATGACAACTGTACAAAATAGAATTTTAGCAGCAGAGGAAAAGAAGAAAGGAAGGAATCTTGAAGAACCTGAGAACCATAGCCTTCTTCCTTGCTGTGCCCTAGCAGCTAGTGCACAAAGGTGCATTGCCTCTGAAGCAAGCAAAAGCAACAGGACTAATAGACATTGTCTGAGACCATCTGAAAGCCATGTAAGCTATTGGCTGTCATCACATCTGATAGCAACAAACTCCATACATATGTTATCTCTGTATTGTACAAAGTAGTACTTCTTTTTGTCTATCTTGATTCTCCAGTACAATTACTTTGCCTGTGAATGCCTCGCAGCCATTCTGCACAACCACAGACTCTTTCTTCCAACAGTTTTAGGACATCTATTTTTTGATCCTCTGAAAAGTCCTACAGTGCTAACACATCAAAGTTTGAAGGTGACCCTAGGCTCTTGAAAGCTATGTCAGCGGCAAGCTGGGTGGCAGCTTCAACATATTTTCTACCTAGCTTTAAGTATGACCTCCACAGAAAAGTGGCTCAAAACAGAGCAGACTAGGAAAATATAGAGAGGCTTATCAACATTCAGCTGGTCATACCCTTTTCTAAGGAAAAAAATGGAAAATTGGACTAGGTCAGGAATGTAAAAACGACATGGTTAAGGATGGACATTAAAACAAGATTATGGATACATGTGAGAATAAAACATTTTTAAAAATTCTCCTGATGAATAGGACTGCAAAACATTTTGTATATTTTTAATGATGTTTCACATATCACAGTGTTTTAGGGTCAGAAGAGATGAGCAGGAAAAAGCGTCTTGGTCCCGTATTTTCCAAAAGTGGGTTGAAACCCCACTGTCTCAATGGCCTGCTCCCAGGGCAGGCTGAATACCCATGGGCAGACCACATGGCACAGTACCAAGCTGCAGTGCTGGATAATTTTTGTTGTTGTTGCCTCTCCAGCATGTATGTGCACCATCACAAAAACAAACTGCCTGCAACCTCCAAGTACCTTCCATATCTGACCAGATGCCATCCCATTGCACACAGTTGCACGTGTGATGTTCCACCGGTACAGGGCATCAGCGCATTGCATGCATGCCCTCTTCATCCCCCCTTCACCCTATGTCCCCTTGTTGGACTGTCTAGTTTGTGTATGTTCTAACTGCATCCATTGGCATTGTCAAACTTTCATTTATTATTTTTATTTTTATGTTTAATTTTTAATTTTTTTTTAATTTTTGCTTTGCCACAGCCCTGCACTGGGGTCAGTCTATTTATAAGCAGGCATGAAGATGCACATTTTCCAAGCTAAGTCAGAGTATCAGGGCTTATTTTTGCCCTGGAGCATGGTTTCATTTCAGTTTCCACCCGCTTGGGAGGCATGCATCACATAAACGCCCCACCTTCAAAGTGGCTGGAAGCCGCTTTATTTCACCCATCTCTTTCATTCCTTAGTGAAAATTTTACGAAGGTTTTTGTGCAAAAAAATACACCAGCACAAAAAGTTGTATTTTGTAAGATGGCATTGGGCATATTTGTTTCAGGGAGGCTGGGAGGAAAGCTGCAGGTGAAAAGAATGATAACAAAACAGGGTTTGTCTCAGAAAGAAGCCAGATAGAGAACAGACAGGGAGAAGATGACATAGAGACAGGGTTTGGAGTTGAGACATAAGGTATGGATTCTGAGAGAAAGAAGGCTGGATTTGATGGAGACTGAGTTCTGATTTCAGAGAGTCAGGATAGATAGGAGAGAGAACTGACTGGTTCTGAGGAATATAAAAGGATAGAATATTCAAAAGTTCATGTATTATCTTACAGTGCTCCAATAAAGATATACTTATGATTGCTGTTTAAAACTGTCTCAGGGTATGTATTCCAATACGAATCCACCACAGCAACACAGACACAGGTTCAATGTTAATGGATCATCCTGAGGTCCAAGTACCCAGTTCAGGAAGGAATTAAGGGGGAAACAAGGGCAGAGTGGATGGCAGGATCCCAAGAGGCCAGCCTAGGAAAAGCAATCTGTCACATGTGCAATAAACGTTTTTGAACAAAATGCAATATTTTTGTACAAAATCCAATGAAACAAAAAAGAACTGGTCTTTTGCAAAAAATCCAAAGAAACAGAAAAAGGAACTGGTCTTTTCAGTCTGTGCAAGCCAAAAAACTGGTGACTGATGAAAAGGAAATGAACCCAAAAAAAAATTGAGAATATTAATTACATCCCTAGACACAGCAGAAAGATGGGGACAGGGGGTTAAGCTTGGAGAGAAAGCATGTAAAATTATTATGTGGTCAAATGTTCTTGAGGAAAATAATGATGATTTCAGACCTGTTTAAAATTATCTTGTGACTATTGGGGGTCTGTGGTATTATGCTTTGATGTGCATAGCATAGTAATGACAAGCAGATTGTCGTCCATGTCCGCATTTTGCAAAATTATATACACCATCTTGTCTTCTTAATTTGTATGCAAGGTAGTTGGTGGTCCGTGGAGAGAATCTGTTCAAGAACGACTGCTCCTCATTTTACTAGTGTGTTGATGAGATACTTCCAAGGCATGTAAACATGAAGGTTTTGCTGGATCTTCACAGAACAATTTTACAGAAAAATATGCTTGCATTAGCAAATTTGACAGTGTATTTTAATGTGTGGCCAAACACTCCAATCTGCCTCTACAAACAGGAAATTATAAACTATGCTGTTTTCAGCATTGTTGAATAAAACAATATCAGAAAGCCATTGAAATTCAAAGTATTTGTATTGTATGATTCAAAAATTATCACTATAGCAAATGCATGGGGGGGTCATTTTAACTGCCACTGAATCCTACCTTTTAAAAAAATTATTAGCACAATACAACAATTAAATCTAAATAAAGAGTGCTTTTTATTTAATAATAAAAATAATTTTAATGGTATTAAAAATACTGTGTTCAGATAAATGTTCCATTCCTCATACTCAGGGCTCTGTCCAATGGTGATCACAAGGGAATGTACAAACAGCAAAAAATACAGGTGCACCTAAAGCATGGAAAATCATTGTAAATCCATATGTTGATTACAGCAGAAGATCAAGGACTGGGTAGCACTAGAGGCTGCCAGTCTGGGAGCACCTCCTGATAACTATGTATAAGTTATGAGGAATAGGCATGAAGATGCTAGCAGAAGATACTAAAGCATGAAGCCATTGTAGAGGCATGAGTCTGCATTTTGTCATATAGTATTATATGTTGCCAAATTTTCCAGTTGCATGCCAGAAAATATATATAATTAGCTTAAGATGTCCTTATAAAAAATAAATACTAGTTTTGTGATCTCATCCACCTCACAATTTTGGCCTAAATCCAACTGTTAGCTGAATCCCACTGTATCAATAGGAACACCTAAGCATCAAGTAAGTTCTATTGATTCCCAACTTCAGCTGGAACCAGCAATCAGACTGAGGCCTAAAGCTTCATTCAGCAGGAAAGGGGTTAATAATATATGATGTGAGCAAAAATGATTAAAAGAGTGAAAGCAGCAAGGATAAGCTGGTTTTATTATTATTAATTTAATACTTCCATAATCTGCCTGATTTACTGAGGCAAGGCATGACTTAGCATGCTATGATCCAGTCTAATACTTTTTATGAGATCATTCAGCTTGGGGTTTTTGCTGTTATGACAGAACATATCCCAGCAGTACCAAAGAGGCAAAGATGATATTATGGATTTAATTCAATACGTCCAACTAGGAAAGAACAGTCAGAGCATTAAGGACAAAGGAAAAATTGTCATTGTAAAAACTAGCCAAGAAAACCTACTCTGAAATTATCTACTTCTGTATATGTGGGATTTTCCAAATGCAGTATTAAGATAAGTATAAACAAAATGCATTGTATTTCTAATAAATCTGAATAGATACTGTGACCAAAGGAGATGAAAACATTAGTACTTATATAAGCTACTGTTCTATTGTTACTGGGATTTAAAAAAACATGTTCCATTTGGTCTCATTAAAAGAGGCCCAGGTTTGGTTAAAATTCTGAGGTTTACATGAAACAAAAGAAAAAATCTGATCAACTGATCAGAAAGGTTACAAAAAGAAAATAAACTTGAATTGTAATAATATATGAGAATGGGATGTAAAATCAGATACATGTGGAAATGTAAATGGGGGAAAGAAAGGACTAATGCTTGTTTTATTCTCACTTGTAAAAATTAAAACAGATGCACAGAGGCCTTACATGATATATCTCTTACTGGGGATACATCTGTTACTGGGGTGGGGAGAGCATTTGAAGCTATTGCCTGTAGACTGGAGAAATAAAGTTGAAGTAGGTGACAGCGTGGTGGCAGCTGTAAAATAGCCACAGGTGCAGCAATGACAGGGAGAAGAGAGAAATAGTAAGATAAGTGTGGTCCACATGTGGCATGTGGCTTGCTGGTTCCCATTTTGTGGCCACCTGAAGCCCCCACCCCCATTTTTAAAAGTATGGTGATGCGGGGGGTGAACAGCTCAACACCATCAAATGCAGCAGTCTCCCTCACCAGAACCCCACACATAATACACACACCCAAAATGCCCCCAAAAATAAGCTGAAAATCAGCCAAAAAGGAAACTGGAGCACCAGGTTAAAAACACCCTCCATCACTTTCTAGTTGCCCACCCTTCCAAGCACCTCAGAAGAAGTAGCGCTGGTTCAGAAAGCCAGCTCTGATTTCAGAAAAGGCTACCTTGTCTATTTCCAAGAGCCTAAACAGACAGGTGAAATAAGCCTGCTTCAGGACATCATTGGCACACGGCGTTTCGACGCTGCATGCTGCAATGATGCCTGGAAGCTGGTTTGGAGCCGCCTGGCTGCCCAGACATGGGTGGCTTCATGACACTCTGGTGGTGCAGCATTTGCATGCCACATGCCATCAGAGCATCATTAAGCTGCCATGGAGCCATGGCAGGGCCAACAAAGCTCCTTATCTTACCCACTCCTTTTTAGACCAGGTTGAAGGCAAGCTAGGTCCTTGGTGTGTGTTTGCCATGGCCCCAATCCATCTTCAAGCCACCCTTACAGGAACATCTGTTTCCCCCTTGAGTTGCCGGAAGGTCAGCAGGGCATCACTCTCTGATGATGGAGACAAATTTCACTGGCTGTTTCTATACACCACTCTCCAAAACACATTAGACAGGCATAATGGACTGTTACAATAGTGTAAGACCAGCCTCAGACCACCAGTGGAACAGAAGAGACTCTACTCATAAGAAAACACCAGCAACAGACCTTCTCTGAATAACTTTTGCCAAGAAGGATAGAGTAGCCACAAGTCAGAATTAATATGAAAGAATGTAACAACAATGACAAAAATATGGCTTAACAAAAATGCATGCAAGATCTACTTTAGTTTACTTTTGGTTATTACATATGGACACAAGAAATAATAGTGCTTCTACACGGAGAAACATCAACATGAAATACCTCGTATTAGATAGTAAATTAATCATGATTACAAAATGCACCCATTACTAAACAATAATATTTCAACTGCCTAAAAAATTATAGACTAACATTGTTCCATAAAATTATAAAAATTGGGGGAAATCTTCAGATATAATGCCATGATCCACCTAGATTAAAATGAAAAATAATTCTAATAGGAAATCGCGATTTTTGTTACTGTTGCAAGGCATATTCGTAATTGTTCTATTTGAAGATGTTATAGAAGGCAGAAATTATTGGAAAACTGATAGAAAATGCTATTGCAGATACAGTACAGAAAAATTATTTAAGAAAACAAAATTGGTAAGAGATACTTACATAAATTTCTAGAATTCTAAAGCAGATAGAAGAAACAGTTTTCACTACAGAGCAGCCTGACCAACAGCAAGCCAAATCTAGGAGAAAGAAGGGCTAAGCCCAATACCACTCAAATCAGTAGGTCTTAAACTCTATTTGACTTCTTAGAAAGTTAAGCAGAATCTATAAATAACAAAAAAGGAAGTAATATGTAAACTGTATGCGAAGGAACTTTCTTTCACTTAATCATACAGTACAGACTGCCTTCATCCTGTATATACCTCACAAAAAAAGGTTAGGTATAAAAATACAAAATTTCAACCATCTCAACTATAACAAAAGACATTACACTTTCTCAGAACCATAAAGATTAGACTTAACTCAAAATGGATAATGTTTGGGCTGGAGTGTGTGTGTGGGGAGGGAGCAGGGGCTAAATTAAAAGTTGGCCATATTCAGAAAGAATGCAGAAAACAACACTGCCAAGTCCAAGGCAGCATGTCATGAAAACCAGATACATTTCAAGTCCTTGCCATTCTGTCAACGTTTGAGGGGTAATCTACCAGATGCTGCTACCATGCAAGCCTCATTAAAATTAATAGGACCTGCACAGGATCAGCACCCAGTGGATTTCTTCCTCTATCTGTTCATTATTGCAATTGCTATGATGCATATCCCTGTTTATAGCTTTCTCAGCCAATTTAGCACTTTAAATAAAATGGACTCTATATCCAATAATCAAATATTCTCAAAATAGGAAAAAGAAAGAACAAAAGCACTATGACAAAGAAAAAGATAAGAAATAAATAAAGTCACATGTAATTAAAAATGTTTCATAGCTCTGCTCAGACACCAGTTAAGATATGAGAGGGAGATAAAACCTGAAAACTACTCAACTAGTTCTGCAGGGCGGATGTATTCTTAGGTTGGACATCCTATTAAAATTTACCATCTTAATCTGCTTTCCACAGGGATTTAGCTGTTTGACCTATCAGACCTATAGGAGAACAAAAACTGCCTGAAGGCTATTTCACAAATGCAAAGGTCTTCCAAATTATATTTCCCAGTCACTCCAGGTACTGCATGGGAATTTGTGCTCCACCACAGATTTGCTCCAGCAAAAAGTAGGGTATAAATAAAAGTTTTATTATTATTATTTATTAGTCCCACTGCCATCCCCATAATTCAGTGGTCCTTTCAAGAAGTAAGCCCATGGAGCACTGGTTGAGAAAATGTCACGGGCTCAGGGATGGCTAAGAGCAGTGGGACTCCTAATGGTGATCCTTGAACCACTGACAATCCACAAGTCATCAGCTGCCAGTCCCTGGCAAGCTTCCAGGGAAGAAAGAGACAATTGTAGCTAATGGGCACAAATATTGTACTGGTTTCAAAATAATCGGCAGTCCCTCACATTAGATAACTTGAGAAGCAGTGGCTTAGAAGTTGTGTGATTCATATGAGCAAACTGGCAAAAAGTGATCTCCTTTTTATAAAAAATAAAATGTTTACATCTGAGATAGAACCTTTCATGACAGTGTCCATTAGGTTATATCTTTGTTTCAAATTTTGCTTTCAACCTCTAATACAGTATACAAGGTTTTTGCCTCTATGAAAAAAGCTCCAAGAAAACACAAGGGCAAGCACAAATTTCAAAGAGAATAAGTCAACTATTTGAATGGTCCTTGATAAAACTGACTTGGGTCTCAGTTGTTCCCAGAGAAGTTAATAAACATGTAAGTCATGTCATTAAATAAGCTTCTTTTAATATATTGGGAACTGAGCATGTGATATGTGGCGTCCTCTTTCTTCAGTTTTCATATTTAATCACTTTAGTCATATTGTGTCTAATCACTGTTCATCATTAACTCTACATTCTGTATTGACAATCATGAAAAATAATCATAAAGTTTCTCCTTACCAAGGATCTGAAAACAGGATCTGAAATTTCTTTAAAAAGACCTTCTTATGGATTGTCATATGTTGCCTTATCAAGTGAAGATATTCACAAGCTTTTTGTTTTCACATACAGCTGTCTGTTTTTCTCTTGAAAATAATGTTTAAACCATGAAATCTCCAATAAATAACAGGCCTAAATCCAAATGTTAGTTCCACTTTAGAACCCAAGGGTTGACTTAACAGTCAGCCATTGGTCCAAAAGCAATCGATCCAAAGAAGCTACTCTATTTAGGGCTATTAATTGGATTTAAGTCATAGGAGCCAAACAGACAGGCCAAATGATGCAGCTTCTGGCCACTTTGGAGGCATACTGTTTAAATGACAAATGCCTCCAAAGCTGGGCCAAAGCCATGCTCTGGTCCTTACAAGTGCAGCAAAAAGTACCCGGGATAGTCTGACTCCTAGTGATTCTGGTTCTGGTCAAACCCTGTGTACACGGCCCGCCTTGAAACACCAAGGGACTAAGGGATACCCTTTTACTACACCACTGTATTTAGTGGGACTTGAGCATCCACAGATTTTGGCATGGGGGGTGTTCCTGGAACTATAGCCCAGTAGACATCAAGGAACAATGCTATATAAATTCTTAATTAATTTTAATATTTTTAATGTTTAATGTTTTAACTTTTTAAATTGTTAAATTGCATTTTAACTCTTATATTAATACTTTTATCAACTTTGTATAGTTTCTAATTAGTATTGTTTTAAATATGTTGTTAGCCATCTTTAATCCCATCATTGGGAGAAAGACAGAATATAAATGAACGGATAATCACATGTAACTATGGATACCAGCTGTAGGAACACGCCAGAATCTTAAAATACTTTCTAACTGTAGTTTATTATCCTACCTAGCTGGTAATCACAGTTTTCTAGTTCAAGCAAAGAGGGATAGCAAAGATTAATTAGAAAATTCTTGATTTGATTGCAGGGGAACAGAGTGAGAGGGCCATGTGTATCTCAGTTTATATGAAAGTAGGAGTGTGCAAGGAGCCTGAGAGTCACAAGGAGCAGTGTGAAGAGGAGCATGGTGAGAGCACTGGAGCTGAACAATGATCACAAGAGCTGATAACAGACTATACATGATCAGATTGGGTATAAACCACAGGCCAAACCAAGCAATTGCTCCCCTTAGTGTGGGAACTTTGAATCCTAGAGTCAGGGGTGGATGGTTGTGCTGTTACCCAAGAGCAAAGCAGGAGTTGCTTTGAATTTTAAAAAAGCTGGTCTCAAAACAACCAAAGGGAATGGGTCTGTTCTCTTAACATTAGAGGAAACAATTTTTCTGGCAGATGGAGACCTGACACTTCCTCAAAGATTTGTGGGATCTGTGTTCCTGTTGATGGCTTCTTTCTTTTAATTGGTTTGAATTGTTAAATTTTATTATCTAAATCAGTTTATATAAACTAATGCCTTTTTGTAATTACTAGAAGAAGCAATCCTTCTTGAGCTAAAGTTCAAGGACTTCCCAGTTTTATTCAGCATGGCTTAGTACTGAATACACTCAGAAAACCAAATTAGTGGGGCATACTTCTAAGTAAACACATATAGGGTTGCACTGCTGATCTTTTGCTATTGTCAGATTTTCTATGGTTTTCTTCTTTCTATCAACAATAACAGTTTAAAGCCAGGATAACCATCACAAAACTGCGGGGAATGGCACAATTGTTTCCACTAGCATACTTTCTTCCTAACTCATGCAATCTATAACAATATGTCCAGCAATTTTGATGAAATTATAGCATGTTGCAGGGTGCAAAATAAAATCTTGTTTAATTTGGGAATAGCCAGTTTCTGCAATTTATGGACAACTAAGTTTATCTATTTTCACAAGTCACTTGAAAAAATATATCATTAAGATAACAGAATTTTGGATTTCGGAATCCGGGATATTGGAATCCTGTACTTTTAATGTCATCTGTTTGAACTGATATATTTAGTTAGCTAGACTTACATTTTGTGCTTCTTAAAAAGTATGGTATACTTACTTTAAAAAGACAAAAAAAACCTGCTACTCACCTGCAAAGAGAAAAACAGCCTTTAGATATGTGCCATGTTACATCACCCCTGGGGAAGAATTCTTCCATAGGGAATATCTTTTGATTAGTGAGTGCAATCCAGCACAGCCTTTTCCTAATGAAATCAATGGGTCTCAAACCTAACCACTAAAATTTACTTGTTTACCAAATATAATCTAATACTGGATTGTGGCTGTATTTATGATCCACACACATCCAGCCACAATCCATCATCGAGTTATACGGGTTGAGTCTCCCTTATCTGAAATGCTTTGGACCAGATATGTTTTGGATTTTAATACAATACATAATGAGATATCTTGGAGATGGGACTTGTATTTAAACATGAAGTTCATTTATGTTTCATATGCACAATATACACATGATTTGAAGGTAATTTTATGAAAAATATTTTAAATAACTGTGTGCATGAAACAACATTTGTGTACACTGAATCATCAAAAAGCAAAAGTGTCACTGTCTTTGCGCCCCCCCCCTTCCCCGCCCCCACCCCCATGCAGATAGTTTGGATTTTGGAATATTTCAGATTTTGAATTTTGGAATCCTGGATAAAGGAGACTAAACCTGTACTTTTAAAGTCATCTGTTTGAATGGATTTGTGTATGCATTTAATTAGCTCAGCTGAATAGGATTTGGCTGATAGCAAAGACCTGTTTCCACATATGATAACGGTAAATAAGAAAAGGTTGTTGTTGTTTTACATGCTACCCCATTATACTGGCTCATCTTTCTCAAACAATCACATAATATAGAAATAGCACTTTTGGAGAGACTCTGCCCAAACATCTGTGAATTTTAGTCTAGAAGGAATCAGAAACACTTTCTCTATCTGGGATAATTTGGGGATGCACCTGACTTGATTTCCCATACTTCTGGATACCATATACCTTTTGGTAAAAATAGGCTTAATTTTTTTTGAAAATTTTAC
Source organism: Urosaurus nigricauda (assembly GCA_034509955.1). Classification (NCBI taxonomy): domain Eukaryota; kingdom Metazoa; phylum Chordata; class Lepidosauria; order Squamata; family Phrynosomatidae; genus Urosaurus; species Urosaurus nigricauda. The sequence continues at coordinate 321,290,018 of JAOEGL010000001.1, forward strand.
TCCTTTCTTTAGAACACTGATTGGACTGTACAGCTGTTCAGATACTGTAGCACTGCAGATCCTAGTAGCCATAGCAAGAAGAACCGGTGGTGAGGAATTATTGGAATTATAGTTCAACAATATCTGGAGGGCTACATTGTTCCCACCCAATTTTAGAAAAATTAAAATAGGAATCTTTCTACAAGGCTGCAAACTGAAGCTCTAGGGAAGTCAGCAATTACTGTTTAATGGTGCATGTTTACCTATAGCCACCCTCTAATTGAAATGAAACAACAACTAAGGTTGCTCTCCCCCCCCCTGCTTATTTTAGAAAAAAATGCAAACAAGATAACAACAACAACAATAATTATCTGATACACCCAAGAGGGTTTACTTGATATAGCTGGAAATTATCTCTGAATTTTTCTACTGTTCTCCAGACTCCAATGCTGCCTGAAGCAAATTCATTTTTCTTTGTATAATTATATTGAAAGTGTTTGCATTCTCATTCAGAAAAATATCTGATGAAACTGTTTTGCCAGGTATGCATCCTCAAAAATGTATGGAAAAAGGAGCAAAGCACAATCTGTGCACCAGCTGGATGTTTAAATATAAATCCAAATATTTAAAACTGTTTATTAATTTTAACAAATAAGAATTTAACCTGCTTGAAGTTTGAACTGTGTATATAGTTTTATAGTTTTATTGTGTGGTAACAGTTGCTGGTCAGTTCTGACAATTCAGTCACCAGACTGGACCTATAGTTTCTTAATAAAGTTTTCTGAGTTTTTACAAATGAGCCTGAATTTTTGAACTTTGGTATTCTGCTGGATTTGACAAAGGGCATGGCACTCAAATAGTCCTTATTGAATCATAGAATCATAGACTCACAGAGTTGGAAGAGACCACAAGGGCCATCCATTTTATTTCATTCTTCAAATTCTAGCATTGCAGAGAGTGAGATACTGAAAATCCTCCACATCTAATATTTGCTGTGTGCACATTACCTTACCCTTGCTAACTTTGCTTGCAATCTTAGGCATCTTTCAGTACCTGAACGCCCTACCTGAATGTTCAACTGAAGTTTTAAGTTACTGTAATTCAAGAAATTTGGGGACTGCAGGAAATTCCCTCAACCTCAACCCCAGTAACTACATCTCTATTTTAATGGCTCCTCAAGTTTCATGATGCTGTTTGTTTAGATAAGCTCTTGAACAAACTCTGGGGTCTTTCAGAAACAGATACGTTTAATACAAAATCACACAGTGCTGGAACTACACAGAGGTGGACTCCATTCAACTACTCAGGTGGCTCATCACTAGATTAAACAATGCTCTCTTCCCACTATTTCTATCTCCTGAATAATGAGTATGTCTAATATATCTATATCTGTTTCTGTCCAGGTCCTTTAAAAAGTTGCTAATTACACAAATTACACGTAGCTAGCCTTTAAGCAGGATGATGTACACAAACTACTTCTAATTTATCTCAAGTGGGCTTTTGTCTCTTTTACTGTCAGGGGTGGGAGGAAAGAAGAGATTAATATTAGACCACTGATGCATGGGGGGGGGGGGGGTAATATTGCCAGGAGCTCGAGTAGCCTATTTATAATGGAAAAAATTACAAACATAGTATCTCTTATCCATCTTTTCTATTCCAGAAGACAATTAAAGAGAATGAAAAGCCTTTGATTCATATTATCCCAAGGAAGGAATGTTTTAAAGTATTTTGAAAACAGAAGAAATGAAGTATGTTGTAGACATTGGATAAGAAATTTAAAAAAAACACACACATCTGAAATCAGTCAAGTAATGTCTCAAACACTATAAATTGATTAGTTTTAACCAAAGCACTAATTTTTGCACTACCCATAAAATTAAAATGTTTGCATCATATTGTGGTTACATAAATGCTGGGTTGCAACCACAGTTCTGTGACAAATAAACTACCAACACACCAAGTAATTATTAAAATGGAAAGTATTTTTGCAAGGTGGTATGTACAGAATATTTAAAACAAGAATGGACAAGAGCAGACAATTTACAGGGTAAATATGAATTTTTAGTAAAAAAGCTGTCAAGCAATATTTTGTATTTGCTTTGATAAACTACTCTTCGAACGAGGCATCCAAGAAACCCAACAATATATTATTGAATTTCAAATACCTAAGTTTTTACCAAAGCCTAAGAGAAAGAGAAGAGACATTGCTTCAGAGAAAAGTATATCAGCAACACCTTTAAAAGATGGGAAGTCACTCAACCCAATTATTTAGAATTGATAACTTTTAAAAGATAAGGGGGGAGGGGGACTTTCAACTACAGCCAGTTTAGGTTACACCTCTGGAAAGCAGTCAACCATATGAAAAGTAGCACTAATCAGGAGAAGCCAGACTGTCCCACTTGAGTCAAGCCACACGAAGGAAAGTATGGTACCATTTCAATGCTAGTCACTTCAACAGACCAGATCAGTTGCTGGGTATGGATGTGAATGAGCTGACCTGAAAGGACTTGCTTATTTTGGATGGGATCCAACTTTTGCCTCCTTTCTGTACTAGCAGCAGAAACACTACACTTCATAATCATCATAAACCCATGTAGAAAGGCAAGAGAGCCTCATAGGTCTTAGGATTAATGCACATTAATTTTCTTTGTGTAAAAAAAAATCTGTACTGCAACATCTGACTTATTTGCGTAGTACTCAATACACCCTCCAATCCATTGTCCTAATACTATTTCTCCACTTTCACCTTTGGCCTCAGGTGGGAGGAAGACATTTCCAGGTGATATTTTTATGCCTCATTGGAGCACACGGCTAGTCATTTGGAGGAGGAGAAGCTAATTTCCACTGCACACAGCTTCATGGTTTAAAACCTGCATTTCTATAGAGTTGTGAATGCATCCCTGTATGTACTGTACTTTTTTTTAAAAAAAAAAAGGAATCTGAAACAAACTGCAATACTAAGTTTACACCATGTGCTCGCATCTTAAACTCATATTCTAAACTGCATGTGACCTTTTAAGCTCCTGGTGCCTCTCCCAATATTACAACATTTTGCCTTGGTATACAGCACTTAGTTGTTATAAACACAATAGATATTGCACTGTATTTATTAATGTGTGACTATACAGCAGTAATTATGCACGTGGAGGAAAAACACCAGCACAGCAATGCTTCCGAAACAAAGGAGATTCCACCACAGACTTTGCCTTAGAGAATACATGCACTGGAAAGATACTATTTGTAGAAGCCTAAAAGTTGTACCATCTATGAGGTGCTTACTACCCTTCCCCTTTCAACATTCAGTTGCCTTCCCTTGACAGCTTTCTTGCTTTTATTTGACTACTTTCTTGCCCTGCATTTGCCAACAAGGTACATGCTTGAGCAAAAATGAGGGAGGGATCAGTAATGTTCATGCTTCAGTCACAACAGGAATGAGAGCATAGTGTGCCTGACTTCTGCAAAGGGCAGCTCTCCCATTGATCTTATGGATAAGACAACTATGGACAGCAGAAGGCTGCATAATGAAGAATACCTCTTCCTGTACATTATTTGTGCCTGGAATTTTTCACAAATAAGGCTTTGTTTTGCATGCCCTGATTCTCAGAAATCTGGACAATGGCTGCAGCCTTTCCTATAGACTAGCTGGAGCTGGACTCCCTACCTGGGAGCATGGTATAGCCAGCTCACTCCTGACCTTCACAAGACTTTCAACATGGTTCTTACTAACTGCTTAATAGTCTAAAATGTACAGCTATCACTGCTAGTGGAAAGAGGAGGCAAAGCTGGAATTGTACCAAACTAGCAAGAGTAATTCCAGGGAGGCTCAGTTGGGTGTCGTCTCTTTCCATGTAACCAACCTGGATGAGGATGATCTGTTGTGTGAACAGAAGCCTATGTGTACACCACTAGATGCACCAATAGGCAGTAAATTGTAGGCCAGTGTTTCTGAATTTTGGGGCATCCAGATGTTTTGAACTTCAGCTTCCAGAAACTTTCAGCACTAGCCATGCTGGCAGTAGCTTCTGGAGGTTGAAGTACAAAACAGCTGGAGGTTCAAAGGATAAGAATGCCTGCAGTAGTCCTACCCAGACGTTTGCCAAATCAGATAAAATCAACAAGCAAGAAGTGAGCAGGTTAGCTTTACTCCATTATTGTTCTTTGTACATGGGGAAACAAGATTCCTGGTCACCTGGAGGTGTTCAATGCGCAGAGAATGCTGCCTTCAGCCTGTCGCCCACCACATATGGGGGGGGGGAGGGAGGGAGGGAGGCAGCAGAGCTAGTTGACTCTACTTCAAGTGTTGATTTTAGTGGATGCCTGAATTGGGGTCACATTTAGTGCATTAAATATGTACCTCTCACTGATTACATCAAATTATGTGAATGTGAATGTGAATGTGGACTTATATGAACAACAAATCTTTCTTATCCATCTGTAGCTGGATACCATTGGATTTCACCACTCACTTTTATTAAATAAATGACATTTAAATGCTTTCCAATATTTAAATATATTTTTTCTGCTTTTGAAATGATATCTTCCATTATATATTGACAAATACATGGAATATCCAAACCATGGATGACATAATTTCTATTACAATGACTCCTTTCTTCCATATATACAAAATTCTGTGCACATGGAGAAAGAACTAGATCGTCCCTAGATCACAAATTAGATCAGGCCCAACATTTTAAAGATGCCTTTGTTTGTTTGTTTTTAATATTTAAATCAGGTTCTTTCAAATTGGAACAGAAATCACATAATAAAATATTCACCCTGTATTCATTAACAATTTGCACATGTATATCTAGATAGAATGTATATAAAAAATAACCCTTGGGCATGCATTCATCTATGTTTACACATATTTTTCTTTCCTCTCAGTCCTACCCTCTCCACTGCTTCATTTCTGAAAACTCCCCAACACAGTCTCAATATTAACTATATAAATAAGGTTGTCTAGAATCAGAGATTCATATAAATGACTTATTGAATTGTAAACACAAAACTGACTGTTGTACAAATCTCTTCACAGACTGAAAGCTTTATCTTATATTAGAATTTTATATTACTTTTTATCACAAAACTTAAAATAACCGCATTTATGGTAAGAGATAGAAAAGGTGAAAAAGGAACTATACAGTTGACAGTAGTAGTTCGGCATTCATTTTGAAGAATAAAAGATAGAGATCCTCTTCAAGTATTTTTATACTTTAGTCAAATCCTAATGAATTTATGTAAACAAAAAACAAAAAAACAAAAAACTGGATAGATGATTATTACTCATATAAGATAATAATGTTTCTGAGCGCAAACTCATTTTTTTATATTACACACAGATTTCTTGGAGACTTTCTATATACTAAAATATTTTTATCTAAGATGGAACGTGCATGTTTAAATAAATAAATAAATAAAACCATTTTCTTACCAGGACTTTCTTAAGGTTATAGTAAGCTTACTAAGATACAGCAAATTGTACTCTTAGCAGCAATATTCAAAACAAGGGCCCTACAAAGTATTTTCATATTATGCTGCTGTATCCATCAAGTTATCCAAAGCAACTTTAAAATGCACCCCCCCCAAAGCTCCACAAAGTAACCCCATCCAAAAAACCACCCCCAAAACCAGCCAAAATGGCAGCCAGAAGTGACACTGAATCACTTCCGGGTCACTGAAATGTGTTGGTATGACCCATCAGATGGGAACAGGGAGATGGCTCCATCACCTGCACAGTTACCCATCCTTGGATGATCACATGTTCTGACTACTGACGTCCCTACATTTAAATTATTTGTCTGCAACGTTATACGTGCAGTGCACATGCACAGGAACTATCTTGCAGAAAACAATATATGGCCCAGAGTCTGCGCAGAAGTGTGAGGCATCCCATTTCAGCTTCAAACTCTTGAATGGAAAGAGAGAGTCTGCAGGGTATAAGGGTGTTCTAAATGATGATATTGCAGATTGTTAAGACTACCCTGTGGCTAAGTTGGATCACTTGCTTGTGTGAACTGAGCTGCCTTTCACGGGCTAATCACATAAGGGTGACTCCTACCCCTTGACACTGACTTGCTCAGCTTGAACCTCTGAGTAATGCAAATCTCAGACACTACAGAGTGTTTGATATCTCAGGGAAAATGTTTAAGGAAAAAGGAAAAAGAAGAAGAAACAGGGGGGAAAACATACTCCTTCGCCAGTTTTTGTGTGCCTTCAAGTTGCTTCCAACTTATGGTAACCCCAAGACAACCCTAACATAGGATTTTTCTTGGCAAGTTTCTTCTGAGGGAGTTTGCCATTGCCATCTTCTGAGGCTGAGGTGTGTGACTTGCCCAAGGTCACCCTGGTCTCCAATCATAGTCCAATGCTCAAACCACTACACCACATTGGCTCACTACTCCTCTCCATACATTGCATGAAAAGTTATGGACAAAGGACTTCTCTCTTCAGGTGGTTAAAAAGTAAAAGCATCAGTGTTTTAAATTCAAGTTAAAAGTATTTTCAGTGTATTAAGGTGTTTTTTTAAAGGAACGCTTTGAAAACAGTCCAGTTTCAAAGTATGACAATGAAACCACTTTTTAACTGCAGGCTCTCTCTTTTCCCAAGATTGTCACATGGGGCAAAGAATCCTCTTCTATAATGATAACATATTCAAAAAATAGAAATTGAACACTACACTTTGGCTGCAATATGAATTAATGAGATTAATATCCACTGTCACTCTTCCACCCTGCACTCATATAAATGAGCTATGATCCTAATAAAGTGCTTGAAAGCAATACAAGGAAATTTCCCTCTTTATTTAACACCCTGAAATTAGGTTTCTGGCAGTGCTTTGCAGAGAAGTAATGTTGCTTCTTAAAAGAAAAATACTTATTCTTTGTGGTCTGTAAAACAGAAAATATAGATAAAAAATATAGAAAAATCAGGTCTTTAATTCTGAAGATTATCTGATTCAAATGCATGAATTGAATGGGATTGGCAGAGTGAATAATTTTAAAGCCTAATTACAAGAGATATACTGAAAATATGGAATATTAGTCATTGCATATCAATAAGTAAAACACTGAAAATTCCAGTGTGTTTTAAAATGTTAGAAGTTCACATAACTACACAGTCCCAGCCACCTTAAGGGCCATCTTTCTGAGAAGACAGACAAGGCATATATGTAATAAATAAATACATATGCAGTCGCCCCTCCTAACTTACAGATCTAGGATCTGCACCCTCGATTACCCGCGGAGGGGCGACCTCCGCTGTCTCCAATGATGGGTGTGCCCATTCAAGACTATGAAGCTTGAATATGCATGAGCCTCCGTTTCCGGAAAGGATTCCCCATGAAAACAGAGGGCCAAGCTTGTTTTCTGCTGCTCCAGAGAACAGGACTCGGAACAATGGATGCAAGCTGCAGGAAAAAAGATTCCACCTCAACATTAGGAGGAACTTCCTGACAGTAAGGGCTGTTCGACAGTGGAACACACTCCCTCGGAGGGTGGTGGAGTCTCCTTCCTTGGAGGTTTTTAAGCAGAGGCTGGATGGCCATCTGTCGGGTATGCTTTGATTGGGAGTTCCTGCACGGCAGGGGGTTGGACTGGATGGCCCTTGTCTCTTCCAACTCTAAATTTCTACGATTCTATGAACAAGAGGAAGGCTGCATGCTAGTTGGCTAGATTCAATCAAGGAATTGACAGGCCTGAATCTGCAGGCTTTGAGCAGAACAGTAGAGAATAGGGGCTCTTGGAGATGTCTTAGAGGGTCACCATGTTTTAAGGTTGATTCAAAAGCAGTTAACAAGAACAACAATAAACATTTTTTAAATTAATGAATAAATAATGGGGAGGTTGCAATAGAGATGTGTGTGTCCCCCTCCCAAGGTCTTTTAGGTAGCTAATGTGGTCCCCTAGCCTCCCACACTGCCTTGCCCTTGACTCAAACCTTTGATCTGACCTGCCATGGTTTTTTCTACATTCTTAAGTAGTTTTATTAGGAGCTGACAATAAAGTTGGTGTGAATGCTTTGGTTCATTCCCCCCCCCCCCAATTCACCACCTTTCTGTGGATTTGTAACACATTTAAACAGAAATTCATTTTTGACACCAACTCACATTAAGAAAGCCACGCGATCATGATTGTTATGTCTCAAAAATAGCGTTGTGTCAGTCTTTTCTGAAATAAAACATCTACATCTGCTAAGGACCTGTTGTGCATGTCAGCCATAAAGCTCTAAGGTGAACAAATACTTTCAGGACAAGATCTGACTGAATGTATATACAGTATACATCACTCCAAAATCCTCTTTGGGATGAAGGCAGAGTATGTCATTTTTACAATGAAAGAATAAATACACACGTGCATTCATGCAGATTGACAGATACCTCTGCAACCTTCCTACTTCAGCTGACCCACTTATCTGTTGCAATAAGAGAGCTATATGGGTCCAATAAGTAGCGACAATATAGGAAATTAGAGATGAGATGTGTGCATTTTATTAAGAGAACTCCAACTTTTTCACATAATCTGATCGCTGCTGTGTGTGAGAGAGAGAGGCAAAAAAGGCCCGTTGAAAATTGAGAGTCTGATGGTGCAAAACCCGGTAATCTCCATCAGCAACCAGTTGTCCACACAAAGGACAGCAGTAGATGTGAAAGCACTGTTATCTGGCAGTAACACTGATTTGGTCCTATAATGATACTTGGCTTCCAAGGCCAAGAAGATGTTAGCATCCTTTGATATGTCCCATCAGGAATTGTTGGTACTATTGTCCATGTGGTACATCATATAATCTGCTGGAGTCTCATTTTAAGTCCTTCAACACTTGGCAACACACTGCAAACTTGAAACTAGGGATGTAGGTCATACTTCACAAGTTTCTCATCCTCAACAAGGACAACTTGTCAGGAAAAAAAATTTGGTAAACTCCAGGGTTTTTTTTTTTTCCATTTTAGGATCTTTTTCATGAAAAATTAGGTTGCACAAAAAATATCGTTCTTTGCACAAACAATGACATTTTGTTAGGAAGCAGTGCCTTTTGCAGAAAACACGGTTTTCTGAATAAAAATATTTATTTTGGGGCAAAAAATTTTTTTATGCAAATGAATTTTTTGTAAGAATTCTGTGAGTCATGAAAAATAATTTACAAATGCTCCAAAATTTCCATAATTTCATCCAATGCAAAGAAAATTTTAAAATGTTTCATTCTTGTGTATAAGAATAATATAAATGAAGTGTTGCATCCCTACTTGGAATGTTAATTTTTAAATACATTTTTTCATGCAATACATTTGGTGTTTATGGTATAAGAATCATGAGACAGGAAACTATTTCACAGACCTGTTCATGCAGCAATCTTGCATTCTGTGATTAATATTCCACTCATCCAGATACTATTATTCCAAATAATAAAAAGATCTAATCTCATAGATTATCATTTCCTGGAAGGTAGGCTACAGGTAAAAGAACTTCATGCACGACTTTACAAGATGAGTAAGCATGCTGGCACTGCCTATCACACAGACAGATCAACACACAATGGCTGAGGATAGGGACTGATGACATTTGGAGAATTGATTTATTTGTCCGAACAGCTGTATGGCTAATACTAGGGACCTGCTTCATCCCCCCCCTTTCTATTTTCAGCAGATTTTAGAGTTTAACCTCAATTTTCTTCTACTGTCCTCCACCCAGACAATTATGGCTTAAAATACAATAGAAGTCCTTGTAATCAATATGGAACTACCTATGATGATGAGGCAATTAAGTGTACTAGCAGAACATCTGTAAGATGCACACATTTTTAGCATTCCAGAGCTTCTATCCCAGTTGGCATTTCAAATGTCCCCTGCTTGTTCTACACTTTGGTTTGATGGACTTTACAGTGCCTTATGGCTTTTTTGAGATTGTTTGCAAGCAGGAAGAATGAGCTAGGTATTTATGAAAGCAGTATACAAAATACAACCAATTAGAGAATAAGTGAAAAGAATAAGATAAAACACACATGCACACACACACAGGTCTGCTTCCCTATAGTCCTCTGTGGTTCTATAAGGAACTGCCTTTACATATCTTTATCAAGTCCTTCCATCCTTGCCTCTCATGACACCAGGGGAGATGCTTGATCCTTTCTGGACAGGATCAAGTGATCATGCACTCCCATTGTTTCTTTCTTATCTGAATACCTATACCAGTTTCTGTACATCATATTTCAACCAAAAATGGCAATGGGACAATTGTCTTTGTCCTATGTTGCACTGTTTAAAAACACAACAGATTTGTTGGAACAACGTTTATCCTAGCCATTTTTGTCCATATCAAGCATTAGGTGGTGTCCCCTTGTCCCAGAACCCAATACGCTGCCACATCCATACTTTTAAGGTCAGCACAAAATTTGGCAGATCAGAGCTTAGGCTTTATTTAGTCTGTGCAACAGCTTCACAGGATCCCATCCATACATAAAGATAGGTTAGACAGCCAACAATCTCTGTTATTCTTCTTCCCACCTCTGGATGGTGAAGGCTATACCACCAGGTAAGTCTCAGCCAGCAAGGAAACGTAAAACAGACTTCTGGCTCTCCAGGTTCTCCCTTAAACACCTTAGGAGCAGTGCCTCAGTCCTTTTAACCCCTTCTTCTCCAGCGCATCCAGCTCATGCTTCTTCTGACAAGTGGAAAGCTGCTCCACTATGGACTCCTGTTTTCTGCAATTGGCTCTGGCGCATCCCTCTGTTATCCCAACCAGTTTGGTGTCTGCAAATTTGATGAGCAAACCCTATAACCTGTCACCCAAGTCATTTATAAAGATGATGAACAACATCTGGCTCAGGAGAGAACCTTGGGGCATCCCACTGCAATTTCTCTCCAGAACGGTGATGAGAAATTTTAAGATTTGATTGGTCAAACAACCAATTACAAATGCACTTATTAATAGCAATGGCTAGCCCAGTGTTAATCGAAATGGTGTTCTCCAGACTGGTGCCGACCCCTGAACCACTGGCTGTCAATTCCAAGATTGGAAAAGAACACTGGGCACAAATATGGTAGTTCCTTCATTCAAATAAGATAGGGGTATATGGCTTCAGCATCCTATGTGTGCATCACCAATCCTGGCTGTGCTATCAGACTAGTCATGAACAAGCCGAGTGGAGGTCCTGAATTGCAACCACCACCACCCCAGCCCATTAAAAAACTATGGACTATGGCTAAAACCCAAGGACATTGTTTACAGCTCTACAGGTGACAATGTCATAAATGCCGGGTTCTATGTGAATTAAATAACAAAATATGACTCTGGAGGATTAAAATTTCCCAATTGATAGGATGAAAATGTGTATGTAATAGTGAATGGGGAGAAAATGTATTTTTTCACTGAATAAATATTCATGCAGTGCTTTCAAAAGAAAAACTGCAGCAATAGCAGACTACATACCTGCAAACTGTGTGTGAACAGGTAAGTTTTTGGGATGGATCAGTATTTAAAATCAGTGCCATGCATACCTGCCCCTTTCAAAGCAAAGCAGTGTGAAAGCTGGGCTCACCCTGAGGCAAATAAAATCTTCAGTGATTTCTGTACACATTGTTGAGCTTCAAATGTGAAATTCTTCAAAGAAATCATTCTCTCTGTAAGCAATCTTGCAAAGTAAAACATTTCATGGTTGCAGCTTAATAATCATGTCTCAAGTAACTGAAACATATATAAGACTCTGCCACATTCAAAACAAGGCTGGTACTCAAGAGTTTTTAAAGGAGTTCAATGAACTGAACAGATCTAAACCTCCTGTTGGTCCCTTTGCATTCACAGAATCACAGTATCATATGGTTGGAAGGGACACCAAGGGCCAACTGTCCAGTCCACCCAAGTACAGAAATCCAGAGCTCCAACCTCCCAAACAGATCAGGGAGCTCCAACCTCCCTAAGAAATCCTTCCCAAAGATCTGTTTGAAACTCTTCAGTGAATGAGAGTCCACCATCTTCTAAGAAAGTGTATTCCACTGCAAGAAAGCAGTGTTTAGATGGAATCTCCTTTCTTGTCATATGAGCCCATTGGTTCAGGTTTTATACTCTGAAGCAGGAGAAACAAGCTAGTGCCATCTTTCACCTGATAACCCTTCCAATATATAAGGATGGTTATCCTGTCAATTTCATTTCTCCAAGTTAAACATATCCAACTCCCTCAAACATTCAGATAAGATTCACTACTCGCCCTTTGAATGAATCTATAAGGACCTCCCCCCACCATTTCATCTGGTCCTGGAGACTGAAATTCATTTATATTCACCAGATATTCCTGTACTACCTCTTTACTTATTCTGTGCTGCATTTCCCCTGTTCTGTCCTCTGCTCCATTTTCCTCAGGTTGAGTATCTTTTTTCTGAGAAGACTAAGGCAAAGAAGGTGTTGAGTAGTTCTGCCTTTTCTCTGTCCTCTGTTCTGTTAGCATTTTGCCATCTTCTCCACACAGTGGCCCTACCATTTCCTTTTTCATGAACATACCCAATAAAGGCCTTTTTATTGTTGTTTACCTCTCTAGAAAGCCTGAGCTCATGCTGCGCTTTAGTTTTTCTGACTTTATCCCTAGCTGGCTATTTGTTTGAATTCCTCTTTGGTGATTTCCTCCTTTTCCCATTTCTTATACATCTCTTGTGTAAAACTTTCAATGGAAAGTTCTTTAGTCCTCTATCCTGGCTTCTTGAGACATGTCCGATTTTTCTTCCCCATTGGAAGAGTTAAAATATCTCAGTTTTGAGGAAACTCCCATCCAAACTCCCTGCTCTTTTAGTATTTCTGAACATGGGATCACCCCCACTATTTCCCTAGATTTATTGAAATCAGCTTTCCTAAAGTATAGAATGTGTCTATGCCTGGCTCCTCCTTCCCACTGTATAACAAATTCCAGGAGAACATGGCCACTCCCACCTAAGGATTCCACCGCTTGAACCCCATTTATCAGGTCATCCCTTTTGGTTAGGATCAGATCTAAAATAGCTGATGCTCTTGTCACCTCGTCCACCTTTTGGACAATGAAATTGTCTTCTAGACAAGTGAGGAATTTGCCATACCTTAAAGTTTTCGCTGAGTTTGATTTCCAGCAAATAATAGGAAAGTTGGAAGTAAACCATCACTACTGCATCTCTCCTGAGTGTGTTGTCATCTGTTCTAGAAAGGCATCGTCCAATTCCTCAGTCTGATTTGGGGACTGTAGTAGACTCCCACAATAACATCCCTGTTGTTTTCCTCCCCTTTAATTTTTATCCAGATGCTCTCTACCTGGCTTCCACAATTTAAATCCTGAATCTCTTCACAGCTGTAAACATCCCTGACATATAATGCTATTTCTCCTCCTTTCCTGAAGGCAAGAAAGTAGCGCTCCAAGGTCTCCTGAGAGCAAGCCTCCCAGACTAGTCTGCCTCTGATTTCTTTTAAAAGCCTTCCTTGAAAAATCCCTCCAGCACTCCAATTAGGAGTTTTTCCAAGTCTAAACGCAGTAAAGATCTTTGTGTTTGTGTGTATAAGCTTGTGTGTGTGTGTGTGTGTGTTGAAACCATGTGTGTATGTGTGCATGATAATTTCCAGATAGAGAAACACCAGTTCACCACACAAGATATTTAGCATGTTGCCCAAGGAAACTAGGAAACAGACAAAGCAAACATATACATCCTGTACTTCTCCCAAAGCTTTTGGTGCTGTAATACTTGTAATTAATTTTTTTCTCATTCTGAAGTATAATCTAAGATGACTTCTTCACAGAGAACCAACTGGCAGTATCTTGCTTCTTTCAATTTTATACTCATTTGCATTTTCCAGATACTTGGAGCATCTCCTAAATCTGTCTTATAACTGCTTGGGGTTCCTGCTAGTTATGACACTTTGTAAACCTTTAAAACAAATCTCTGAACATACCACTGTGAGATCAGGAGGCTCACATGTACCTCCAACCCAGCTGGATATTTAATTGATACTTATCCCAGATTAGGTGCTACTTTATACACACTGAGAGGATTGATTCTTATACGCTAGGTGTCCATTTCTCCAGGTCTCCAAAGCCCCCCAAAAAACTCAAAATGCTGGTATTATCTCAGTCATAAATGGTGCCTGTATATATAAGTTGTAGCTTTATAAACACATTTTGTAGATAGGAAGAGACAGGGCTGTCACTTCTTATTCAGACTGAATCACGTTTTTATGCATGCATGCATCCTTAATAATGGTATAGTCTGTCCTCAGATATGTATGGTCTGTAATCAGATATTGGAACCAAAATACAAAATGGAGTGCCTAACCCAGTTTAGCTAATGCAGGCTTTAACCTATTGTAAAACTCAATGCTAAAGGGGATACTGTTGTTGATCTTGTGCCTCAATATATCATAAGATACATGTTTACTGGTTTATGGAAAATCTGGTTTATAGAAAACACGTTAGTGTTTCCAGTTTGCAGCATATCTATCTAGATCTATTTTAATCTGTCATAGGGTTATTAATCATACTGGTAAAGTTGCACATGTCCTATAGTAAATGGCAAGAGCATGAAAATAAAAAGATAAAAGCACATTCTCCAATGTAAAAGCTAGACAGCACTATCTTTATAAGCATCAGTAGAAGGTACCCTACAACATAAATTACAGCAAGAAAATTAAATTACAAGAAAGGCAGGTAAGTCAACAATCAATCTTTAAAGAAGAGACAAATCATTCTGTGCTTCATATATAACATGACATGGTGAAAATCACATAGAGAAGGAATACTGCATGATCTTGCCATACTTGTCACATCACATCATGGCCTCATACACATTTACAGGCACATTTGCACATATATAATAGAGCCCCCACATGTTTGGTCACAGTGAAACCATGTTGTAATGGGCAGGTAAATTACTATGCTGACCAAAATTTATTTTCAGCATGAAACTTACCACATGCATAGGTCCCTTACCAACATCACTAGGTGCAACTATGAACTTTGTCAGTGTAATAAATAAAAAATAAGACTTTCAGCACTTTATATAGTTGGGTTGAGTTGCTGTTAAACTAACCGTCCATGTCTTATCTTCATTTACGGGCCACCTGTCTAAAACAAAACCACCTTAAGAAGTGTGGCTTAATATAGAGAATGAAATAAAAGCATCAGTAGTATTGAACAGTGTCTAATATAACTGTCCAGCATGATTTATTTCTCTCTTCAGTGCCTAAGGGAGGGCAGCAGAGGTCACTTAGTCTTTGATAATGGTCTGGAGAAGACTAAGAATTGCTTTTCAGTGCAAGAAACTCAGTCAGTCTTGGTGTCTTTTCCCCTCTACCAGCAACAAAATCTCACTGCTTTTGCTGACACAGCAAGTCAAGAAGGACAGTGATGATTATTAAAAATAAACTGATGACATTTTGCAGAATTAAAGTTTGTTTGACATTTTCTCCTATAGGCCAGTTATGGGTATAGTATCTTCTTAATACTGATAAGTTTCATTCAAAGTTACAAATTTGTTTTGTTGATGGTCTTTTGATGTACATTTTACACAACCATTTTACACTCCAGTCCAGAGTGGAACGTGCACATGTGCTTGGAAAGTCATGGTAGGACAGATGCCTGCAATGTTATTGTTGTTTTAATTGCCACTACTCTTCAGAACATCCATATAATCAGAGAATATGAAGCCACACCTGTAAACAATGCAATCTTCATATCCTCATCCAGCCTCCCAAACAGGATTCATGAACTCTTTATGTACACTAAAAGTCCCACATGAACAAGAGCTTCCCAATCCATGTTGAGGCAGGAAGTCATTTTCAGTCTGCTCTTTCCATGGGATGAATTATCAGCTGAATTTACACACACACAAATGAACCATTTGCTTATCTATGCACACATACAAATCTCTGGATGCCACAAATGGCACAACCCAGAGATATTAAAGCATGTACAAAGCCAAATGAAAATCAATGAAATACACTATCAGCCCCAGCTTCTGCCAAGTAATTGTTCAGTTCCAGGTGCCCTGCACACAACCACATTCTCAGCACAAAACAATAGCTGATGTATAGCATTTTCTCATTTAATAAAAAGTAAAAGATGTTCAAGCAGCACCTTTCAAAAGGATGGGAACATGATCTAGGCAAGGCAAGTTCAACTTCAGTGGGGCCAATTGATATGTTTGCTCTTTTTAGTTAGACAACAGCCAAAGTCCACAATCTGGCAACTGTGTGAATCCAAAGCCATTCAAGGATTTTGGCAGGTTTTGTCTTAAAACATAAGGTAGGATTGCCAGGAAGCAGAAACCAAGCTCAAATGAAATCAAATCCCCCATGAAGCTCTGTTGATGTTTGTGGGTTATTGCTTTGCTTCATTCTAACCTTATAGAAAAAACAGTTGGCTGTTTCCAACAGGTCTCTGCTCTCAGACAGCTCACCATGCTCTCGTCTAGAATGTGCCACCACTGGGGATCAAGGGTCTCTGGGAGGTTGCACCTCCTGTATCCCAAGAGGAACATCATACAAAGAGAGGAACACATCCATCAGCTAGAGAAGGAGCTTTATTTCCCTGTTTCCTGTCAGAACGAAAACTTGATCCAACAGCCAGACACTGTCTGACCGCTGAAGCACACTCTGGCCTCAGACACTGTCCAAGAGCAAAGGATACTAGTTGAAGCTCCTCTATTCAACATGATGATACCTATGGCCCAGCTGGATATAACTGTCTGTTCACATCTGCAGTATAGGAATCGATTGTAATCTCAATAAATAAATAAATAAAATAAATAAAAATAAATAAAAACACACATCCCAGTCAAAAGCTCACCTGTTTACCCATTAAAAGCCTTTAATAAAAAAAAAAAAAAAAAAGACAGGAACTGGCTTGTGTGGGCAAAATGTCTCCATGTCCCAGAAAAGATTGCAACCCCCTTGATATCCTCAGTTCCCACAAAAATCCCAAATGTTTTCAAGGGAAAATCTCCCAAATGCCCCCAAAACTACCAGTTACTGCTCCTGGAAACCTCCCAAAGTGGCAGATGGACTTCCATATTTGGAAGTCACAAATAGAAACAGTGCTAATCTCTTCCAAGTGTGATTTTTAGGAGACTTTTGGAGCACGTGCAAGAGACAAACACTGCCCCCCCCCCCCCACACACCCACTGTAATTACCCATCCCTAGCATACAGTATGTGCGACTGGACCTGCCTGGCTCTAGACTCTAGAGGATTATTTTGGGAAAGATATGGGGCTAAATCCCAACTACATTTATTAACCTCTCTACACATCAATATATAATTTTTTCAAAAAAAAAGTAATGAAACACTGAACATAACAGTGCTGTCACTAGCTTTGTGTGAATCTCTCTGTCAATTTCACAGATTGGAAAACTGGTTTGGAGCTCATTTACACCCAGAGAAACTAGTCTTCTGGGGATTTGGTGGTGGTGGATCTTTGATAACTGTGCTAAAAATGATCCATGTCAGATTCTTCTGGCATTCCTATTCACAACATATCACTTTCTTCCAGTCCTTTCAAACTGATGATCTTCCTCTGATGATCATTCCCTTTCCTTTCTCTTATTTTCCATTTATATGCCCGAAGACAGGATCTCAGTCTCATTTTCGGCCAGTACATATCAGACAAATTAGGGGACACTATTTGTATAAAAGGGGACATAAATAATTAAATAATACATAGGGGCTTTCTAGATTGGCAGGAAAGTGTGACATGAAGTTGCATTTTCCTTAATGCTTAGCAGCTGCACCACAGCCTTTAGATGGAGCTGCGCTGTTCTGCAGTTTTTAAAAAAGAAGCTGGGAAAACCAGCACCTTTTTAACAGCACTTCTTCTCCCCTAAAACGCAAAAAAAGCGTTTTCATGGCACACTTTCCCTTTTTCTCATCTAAAGGCTAGACTTTCATGCAGCCATGAACACACTTCTTTTTGCCAATCTAGATCAGGCCATAGTCTTTTAACCAAACCTACTTCATGGTATTGCCATAAGGGGGAAATAGTGAAAGGTGGGTTATAAAGGTTAGAAATGCTCAAGCAAAAGGCATGAACCACACTAATTGTGTTATGACCCTCTCACATTAGTACAATGGAGCAGGATGTGGTGTTCCCACCACTAAACACTACCTTGACAATCCCATTTCAAATTGCTACACACTTGCTAGGGTATTGGTGCCATGAGAATCTCCACAGATCTACTTCTGCTATTGTCTCAACTGAATTTTGTCATTTTTCTCTCTGTCCCTTTTCAAGACCAAGAGGGCCTCTTCCTCCCTCCGGACTCAGACATCCATTTGTCCTCTTCCAACCCCTCACCTTATGCTTTCCTCCTCCATCATACCCAGTGGCATCATTAGGGGGTGTGGAGGGTGCAGACCTCACCGGGTGACACCCCACAAGGGGCTGACACCCAGCAAGTGCCCCCTCCATCTCCCTTATGTGTACCATGGTGTGAATCAGGGAGGAAGAAAGCCTGACACCCCCATCCCTGCCCCATGTAGATTTACTTGTGAGTAAAGCCATGCAGGACAGGGAGGAGATTGCCCCTCATCCCTCTCTGTGTGGCTTTACTCAAAAATAAAGCCATATGGAACAGGGAGTTGGGCAAACATCCTTTTGGCTCTGCCACGAAACCTCACCTCCCCACCAGGTGACACCTTGATGTGGGATGCCACTGGTCTCATCATATAATTCCAAAAACCTCCTGACACACTTCACCCAACATTCCACATGTTTCACTCAAGCTTTATTCATATTTTAGCCACTGGAGCTTTCACACTACCCAATTACCATATATACTCAATTATATGTCGAAGTCAGGTTTTGTGGCCAAAATTATGGATTTTGCCATGACTCATGGGTAAGTTGAGGGTAAAACTTGGAGGCTTCTTCAGTGTGTGTACGTGTGCTTATGGCAAGAGAGACTCTCATTGAGGCTGTTCTTCATCATTTCAGCTTTCATTTCAGCCAGATGCACGGGTGGGAGGGGGACTCTTAAACAAACAGCAATATCAGTCACTCATCCAGGACTCTTTCTGCTTGGCTCTTTCTTGCTAAACTCCTTTCTGCACTGCATGGACAAATCTGAAAGAGCTGCTATCACATTTCCATAGTGACCTGTAAATAAGTCAACCTGGGATTTTGGGATCAATTTTTGGGCATAAATTTTTAGATTTATAGACGAGTATATACTATAGAGCACTATGAGTCAATGCCAATTGCCATTCCTATGGAATTCTGGGGTTTGTAGTTTGGTGAGGCATTACAGATCTGCAATTGAGAATTCTAAATGCCCGCCCTAAACTGCAGATCCCAAGATGCCATAGGTAGTTGCCATGACAGTTAAAGTGAAATCATAGGGTTATAATTGTGCAGTGTACCCCAGTGTAGATTGTACGCCATAGGCAGGCTTTTTATATACTCTTGATTTTATTGGTTTTTGTACAGTGCCATGTACATTTATGGCGCTTTATAAATAAAGCTAATAATAATAATAATAATAATAATAATAATAAAAAACAGTGTGGAAGTGACATGCCTACCATATAACATTACAATTTAATACAATATAGGAGCACAAACTGTTGTTAACAATTTTTGTCATGTCTCACAAGATTATTCTGTTTGATAGAGATGGTGAAAGAGAAATAGGGCTATGACAGAAGATGGATAGGGGAGAAGACTAAGCTCTTTGTGGTTCACAAAAAAGAAGTAAGCTTGTCTTGGAAGCTTTAGCAGAGGCAGACCTTCATCTTTGCGTGACTTACTCTGGCAATTAGTATTCTGGTAAAACTTTCAGCACATTCACAACCCACTTGGGCAAAGTTAAGTGATGAAGTATAGGCTGAAATTGGGGGATGATTCAGATGGCCAGGAAAGTGGGGCCTGAGGCCACTTCAGCCACAAGTAGATCAGATCCATGGCAACTGTACCACCCGCTCCAAAAGCGAGCTGTGGCTGCTGGCCCCAACCTGCACCACCAGGAGCTGGATTATTCTGGCTTCTTTTTGCTCTGGTCTAAAGGACCAGAGTGCAGCCCCAACACAGCTTCTGGCCACATTGGAGACATGCATCATAAAAATGGTGTGCCTCCAATGCAGCTGGAAGCCTCTTCTTTTGGCCTGTGTGTTTCAGACCTGTGTCTTATTCCCAAAGTCCAGAGCTCGACATATAGGGCTGGTTTAAATCTGACTCTGAGTCCTATGCACACTTGGCAGTAAGCCCTGCTGAACAAAGTGGGAATTATCTTAGAGTAAAACTGCACAAGATTGCACTGTTAGAGACTAGTATGCAAAGGGGCCTTGTGGCACCTTTGAGACAAAGTGTGTACAAAAATTATAGCATAAGCTTTTGTAGACTTGGTCTACTTCCTCAGATGCATAGAGTGAAGTTGTGCTCAGAAAGACACTTTAGGTCCACTTCATGCATCTGAGGAAGTAGACCAAGTCTACAAAAGCTTGTGCTACAACTTCTTTCACACCATTAGTCTCAAAAGTGCTACAAAATCCCTTTGCATACTAATATCCTGGACTAACACAGCTATGTACCTGCATTCTTTTGTTAGAGATTGTCAGTTTATAGGGCATTAGTTCATTGGGAGCAAGGTACCCATTATCTCAGAAGTGCACTCAACATAATTCTGAATATTCAGTCAGTTTCACAAATAATCCAGATCAGAAAAACATTTTAGTGCAGTCTTATATTTTCAGATACTTTTTTGCTTGGCCTAACCAGTAGACTGAACAGGCATTATTCGCACACCTATAAATCCTATATCCCCACATCTTGTGCAAGAATTTTCTGACAGTTTAGCTACATAAAGCTGAACTTTCTATAGTGCTCCATTCCTTCCACTGGGAAGATCAAGGCATTTAATTTACTAAAGACAGACATAATCACAGTTACAGACAGCAATAAAATTGTGCATACGTTCTATAGTTCCAGGTTACTTGACATTTTCAAGCTTGGCCTGATTCTCTTTAAAAAAATGACCTTGAAGATAATTCAGCTAAATTTTAAATTTTTAAATGTGAGTGTATTGTCATCCTTCACTGAAGCTCAGTGAAGGATGACAATACACTCACATCTTCACAACAATGATAAAGCAGCAATAAAACAGAGTGGAGTATCAGAGCTCTCCTGTAAGAAATTTACATTTAAACTACATACTTTTGGATTCTGTCTTTCTCAGCTGCCCTATTTTCAAGATGGCTTTTCATTTACTTGGTTTGCTGAAGTGCAGAAAGTTTACACTGCAAGAAAATTCCTAAAACAAATTTAGCCAGGGCACTGTCTAGGCTACCTAGAGAAAACCATGCTGGAATTTCCTTAGAAGTCCAAGTGCTGCTCTCTGATTTCTAAGCCTCAACTATAATATTTCAAGGGAACCTCCATAAGGAGAAAGATGTGATATAAATCAAATCAATCAATCATTTTTCTGAGGACTAGTAAAAGGAGAAGAATGTTTGAGGATGAAGACACCAAAAATCACTGAGACAATATATAACACTGGTAATACCTATAATTTCATCTTATTCTATAAAATTAGTCCAGTCCCACTTAGCAGCTGCTCGATACTGTATCTGACAAACTATTGAATGGCACTGACAGTGAAAAGCGCAGCTCATGTGTGTAACTTGTTCTTGTGGCAGAAGAGCTTTCTTTGATGAACATACGCCTTTTTTATTATTTCAGCTTTATGAGCTCATAATTTGCCATGGCCATATTCAAAATAAACAGCAGAGGTCCAGCTTGTGATTGACTTGAAGTCCATGGCAAATTAGCTGAAAGAAATGCAGCCCATCATAGTACAAGAATTATTAAATAAAAAAATACTCAGCACTGAATCTAGAATGAGCTGGGCTTTTCATATTTATCAGTGTCTTGAGCTGCATTTTTGCAAGTATTCCCAGCCTCACTTCTAATGTTATTAACTGTTGCTGCAACTTGCTTAACACATGATTGGAAAAAGGATCTGGCCTTCTTTACCTGAGTGTTAAAAGGAAGATGCTAAGAATATGTGCATATGCTGTTCAGCTCTGATGTGCAATACATATGTAGTTTGGAACATCATAGCTCAGCACAAAAATATCTAAAATATTCTAATGTGATTTGGCTAGCACTTATCTTTGTTAAAGTATTGATATTAAAGCAACCTACAGATTTTTTCTGTAATTTTGCAAATATTCTTAAAACAACAAAATAGTCCAAATATAAAGAAAACGTTTCAAAAACATTATCAATCATACTATAAATCAAGCTAAGATGGGGAAGCTGCTCCTGGCCTTTTCTTTTTACAAGTGTGCATGTCTGTGTGTGTGCATGTATGCAGACACGTGCGCATGCACCTTCAAACTGCCTGTCAACTTATGGCAACCCCCTGCACTTCACAGGGTTTTGTTAGGTAAGGAGTATTGAGAGGTGATTTTGCCAGTTCCTTCCTCACCAAAATCTTCAACTGATCTAGGAGTCAGTGCCAAGAAACTCACAGCCAGAGACTGTGACCTGAGTTGGACCTCAGAGAGTACATTATTGGATCTAGCAATTGGGAGATTATGGTCCAAAACACATATCAGAAATAATCCAGTTTGAGGCTGTTTTAACTGCCCTGGCTCACTGCTAGGGAATTCTGGGAGCTGTAGTTTATTGTGCCTCCAGAGCTCTCTGATAGAGAAGGCTTAGCATCTCACAAAACTATAGTCCCCAAAATTCCCTAGCATTGAGGCAGGGCAGTTAACACTGTCTCAGACTGGATCATTTCTGCAGTGTGTTTTGGACTTATATTGACTTTATCACTTGTCTAATGTAAATCGACAAAAGATTTAGGATTAAGGCAGGATTGGGCAGACTCAAGATTATTTTAAGGTTGACACTGTACAATTTAGAATTATGAAATCTAAGTTGGAATGGACCTCAAGGGCTGTTCAGACTATCATAAGAACCGGTTAGCAAACCGGTTTAAAATCAAGAAGTTCATACTGAAACCGGTTTTAACTCTACTGAATCCGGATCTTGCACACGCGTAGCGGGGCAAATCCCCCATAATCCGGTTTCTCCCAAAGCGGTGTATTTACCGTTTCTTTTGGGGAAAAACGGTTTGCAGGGAATATGAACTTGGCTCTGATCATGATCGGGTCAAGTTCAGGGGAGGGGGAAAGGCCAGCGGGGCGGAACATGCCTCCTCTCCCAGCAAAATCGGGCACTCCAGCATTTTTAAAATATTTTTATTTTATTTTATTTTAGTATTTTTTAAAAATATAATATAAAACATAATAGTATTTAGTATTTTTTTACTATTATTTTTATTAATCTTTTTAGTGTATTTTACTTTAATTTCTTATTATTTCTGTTGTATTTTTTTAATCTGACAGCTCATGCGCATTCTACAGGAGGCCTTTTAAAACGGTTTGGCCGGCTCATTCATTCAAATCGGAGGGAAAACCCCAAATCCCCATTCATAAGCCCCAGTGAATTTATGAATGGGGATTTTGAAACATTTATCAAAGGGGATTTTGAAACATCCCCATTCATAAACTCACTGGGGTTTAAGATTTAAAAAATACAATAAAAATAAGAAATTAAAGTAAAATACACTAAAAAATAATAATAAAAATATATAATACAATAAAAATAATAGTAAAAAATAAAATACAATACAATAATAAATACAATGAAATGGAAATAAAATAAATAATAATTAGAATAAATTAAAATAAAATAATTAATAATAAATGATAAATAAATAACTAAAAAAATTAAAAAAAATCCAACAGTGCCCAATGAAAGGAGGAGGAGGGGGGAGGAAAGGATCCCCCCAAACAAGTAGCAAGCTTGAGGATGAGCTTTAAGACTATAAATACCACACTACAGTGAACTATTACATCACAAAGAATAATAAAATAAATAAATAAATAATAAACAAGGCTGAAAATGGCAAGAGTCAAGAGATGAAAATTTATAACTGGACCTGAATATGGAGCCATCATTCCAATTTTCTTGCAGACTTTTTACAGAGTTTGACCCAACTACAGCACTAATATAACCATTTAAAAATAAATAAATAAATAAATGTGACTCTGAAAGGTGTTCCGTCTTCAATATTTAGATGGTTGTTGTTAACTGCCATCAAGATTAACTTAACTTATGGTGACCCTATGAATGAGAGACCACCAAGTCATCTTATTATAAACAGCCTTGCTCAGATCTTGCAGACTCAGGGCTGTGGCTTCCTTGACTGAGTAAATCCATTTGCAATGTGGCCTTCCTCTTCTCTTAATGCCTTCTGTTTTACCAAGCCTTATTGCCTTTTCTACTGATTCGTGTTTTTTCAGTTTTTTAAAGTTTTATTTAAAATTATCCAATTACATAAAAAAAGAACATTAACACTACATAAAATACATAGAGAAAATCTGAAAAAGGCAAAAAGTAAAGAACTACAAATAAAAAAGAGAAAACTATGTGGAAAAAGGAAAGAGAGAGAGAGAGAAGAAAAACAGATAAGATAAAAGTAAATTCCAATCTTCTCTTCAGACACTATTAAAGTACATAAATTATGTATAGCTCTCTCGCATACAATAAATCATCAACCTCCTTTCTGTAACCTATGTTTATTAGTAATCAGGATCAATACTTATACAAATCCTATATATGTTCCCTACAAAAAAACCCTTCAATACAATTTTAGTAAATATTAATACATATTGGTAATCTTTATCACCTACTAGTATTGATCATCACCTAATTTAACCAAAACAAACTAATTCTAGGGCGAAGCAGATGGGTGGCAATTGGCCAGGGATTGCCCTGCAATTGGCCAGGGACCATGCCGACTGGATGGCCCACCCTGAAAGCGGACCATTAGCACGGTCCTAAACGAACTGCCAGCAAGGAGCAGACATTCACCGCTCCTTTTTGCTGTGGGCTTCTGGCCACCTTAGGCAGCCTCGGAGCAGTTTCCACCTACGTCTGGGGTGTGTCTGTGTCATCTGAACGCCATGTCCCCAAAGCGCCTGGAAGCTGCACCTTTTGGCCTGTTTGTTTCAGGCCTCTGTAAATCTTCTATTAAACAAATTACCACATCTCACAAACTCCTTTTAATTTGACAGCAATCTGTCATCAAATCAGATGTATTTCTGGATCAAACAAAAATGAAGTTACAGTTTTCCTTTTATCTTTCATTACGTATTTACAAATATACCCTCTCATGCTATCCCTTCTAGTTATCCGACCCATCAAGACATATATAACCCTACCTTAGTCACATTTGAATATTTTGTAAAATCCATCAATCTTATTTTGTATGCACTTCCTTTACAGTACATCATCACCAGGCAATACAAAATCCATTGACATCATAAATCCAAAAAATATAACCCTATCCTTATTTCTTTACTCTTTCGTATTTTGAATGACACCCTTTGTCTCCTGCCAAACCTTTGCAAATACCCAAACTGAACATCAATCATGAAATTACATAAAATCTAAAGGAAGAACCAAGCTCCATGGAGGGAAAAATCCAGTTAGTCTTTTTTACCCTCATTTTCATCTGTTTCCAAAGATCTAAGTAAAAACCAAATGACATCTTTATTTTCCCTGGTGTTCCCCTATGACTTCATCCCCTCTGTAGCCAATGTTATTCATCTTCTCTCCATAGATTACAATGGATCAGTTTTTCATGACTCACTTTGAAATTTCCAAGATCCTCTTGGCTTGGTTGCAAATCTCCCTCTGTAATTTCTTCCTCGCATTCCAAGCTGTCACCATTGCCCATCCAAAGTTACATTGCTTTCTCCGGTTCTCTGACTTCAGTTGTATCATCCATCAAGCTAAAATGCAATTTAAACTTCTCTATAAAGTATTTAAATACTCTGTCATCAACTGCATTTCCTGCCATATCTCCTGCCAAATCACTTGATTACCTTCATCTTCTAGGGGTTGCATCTTTGCCATCCTTCTAGGGGCTGAATCTTAGCCAAACAGGATCTTGGTATACAAACACCTTTTTCTTCACAGAACCAATGACACAGACTTATCTTCTCTTGTTATTCCAATTGCATTCAGTGAGGTACCTTTTCTAGCCTAAACAAATCCAGCTTCCTATAACAAACCAATCTCTTTTTTAGTCCATTTTTGTTTTAGAAATACTTACAATAACAAAAAAAATCCAGCTTTTAAAAAATTACATCCATCTTTTCCTGTTAGTTTGCTTTTATCCATTTATATTATTTTCAATTTTTCTTTTTGCACTCACAGTTATATTAGATGTTCTTATTTCAGTTTACATCTTTAAAAGTATTTAAAATAGTCATTAGAGAAACCAGGATTTATGTTCCCACTGGGTCAAAGATTTATTTTTACTTAATTCAGCATGAGTACTGATGGACATTTCTCATGGTCCCTTCTCCAACTTTGCTCATGGTCTATTTTTGCTGTCCCCTCATGCTTGGTAATGTTTTTAGACCTTTGTGAGCAAATTCTGCATTCCCCCCTTCCCAGGGAGAGAGATTCATCTACCAGAACTTTCCTCCAAACCAGTAATTTTTGCCTCTGCAGCTCCCTCTTTCACAGAGTCGCATGAAGAGATGCCAGCTGCAATGGTGTCACTAAGTGGGGTGCAGACCGCACTAGGTGACACCCCAGAAGAGGGGTGACACCCAGCTGAGCAGCCCTCCAACACCTCTCTGCTGTAAATGATAGGCCCGGGGCACCCCTTCCTCCTGCCCGGTGCTGGTTTACTCAAGTGCAAAGCCGTGTTGGGCAGAGAAAGGGAGGCATGGGGCATCTCTTCTTCCCTGCCCAGTGCAGCTTTACTCAGGTATAAAGCCACACCAGGCAGAGAAGGGGAGGCCCTTCCTCCCTGCCCAGCATGGTTTACTCATGTGTAAAGCCGTACCAGGCAGGGAGGTGAGGGCATGCCCTTTTGGTCCCGCCCCTTCAATCCCTGCCCCCTGCAATGAGTGACACCCCGGTGTGGGATGCCACTGGTCAGCTGGCCATTACCATACCTGGAAATTCCATCACTCAAGTTCGTGATGATACCTCCAGAGTATGACAGTTTGATCTTGGCTTCTAGGCTTGATTTGCTCTAGGACCCATTTTATTTGTCTTTTTAGCTGCCCATCATCCACAGAAATCTTCTCAAACGCCAGATTTCAGATAAGTAGATTTTCTTCCTATCACCTTTATCCATTATCTAACTTTCATAACAGTACAAAAAAATGGGAAATATAATGGCATGGACAATCTTAATTTAAGTATTCAATTATATATCTTTACACTTCGAGATCTTGTCTAGTTCCTTCATAGCTGCCCTTTCCAGTCTCAGTCTTCTTCCGATTTCTTGACTGCAGTCTCCATTCTAATTAGTAAGTGAGCCAAAGTATGGGGAATTTTGAAATATTTCAATGTCTTTATTTTCTAACGTTTTGTAAATAATCTGTGGTCATGATTTTTGTTTTCTTCTTGTTCCATTGTAAACCTGTTTTTGCACTTTTTCGTGGAATTTATTCAGCAATCGTTGAAAGTCTTCTCTATTTTGTCCAAGTAGTATGGTTTCAGCAGCATATCTTAAATTGTTGATGTTCCTCTATTCAATTTTCATGCTTCCTTCCTTCGAGTCAAATTCTGCTTTATGTATGATGTGTTCAGCATACAGATTAAACAGTCAGGATACAAAAATGCAGCCTTGCCAAATGGAAACCATTCTGTTTCTCTGTATTCTAACAGTAGCCTCTTATGCTGAATGCAGGATAATCCAATGTGATGGAAAAATCCCTTTCTTTATGAGCAATTCAAAAGTTTTTCATGATCCGCATAATCAAAAGCTTTGATATAATCTATAAAGAACAGACTGATTTTCTTTTGAAATTCTTTGTGAGCTCCATTAGCCAACATATATTTGCAATATGATCTCTAGTGCCTCTTCCTTTCTTGAACCCATGTTGGACATCTCACATTTCTCCTGTCATATAAATGTCCTTGTTGTAGAATTTTGAGCATCACTTTGCTTGCATGGGAAATTAATGTAGTGGTTCCATTATTGCTGCAATTCCTGGTGCCCACTTTCTTGGGGACTGTAATGTATATTGAGTGTTTCTAATCTGTGGGCCATTGTTTTGTTTTCCATATTTGTTGACATAATTTAGTTAGAACTAGAGTAAATTATGTCTCTGTACCTTGAAGCAGTTCTATAGGTATGCCACCTGTTCCTGGTGGTTTATTTCTCCCAAGTGCTCTGAGTACAACTTCCATTTCACTTTCAAAATTGTACGTTCATCTTTAAATAGTACTTCTTTGAATTAATCTGTCATCCTATCATCTCTTTTATATAGTTCTTCAGTGTATTGTTTCCATCGTCTTTTAATTTGTAATTGGTCATGTAATGTGTTTCCAGTTTTGAAAGTGTTAAAATGTATTACCCACCTATAGATTTTACATGGATTTTTTTTTCATCTTGCATTCTCATTTTTCTAAGTATGAGTGTACAATGATACTTCACTTATTTATTTCACTTACTCAAAAAGATTGCAACAAGAAGAAAATGCCCAAAATCAACCCAGAATAATGGGAGGAAATATTGCCTATGTTATATCCAACACTGCAGCAGATTGAAAGAATGGTATGATGAAAATGTAATGAATAAATAAATTCCAGAATATTTTGATCAATCTTATCTAAAGATCATTTTACACACAGCAATCAATGGTCCACTTACCATTTGGGGGATACATTCCCTTAAATACAGCCCCAAAGTGGACTGCTCAAACTTCTCTAGAAACAATATAAATAGCATTTGAAATGTAAGAAACTATAAAGGAGATTTGACAGGGTTTAACAGCAGTGGAATACTACAACAAGGGAACACTTTCTTCTATAGTCTGTACATCATAAGGGATCTATTTGCTTCCTGGTGATAAAGTAGTGACTTAAGCTGTGAAAATTACTATCATCCATCTCACCCCATGCATTCCCATGCTTGGAAAGTGGAAGTGAATGTGATACTACGTGTTTTGCAAACAAAAAGCTTCTGCTAGCTAGAGAGGAAAATGCTTTTTATGTGCGGTGCCAAGAGTTGCTTGACAGCAGGCAAAGTCACGGCAGGCTCCTGGAACAAATGTCATCATATGGTGCTTCAAAGAATCTTCCCATGTGCTGGACCCAATTCAGGCCTACTGTGAGTTGACATAGCTTCTCTGTGTATGTTGTAACACACACACACACACACACACAGAGTTCATTCCAAGCCTAACTTGTGGATTTTCCAAAGCCTGTGCTCTGCCTCTGTGGGAACAGAATACTGGACTACATAGGCTTTCGGTCTGATCCAGCAAGGTTCTTTGGTCATATTCTAAAGCAAGAGTGAAAATTGTGTGGCCCATGGGCCACATCAGGCTTGGGGGGGGGGGTCTGTATGGCCCTTGATCTCCTAGGGACCCCCAAACTCCCAAACCTCAGGGGGGAAATGGGCCAAAACTCCATGATGAAAATGCTCTTTTAGATTGTGATAGGAAGAAAACAGATATACAATAGGCCCTTAGTATCCACTAGAGTTTGGTTCCAAGATCTCCCACGGATACCAAAATTAGTGGATGCTCAAGGCCCATTGTATACAATGGGGTAGTAAAATGGTGTCCCTTATATAAAATGGCAAAATCAAGATTTTCTTTTTGAATTTTTTTTAAAAAAATTCAACCTGTAAATGGTTGAATCTGTGGGTGTGTAATCCATGAATTATTATTATTATTATTATTATTATTATTATTATTATTTATATCCCGCCCCTCTGGATGAGCAATCGGGGCAGGGTACAACATATAAAATACAGATACAATTAAACTATAGCAACCCAATCCCTCCTCCCACCCCTTAAGATAAAATTAAACTGAGGTTAGATTAAAAGCAGTAGAAAATTAATGTGGCTCTCATTAAAATAGTAAGCAGCCTCAAAATGACTAATGTCTCTGAGGACAATAGCGGAATAGATTTAATCATTGTCGGGGAAGGCCTAACGGAAGAGATGTGTCTTGATGGATCTCTTGAAACTGTCCAAAGTTGTAATAAGGCGCATCTCATCCGGCAGGCCATTCCACATGAATATAGAAGGTCAACTGTAGAATCAGTCCCAAAACAATTGAGAGCAATGATGTGGCTTGTCAAGGGTCCACTGAAGCTAAAATTGATTCACCAATCCTCGGTACATGACCATTCCCATTCTGAAGCAAGTTCAGAACCCTTATGTCTATGTAGAAACAGCAAAGCCAGACGTATAAAGGAAATTTCACAAAGAAATATATGAAAACAAGAAAATTGTAGTACAAGGTCAGTCAAATTATACGTCCTTGAATTTCCAGACATGTGATTTTGGGGGAGGGGGGGAGGAGAATCCAGAGACAAAAATAGCAAAGAAACTGCTACAAGTCACTCTCCCATAAAGACTGAGTATTCCTTATCCAAATTTGGGGGTGGGGGTTGGAATATTTGTATATATTTTGGAATATATACGTATTTGAATATGAATGACATTTTGGGAGAAAGGTGGGATTTAAATCCAATATAATAAATAAATATTTGCATATCCAGAGCTTGCCAGCTGTTCACTTCTGCCTCGTGAATGAACAAGCAGGAGCACTGCAACCACAAGCAGGCAGTGAGTGGGCTCCCCAGAGGCAGGGGAGTCCACAGAATGTCCCCTGGTAGCCGGGGCTTACTGCTGCTTCTATTGCTGACCTATACCTTTTTATATATTGTATATACTCATGTATAAGTCTAGAAATTTCAGTCAAAAATTGACCCAAAATACCCGGGTCGATCTGATCTATCTACAGGTCAAAAAAGGAACCACCCCCTTTTTTGGGTAGAGTGGTGAAAAGCGAGAGCTTAGTCCATCCCAGGAGTTCCTAGCAGAAGTACCAAACCCCTCTACTCCCTCCACTGTGGCTCCACTTGATTTTTTTGAATGCCTGAGTTGGAAAAGCACTGACAGTTCTGCCTACCAGAAATTTGTAGGTTCTTTGGCATTGTTTTCCTTAGCTTTGTTCTTTACATACTTTGTTACATGCCCCTAAGTTTTACCCTTGATTTATCCATGGGCCATATCAAAATCCATAATTTTGGACCAAAAACTTGCCCTTGACTTCTAGTTGAGTATATATGGTATATAAGGACCTCAGCATCAATGATCCATCACATGAAGTGTAAAATTTTCCATTTTTAGTGTCATGCCAGCACTCAAAAAGTTTTGGATTTCGGAGCATTCTGGATTTTCAGATTAGGGGAGCTAAATCTGTAATATTATGAAATATTAACAGGTTAAATATCCCCATTCAGGTTGAAAAGAGAATTTAATAAAGTAATATGTTGATTCAATTGCATGAAAGATTTTAGATTGTTTATATAAACATTAACTGTGAAAGCAAGAAAACAAAGAGTGAAAAAATGTTAGGAAATTACACAAACATATGAAGTCATAAATTATTCTATCCATGAGTATTGTGTGGGTATTCTTTAAAATACAGTCAGCATGTATAAAAATGGGAAAATGGTTTGTAACTTACAGTATATGACACATTGATTCTTCCCATAGTATAAACATTTGAAAGACCTACTGTATATACTCATGTATAAGTCTAGAAATTTTAGTCAAAAAATTGACCCCAAAAACCTAGGTCAACTTATCCACGGGTCCATGTAAATACTATATTTAACTCTTATAAAAGCCCTGTTGAAAGGCAAGAGTACAATCTGTCCTGGAAGCACTGACCTTCCTCTACTTTCTCTTCCATCTAGCCTTTAGTGTGAGCCAAAACAGTTATGCCTGCCAGAATTTTACTGGTTCTTTGACATTATTTTCCTTTACTTCATCCTTTTCATCCTTTGTTAGATGCCCCTAAGTTTTACCCTCGACTTATCCATATCAAGATCCAAAATTTTGCCCCCAAAATCTGCCCTCAATTTATACATGAGGTTGAGTTATGGATGAGTATGTACAATATATCACTTTATGCAACCCTTTGAAAATTTAGGGCAAGGGTCACAATTTGCATCTTTCTGTATCCTATTACATCCTATCCCATTCCCATAACTGTATAAATATGCTTATACCTGGGGCTTTAATACCATTTGGTACTGCATCTGAAGAAGTAGGTTCATATCTACCAAAGTTCATGCGGTGTGGGGGGGTAGTTAGTCTTAAAAGTGCTGCCATATTTCTTTTTTCATTTATGTTATGATATTCCTTAGGGCATACAAGACTTTTTAAAAACAAAACAAAAACCAAATCATTTCTCTTTTGAAAATACACAACACATTAGTGTGTTGTGTCTGTTCTGTTCTTTTAATAGAAAAAGGACAGAACACGCCCAACACAGTAATGTTGAAACAAAAGTAGCTCATTTAAAGGCATGGGAAAAAATGAGCATATGTGGAATTAAATCACTGAAACTCTAAAATGCAAAGCCTGAATTATGGGAAGGAAACAGATTTTTTAAAAATATAAATTAACAGTTTCAATCAGCAGAAACAACAACACTTTATTCTGAATAAGGTCTTTCATATTGATGGCCCTGGGCAATACATGATAGATCAGCCTCATACCGCGACCTGTCGGGTACTTAATAGACTCCTCTGTTTTTAAGACACACCACCTGACAGGCTGCAATGTGAGCTGGGTGTGTTTTGTGTACCATCTAAGGTTGCAACTCTGAGAAGCTTCTTTGAAACAAAAAGGAACCATAAAGAATTGGGATCAAAAGGAAGCAGATTAAAAGGAAACAGAATGGAAATAAATATAAAAGAAAGGCCATATAACAAAGTAATTATACTTAATTTTGCACAGTGCTTCAGTACAGTAATAAAACACCCTTCCTCTTATAGGTATTAGTAGTATGTTTTGGCATGGGTTTGTAGTCTGCAGCAAAGTACTGATGTGTTCAATGATAGATTTCAGAAGGGAATTGGCCCCCTAACCCACTGAAGTTATCTGCCTCTGATATACAGTCGGCCCTCCTTAGCTACTGATTTTTTTATCTACGGATTCAAGCATCCATGGCTTGAAAATATTTTTTAAAAGCATAAATTCCAAATAGCAAATAGATTTTCCATTTTATATAAGGGACACCATTTTGCTGTGCCATTGTCTTTAATGAGACTTGAGCATCCACGGATTTTGTTATCTACGGGGAATCCTGGAACCAAACCCCGGTGGATAACAAGGACTCACTGTATACATAACATGCTGTTGTTATGTGTGCCTTCAAGTCATTTCTGACTTATGACAACCCTAAGGTGATCCTATCATGGGGCTTTCTTTTGAAGATTTGTTCAGAGGAAGTTTGCCATTGCCTTCCCCTGAGGCTGGAAGCATGTAACATGCCCAAAGTCACCCAGTCGGTTTCAAGGCTGAGCTGGGAATTGAATCCTGATCTCCAGAGTTCTATTCCAATATATAACATACATGTGCTATAATTTTCTGAAGGGTGTGAATCAGATATAGTATAGAAACCAAAGTTATTCCATAAGTCACAATTCTAAGGTTGATTTACTATAGGGGCTCTCTGTATTCGGTCCTCCAGAAGGCCCAGTCAGGATGGCCCTATGGTCAGGAATTCTGGGAGCTGTAACTCAAATCAAGTGGAGGGCCAAAGGCTGAGAATCATGTTCAAAAGGAGAATATTACTCCAAATCAGAAACCAAAAATAAAATAAAATAAAAATCACAGCTTCATAAAAAGTGAATTACAATGCCAGTTCAATGATGAAGGAATTGGCAATGGAAAACAAACAATGGTTTTGGAATCAGATTAAAACAAAATTATAATCAAGTACCAGAGATTTTAGATACCATATATTTTGAAACATACTTTATTACCCAAGGAAATACTTTAGAAATATCAATAAATCTACTGGCACACTATGGTTATAAGCCCATCCTTGATCTGCAGTGATTACTAAACTAATTATCTCATCTATCAGACTTTCCTTAAAGGACCAGCCATGTTTCTTACACATGGATTCAAAAAGCACTTCTGAAATATCCCACCTAACAGCGCTTCTTCTGGGGACTGCTACAGGTAGGGACAGTACGTCCTATATCTAATATGGGCCTAAACAGATGGGCGTTATAGGGCACCCCGATCACGTGCTAGGGTTGCCTCGGGGTAGAGCGTATACACACCCTGCAACCCTAGCATGCGGCGGCACTACGTAGTGCTGTTTAGATTGTGTACATTGTGACGCAGTCACAGCTGCATAGCATCCATATGGCGCTGCACA
Organism: Urosaurus nigricauda; assembly: GCA_034509955.1. Taxonomy (NCBI): domain Eukaryota; kingdom Metazoa; phylum Chordata; class Lepidosauria; order Squamata; family Phrynosomatidae; genus Urosaurus; species Urosaurus nigricauda. The sequence goes on from JAOEGL010000001.1 coordinate 321,324,234, forward strand.
GTTGCGACGTGCCGAAGGCACAACCTATGCTTTTTGTGTCGCAACTGTAAGCGTTCGGCACTTATTTTTCTTCTGCGCACCTTCACCGCGCCATCTAGCTGCTACGGCAACAGTGCACAGAAGAAGGCTTCAGATCTCCCTTTTCGGGCAGTCTGTGAAGCTCCATGGAGACATAAAAGATGAGTTTGGCTTTAGGAGTCAACATCAAAAGATAACTTTCCTTGCAGATCAGAAATGGTAGAGCTTATAGCCCTTGCTTATTAACCATCCTCAGTTATACGTATCCAGAGTCATTTATTTAAATGTTCTGCTGTATCTGCTCTGGAGGCACCCTGTGGTGCATTCCTGATTCACTGATAGCATAGTCTGAATGATGTGAGTTGATTTTGGAAGCCTGCTAGATAGGACTTAGCCGCAACATGACAAAACAGAAATTATACAGCACATTTTAATAATATCCACAGCCAGGCAACAAACTGTAGCCAAAACACCATTGTTACTATCCATATTGAAGACAAGCTGCTGTCCAGAAGGAGGGCAAATTCACTGCAAGTCTCCTCTGGCAAAATGCCCACATGACAGCTGAAAAATCTTTTTTCTAACATTTACGGGCTTTTGATATAGCATTAATAAAAGTATTTTTAGACTAAAATCCTATACCAAGTTACCTAGGAGTAAGCTGAACTGAAGTCAGAAAGGCCTCTTTCTGGGAAGTAGTATTGTACTGTCAAAATGACAGATTTCAAAGAGTTCTCAGTAAATAAAGGAGGTGGGAGAGGGGGAATAAGCCATTTTTAAAAAATAACTAAAAATCAAGAACTAAACATGCAGCCACCAGACAAATAAAATCATTCTAATGCCATCTGGAATATAGATAGATGGACAGATTATTTATTAAAACATTTTGAAATGGCTCTTCATCTTAATGGATTCCAGAGTGGTGTACAAATACATTGTTATAATAAGATAAAAAGAAAAGATGCAGATAGAATATAGCAGACTGAATCATCCAGCTGAAATGTCTGGGCAAATAAAAAGTTTCTGAGCTGATGCCAAAACAATTTCTGGGTTGGTACCTGTTGTGTGTGTATAGGGAGTCCCATAGTTGGGACATCCAACTGAGAAGGCTCTCTCCCTTGTTGGCATATACTGCCTCATCTTACATTGTAAGCCTTAACAATCTGAAGACATGCATAAACTGGTACAATAAAGTTCCATTTAAATGTAAATTAAATGCATGCACTAGCCTTACCAGAACGAAACTTAAAATGTCTTCCATATTAATATTACCACGACCACCACCACCATCACCCATCCCTGCTTTAAACCTGGGACAGAAAGACACAGCTGCATGCATTTTGAAAACTCTAATTTCTCATTTACCCCACCAAAATTTCCTCTCTTCGTATATTCATTTACTGTGAGCAAACCATCTGAGAACTGGAGCTCCTGCAGATCGCCCTGCCCGATATTGGAGCACACCATGGGTGCACACACATTGCCATCCATTGACTAATATGGGCTTGTGATACCGCATTTTTCCAATGGGGTATTCAATATTGTTTATGATGTAAGTTAAAACAGAAATAATCTAAAACCAATTGTCTCTTTCTTTAAGCTTTCTTTACTGGCTGATCACCCATGGATCCAGGTAAATTCAAAGGATTAAGATTTTCAAAATTCAGTTTCTTCAAACAGTCTCTATGGACTGTCCAGTCCAGAACCCAGCAGAAGCAGTGTCCAAGCTGTCCTTACTATTCATTGGTTTTTAAAAAATTAACCTTGGAATTAACTAAGCTATTATATTTTAATAATGAACTAAAAGAAAGATTCCTATAGCCATTCGTTTTTATTAAACAACCTGATGGAGAAATTAATCATTAAACACACATGATGCATGATTTTTTCACTGCGCCTTTGGTACTTACAATTCAAATTTGAGTGTATTATTATTGCACTGAAATCCTCCTCTTTATCACTGTCTCTCATTTAAGAAATAAATAATTTGTAATTTAATGGTAGAATTAGGTTTATGCTAAAAATTTCACTTTAAATTGGTTGCTTTACTGGAAAAAATTTGGGTTTCCTCATTTTATTACATTTTTTTCAGTATAATGCATACATTAATTAGTTTTAGTCAGTCAGTTCCTATCTCTTTATGTTGCTTATGTTTTTAAGGTTGTGCACGAGTACCTTGATTTGGGCTTGGGTAATAATTTGGCTGTACCAGTTATAATTTTCAATGTGGCATTCTGTTCTACCTTAAGATTTTGGATTCAAGGGCAACAACAGTAATGTAATTGATAGTACTGTAATTGAGGAGTCAACACTATCCTCAGACTGCTTTTCTAGAGTAGAGGTGGGTGAAGTGCAGCCTTCAAAAAATTGTATTACAACTCCCATGTCTCCAACATTCAGTCGACAAAGTCAGTCGAGCAGGATGGTTAACTGGAAGCAAAGTGGTATCAAAATGGGACACCAAGGATTACTAACAGGATCACACACCCAAAATCCTACCCCATAAAGTTCTTTTGTCAAGGTTATGAAAGTTTTTTCACTACCAAATTTAAGACTGAAACCAGACTGAAATGGATTGAGATTATTTGCTTCCTCCAAAATGTCTGAATGAACTTCTCAAATCCCTTGCTATGAAAGGGAATAGTGGCACATAGACAGCCTCTACACGCATAATATAGGTCTAATAAGCAGTCTCTGAAGAGGGCCTTTGTCAAGGCCACCGGCTGGCCATCTGTCGGGGATGCTTTGACTGGGAGTTCCTGCATGGCAGGGGGTTGGACTGGATGGCCCTTGTGGTCTCTTCCAACTCTATGATTCTATGATTCTAAGATGACAAGATTCATTGCACCTGGTTGTTAATAGCCAATATGGGGAAAGGTGCACCTTCACAATACTGTGTCCACATCCTCAACCCAATAAAGCTTTAGATTTTCTGACATCTTCAGGCAGAATGTGCAAAAACTAGAAACAATGAACATGAAAGCCTCTGGAGGTTTAAATATATATTTTATGAATATAAATTTATTCTTATAATTATACTGTATTTTATAAACATATTTATTTAAATTGTTGTTCCCCAGAGAGTTTAAAACTTAACTATTTTATTTCAGTCTCTCTCCCTCTCTCCTCCTCCTCCTCCTCCTCCTCTCTCTCTCTCTCTCTCTCTCTCTGAATTAATTTTCTCATCTGAATCTTCTAGGGTACTTTATACCGCTTAGATCAATCTTCTTTAACTACAGACGGAGCCCACATGAAGCTATCTCTTCTGCTTGAGAAAAGTAGTTACAATTTTCTTTCCCATCTCCATCCACTACTTTCCATCCTTAATCTTTAGATTAAATTGCTATACAGCAGGAACATCATTAGCTTTAACTTAAGTCTTAGGAGCATAGAATTTAGCCTTAGTAATGCATGTGTTATTGGAGTTATTTGGGGGGTTTTGAGTTAATTAACTTTGTGTAAATCCCGGATATCTACATAACATCATTGTACTGGCTTGTCCTGAGATTCATTTTCCATTCTTTTTTTGTATTTATAGCTCATTTGACATTTGTAATTTTTTTCTCTATTAAAACATGACACATATCTTTTCCCCCAGTTATATACTGTTTTCATATCTTATTGCTGAGTCAATAAGTTTTTATTGTTTGTCATTAAATAAATACTTCCAATGTATTTTTCGACTCTGGCTCTTTCTGATTTCTATAACTAGCTTGCTGGAGCAAGCTCAATGGAACTAAAAACACATTTTCCACTTTCACTCAACCAAGGCATCCAAGGGCTGGTTCAGGCCAGAGACAGGCATTCATGGGTGCTCACTAGAGCAAATACAGAGTTGTCAGTCTAATGATAACACAAAACCCAAAGCAATTTCATAGAGATGCTAAAATTGCACCAGTGATACAGAACTTGGAATATGATTTGTAAGATAAATTAGTATAATGACACATTCATGGATGGTTTAGTGCATTGTCTTCATTCTTCTACTCCTAAAACTTTCCTAACTCTACACAAGGACAAAGTTCAGCCCATACAGCTCCCATCTCCACAACACACAACACACCCTGGACTGTACCAGGGTCACTAATATACAATATCCACCTTCAAGGTACCAAATCCCATACTATAGTTGCTGTAAAAATTCAGCAGCAACTGTAGAGCTTCTTTGTGGTATGAAAAGGAGACAGAGCACACTGCACCATGAAGAACTGAAGACTGGCAAAATATCATGTGTCCTTCACCGCCAAGAGGGGAAGGAGGAAAAAAGGGAATCTTCTTTTTATGGTGGCAGCAAATTTGGGTGATGCGATTTTTAACATAGAAGCAAACGGGGACTCAGAGTCACTAAATAATCAGAGGACACATGTGGCCTGCAAGCCACTTGTCCACCAACTTAAAAAATTTCTTTCCTACCTTTCTTCAGAGAAAAGCTCATGGCATCTAACAAAAATAAAACCATAATATACTCAGTTTAAAACAACAGTTACTAACATGTTAATAATTATAAATAGGGTTGCCAGAGTGTAAATCAGAGAAGGGTCCTATACCTGTAATGATTGTGCAGAAGAGGGAATTTCAGCAAGTGTTGCTTGTCAACCAACCAAATAACAAGCAACATCTGCTGAAATTCCCTCTTCCACAGAACCATTAAAGGTACAGAAGTCCTCTCTAGTTTTCATTCTGGCAATGCCAGTTATAAACCATAATATGCAACAGAAACTTAAATCTTTCTCTTCTGTCTTTCCCAAATGCAAAAAACAAAACAAAACAAAAAACATTTCATACAGAGAGCAGACCTAAAATGCTAGCATGATTATAGCTGTGTGAGGTGTGTCTGTTTTTTAAAAAAATGTATGATGCCAGGAGAGGAGAGGAAGAAAATGCAACCACAGCAGCATATGTCTTTTCATGATTTATTAGGTGCTGGCATTCTGATGCCCTTTGCTGTTTTAAAACGGAACATACATCATCACTCCCTGCTGTTTCAAAACCACAATGATTGAAAGAAAAGCTCACAATTATGGTAAAACTGCAAAACCTGTCAGTCAACATGTTCGCCTGGTAACAGCAAACAGGGCAGATTTACACCTGGGAAAAGCAACTATAAAATCGGAGTAGACGCATTTTGTTGTTTTCCTCTTTTTTATAATGGAAGTAAGGGGACAAACTCCAGGAGGTGTTTAGCATATTTACAAGACACTACAGGAGGTATTTAGCATATTTACAGGCAACAATGGCACCGTTTTGCATGCAGAAATTTAAATATTGTAAAACATATTCCTTACATGGGTGCAACTGATTTAAAGCACCTGCATCTACACCCGTCAAAATGAAATTTTCAAAGCATTTTTGCCATGAAATTTTTATAAGTTATTATCATTCTCTCCTCTGTCACTCATTTTGTTTTCACATTAGCTTTTGAACTGCCTCTAATCTGAACTTAGTCTTAGCTTTAAAAAAAATGGGAGGAAACAGAAAATATTTATACAATGCTTGAACATAATAGACTTTCTGACTTTGTTTCCTGAATAAATTCCTGAATTTATTTTCATTTGTATATATCAGACAATGCATAGTCCCCTATATTATAGTTATGGGTTTCCACTGGGGAATAAGACAGATTTTCTCCCCTCCCCAGAATATTGTATCCCTTGAGATACAGCTCAGACTTCCAGAGAGATAAGAGTTGCAAATACTTTCTGTATATTTTCTTATACCTACATGAAAAATCAGAGGAGAAAATAAACTTTTGCCCTCCAGGAATGGAACATGCTATTGTGATGAGATATGTGGTGGTCGTGAGTTCCTTTCTGACTTTTCGCCAGCATCTGTGGCTGGCATCTTCAGAGAAACACCAGAAAGGAACTCTTCTAGAACATGGCCACATAACTCAAAAGCCTCACAAAAAACTAAGAATGGTTCCTAATTGGCGGGGGGGGGGGGGGTCAAGTAAGGCTGCATTTTATCACCCTTCTTGTTCAACTTGTATGGAATAAATATCATATGAAGAGCAGGTTTAGACTTAGAAGAAAGAGGAGTGAAGATAGAAGGGAGGAACATCAACACTCTTTATGCAGATGACACCGTGTTACTAGTGGAAAACAGCATAGACTTGGAACAATTATTAAGAAAAGTCAAGGAAGAAAGTGCAAAAGCAGGATTGCTGTTGAACACACGCACACACACACACACACACAAACCCCACCAAAAATAATGATCATACATAAATTCAATGTAGACAATGAAGAAATCAAACAGTTAAAGATTTCTCATACCTTGGATCAAACAGTCAGAGCAGAGATCGCAGTCAAGAAATAAGAAGAGGACTAGGCATCGGAATGGCAGCCATAAAAGAACTCGGCAAGATCCCAAAGAGGACAGATATACAATTAAGCACTAAAATTAGAATAATCCAAGCCATGGTATTCACAAATGTACAGATGTGAGAACTGGACAGTGAAGAAAGCAGGAAAAAAGAAAATCAACTTATTTGAGATGTGGTGCTGGAGAAGAGTGCTGAGAATACCATGGACAGTCAAAAAGACAAACAAATGGGCCCTCGAACAGACCCTGAAATATCCCTAGAAACCAAGATGACCAAATTGAGGCTGTCATACTATGGCCACATCACAAGAAGGCAGAACTCATTAGAAAAGACAATAATGATAAGAAAGGTAGACAGTAGAAAAAGAGGAGGACCACACGCCAAATGGCTAGACTCAATTAGGGAGGTCAAAGGCATGAATCTATAAGATTTAAGCAGAACAATGAAAGGCGAGGGTGGGTGGGTGTGTTCTTGGTTATGTCTCATCCACAGGGCCCCCATGACTCAAAGACAACTCAAGGGCAGTTACCAACAACAAATAAGCCATATATCACACAGAAGCCATCAGCTTCCACTAATTACATGGTTGCCTTCTGAGAGTCTATTGAAGCATGGCTGGATAGCCACATTCTTCTCTGGCAGAATTGGGTACATATAGCAGGTCCTAAATGTTACCTTGTGAAAGCATCAACACCATCAAACCACTTGACATTTTGATTAAGTAAGATCCAATACATAGGGATTGGTATCTGACTGAAATTTTATATATGAATATATATGTTTGCTTCAGAATCAAAGTCCTTTGTCCCACCAGTGTGGGCAATATACTGTGGGAAGACAAGGCAGATGGGCTTCTTTGTTGGGGGACTCTTTTTACAAAATACCCTCCCCTCAGAGGCCCAACTGGCACCAATGATGGTGTCATTCCAGGTTCAAGTCAAAACATGGTTTTTAAGTAAAGCCTTCAGGGTCTAATCAATTTTAAACATTTTGTATGTGTGCTATGGTTGGTATTATTTTAAATTGTTTTAAATACTTTTAAACTGTCTGGTTTTCAATGATAAAAGATTTAATTTTTAAAAATCTTTTAACATTATATTTGCCTTACTGTATATAATGTACAAGTCTAGAAATTTTAGTCAAAAAATTGGCTCCAAAAAACTGAATTGACTAATCCATGGGTAAATGTACGGTAAGTAGTGTACTTTAACTTTTAATTTAAAAAAGGAGCCATCCCCTAGTGAAAGACAACAGGGTAATCTTTCCTGGAAGCATTGCACCCTCCTCCCCCAACTATCTCATCCATCCAGCCTTTAGTGTGAGCACAAACAGTTATGACTGCTAAGTTTTTTGGTATTGTTTCTCTTTTAATCCTTGTTACAGACCCCAAAGTTTTATCCTCAGCTTATCCATGTGCCATATCAAAATCCATAATTTTGTTCCCAAAACCTGCTCTTGACTTATGCATGAGGTTGATTTATAGTTGAGTATTTACAGTATTATTAGTAGTAGTGGTAGTAGTTTTAAATTCAGTGCCAGTTTGAGATTCTCAGATACAGGATGAGATATAAATATTTTAATTAACAAAAATATTTTAAAAATATATTTTAATAAAATATTACCTAAATATTGTAATAGATAATCAAATAAATCAAGTCAAATGCATCAACACTTAGCCGTAGTTCTTTGTGCTTATCCAACTGTCTGCCATGCTGCAAAAGTTTAGCTATTCTACGACTTTCTTCCAACGTAATTTCTCTGGCTCCCCAATAACAAAATCATACAGTTGTGTAATCCTCTATGCATCCCTCCAGTTTGTTGAAGCTGGTTTATTAATAAAGGACTCGAAGCTCAAACTAGAGACTGTAAAGGATTTAAAATAACAAAATATTCACCCAAACTCCTGAACACACAGCAATCCCAGTTTGGCCATCACTTGATCAGCAATAGCTCTTGGAGGCAAGGTAATGAGGAAATAATGTGGTTGATGTGATGTGGGTGAAAACAGAAGTTTAAAATTGGCAGGCACACTTCCAGCAGCACCCCTCCAAAACTCTCCATAGCAATGGGGCAGAGATTTCACTTTGCCTAATGGAAGAGTTGTCCCTTGCTTGGATAAACTGATGGTATCAGGCTGCTATATCATGGTCACTATAACAAAACCCACATTTTCAACCAGCACAGTTACAGACAAATGAAGACAGCAATAGGCAGGGTATGCTAAATTCTCTCTTTATGAGAAAGCTTACATCATCTTAGAGTCTTGTGACAACTTAACAATCTAAAATGTTTTATTTGTCATATGTTTTCATGAACTGTAGCCCTCTTCTTCAGATGCATGGAATGCAGTCTCAAGTGGACTGACATTTATATTTATGCTATGTAGAGCATATGTGAAACTTAACATAAATGCAAAAGTGATAAGGCACAAGAATAAGGCAAGGTGCTCATTTCTGTCTCCCTTGACCTGAATAGGGATAAAGTTTTATTTTTAAATCTACTACACTTGTTAATCAGCAAATCTCTGCAGATTTGTTTGCATTCCCATCTCTGTTGTAAGGTGAAAGATTTATACAACATGAAGGCAAAAAAGAATTGCATGTCATTTCACTGTTTGAACATCTAGCTGTAACTTTTACATCAATTACCATCTGAGTATACGGTATCTACAGATTGAACTCTGTTACTTAATCTAGACAAAGATTATTATCTATCATAAATGCATTTATTTACTATCTTTTATTTCAATGTAACCTGTCACCCACCAAAGAATTTCATAAAACACATTAATTTTAATCATCATCATCATCATCATCATCAACAACAACAACAACAAATTTATGGGGAAAGTATACACATATGTACCTATTCAAAACACATTAATGACCACCATTAAGATATCTCACCTCCCATTAATGTTAAATGACCCTTAGCTATCACTGTGAAGGCCATCACAGTGAAGAGTCAACCATTTCCCATACACTCCATACAGCATGTGCATAAATGTCCATCTACTGACGTCACACTGCATGCATAACAGAAGCGGGCTGAATGTCACAAAAGCTTGTACCCAAATAAAACCTGTTGGTATTTATGGTGCCAGGAGACACTGTTGTTGTTTTTTGCAACAGAACTGGTTTGGTTTTTCCTCTGTTAATTTCTTTAATCAATTTGGATGAAAGAGATGCAAATTAGTAGTAAAACTATGGGAACATAGAATGAACCATAGAATAGTCTCTTTAGTTATCTGATATGGACTTTTCTTACCAAAAACTAGTACTACATTTGTGCCATACTACTATCATATTTGCATAGCTTCCTGGAAACTCACCACAGACTGGAAACCAATAGGTTGGACTGCCATTTTGAGTAGCACTGCTCTCAAAGAGTGTCTATATAATTAAAACACATCAGAGAAAGCAATTGCCCATCCTCTCAAGTGCATCCAATACCCGAATAAGGTGTCTAGCCAAACTCATGTAAACCATAAAAAGATGTATGTTCCAGTTTACTGTGGAAAGAAATCCCTTAACTCACAGGAGATTCAAGAAAGAAGGAAATAAACTGAATCCTTTGATTTCCTGTGTCATAAAACAGAACCAGTCTTTGCTACATGACATCTTTGTAAGCTATGAGTGGCCTTAAATTGTGCATTAATAATACATTTTACTGGCCCCTATTTGACCATACCGATTCAAAACTCATCATAAGTTAACTTATAAAAGGCAGGTATACATGGTTGTAATTGCATTTAAAATATTTTATCAGTCTGACAGATGTTAAACTGTACATGGTTTATACACAGCATCCCCTTATTCTATAATATTTGCATTCTGAAATTGCTACCTTCACATGTAGAAAAAGTTAAGTCAGCTTTAAATCAGCCCTTGAAAACTACTACTGCACAGACTTGCACTTCATGAATGTTGAAAAGCAATGAAAAGCAATGAACTACTTGCATTCTCATTTTGAATGCATCACATTTTCAGATTTATCTTTCAAAGCACAATGGACGGATATTATGTATTTTTAAAAAACAGATGAGTACAGGATTCTAATAAAAGGTAATAAGAGTGACTGGATGCATGGTTTAAAGGTGGCAGAGCTGCTTCCTTAGATTGTATGGTCCATTTTTACATGGGCTTTGTTTTGCTGTTGTGCAGCTGTGAGTGATGCTATAACAGGATTTTAATAGCTAGTTATTGCTAAAATTACCAGGTCATGTGCTGGAGATACATTCAGACTTCCAATAACTACTTGCTACTGGAGTGAAAAACTCAAGAGTAATCACCAAATCAGAATCTTTATTCTTTGTCAGGACATTCTATGTCAGGGAAACAGAAATATCTGTATTTTGCAACATATGGTGGATCACTAATTAGTATGTTCCCAGAAGAATTTATTCAGACAGCTAATTTCATCATTAAAATACTATGCCATTTAGATGAATTGAGCAGCTCTAGTTAGAAATTCCCTCCATTATCAGTATGATAACCTGTCATGCACTGGCTAACTTCAGTTCAAGAACACTGGCTTCAGTAAGTTAAGAAAGCTTTGTTCAGAAAACTAAAGTTGTTCACAGTGTGACCATGCAGTCAGGACTGAAGCATTTGATGGTTACACAGTACATTAAAAACACAAAGCTAATGAAACATTTTCATGTTCTTACACCCCATTCGTTTTCAAACCAAAACATTCTCCATCTCAGGACTTTCCTTCCTTTGCTCTTCTTACCAAGCATTCCCACCAAACTGACCTTGGCAGATCAACACACATTTTTCCTCCCCTAACATCTGCTCATTAGCCATCTTAAGAAGAATAAACAGCAAGCATCACCGTTTGTAAAACTTAACCCATCATCCAGTATTACAAAGTACATACAATATGGCCAGCAAGCATGGCAGGACTATGAGTGTGACATAACCTAACCATGCTACACTGTAAGCCAAACATAAATAAATAAATAAAAATTAAAAAATGACATAAGGGCACTTGTGCACTTTCAATCTACATATATTGTTACCATTATCACTCCTGTTTTTTCAGTGCTACTGTATAGCCAGCTATCCACCCTTTGTTTCTGCATTTAGCATTTAATTCTTCTACTCCTAATCCCGAGTCACTACTGTTGTACCCATTTTGCAAATGAAATATGGACAGTTAAGTAGACTCTGTACTGAATGTCCTTGTGATGTTTGTTGGGACCAGTGCTCTACAGCTGTTAAGGTGTTTTCCTTCATTAACTTCAAAATATCTTTGCAACTCTTTCTTGTTGAATTTGCTTACACACTCTTTTTATGAATGGGACATGTTACAACAATCTAGGTCTCAAAAACGTTTTCCTACCTTCAGTTTTTGTTTGGCATGCTCTAGGTCTAAAAACATTTTCCAGTTCTGTAATGGGTGCTTGCAATTCTTTCCACTTCCTTGCACGCTGTGGATGTCTTGTACATAGCAATAGCAGCTTCATTTATGTACCACTTCATACTGCCTAAGCAGTCTCTAAGCAGTTTACAACTGTAAGCTAATTGCCCCCAACAAACTGGATACTCATTTTAGAAACCTTGAAAGCATGCAAGTCTGAGTCAAGCTTAAGCCCTGACTGGTATTGAACTCGCAACCTTATGGTCGGAGAGTGAGTGACTGCAGTACTGGCATTTAATCACTGCGCCACCAGGGCTCCTTTGCTCTCTGTGTTTGTGTGTGTGTATGCTATGTGTTTCAATGTCTGACAACTCTCCATGCTCTGAAATGAGCATTTGTAACTTTCTTTCTGACTTCTATTGAAGATTTACTAGATGTTGATTCTGATGCCACAGTGAAACCCAAACTCTCTTCCGGGGGAAACACTACTAACTGAATATCTGCATCTTCTGTAACTGACACGTAAGCTCTCTGAAGAGAAAAGGTTGTTTAAAAAGATAGCAAAGATCATGAGAAGAAAGCAAGCAGCCTAATGATACCCATGATACCTATGGGCTGAAGGTTATACACCTCCAACCATAAGTAGAAAAACAAAATATCTGTTTCCTCTCTATAAAATAATTGAAAGAAATGGGCTTCAGAAAAAAACTAGCATGTATGTATGATGTGCAACCCTTTCCAGACCTAACACATGCTTCACATAATAAGCACATAATGGGGCTTTCTAGATTGGCAGGAAAGGGCGACATGAAGTTGCCTTTTCCTTAATACTTAGCAGTTGCACTGCAATTCGCAGGTGTGTAATAAAAAGGCATAGGGCAGCTACACTGAGGAGGTGTGAGGATGACTTATCTGAAGTCTTTTCTGTTGCTCAGCAACTACATTGGAAGCTGTCAGGATGCTAGAAACACAGGTGGAGCAGCTGCACGGGTGGCAATGAATGGGGCTTTGGCCGCACTGAACTTTTAATATTTTTGTTGTTGTTGCTGGCTGCGAACTGCGCAGTTGCACCGGTACATCATACAGGCCATTGTATTTCCAGCTGCAAACTGCGCAGTTGCACAGGTACATCACATATGAACTGTGCAGTTATGAAGATCTGTCAAATTACCATTGTGGTTTCACTTCCTTTTTTAAAGTGCGCAGTTGCATCGGTATACCATGAATGAACCCCTTTATATTATTATTATTATTACCCCACCCCTTTGAGATCAGTCGAGGCGGCTTACACATTAAAATACTATTACATCAATAAAACAAACTGCATCCGTTCCCCCCTCAAAAAGATATTAAATCCGTTACAATTTAAGTTTATGAATAAACCTCTTTATTTTATGAATGAATTGACATTTTATGTGCAGTTGCATAACAGTTACAGCATCCCAGAGTCTCTACTGCACATGTCTAGGGTTCGGATTAGGGCTGGAGGTAGGGTTTGGGAGCTTTAATAAACTGCACAGTTGCACTGCAGCATTTAGACACAGCTGCGCAGTTACACCCTTTTTAAAAAGAAGCTGGGAAAAGCAGCTCCTTTTTAAAGCTGCTTTCCCCCCACTAAAAGGCAAAAGAAGTGCGTTCATGCCAAACTTTCAGTGTGGGTCATCTAAAGGCTACACTTTCATGCAGGCATGAACATACCCCTTTTTGCCAGTCTAGATCAGTCCAATGTGATTAATATGGAAATGTGGCTGCCTGGATTTGGTGAGCTAGAACATGGTAACTCTACTTATTACCTCTGTTAAATTGCATCATGTTGTTTTCTGGCCTGTCGCCTTATTAAAATCATGCTATATTTTTGACCTACTCTCTATAAACAGTTTGCAATTTCACCTCATTATGCAATCTGTTATCTAATAACTGAAATCTGTTCGCTGGTCATATCCACATTGAAATTACAGATGAAAATAAGCCATTTCATCATAATGAGCACTGTATTGGAGAATACTAAATACATATTTCCAGTCTCATGTAATTTTTTTTATGTTACCTATCATTCTCCTTTTATCATTCAGTCATGCATAGTTTCTTCTAATGCAGTAGTAGTAGTAGCACAGTTCTGAAGATCTGTCTAAATACCCTACAGGCACAAGATCCTGCCTGATCTTGGGAAGCTAACCAGGGTCAGCACTAATTAGTTCTTGGATGGAAGGCCATCACCAAATACCAGGTGCTGTAGGCTATATTTCAAAGGAAGGAACTGGCAAAACTACATCTGAGTATTCCTTGCCTAAGAAAACCCTATGAAATTCATGCTGCCACAATAACTTGACAGGGGACTGGAAGGCACTTACACACACACACACACACATTTCTGAAGACCTCACCTAAGGACAGCCTTAGTAACAATTGTGTTCCCCAACTACACTAAAAATTCTGTTTAAGAACTAGGGGGCTCTACAGACAGGCAGCTCATCGTTGCCCCTTTGAGGCCCAGGTGGAGACCAGGGCAAGCAGACACCGTGGCCTCCAGAAACAAAAAGAACCTGCTTTTGGTGGGTTCTTTTTGTGTCCCAGAAGGGGTACCACAGGCGTGCTTGCGCACCATGATAACGCCCCTTCCATGGACCACCATTTGAGCGCTGTGCTGCACAGACATCAGAATGGTGCACACCGTGTGGACAGGCGCGTGCTATAATGGTAGCCAGGCAGCAGAACAAGGGCTTGGAGTGTGTGAATGCTCAGCCCTAGCTCAGCCCTAGTACGCATACAGGGCAGCACAAAGTGCCAGTCTGTATTGCCCCTAAATTAACTTGTCATGGCTTATAAAACCATGTGTGCTACTTTATTCTTCTATACAGTTACCAATTAATTTTGTATAGAATAATGCTAGATCAATGTATTCTGAAATGTGTAGCTTACAGGTTCTTTCAAGAAGAAAAAAATTAAAATGTATCTGTATTCTGTAGGCCATTGATATCTGTGCCCATGTTAATGTATTTCTCCAGATACTATCTTTCTTTGTCAGAGTTGTCACATTTGCCCTAAAAAAGAATGGCATATAAAATGCCTCAAAATATTTGCCAGCAGGTTTGCACAAAGGTGTTCATTTATCAAGTTAGGCAGAAATTTTACATGCCAACATATCTATAAGCAGGAAATTTCAGTTAAATAACTGTTCTGCAAAGAAGTAGAAAAATACTCGCTTTTGTGCCTAGTCCCAAACTTCTTGTCCTGACAGACAGACAGACATAAGGGTAGGAACTGAGAGAGAGAGGGAGAAAGGGAGGGAGAGAAGAGGAGAAAAGCACATTATTTCAGAATGCTGAGAGTTAACCCAAACCTTATGATTTCTGTTTGTATGTGCTGACCTCAGTAACATTGTGACTTAGAGGTTATCCATTGATTTCTGGGATCAAAAATACAATGTAAATTAAGCGCTGCCAGTCAATTAGTTCTTATCACAGTCCAGCAGTCTCTAGTAATGGGCTGACATGATGCTCTGCATAACAACAGAAAAACAATCCTTTTACAGCCAAGTACCTGTCCTCAAAGGTGAGATGTGTCCCTTTCCCAAGAGCAGATGTAGCTAGCACTATGATTAATGAATTTGCACATGGTGCAGGGCTGACGTTAGCAGCTGTCAGCAATTTCATATGGTATGGGCTGAGTTTCAGCTCTTACCATACAAGTTAGACGCTAACTGCAGATGTATATTCTAAATGAACCTGCTGTGCTCTTTCTGCATTGTTATTTTTTTTCTGTTTCTAAGGAATCAACCATTGGCAGCTCAGTTTTATGGAATTTAATGGGAGCAATTTTAAAAATAAATAAATAAACTGACTATAGTCTATAATACATTGATTTGAGCTTTACAGGACACTTAAAATCATTTTCCATGAATTAATATCAATGAATATCATAAAATCTAATATTTCTTATAGCCCCTCTGGCAGCTTTTGCTGAACATCTAAACTACCCAAGTAATTAAAAGGCCTGTCATCACAGACTTCCAGAAACCTCTGCCTCCTCTAAATTACTGGGACTTAAAACTATAGCTGTGAGTACTAATTTCAACATTAAACAGGGGGAAAATACTGTTTTATCACTTATTTGCAGTTATAATTCTTAAAAATAAATTACAGTTTTCTATAAGTCATAACTTTATTGTATACATAGCTTTATTGAAAACATATCCAGGAGTAGATGTGTTGGTCATCCAAAATCCACAAAACAGTGATACTTTTATTACCAATAAAAATACACAAAATAACATATAACCTTTTGAAATTCAACACAGGAGAAGGAAAATAAATGACAGTGTCAGAGTCACAGGCCTACATTTCATAAAGATGCTGGGTTTTTTGTTGTCAACTAAGATGGTCTGGAGGGATAGTAATGCAAAAAGAGGCCACTTGTCTCTTTGGTTATGTGCACTCTGGGAGACAGTCATAAAATCTAGACAATAACATTTCAACTCCATTAACAACAGAAAATGTAACTTCCCTTGAGATCCAGGCTGTTTCTATCCTGGGTGAGGCTACCTGCCCCTTTCTTAGGCACAGAACATTGAATTTCTCAAGAAGTCTCTGTACTGTTGCATCTGGAATAACCTTTAAGTGCTAGGTAAAACATGCCAAATGCAGGGCCAATAAAAATAGTTTTGCTTTTGTTGGAGATAGAAACCTCAGAGCTAAGACCCAGTCCCTTGGCTCCTTTTTCTTTAGGATTCCCTTGTTGTGACTAAAATGTGATATCTTGAAATCCAGAAAACATATCCAGGAATATTCAGGGATTGGCCAGAAAACAAAATACAATAACATTCAAAATCCAGAAAATAGCAGTATCTTTATTAGGCCAAGCAATAAACTTCCTGTCGTCACCTTTGCGTGACGAAGAAGCCAGTGGAGCTTTGAAAACTTGTGTGTGTATTTTGTGCATCTTTGGTTGGCCCAGTAAAGGTATCGCTGTTGCCTTTACTGCACCATTCATAAAATCTGCCTGATCTATCCAAATAAGTTTAAAATGTCCATTTAAAATATTTCTTTCTCACTCTTGGAACTGAGATTGAACCTGCTGGCCACTAAGGGCATATATTTGATATCACTGATGTACCTGGTTTATTTATTTTAAAACAACAACTACTGCATAATTTGCCGTCTTGTTTACTATACAGAATTGAAAGTACTGGAAAAGGCATGAACTCAGAAGATTTGCAAATTGTTTACTAAACAGAAGTGAAAGTACTAGAAAAGGCATGAACTCAGAACACTTGCAAATATTTTCAGGAAATTTCTAACGATGGCAGAAAAACAGAATGCCCCCTTCTGCTGCTGAGTTCCATTATTGGCTGCAATTACTCTCCACTATACTGACTGTAGTGCCCATCATAATCATAAATCTCGTGTTCTGATCACCTCCTTTGCTCGCTTTCCACCTGGCAGAGACTGCCTATAAAAGCTCAGGCTGTAGTTTGTTTTTGCTTTTGTTTTTTAGATTGCTAGAATTTAGAGCTTCCATTATAATTCTGGCATAACCATACCTTTCCCTTGTGCCAACGGTGCTAACCATGTGGGCAAGCAGCAATCAATGGAGAGGCTTACATTTTGAGTGTGCTATTTGCAGACGACTGGCACTGTGATTTAGAGAGTGGATGAGAAATGTATTCACAAATGTATTCAAGCAAAAGCACCACGAGTCTCAGCAAAGAAACTAGCTATAGAAAGAGGAATAAGTAGCTGACATTCTTTCCTAATTTTGAATGGAATACTGTTGCTGAATACAACCATATTTCTGCCTATTACTTGGGATACCATAATGACAAATTAAACAGATGGTATATGGACTCTGCGAGAAACATTTCATTAGGCCAGCAAACTCAGTACAGCACCAGCTGCTCTGGCCTACTGACCTTGGGGGAATTTTGAAAACACCTCTGCAAAAGAATTGCTTTCCTCTGGTTCCTCTTTTACTTCTCACAATAGGTTGCTCTCTTTTGTTCTGCCATTGCTTATATACAGGTATAGGGCTGCTTTCCCTTCTAATGGACAATACAAAACCAGTTGGAGGAGGAAGGCATGTAACAGGGAAGAAATTGTCCTAGTGTGGAAAAAAATGGGTTGGGCAGTATCTTTCTTCCTTTCTCATAAAATCAGAACCTGGGTGGTCTGATTAAGCAAAAAGATGAGAGTACTCCTTCATGCAGCACATAGTTTAACTATTGAATTGTCCAGCACAAAGGCAGTATCTTTCTTCCCTTCTTATAATATCAAAACCTGGGTGGTCTGATCAAGCCAAATGACAAGACTACGTCTTCACATAGTACATAGTTAACATCATTTAACTACTAAATTGTCCAATACAAAGGTGGTGAAGGCCACCCACTCAGATGCTTTGTAGGTTGTTTAAATTTGCAGGAAATTACAACTGTAGCAAGAGAAAATGGAACTAGTGTATATATTCATGTATAAGTCTATAAGAAATTTTAGTCAAAAAATTGACCCAAAAACCCCGAGTTGATTTACCCATGGGTCAACTCTTATTTTTAAAAAGGACCTATCCCCTGTAATCTGTCCTGGAATCACTGTCCCTCCTCTATTTTTTCATCCATCCAGCCTTTATTTTGAGCACAAATAGTTATGCCTGCTAGAATTTTGTAAGTTCTTTGGTGTTATTCTTTGGTGTTGTTCTTTGGTGTTGTTTTCCTTTGCATTTTTAGATCCTTTGTTACATGCACCTAGATTTTACCCTCGACTTATCCACGGGTCCTATCAAAATCAGTAATTTTGAATCCAAAACTTGCCCTCGGCTTATATATGAGGTCGACGTATAGTCGAGTATATGTGGTATGTACCTCCTTCCAACAGTATGGATATAAACACAAGGTGATACACAGTAAGCACTGGTAAAATGCAGGTAAAACATCAGGGAAGTGCATGTGTATGAAAGCCTGACACGCTTCTGAAACGTCAAGGAATTGTCCCCTCACCTCTAAACAAAGAAACAAAAAACAAACAGCTTCATTTATATACCACTTCATACTGCTTAAAGAGTGTCTAAGTGGTTTACAACTGTAAGCTACTTGCCCCCAACAATCTGGGTACTCATTTTAGCGACCTCGGAAGGATGCAAGCCTGAGTCGAGCTTGAGCCCTTTTGCTGGTTTTGAACTCGCAACCTTATGGTTTTGAGTGAGTGGCTGCAGTACAGGCATTTAACCACTGCACCACCAGGGCTTCTCTAGCGTCCTTGAATCGTTTGCGGAGCAGCATTCTATGAATGGAAACTTTGCGTTCATAGGAAACTGCTGCTCCACAAACGTCTGAAGGATGCTAGAGGTGAGGGGATGATTTCCTGAACTGAGTTGAGAGAAGGATACTGGCCAAGAGAGAAAGTATACTGGAGACTGTAAAGAGGAAACTGTGAAATGCCTGCAACTGTTATATTAATCTCACCATACCATGTTTGAGCTATTCTGCCTAAGCAATATTCTTGCTAAATTTTATTCAATACAGTTAATGTTTATCTGTTGTACCTGTTGTACCAGAATCCTTTGCCTGAGTGAATTCTCAATCATACAGGCACTGACAAACATGCTACCTAAGATATTAAACTTATAGGAGGAAGACATTTGAGATCCTAGCCCTTATATATTTAAGAAAAGTGTATAAAGAGTGGATGCTGGGCAGGTGTCATTGTTGAGGGACCTTCTATAGGAGGGAGGTAAAAGGAAACCTCAAGGCATAGAAACGGGGTCATGTCACATATGCATATACAGTTGTAATACATTATCACCCTGAATTCGATTTTAACTACAAGGACAACAAAAACAGCTAATAATATGATAGCATGGTGATTCCTTCACCATATACAGGTAGTGACACAGATCACAAGTGCTTGTGCAATGTGTAGATCACAGAATGCTTATCTTCTACTTGTTTTCAACTCTTTCTGAACTGTAGAGAACAAGTGATAACAGCTCTTACTTGAGGGATGAAATGAAATGGAGAGAATGGTAAACTTGAGGGCAATTCAGCTCAGTTCTTGCATTCTACTTATAGAGATGATATTTGAATCAACGGCCACCTTTCTGTGTTCAGTGCCCTTCTTACTGGTAATCCACACAGTTGGTTTGGAGATGCCATTACCCTAGGAATTACCCTATGCCTGAACGAGTCAGGGTATAGCTGCAGAGTTCACAGTTTGTCTAAAACTAGAGCAAGTGATGTTGCAAAAAAGAGAGAGAGAGAGAGAGAGAGGACTGATAAAAGTCAGTTTCCTTTCTAGACATTCACAAAGGCAATTTAGGTACTGCCTGCACTAAATCTCTACGTCAGCATTCTTGCAGACAAGTAGATTTGTCATTCTCCCTGACACATTACTCATTATCTGCTCACAAATCAAGATAACTTTATATTAGCACTATGCTGCAAAAGGGGAAGGGGACTACATGAAGAGGTAAAAGACATTAAATAAAGATGTGTTTTAAAGTATGAAGCACCCCATTATCTGCGATACGTTAAATCTAAATGACAGAACCAGAAACACAAAAGATGATAAACTGATTCAATCAAGCAAAGAGATACTTTTTGTTAGTGTTTGTCTGACTGATTTGTCTGGTTGATTCAGCCTATTCTAGAGATGCACAGCCCATAAAGTAGGACTCATTTAGTGGTTGGGGCAACCACCTACCTTTTTTCAACTACAAAAAACAACAACAACAATGGAATAAAAACCTTTGTAGTTGTGTGACTCACTAGCACCCTTTGTCAGAGAAGGCTAAAGACCTTGTAAAACTACAAATCCCAGGATTCCAAAAGATGGAGCTGCAGCACTTAAAGTGGTGTCAAACTGCATTATGTCTACAGTGTACTATAGATGCTACCTCAGAGAGATTCACCAGGTGCTTCTATTCTCCAGACATGTTGAAAGCTGTTTAGAATGCTTTTAGATCCTAAAATTATTACACTTTGTTGTTGATTTCATGTTATTTTATGTGCTTTTTTGTTGCTGGCAGAATAGAATTTTGGGTTCCAGTCATCTGTTCCTGGGTTTATAACAAGCAATGAAGATCTAAAATGCCCCCTCCGAAAAAAACTTGCAAGAATTAACCACTTTTACTACTATTCTAAGTACACACCCAAGAAGAAAACACTGTTTCTTTGCTCTTAGTGAATAATCATGATGATGAACTGCACAGTCAACCCCAACAACATTTTTTTTTTAATCTGACAGCTTAGTTTCAGTTGAACCATGTTAGTGCAACTGCATTAGTAGCCCCAGTGGATGATCTCCATCTGGAGCCTGACAGAGGAATGACTTCCTGTTGATCCTACTTTTACAGCATGGCTCACCACATCGTACTGGATTATCTGTAGGACATGGCTAGAATTAGAACTGTTGGAATAATGCAAACACCATGAAATTGCCTAAATCCAATTGTTCATCTCAACTGGCAGAGGCTCACTGAATTGACTGAACCTGAGTAAGGGTTCACTTAGGTTCCCTTTATTTTGATGGGTTTGTTCTGGTCAGTTGTAACACTTGCAATGAGATCTCTCTGTTCAGATGCACAGATGTAGTGAGTATATTTATTTTTAAAAAATATTTACATCATAAATTGCCAGAGTGGCTTGGGAAGAGTTTATAGGAGATGCAATCCAACTACATTTGGAAAGCCACAGTTGCCCATCCTTACACTCATTGAATGATACTACTGAATATAACCCTCAGGCATGGCAGGAGCGGGATTTAAACATTTAGTAGTTGAAACATTTAGCAGAAGACCTGATACTAATTTTAGTTAAGTTTTAAGTAATAATTAAAACATATGGGGAGAAATATATTTCAGAAGTTTGAAAGCTCGCTTCATGTGTGATAAGGACTACATCTTTCCAATTCAAGTTTTTGTGAATATTTTTAATTATGAAGAAGCATTATTGTTGTTGTTGTTGTTATGTGCCTTCGTTTCTTGGTGATCCTAAGCAGATGCTACCATGGGATTTTCTGGGGCTGAGAGTGTGTGACTTGCCCAAGTTGGGAATCAAACTCTGATCTCCAGAGTCATGTCTAATATTCAAACCACTACAACATGCTGGCTGTCTTGGAGAAGTATATGTGCCTTAATTCACATACTTTGTTCATGAAAAGAAGGGGCTGTGACAATAATCAAAGCCTGCCAAATATATTTATTTGACATTTGTATGTGCATGGCAAATGTAGACATCTGTATTGTAGTAACTGGAGCAAATCCATAATGACTAAGCAACCAAACAGCTGTTAAACAGAAGAAAATTCAACTAAGTCTTTTAGCATCGCACATCAGATATAAAGGACCTAAGAAATTTATAACAATCTATTTCTGAGTGATTACCCTTTTTAAAGATCCATTTGTCCCTTCCATTACACTAAAAATATGGTAGAATAATCTCAAAAAGGTATTTGCAAATTATGCATCTTGCCCTTTCATTACAAATAAAAATCACAAACATAAATCAAGATTATATGTAAGGAGAGAGACTTGTATTGGTTTGAGACACTTGTGCGCATGAACTCTTGCTGACATTGCTTATGCTACTTTGAAGACACTTAACATTTATCCTACCATATTATATCACAGCTCTATAACATTACAATGGGGATACAAATTATGAGTCCCTCCAGATATTGCAGCTCCCTGCATTTCTCACTATTGGCTATACTGGAACATGCAATCCCTGTGCTAAAATAAAACGTTCCTAATTTTAATTCTAATGGGGAACACATTCCTTTTATAGCTAAAACAGTAGTAATGAATCCATATATTATTTTTAAAACATCCAATACTTTTATCAGGATTTCCTGAAAGTCAGAGAAAAAGATGTTAATATGTAGTACATTACAAAAAAAGTACATTAATTGTTGAAGGGTAACAGTTCAGCAGATTTCAATACCAGTTCTACTGAGAGACTGAAATAATTTAGATCCAAGAAATCATATGTAAGTAAAGTTGCCAGAGTGAATATTGTAGAAAGTCATGTAAGATAGGATAGAGTCCATCAAATGAAGCATCTTTATGGAAGTGAGGTCGCAATAGATACAGTTCAATTGGTGGACAGGCCCATGGGCTACAACTGTTTCTTCTTTCCTGAAAACTCGCCATGGGCTGGCAGCCAGTAGCTTGAGGACCAGCAGAATGTAATTTTTCAGGATAGGGGAGTCATATGGAATGCTTTCACACTGGTGAAAGACTACAGAATCCTCTTCTTGATTTTCCAGTACTGTAACACTTCTGCCACTAACCCCAGAAGAAACTTTCAGGAGAAGGCAGCTGGCAGGTAGTTCAGCCCTATCATGTTGATAATTAACTGAAATAATTATGTGGGAAAATGTACATGGAACGCAAATATCTCCATTACTGAGTACACAGATTAATTGTTTGATTACTACAAGCATTCTCTTTTTAAAAAAATCTTTAATGTGCTGGTGGCTTCATGCATGGTCTAATCTCTGTTCCACTGCATAATATATGGCTTTGTCAAAGGAAGAATTAGAAACAGGGTCAAGAGTTTTAGCAAGTAGCAATAGATTAAAGGGCTTACTTAACTTTTTTTAATTGCATGAACCTTCTGCAAAGTCAATTCTATGAGCTGAATAAATGAATAATTATACTGCATTGCATGTTAATGATCAGTGTGCACTTATGTGGAGTATTTAAAAAAAACCTATTATCTGGAAGAAAGATTACTACTATATACTCTTTTATTGCTACCAGAGCCAGTCCAAGGACATAATCTGAGGACACATGAGGCAGCAATCTTGGTGGAGCTGTAGCTGACATATGTAGTGCTATTCCATACATGCCAGTCTTATTTCAGTTGAATGTGCTTCTGTGTCACATGTGTACTAATTCATATCAATTCATTTGTACTATTCTTATATAGGGGGTATTTCAACTTGTGGCCTTTTAGTCTTTTTATGTGGTCCGAATTTAAAACAGCATTGAAGACCAGTTTTTTTCTGGCAGACTTATCCACATGTTTTGTTTATTATTAATGCATATTTATTTTTGGCTGCATCTGCAGTGCAGAAATAATCCAGTTTGACACCACTTAAACTGCCATGGCTCAGTGCTTCTATGAACCACACTGAACTACAGTTCCCAGAATTCCACAGCACAGAGTTATGGCAGTTAAAGTGGTGTCAAATCAGATTATTACTTTACTGCAGGTGCAGCCCCTATGATGGTGGTGGTGATGACAACGGCAATTTAATTCCTTTCCATTTTGGTCTGACTGGAGCAATGTTGTTTTTAACACTGATGAATTATATTGATTTGAGAAATAAAATGTCTCTAGAACAAAAATCTCAGTTCTTTGTGTCTTAGTAACACTGACAAAACTGATTTTCCTTGTTCATCAAAAGCTTTCAGGCATGGTCAAAGGAAGGGAACGGCATCACATCATCCGCAGCAATAAGCACAGGGGAAATGTATTGCCTTTCTTACCTGTGTTTCAATGTAACCTCTTCCTGCCACTTCTGCAGCCAGCATTTTATGTTGACAGAAGCCAGAAGTGCCGGCATTAAACAATCAGGAGGCCCTCTGTGTGCATCTGCTATGAAAAAGGTTGCTAAGCAACAGCAAAGAGAAATTTTTGCACTCACTATTCTATGGCAGATTAGGAGAAATCTCACCACCTTCTTCTTTTACCTAAAATTTCAACGGCCAACTCAGTCTTTAAATTAAATTACATTTTTAAAAAATGTCCTGAAAGAATTACACTTCTAGGGGAAAAGCATGCCTGAGGAGGTGACCGTATGGAGCCCAAATAGAGTAAAAGATCCTTCTTGGATATAGAAAAATTCTTTTTGACA
Source organism: Urosaurus nigricauda (assembly GCA_034509955.1). Taxonomy (NCBI): domain Eukaryota; kingdom Metazoa; phylum Chordata; class Lepidosauria; order Squamata; family Phrynosomatidae; genus Urosaurus; species Urosaurus nigricauda. Next base: position 321,348,789 of record JAOEGL010000001.1, read on the forward strand.
GCTCATTGGGTTTATTTGCTATACCCTGTTCTTCTGCTGTCTCAGCATCTATTGCAGCAACCCCACAGGAACAAGAAGCCATTAGCAAATTATCGTCTGAAATGCAAAGCTCACAAAATAACATCAAATATTCAAGCTTTTCATACTCCCTAGTTAGTCTTAGCACATCTCCCTAGCAAAGGTCAGATCTGATTGAATTTTAGTGGCAGCATTTTTTTCGAACACACGTCTTGGCCTTATATTGCAATAGAAATATGCTGGCAGGGGGTAGAGTAGGCATAGCATCAAGTGTAATATTAATAAGCTAATATAATCAGGTTGCATACACAAACCACCGAGAATATTCATCTGCTTAATTTGTTATTCTAAGCATCCAAATTTACAACAGAGAGTGAGATTACTGAAAAGATTCCATATTCAAAAGCATAGTTTTGTAAGAATTGGGAGGTTGAATAAGGCATCTGTAATGAGTTGAGTGGCAAACGGCTTTTGTAAGTGAAGAGGAGAGCAATATCAAAGCAGTTTTCAATTAAAGCATGAGCATCAACTGGCCCAAAATAAAGAATTATTTAAAAAATACCATTGGATTAGAACAAGTCTTGCATCAGCGGATCCAACTCTACAGTTGACCCTCAGCATAAATAGTAACATTATGATCCTTAAACATAAATATAATTTTTGATATTTATTTATATTTATATTTATTCAGCGGGTTTTTTGGCAGAGGGGCATGGAAAAAACAAAACATTACTAAATAGAGTGGTTCCTTGGTATCCGCTGGAGTTTGGTTCCAAGACCCCCTATGGATACCAAAATCCATGGATGCTCAAGTCCCATTATATACAATGGGGTAGTAAAATGGTGTCCCTTGCATAAAATGGTAAAAGTCAGGGTTTGCATTTTGGAAGTTATATTATTTTTGAATATTTTCAAGGTGTGAATGGTGGAATCCATGGGTACAGAGGGTTGACTGTATAAGAAATGGGGGGGGGAGTACATTAATTGGTGAAGGGTCATTGTCTAGGAGATTTCACTACCAGTTCTACTGAGAGATTGAAATAATTTAGATCCAGGAAATCATTTGTAAGTAGAGTTACTCACAGTCTCGGGACTGAAGCCAGGTTTGGGAATACAACTCCCAGTCCTCGATGGAGTCATACTCTCCTTGAAGGATTCTGTTCACAGTCTGGGGGTACTCCTGACTCGTCACTTCACATGACGAGTCAGGTGAATGCGACAGTCAGGAGTGCCTGTTATCAGCTTTGGCTGATACGCCAGCTGCGCCCTTTCCTATAGATGAGGGACCTGAAAACCGTGGTACATGCTCTGGTAACCTCTCACCTGGACTACTGTAATGTACTCTACATGGGGCTACCCTTGTGCCTAACTCGGAAACTGCAGTTCGTTCAAAACATGGCAGCCAGGTTAGTTACTGGAACATCTAGGAGAGAGCACATAACACCGGTGCTTAAAGCTCTCCACTGGCTGCCAATTAGTTTCCGGGCTCAGTACAAGGTGTTGGTTTTAACCTTTAAAGCCCTGCATGGCTTGGATCCATCCTATCTCCGGGACCGCCTCTTCTCATGTGAACCCGACCCCCCCCCCTCGCACACTCCGGTCCTCTAGGAGGAAGCTGCTACAGCCCTTGAAGACCAGGCTGACACAAACCTCCCAGAGGGCCTTTTCAGCTATAGCCCCCAAGCTGTGGAATGACCTGCCAGGTGAGATGCATCTTATTACATCTGTTGATGGCTTTAGAAAAGCCTTAAAGACGCATCTCTTCCGGCAGGCCTTCCCAGATAGTATCTAATTTCCTGGCTCCATATCTACTGTCGACTCTTTCTCTTAGCTCCTTTTCTCCCCTTCAAAATTGTTTTATGCAGCTTCTGGCAGTTATTTTTAAATGTTTTATTTGTATTATGTTTTTAATTCTTAGCTATTTAATTCTATTTAAGGGGGGGTGAGGGGGTGGGATTGTTATATTTTAACCTGTGATGCTTTTACTATGTTGTACCCCACCCCGATTGCCAAACAAACAAACAAACAAAGCAGCTTCATTTATATACCGCTTCATACTCTTGAGGAGTGTCTAAGCAGTTTACAATTGTAAGCTATATGCCCCCCAACAATCTGGGTACTCATTTTAGCGACCTCGGAAAGATGCAAGCCTGAGTCGAGCTGGTCTTGAACTCACCACCTTATGGTTTTGAGTGAGTGGCTGCAGTACAGGCATTTAGCCACTGCGCCACAAGGGCTGAGGGGCGGGCTATAAGCAAAGTTGTTGTTGTTGTTATTATTATTATTATTATTATTATTGCCAGAGTGAATACTGTAGAGGACTCCTGTATCTCTCATGCTTGTGTAGAAGAGGTAGTTGCAGCAGGCACTGATTGTCAAACAATCCAGTAACAAACAACTGTTACTGAAATCCCTCTTCTAACCACCATTAAAGGTACATTAAAGGTACCATTAAAGGTACCATTAAAGGTCTCCAGTTTTCACTCTTGCAAACTTGTATTTAAGGGGTGTTCCTCTGCTGACACCAGCTGGATACAACCTCAAATATGTTATATTTATGTAAGCTTAAAATAAAAGAACTAGAAAGAAAGACCCAATAAACTTTATGTTTTCCCCTTTGGTAATCATTATCCAGCACATTTCACATCACAGCATCTCCCACAGTTTGGGAATAAAATAATTTCTGTTTTTCCTCTTGCTGATGCACCTGCAATACACCTCTAAACATGAAGATTCCTACTGACACATGCATGCCTCCATTTTTTATATAAAAGCCAATTTTTAAAAGCAGCACATTTCATGCTGCTGCCAAAAACTACAGACTCTTCCTATGCAAAGTTTAGTAACAGTAGTAACAGTTGTAACTGTTATCATGTTTGCCTGTGATTCACATCAATTTGAATCATATTTTGAGTGAGGAATTTCTGAACCTACGATGATGCAGTGCTCACATTATAGGAGACCTGCCTCCTTTGCCTTAACTATGCTCCTTGGGAACTATTTTTAGAAGTCTATTGGGTGAAACAGATGGGCAGGAAAAAAGTGGCTTGAAGTTGCCTTTTCTGAAGCCACATTGAAACCCCACCAACTGCACCACCAGCTCCCAAGGCCACTAGAGTGCTCATGTCATGACCACATGATATGGATTCAAGCCAGGAAGAAACAGAAAAATGCTGCTTCTTTCTGAAATGGCTTTTCTCTGCATAAGGCACCTAGAGGGCACTTTCCTGCTAGCTTCAAGGCATGTGTCATCTAAATGCCACACCTTCAAGCCAGCCTGAAGCACCTCTTTTTGCCTGTCTGTTTAGTCCCCATGGCCTGATCTAGATAGGCATGAAGAGGCACCTTTAGGGCTGAAAAAGGCGTGAGTAGGGCTGGGGAGGGCACAGCGTTTAGACCCTCCCCAGCCCTACCACGTATGGGCAGCGCCATTTAAAAATGGCGGCATCCATACGGGTGTGCCATGATGTTGTCATGGCACACACAGTGTTTAGAAACGTTGCGCACACCATGACAACTTCACGCCGCAGGAGGCACCAAGCACACCCTTCCTGCGGTGCAAAAGGTGAGCTCAAAAACTGAGCTCCTTTTTTGCGCCAGGTGTTTGACGCAGCATTCAAACGGCCGCACCAAACACCCAGGGAGAAAGGGGCCGCCGCCGCGGCCCCTTTCCCCCCTCAGCATCGCGGAGGCAAGCAGGATGCAGCGGGCGCTCCAGAAGCGGCGGAATGGTGCGGCAGCCTTGGCTCCATCTCGCCGCTTCCTGGGGCGGCTACAAACCGCCCTTTCTGGGCGGTCTGTACCGCCCCTGTGAGCTCAAATTGTTTGAAGTCAGAATGACAGAAACACCTTTCAACTTAAAACTGGAGGAAATACAGGATCTGGAATATAATAATAAATAATAGTAATAACAACTTTGGGACTATACAAATGGCTGGCTCCATGACGCGTCTTTACCCCTCATCGGTGCCGTGCCAACCCCACCACACGGCACTGATGCACTCCATAAAAAGGAGATGCCTAGAGCAGCTTCTTGTTGGGAGCACCACAATGGTGCTCATGCGCCATGACACCACCACTTCCAGCAAGCGCCATTGGAGCACGTGAAGGCCCGCACGTAATTGTCGTGTGTCCCATGTGGGCAGGGAACCAGCAAGATGGCACATGGGCTCTGTGAGAAGGGCTGGGTGTGTATGGATACCCAGCCCTCCAGTGCCCTAAAATTGGCCCCAGGACAGCACTTTGTGCCAGTCTGTATCGGGCCATAATTTATATTCCGCCTACTCCGAATAGGATTGAGGAGGCTTACAATAAAAACTATCTGATACATAATAAAACAACAGCACTCAATAACCCCAAATTCTACCCTCCCCCCTAAACTAACAATTAAATAATGCATACATTAAAAGAAAAACACTGGTTTCTTTACAAACAATTAACAGACAGATTCAAAAAAGATGCCAGTCAAGAAGAATATGAACAAAGTAAATCCTACAGATAAACTATTGACAGGAGTAGAACAGAAACTAACTTCAAAATTTTATGAAATCTTATTAGAAAGAAACCTTGAAGAAAAGATAATTAAATAAACCATGATACAGTAGGCAAAAGATCTAGGCACAAAAAAAGACTCGGCAATTTACCAAATGTCAGAATCTAAAAGAGAACTGTCAGAAGATTGAATTTCACCGGTATTTTACATTGGAAAAATGGTTTTAAAAAAATCAAAAACCCAAGTAATAGATGCTGCAAATGCCAAACAGTTTCTGGCACATGGTTTCAGGTATGGTGAAACTGAAAAAAAAGAAAGAAAGAAAGAAAGAAAGAAAGAAAGAAAGAAAACATTCTGGAAACACATTTATGACAGCATTTGTACAATGTTTGGTATAAGTTTTCATATGCTCCCAGAAATCTACTTGCTCATCATGACCAATAAAATTTTCAATATTCAAGCAAGAAAACATTGGAAACAAGTACTGTACAAATTTCCCGGCAAGATTACTTTTAGCACAATTTTTGGGGGAAAAACAACATGCCATCAACACACATATCGCTGATAAAACTACAAGTTATGATTGAAATGGACATGCAAACAAATCTACTCAATGGAAAATCAGAAAGAGACATTGAAAAGGAATGGGAACCTATAAAACAATACTATATAAGAAAATGGAAGCTTTAGATAAATATATAATAATAGAGATTAACAGGGATCTTGTACTTTAAATATGTTAAAGTGTGATAACAAATTGAGATAACAAATGATATGAGGAGCGATCAAATCAAGAATCAACCACATAACCAAATGTATTCTTGGGAAGTACAAATAAGCAAAATAGAAATATGATGCAACATACCAACATTGTCAAAATTAGATTAATATTTAAGTAATCTCAGAAAATATCATTCAATGAAATGAAATTATTGTATTTTTCTTCTGTTTTATTGAATGTCATTGAAATAACAATTAAATAAATTTTAAAAGGTTGGAAATTGTTTGAAGTCAGGAGATGGGAATGATGGCTTTCATTCTTTCACCCCTACTCTGTTTTAAAATTTGAGCACTGTTGCTTACTCTACTTTGAGGAGAGTCAGGCTGCATCTGCACTGGAGAAATTATCCAGTTTGATACCACTTTAACTGTCATGGCTCAATGCTGTAGAATTCTGGGAACTGTAGTTTTGTGAGACATTTAGCTGTGTCTGCCAGAGAGCTCTGGTGCCACAACAAACTACAATTCCCAGAATTCCATAAAATGGAGCCATTGCAGTTAAAGCGGTGTCAAACTGGATTATTTCTGCAGTGCAGATAAAGTCTCAATAGACCCAAGAATCAACCTTTCACACTATGTATCTCATTTGACATTTAAACATTTCTTTCAAAGGCCATTTCAGCCTGATTTATCTTCTCTAGCTAATGTACAGCTTCAGTTTGGTCCTATCTGAAATCTTTCTTGATTTCTTGGTATGTTGGTCACAAGCTAACTTATCTGATTAGTCATTAAACAAACAAACAAAACAAACAGCTTCATTTATATACTACTTCATACCGCCTAAGGAGTGTCTAAGTGGTTTACAACTGTAAGCTACTTGCCCCCAACAACCTGGGTACTCATTTTAGTGACCTCAGAAGGATTCAAGCCTGAGTTGAGCTTGAGCCCTTTTGCTGGTCTTGAACTTGCAACCTTAAAGTTTTGAGTGAGTGGCTGCTGTACAGGCATTTAACCACTGCACCACCAGAACAAATTGATTACCCTCTTGATTATACCATCTCCGGATTGTATAGCTCAAAGGCAGGTCATGTATGATCTCAAATAAGAACAAATTTTGTAATTTGTACACCAATTGTGGGTGAACATTGGCTGCATAAAGAATTGCACACCGGATCACCCTGTGACCATCCACTACATCTGGCTATCTTTCTTCCCCACCCTCCATAGACTGAACTCCTCTGTGTAGCATATATGATCCTCTCACTTAAACCATACTTTAAAAAAATCTATGTGGTGTTTTTTCATCTAATCCTTTACCACTTACTATGAAGACAACAACAGCAATAATTTATACTGTGTTCCAAATAAAGTTCTGTTCTTGCAACAAAATTTCTTCTGGCCATTGTTCCAAAGCTATCCATTTTCTTGGACATTCCCCTCAAATATTTTCATAGCCGACATCTGCAACACGTCAACGTGGACTGCTCCCCCTCACCCTTACCACACATTCAATGTGTGAGGCAAGATATAAAATCAGAAGGATCCTACAAATACTACTCTTGGAAATATATCTTTGACAGTCCTTCTTTTTTGATAAATTACTGATCCCTACCATTTGCTTGTTGCTTTAAGACTCTTACTTCATGACTAAGATGCACTGGTAGGGTTCCTCTTTCAATTCCCAGGGGCTGGCCTTTTTATCGTACCATGGAAACCATGGCACAACAGTGCCGAAGGTAGTCTTTCTTGTTTTGAAACATTCAAGAAGATATGCACACCCATTTGTTTCTCTAAAAATTGAGGCAGAATGCTGATACATTTCTTAGCTGTATAGCTTCAAAGAAATGTTCTATTATCAAATGTTATATGATACTCACAATCTCGTATTTTAAATACCAGGCATTACTTTGACCATCTGTAAACGAAAAGGATAATTTAAAAATGACATCTTCCCCCCCCCCCAAAAGTCAATATACCTCTGCCCATTTCTGTTTTTCTGATGCTGCCCATAAAGTTCCAAGGAAAAATCAAAGTATATCAGCTCTAGCACTTCATCTCTAGTGCCCCCAAATATTCCAGTCCAGTTGCAAGCTTAATGGGCTGACGTTTCACTAGCTTTCAAGAATGCTATGTTGGCAGTAATACCAACCTACCTAAACATCCAGCCAGCTGACCCAGGGTCAGTTCAGACACAGCAAGTCATACAATGCCTAGGCCTCAGAACTGGCTGCCCAGTTCAATGAGTTTGTCTGTACTGTGAGCATTCTGCCTTGCTCTGCTCACTTTACTGCTATCTTCACCCTTGATGTCTGCCTCCATACAGGTATGCCAATAAGTTTGCGTTCAATAGCTTTATGTTAACTTCTCATACGACATTTTCAGCAGTGGCTCCGAAACTCTGGAATGACCTGCCGGAAGAGCTCCGCTTGATAAACACTCTAGAAGCGTTCAAAAAGGCACTAAAAACAGAGCTCTTCCGGTGGGCATATCCACCAGATTGTGTATAATACTTTATTGAACCCCTGTTTGAGAACCCCTCTATTAGACCACATCGTTGATTTTAATTGATTTTAATTAGATAATTTTAAATTGTTGTATTGTGATTGTTGTATTGGTTACACTGTATTGCTGTTTTATATGCTGTAATCCCGCCTCGATCCGTAGGGAGAGGCAGGAAATATAAATAAAAATTTATTATTATATTACTATTATTTATGTGTGAGAATTTTTGAAGAGGTCCCAGCTGAGAAGACTAGACCTCCTCTCCCTATGCAGTACAATCCCAATTCAGATCTTTGCCTGACTTCTTGTTGCTATGTGTCTTCAAATCATTTCCAACTCACTAGGGCTTTCTAGATTGGCAGGAAAGTGTGACATGAAGTTGCCTTTTCCTTAATGCTTAGCAGCTGCACCACAGCCTTTAGATGGAGCTGCGCTGTTCCGCAGTTTTTAAAAAAAGAAACTGGGAAAACCAGCACCTTTTTAAAGGCGCTTCTTCTCCCCTAAAACGCAAAAAAAAGTGTTTCTCATCTAAAGGCTAGAGTTTCATGCAGCCATGAACACACTTCTTTTTGCCAATCTAGAAAGCCCCATATATGACACTAAAGCAAACCTACTGTGCAGTTTTCTTGGCAATATGTGTTCAAAGAGACTTTGTCCATGCTTTCCTCTAAGGTCACCCAGTGGATTTTCATGGCTGAATGGCAATTCAAATTCTGATCTCCATAGTCATAGACACTACACTGGCTCTCTTCCCTTGCTGAGATCTCAACAAAACCAAAACAGAAAGGGGGCTTCATATTACAGATTTAACCAATCTTGTGGAGACTAGTGCTAGTTCTGGAGCTTCTATTTACATTGCTTTTGCTCATATGGTTGACATCCAATGCACTAACAGTACAGATCTTGATCCCACTCTAAAATTACTCTTGCCCACAATTGAACAGCCTTTGTTTGGGTGAATATCCTTCAATTGCACACACACACACACACACACACGTAACTATACCCATATGTTAATCTCTCTACTGTTGCCCTTCCCTGCACACTAATGCAATATGACAGACCTCTCTGTATGTTAATGATTCTTTCTCTCTGAAGCCTAAGATCAAACGTTATTCTGCCAATAAATTTGGTGCCTATATTTTTGCATTTGTTCAAATGAATTTGATCAAAGAGCAGGCAATAATACAACTTATTTTGCCCTTTATTGGGAAGCCACAACCAACATATATGAGCTGCACTTTGGTTCATTAGGACTGCACTACAAATACACTTAGCTTATCCTGTCTGCATTATGTACTGTGACCTTATTTTCCTGTCATTCCTTTCCTGTTTGTCTGGTTTGGTTGTTTTAAAACTCTAAGAAAACTATAGTTAATGTAATTGTTAAAATGTAAAAAATATTTAATCAACTCAAGTGCTTATATATTAAGAGTGTAAAAATAATTCTAGTGTTTGCTTAAGGAACAGAAGCATTATGTTCTGTGCTGATCTCCTTAACACTACAATGCATCTGCAAATATAGAGAGTGCAAGTGACTTAAAATAAAGGTGGCTTTATTTTAAAACTAAAACTATATCACAGATGTAATCAGGAAGAGAATAGTGGGCAAGAAAGTCATGGGCAGAAAAGATCTAGTCAATCCTAGTTGTCCCTCAGTACCTCAAAAATCCCTGCATGAAAATTTCCAATTTAAAACATTATTGTAAAATTACTGTTATATCAAGTGGCTGATTCAATAATCAAATGTGTCATAGAAAAGAAAAGTAGTCTCTAATTCTTAAGCAGTCACCTGAAATCTGAACAATTTTAATTTTGATTTAATACAATATTTGGACACATGTCTAAGAAACATTTCAAAGGAAGCATCTTTATTCTCCTTCAGCACAATTCAAATTACATTTTTATATAATCATCTTTATACTTGTATATCATGTCTCAGTTGTTGCTGTCAGGCTTTTGCCACAGGTATTGGGTCCATTCTTAAGTCTTCTCAATTTTTTCATATTTCTTCTGTGTTGGTATTAGCCACAATCTAACTCACACACCTGTGGGACTGACAGGTTAAATCCACATGGCCATAATTAGAACAAACCCACCAAAGTCCATAGGGCTTAGGCTAGTACTGATTAAAATCACATTGATTTCACTGAGTTTGTTCCATGTGTGACTGCTCTAGTCAGCTGATCAATATACATGAACCCAGCATTCTAATCTACCTCTTGAACAACAAAATTAGCACCATCCTTTTTTTAAACTGGAATCTGGAAGTGCAGCCCAGAAAATGAGTTCCAAAGGAGGAACTGTACCAAGCCAATTTTCTCCACATCCATACCTGTGATAATTTAAAACCAGACTGTCACAGAATTGGACTTACTGCATGGCTTGAAACCTTTGTCTTCCAATACTTCTGAATATAAGCATAGCCAAATTTGGGGACAAAAATACGCACTTGCTAAAACTGCCAAAAAAAACCACAAAACCCTCATGTGCTGCTAGATGATGATGATGATGATGATGATGATGATGATCCCATCTCCCTGCACCCAGGCAACCAAGGAGGGTTGTCTTATGAAATGGGAATAATTTCTAAATAATAATAATAATTATAATTATAATTATTTATAACCCGCTCCTCTGCTCACACAATCGGAGTGGGATACAACAAGGATAAAATTCATAAACTAAAACAATCTAATAACCCACTACCCAACCTCCCACCCCTTAAAATTGAATTAAATTAAACAATAGAATTAAAACCAACAAACAGAATAAAAACAATACAATCATCCTAAAAACAGCTATTCCAAGAGCAGCATGGGCTAAAGTTCAGGGGACATGGTTTGGGGGGGGGGGGGGGAGAGAGACAGAGTCTGGTAAGTTACAAATTTTGGAGCCGGGGAATTAAGAGAATTCTGGGAAGGCCTGTCGGAAGAGATGTGTCTTTAAAGCTTTTTTAAAGCGATCAAGGGATGTGATAAGACGCATCTCATCTGGCAGGCCATTCCATAGCTTGGGAGTGATGGCGGAAAAGGTCCTCTGGGAGGTCTGTGACAGCCTAGTTTTCATAGGCTGTAACAGATTCCTCCCAAAGGACCAGAGTGTGTGTGTGTGTGGGGGGGGGGGATCATATGGTAGACAGTCCCTGAGATAAGATTTAGTTGTTATTTAATCTGCTTTCATAAATACAAAAGCAGAAACAGGGCCAGAACACACAGCTCTGCCCCTAGTGTCCAGGATGGTGTGTAGTCTCTACGTAGATAAGCCTGTGTATGGCACATGGACATCTACAAAGAGGAGGCCTTCATGTATACATACAAAGTTTTCCACATAAGCAGCAATTTATGCAGCCATATAGAAATAGCAGCAATAGCAATAGCAGCTTCATTTATATACCACTTCATACTGACTAAGCAGTCTCTAAGCGAATTACAACTATAAGCTAATTGCCCCCAACAATCTGGGTACTCATTTTAGCGACCTCGGAAGGATGCAAGCCTGAGTTGAGCTTGAGCACTGGCTAGTATTGAACTCAAAACCTTATGGTTTGTGAGTGAATGGCTGCAGTACAGGTATTTAACCACTATGCCACCGGCGTTCCTTTTGCCTTTTGCCCATATAGGCAAAAACATCCTCCCTACAGGCAGCATACAGATATCAAAGTGAAAGGCTATGTGATGAATGCAATGTTGGGGGCAAGAAATATTTGCCACATCTCCATCTCTACTGACATATTTAGGTAAGCAGGTTAAACCATGCTGCCATAGAAACACAGAGTGATGAATATCTACTCCCCCACCACCACCCCACATACAATTACATATCTGATATTGTGTCACAGAACATTAACAGTTAACAGCTCTGTTAACATTAACATTAACAGAACAGTTTAAAATGATGGAATAGCTGTTCATAACACAGCACTGTGGTCAGTCTGTTCCATAAACAAAACCTTCAGACATATTTTCAGCAAAAGAATTAGCGAGATCAGCAGGAAAGAATTTGGAAGAAAAGTTACACATATCACAATAAAACATATCTATGTCTTCTTAGTTTTAAGCGGTGATGATTGTCAACAGTGAATTAAGAGTTTTATGAAAATTATTTTTGAAATAGGTTTCTTATAAATTATCAAAAATACCCCATGTAAAGTTTCTCCAGTCTTCTTCCACTGCCAGTTCTTAGTTATGTTTAATGTCTCTCTCTCTCTCTCTCTATATATATATATATATATATTGTATTTAACTAAGCAGCATTCATCAGTTATTTTTACAATATAGCTTGTGATTCAGTAGACTTTATTTTACTTTGAAGCTAACTCATTGATTTCTGATTATTCTGGTTCCAGTTAGTGAGTTATGTGTTCATAAGGCCTAGTCTCTATAGATACTTTATATTTTTAACATTTTTTTTTGTTTGACCTATACATATTTTAAACTCTGTATGTACCAGGTACAATAACCAGAGTTTAACCCATTGGCACTAGCTGACAACCCAAGTTCTTTGGAGGATCCATCAACACCATTCTATTGCAGTCATGAATTTCCAATCTCTTCCATGATAGTTTGATTTGCTTACCCACTAGTAGCACTGACATGCAACATTCTCCTTAATTTTGCTACATAATTGTCTGAGAAAGGATAAATGGAACTTCTGCTTCTATTGTGTGTCTGTATGTGCCTTCATTGCCTGTTCCTTCTTAGAGGTGGTTTTGCAAGTTCCTTCCTCTGAAAGATAGCCTCCAGCACCTAGTATTTGTATTCACCGACAGTCTCCCACGCAAATATTAACCAGGGTCGAACCTACTTAGCTTCCAAGGTCAAATGGGGATCTAGTGCCTTTAAGGTAGGGCAATCATTTGTTTTTTGTTTTTTAATGCCATAAAATGTCATGGCCAACATTGGGTGTTGTATTGTGGAAAAACTAAAATGGCAGGTACCCTGCTTACATACAATTACTGTATATACTCATGTATAAGTCTAGAAATTTAGGTCAAAAATTGACCCCCCCCCAAAAAAAAAAACCTGGCTCGACTTATCCACGAGTCAATATAAGTACTGTATCTTAACCCTTATTTAAAAGAAGCAACCATCTCCTGGTGAAAAGCAAGAGCATAACATGGAAAACACCAATCTCCTTTACTCTCCCATCCATCCAGTTTTAAGAGTAGAGTTATGTCTGCTGGAATTTTATAAGTTCTTTGACATTGTTTTGCTTTGCTTCATCCTTTAGATCCATTGCTATATGCCCCTAAATTTTACCATTGACTTATCCATGGGTCATAGCAAAATCCATAATTTTGGCCCCAAAACTTGCCCTCAATTTATACATGAGGTCGATTTATAGTTGAGTATATACGGTATACTGTCATCACTGCAGCACAACCTTGGGAGGCAGACAGCAGAAGCTGTATGAGAACCTGCATCAAAATGTATCAATGTAATATCTGACATGAGACCTATTTATTATTTATTTATTTATATTTAGGTGATATCCACTGGTATCAAATGTATGAGTTATCCCTGCACAATAAACATAATAATAATAATAATAATAATAATAATAATAATAATAATGTTTTATTTATACCCCGCTCTTCAGCCAAGACTATCAGAGCGGCTTACAATTTGTTAAACAAACAGCTTCATTTACAATTGTAAGCTATTTGCCCCCAACAATCTGGGTACTCATTTTAGCGACCTCGGAAGGATGCAAGCCTGAGTCAAGCTTCAGCCCTTTGCTGGTCTTGAACTCGCCACCTTCTGGTTTTGAGTGAGTGGCTGTAGTACAGGCATTTAACCACTGCGCCACCAGGGCTGATACATTGATGTGGATGATGGCCAACTGATTGTTCAAGTTCCTATCCATGTGGCGAGAGCCCTACATGACTTCCTTTAGAGTGACAGTGACTATCCATCACCTGATTTACACAGCCAGTGCATACATATCAATCTGAGGGGAAAGGTTAGACTGTTTTTTTCTTACCAATTACCAAATGGTTGAATAGGGCTACCTAAAAACATTCTGTCTTTGGCAGTTTGCAATGCTGTATAGACAATAGCAGCAAATATTATAGACTCATTGGCTGCTGCCCATAAGATCACAGTTCTGAGTGACACATTCCTTTCCCCAGCATTGCAGGCAATTTGATAATTTCTTTTTAAAATAGTCAATTTTTTTTTAAATCTGCACTTACCTTTAGGGTCACCAGATGGCATCTGAAAATGTGCTCTCCTTTTTAAAAATATAATTCAAAACAACAGCAACCTGGCTTTTTCCCATCCACTTTTCCCTGGACGTTTTGTCTGACGCCTACCTACTGATAAGCTGGTGGCACAGGAGGAGATGAAAGGAAGAAACTTCAGTTGTCACCTCCTCTATTTAAACAGTAATTTTAAAGGAGCAGAAAAAAGGTCTAGGTCACAGCTTGACAACTCAGCTTGCACTCAGATGGTTAACTATCTCCACAATGGAAGAATCTCTTCTGAGTAAAAACAAAAACAAAAAACTAATACTGAACTTCCCCCAGCTGGAATGACTTTCCAATTTCTTTTTCTTATAAACAATAACAGAATGATTTTGCAGTATGTGAAAATGAACTTTGAAGTGTATTGTAGGATGGATAGATGATAGATAGATAAATATATAGATAGATCATTTGTTTATTTCCTAATACAAAAGGTAACACTGTCATTGTTGTTTATGGAGATGAAAGTTGGAAAGGGGTGGCCATGTACATTTATTGATGATCCTGATTAAATGTTAATACACATCTGTAAAGGCTCTTTCCTTGGAAAAAGAGTTTACCTTAAAACACATTTGAGTAACATACTATCATACTGCTAAGAGTGCCTTGTTCTACAACAGCGAGAATAGTTTCTCTTAGTTACTCTAAAAATCAGCAAAAGTCCTTTACAAATACTGCTTCTAAAGGCACTCAGGAGACCCTGACACTCTTTTGGTTAAAGATCAGGCTGCCCTCTATCTGGGAATGGTGTCACTTAGCTACCACACAATTCCATCACATCACTCCTCAGGGTAGAGGTTCATTTAAAATAGACCCCAAAGGTCTCGTTGTTCCCTTAATGTGCCCACTGTACATGAAAGACTTGGAGGTCAGAAAGGCAGAAAAAAGGAAGATGAAGCTGCTTAGCCTGATTCCTCCTCAATGTACTGGAGCCAATCGATATGCTTCAAAAGGTTTTGCCCCCATCAAAAGCACTGCACGTTCATAGAAACTTCTTATTCTGTAGCAAACTGCAGGCTTTGCTGGGAAAAGATTCTGTGTGGTATGACATTTTGGGCAGTGCACTCCCCACCCCACCCCCTTCCATTTTATATTTTCCATAGCAGGAATTGTTTGTTTGAAAGCTGGGACTATGGAAAGTTTTTAATGCGGAATCTTGAAATTACAAATGCCAGTGGCACACTGTTAACTGCCAAACAACAGCTAGTGCTCCCTGAAGAGTTAAAAGCATCAGAGTATGGGAAGCCAGAAATATGCAAGCAAACTTCTCTGAAGATTTACTATCCTTGCTATTTATCAAAAAGGCATGATTTAATGCCAAGAGACATGGGGCATTTCTTATCAGTGTATGTAAAGATCAAAGCACATGAAAAGACACATACACACAAATACTGGAATAAACAGGGGAAAATAATCACATGGACTGAAAAATCCACCTTTTAAAGTGATCGGATCTTTAAAACATGTGTCTTGTGATTTCAAGAACATAGAAAAATGAATAAAACTGGTGGGCCTAAATGCTACACGTTAAGACCTTTCTACATCAGACCCATTAAAGGCCAATACAGACCGGCAAAAAATGCTGGCTTCAAGGTGGCGTGGTGTGCCGTATGCATGACGCACACCCCAAAGCCGCCCCCAAGCTAGCATCATGCTGCCCTGCTGACCACACAGTGGGCAGTGTCATGGTGTTTCTGTAGCACGGCATTTACATGTGCTGCAGAAATGCTGAAAAGCTGCTGCCACACCAGAAAGGGCACCTTTTATCACCCCAAAAAGGAATGGCATTTATTGGGATAGAGGCCTGCACTTGCCACAGACCTGATCCGGCACCCAAAGGGGTGGCGTAGAACCATCCATTTGCAGCCGTTTTGGCCCCAAATCAATGAAACTTACAAAATTGTTGAATTACCAAATTAACCATTGACTCAGTGGATCTACTTGAGCTAGGACTAACAATAGGATCTAAGCTGGGGTTTATTTTTTCAATATAAAAGTTGTAAATAAAATATCTTTTGCATGCATTTTTCATCTGTTCTGTACTAGTAGCAAAAGACAGAACTCAGCCCAGATGATGTGTAAAAATAACCATGAGTGTGTTACTTCTTTCAGTCTTGCATTGGACTTGTTTTTGTTCCAACTGCAACATCTTGTTTCAACAGGTTAAAATGAAGCAATATTCTCCAAAGCAGAGCCCTCCAATTTTCTTGGACTGCAATGACCATAACTTTTAACCAATGTGCCTGGTTGGTGGAGTATTTTGAGTGTGATGTGGTCATGGTGTAACGCATTTAGAGGGCAGCAGGTTGAAAAAGGATGGAGTACAGAAATACCAAACAGCAGCAGAAGAGTATTTAGCAGACATGAGCTTTGGCAGGGTGAGTGAGGAAAAACACATGAAACGGAATGATTTCAAGATGCCCATTATCAACAAAGAAGCAGAAACATATTCTCCTCCTCATCCCTCAAGTATTAACATTTTCCCCCTGGGGAGGGACATAGGTGCAAAGGGATACTTTTAGCATCAGACGATTGCTTATGCTTAAGCTTTGATTACTTTCTGTTGCTGCTAAACCAGGTTGCATTGCTTGTTACTTCTGCTAAACATTGCTTTGTAATGGTTGTCCTGAAATGGTCTGTTGCTGATTCTGATTCTGTTTGGCACTATCACGTTTTTCATTAAAGGACGTCATTTTTGTCTGTGAGTGTGCATGTGAAACTGAAAGCCATAAATGTGATTGATGCCAGTATCTTGAATACAACATACAGTACCCATCTTTTAAAGGTGGATATTGTATTACCTTCCCCTTTTTGAGTTTTTTAAATGTTTTTAAATTGTTTTAATTTAGTGTTTAATTTTAATAAGACAGCTTCTTTAATTGTTCTTCAATGTTATAAAGAGCTTATTTAATTGCTCTTTTAATTCATTATGTAAACTACCTTGTTTACACCTTATGCACTGGAAAAAAGACATGATAAAAAAAAAAACAGATTGTCACTGTCATTTTGACTTCACCACCAGAGGACAATCTACTGACAGGGTGTGTTTCTTGGACCTTCATATATTTACTCAGTAGATTTTTATTTAGTAATGTACCCTCTCTAGAAAAGGACTTCCCTAGATCCAGAGGTATGTGAGAGCCAACATCTTCTCACTAAACCTTTTTTTGGCAAAGTTGCTGGTGGCTGGATAGTTCTGGGCATTCATGGAGAAACAAATCATTGGTCTGTTTCAGCCCAGGATATGGCATTGAAACAGGCTTAGTCACTTTGACTGACAAGCTATTCTGGGTGAAAAACAGGGCATGTTATCATGTTGATCATGCTAGATCTCTCAGAAGCTTTTGATACTGCTTGCTACTGGACAAGCTCTTTGATATGGGAGTAAGAGGCACTACTTAATGGTAATTCTGCTCCTATCTATAAGGTTGGTTCCAGAGAATGACGCTGGACGATTTCTGTTCAACCCCATGTCTCTTAACCTGGGCAATGTTGAACCAGTTCTTGGGTGATGTAATGGGTTGACTGAAGCCAATAAATGAAGTTGGATAAACACCCTGCCATGGATGGGGTTGCATTCCGTTTGAAGGAACAGAAGATTAGCTTGGGTATTTTAGATGCAATTCTATCACTAGAGGCCCAGGTGAGCCTCATGACTCAGTGTGCATGGTGCCAACTGCAACTAGTCTACAGGTACATCTTTTCCTGGACAGAGATGGCTCAACCACAGTAACCCACACAATGGTGAGTCCTGCTTTAGATTACTCTGGTGCACTCTACCTGGGACTATCCTGCAAGACAACCTTGAAATTGCAGCACTCAGTAGCCAGACTGCTGACTGAAGCACCATATAGCAATATAACACCATGTAACACAATTTTAAAGGAACTGCAGTAGCTACCAATATGCTTCCAGTCTGCATGGAAGGTACTGATGGTAACATTTAAAGCCCTACATGACTTGGGGCCATGATACTTGAAGGAATAGATCTCCCTATATACGCCTGCCCAAAGACTCTGGTTTGCTAGAAGAATGTCCCTCTGTGTCCCAAAGTGGACAATACACTGTGAGAAGATATGGGAGATGGCCCTCTGTGCTATTGTGTCACTGTTATGGAGTACCCTCCCCTTAGAGGCCAAACTGGCATCCAGACTTGTGTCATTCTGGTGGCACAAGGATCTAACTGACTTCATCCAAATCTGCTCAAGTGCATGGCTTTGTCTTAAACTGGTTAATTGGCTAAATGGTTTGATATAGTTTTGGTCTATTTAAATTATTCTTACTGTTTCACATTGATTTCAACTGTTTAAAGTGTACTATATGCCTCCCTAAGAACTTCCAATACAGGGTGCCATATAAATATAACAACAACAGTAATATAGATGTTGCTTCTTGAACTATCATCTCCATGTGGCATGTGGCAATCTACCTAGAACTCAGCTGATAGCATTAACAGGACTATTTTTCAAAATAATTTTTAATTAATATTTTCCAAGTTTTATAATACAATCATAACATTTTCTTCATACATATATATACTTTTACATTCTACTTATTCTATAATTAAATATCACCTCAGTGCACCCCCTCACCAAGAGTCATTTCCATCCTTGTTCTTCATCCAAAATTTCAATTCATCTTGTGAAGGTAATTTCCCGTCTTCTTTTCTTACTACTTTTTCAATAATTTTTTTCCATACTTTGTCAAAATCATCTCTTTTCCATAATCCTTTTTTTAACTTTCAATTTATATGTTAATTTATTAATTAATTGCTCATTTCCAAACTTCTTTATAACAATCCTCCAATTCCCCATTTATTTTCATTTTCCAATTTCTTGCTATAACTAATCTCGGTGTCGTAAGCAAATGTGTTACGAGATTTATTTCTTATTTTTTCCAATCTACATCATTATATAATGATAACAAAACTATATTTGATTTTCTATCTATTTTTATATTCATAATATTTTCTATTTCTACTATTATTATTTCCAAAAAAAATTTGTATATATTTACATTGCCACCACATATGCATATATGATCCTAATTCATGACAACCTCTCCAACAATATTCTGAATGTGGAGTCAAAGGCTCCAAATTTTTTTGTGGAGCTTTCGGGCTATGTGGCCATGTTCTAGAAGAGTTCCTTTCTGATGTTTTGCCAGCATCTGTGGCTGGCATCTTCAGAGAAAGATCCCAGCCACAGATGCTGGCAAAACGTCAGAAAGGAACTCTTCTAGAACACGGCCACATAGCCTGAAAGCTCCACAAAAAAACTGTAATATTCTGAATGTTTCCAAAATAAATTTTAAAAATCATGGGCAATACGCTTCACAGTGGGTTGTTCAAACTCGTGAAGAAAGAAGACAATGGTACCAAAAATCAAAGTTATCTAACAAATATGACCAATAAAGAATAGAAAATCAAATTCTGTCTTTGTTTACATAGCTTGATGCACAAACACACACACAGCCCCAAGGCAACAGGCAAATTTTCCTCAACTACAGATTTCCTCAGCTACAAGGTTTGCCTGGAGGACTAAAAGCTGACTTAAAAGACAAGCCCCTTATAAGTAGGTTATGTAAAATCTTCTTTATATATTATAATTTTCTTGTATAACAGCCTTGCAATGTATGTTAATCCTTTATAAATCACTTCCTAAGAGAGACCTGTTCACTAAAAACATCTTATTTTCTACAAGGAATTTAACTTAACCTTTTAGAAAATGGATTTAGGTTTAACAATGAGACCAAAGCCATTCATTCCCTCCCCTAATGTGGTTTGTCTTCTCTAGTCTGTCACATAACCATAGCACGGTTCCTTATTTTAGATTCTACTACTCTTCCAAAATACTAAGAAATAATAAGAACTTAACAAATAATAAAGACTTCATTCACATATATCACCATGTGTGTGAGGGAGAGCTAATGGAATTAATTTGGCTTTTTATTATTCTCATTTTAGTAAAACACTATTGTTACTGTATTCATAAAACTTACATTATGAAATTTCGTCACATTCCAGCTAAGCATGTCATCAGTTTAGGCAGCAAAGTTATTGTTCTTCTTTTCCAAGTAGCAGTTGGGGGGGGGGAGTGTTTCAGACTTGGTTTTCTAGTGCATCCTAGAAACTTACAAGTTAGGAGGATATAAATATAATGGGTTATATTCTATTACTGTATTATACAGTATTAGGATAATCAGAATCATAGCTGGTAAACCAGAAAGTGACCCAGTGTGGTGTAGTGGTTTGAGCATTGGACTATGACTTAGGAGACCAGGATTGAATACTGGCTTGGCTATGTAAACCCAGTGGGTGACCTTGGGCAAGTCACACTCCCTCAGCTGCAGAAGATGGCAATGGCAAACCCCTCTGAAGAAACTTGCCAAGAATACCCAGTGATAGGGTTGCCTTAGGGTTGGCATTATTCGGAATAACCAAAAGGCAGAGAGCAAACCACATAGGAAGAAGAAAGAACAATCAGGCCAAATGAATAGATATCACAAAATCTCACATGGTTCTTGTTTTCTGAGGACCATTTAGAATTGGAAGACTTTTATATGTTTTCCTACTAAAAAGAATCAGTCTGGGTGAGCAAAGCTGGTGTGCAAATTTTGAGAAACTTAAGCGTCAATTCTATTATGGCTAACTGTGAGTAAATCCCATGGGATTCAGTGGTACCTCTGAATAGATCTCATAGAATTGTAGAGTTGGATGAGATCACAAGGGTCAAACAGTCCAACTTGTAGGAATATACAATCAAAGCACTCCCAACAGATCCCGTTCCAGCTTCTATTTAAAAATGTACAAAGAAGGACACTTCACCACACTTCCAGGGGGCATATTCCACTGTCAAACAGATCTTACAATTAGGAACTGCTTTCCATATTTAGGTGGAATCTCTTTTCATGTAGAAATTTCACCTAATCATTCTGTATAAGGTTGGGCTGTTAATTTTCATCTTTTAAAACATACTGTCATGGTGATTATTTTTTTCATTAACGATAATCTAACATATTGTTATCTCATGTGTTCTATGACATCACTGTCTGCTATTTCAATGTGATTTGAAATAATTTGGCTGACATTTAAACAGATGGTTTATTTTTTATTAGTTTGTGTATTTGCCAACAGTCTCAAGGGACTAAATTCATTCCCAAATTACATTCCAAATAATCATAGAAAAATCTGAAAATATGAATCCATATTGTATTTAAGGCAAAACCCTTCTTTTAGACATCAATACCAGAACGATGATAACTTCCTCTAGCTATTTAGGCCAGTTAGCCATTCACATGAATACTAACTATATGCTCATTCTCAATTTCAAGTTAGTGGGGAATCTCTGAGAGGAGGAATAATAAAATATTTTCATGTCTTGTAGACGGTATGTTGATAGTTTTATAAAATCAAAGCATTCACTGTGTTCATGCTTTAAAAAAACAAACAATCTACATTTGAGAATGTAAGCAGATATAAATGCAAAATCATATGTGATATTAACTCATTCCATTGTGCTGTGAGATTCTCTAACTCATCCACACAAGAATATCATGGGGAACCTTGTCAAAGGCCTGACTGAAATCAAGATATACTATATCCACAGCATTCCTTTCATCTACCAAGCTGGTAATTTTATTTAAAAGAGAGAGAGAGAGATCAGATTTGTCTGGCATGACTGGTTTCACTGAAACCCATGTTGACTTCTTGTGACTACTGAATTATCTTCTAGATATTCACAGACTCTCTGTTTAATCTGTTTATATCTTGATTTCAGTAAGGCCTTTGACAAGGTTCCCCATGACGTTCTTGCAAACAAATTTGTAAAATGTGGGCTAGACAAGGTAACCGTTACATTGACTTGTAACTGGTTGATTTGTAAGCACCCAAAAGGGTGCTTAAGAATGGTTCCGTTTCATCCTGGAGAAAAGTGACAAGTGGGGTCCCACAGGGTTGGGGGCATCATTATCAAATTTGCAGATGACATCAAATTAGAAGGAGTAGCTAATACCCCAGAGGACAGGAACAAAATTCAAAATGACCTCAATAGACTAGAAAGCAGAGCCAAAGCTAACAAAATGAAATTCAACACAGACAAATGTAAGGTTGTGCACTTAGGGAGGAAAAATGAAATGCACAGATATAGGATGGGGGATACCTGGCTGAATGAGACCACATGTAAAAGGGATCTAGGAATCCAAGTAGAACATAAGTTGAACATGAGTCAACAGTGTGATGCAGCAGCTAAAAAGGTCAATGCAATTTTAGGTTGAATCAATCATAGAATCGTAGGGTTGGAAGAGACCACAAGGGCCACCCAGTCCAACTCCCTGCCATGCAGGAACTCTTGATCAAAGCATCCCCGACAGATGGCCATCCAGCCTCTGTTTAAAGACCTCCAAAGAAGGAGACTCCACCAGACTCCGAGGGAGTGTGTTCCACTGTCGAACAGCCCTTACTGTCAGGAAGTTCCTCCTAATGTTGAGGTGGAATCTCTTTTCCTGTAGCTTGCATCCATTGTTCCGGGTCCTGTTCTCTGGAGCAGCAGAAAACAAGCTTGCTCCCTTCTCAATGTGACATCCCTTCAAGTATTTAAACAGGGCTATCATATCACCTCTTAACCTTCTGTTCTCCAAGTTAAACATCCCCAGATCCCTAAGTCGTTCCTCACAGGGTATAGTTTCCAGACCCTTCACCATTTTAGTTGCCCTCCTTTGGACACACTTCAGTTTCTCCACATCCTTATTGAGTTTTGGTGCCCAGAACTGGACACAGTATTCCAGGTGGAGCCTGACCAAAGCATAATAGAGTGGCACCATCTGTCGGGTATGCTTTGATCGAGTGTTTCTGCATGGCAGGGGCTTGGACTGGATGGCCCAACTCTATGATTCTAATGATCTGCTCTAGAATCTTTCCTGGTATTGATGTCAGACTAACTGGACAATAATCCTATTGAATATAAGCCTATTGAATACAAACCTATTGATAATCCTATTGAGTAATCCTACTGAATCTATGGAAACTTGGTGAGATAACACTTATGTAAATTTCACTGATTCAGTGGGACTTATTTAGTTGGGCCTGACAACAAGTTTGAGCAAACAGTCTGTAAGGTGTGAAACAGACCACCCTGAAGTGGTAGCTTCAAGCCACCCTTCCAAGGTGGATTAGTTCTGTGGCAACCACACGACGCAGCCCCAATCTGAAAAAGGAGTGGAGAGAGGCTCCTTTTTTGGCAGCAAAAAGGTGGCTTTTCCCACCTGCCATGGCCAGAAGTCAGCTCTAAGGTGCTCTAGTAGGGTGTGACATGTAAACACAGTGCCGCTGAAGCACCTGGAAGCCAGCCCACATGTGGGCAGCCGGGCAGATTGAAGCCGGCTTTTGGGCATCTTGGGGGCATGTATAGTCTGTAGCCTTTTTTTTTTTTTTTTTTTTTTTTGACAGTCTGTTTCAGCCCATTTCTGGTTGGCTTAGTTTGGTAGATTTCCACTGCAGCTGTCTGTCTTTGAAATTTGTCTCTCTGCATGGAGAAAAAAATAAGCATCTTAAGGCCATGCTAAGATACTTTCACCAGACCAAGATTGCCTTCCAGATTCTTAGGCTACATGGCCTCTCAACATTTCTGCACATTTGGACTTCATCTTAAACAGAATTCAGTAACTGTTTTGACAGAGTGGTCAAAATTCCACTAAGGCTTGCTTTAAAAAATAATACTCTAAGTAGATAACATCTTCAAGAAAAACGACACCAGTGATCTATCTAAGCCTGAACCTCATGACAAACTATTTGCTGATATTATGTCTATCCAACACTCATGAAAACTTTCAAAGAAGGAGATTTCATCACTTTTCCCACATCTTTTCAACATTATATTACTGTAAATATTTTAAGCAGTTGACACAATCACATAAATACACAAGAAGATCCCTGTTAGATCAAGCCAAAGATTTATGTAGACCAAGAATGGGCAGACTTTCTTGTGGAATACTGTATATATTCATGTATAAGTCTAGAAATTTAGGTCAAAAAACTGACCCCAAAAACTTGAGTCGACTTATCCATGGGTCAATATAAGTACTGTACTTCAACTTTTATTTTAAAAAAGAAACCATCCTCTTGTAAAAAGCAAGGTCCTTTGTTACATGCCCTTAGGTTTTACCCTCGACATATCCAAGGGTCATATCAAAACCTAAGATTTTGGCCCCAAAATTTGCCCTTGACTTATACATGAGGTCGACTTATAGTCGAGTATATATGGTAACTACAAAACCACAGGAATCTCCTATGACTTTTTGCTACAACTCGATATTCATATTCACAACGTTCCAAGCTATAATATTGCTGCTTTTGACGCTTAATTCATTTAATTAAAAATCAGTGGGTTAGAGTATTATTTCCATATTTAATGTGTTGTTGTTGTTGTTAGCTGGTAATAGTTTGATTTGTTACGTTAATCACCATTCATCACTTTTTAAAGAACCCAATCTAAGTACCATATATATTCAACTATAAGGTGACCTCATATATAAGTCAAGGGCAGGTTTTGGTACCAAAATTATGGATTTTGACATGACCCATGGATAAGTCGAGGGTAAAACTCGGAGGCATGTAACAAAGGATATAGGAGGAAGCTAAGGAAAACAATGCCAAAGAACTTACAAAAATCTGGCAGGCATAATTATTTGTGCTCTTCCAACCCAGGCATTCAAAAAGGTCAGAAGTGGAGGCATGGTGGACAGAGTAGAAAGGGCTGGTGTTTCTTTTAAGTGCTCCTGGGATGGACTAAGCTCTTGCCTTTTGCCACTCAGAGAAAGAAAGAGGTTTCTTTTATTGACCCATGGATAATTTTGACCATTTTGGGGGGGTCAATTTTTTTGACTAAAATTTCTAGACTTATACATGAGTATATACAGTATAAATTACCCATATCTTCAACCTGCACACTGCACATACTTGGATTTTATTAAATATTAAATCTGCAATATTAAAGTTACAATCCTGTATTCATTCATTCACTGGAAAGGAAACCTCACTGAACTCTATTGAACTTAAGTCTCAGTAGATGTGGTTAGGACTGAAGTGGTAAATAGTAAACCAGAGGTGGGAATCAACTGGCTCTTCAGATATTGTTGGACTGCATCACTCAGCAGTCCTGATCAGCACATGTAATAGTGAGGAATGCTAGGAGTTGCAGTCCAGTATCTGGAGGGCCATATGGTTCTGTACCCTTATGAAAACCCTTTCCTGGATTACACTAATGCAAGGAAGTTGCTGCTGTTTTGCCTGGGCTTTTGTATTGCAATTTGGGAGGGAGGAATTTATTTTGTCTACACTTTGCTTGTTCTAGCAGAAATAAATATCAATTGTAAACCCTGTAATACTGCTGTCTTTTTTAATATATATATATATATATATATACTTTTGAAATTTTAAAGTTTACTCCTCCACTCTCTTTCAGCCTTAAACTAGAAACTGAGTCACTCAAAACAAATTAGCATAATGAGAAAAACTTAAAGATTACACACTTACCATGATAGAATGGACAGATGTGACAATTTATCCAATATAAATAAATATTAGTGATTTTATTTATTTATTTTGAAGTTCTAGGTATTCAGAGGTTTACTTCTTTTTTACACTGCTTTCATTTAATAGGCTATAATGAATACAGTCAACCCTCTGTGTCCACTGATTTTTTTTATCCACAATTTCAATTATCCATCGCTTGAAAATATTGTGTGTGTGTGTGTATTCTAAAAACCAAAACCTGATTTTGCCATTATATGCAAAGCACACTACATTACTATGCCATTGTATTTAATGAGACAAAAGCATCCACAGATTTTGGTATCCATGGGGAGTCCTGGAACCAAACCCTTGGAGATACCAAGGGCCCACTGAATATGTAGTTCTTATCTAGAGAGATAAATACCTTTATAAGAATATTATGTTCCATGGATACCTGTTAATGATACAGACCCCTGTGTGTTTCCTCCACAGATGATAAACAGTTGACATAGAGCTAGATGGAAATGTAAATAGCTGCCTCATGATGATGTTTACTAAGATAACATGGTGTAAAATGTGTGATGCCTTAGATGAATGTAATGTCGCTATATATGTTATGTGTAGACAATGAAAATTCTTTGTTCTTCCCCAAGGGGAGCTATGTGTGCATGCACATATTTAGCAATTTTTTAAAAATAGCCTAGAAGATAATGAAGCTTCCTGCTTTTCTATAATGCAAAAATATCCTGAAAGTCCAATACTGAACAGTGATTCAGTAGAATGCTAATGCTAAATCTGCCTGTTTGGACTATTCTGTTGGTGAAATGTTGGGAGCTGAGTTGACCAGAAGATGATTAGATGGCTTTCCAAACAAATACAGGTTAAATGACAAACAGCAGAGAACCTTCAGCCCCTCAGTCTAAAAATATCAAGTGGGGGGGGGGCATACCTGTTTCGGTGTCACAGGGCCTTGTCTTCAACATTTTTGTAAATGAATTGAATTATGGAACAGAGTACCAGATTTGCATATGGCACCAATTAGGAGGGACAGCTAAATACCACAGAAGACAGATTGGAGACCTGGGTCAAAACTAACAGAAGGAATTTCAATAGAGTTAAACCTAAGGTTTACATTTAAGCAGGTAAAATGAAATGCCCATGAAATGATAGCCATATTTAAATAACTGAAAGGATGCCATATGGAAGAAGGAGCTAGCTTCTTTTCTGCTGCACCAGAGACAAGGATACAGAGAAACTGATTCAAACTACAGAAAAACAGAATCCATCTCTGAATAAATTCTTCCAAGAAAACCCTAGGATAGGGTCATCATCCTATATATTGTTCTGTGCCTTCACAGAACAAGAAAGCTCCTCTTATGTTCTGAATATGGGGTCTGTTAGGAACCAATTAAAGATTTTAGCCAGAGGAAAAACAGTAATAAATATACTGGAGGATTTCCAACATGCAGTAATTATTAACAATCTGTGTTGCAGCAATAATTTTCCTGTGCTATTTTGCTTTATTTTTAGAATATCATTTCAATGAGCTAATTAACATCATAAGCCTGTGTAGATGATCTTACATTAAAAAAAAGTTTTGATATTCAGTATGGCAAAATGAAAAGATCCTTTGTGACAGCTGTAGAGATTCCTTATCTGAGGAGATGAATGAAGTTAATAAATCCATTTAGCTGGGGAAAAGATTGGACTATATAGTACTGTCTCCTGTCCTTTACTGACCTGACTGCAAACTGAAACAGTCTCACATTTTTGATGGTCATGCTAAAATAACCACAAGGTGACTTGTGCCTGAAACAAATGTCTTTTCAATACAGTCCCATATGGAAAGAGATAGAAATTTAGCATCCCAGAGAATATTATCTTTTCACTGTTCTACTTCGAGGAATAGTTAAAAGCAGAGGGGTTCACCATGTTAAACTACTTGGTGACAGTCAGATGATGATGAGCCACAGAGCCTGGAAAAGTTATTTGTTTGGATGACAACTCTCTCAAAATCTCCAGGTGCACAGAATCTGGTCTAATTCCATAATATCATACATACACTCTCTCTCACACACACACACACACACACATGGCACACTCAAGTTTCATGGACTGCTGAGCCTAACAGCTCTCAAATGTATGTGGGGTTTTCTTGGGGGGGGGGGGGAGACACGAAGCAGAGTTCTCACCTGAATGAAGACACTAAAAACCTACTGTACATATGGGGTCCTGGTACATCTCATTCATAAATGTGAAAAATATGAATATATTGGTTTACATCATGAAATTAAAAAAGATGCATCTACAAAGCTTGATGATAAAATGTTAGAGGATAATTAAATAAATTACCATATTGAATTATTATTTTGAAATCATTATAAAACTTCGCAATAACATAACACAGATATTCCCTTTAAAAACCTTACTGCATAGTGAGTTATTCAACTAAGAGCTCATTCACATAAAAACCTCTACCTGTCAAACGGAAGATGAGCAGCGGGTAGCCTCCCACAGGAAAGAATTCCACAGCCTGGAAGCAGCCACTGAGATTGCCCCAAATCTCCAATCAATGTATGTATCCACTTATTCATTTAATATACTTAATAGCCTAAACCCTGCATTACATTCTCTTTGTCTATTAAGTGTCAGGTAAATGTTCCTGCAAATATGTTTTAAGAACATCAGATCCAAGAAGACCAAATATGAGGTGTGTGAACAAAAAACAGAGGTGCGCTGTTTAGATTCGACAGAGAGAGAGAGATCTATGTTTGGGCAATGGGTCCCTCTCATATATATATAGAATTCCCATGTTTCAGGGACTGGCCCTGATTCTCCAGTCCTCAGGGGACAAGGAGGAATCTCAGGGCAAGAGTGCAACCTTGAAAAACATTTGTACAGTGGTTTCTCCACATTCACTGGGGTTAGGGGTGAAGGACCCCCGTGAACATGGAAAAATCACAAACAATATTCTTTTTACCTAAGAGAACACCTCTCTGGGCATCTCCAGCTCCTCCAGTACAACTCTATGGTCAATATCTGCCAGAGGCTGATCATAGAATCATGTGGAGGACCTACAAATGCCTAGAGAAGTGTTTTCTGTAGGAACTTCTAGGTTCTCCTGCACAACCTTTGGCAGAATTGTGCTGGAGGACCTAGAGATTCTGAGGCAGAACATATCAATCAAAATTGCAAATAATCAAATCCACCCAAGTTAAAGCCACAAATGTGGAGGGTCAACTGTATATATTTTCCTCTTTTGTTAGACTTGTTTGTTTGTTTGCTTGCTTGCTTGCTTGCTTGCTTGAATGGCACCTTCTATGCAGCTGTAGTTGATGCTTAAGATTTCGTGCTTAATGACATTGTCAGGAGCTCCCCCTTGTAACATCACCAGGGTCTGCTCGCCATGACATCATAGGGGTTTATCCCTAGGTCTCATTTTTTGATGCTGAAATCTCAGGGTCTGGAACAGTCCTTCCCCGGCAACCCTATGCGAGCACATTGTTATTTCTTCCCTGTCTCGAGAGCACTTCTAGTGAAGCATTTTGAAAGTGAATGCCCATTTTCTCTGTGTATGCAAGTATTAACTGAAAAAAGGTGGCAAATCATTTTCTTCATAAGTGTGCACTTTGCTTACACTCTACTTGCACATTATGAGCAAGGAACATATTACAAACACCTTTACTGTTCCCTTACCCAGTGACCCCAGACCCAGATAGCTCAGTCTCTAAAAGTTCTTACTGTTTAGGAAAGAGGGAACAACATGACAATATCCTTACAGACAGAAGACACCCTGCTATTATAGAAAGCTTTACATTCCCAGGTTCAGTTTTATTGCCTTTTTGTTAAGGAAAGGATGGCTTTGAGGACAATTTAAAAAAAAAAAAAATGGCCCTCAAATTCCAGATGTCACTGCAGGACTCATGATTGGATTTTGCTTTTCTCTCAAAGCCAAGCTGTCATTAAGGGAGGAATTCAGCTTTCTGTTCAGGAAGGGGGAGAGAAATGCATGCAGTTTGTGAGGTATAGAATAAAAATAAAGGTCACTGTAGTATGTTTGCAAAGATGTGAAAACTAGAAAACACACACAAATACTAATGTAAATTCTCTCACATGCAGCAGCTCATCCTGAGTTGTTAAAATGTGTCTACAAGTTATTGTCATTCCTGACCATTCCTTGACAGCTAAGCTGCTTGGGTATACAAGAGCTTTATTTACTTATTACATTTGTATTTATTTGTATTACTCTCACATCAGGCTGAATGATAGCGACTTGCCCAAGGACACCCAGGTTGTTTCAGAGATGAGCAAGGATGCAAATCTGGCCTCCCACATTAAATTCAACACACACTGTTTTTATATCTTTAAAACATTAATGCCCTGCCATTCCCAATTCCTCAAGGTAATTCAAGCATCAATCAAGCCAACATCTGCCATACAATAAAATAAACACAACTAAACTAACAATATAACCATAAACCTTTAAAATCTAAAAGGCAGCAAAATCAGAGTGCAGATACTACCACCCCCACCCCCATTTAAGTCAAAATCCTTTCAAAACTAATGGGCTTTAGTCTCTAGTTTATTTCCCTGACTTTGTTTTAGTTTTCTTCCCAGATTTTTCCTTCCCTGATTTTCTCTGAAAACAGGAATAAACCAGATTATATTAGAGACAGTAAAGCTGGAAGGACAAATGCAATTAAAGTAACTATAAAAGTGTGACTGTAATATAGGAGAGACCATAGTGGCAAAATTAAGAGAAAATAAACCCTGTCGCTTTTTAAGTACAAAAGCACTTTTTAAATAATTGCAGAGTTGTCGTGGAGGGATTCTTTATAAATTATAATTCAGGGAGGAAAAACAGCCAGTTGTCATCATGGTTAGTGCTGGTTGGTCAGTACTATCAAGTCAGTATCATTTAGCCACTAAATGTTTCTTTACCAGCTCTCACATAAGAGCTAACCCCATTTACACTGGCATTTTTGACAATGTAATAAATGCACAGACTCCTTAGTGAACTTCAGGTTACTAACAAAAATGAATAAATTTGCACCTTTATCCCGCTACACAGATAGAAACGATGAACAATGCCATCAAATTTTAATGAGAAAACCTCCACAAATTGAAGCAATAAAAATGTGCTATCATGCAAGACATCCCTTTAGACACATATTTTGAAAGTATCTTGTTCTAAAACAAGGCTAAGAATAGTGTGGACCTCCCAGCAGCCCTACACAGCATTGTCAATGGTGAGCAATTCTGGGAGTGACAGGTCCACAACATCTGGAGGACATCATAATTCCTACATCTGTTCTAAAACATAGTGACAAAACTTTGCTACCTAGATTCATAGAATCATAGAATCATAGAATTGGAAGAGACCACAAGGGCCATCCAGTCCAACGCCCTGCCATGCAGGAACTCTCCATCAAAGCATCCCTGACAGATGGCTATCCAGCCTCTGCTTAAAGACCTCCAAGGAAGGAGACTCCACTACACTCCGAGGGAGTGTGTTCCACTGTCGAACAGCCTTTACTGTCAGGACGTTCCTCCTAATGTTGAGGTGGAATCTCTTTTCCTACAGCTTGCATCCATTGTTCCGCATTCTAGTTCCTGGAGCAGCAGAAAACAAGCTTGCTCCCTCCTCAATATGACATCCCTTCAAATATTTAAACAGGGCTATTATATCACCTCTTAGCCTTCTCTTCTCCAGGCTAAACATCCCCAGTTCCCTAAGGTGTTCCTCATAGGTCACGGTTTCCAGACCCTTCAGCATCTTAGTTGCCCTCCTTTGGACATGCTCCAATTTCTCCACATCCTTTTTGAATTGTGGTATCCAGAACTGGACACAGTATTCCAGGTGGGGCCTGACCAAAGCAGAATAGAATGGCACTATTACTTCCCTGGATCAAAATGTTATACTTCTATTGATGCAGCCTAAAATAGCATTGGCCTTTTTAGCTGCTGTATTGCACTGTTGACTTATATTCAACTTGTGGTCTACTTGGGCTCCTAGATCCCTTTCACATGTAGTTTCATTCAGCCAGATGTCCCCCATCCTATATCTGTGCATTTCATTTTTCCACCCTAAGTGCAGGACCTTACATTTCTCTGTTGAGTTTCATTTTGTTAGCTTTGGCCCAGCTTTCTAGTCTATTCAGGTCATTTTGAATTTTGATCCTGTCCTCTGGGGTATTAGCTGCTCCTCCTAATTTGGTGTCATCTGCAAATTTGATAAGTATGCCCCCAAATCTGTCATCCAAGTCATTAATAAAGATGTTGAATAGCACTGGGCCCAGGACAAAGCCCTGTGGGACCCCACTGGTCACTTCTTTCCAGGTTGAAAAGGAGTCATTGTTGAGCACCCTTTGGGTTCGGCCGGTCAACCAATTACAAATCCATGTAACAGTTAACTTGTGTTTTACAAGCTTGTTTGCAAGAATGTCACAGGGAACCTTGTCAAAGGACTTACATTGGCCTTACCTAAGTCACATTTCTTTTGGGAAATACAGTCCAACAACTTCTGAAGGACCACCTAACTCTCACTTCTGACTTACACAGTGGTGAAAACAAAGATGAACTAAAAGCATTAGGAATAGGAAATATTTAGGTGGCCTAAGGTAAACAGGAAAAAATTATGAGTTTGGAAACAGGAACTCCATCTATGAACACACTTAAAGAAAAAAACATGGTTTCATAATTCCATTCATCAAGGAAGACATAGATCCACATAAAGGACAACAGGAATGCATTTTCAACATTATACTAAAAACATTACTCATCAAGTAATCCTGACCTACAAGACATTAATTTTAACACTTTGCCCATTAATTTACTAAAGTAAAGTGGCAATTATTTAAATCCTATCAGCTAATAACATCAGCTGATATAGAAACAGAAATGAAACAAGTCATCAATAATTTAAAATGCAATAAGACACTCAATATGGATGGCTGGATTTTAAAGGTGCAGTGAAGCTCCACAGCTATTCCTCCAGAGTGCCCAGGCCATTTCCCTGCCCTGCATATCCTAAACTATTCTCTACTCTTCAGATATAGTAGGTGACCCAGTCTCATTGCCTAGTTTGGAGGAGAGTCCAACTGTTACCCAGTCAGTTTCTGCATCTTGTCTTTTGCCTCAAGCAGCAAAATGTCTTGAGCAGGCAAGAGATAGTGTCATTTCTCAGAAGCTGTAAATCACCTCCAAGTGTACACTGCTGAAGCTATTGGACTGATGCATGATAATGGGGCTTCACAAGGTTGAATCTCAAAACCAAATAATGACATGATTTCATTATAACACCCCTAGCGCTGCTGTAATAACCCATATATAGTTTTCTTCCATTCCTAGGCTCAGCAGGACTACCCTGGGTCTATGGCTTATGCTTCCTTTTGTATGGTCAAGAACAGTCTTATTTTTAGAAAAGTCTAAATAATGAGGATGCTCACAGGACTGCTTAACTGCATGCCCAGAATTTACTGCCTCAGAAATTACTGCCTCAGACAATCAGGTGAATGTGTTAAGGATTATTGCCATATAGATATACTATAATGCTGCATTTAAAACTGACCCACTTTACTGTGTTTCATATTTCTGAAGATACAAGTTTAGCTTTTAATTGGGCTCATCCCAGGGACGAATGTTCCTATATACAAAGATAAGGAAAGATGACAGGAATTACACTATAATAGTTTATTACCTTGCCTTAATTTGTCTCAGTAGTGCAGCTTGCATTTATTCAATACGATATAATTTTACTATGGCAACAGTTGCACTGTACCAGATCATACTCTCTGGTACGGTAAATGTAATTCTAACATTCCCCCTCCCGACTCCATTCTAGCACTTTCATTTTATTGGGGCTTCCTTTATAAAACACCAGCTTTCCATATATATATATTTAATTTCAGCAACAAGAATGCATACATGAGTCCTCCTTTTGACAGGAAACATGTTTTTTTTTTCTATTTATACTTAATGGAGTAAACACATCTCCAGTGAAAACTCAGTGCTATTAAAATACAACAAAAATTTTAGTAGCAAAAGGGTTAATGAATGAAATGGATGACTGGGCTGAAAAGAAAATTCAGTTTAAAAAACCCACACACAACACCAAGAGAATTAAGCAGAACATCATACTGTAACCACTGAGAATTCTCAACTGAAAAATAAAGCCTTGTACTCCCAGTGTTTTCATTAGTTTTCCAGTAGAGCCAGACGCAGTGTGAATTATAATGACCTAGAAAAGCAGAGGTTGCTCCCTTTAAAGAACATGCACTATATACAGAGAGAGGTCCCTCTCACACTTTCAATCTCTCTTAAAATAATGTGTAAATTATTCACTTGTGGATACTCCTGTGTACCTGCACACTCCCAAATTAGATTTTCCTCATTACTGAATGTGACAGGCATCCTGCAAGGCAGTAAATAAATGCTTCCATTGAACACTGAACATTGAGTGTTTGTTTCACAAATACAGAGTAAAAGAAATTAATTGAAATAAACCAAACCAGTGCAGCATGTCCTTCGCAGACAAGAGGGTTTTACTGGCAATAGTAGGTACTATTTACTGTAACTGATGTATTAAACATTAGGAGAAAGAACAAAATGCAAGTGGATATGAACTCTGAACATAGTGTGTCATTCTTATGCTTTGTTTTTCAGATATACAGAAGTACAAAACTGACTTGGAAAAAATGCAACACAATCCATACAATTATGGTGATGGAGTGGTTAAAAAATCAGGCTAGGAAAGTGGAATCCCACATTCAAATCCATTCTCAGTCTTGAAACTCACTGAGAGAGCCTGAACCAGTCAGTACTACCCTTCTACTCAGAGTTGGTGTGAGGATAATATTGGGAATAGAAAGGCGAGTTAGCTCTTGGGATAATCTCCCAAATTTCTAGCATGAAACCTCATTTTTCTCACGTGGTTTCTTCATAATATCAGTTTTTTAATATCAAGACACTTTCAGCTTAACATTGCATTCATTTATTCCCAAATATCATCGAAGCAGAGAGTTGGAAGAGACCCCAAGGGCCATCCACTCCATGCAGAAACTCACAATGAAAGCAACCCTAACAAATGGCTATCCAGCCTCTGTTTAAAAATCTCCAAAGAAGAAGATTCTACCACACTCTGAAGGAGCATGTTCCACTGTTCATAGCTCTTACTGTCAGGAATTTCTTCCTAACGTTTAGGTGGAATCTCTTTTCCTGTTATTTGAATCCATTGCTCTGTGTCCTAGTTTCTGGAGCTGCAGAAAACAAATTGGTTCATCTTCAGTATCTACAGACATATTGAAGCTGGTGAGGTAAGTCCACAAAATCATTTATTTCAAAAACAAAATGTACAATGTTCCCCTCATCTCATTTGAGATTTATTTATTTATTTCTCCCACTTGGTTGAGAAGTATCCTACAGACTTCCCAAGGCAGCTCAGAAAAACATAATATTCTCTGACATGTGTGGCATGTGGCGTGTGTGTTTGTTTCATGCCCATAGCCTCCCTGGTTGAGTCTATGCATCTGGCATGTGGTCTTCCTCTCTTTCTGTTTCACTCTACCTTGCCTAGCGTTATAGTTGTTTCTAATCAGTCATGCCCTCTCATGATGTTGCCAATTTAGTCATCTTGACTTCCAGGGAGAGTTTTGGCTTCGTCTGTTCTAGAACCCATTTGTTTGTCTTTTTGGTTGTCCACAGTATCCTCAGTTCTTTTCTCTAACACCACATCTCAAATAAGTTTATTGTCTTTCTGCCAGTTTCCTTCATTGTCCAGCTGTCACATCTGTACATGGTGATGGGGAATATAATGGATTGGATGATTCTAACTTTAGTGCTCAGTTGTATATCTTCTCTTATCCCATGGTTATTAAGTATGCTCAGGAAGTTTTGTTTAGGGACTCAGTATGGGTATTCTTTTTCCACAGGGTTTGTTTTTTTACAAGCTTAAGACTTTTATCTCCCATAATATTTTTCGCATGCATTAAGCTAACAAGCCTGTAACTTTCCAGATCCTCCTGGATCCATTTTTAAAAACTGGTGTTACATTGGAAATCTCTTGTCTTCTGGCACAGTGGCTGATCTTAATATGTTACTTACTTTAATTAGAAGATCAGCAGTTTCACATTGAAGTTCTTTGAGAACTCCACATTGATCCAATAGTGTGCTTATCTGCAGTTTGTTGATAAGATCCTCTCTTGTCAACACTATTTGCCTCTGCTCCTCACATTCCCTTCCTAGAAGGATTAGACACAGGTATCTGCCCTACACCTTTAGCATGATAGACAGGTGAAAAGCATTATTTTAGTTTCTTTGACTTTATCCTCCTTTAGTATATTTTTAATTCCATTGTAATGGAAAGGGCCAATTGCTTCCCAGCCCTGCTAGTGAAGTATTTAAAGAACTCTCTATTGTTGATCATGATAGGCTCCTTGAGAGGGGAAAAAACTCTTTTTTGCCTCCTTTTATTGTCTGTTTGCCTTTGTTGTGCACATTTGACTTTCTTCTTGGTTCTTTTATGTTCCTTTTATTTGGCAAAATTTGCAATATATGAAGGAAGTTCTTCCTCTCTCTAATGACATCTTTTACACTGCCAGTCAGCCATGCAAGTAGAATCTTGGACTTTGTATTATTTTTCCTGAACGTTTGTATAACTCATAGCTGAACTTCTATTACTGGGGTTGGGAGCAATCCCACCCCACCCACTCCGCAAGAATTTTTGAAAGAGGTAAACCTCTTGACCTTTCCTTTCAACATCCTTTTAAAAGTTCCCACATTTTACCAAAGTTTCCTCTTTTGATGTCAAACATGACAGCATTGGAGTTCCCTGTTACTTTTCCGTTTATATATAAATTAAATATGAGAGCATTGTGCTTGATGTTTCCCATTGATTCAGCTACACATACATCTCAAACTAGCCCTGATAGCACCATTTAGGTTTAGGTCCAGAGCTTCTAATTGTGTTGCTTCAAAAAGATTGGCACAGCATGAAAAAAGCTTTCTCTCTCTTTCTCCTATAAGCAGGAACAAGTAACACATAAGTAAGAAGCAGGATTTATGCAGCCTACCAGATAATGTTGGATTGCAACTCCCAGCATTCCTCACTATTGGTTATGCTAGCTAGAGCGGATGGAATTTGCAGTCTAACAAACTCTGGATGGCCCCTTGAATCTCACCACTGAATATAAAAAGAACAAATATATCCATAATTACACCACCATCTTCTTATCACTATATGCCTTATCACCGATTCTTAAGCTCTCTGACAGGGTGGAACATAAGGGATTCCCCCCCCCCCCCATGCATAAGTATCTTTTAAAAAATATTCATCTTCTTAGCTGCAGATATATTCAGCACAGATAGGCACCTGCGATTAAAGAGTTCATGACTGAATTACCTGAAAGCACAGATAGGCACCAGGGAGCATACTCTATGCAGGTATTTATAGACCTACCATAGATTTTATACCCATTCTACAATAGAAGAAACAGACAAAAATTGAGCCATTTGTCACTTTGAACAGTCTACTAAAAGCAACAGGAAATGTGTTAATGGCAAATTCACAATGCATCCCTATTGAGACAGTGTGAAACACTCCTACTCGCACAAGGAACCACACTAATTTTTTTCCAATTTCCACGTCATGCTGCAGTGTTCACCCTGGTGCCTATCCTACACCATTGACAAGGGTCCCTTAGCCCTCAGGACTGCCTTGGGGAACCACAGGCAGCTGTGGAAGGGGAGAACATAGGAAAACCCTGTTGCAGTAGTGGCATTCCATCTGTTCTCTGAATCCAACTCCATGTTTGCCACATGTTCCAAACAAACACAATAATATTCCAGGACTGTGATCCACTCCCTGCCCCCTAAACAGTGATGTATGAATGCATATTTAAAACATTCCCTAGTT
Organism: Urosaurus nigricauda; assembly: GCA_034509955.1. Lineage (NCBI taxonomy): Eukaryota > Metazoa > Chordata > Lepidosauria > Squamata > Phrynosomatidae > Urosaurus > Urosaurus nigricauda. Next base: position 321,386,188 of record JAOEGL010000001.1, read on the forward strand.
TGGGATTGGTTTATTTACACAGTATTAGTCATAGCAGCTGACAAAGAAACAAGCTTTTGTTTTAATAGAGGAATATGCTGCTGTAGAGACATGAAGTGCTACCTGTCCACACAGTGCTTGCATGCATCCATTTCAATTGTGACCTATGTCTTTTGTTTATATCAGAGAAACATTAATAAAATATATTGTGCAAAACTTTCCCAGGAATTTCAAACATTTTTTACATATCATAAAGATAAACAAAAGGCATATTAAAGTAATCTGTTATGAGTACTGATTATGTTTTGCCAGGTGTTCAGCATGATTGGAGTGCTTCCCATTTGCATAACTTTCCGATTACCTAGGCATGGAGAGAGAAATAAGTATAAAGGAAAGCCTGTGATTTATCAAGTGGTTCTTCAGGAAGGAAGAGTGATTTTCTTGTACATGCCATCTGCACTGTTTATTATATAAATAACAATTCTCTTCAAGCCAATCTCATTTTACTTGTGAGTTTAACATATACAGAAGATTCCCACTTCAATTTTGTTTCACTATCAGAGGATTCATTAAGGTGGAATTATCAATTAGTGGAAAAGCTACACAAGTAAGATAGACAAATGAAGGAGACAAAAGCATATTAGTACTCAGAAAAGTATTTCTCCTCCTTTATATTCAAAGTGTGCTGGGATGGAGTGGGGGGGGGGTACACTGTCCATATCTCACTACAAACTTCAATCATTAGTAGGTACCTTAAAACACACCCATAAAAATAGCTGCATGAACTTGGCACCTTCTTAATAAATCTCTCGGGTTTTAAAACATTTTTATTTATATGCATGGCATCCATCATCATACTGTCTATATAAATTTGTATAAACAGCAGAGAACAGATTTGTATCTGCCCTCCTCAGGAATAATATAATATTCTACAGCAATTCCCCCCACCCCATGTCTTCTTTTACCCTGCAGAAACAATATATCTAATGGTAGGCAGAGGAAAAAAAGCCTCTGGTGTGACAGAGCTGTTTGAAAGACAGCCTGATCCTAGCTTCCAATTTAGCCAGAGCAATGCCAGAGCAGGAGCTGCTCATGCCAGAGCAAGAACTGCTCATAACAAAAATCAGAGTTAAGCTGAAGGAGAAAGCAAAAACCATAATTATATCAAATATGACCTGAATAACATTTCAGATGAATTCAAGGATAATGTAAGAAACAGATTTGAACTATTGTGCATAATTGACCAGGAAGCTGAAGAACTGTGGACAGAAGTCAAAGACGTAATTAAGGATGAATGCAAGAAAACAGTAACAGTGGCCAAAAAGATAAGAAACAATGGATGAGAGATGAAACACTTCATGCAATAAAAGAAAGAAGAAAAGCAAAGGCAAAGGGAGATAGGAACAAAGCCAGAATTATGAATACAACTATCCAATATCTGACACGCAGGGATAACGAGAAATACTAAATGATCAATGCAGAGAAATAGAAGAAAACAACAAAAAAGGGAAGAACAAGAGACCTCTATCAAAAAACCCAAGAAATTAAAGCCAAGTTCAAACCGAGGGCAGGGATGCTCTATGGGGGTAAAAAGAACATACTACAGGAACAAGAAGAAATAAAAAGGTGCTGGAGGCAATACACAGAAGAGTTATACAAAAGAGGGGAGGGAATGAATGATACTTGGAATGAGGAGCCATATGAAGACGAAGCCCAAATTCTAAGAAGTGAAGTGGAATCTGCAATAAAGGAAATGGGAAAAATTAAATCATCAGGAACAGATGATATCCCAATTGAACTGCTACAGTGCCTACAGACAGATGCAACTTTAGTGCTAACTGAAATATGCCAACAAATATCAAAAACAAAGTGGTAGCCAACAGACTGGAAGCGCTCAGTACACATACCAATCCACAAGAAAGGAGATACAAAAGACTGTAGCAACTATAGGACAATAGCACTAATCTCACATGCAAGCAAAATAATGTTCAAAATTCTGCTGCACAGACTCCAATCATACATGGAGAGAGAAATTCCAGAAGTGCAAGCAGGATTCAGAAAAGGAAGGGGCACTATGGGCCACACTGCAAACATGTGATGGCTAATGGAGTGCACCAAAGAATTCCAAAAAAGAATCAACATGTGTTTTATAGACTACAGCAAAACATTTATTGTATAAATCATGAAAACCTATAGACTGCACTCAAAGACATGGATGTGCTACTACATCTGATAATCCAGATGAGAATCTGTACCAAAGACAAGAAGCCACTGTCAGAACAGAATTTGGGGAAACAGAGCGGTTCCCAATAGGAAAAAGGGTCAGGCAAGGCTGCATCCTATCACCTTATTGTTTGACTTATAGGCTGGAAACATCATAAGAAAAGCAGAATTAAAATAAGAAAAATGAGGAGTGAAGACAGGAGGAAGCAACATTAACAACCTAAGATATGCAGATAGCACCACAGTATTACCAGAACATATTCAGGAATTGGAACAGTTAATAAGGAAGGTCAAAGATGAAAATGCAAAGGTAGGTCTCATGCTGAACATAAAGGGGCGATATAAACCGCCCAAAAGGAGCAGTCTGGCGCCACGTCTTTTTGTGGAGCAACTGCACTGCAGCAGCTAGATGCTGGAGCACAGTTGCACCACAAAAAAGGATTGGGGAAACCACGCTCCTATTTTGCACCGCAGTTGTGGCACGAGTAGGGGAAAAGGTGCCATTGTGCAACTTTCTGCTGCCATAACTGCGCAGCTGCATCTAGCAGCTACACAGCTGCGGCGGCGCCCTTACGAAAGCCATCTAAACGGTGTTACATAATGGCGGCGGCACCATTACATGTTAGGTTTGTGAGCGTGCGAATGCTGCATGCTCACAAACCCTAATGGCGCCACCCAGGCGCCTCTTGGTGCCCATCTGTATCGGGCCAAAGAAAACAAAAATAATGACCACATAACAAATACACAGATTCAATCTAAATAATGAGGAAATTGAAATATAAGACTAGGAATGGGAAGGACAGCTATGAAAGAACTAGAAAAGATCCTGAAGAGTAAAGACATACAACTGAGCATTATAGTCAGAATCGTTCAGGCCATTATATTCCCCATTATCATGTATCAATGTGAGAGCTGGATAATGAAGGAAGCAGACAGAAAGAAAATCAACTCATTTGAAATGTGGTGCTAGAGAAGATACTTAGGATAATGCACAGTTAAGAAAACAAACCAAATGGGTTCTTGAACAGATCAGACCAGGGTTCTCCTTGGAAGCTAGGATGATCAAGTTGAGACTTTGTTACTTTGGCCACATAATGATCAGAGAAAAAAATGGAGATGTTAGTAAGATAATTTAATTAATTTTATTGATACCCTGCTCTTCAGCCAAGGCTATCAGAGCTGCTTACAATTTGTTAATTAGACATTTCCCTGCACTCAGGCTTACAATCTAAAAAGACATGACACAAAAGGAGAAGGTAATGGTGGTGGGGAAGGGGGAAAGTCCAGCATATCTTCTCTCCCTCGGAGGCCTGGACCAAAGCAGATGGACTGGAGGAAGGGCTCTTCTTCACTTCAGGCAAGGCCTGTTGGAGCTCTGGCATGCCTTTCTCTCCCTCAAGATGGTGGATGCATTTTGTTGTTTCTGTCTTTAGTTAAGATGATATGGTGTGGGTATCTTTAGCAGGCTCCATATACCATCTTAATGAAGGACAAAAACCACAAAATGCAGGCATCTTACTAACATCTCCAATTTTTCTCCTGTTTGGTATGTAACATCTTGCCTTATGAAGAAGCCAGTGGAGCTTTGAAAGCTGGCAACAAGTATATTGTGCATTTCGGTTGGCCAATAAGGGTATAACTGTTTGGTGGATTTTTGTTTGTAGAAGTCTCCTGTTATACATGTACAGCCCTTCAGATTAACCCAAGCGTTAAATTTACTATTTAGTTGTTAGTGGTGTGTGCCTTCAAGTTGATTCCAACTCATGGCAACCCTAAGGCAAAATTTTCATGAAATTTTCTTGGCAAGATTTGTTCGGAGCAGATTTGTCATTGGCTTCCCAGGGCTTTATTTTTAATATGTTGAACATTGTTTTCCTCTTTTGTGCACTCCGTCTTTTCATTTATAAATAAACTCCTTTTTAAAAACCTTTTGTAAACTACCTTGAATTTCAAACTGAGAAAAAGCAGGATATAAATACAAATAACGTACATATTATAATAATTTTTAATAAACAGTAAATCCTGTAGCCTAACTGTAGAGATTCCTTCCTCAAATAATTTTCCATGTCACCTTATCCTCAACCTTGCCTACTGTGTCTGCATGATTAATATCTAAGATATTCCTAAAATATTCTGAGGCCAGCCATGGCATGGTGACAGCAACATTAACTGAACATAGATTTAATGAATATGGGAGAGCTTCCTAAGTCATAGAGAGGTGGTAAGGCACAGGCAGGAAGGCTTCATGGTTGAAAAAGAAGAAGAAAGGAAGGAAACTGTCAATTAATGAGGGGGAAAAAAGAAAATCAAAAATTAAAAGTTAATACAGACAGCCAATTGAAGGCTCCAAAAATTCTGCAGCTATTCATCCATCAGAATAAATAAGCCTATACAGACATGTAAAACCTAAAAAAAAGGAGGGGGACACATAATTCTATGATCTCAGGATAGGTTTGTAATGGTGCTAGATAGACAAAAATGTTCTCAGCAAATTTATTTCCTGGGAGAATTATTTAAAATGGTGGCATTTTAAAGTATAATACCTCCTAAAGCTACTGCTAGTTTACATCACTTTTAGAAAAGAATCTAAAAATAAAGCAGCAAGTACCAGGATGTCATCACATAAATCTGACACATTATTATTTTAAATACTGTGCTCTCTTCTTACTGTGACATTCCACAAAAGGATATTGATTAGGGCACCTGGTACTGAAAATGGCAACTAAAATCTTCTTTGCCCCTAGATTCTAGGGAATTACATTACTTTGCTTAAACCCACAATGAAGCTTCTGGGAATTTTTTAATCTGGGGCAAGACAATTCAAGGAGACATGAAAGAATTTCATATTATTATGAAAACAGTAGACATGTTTTGCCTTCATATCTTGATAATTAGATCTCACCCAGTGAAGGTGATTACCAGCAGATTCAAGGAGAGACAGAAGAAAGCAATTCCTCATTAGTTCAAACAATAAAGAAGTGATTATGGTCAGTAGCTCAGATGGATTATTAAAAGCAGCAGACAAATTAACAGAAGAAATAACTACAATTTATCCCTCAGTTAATGAAGTAGATGTGTTCCTGGACATTACTTCTTTTACAATTTTTTTTTACCAGAAAATAACATAGAAAGAATAGTGAGAGGTTTCTACATCACCAAAAAAGAAGAGCAGTTCAATATGTTTTACCCAAGTTTTTATTCAAAGCTAACAATATGCACACATGAAAACAAACAAGGTAAGCCTTGCAGACCACTTGAAAACTTCTTTCAAAATGTATCAAGAGATTATGATTTTTTCTTTCACCACCCTCTGCTTGTGTTATTGATTAGCAAAAATTTAACTCTATGCTTTTTGAAGCTGCTGGGAGGTAACTGGTGAGGCAAGTTAATTTGCTTTCCCCCTTTCTCTCTGTTTTGCTTTTCACACATTTTTGCTTTTCAGTAAGGGATTCTAGAGGCAGGTGCTATTACCTTGCCTGTTATGGGCAGGCAAACAGGATTAGAGTAGGATTGGTTAAGAGGTTTCCCATCCCTTCCCAGCTCAAGCTTTATTGCACTTTGGTGCAAGACTGTAACTGAATGTCTGCGTTTCTCCAGTTCTTCACTATGCTCCCAACTCCAATGCTGTCTAAAAAAAACCTCTCAGCTAAAAAAGTACAAGGAGGAAAAGAGCAAGGGCTGGCTGAGCAGAAAAAGACTTTGTAAGAAGGAGCTTATTTCTCAGAGACTTTGGGGATCAATAGACCAGCCATTAAAGCTTGCCAGGGGCCGGAGTTGGGCCGTGGTGTCCATATAACGCAGCCCCGACTCCACCTCCAGGCAATCTGTCGAGCCCCTTTGTTATCTAAGGTATGCCTGTAATTAGAAATTAGTGGGCTTGTCCATACAAAATACCCATTGTATGGGGCCTCCATATATAAAGGCACCTAATGGATCTGATGAGCCACTGTCTGTTTCAACCAAGGCAATTCCTAAGAATTAACTTTCCTCTTAAGCAGACCTTAGAATGTAAAAGTTCAAAAAGAGCCACACTGAGGTGAGCAGGACATAATTTGGAGACAGCTTGTATCCTTGGGAAGAGCCAGTCGCTGAGTTTTGTTCACATTCAGCATCTGACTGATGCAAAGAAAAATGTGAAATGTTCAGACATGTTTCTCAAATCAAATATTTTCAAGTGAAATTTTCTGACTTTACATGTACCTATTCACAATATACTTTCTGCTTATGGCAATGTGGAGAAACATTTTTTGAGAGAGAGTGAAGGATTCCAGTTTACAACATTCCTTACCACTAGTCATGCTGGCTGATACCGAAGAGAGCTCGAACCCAAGGGTTGTTGCTGCTTAAAGCTGGAGGGCTGCAACTGCCTCATCTTTGATTTATGAAATACTTTGTGATCAGATGATTTGCAGGGAGGCGTCAGGTCAAGCCTCATTACACTACTGGCAAACTGGACTGCAGCCTAGGGCTTCAAATGTACTGTAGGCCTGCCTCCAAAATGTTGCCCGTGCATCAATTCCAACAGGGCATTATTCTGATTTTGCCATGTCTTATCATGCTTTCCTTTCTTCCCTGTTTTTGTGTATTGGTCATGCATTCAAAAGGCACAAAAGACACAGAGGCTTCACATTTTCCACTCAGGTGGAAATCTTTAAAATAAGATAATCCCTTTATAATTTTTGTTTTAAATATATCATCATCATTGTCATCACCATCTTCCCAGGTTACTAACTCCCTTTTTTTAAATAAGACTAAATAAGCATCTTTGTTGTTGTGTGTGCCTTCAAATCATTTCTGACTTATGGTGACCCTGAGGTGACCCTATCATGGGGTTTTGTTAGCAAGGTTGGTTCAATAAGGATTTGCCATTGCCTTCTTCTGAGGATGAGAGAATATGACTTGCCCAAGTTCACCAAGTGGGTCTCGTGGCAGTAGTTGGGAATAAAACTCTGGCCTTCAGAGCGATCGTCAAACACTCAAATCACTAAACCACAAATATTAAAATATGCATAACTTAAAAATTAGAATAAAAGCAACACATCTGCAGCATAAAACAACAATTCATAGGGATGGCAAATTGATACAATGTTGATTTTTTTTTAATCAACTAATCATAACCTATAAAACACCAGGGAGTAGAGGAATGGAGGATATTAAGTTATCTGAAAGCCTGTTTCTCCCTGTATAAGCCTGTCCAAGTCTTACAATCTTCAAGGAAGAGCTTTCTCTCAGTTCCACAAACCTCACAGGAGCCCTGGTGGCACAGTGGTTAAATGCCTGTACTGCAGCCCCTCACTCAAAACCATAACGTTGCAAGTTCAAGACCAGCAAAAGGGCTCAAGCTCAACTCAGGCTGGCATCCTTCCGAAGTTGCTAAAATGAGTACCCAGATTGTTGGGGGCAAATAGCTTACACTTGTAAACTGCTTAGACACTGCTTAGGCGGTATGAAGCAGTATGTAAATGAAGCTGTTTGTTTTGGGGTTTTTGTTTGTTTGTTTGCTTGCTTGTCTAGTGCGGACACAGTAGAGAGCTTTTGTTGTGGTTGCTCCTAGATTATGGATCTCCCTCCCAAGGGTGGTTCTTTCTCTGGTCTAGACTCTACCAGACAAAAACCTTCCTATTTAAACAGGTCTTCAGCCTTAACTGATACAGTTAAGTGGTTCAACTGGCAAACTGTTTTCCTTTTTTTTTTAATGAGGCGTGCTGTGTTTTCTATGGGGATGTGTTTTCAACTGTATTGCATATAGGTATATAGTCTGGCATTCATTATTCCAAATGGGTTATGACTTCTGTATTTACTTTGTCTTAACTTATATTGCAAGCCACTGTGGGTCCCATATCAGGAGAAGGGTGGCACAGCAATCAAAGAAACAAATAAAGTTGGAGCCATTTTAAATAAATTATAAATAAATGTTGGAGTGTCTTATTCTTTTTCTTCCCCTTCTTCTTTGTATTATTATCCTACCTTTACTCCAGTTTGGGACTCAAGGCAGTTGACAAAAGTTAAAACAGATATAGCTGCAAAAATGTCACTGTATGTTGTGATCTGTAGTTGGAAGGCCATAACTTGGAAGGCCCTCTCAAATTTTACTACCCTTTCAGCATCTCTCAGGTCTTCTCTAAATGGGTGATTTGAGTTCCCCTGGGCTCACTGTGTCCTGCTTAAATGATTCAGGGCCACTACCTCAAATGAAATCCAGACTGTCTTCATGACACCTGCACCCAATTCAGGGTTTTTCCCCCTAACCTGCATTCAAATAACTAACCATTTGGTGCCAAGTTTTTGTGGGTTTTCAGTGACAAAGGGGACCATCTTTTCACTCACGGTTCCAATTCATCACCTAGTGCTGCCATTGTGGGTACAAGTTGCTTGACTGCAGTCAGAAGGAGGCCCAGCATTGACAACATGGATGGCAGCCTCGTTCTGATCTAGTAGCAACACTGGTGAACAGAGGCTGCATAGGAAGGCAGCCACTGCTGTTCCATGGGAAAACCCGCAAGGTAAGGGGAAAATTTGGGGAAAATTTGGGACCAAAATACTCTGGGGGCAACCCAGAGTCTTCTGGCAAGTGTAGATGGGCCTTCAGAAGAGATACTGAGATGAAGTCTAAGTATGATCAATATGTACTTGAGTGGAATGTCCCATCTTTGCGAGCATTACCATTAGGACTAAAAGCAAGAGTCCCAGAGAAGAAACTAAATGCACTCCAGAGATTCTGCAGAGGTCAAATAAGCACAACCACATTTAAATGTAGATGGGAGGCAAGGCAACCTCCTATCTAACACTGCGTTCATAGCTATGCTTCTTACCAACTTTATGGCTGGCAACCACAGGGTCAAGTGAGTGAGATGTGGTGGATCATCACATTTTCCAAACAAATCTTGCCCTAATTATTTGGCAAAAAGGAAGATGAAACAATAAAAAGGAAGCTGCAGCCAAGCACAGCTTTTATACTGCTGCAGCATCCTCAAGTAAAACATACATGCCAAGTTCAGACCACCTAAGTGTAAAGGAGGTGAAGATGACAGTCGTATTTTTAGCAAGAGCAACCTTTTCAAACAATTGCTCCTGCACTGGAAGACATGCTCTACCAGCCATTTCAGTTAATTACTATTCACAACACTAAAACAGAGCTTGCCAAAGCTGGGATTGCAGCTGCCACCTGTTTCGGTAGATTAAATATATTTTTCTTTCTTTTCTTTTCTTTTCTTTCTTTCTTTCCTTTTCCTTTTCCTTTTTTTTTCTTTTTTTTTTTGGGTGGCCAAGTAAGTGATGAATTTAGGAGAAAGTTTTTAAGTAAAGGACCATTTTTAAAAAATAAATACCCATAATATAGTATATCCTGACTCACTATAATAATATAATCCTCAGAAATGATACCCATTAGATCCTCTTTGAAGGAGCCCTGGTAGTGCAGTGGGTAAATGCCTGTACTGCAGCCACTCACTCAAAACCATAAGGTTCTGAGTTCAAGACCAGCAAAAGGGCTCAAGCTTGACTCAGGCTTGCATCCTTCCAAGGTCGCTAAGGGCAAGTAGTTTACAGTTGTAAACCGCTTAGAGACTCCTTATGAAGTATGAAAGCGGTATATAAATGAAAGTTGTTTGTTTTTTGTTTGTTTGTTTGTTTGTTTTAAGAGGAGGGAAAAGATAGCAAACACAGGAATGCAAGAAGCTTACACCTTACGTTGGATCAAACCCACTGGTCCATCTAAGTTGGCATTCTCTCGACTAGGGCTGGCAGTAATTCTCTCTCTCTTTTTTTTCCCTCCAGGCAGGTGGTTTTTCTTTTCTTTCTTTCTTTTTTATTTATTAAAAGTCATACATTGAATACTGATTATTATACAATACATAAAACTTATATAAATTTTTCCTAATTTATATTACAGTTTGTCTAAATATCTTTAATATCCCACCTCAGTACTCCCCCTTCCCCTGGAGCCATTTCACCCTTATATTCCATCCAAAACCTCAGTTCTTCTTGTGGAAGTAATCTTCCATCTTCTTTTCTCAATACTTTCTCAATAGACTCTTTCCAAATTCCATCAAAATCGCTTCTTTCCATAATCCCCTTTTTTACTTTCAATTTGCTTGTCAATTTGTTGTTAATAGTTAATTTCCATACCCTCTTTTTTACCACTCCTCCAGTTCTACAGTTATTTTCATTTTCCCAATGCCTTGCTATAATTAATCTCGCTGCTGTAATCAAATGTGTTACCAAATCTTTTTCCTCTTTTTTCCATTTTCTTTGAGTTATATAATGATAACAATACTATATTTCGGGCTTCTATCTATTATTATATTCTTAATATTTTTTATTAAACTTAGAGAAGTACTGGAAGTGATCCCTTGGTCAAGAATACTAAAAGAGAAGGGAGTTCAGGGTGGATGGCAGTTTCTCAAAAGGGAGATCGCTGAAGGCACAATTTCAAAACAGTTCCAAAGAGAAAGAAAAAGGGAGGTGTCTCAAGAAACCAGAATGGATGACTAATGAACTGTCAACTGAGCTAAGTTTTTAAACAGAACATGTATAAGAAATGGAAAAATGGGGGAAATCACCAAAGAGGAATTCAAACAAATATCTGGCATGTGTAGGGGTAAAGTCAGAAAAGCTAAAGCGCAGAATGAACTCAGGCTTGCTAGAGAGGTTAAGAACAACAAAAAGGCCTTTGGGGGTAGGTACACAGCAAAAGGAAGAATTAGGAAATTGTAGGGCCACTTGTGTGGAGAAAATGGCAAAAATGGTAACAGGGGACAGAGAAAAGGCAGAATTACTCAACACCTTCTTTGCCTCAGTGTTCTCAGAAAAGGAAAAGGGTGCTCAACCTGAGGTTAATGGAGCAGAGGACAGAACAGGGGATATTCAGCACAGAATAAGTAAAGAGAGAGTACAGACAGATCTTTTGCAGTGGTCACAGGAGGTCAGACTTCCTCCTCTGTTCCCTTATCGGTCAGATTCCCTCAGGGCTCTATCCTGGGTCCCCTTTTGTTTTCTCTATACACATTGTCCCTTGGTAAACTCATCAGTTCCTTTGGTTTCTCCTATCATCTGTTACACTGATGACACTCAGCTGTATCTTTCCACCCCTGACTTTTAGCCAGGGCTTCATCAGCAAGTCTCATCTTGTCTGAGACTGCTGTCTCTCAGTGGATGTGGCATCAGTGCTTGGGGAAGCTCAACATGTCTAAGACAGTGCTTCTTGTTGTTCCCACCTATTCAACCAGTTCAGCAAGCCTGCAGTCTTGGTTTCATTTTTGATTCTTCTCTGCCATTTATTCCCCAGATTCAGGCCACTGCCAAGGCCGGTAAATTCTCTCTTTATAACATTTCTAAAATCCATCCATTCCTCTCAGCCTCCACTGCCAAGACTCTGGCCCATGCCCTAGTGGTCTCATGAGTAGATTACTGTAACCTTCTTCTGACAGGGCTTCCTCTCTCTCACCTCCATCCTTTAATCTCTGTCCAGAACTCAGCTGCACATATTATCACATCTGCTCCCCTCTTTCACCATGTTTTTCTTTTCTTATTGACTTTTGTTATGACTTTCAAAGCCCTCCACAGACTGGCCCTCCTTGTCTGAACTTCCTTTCTCCTTACATTCCTACTCGTACCCTCTGCTCTGGTAGTCAAGGTCTCCTGTCCCAGCCGAGGATTTCCACTGCCCTGTCCCGGATTCATCCCTTCTCACTTGCTGCCCCTCACTCCTGGAACCTTCTTCCCCCACATGTGCGCCTCATCACTTCTCTAACCAATTTCAAAATTAATTTAAAGATTATATTGTTTAGGGAAGCGTTCCCTAGGATTGTGCCGTCTGCCCCAGGATGCCTAATTTTAATAATGTATTAAGAAGCCGAGCCCTCCCTCCAGTCCATCTGCCTTGGACCAGGCCCCAGAGAGAGAGAAGAACCACTGGACCTCATCCCCTTTCCCTTCTCTTTTTTGTGTTGCGTCTTTTAAATTGTAAGCCTGAGGGCAGGGAACTGTCTAATTATAAGATTAGTACAGCACTGTGTACAGCACTATATTAATAAAGAAGGATAATAATGATAATAAAATACAGGAATACTTGGTTAATCTGAATGAATATAATGAGGAAAGACTTAGGGAGCTGGGGGTGTTTAGCATGGAGAAGAGATGGTTAAGGGGTGATAGCCTAGCATGGAGAAGAGATGGTTAAGGGGTGATAGCCCTGTTTAAATATTTGAAGGGATGTCATATTGAGGAGGCAGCAAGTTTGTTTTCTGCTGCTCCAGAGACTAGGACCGGGAACAATGGATGCAAGCTACAGGAAAAGACATTAAGAGGAACTTCCTGACAGTAAGGGCTGTTTGACAGTGGAACGCACTTCCTCGGAGAGTGGTGGAGTCTCCTTCCTTGGAGGTCTTTAAGAAGAGGCTGGATGACCCATGTGTCAGGGATGCTTTGATGGAGAGTTCCTGCATGGCAGAGGTTGAACTGTGTGGCCCTTGTGGTCTCTTCCAACTCTACAATTCTATGATTCTATGATGCTATTTCTGTTATCATTTTCCTCCCAAATTTTGTACATATTTACATTGCCACACCATATGCATATATGACCCTACTTCTTGACAACCTCTCCAGCAATTTTTTGAATTATTTTTATCAATATTATGTAATCTCACTGGAGTTAAATACCATTTCCAAATCAATTTATAATGATTTTCCTTAATCTGTACCGATAAATTCTTCAAATGCCTTTGTTCCCAAATTTTATTCCATTCCTTATGGGCAGACGGTTTTTCTAGCCTTACCAGGAGATGCTCAGGACTGATCCTGAGATCTTTCCATTAGAAGCATAAAGCTGCAAACCAGTAATGTGATGGAAGCCCTATCCAAGCTGGTCCCACAATTTAAATCCTTGGGCTACAATCACACACTTTGCCCTTTCACCTTTAGGATCCATCTCTAGATCTGGTACGTGCACTTCAAGGTAACTGCTATTCTGGGCAAGTAGCTGTGTTGATTACTGGGTTCAGTGTAGTAAAGTGAAACCAGTTCTACCTTTCAGTTCTTAGAAGAAAAGAGTCACAACTGTAGAAAATAAAACCAACTAAGATTAATTTGATAACAATTAAGTAAAACATGATCTCCCCGAACTCTTTCCACATTTCCATCTCTCTAAAATCTATCAAGTTCTTATAAAATCCTCTTCCTAACTGGCCTTCACTCTGTCTTTGGGTGCCCTAATTGTATTTCACCATGCTCCTCTCTCTTTGACAAACCTCAACGTCTGGCCCATGGGCCACATGGAGCCCCCAGGGCCATTTTTGTGGCTGGCTCCAGTATCCCCAAGGAGTTTTTTTTTTAAAAAAAATAATAATAATGTTCCAAAACGTCCCCAAATGCACTCTAAGGTGTGTGGAGGGCATTTCCACCACATTTGGAGGCCTCCTGACCCCACGCAACAAAGCTTTTCAAAAATGTTTTTACCCCAACATGTCGTCTGCGATACATTTCCAACACATTTTATGTCCCCAAATGAGGTGAAACCTTTTTCAAAACAGGAAGTAAAGAGGAAATTACCTCTGCTCACTTTCATTTTTTTTTTAAATGGCCCATGAAGGCTGAAAAACATGGTGAAAATGCATCTCTGTTCCCCGGAGGACATTTGGGACATAAATGTGTATGGGAAAGCAGGTGTGGGATGGGGAAGGTCCTCTAAGCTCTCCCGTGGGGGCTAATGCAGCCCCGTAACCTCCCATGGTTGCCCATCCCTGCTCCAGGTTATAGCCTCTCCTCCTCCCCATAGGCCCTCCCTTCACAGCATTCCATCAGCTGGATTGCCTGGTTCTAGCCAAGCCTGCCCAACTTCTCACTTCACAGAATGCAAAAGATGAACACTTGCAAAAGAAAAAAGGGCCGTCTTTCCTTCCTAACACTGAAGTCATTATGAAGTCTTACATTTTGACTGGCAAAACAACTCTGCAAACATCTTTGACTGACAATCTCCCACAAAGTGTTGGTCTGTCCAGGAATCAGATGAAGGGGTGACAAGCACATGGTTCTGCTGATAGAGTAAGTGACATTTTGAGCCCTGAGGATGCTTCCTCACTGAAAGTACATTCCTTGATTGCAGACTAGTAAATTTTTGCATTTGTTTGTTGCATGTCATATGTTCACAATATCACCAGTAGAAAGGTTTATTCAGTTTCTGATCTTCCCCTCACCTCTCTTTCACTGTGTTAGCTTAAGCACTGCTGAATCTGACAAAGGCCACAAATGTCTTTAGGACTTACCTTGACATAACACTCTGTTGTTGCTGCTGCTGCTGCTGCTGTGTACCTTCAAAACACTTCTGACTTAATGGCAACTCTAAAACAAACTTATCATAGGGTTTTGGTTTTCTGGGTTGGTTTTTGTTTTTTGTTTTGTTTTGTTTTGTTTTTTGCAAGATTTGTTTGGAGATGGATTTGCTTTTGCCCTTCTCTGATGCTGACAGAGCATGCCTTACCCAAGGTCACCTAATCGGTTTTCATGGCTGATCAGGGACTTGAACCCTAGTCTTACGAATTGTAATCCAACACTCAAACCATTACAGCACACTGGCTCTCCCTTTTCCAAGCCTACGCACTACAATTTGGAGTAGTACATACCGGTAGTAGCAATGGGAGGATGGAAGTTAAAGTTGTCTTGGTCGCCAGACAAAGCTGCTCTGACACCTCCAAATAACTCAGAAACTTGACAAAGAAAACATTCCATGCCATCCCTCCATTGCAGTGGAGCCAATGCTAACTAATCCCTGCTGCTCCGCTGCCCCGTTATACTACCACCTCGAAATATACAAGGGTAATTGTGCCAGCCAACAGGACTGCAGTCTAAAGGCATAAAGAGAACATCATTAACTGTAGTGCCGCATTGAACTATGCTGAGCAGTCCTTCTCTGCCTGTACAGAGGAAGTATGAACAGAAGAAAAGACTGAATACATTTAAAAGCCCTAAAATGAATCAACAAGCAGATCTTACACAGGCCTTAAAGATGATGGGAGTAGAAACCAATAGCTTACCTGATTTGAATTCAAGTGGCTGCACTACCATTGTAGTAGCATTGGATTGCTTTGTACTACACCCCAGTGGAAATGCAATGAAAAATTAGCTGTTCCACATAACAAATTGCCTTGTGTTCAGCTACAGCAGGTAATGGCATTTCAAGGTGTACGTGTTAACACTGGGAGGGAGGAATGATGCCAAGTCTGTAATCCTCAAAGCTCCTCTGCTTTCTTTAATTTCTCATATCATATTTTGCAGTATGTGTGTTGAAGATGGAGGGTTTTGAATTTCCTTCTTGATTGTTAATTTGCACAACAGCAATCAAAGGTAAGTGAAATACATCAGTGAGATCCAGGATGGTTTCTGCTTTAATCAGCTTTCCTTCTCCATGTTCTAAAACAGATTTGGCAGATAGTTCCACTTAATTGTCTCAAAGTGGTAATAAAACAGAACACTTAGGTCACATAGCTCATTCTTCAAGGTAGACAATATTATATTGCTGCCTGCTGTTATATGTAATACACATTAGAGGGCATGATTCAGTTCCACTAAATCCAGGATTCCTATTAATCAGTATTTTCATACTCAGCCAAGCCAAAAGGCTGGAGTGTGCAGCTCTACCACAAGCTCTTGGTAGTATGAAATTAAATTCAGTAGCATCTTGATGAATTAGATCACCAAGCAAAGTGAGGTGAAATTCAATGCACATAATCTGAATTTTACAGTTGCTATCCAAACTGTTAGCATATCTGGGATACTGGCATTAGCACTTTGGGCAGCAACTTAATGTCTAAACTAAAGCACAGAATGCATTCAGCATTAACTGAATCAAAACCACTAGCATCCACTGTGTTTAGAGGTATTTAAAATGATAAAATATGATTCCTAAAACTGAATTGTGGTTTGCAGGCACAAAACCTGTTTCATGGAATCTGAGCTGTGTTTTTCAGGTATGAAAGTCACTGCATGAAACTGAGCAATGTTTTGTATGTTTGGTGAAGAAATGTCCACATTGGTTCAGAATTTCATCTCACTGTATCCATGATGCTTTGGCCCTATGTTCTCTATAGTGTGCAATGTCACTATATACATATGTAATGCCAGTATTCTCAGGAAAAATGTATGATCTGGTCTGCTGTAGTGGTTTGAGTGTTGGACTAGTACTCCTGTAGACTGGGATTCATATCTCCACTCAGCCATAGAAGCTTAATGAGTGACCCTGGGCAAGTCACAGTCTCCCAGCCTCCAGTGGCAAATCTCTAAATAAAATGTTACTAAGAACACCCTACGCCAGGGTAGCTGGAGTAGATTTGAATACACAGACTATATCATACTACTAGCAGAAAACAGCAAAGGCTTGGAACAATTGTTTAAGAAAGTCAAACAGAAAAAGGGCAAAGGCAGGTTAACAGTTGAACATGAAGAAAACAAAAATAATGCCCAGAGATTATTTACATAAATTTAAAGTCGATGGTGAAGACATTGAAATAGTTCAAGTTTTTCATACTTTGGTTCCGTTATTAATCAGAATGGAGATTGAAGTTAAGAAATCCAAAGAAGACTAGGTCTTGGAAGGGCAGTTATGAAGGAACTAGACACTTCTTTGCTTCAGTCTTCTCAGAAAAGGCAAAGGGTGCTCAACCTAAGGATAATGGAACAGGAGACAGAATAGAGGAAATTCAGCACAGAATAAGTAAAGAGGTAGTACAGGAATACCTGGTTAACCTAAATGAATATAAATCTCCAGGACCAGATGAACTACATCCTAGAGTATTAAAAGAACTGGCAAATGTAATATCAGAGCCATTGGCAATAATCTTTGAGAACTCCTGGAGAACAGGAGAAGTCCCAGCAGACTGGAGGAGGGCAAACGTTGTCCCCATCTTCAAAAAGGGAAAAAAAGAGGATCCCAACAATTATCGTCCAGTTAGTCTGACATCAATTCCAGGAAAGGTTCTAGAGCAGATCATTAAGCAGAGAGTCTGTGAACATTTAGAAGCCAATGCCATAATCACAAAAAGCCAACATGGGTTTCAGAGAAACAAGTCATGCCAAACGAACCTGATCTCTTTTTTTGATAAAATTACCAGCTTGGTAGATGAAGGGAATGCTGTGGATATAGTATACCTCGATTTCAGTAAGGCCTTTGACAAGGTTCCCCATGACATTCTTGCAAACAAGCTTGCAAAATGTGGGATAGACAAGTTAACTGTTACATGGATTTGTAATTGGTTGACTGGCCGAACTCAAAGGGTGCTCAACAATGGCTCCTTTTCATCCTGGAGAGAAGTGACCAGTGGGGTCCCACAGGGTTCTGTCCTGGGCCCAGTGCTATTCAACATCTTTATTAACGATTTGGATGACAGAATTGGGGGCATACTTATCAAATTTGCAGATGACACTAAACTGGGAGGAGTAGCTAATACCCCAGAGGACAGGATCAAAATTCAAAATGACCTGGATAGACTAGAAAGCTGGGCCAGCGCTAACAAAATGAAATTTAACACAGAGAAATGTAAGGTTCTGCACCTAGGGCGGAAAAATGAAATGCACAGATATAGGATGGGGGACACCTGGCTGAATGAGACCACATGTGAAAGGGATCTAGGAGTCCAAGTAGACCATAAGCTGAACATGAGTCAACAGTGTGATGTGGCAGCTAAAAAAGCCAATGCAATTTTAGGCTGCATCAATAGAAGTATAGTTTCTAGATCAAGGGAAGTTATAGTGCCACTCTATTCTGCTTTGGTCAGGCCCCACCTGGAATACTGTGTCCAGTTCTGGGCACCACATTTCAAAAAAGATGTGGAGAAACTGGAGCATGTCCAAAGGAGGGCAACTAAGATGGTGAAGGGTCTGGAAACCTTGCCCTATGAAGAACGCCTTAGGGAGCTGGGGATGTTTAGCCTGGAGAAGAGAAGGTTAAGAGGTGATATGATAGCCCTGTTTAAATATTTGAAGGGATGTCATATTGAGGAGGGAGCAAGCTTGTTTTCTGCTGCTGCAGAGACTAGAACGCGGAACAATGGATGCAAACTTCAGGAAAAGAGATTCCACCTCAACATTAGGAGGAACTTCCTGACAGTAAGGGCTGTTCGACAGTGGAACACACTCCCTCGGAGTGTAGTGGAGTCTCCTTCCTTAGGGGTCTTTAAGCAGAGGCTGGATGGCCATCTGTCAGGGATGCTTTGACTTGGAGTTCCTGCATGGCAGGGGGTTGGACTGGATGGCCCTTGTGGTCTCTTCCAACTCTATGATTCTATGATTCTATGATTCAAGATCCTGTACTGTAAAAATATATCACGGAATTCTAAAGTTAGGATTGTCCATGGCATTGTATTTCCCATTTCTATGTATGGTTTTGAAAGCTGGACAATGAAGAAAGATGATATGAAGAAAATCAACCCATTTGATATGTGGTACTGGAGAAAAGATCTGGGGATATCATAGTCTGCTAAAAAAAGAACAACAACAAATAAATGGGTCCTTGAGCAAATCAGACCTGAACTCTCACTGGAAGGCAAGATGACTAAATTGAGGCTGTCATACTTTGGTCTAATCATGAGAAGATATGACTCACTAGAAAAGACTATAATTCCTGGTAAGGTGGAGGGCAGTAGGAAAAGAGTAAGACCACATCCCAGATGGATAGCCTCAATCAAAAAAGCCACAGCTCTCTGAGTCTGCAATACCTGAGAAGAGCTGTTGATGACAGGGTGATTTGGAGGTGTCTCATTCATAGGTTCACCATTAAGTCGAAGACAACTTGAAGGCAGCTAACAACGACAAAACAGTATGATGGCCGTTTCTCCCCCTTTGTTAAGAACTTATTTAAACTGAAACTGAAAGGACAAGGCAGTCCCCCACTTGGAAAGTTATCTGATCCATATCTAATGGAAAGAAAATATGGAAGGAGAATCTATAATAAGGGAATCCACCAGCAGCCAAAGAGTTGAGAAAGTATACGGGTCACTTCATCATGGTCCTTCGCCTTATGCTGAGATGTATTCTGTTGCTATTTTAAGTAACAGTAATTATAATTTTGTGAAAATATTTCTACTCTTTTTTTAAAAAAAGGATGTGTAGCTGCCTTGTTATCAGAACTAAACAAGATATTAAGGTTATAGACCCATACAATAAATTAGAACATGGCTCATACTGTACTGATGCAAAGTTGTGAGGGCAATTCCAAGCAAAGATGTTTGGAAAGAAGCAAGCGTGAAATCCTTCTTCTGATCTTTGCTTTATCCCTGTAACCTTTATTGTGTTTATCTTTTTCCCCTCTCTTGGCTGAACTGATTTCCAATCTTGGAGCCCAATGAGAAGAAAAATGGGGTCTAAGGAGGAAAAAGGGTTGCAAGGGATCAAAGTCAATGTTGTACAAGATTAAGTGATTCTATAATACTTATCTTGTGCATTTATAAAATAGAATTGAAACATCTATATTTCACAACTTTGCATTTGGATTGTACAGAGCAGGATAATGGGGTACATCACTACAATGATTAGACTCAGCACAACCTCTACAAGTCTCTACAAATACTAAAAGAAAATAGTGGAAAGGTAATTTGGTACTGAATTTATCAGAAGCACCATCATCAGCATTAATCTTGTCTGACTATTGTAAAGTGAATTAATCCTTATATTCCAAATTCAATACAGCATTATAGCAAAGCAGTACAAAGGATTGTGGAAGAGATAACAAGATTGCCCTTTCTTTGTTTTAAATGTACTAATGACCTGTAAAATATCTCAAGAGGGTGGGACAAGGGAAGCTAAACCATCTTTGAAAATGTTCAAGCACTGTTTCATTATAATTTGCAAAACCAGAAGAGATCTCCTGAATGAATTGTCTTTGACAAAGTGTGTGTTAGTACACAAACGCACAGTAGCCAGTGCATCATGAAAAGTCAGTACGTACATATCGTAGATCCACAAATGAAAGATTGTGGAGGCAGCAAACATAAACAGCAAATGCAATGTCAGTTTGACTTGAGATTAAATAACACATTTCTAGCATGGCATTTGGGATAACAGTTAGAAATACATTAATATTTCATGTCTATTAAAAGGTGCCACAGGCTCCAAACCAGACTTCTCTATATGATTACTGTTTTAAAAAAATCCTGTAAAATTATTTTCTATGTTTCTTTCATGGAAAGAAAAAAAAGAGGGAAGTGGTAATTAGTTTTTGTAAAATTCTAATTTTGCCAGGCTTTAGGCATGTCTATGGAAAGATTTATACACCAGCTATAGACTACCAATTTCATCGCAAGCCTTTTATACAAGCCTTAAAAAGGACAGGAAAATTTATGGCTGGGACTACATAGCTGTAGTGGGAGTGGGATTCCTCTAAGATTTGCTGTCAAAGTGGTTATTGCTAAAGTCAAATGAGCCCATTGCAGAAAGCCTTTCCCAACAAGGGAGTATGCAAAGTGGACAACATTTACCACCAAATGGAGAGCCCTTCTAAAATCTAGTGTATGGAGAACCAAGGGCTGTTTGAGAGGGAAGGTAGACACCACTTTAGGCAGAAAGGAGAGGTCCATAGAGAGGTCCTGCTTGTATTTGTGAAAGGATAATAATAATAATAATAATAATAATAATAATAATAATAATAATGTTTTATTTATACCCCGCTCTTCAGCCGAGACTATCAGAGCGGCTTACAATTTGTTAAACAAACAGCTTCATTTACAATTGTAAGCTATTTGCCCCCAACAATCTGGGTACTCATTTTAGCGACCTCGGAAGGATGCAAGCCTGAGTCAAGCTTCAGCCCTTTGCTGGTCTTGAACTCGCCACCTTCTGGTTTTGAGTAAGTGGCTGCAGTACAGGCATTTACCCACTGCGCCACCAGGGCTGCTAAGTAAGCAGGGGGTGTCCTCTTTAAGGCTGCCAATTTGCTGGCAATGTGAACAGGTGTAATGATGACAAGGACATTGTCTACACCTGGCAGGTACACTGCCAACAGGAATATGCACCTCCAGATGCAACAGTCCCAGATTTGGAAGATAGATTGAGGAGAGTGTGTTAGTCCTTGCTTGTTAAAGCAGAAGAATATTGTAGTGTTGCCTGTAGGAACACCCAAATCCTGTGACAATCCAATCCTGAGTGTGGGCACCCCATCCTGACATGGAAGCATCTGTAGTAAGCAGCAAGGATGGAGGAGGATAAGCAAAAGGTATCTCTCTCGTGGTGTTGGAAAGGTCAATCCACCACTGAGGATGTGAATAACCAAAGGAGGCACTGAGAGAAACATGCTTGATTGAGATGTGTTGCTCTAGTCTGAAATGGTCCAATAACCACTTTTACAATGGTCTCATCCTGGTCCAAGACAAGGAATGACCATAGTAGCTGTGGCCATGAGGCCCAATATGACTTAGATGGATCTGGTTTTAGCATATCAATTCTTGTAAGTTACTGTACTGACGCCTTTAGGGAAAAAGCTCTGTCTTTGTAGGAAAACACTGGACACTTAAAGAGTCATGCACAGAAAGCTCTTTTTGCATCTGATTTACCTCATAAAGGCCTGGCAATAGGGGCATCAGTTAAATATATGGCCCTCACCCAAGCAAAGCAGATAGTACATGTGACCATTCTTATGTGAAATCTGTGCTCCACAGTCTAAACACTTCTTGAAGAAGCACTTTGGAGCCATAGGACCCCAGGAGTGAAAAAGAACTGATGAAGAGAAAGCCAAAACCCTGAAAACATCCTAAACAATATCTTATATCATGTGGTTCAGTGGGCAGGGTTATCCCCAAAACACAGCTCTAGAACCTTCCAAGAATCTCTGCGAAAGCGCAGAGTGGCCCATATGTGTCAGTCACAGAGACCATGGATCACATATTAAATTAATAAATAAACAATCCCCTTCTGACACCTTTGCTATGTATCACCTTTACTATTACAGCAGCTGCCACTAGAAAGGAACATCGAGAATAGGCTCTAGATTTTTTAAGCAGCCCTAATGCCCAAGTCCACTGTCTAGCAAAAGCAGGGACCCAAGACATGTCAAACACATATTGCTGGATGGAAGATCTTGTGGACCTTACCACACAGGAGAAAAGAGTATTCCACAGCAGATAAACATATGGTCTTTTCGTATTATTTCTTTATTTGTTTGTTTTATTTTATCTTTTTTTGGTAAAACTGTTGACCTACCATACTGGTAGCTAAGCATTCTAAATGCTCTTCACTTAATGTCTCCTTCCCCATCTCCTACTCTATCCACTGTGCGGTTCTCTTATCTATGTGCATTTCTTCCCATTGCTGTTGTGTGCATTTAAGTCATTTCTACCCTAAAACGAGCCTATCATAGGGTTATCTTGGCAAGATTTGTTCAAAGGGGTTTGCCTTTGCCTTCCTCTGAGGCTGAGAGAGTGTGACTTGCCAAAGGTCTCCCAGTGGATTTCTATGGCCAAGTGGGGACTCTCAGTGTCCTATTAGTTTATCGCACATGGCATGTTACAAAAGGGGGTGTGATGGGAACGGGAGGCAACATGGAAAGCAATTTACCGCACAATTTACTGCCGCCACAGTCGGCAGTTCCCATTGCGTTCCGGATGCGTCCCAAAGGAGGCAATTTTCAGAAACACTTCAGAAGCGTTCCTGAAAATCACCTCCCGGGGAATACATCTGGAATGCAATGGGAACTTCTGGCGGTGGCGTTCTCCTGTGTGGTAAACTGTGTTCTATGCCACCTCCCATTCCCATCACGCCCCACTTTCGTAATGCACGAGGCCTGTTCTAGAGGCCTGTGCGATAAACTCACTAGTCTAACACTCAAACCATTACACCACACTGACTTTCTGTTGTGCACTTACTTGTTGTCAATAACTTGCTTTTTATATAAACATTTTTTGTTAAAACAGAATTTTAGATAATGCATTCTGATACTATTTTTTTTTTTAAAAAAAAAAACTGTTCTGTCCAAGGAAGAGGGTTTTCCCCCAAAAAACATGTTGATTGGATCCTTTCAAAACTAACCTTTCACACAGTGAGATTAATAATACCAAAAGGCACCATTAGTAACTAATTCAGCAAGAAGGCTTTTTCCTGTTCCTTACAACTATTACTCAAAATGGCTGGTTTATAACCTGTCTTATACAATAGTGTATCTTTCCTCCTTTCTTCATTAAACAGGGCACACATTCACATAATCACAGAGTTTTGTGTATGAATACAAACCCACAATGAGGAAAAGTGCAAGAAGCAGTCAACAGCACTTACAGTTCTGATAACAATCACCTGTTCATTGAGTGAAGACGCTAATTTTGGAAGGTGGGGTCACTGCCAGGTAATCCATGCTGTCAAAGATGGCAATGCCAATCTCTGTGACATATTGAGGAGGTTACTGCCTTCCCCACAGCTGATCACTTGATCTATTTAACTCATTTAAATGTAGGAAGATATATGTTAGATTGTAAAGCTATAACAGTGTTAATCTAGAGGAACCTCTTCTGAAACTCACCAAGATATCCCTTGTACCAAAAAGACTAAAAGATATATTGTGATATAAGTTCCAAAAAAAACACCCAACCATAACAATAACAACAACAAATATAGCCGTGTTAGTCTGTAGAATCAGTGTGTAGAGAAATCTTGTAGCACCTTTGACACTAACTGAAAGAAAGAAGTTGGCAGCATCAGCTTTTGTAGACTAAAGTCTACTCCCATATGCATCTGATGAAGTAGACTTTAGTCTACGAAAGTTGATGCTGCCAGCTTCTTTCTTTCAGTTAGTCTCAAAGGTGCTACATGATCTCTCTAAATAACAACAACAGACTCTTAGGAGTTTATAATATGACAGAATTTGGGGGTATAATGCAATGGCAATCCGAACACAATCATAGGGTTTCACGTTATTGCGTATGAGTGTATCTCATGCAATTTTGGACAAAAGGGAAGTAATTCCGAATGCAATCATGGGTTTTACTTTATTTCATATTAAAGCATCTCACGCAATTTCAGGCAATGGGGGAGGTCATTTTCGGGAAATGGGAAGTCATTCTGAATGCATTCCAAATGCAATTAGAATTCATATAAATTCGCTAAACTAGCGAATTTGCGTGAATTCGAATTGGCTCCATTCGAAATTGGGAGAAATTCCTCCCACGTGATAAACTCCTTAGAGATAAATAAACAAGGACTCCATGCACTAGCTCTGCCACTAGCTTTGAAATGTGAAGAAACAGAAGTAGTCTATCATTCATCTGTTTTTCCTGAGGAAAAATACTGGAGGGTTGTTCTGGCTATATTGTGGAAATAAAGAGAAAATATTTTGCAAATTTTGTTCATCGATGAATTGGACAGAATATCCATGAATTATGATGTGTCAGGAGTAAGGAAACAATGCAAAGAGAACTTGTCTTTATAGTGAAACTATTGAGAGTTGGCAACAGACTCCATCTTATAAAAAATGTCAGTAAATATAGTACAATACATTTTCTGCCACACATACAGTTAATTCTGAAATGCAGAATTCTTTTCCTAATTAAAGCTGAAGTATTTGGCAAAGAATACAACATTTTAATTGATTTTTTTGTTTGCATCCAATTGTTGTGAAGACAGTGTGTGCGAAACAAGAAGCAGTCCCCTTCGGCATACTTTTTGCCAACATCCAATTTTCTCTCAAGCTGTCCCGCAGTTTTTAGTCATCTATCAAGAAAATATATGCAAGGAGTGGATAGGCCCCTAGTTATTTGTGGAATATCCTAAGGTTTAGATATCAGGAACAACAAAGCAGTTTTTAAAATGCTATATTATATTAAGACTACATCATGCTGCAAAGAATTTAAAAATTAATAGTATTACTGTAACATTAATGGAAGTACGCAATACAATTATTTAGCTTTTATCTAAAGAAAAATTATATAGGTATTTGATAATTGTATCAATCTTATCTAAACCATATAATGATTATATATTGCAAAATCCATGCAGCATCCAAGTGGAATATGATGATAGTTAAACAGAAATGGAGGGAGGTGTACTATTAATACAGTTACTGATGACTCAATGGGATTTACACAACTATTGGCTCACTATTCAACAACTGACTCAGTGGATCTACTTAATTGAGTCTAGAGGAATCAGGTCCAGATTCTGAATTTTCAGAGTTTAGAATTATGTAGATACCACCATATATGGAAACTGTAATGCTGAAACGAATGATGCCAGCCAAACTAGCCCACTTGCACATTAAAAGTGCATTTAAGGAATATGTATGGCTTAAGCAATGGCAATTTAGCCAAACTTGTATTGTTTCAAAAACAAGTAGGAAAACAGCCTGAAAATAAATGAGTTACAATTAAATCCCTGTCTATTAAAAAGATAATAATCTTTCCTGTCTAGTATAAAAGACCTTATTGCCTTTCCAACATACACATGCACACACACACAAACTCAATCTCTACATCTTAATCAGATCGATGATGACTATCAAAAACCAGAAAGCAATTAAAGTTCAGGAATGTATCTGACAAATCAATCTTATTTATTTGAAACTTAGATTCATGCAAACATTTCTCATTAGTATCAAACGGCTGCCTACACACTCTTCTGCAGAGGTTAGCCAGAGTTCTTTGCAGATATCACTCCTGAATAAACCCAGAAATTAAACAGTTTGGTCCATACATTCAAATATGCTGAATGCTTGTGCTCATGTATCTACCATTCTTTCCACCTGCTCCCAGTTCTGTATTTTTTTTTAAAAAAAAAGTGTGCATATAAAAATTCAAGGAAAATCATTTCCACTAATGTCAGAAGATGTGAAGAACAAAGTTGAGACGAGGAAATAACTGATTTGTTTTACCCATCAGTATAGCTTCCATTATCTTCACACAGAAAACAGTGAGCAGCCATTGGTTCTTCTTGTCTAAACTGCTAATATGCCCCAGCCAAGAGGAACATAGCTCTATGAATCTATGTTCTCACATGCCTTAGATATCAACCTGCCTGACTTATGAACGATGGATTCAGGGTTAAATTCCATACACTTGTAGGCATTCCAGTTGGAAGGATGGCACAACATAATTATGCAATTTAAACATCCAGTGGTCTGAGATGATAAAAAGAAAATGTCCTGTGACAACACCACCCAATCTATACTTCCTTGCAAAACTGCCTGCGAGAAACAGGTAGTGACTATGAGTAACATTCTAATGTAGGATCCTCCACTTTCCCTATCTCTATTTGCTTCCTTAAGAAGCAAATCCTCAGGTCATTATAAAATACCTGGTGAATACATACTTAGTGGGAGACACTAAAGTTCATAGAATCATAGAGCTGGAAGAGACTACAAGGGCCATCCAGTCCAACCCCCTGCCATGCAGAAACTCCAAATCAAAGCATCCCTGACAGATGGCCATCCAGCCTTGGCTTAAAGACCTCCAAGGAAGGAGACTCCATCACACTCCAAGGGAGTGTGTTCCACTGTCGAACAGTTGAGGTCAAACCTTTTTTCCTGCAATTTGCATCCATTGTTCCGCGTTCTAGTCTCTGGAGCAGCAGAAAACAAGCTTGCTCCCTCCTCAATATGACTTCCCTTCAAATATTTAAACAGGGCTATCATATCACCTCTTAACCTTCTCTTCTCCAGGCTAAACATCCCCATTTCCCTAAGACAGTCCTCATAGGATATGGTTTCCAGACCCTTCACCATCTTAATTGCCCTCCTTTGGACACGCTCAAGTTTCTCCACATCTTTTTTGAATTATGGACACAGTATTCCAGGTGGGGCCTAACCAAAGCAGAATAGAATGGCACTATTACTTCCCTTGATCTAGACACTATACTTCTATTGATGAAGCCTAAAATAGCATTGGCCTTTTTAGCTGCCGCATCATACTGTTGACTCATGTTCAGCTTGTGGTCTCCTTGAACTCCTAGATCCCTTTCGCATGTGGTCTAATTCAGCCAGATGCCCCCCATTCTATATCTGTGCATTTCATTTTTCCACCCTAAGTGCAGTACCTTACATTTCTCTGCACTGAATTTCATTTTGTTAGCGTTGGCCCAGCTTTCTAGTCTATTCAGGTCATTTTGAATTTTGATCCTGTCCTCTAGGATATTAGCTACTCCTCCCAGTTTAGTGTCATCTGCAAATTTGATAACTAGGCCCTCAATTCTGTCATCCAAATCATTAATAAAGATGTTGAATAGCACTGGGCCCAGGACAGAGCCCTGTGGGACCCCACTGGTCACTTCTTTCCAGGTTGAAAAGGAGCCGTTGTTGAGCACCCTTTGGGTTCGTCCGGTCAACCAATTACAAATCCATGTAACAGTTAACTTGTCTATCCCACATTTTACAAGCTTGTTTGCAACAGTGTCATGGGCAACTTTGTCAAAGGCCTTACTGATATCCACAGCATTCCCTTCATCTACCAAGCTGGTAATTTCATCGAATTTTATCAAAAAAAGAGATCAGGTTTGTCTGGCATGTGTCAAGTTGTGCTATTATGAGATTTATCAAAGGAAAAGGATGACCTTTCCCCTCATTTTTGTTCAGTTTCACACATAAATTAACCTTCAGTGAGAGTATTGCCTATTCCACTGCAACACATACCCTGTTTCCCCCAAAATAAGACATCCCCAAAAAATAAGACCTAGTAGAGGTCTTGCTAAATTGATAAAAAAATAAGGCCTCCCCTGAAAGTAAGACCTAGCAAAGTTTTTTGTATATAAATATATATACAGTATATAATAAATGTTTTTTGGGTTTTTTTTGGTTTCACAATAAATGTGAATTCTTCTTCATGAAAAAAATAGGACATTCCCTGGAAATAAGACCTACCACATATTTGGGAGCAAATATTAATATAAGACACTGTCTTATTTTCGAGGAAACACGGTAGAACACTAGTATCATCAGACAACTACAAACTGCCAAGCACCAGTACAATCTCACATTACACACTGAGGGGCGAAAGAGCATAAAATGCCGGCTTCCAGCTGGCTTGGGAGCATGGCATACAGATGATGTATACCCTCAAGATGCCCAGAAGCCAGCATCAAGCTGCCTGGCTGCCCAGACATGGGCCAGCTTCTGGGTGCTCGGGAGGCGCAGCGTTTACATGCAACATGCCACATGCCACCAGAGTGGCTTAAGCCATACATGGGCCATGGCAGATGGGGAAAGCCACCTTTTTGCCAGCCCAAAAAGGAGCAGTCCTTTGCCTTTCTTTTTTTTCTTTTTTCTTTTTTTGCCAACTTCAGGGTGGATTGGGGTGGTGGCTAGCAGTTGCTGTGGCCCCAATCCACCCTCTGAGGGGACGGCTTGGAGCCACCCCTTAGGGGCAGTCTGTTTTGCCCCAAAATCTCATGCCACTTAAGAGAGGAGGCTTATTTCTAGAGATTACTGGGTTGTCATTGATGTTAATCCAATGTATCCCACTTATTAACACTGTCTTATATACATTTTGATACAAATTTGTCCTGTTGCTATGATAGTGTGCTTACTGTAGCAGCTCACAGAAACCTCACCCTTAAATTATTCCTTCATTGTATTCATTATGGGACACATTCCCTGGGGTTGGAGGGAGGAGAGGTACCACTAGAAGAGGGGTATGATATGGCCCGTGTGGCAATTCAGGTAATGGCAACACATAGTCATTATGAAGCAGGAGAGAGAAATTGACAGACGATGCCTTTACGACATCAATTATTGGCAAGCAATCCAGAAAATACATTGAATGACACCATCGATGCATCAATCAATTCTCTGATTGGTTGCGTTCTACAATGCTTGATGCAGGTGAAGTCATTCCACATTGTACCCTTAGACCTGCAATGAGACCTTCCATTAAGGAAAAAAATCTATTTTTTCTGCCACTTAATTCTCTAATTGCTTAAGAAAACCTGTTTGGAGCAAAAGTTCTTTGGCTGACTCCCAGAGTGGATTCTCCTGGCCAGTCTGTTCTCAAAATGTATACAGCTTGGTAAAAGGCAGGCTCAGAGGAAAAGCTTAGAGAAAGACAAGAACTGACAGGTTAGTAAGAGAGATGGGTCTGACTTGTAGCAGCTCAGCTCTTCCAGGTGGAAGATTTATCATTCCTGATCAAACAGGTATGGACAGTGCTCATCAACAAGGACTTAGCAGTATGATCAGGGTTCAAAGCCAAGGCCCAACTCTCATTTCTACAGCTTTGCAAGCAGTAACAAGGGCAGTTACAGACAGAAGGAATCTTTGTCCTCCTCAGTCAGGAAAGTGGATCATTGTTACTGCTAGACACCACTGTGAGCAATAATTCTTACAGAAATAGCCAAGCCTTGCTATTCAGTTCCATACAGTACAGTAATGTAATATTATATAGATGTAAGACATGCCAGTATATTAAGTGCAAAATGGGCACATCTGTTTCTCTGAAGCCCAAAACCCAGATGGAATGTGCAACAATGATTTCAAAAGCTTTCTTCATGTTATATATAGTTCACATGATTTTGACTGCATATGCATCTTCTACTGGTATTAAAGCACCCCCTGTTGGATAAGAATTTTAATCAGTTAAAATATCTAGATGAAGTGCTCTGACAAAGACTTGATTTCTACTACTGGCAGCATTCAAAACCATGCCAGTCACCTTAGCATTCACTGCAAATGAAAAACTTCAGTTTCACACACCAGCTGTAGGAACTGCACAAGAGAATGATGAGCATAAATGGGAATTTATTGTCCCAGTAGAATTAGATTGTGCTTTCTAGCTGCACTAGGCAAAGAATGAATGGCAGTTTCACGCAGCACAATCAGTACAAACTGAGCTAGGCCACAGTAAAAAGGCACAAGAAAAATTCACTTAAACTCAGCAGAGCCATGCTGTTGTATAAAAACAAATCAAGTGGAAAACATCTACAGGCAAGAAAGGAAAAAACCAAAAACTGACTGCAAGTATAAACTGGTGAGAAACAGACTACACAGCTGTGCTTCTGAAAAAGATGTGGGTGAGAGAACAATGAACAAGCCCAACATGAATCAACAACATGACTATGTAATTCAAAATGCCAGTGGCAAGTTTGAATTGCCAAGATGAGTACAACTTCCAAGACTCAGGAAATTATTGGTAACATTCTGCTTGGTTCTGTTTAACAAATTGCATGGAATACAGTGACTAGTGCAAGAAGGAAATTGGATGGCTTTGTACATTTACTCAAAATGAGAACCATGACTGATTCAAATGTTTTCTCCACCATTTTAACATCTTTTTGAATCTACAGAGATGTGTAGACTGTTTACAGTGCACCCTTCCTTGAGCATATCTTGACATGACAACATTTACCACATATATCAGATAGTTGGACACCAAAAAGCATAATTTGATGAGAAAGATAACAAGACCAAAACAAGAATCAAACATCAACATTTATTCCTAGCTCAGTTACTGCTATTATTATTTTAACTGGACTTGTTAAACTGCTGGATATAGCTTGCTTGCCATTGTGAAATTAAAGCAGCCATAATTAAAGTCTATGTGAATCCTAGATGTGTGGAGGCTACGGTTTAATCAGAAATGTAGGAATTTCACTTTGTACTTGCTCCAAGATAGTATCTTCTTCACTATTTGTTCATATATTTTGGAACTGAGCCCTAACAAGAAAAACTGCCATTTCTTTTTATCTGACCCCCCCCCCCTTGCAACATTTCCATTGTCTCTACCACTGATCTTATTACACATCACTTTGGGCTGTGCTATTACCCATCTCCATGAGATATGCCAACTACGGTTCTCAAGCAAAGCAGTTCCCATGGGAGAAAACTGGAACAGAATGACAGTCAAGCAGTGGCAGCTGGTAGTCTCCATGGCAGCAGGCTGGAGAATTCCTACCAGGGTTAGTCTAAGTTTAAATGGAGCTGTCTAAGATGCCGAGCCTATTTGGAGGATAGGGTTTGGCACCTTGGAGAACACCTGTCAAATTCAGACTGAAATAAAGAACAGATCCCCCGATGCAATGATACCAGAGCAATCACCAAAAAGAAGAAATTATGGTTCTTACAGCAGATTCCTCTTTAGGTCTATAATGGTCTCCACTAATATGGGGAAAGAACTCGCTACCTGTTTGGATACTGTAAAAATGTATATCACTGACATCTATTTGTGAAAGAAAAAATTATACAGAAATAATACTGGTATGAAGATTAGAGCTTGGGAAAGCTATGGACACTTATTGGAACTGTAGTTCAACAAAGTAATTTTTCCAAGCTCTGGTAAAAAAGACAAGTACAGCAAAAATTACACAGCAAATACAATGCAAGTACAAACCTCACGTTTCCCAGCAGCAAGCAGAAAAGCTGGGGAAATTCTTATGCCTGAAATCATAGATAATAATAGTTGTCAATCAGGATAGGTAATATCTGGCTTATGGTCAAAGAGCCTGGGCATAGCCAGTACAAGAAAGCTTCATGTGTGTGATGAAAGATTTTGGGGCATAAACCAGTCTTCATCTTAAAAATAGTATTTAGGATGACAGAGATTCCTGCCCCTCAACAATTGCTTACACTTCAAAAGTTTAAAATTCCCACTAAGAGACACAGCCCTGCAACCATTGTTCTGCTCTGATATGCAAATCGTTGAATGACAGAAATATATAAGTCCGATGATAGAAAAGCAGGATCTGCTGTAGGGTTCCGCATGTTCAATAGGTAAATTTTGGAATAAAAATCAGTAGATAGTTGTATTTGCACTTGTAATATGCATAATGAAAAAGCAAGCAGAGCTGACCAAAACAAGCTATTTACCATTTTCCACTTTGGTAAACTATCATCTGGGAAGGTTTCCCATTAATAGCAAAAATATGAAATGCATTTATTTTCATTTTTCACACTGTAGTTCTTCCTCCACTTCCACCCATCC
The DNA here is from genome assembly GCA_034509955.1 of Urosaurus nigricauda. Lineage (NCBI taxonomy): Eukaryota > Metazoa > Chordata > Lepidosauria > Squamata > Phrynosomatidae > Urosaurus > Urosaurus nigricauda. The sequence goes on from JAOEGL010000001.1 coordinate 321,418,251, forward strand.
TACTCCATGGAATGAGCTTCCAGCATTATTACCTGAAGAAATGAAGGGCAATGATGGAACTTGCAAAACTGGTGACTGCTGTCAACCTCTGGAGGTCGTGGGGAGGGAATAAACTCTAGCTGTGCATTACAAACAACCTCATTTCCAGATGGCATATATTCTAAGCACCCAAGTGGAAAAGTTATTTTATAAGGAAATGAATTAAGATCACCATAAAATAAGCTTCTGTATTTTAAGGAAGGAAAAATAACATGACCTGTTTGAAATGAGTCATGCAAGAGTAAGTCTATTTCTCAAAAATAAAATGTCCAGATTATATATTTTTGTGTCAGCAGCAGAGCAATGAGTAAACAGAGAATCAGACAGCAATGATAAGCATTCTCTTTCTAGCTGTCTTACTGGCTTACCTTTTTTTTTTTAGTCTTTTGCAAATCACATTTTAATTCATGATATATCTTCTTACTTGATTTTAATTCATCATTTTTTATTCTCAGCTATTTAATCTCCTCCATTAATTACTTTTTACTTATGAATATTTAATTATCTTTCCCCATGGAACTGGATCTACACCAAATAAGTTGTGTTTGGGTCCCATTGAAAATAAGGGGAATTATAAATAATGCTATTGATTTCAATGGGAACAAACTTACTTAGAATTAGTATTCAACTCATGGAAAAACATTATCCTGTTCTAAAGAAGTTATTCTTTTTGTATATTAATGGGATTCTCAAGTATCACACTGAGTGGCATTACACTGGGAGTGTAAATTAAGTTTAAATGAAATGTAGAAAGATGGAATTGATATTTCTGAAGTCAATGTGGAGATCAGAAACTTACATCTTCTGTATCAGTTCTGCTCTGTCTAAGACAGGCATGCAATATCATTAGAAATAGCAAAAAATATATCCCTCTTAAGAAAGCCTGCACATTATAATTGATCTCACCTTGCTGAAGTCCAGGGGCAAAAGGAAAATAATATGCCAGAAACTGCTTGGATTGGGTGCTAGCCATGGAAGAGGAATTTCTTCCCGCAGGTACTCATGGAAAAAGCAGAATGCCATGCTGGTAAATCAGGGAGTCAGCTTAATTGAAAGAATTGCATTTCTGTCCTACATCCTGACAGGCTAGAATCTGCATAGAATGGAGGCCCTGAATTTAGTGCTTCTACGCCCTTAGGGAATGTTTAGTTCACAGATATGTGGTACAGAATTGTACTTGCTATTGCTATTGCTATTTCTAAATGTTTAGCTGAAGCTTTAAAGTACTACAATACTAGAAATTTGGGGGGAAATTCACATGGGGTAGCAACAGGAAATAGCAATAGCAAGTACATTTCTATAGCGCTTATCAGTGCACTTAAGCCTTCCCTAAGAGGTTTACGACATGTAAGCTAACTGACCCCAACAAGCTGGATATTCATTTTAGCAACCTACAGAAGAAAGCAAGGCTGAGTGGACCCTGGAGTCCTGCCTGAGATCAAACTCACAATCTTGTGGTTGTGAATGGCTGCAGTACTGGCATTTAGCCACTGTGCCACCAGGGCTCATTACAAAATTCTTATTTGGAGTACAAAAATTCTTATTTGGAGGGAGAACATCAGAAGCTCTATTCAAGTTGAAGCAACAGGATTTTGAATTCAGGACTTTGGACAGCTCCTTACACTAAAACTCAGGGAGAAGTCATTGCACCCCTGACACAGAAGCGACCAGCCTCCACTGATTAAGGCATTATGATTAATGGATTATGATGGGGCAATCTATTATTGATGATATGATTAAGGCACATCATAAATAATAGCTCTCCCATCACCATGCAGTCTACTTATATAAATAAGACACTTGTTAAACCTTGCCCTTCTTGAAAAGACAAATGCAGTCGATCCTCCATATTCGCGGGTTTAACATTTGCGGATGTGATTATTCACGAGTTTGACCATGCTGTCCCCTGTACAGCTTGGAAGAGTGCACACAGTATAACAAAAACATAAATAATACAAGAAGCTTATGTGTTTGCTTGTATTTTTGTATATTTGTTCTTTTGTGTTCATGTACATGTGTTTGGGTATAAATTGTATATGTCCTTTTAATTGTGTTATAAAATTTTAATTTAAAAAAAAAGCTTGGAAGGGTGCACACATGCTTGCAGCGGGAAGGGGGGAAAGTCCAGGACATGAGCAGTTTGGAAGGATGTGTGCACTCTCCTTCTCCTCCTGTCATGGGATTCCCCCCACTCCCAAGAGAAGTGGGGGAAAGCCAAGGCTAGGACTGGCTGTTTGGAAGGGAATGCATGCTCCTCCTCTGTCCTGGGCTTTTCCACATATCCTTTCCCCCCCCCTTTTGTGAGGGTCTTTTGCCCCTAACCCCCACAAATGTCAAGGGCAGACCATACTGATATGTACTATTTGGTGAGGAGTGCTTCACTCTTACTTGCTTCATCACCATCATCATCATCATTATTATTATTATTATTATTATTATTTATATAGAGCTGTAAATTTACACAGTGCTGTACATACAATCTTATGATTAGATGGCTTCTTCAGATCTTACTCATTCCTATAAGGCTTCCCTATTTGCATGAGAAAACAGTAAGTATGTAAGGAGTGACAGCAGTGCCAGGTGGCTTCTTCCATATTAGTGGGGTGATGAATTCACTGCATGTTTTCTTACAGCCATTCCAGGGTGCTGAGCCCTATTATTAAATAGGTTTGGTATCAACGCTAGCTCCTTTAAAGCCTTTCAAAACCTGGAATACATTCACTGCCCCACTGGCCTCGAAGCCACCAGAAACTATTGAATGACAATAATGAATAAGTGATGGCACTGGATGCAGAACCTGGATTAGTTTAAAAGTCAAAGTCTTGCCCAATCAAAGCAAGCCTCTCCTGGTTGCAAAGATTTGCTTGAAAGTGTCTGTGCAAATCCTGCAAAATGGAGTTCTTGAGGAAGACCCCAAATGGTCAGAAAAGAGTTAGGGCTTCAAGCACCCTCCCAACAGCACCTTGTCACTCCATACAACCAGCAAAATGAGAATTATGTGAAATACAATTTTAAAAAATCAAATGTCCATAGGAGGCATGGGATATAGAATGTAGCTGTTTTCAGTGTTTGGGAAAACACAATGTTGGGATTCAATATGGGATTGCTTAGTGCCAGGCCATAATCATGGGAGTTCAGAGGTATCATTCATTGACGTTTATGTCTTTTGAAGAGCAGAGTAATCATTTCAGTTCAAGTATGTTTGTGATTAAATCACAGACATACCAGTTACAAATAAAAAGTCTGTTGGATGACAGTAGCTCCACCTGCTGCCAACATGGAGTCCCACAAAGACTACTCCCAAGGGAACACACATCACAATAGAAAAATATCCCCCACCGTTGGTGTAATATATATCTAAAATTTAAACTAACTCAACCACCATTTAACCTGAAACACTAAGATCCCCTGTCCAGAGAAGGCAATTATAAGAAAAATAGTTCTTCTTCAGAGGGCTATTTTACAGGAATGGTGGATAAATGCTTAGCATATATAACTAGCTGCTAGAGATACGACCAATATCTGTTAATATTCGCATCCTCAATTTTTTAAAATGCCTTGGCATCCAAAATCCCACTAAGTAAAAGGAAGAGATTCCAAAAAGATTCTTCAGTTTGGGACATGGTTTAGGTAAATTTGATTGTGCAAAAGGGCTTGTGTTGTTTTTGTACAGCTATATTTGCGAGCTAGAAACAGTGTTATTTTGCGCAAACACACTTTGTTCATTTAGTGTTGGAAATATGTCTTTGCTCGGAATATGTTTCCTGAGCAGAAAAAGCATATATTTTGTGCAAATGGATTAGTCATGAAGTATGAACAGTACTCAAACACTGTACAGAATGCTTCATATTCTCAGAGAATGAGAAGGAAGTTACTGAATTTTTAAGTTCTTGCATGTCAGAAAGAAAGAAGCAAAGATTTACATCCCATTTAGAGCAGCTCTGCTGAAAAATATGCAGCTGTTGGGCTGACAGAGTAGAATAGGGTAGAATAGGGCAATACTAACACTGCAAACAAAAATGTCCATATGTTCAGAGACCTTTGAGAAATGACTGTAATTGGAATCAACATAATAAGCTTTCTATTTTACTTTTGGAGGTGAACAAGCAGAGAAAATGTGATAGTCTCATTATTTCACACAAGATGGTCCTTACAACAAGGGTTCAGGAAGGCAAGTAGGAGCCAAGAGAATGTTTTATTCTGCCACAAAAAAGAAAATTGTTTTGCCTATTAGCCTTCAGTGGCTCACCTTGAGTACCAGACCAGGAGACAATTACAAGTCTCCTGATGATCCTGGCAAACTCTCATTCTGTGCATTGTTGAGGGTATTTTGAGAACTTACATGATGCAGTGTTGGTACTTGAACAAGGAAACCTCAGTACAAATTTACATTCACTCATTAAGGTTATTTGATAGAATCATAGAATCATAGAGTTGGAAGAGACCACAAGGGCCATCTAGTCCAACCCCCTGCCATGCAGGAACTCCAAATCAAAGCATCCCTGACAGATGGCCATCCAGGATCTCAGCATAGCTCATCTCAGAATATCATTGTGAAAGTAAAAGGGAATAGCTCCTTGGAGCCAGAGTGGGACTGAAAAGTTATATATTTTAAAACTGAACAAAAAGTACTCCCTAAACAAAAAACGAACACAGCTAGTTGCTGCAATGGTACAACAGTAAATCACATATAACTGATGGGGGTGGCTGTTGATGCTAAGAAGAACCTAACATCAATTCTGTTGTTTGAAGAAATATGTGTCTAATTTAATATCCTGCTTCTCACACTGGCCAAGCAAATGCTTGTTAAAGTTGTTATTCCCACCTATCTCTCTATTTGTTTGGACAATAGCTCCCAAATGTCTTTAGCCAGTACGGCAATTAGCCATGCTGGCCATGAGTTTCCGCAAGTTATCCCAAAAGGTAATATTTCTTTGTTTGTGGCCAGGAAAATGTCCCTAGGAAGTCTATTAATGGAACATATAAGCAATGACTTTCTCAAAAACTGATATACCTCCTCCAAATCTGGCAATTCTATATTGGACCAAAAAAAGTATGTTTTCCAACCTCTGGAGACTATGGAGACTATCACACAAGGAAAATCAGGGGATTAAAAAGGCCTCCAAGGAAGGACACTTTAGAGACCTCCAAGGAAGGACACTCCACCACTCTCTGAGGGAGTGTGTTCCACTGTTTAACAGCTCTTACTGTCATGAAGTTCCTCATAATGTTGTGGTGGAATCTCTTTTCCTGGAGCTTGCATCCATTGCTCCAGGTCCTATTCTCTGGAGCAGCAGAAAACAAGCTTGCTCTATCCTCAATATGACATCCCTTGAAATACTTGGCTATCATATCATATCTTTAACCAACTCTTCTCAAGGCTAAACATACCCAGCTCCTTAAGTCCCTCCCCATAAGTAATGGTTTCTAGACTCTTCATCATTTTAGTCACCCTTCTTTGGACAGACATGGTCCAGTTTCTCAACATCCTTTTTGAATTGTGGTGCACAGAACTGGACACAGTATTCTAGGTGGGGCCTGACCAAGGGCAGAATAGAGTGGCACTATTACTTCCCTTGATCTAGACACTATGGGACAGTACAGAGCACCCAAAAGGGGCGGTCTGTACTCACCCAAAGAAGCGCCAGGATGAGCCCAGGGCTGCCTCACCAGCAGCCCCAGAGGCCCCATCCCGGCGCTTCCCCATTCCCAGCACTTCTCTAAAGGCCTGCACCAAAAAAGAGCTCCATTTTGGAGCTCTTTTTAGCACTGCGGAAAGGGCGCCATTGGCGCCCTCCCGCAGCGCGATGTCATCAGGCACGCGCTGCGTTACCTAAACGTGGTGCACGCCATGACAACATCATGGCATGCCCGTATGAACGTCATCATTTTAAAATGGCGGCATCCATACACGCTAGGTTTAGGGAGGGTGTAGATGCTGCAACCTCCCTAACCCTAATCACACCATACAGACAGCCCATTTGGGCTGTCTGTATCAGGCCTATACATGTATTGATGTCGCCTAAAATTGCATTGATCTTTTTAGCTTCCACATCGCACTGTTGACTCATGTTCAAATTGTGGTCTACTTGGACTCCTAGATCCCTTTCACACTTGTTCAGTCAGGTGTTCCCCATTCTATATTTATGCATTTCATTTTTCCCCTAAGTGCAGTACTTTACATTTCTCTCTGTTAAAATTCATTTTGTTATCTTTGGCCCAGCTTTCTAATCTATTAAGGTCATTTTGAATGCTGATCCTGTCCTCTGGGGTATTAGCTACTCCTCCTAGTTTAGTGTCATCTGCAAATTTGATAAGCATGCCCCCTATTCTTTCATCTAAGTCATTGATAAAGATGTTGAATAGCACTGGACCCAGGACAGAACCCTGTGGCACACCACTGGTCACTTCTCACCAGGATGAAGAGGAGCCATTGCTGAGTACCCTTTGGGTTCAGCCGGTCAACCAATTACAAATCCATTTAACAGTTGCATTGTCTAACCCACATTTTACTAACTTGTTTGCAAGAATGTCATGAGGACTTTGTCAAATGCCCCACTGAAATCAAGATATGCAATATCCACAGCATTCCCTTCATCTACCAAATTGGCTTTTTAGATAGATAGATAGATAGATAGATATAGATATAGATAGATCAGATTAGTCTAGCATGACTTGCTTTTCAGAAACCCATGTTGGCTTTTTGTGATTATGGCATTCCCTTCTAAATGTTCACAGACTCTCCGTTTAATTATCTGCTCTAGAATATTTCCTGGTATTGATGTCAGACTAATTGGTCGATAATTGTTGGGATCCTCTTTTTTTCCCTTTTTGAAGATGGGGATAATGTTTGCCCTTCTCCAGTCTGCTGGGACTTCTCCTGTTCTCCAGGAGTTACCAAAGATTATTGACAATGGCTCTCAGATTATATCTGCCAGTTCTTTTAATATCTTTGGGCATATGAATGGTTTGTTGCTGGAACATTCCTGGTTCTTCCCAGGATAACTCCTCTTAGATCACAATGTATGTGAAAATATTAACCACGATAACCTGACTTTCCCAGAAAAATGCCTTTTTAGTCCCCTAATTTCCCCCATGTGATAGTCTCCAGTAAAAGAAACATGCAAATAGCAAGACAACAAAATATCTAGTCTGCTCACAATTATATACTAGGAATAGTATGTATTGTATATATTTCACAGAATACTATTGTGGATAGTAAGCTATAGTCAGAAAAGTATTTTTTTTCAAGCTCTGCATTGAAGTGAATAACCAATATGTAGCGGTTTCTGAAATTTCTGCATTGTGTGTGAAGTTTTTGTGGAAAATTTTCCAAAATGTATCTGGAATATGAATTTTCAGCTGAAGCCATCCTCAGCAGTTCCTTACATTAACAAACATTTCCATCCACTAATATAGTAAATTATAAGCTTACAATTCTTCTTTTCTCATTTAAAATCTGTAGCAAATTACTAGCTTTTTTTGTAATCAGTAGAAAATCGAACATCAGTAGAAAAATCTTTAATGTCATAAAACTTTATATTTTAACAAGAGAATCCTTATATTAAATGGGTTAGGTTGTCAGAGTAAAAAAATCAATTTTGAAGTCATGATGTTTATAGGCTTCTCAAACAAAATACAGCCCAGAAATTCAATAAAGGAGCTGACAGACATAAACCCAAAACACTGTCATTTTTAGACAACTGACAGCATTTAAATATACAGCAGCAGACCCAGAGGTTATGGTGCCAGCTCTACCTATAAAATTAAAAGATTCTGACCTTGACACCAATAGTAGATGAAACCACAAGGCCTAGAGAATAAGATTCAGTGAGCAGCAAAGATTAATCGTAAAACAATTGAGATGACAGCAAAAGTGAGGGGGATGTGAAATCACAAAACCAGAACAAAGAGAGTGCTGAAAGGCAAGCACAGAGATGCTGCAGTATACAACTCTTCATGTACAATAAAGTGTGTTTGTCACCTCAGAACTGGAGTCCAGCTTCAAAATGTCTCCATACTTTAAAGCAATTAAGAAAAAACTCTCAGAAGTATCTTTCTACGCAACAGAGGTACTGATATTCCAGCATCTAGATTATAAGCAAAGAACAGATTACATAGATTCCAGAGCCGATCCAAAGTGTATTCCCTTCTCCACATAGTAATTCCAGAGAACCCCCAAAGCAGAGATTAGAGTGGAGGGATTTCAGGTCAAGGAATTGTTTTTCTAGGTGTAGGATCCACAAAATGATGCCTATGGGTACCTCATCTGATACTTGACAGACTCTCTGCTCCTCCTTGGTTATTTTTTTTTTTAGATGGTGGTGGTGGTGCCAAAGATCCAGATTTTCTGAAAGGCCATATCTACTTGTATGAGCTCATCTTAATTCAGCAGTAGGCTTACTTTTGGTCCCTCTAGTGTAACAGACCTGTGTGGTGATGACACATCAAAAGATTTTCTCAGTGGTTGCATCCAGGCTGTGGAATTGTCTTCCAAATGAAGCAGCCCAGCCTCCCCCGTACCTTCCTCCCAACTGAAGCATTTTACTGAAATGGATTTTTAGAAATTCCTTTGGTTGTGGAGACGTGTCTTTTCAAGTAGTGTGGGGTTGTAACGTAATTTTATCTTTAATGTGATACTGTACTTTTGAATGCTTTTATATTATTTTACATTACTGTATATACTCAACTATAAGTTGACCTCATGTATAAGTCGAGGTCAAGTTTTGGGGCCAAAATTATGGATTTTGCTATGACCCGTGGATAAGTCGAGGGTAAAATTTAGGGGCATATAGGAAAGGATCTAAAGTATGAAGCAAAGCAAAACAATGTCAAATAACTTCCAAAAGTCCATCAGACATAACTCTTTGTGCTTATTCTTAAAACTGGATGGATGAGAGAGTGAAGGGGGTCAGTGCTTCCAGGACAGATTATACTCTTGCTTTTCACCAGGAGATGGTTCCTTATTTTAAATAAGAGTTAAGATACAGAACTTACATTGACCAGTGGATAAGTCGACTCAGGTTTTTTGGGTCAAATTTTTGACCTAAATTTCTAGACTTATTCATGAGTATATACAGTACTTGGTGTTTTAACAGGATAGCTCATCAGTTCCCAAACTGTGTATTACAACATCCTTGTGTCGCAGGATATTTTTATCTACCCTCCCATTTTAGCAGAAGAAGTGAAGATGAGGAGTAGAGCAGCAACTTGGCAGTTTGCAACATGTTGTTGCTGTGCACAGCAACAAAACATGAGGAAGGATGCTGCCGCTGCTGTCGCCAGATCCTTCTCCTCCTCTTGTTGGCTAGGAAAGGATACCAAGGAGAGCATCATTCCTCCCCTTCCTCCTCTTCCTTTTCTTCAGTTGGCTAGGAAAGGCTAATCAGGAGGGCATCAGTCCTCCTCCTCCTCCTCTTTCTCTTCAGTTGCCTAGGAAAAGATAGCAAGGAAAGGATAATAAGGAGACCATCAGTCCTCCTCCTCACCTTCCTCCTCTTGTGAGAGCAAGGTGAGGTGGGACCTGCTTCTAGAGGCTTCTGGGCTCCATACTAGTTCTTTGCAGGGGAACAGCAACAAGACACCCACATCCCATTAGTAAGTAAATGTGTTTATGTAAGAATGAAATAAAAATATATTTTTCTCTTTCGATTTATGTGCACTCCCCCCCCCCACACACACACACACATAGGTACTAAGATTTAACGTGTTTAGACCAATGGAACTGTTATCTACTTCTTTTGGCAGTGAAAAAATTTACTGAGACACCAAGGACACCGTGAACCAAAAAGGTTTAGCTGCATTGAATCCCACTGTGGGAGAAAGGCAGGATATAGATCCTTTAAGTAAATAAATAAAATAATAAAATACATAAAATAGAAATAACAATAAAAAGTGTTGCACTGATGTAGCCAGTGCAACTAATGGGGAAGAACAATGCATGTTGCAGTCCAGCATCTATAGGGACACAAGCAGTTCATGCCTCTGGTTTTCATGGACATTATCCACTGAAAACATATGTCACTATAATTATGTTAGTATTTAAAATACCACAGGACCCTTGGTTGCTGCCTTCTTTATAAAATTACTATTATATTTTTGACTTTTCTTTCAAACATAATTCTATTAAATTATACTAAAATACAACTTTAACAATTCATTGGCAGGTGGTTACAGAAAAAAATAGAATATAGCGCAAAAGAATGGTAAGCATGTTTCATTCATTATAGTGCACGGTGGGTTTGCTTCCAGAATCCCCCATGGATATCACTATCAGTGGATACCCAAGTCTCATTAAATACAATGGCACAGTAAAATGGTGTCCCCTATATAAAATGGCAAAATCCAACTTGCTTTTGGATTTTTTTTTAATTTTTTAATTTTTTAAAAATATTTTCAAGTTGTAGATGGTTGAATTCATGGATAAAAAATCCATCAATACAGAGGGCTGACTCTATGTTGATTGTAAATTATGTCCATCAATTAAATGAGTCTTTCAGGAAATGCACAGGATATTACACTAAACTGCTAAGGATAGAATTGTCAGTTTTGAAGCAAATCCAAACTTGATGACCAGCAACCATGGGTCAACCATTACTTTTTGTACAGTCTATAGAAAAATATATTCTATACAGAATTTTTGATCATTGAAAGCAAGGTGGTGGTTGTTTTTTCTCTCACACAACATAAGTGTCTGGATGCTCTTTTCATCAGATAATCCCCCCTCCTCCGCAAAAACCCCAAATCTTTCAAGTGTAACATTTTAATTTATAGTTTGACTTTTAACTTGGTAAACCTATTATATTGAACCACTGTAAACTACCATATCTCTCTAGGATTAATTACAGTTTTTAATTAAATTAAAAGATTCTGCTTACATGACCTCCCTATCAAGTCCAAATACATGTTATCTGCTCTGAGACTTGTCTCATAGGACAGCTGCCTTAAACATTTTACAACAAGACAGTTTGCTCTTCCTTGTATCTCCCAAAAGCCATCTTGGAACTTAATTTCCAATTTTATTCATGAATTAAAAGTACAGGAAGAGTTTTTAATGAATATACCATGACCTCTTCTTTATTGAAGTTTCCTGGGAAGGGATATAAAAGACAACAGGAAAGAAAAACATACATACAATTGTTTGGGCAGGTGAAGAGAGATGTGTGTTTCTCTGAATGGCAGGTAAGGACAAATGTAGTCTTATAAAAATAATGAATCTAGCTTGACACAAATGGATTAAAAGTAAGTCAGTAGGGTTGTTCCCAAATTTCTCTCTGGGTCTCTTTCCTCCTTTTGCTGCCTCCTCTTATATTCAGTGTGTTACCATGCTGTTTCTCCTGAAAAGGAAAATAACAGGAAAAAGAGAAAAGGAAGCAGTAAGAGAACTTCTCTGTGTTTCTTTAGTCAAAGAAACACAGCAGGATACCTTAGTTTCTACCAGCCTTCATTCTCACCCACTAACTCTGTCTGCTATCACATACATACATATTCGCACTCATAAAAATAATGCTTTGAACTGGCAAAGGAGAAAGTGAAACAAGTTTTACCCTTGTAGGTTGTGTTGAATGTAGGAAGAAATGTCCCCTTGAAAAATAATATATATTATATACATTATTTATATTTGTGAGGATATAGACGGAGTCAACTTGCTATACCCTGGTTATTTTTATAGTGCAATGATGCATACAGGAATTGTCAGTGTGCAAAATGTAAGATTCATTGGGCACAAACCAAGAGCTCAGTTTCAAAGCATTGGAGGAAACTAATGGTCAAGTGCTTACATCAGGTTTGGAGTTGAAGGCTTTCATAGCCGGCATCCATAGTTTTTTGTGGGGCTTTCGGGCAATGTGGCCATGTTCTAGAAGAGTTCCTTTTGCCAGCATCTGTGGCTGGAATCTTCATCAGGGTTTGTCTCTGTGTGCTTTCAAGTCGTTTCCAACTTATAGCAATCCTAAGGGAAACCTATCACAGGATTTTCTGGGCAACACTTGTTCACAGGGGGTTTGCCCTTGCCTTCCATTGAGGCTGAGAGAATGTGACTTGTCCAAGGTCACCCAGAGGGTTTCCATGGCCATGAGGGGATTCAAACCCTGTTCTCCAAAGTCCTAGTCCAACGCTCAAGCTACTGTACCACGCTGGGTCTTACATAAGGGTAGTGTACCATAAATCTCCATACGCAAAGTTAGGCACTTTTGGAGGACTTAAGTCTCTGCCCTCCCACCCCTTTCCAACATCTGCTGACCCTGAGGGAAGCCTGAAGGGACGCCTGCGGCAGCCTGAAGCCATCCTTCCACCTGAGGCTCCACAGCCAAGGCCAGGCCAGGCAGGGCAAGCCAGAGGGTGTGGTTTTTCTTTTGGAGGACTTAAGTCTCTGCCCTCCCACCCCTTTCCAACACCTGCTGACCCTGAGGGAAGCCTGAAGGGACGCCTGCGGCAGCCTAAAGCCATCCTTCCATCTGAGGCTCCACAGCCAAGGCCAGGCAAGGCAGGGCAAGCCAGAGGGTGTGGTTTTTCTTTTGGAGGACTTAAGTCTCTGCCCTCCCACCCCTTTCCAACATCTGCTGACCCTGAAGGAAGCCTGAAGGGACGCCTGCTGTAACCCCAGTCTCTTATGTGTTGGAGATTTGACATCTGTACTGGGATGGGAAATTTAGCTGAATTATCCACTTTCATCATCTGATAATGGAGCTGGAAGTAACTTGGGAGCGGCTATTGAAGTTGTGCGGGGTCAGGGAAGATATGGCGGTAACAGAGTGAACACATGTTACAAAAGAAGAAGGGATCGACGTTTGATATCTATCCCTTCTTCTGTTCACTCTGTTTCCCAGGATAATGTGGGGAGTGCACCAATCGTTCCACAATCCCTTAATCTGCTCCTCTGCAATGTCAGGTCGGCCAAGGGGAAAACCCACATCATCCACGACCTCCTCGTGGATGAACAGGCCGACCTGGCATGCTTTACTGAGACCTGGCTGGGAGATGCCAGCGCTGTAACTTGGGCGCAAGCTCTCCCAGCCGGTTACACGGTCAGTGAGCAGATAAGGGAAAGTGGGCGAGGGGGAGGTGTGGCTTTAGTCCATAAAACCAACCTGACCTTGATCAGAAAGCCTGTCCAGAAAACAACCCACATCGAGTGTGTGTACCTTAGCCTGAAGACCAGGGATAGCTTGGGGATTCTGTTGGTATACCAGCCACCCCGTTGCCTAACGGACTCCCTAACCGAGCTGACTCAGCTGGTCTCTGAGTTGTTGTTGGACTCACCCAGACTTTTGGTCTTGGGCGACTTCAACATCCCTCTAGAGACCAGCCCATCCAATCTATCTGGAGCGGCTCGGGAGTTCATGGAATCCATGACAAGCATGAACCTATCCCAATTGGTTGACGGGCCTACTCATTGTGCGGGTCACACACTCGATGGGATTTTTAGTACGGAACAGGAGTATCCGTGGGTGGTTCCGTTCCTTTCTCTCCGGCAAGACCCAAAGGGTGAGGCTCGGGGACAGCTGCTCCTCCAAAATTGAGCTAAGCTGGGGCGTCCCACAAGGCGCCATTCTGTCCCCCATGCTATTTAATATTTACATGAAGCTACTGGGTGAGATCATTCGGAGGCATGGAGCTCAGTGTCATCAGTACGCTGATGACACTCAGATATATTTCTCCATGACCAGATCATCTGCTCAGACCTCAGATGGCGTCTCCTCTCTCAATGACTGCCTGGCAGCGGTAATGGATTGGATGAGGGAAAACAGATTGAGACTGAATCCAGACAAAACGGAGGTACTGACAGTCACCGGCCCGAAATCAGGTCTGGGAATACAACTCCCGGTCCTAGATGGAATCACACTATCCTCGAAGGACCCTGTTCACAGTCTGGGGGTACTCCTAGACTCGTCACTTCACATGACTAGTCAGGTGAATGCAACGGTCAGGAGTGCCTGTTATCAGCTTCGGCTGATACGCCAGCTGCGCCCTTTCCTGGAGATGAGGGATTTGGAAACTGTGGTACACGCTTTGGTCACCTCACGATTAGACTACTGCAACACGCTCTACATGGGGCTGCCCTTGTACCTAACCCGGAAACTTCAATTGGTTCAAAACATGGCAGCCAGATTAGTTACTGGGACATCTAGGAGAGAACATATAACATCAGTGCTTAAATCTCTCCACTGGCTGCCAATTAGTTTCCGGGCACAGTACAAGGTGCTGGTTTTAACCTTTAAAACCCTACATGGCTCAGGCCCATCTTATCTCAGGGACCGCCTCTCCCTGTACGATCCTCCCCGCACACTTCGATCCTCTGGGAGGAACCGACTACAGCCTATCAAGACCAGGCTGGCACAGACCTCCCAGAGGGCCTTTTCTGCGACCGCTCCCAAGCTCTGGAGTGGTCTGCCGGATGAGATGCGTCTCATGACATCTCTAGATTGCTTCAAAAAAGCCCTAAAGACGCATCTCTTCTGGCAGGCCTTCCCCTGAAATTCCCTATCCCCGGCTTCGGTTCCAGACTTTGATTTCCTGCCTACTCCCATGTTTCTGATCCCCACTTATGACGTGGCCGCATAAGGAAGGGTTAGGATGTAGTTATATGTTTTTAAATAACTGTTTTAATCATTGCTGTTTAATCTATTTTTAAGGGGTGGGAGGTTTGGAAACGGGTCATGGGATTGTTTTAATCTATGGGGGGGGGGTTTTGTTTTTTTTTACTTGTACCCCGCTCCGAGTGTATGTACAGAGGAGCGGGCTATAAATAAACTATTATTATTATTATTATTATTATTATTATTATTATGCCATGCAATCTTTCTGTTAAATAGCAATGCTGCACAATTAATCATTCAACCAAATGCACATGTGCATCTACATGAATAATGGAACTGCCCATGCAACTCCATTTCCATAGACTTGGACTGAATGTGGATGTTGTGCATCAGAGACTTCTGCAGGAGAACTTAATTCATGCATAAAACATGAACAGGATTCTGCCCAATGTGTGGGGGGGGAACAAACCACCTCGAAAGGGTGGGCTGGAGATGCCCATTTTTCCTCTGGAGGCATGCCGCAGCAGCCAAACTGTGCAATGTCCCTCTGCCCCAAAAAGAACCCGGAAAAAACAGATTCTTGGGACGCCACACAGACGTCACGGGTGCACCATTGGGATACTGTGGCACACCAGTGATGTATGTGACGTGCAGCGACGTCTGCACACTGCACCTTGCTTACATCATGATTGAATTGGCACCAGGACGCTGCTTCCTGGTAGTATGTCCTGTGGCACAGAAAAAGAACAGGCCATTCACACTATACAGTATTAGTGCTATGATTCCACTTTAACTGCAATGGCACTTAAAATAGAATCCTAGATTTTGTAGTTTGGTGAGACATTAGAGGTGCTCTCTAGCAGAAAATTCTAAATATAGTGCCCCTCATTACTGCAAATCCCTTGTTTCCATATGATTATAGCACAATTAAAGTGTGCTATAACTGCCTAGTACAGGTCTATTACTTTTCCATGTGAACAAAAAAACAAGCAAACCCCTTCTATACACACATCACTATCATACCATATACACAATAAAGTAGACAAGATAGGACATCATGAAAATTTAAAATAGCAGGTTTCTTTTTAAAACCTGATAAACAAATGTTTATATGAGAATAATGCTGAGCTGCAGAAAATCTCTTGATTCTTAAAGTTAACAGTGCAACAAAGAATTTACTTGAACTTATGTAAGAACCCATTTCAAAGTATCTTTTAAAAATTAGCTCCAGCTCCCACTAATGTGGAAAAATTCATTTTTAAGGCCTAGCTGTTTTTGTTTTTGCTTTCACCCCCAGGAGATAATAGAAGGGCTGCAATAGCTCTGATAACTTAGAAGCTTTCCAGACTTTGATCGTGTAATTAAGGAAAGGTTTTACTTCATTTTCTTTTTACAGGTTTTATAGGTTATTAGACAAAAGAAAACAACCTTTAGGACAAGGATAGCCTAATGATTAAATCAGGTGAAGTGTATTATTAAGCAATTTATACAAATCAGACAGGCAAAATAGTTTGCCTATTTCTAATGAAAGAGAACACAAGTTACCTTAAAGGGAAAATCCCCTTTCTAAAATGAGAAAAGGCTGGGGGGAAAAAACCCTATTTTCACATGGTTGTATGCCTGTGAAATTTCACCCAGAAGCACTGTTCAACCATAACCAAGTCAAATGGCTGAAGTTCTCATTACACCCACAAAGTCACAGTTGATATATGAGTCAGTGACTCCAAGCACTGAATTTTCAGAGCTTCCTTAATTCTCTTGACAGAATCTCTCTCTTCATTTTTATTTATCACAAAATCAAACTGCCAAGAGTTATTTAAATCTCTTTGTTCTTTTTAAATATTAAACAATATAAATTAAATTCTAGTTTATATTTAAAATAAATTAAGTCACAAAAGAGCAGGAAAGTGGATGACACTGTTCTATAAATCCTTCACTGCTGTTGCAGGTGGAGGTAAAATACTGCGGAAACCCTGGGAATCATGAAACTTCACAACCGTTCAGGGAGCTCTGACTGTTCTCAAAAGTGCATCATCCAACATCTTTCTGAGTGATATGCACAACATGCGTTTGCTACAGAAGCAAAGAAAAAAAAAAACACAAAATGCAGTAAGTAAAGCTTATGCACCAGCAACTTGTACAGATTAAGATGGGGAAAATGCAATCTCTATTACTATTCACCTCATATTCCATGGTAAATGGAATGGTTGTACAAACTAAAGAAAATTTATTTTAAAAAGGTAAAGGTAGTCCCATGACATTAATGTCTAGTCATAACCAACTGTGGGGGTTTGGTGCGCATCTCCCTTTCTAAGCTGAAGAGCCAGTGTTGTCCAAGGACTGCTCTGGTGGTCATGTGGCCAGCATGACTGCACCAAGCACTGTTACCTTCCTACCGAAGAAGCAAAAAGCTTGATCCAATATTAATTTATAAGATGTACCATGGATCAGAAGACAGGTTGAAGAGTCATGCAACTGTGAATATTCAGTACTTAAAAAAACAAACCTCAACCATAACCTGGTTCTGTACTGGAATAGCTCAGTTAATAAAGCCTCAGATAGTGAAGGCTCTTTTTATGAAGGGTTTTTACACTCCAACCCACCTTTTCTTCCTTGACTTCTGCCTAGCTGGACTTTTTTTTTAACTAGCATTGGCACTGGGGAATGGTAAGGAGGGTTGAAGAAACATAGATTTTCAGTGTTAGGTTGCAGCAGCTTATTTGCAATAAAAACAATGGAATAATGCTTTGAGTTGGGAAACAGCAATGTTCTACCCTAGCTGTGTCATTTTACCTAGTTGTCTGCATATTGCTGGTTTGGGATAAAATGTTTGGTGAACTGCTCTTTTTTTCTGTGATATAAGAAACTGTATTTCATGTATTTCTGCTTCAGGTAGCATTTTTTTTGTTAAAAGAAGTATTCTCCAGAAACGCATTTACGTGGTTAACTAAGGTATAGCTATGGTTGCATATTCAAATACAAGATCCACTATTCTCAGGGGAGCTTACTCTTAGAGTGTAATCCAGACAAGACAAGAGGTGCTGACCAGTTTCAACAGACCAGAGTTGAAAGGCAGATCAGAGAATAAAGACCCTACTTATGCTGGATGGGGTTACATCCAGCATAAGTAGAGTTATACATAGCCTTACTAGGGAGTAAATCCCATTGATTTCAGTGAGAGGTGGGGTCCCTTTTGTATAATTGCCAGGGAACAAAGAGCTTGAAAGAAACAAGGCATAAGTAATGTTGTTATTGTAAGTAGTTACAACAAGAGTGTAACAACACTGCTTGCTGTTTCAAAATCAATGTAAGAAGAGTGAAGTTATTTTATTGATGTAATAAGTCCAAAGTTACTTTTATTTTTATTTTTTTATTTTTTATTTTATTAACAAAAACAATTATATACACATCGAGTAACATAACAATCCACAGACAATACCACAGAGAACAAATATCTATAATAATCACATCCCCAACATAAACACATCCCAAAAACAACCACCTAACCCATCTACAAAACTATTAGACACATTAATCTTATAGTAATATATACAAAAGATTATTCTGAAATTTTAAAATAACGATTGAGATATTATCTTCAGACTGTAATAAGAAATCCAACTAGTAACATAACACATCCATCACTATAATGAGCAAGACTTTCCTTTTTAAACACCATATTGAGTAACCAAACTAATTACTTTGGAAAAGCACATTCCTAAGCCCTGGGGATGGTGCTGCCCGAGAGGCTTGGATCCACCCGCTTCATCTACACTCTGAATACAGTTGCATGCATCAAGGCATTTCAACCCAAGGCATTTAAATTTATCTGATATACTACCTTTCGCCTGGAGCCTTCGGGGGGGGGGGGGAGCCTTCACTTCAAGATCTTTGAATTCTTGCAGGTTTGTATGGAGAGATACAGTCTTTCAGATTGTCTGAACCTAAACCATACAGAGCTTTATAGGTCATGATCAGCACTTTGAATTGTTGCCAAAAGCAAACTGGTAGCCAAAAGCAAACAAGGGAGTTATTTGCTCCCTATAACTGGCCCCAGTCAGCATTCTAATAGCTACATTTTGAACCCAATGAAGTATCTGAATACTTTCAAATGCAGCCCCACATAGAGTGCATTACAGTAGACAAAACAGGATGACATCAAGTCGTGTCACTGTAGACATTTCAAGGAATACACACAGCTGGTTCACTAGATTTAGCTGTACAAATGTACTCGTGGTCACTGCTGAAACCTGGACATCCAGGCTCAGAGCTGATTCCAGGAGAACACCAAAGCTGCACACCTGAGTTTTCAGGGGAAATGTAGCCCCATCCAGCATAAGTAGAGTCTTTATTCTCTGATCTGCCTTTCAACTGACCAGGAGCACCTCTTGTCTTGTCTGGATTAAGTTTCAATTTGTTTGCCTTCATCCAGTCCATTATTGAGAGCAGGCATTGGTTCAGTACAGATTACCAGACGCAAGGCATGTCTCAGACCCACTGGCACGATCTACAAATGATTATGCATGCAACTGTCATTTCATTTTTTTTCAGGGATAGAATGGATCAAGAGGAAAAGAGGACATGATTGTAAAATTATTGAAAGCCAATGTGTTTCTGAATATAATTTGCAGCTCCCCACATTTCACCCATTATACTCCCCCCTCCTTTCTGCAAATGGATACACCTGTTTAAGGCTTAGTGTCACAGGGGGGAAAAGCCTTAACTCAAACCTTTTAAAGGGCAATTATAGAAAAGATCCTCAGTGCAAAGGCCAATTACAAAACAAAACATATTTCAGGACAGCTGAAATGCTGTGATAATCCATTTTTTAAAAAATGACATTTCTAGTTTATGAGCTCAGATATAAGAATTTCAGTTAAAATGTAATAAAGGCAACAATAACAAAAGCAAATAAATAAATAAATTTCAAGCCCTGCAATGTCTTTTAAAATGCTATTTATATAATTCTATTGATAAATTCCTATCAATTTCAAAGTGCTGACCTTCCAGTAATTTGGAAAATAGCTGTGTAAAGCAATTGCTCAGTCAGAAAAGATGCTTCCTTTAGTAAAACCACATAACAGCTAAATCCTAAATTGAGGCTGATGAAAACTCATAGTCCCCATGGTGGGAGGCAACGCAACTGTCACTTCAGCACATTTCCTAAATGTGTCTGTGCTTGCAGTGACTGTTGGTACAGAGGTTTAAAACACTATAGCAAAAACTGGTGATACATAGCTCAGCACTTCTGAAGAGGTCACCTAATAAAGAGGGATACTTTATTCATTAGAATGTATCATCAGAATTAACAGGATAGGCCAACTAACATTTCTCCAAAAGGGTCTCACTCTTCTGGAGAAAAAATTTTTTTTAAAAAAAAATATGGGTTGTTGGGTTGTTTTTTGTTGTTGTTGTTGTTTACATTGTGTTATTTTTTAAGGAACTTTTTGCATTAATCTTTTCATGAAAAAAAAATTGAAATCCTGCTTATTATATTAATTCTATGAAACACTGGGGCTTTACAGACCACCCAAAAAGGGCAGTCTGAAGCCTCATTTGCTGCAGAACTTCGCCACAGCAGTTAAATGTAGCAGCGAAGCAGCGCAGCAAAAAAGGAGCAGGAAAACCCTTCTCCTTTTTAGTGCCGCAGTTGCGGCGCAATGAAAGGAAAAGGTGCCATTGGGCGCCTTTCCGTCGCTGCAACTGCGCAGCTCCATCTAAAAGCTGTGTAGTTGCGGTGGCGTGCTTACGCACGCCGTCTAAACAGCATTACATGACGACGCAGGCATCATCACGTGCTAGGGTTAGGGAGCGTGCAAATGATGCACACTCTCTAACCCTAATCCCGCCTCACAGACAGCCCTTTTGGGCCGTCTGTATCAGGCCATTATTTTATATATTAGAAAGGTTAATCAACCATGTTTTGATGTTTTCTAACATTAACAATCTGAAATTATTAATTTTGATATGAGTTACATCTTTCAATTAAACACCAATTTTAATGCTTATTATTTCTATTAAATCTGAATATATTTTGTCTATAGCTCAATCATGGAAACCCACTGATTGACCTTGGGCAAGTCACATGTTCTCAGCTTCAAAGGAAGGCAAAGGCAAACTTGCTCTGAACAAAACTTTCTAAGAAAACACTGTTATAGGGTCGCTATATGTTATATGTTTTCAGTTGAATGTAAGTTTAGTTGAAAGATTTGTTTCTGAATGGCATTTCTTGCACTATAAACTAAAGTGATTTAAAAGAAGCAACTGAGATTGGAAACTGGTCTAGCAATAAACAACTGTCAATAAACTGTTAAAAGTTAAAACGTTTAATTTCAAACAGGCGTTGTCCCAGTAATAGGGTTGGAAAATAGTAATAATAGCGAGACTTTTAAAAATTTATGAATAATCGTTTAAAAAAAAACAGGAGTGTATTCTTCTTCTTTTTTTTACAGCCATTTGGTTCAAATCAAGGTCACATTTATTAGAGTTTTTGTAATACATGTATGGTAATACATGGGGAATCAGTAGTTTTTGCAAAAGAGAAAAAAATCCAATCTATTATAAAAGGTAAAGAAGAGGACAAGGAGTTCAATCCAGCTCTCATCTTTGCAACTGATTTAACAGGCTCCCACTTCTATCACAACACACTGCTATGCCATGACATCATATATTCATATGTATTAAACTTTGCTACCATTGCTGTGCTACAGCACAAACTCCGCTCTGGATATTGTGTGAATATCATCATTATACAGCAGGTGTGGGAATCCTGCAGCCATCCAGAGGATGTTGGACTGACTCCTCATAACTAGTTAAGGCTGCTGAGGGTTGTAATTCAACAAAATGAGGACATTATTCTCATACCAGTTATACAGTTTAGTCACGAGCAGCCCTGAGGCATTCTGCATGTCTGAACTGTTGGTCTTTTTTAAACGACAATAAAGTCTTCTTGTCTAGTTTCCTTATCTAAGCCTTCCATGAAAAATAGTTCAAGCCACTTTCAGCAATGAGCCACCTTTAGTGCTAACCAATATATAGTATGTCAACAGATACAAAAAACAAAAAAGTGGCCAACACATTGGAAGCAATCAATATACATCCCCATCCACACAAAAAAAGGAGACACAAGAGACTGCAGCAACTATAGAACTATAGCACTAATCTCCTTTTCACACCCTCGAAAGCTCAGATCGGGGCCACAGTATGAGGCTGCCACAGCCCCGAGTTTAATTCTTTCCTCCCATGCTAAAATATCAATGAATCTCTCCTCAAGTGGCTTCTTAAATCTGAAAGGCAGCATCCATTAGTGTCAAAATTGTCTGTTATACATTATACAACTGGCATATGCTATATGCTTGAATACATGGGTGCTTTGTACTGGTAAGAAACTATTGTCATGTTCAGCAACTTTCTCCAAAGCAGGAAAATCCAAATTGTGCCAGTATAATGGCTTAGAGGTTCTTCATAGCAGCTTAAACTATGGTCACCAGCATTGTTCTACACAGACATCGCCTCATTTGGGAATGACATCATTTTATACTGACTGACTCCTAAGCTGGCAGCAATATTTGGTCTTAACTTGTACCTTCTTAAGAGATAATCAGTCAGGCAGATTTCTGCAATTTGCACTGAATAAATACTGTACTTCTTTCCCATTCCTCATCCTCCATCCATTGTTCAACTTATTCTGTTTTGCAAAGCCATCTATGAAAAGGAGGGAAGTAATGATACGTCTTGCTAATTGCACAATCATTATTTGACCACATTGTCTGGTGGAAGAGAGGAGGGCAACTGTAGCTTTCTATATGTTGTTCAACTGCAGTTCCCAGCGTTCTTCACCATTGGTTATAGTGGCTAGTCCAACAATATTGGAAGAACCACAGTTGCTCACCTCATCACAGGACACAAATAAGACATGGAATATTTATTTATTTATTTATTTATAGCCCGCCCCTCTGAACTGGCAATCGGGGTGGGGTACAACATAGTTAAAAGCAGCACAAGTTAAAATACAACAATCCCATTCCCCTCACTCACCCCTTAAAATAGAATTAAATAGCTAAGAATTAAAAACATAGTGCAAATAAAACATATAAAAGAATACATAATACAAAGAGCAAGCATACTGTAGAGTCTCGATTATCCAATCTTCGGCTATCCAACATTCCGGATTATCCAACATCGCGGCTGCTGTGATTTCTTTAAATTTTCTGTGATTTCTTTAAATTTTCAGAGGATTGAACTGTTTATACTGTACATCACAATGTTGATCAGTGATTTCTTTACATTTACTTTTACTGTTATTGCAATAAAACTTCAATACATTTGCAATTCATAGTGATTTCATGGCTGTTCTTGGACCTTCCAAATTATCCAACATTTTCAGTTATCCGGTCCAGTTTATGTTGGATAATCAAGACTCTACTGTACTTATAAGTAAGACACTCTCATTATCTTCTGCTCATAAACTGTCCATCCTTACAAGTTCATTTAAAACTGATTCTACCACTGGGAGCCAGAAGATGCTAATGTCCTGATGTTAAACTTCTTTAATGGAAACAAACACTGACATACAAGAATACTAAGCAGGCAGGGAGAAAACTGAAAATATAACTCGCTTGACACAAATACAGGCACTCTGTTTTAAAATTTATTGAACTATAAAGCAAACATAAGAAGAATAAAGATTAAATGGTTTCTGGGAGACAGTACATCAGTGCTTCCATCATT
Source organism: Urosaurus nigricauda (assembly GCA_034509955.1). Taxonomy (NCBI): domain Eukaryota; kingdom Metazoa; phylum Chordata; class Lepidosauria; order Squamata; family Phrynosomatidae; genus Urosaurus; species Urosaurus nigricauda. Next base: position 321,441,557 of record JAOEGL010000001.1, read on the forward strand.
TAAAATTTTATGTCAGTATAAAAAGAAATCAGTACTTCATATAATAATACCTTAACCTTAACAAATGTTTTCATAGCAACCATTGCATATCACTAATTAAAGACTTAGAAAATATATTCATGTGCATACAAAATTTTAGTCTAGCTTATCATTCAAATATATCTTAGGTTTCCCCCCATTATGGATGCTTTTTCAAAGAATTTCACATTTCAGAGAATTACCCTTCTATTTTATTAGACAGTGTAAAATATGACTAGAAATAAACATTTTATTGAGACTGGCATGTCTGATATATGTAATTCAAAAACTGCCCTTTAGTATGACATAATTAAATTTCAGATGGTGTGTGAACTTTATCTATCTGGTAGGGCAACTGCAAAATATCTGCATGTAGCCTGCTGAACCCTGACTGCAAACCTGGGCTCCCCAGAGGTACTGGAAAGCAAGTTAATTCATTTAATCGCAAGGTTGTATACAGCTCCCAGCAGGGAGCTTAACACAAGCCTGCAGAGGATTTCTGCTTTGTCGAGGAGGAGGTTGAGCTGAGCTGGGCTGTGCTGTGCTTAAGAGAAGGAACTCTGTACCTGAATACAGATATGGCTGACAACGATATCTTGGCACACTTGTAATCTGTACAATTATTATTTGAATACAAATGTTATTTTTGTTCTACCAGTCTCTGTTTTCATATTGCTATTGCCTATGGCTCAAACAAAAATGTGATCATCATCATCATCATCATCATCTTCTTCTTCTTCTTCTTTATTTCTAGCTCGCTCCTCTGTGGGATACAATCGGAGCGGGGTACAACAAGATTAAAACATACAGGTTAAATGAAGTGGCTTCCAGGAGTTTGCATAACATACACCCCCAAATTGGCCAGAAGCCCCTCTGACGCTACCCTCCAGTCCAAAGGACTGGATTAAAAAGGAATCATTAAAATCCAGCTCCTGGAGTGGCTTGGGAACGTAGGTGGTGACCCACTTTGGAAGCGAGCCATACAATCACCATGATTCCAGTCCAATTGCATCCTGAGTGGCCACAGGCCACACCTTCCTGGCTGTCTGCTTCACCCTTTAGAAACATAAAAGAATCCAGGATTTCCCTTAAACTTTGGTTTATTTTTAAAAATCATATTCAAAGACTCCTTCCCTATTGAGAAAAGTTACCTTTAAAAAACAATGGATTGGTCCTTCAAGATCAATCAAATAATTATGCATTTCAATTCAGGCTAACACTGGACACATAAAAGAGTCAACTTAGAGAGGGGGGCTCGTTTTGTAATATTTCCATTATCTGCCAACACTAAATTTCCATTCTAGAGTCAATACAAAAGAATTTCTTGGTGATGGATAGCAATTACTAAGAGGGTTAGATCACTACAATGGAAATGGAAGGTGACAAAAAATAAAGCTAATAGAGGTGACACATGGCCACTAAGAAGAAGGAATTGTAATCCATTTCTTATTCAGCCCTATGCACGTAAAGCTCAGAAGTAAATACCATCTTGGTCAACAGGATATACGCCCAGGAAAGTGAGGACAGGCTTAGCCTGTTTCAGACCTTACTCATGGATTGAGGACTCACTTCAAATCACACAACCATAAAACTGTAAGAACTGAAAAGTAAACCAAGAGTCATCTAGTCCAATGGGAAATCCACAGCTAAAGTATCACTTTTGTTGGCCATCCACCTTCTGTTTAGAAACCTTCCATGACAGAGAGCACACCACTCTACCCCAGCATATACAAACTAGGGCTTACTGCGCTGTTGAACATCATGATTTCCTTATAGTGCATCAAATATGCAACATGGAAATGAAAAGAAAATAATATAAATTTTCAATGTGTTCTGTGACCAGGTCAAAGACCTCTTTCAGACCAGATGGACATCTAAGTACCTTAGTATCTCTTATTGTTAAAATATATGTGAACATGTGAACTCAAATGTTTCTTATAACTCAAACTAGAACTGTGCAAGCTGTATGTTAAGAGCAAATGGTGTTGTAATTTATTGCTTTTTAAAACAATATAGAAGGGATGTGTTCAAGTAACTAGTAACAAGTCTTAGCAGAGAGCCAGTGTGGAGTAGTGATTTGATTGTTGGACTACAACACGTGAGACCAGAGTTTGATTCCCCACTCAAGCATGATTCATGAAACCCACTGGGTGACCTTGGGCAAGTCACATGCTCTTAGCCTCGGGGGAAGGCAATAGCAAACCTCCTCTGAACAAATCTTTCCAAGAAAACCCCATGACAAGTTTACCTTAGGGTCACCATAACCTGGAAACAACTTGAAGGCACACCACAACAACAACAACTGAAAGATCTTGATTCCAAATGCTATACTATCAGCCCTCCATAGCAATAGATCCTTTATCCATGGATTCAGCCATCCAGATATAAAAAAATAAATGATATTTTGATTTGCAAACCTTGATTTTGCCATTTTATATAAGGGACACCATTTCGCACCATTGTATTTCATGTAAATTGAGCATCCACGGATTTTGGAATCCACATGGGGTCCTGGAACCAAACCCCACCAGCCCACTGTATGACTGAAAGTAGCCAAAATCCAGAGTGCCTCTAGGTCTTCAATACATCAACAGCCTCAACTCACAAGTAGAAATAGATTTTTCTCCGGCTTTTGAGGGAGAGAAGAGGCAGGCCCAGCTCCATCAGGGCTTGCCTGAACCCTCCCTCCTTATTATTTAGATATTTAATTTATTTGCTCATTTATGTATTTTGTGTATTTGTTTATCCACTTTTGTAAACCGCTTTGATCTTTTTTGGAAAGGCGGTATTTTTTTATTATTATTATTATTATTATTATTATTATTATTCAAACCCTTGGGAGGTTCAAACTGGCTTGCTACAGGGCACTACAGTTTGGTGTAAGGATATGGGATTTCCTTATTAAGTTTTATCTCAATATTCTAATTGCACTGAGGAACAATCAATTCTCTCTTCAGATCTTCTGTTCTTTCCTGGGACTGGTTGCATTTCCAGGTCTCCCCAAGACTTCACTGGCACACATTGACAAACATTACTGTTATGAGATAAGCCTTATTGGTTGTAAATGATGTGGTAGATGGTATGCAGCAGAGGAGCATTCCAGCCATTTGATGAAGGGCTCCAGCATCGTCTTACAGTCAATGGTAGAACTAGCCTGTAAACAACTAACTCTACCCAAAGTATTCCTGGCTGGCAATCCAATTCCCCACGGTATCCTGTGGGGGCCCGGGCTAGTGTGCCCTCCCAGATGAGACCAATGAAAGCCTCAAACTGCCAAACTAATAAAAAATGTATCAAAGTCAATACAGTGGAGCCCTTGGTATCCACTGGGGATTGGTTCCAGGACCCATCATGGATACTAAATTCCATCGTTCCTCAAGTCTCATTATATACAAAAGGGTAGTATAATTGTGCCCCTTTTATAAAATGACAAAATTAAGGTTAGCTTTCTGGATTTTTTTTTTTAAAAAATGTATTTTCAAGTTGTGGGTGGTTAAATTTACAGATGCAAAATCTGTGAATATAGAGAGCCCACTGTAATGAAAATTAACCATCAATATACCACTGGATAGCTGCTATCTTATAAAACTAATATATGTTAGTGATGTCAAAAAATCTTGGGGAGGCCTGGAATGATGCCAGGTTTCAGCAAAGAATATCTTCACTCAGATATACAGATACATCAGACATGAGATGGTGACCAAGAGCAGGAACACTGATGCTGTTGCTGTTGTGTGGCATGACGTCATTTGTGACTGACTGCGACCACAAGGACAACCTATTATGGGGTTTTCTTGGCATGTGTTGTTCAATAGGGGTTTGCCTTTGCCTTCCTCTGAGGCTGAGAAAATGGGACTTGCCCAAGGTCACCAAATGAATTTCTATGGAGAAGCAGGGATTTAAACCCTGGTCTCCAGAGTCACAGTCCAAAAGACAAACCACTACACTACACTGATTCTCAGCAGGACCTTACTACCCTTTTATTGTATGTAGACCTTTAGTGTGAGCAATAATGCTTACATTTTAAGACTCAGGAAAATGCATATAGTAGGATACATCGTTTGCTATATTTTGGATCCAGGGCATTGACTTCAAATGTTTAAACCCCACCTTGAACTGAAATGGGAAATACATTTTCTATTCTTTGCTTAGCCAGTATTTTGCAAAAAGTTCTTTTAAAATTCTTCAATCTATACAGAACACTGGGGCTAAAGGACTAGCATCCCATTGTTTGAACACAAGGAGAGAAAGAAGTTATGACAATTTTTTCAGAGAAATATCCATTTTAGGAGAGCCAGCAGGGTGTAGTGGTTTGAACATTTGACTACAACTCTGGAGACCAGGGTTCGATTTTCCACTCTGCCATCGAAATGGACTGAGTGACCTTGGGTGAATTACACATTCTCAACCCCAGAAAACCACTTTAAGAATTACTTCAAGGTATACAACAACAAAGCTATGTTAAATGGAAATACCAAAAACAACAAGTAAACATTTAGTTGTGACTATTATTAATTAGGAAAGCTTACTATTAACATTACATTTTAGTTCACAGCTCAGTCTGAATCAAAACTGAAAAACTCTTATGAATGGTAAGTGTACCTGATGGTACAATTATGGAACAGTAGCAAGCATACCACTCTGGCACTCAAATAATGACCAGAGACTTCAAAATGCCAAGGCTTTTACATTCTCTTCCTGGAAAGAAAAATGTTGCTGTTTCTCTTTGGCCCTCACAGGAGGCAACAGAGTACTTCTAAAGTTCTGCCATAACTAACAAGCTGATTTTCAGAGTTGCTGGATCCCCAGAAATCATCCCCCCCCCCAAAAAAAAAAACCACTACTGCATAGTACATTTGTTTTCCACCTAGACATAACAGGCCTGGTTCATTTGTTTTGAGTCTTCTTTACACCACAAGATGTGTATTTTTCAAAGAACAGGAAAGCATTCGAGTTTAAGCTTGTAGGAGCTGAAAAAGACAGAATCATCTTTCAAATAATAATAGCAAAAAGAAAGAATCAGAGACAACTATCTTTTTCAACGATCTTTTCACACAATTAAATTACAATATGCTGATGCAATTCAGCTTGGGTTACCCTTTGAACAGACTGTTACAGGTGCCAAACTTCTGGTGTGAATTAAATAGTCTCTCACCCTTTCCAAACCTGTCTGGTTGTTTGGAAATAGAGCATGAATTAAACAAAGTCATCTTTGACAAAACAGTTTTAATTTAAAAACTAGTTATGCTGTTCAGAGGAACTCACACTGGGCTACAAGAAACAGAAACAGTAACCTAAGCCATCCTGGAGTCAACTATCTGGAATATGATAGTGATTTGCTATTTAAATCATTGCTATTTCTTTGAAGAAAGGCAAAATGCTGTTAACTTCTGATATGCACACAGTGAGCTAGAACATTCATTACAAAATGAATCCAGTCTCTGTAATTCCTCAATAAATCTCAGGCAGCATAGCCACTTGAGGGGTAGGGCTGGGTTTACAGACTGTGATGCACTTGGAAGTTGGGACACTTAGGTTCATATCATAACTGCTCAGACATGAATCTCATTGTATGGCCTTGAATATACCTTCATATTATGTGTACAATCAGACCTCCTTATCCACAGATTTGTTTTTCATTGATTCAACCATCCATGGCTTGAAATCGCATACAAGGATGGTGAGCATCCATGGATTTTAGTATCCATGGATTTTGGTATCCACAGGGGAGTCCTGGAACCAAACTCTAGCAGATATCAAGGGCGCACTGTATAAGGTACAAATGAAACATAAATAAATTTTATGTTTAGACTTGGGTCCCACCTCAAATATATCTCATTATGTACATATGTGCAAATACAGATATTCTAAAATAAAAAAAAATCCAAAATACTTATTGTCTCAAGCATTTCAAATAAGGGAGACTCAACCTGTACCATAATTCTGAAAAGGATGACACCTTGCTAGTGCATCTCCTTTCAATCCTGGTGAATGCCCTTGACTACCTGTGTATAATCCAGACTGGTATGACTCACTTGTATCTGCTTCTCTCTATTACAGTCTGTCTTGCATGGCACTTGCTTCCTATGCAGCTAAGTTTTATGGTCTGTGTAGCTGCTTTTTTTTTAATTAGATGTTGTTTTGTGCACCAGGATATTTTAATTAATGAGTTTTCATAAAGGCATCCATGTGCAGTGCTCAAAAAGAGTCATAGCCATTACAAAGCTAATTATACCATTTGTCTAAACTTAAGAAAATATACAGGCCTCTGCTTAGTTTGGTCCAGGTTGCATGGCTTCACAAGATATTGTTTGATTTGCATTTAAAATTATCCCCTTAATTACAGACCATTATTTTTGGGAGCAGCAAAAAGCAGAGGTTAATTTCAGGAAACACATCTGGGCAACATTCCAAATTCCAATTCAAGTTCTTCATCATTCGTTCACAGTGCTTCCTCTCTCTGATAGCATCTATCAGTAAAAGACTCCTTGGTAACATGTCACGCCACAGCAACCGTTTTAAACAATTTAATCAAGGATAGATTTCGCTAGAGACTCCAAGATGTGTCTGCTGTGTTTCAGTTGAATTCAATACACGTCTCAGGTATGCTGTAAAAATGTTGGAACCGTGAGGAATTCAACTGACAAGGTGAAAACTGAAATGCAAGGGGCCGGGCAGTAGCATACAGTATATCATTTTCTCTGCAAATTTACCAGCATTTTATTTAATGATGCCATTTTCCACACAAATAGCAAAAGAATTCAGAGATTCTGCCTTGTAGGTTGTCCTTGTTAAGAGCAGTCTTCTTAAACCCTGTTGAGGAAGTACCTGGCCCTACTAATTTTAACACTAGACTTTCTAGTGACACTAGAAAAAAACTTTGGCCGGAGGCATAGAAGGGGCAAATGACCCACATCCCACAATGGTAGAAAACTCGCAGACTTTTAGAAAAATAAATGTGGGGGAGATGCAGAAGAAATTGAGGAATACATGAAACCTATGCCCAGCCCTAACAATCCAGTTGATGATATTGTCAAGCCCTGCCACCAGGAAGCAGGCATGTCCTCTGAGTCTGAAGAAGAGGCTGAAAGCTTAGGGGACATGCAAGCAGTAGCCTCTGGAGGTAAGCCTGCAGCCAGTACCTGGACCAAGTTCCCAGGAGCTTCCAAGTTTCCCTCACCCCAAACCAGACTTACCAGTGCCTACTCCCATAGAGAAACATAAGTAGGAAGCAGGCTGCTAACAGCATACGTGATTTTAAAATATCACTGCAGGTGCCACAGTATTTGAATTCAGTGGGGCTGGACAAACCAATGGGGCTGGACTTCCTGTTAGAGTTCTTTGACAGGAAGCTGTCAGAGCAGACGGGGAAAACCAAGAGACAAGACAGAAGAACCACTGTAGAGATGGTGCAGTGATAGAAATGTGAAGCTCTTCCTTCCTAAGAATATATACCTTGCCCAATATCAGGGCACTGCTGAATATATACTGCACCAGAGTGCACTGGAAGGTGCTTCAGACTGTGTTTCTGGGGGCTCACAATACTAAGCAGGTTTATACAAGGCCAAAGGTGACTGGTTCTTGCCCCCTGGCTCCTGATATTTTCACCAGTAACAATACCCAGGTCCAGGTCTCATAGAAAGCTTGGCTGGAAAGCACCAAAGCACTGATTCTCAATTTGAAAATGAAAAAAAAAATGGACCAGGGGAGAGGCCCAGACAGGCTCAGTCCCAGTAGGTGCATTTGGAACAATAAATGCAAAGACTCACAGCCACTTCAGCATCACTGGAGAACCAGCTCCTACCCATTTTTGTCCTGACTGGCCAAGGTGTGCCAGCCAGAAAGAATCAAAAGGAACCGGGCAGTGCACTGCTCCTGGACACACTGCTTCAATGTACATGTGTAGGAATGAAATTCCAAGCATACCCAGCTTGGAATATTACCCAAGATCAAAAGTACAGGCAAGAAAGCTCAAGCCGTGCCTTGAAGATAAAGCATTGCAGCCAGCAATAGGTAGCAGGCAATTTCTAAGACTTTTTTTCTAATTGGCAGCTGGGTAGGAGGTAGAGCAAAGAATTATGGCATTTATTCAGATTTCTGAAGTCTTTTGAATTAAATTAAATTTGAATACACTTATGGGATGGTGGCATTGTAACCTAGAAGCCCCTTACCCGTCATTGTTTCTTTAAATTTATACATTTATTTCATTTGCATCCCAATGTTCTCCCAATATGGGACTCAATGACCCTTAAAGTATAAGAATAAAAGAAAATACAGTTAAAATAATATATGTACAAATGTTTGGAAAAGTTAAATAGAGAATTGTATTAAAAATTTAAATGATTTACAATAAACATAAAACATAAAATAATGGCTCAAAATACCCCATTAAAAGACCCTTCTGCCACACCCAGTTAGACTGAAGATCTGTTCATACAACAATTAATAAAAAGGATTCATTTTAAAATCTAGCTCTAGTTTGCCATTTCTGTGCAACAGAATGTTGCTGGGGCAGAAAAATATGGGTTCAAAGCAGTATTTTTGAGTTGCTTTCCTTGAAGTTACTTGCTCTTGAACCTATTCCAGCTATTATGACATATGACTCCACCTACCATTGACTTCTCCTATAATGAACCTGGGCTTTGTCTATATATGGCTCAACATACAGTCAGTATCAGTGCAGTAGTCAGTGCACCTTTTTACAAAGTCTTTTTATACATACTTGTCCCTATTTTCCCTCCTTGTCCTCTATCTAGCTGCAGGCTTTTCGGCAGCAGTAGCAGCAACACTGGAAAGATGATGAAGGAAGGCTGGAAAAACACAGACTTTCAATGTCAAGTTGCAGCATAGTATCTACTGTAAACAACTCAATAAAGCTTGAGATGGGAATGAATAGAATTCTAGCTGTGTGTGGTTGCCTACAACAGGCAAAATAAACAGCAGTTGCCTCCAAAATCTCTCACAGAGAACGTGTAAAACAGAGAGAAAAGGGGACAGCAGGTAAGTTTGTCTCACCAGCTACTATTCAGTAAGCAGCGGCCTCCAGCCGCCCCTTTTACAGCCAGATCAGAGCCATGACAACCACACGCCGTGGACCATATCTGGCCTTTCTAGGTCCCAAAAAGGAACCGCAAAAAGTGGACACAGTGACTCCACCCCCAAGCCAGTCTTTAAGGCCCGTATGCACAGGGCCGAAGTTTTACAAAAAACTCACCATACGTCTGGCCACCAAAATGGAAATCATAAGAAACATAGAGACTAATGAAGTGTGTGTGTGTGTGGGGGGGGGGGGTATCATTTGTAGTTGTATGGAGGGGAGAAAATTCAGAAAGGTTTCTATTTATTTATGCAGGGCTCACTTGACCTGGTTGATTCATTTCTCATGTGCACATTGTTAGTTTTGAATAAACTGTTTGCTGAAACAGGTTGAACTGTTCTTTTTTGTGGTGTTGGAATTATCCCTGTTCTTTCCATGTTATTTCTGCCTCTGATACTAAATTGTATGATAACAAAGTAATGCCCAGGAACAGATCTACTTTATTAACTAGCTATGCCTGTACAGTGTGTAATGGATATTCAATATATAGTGGATAAATTGCTGCAGACATACTGCAAAATATTACAGTTCATTATATATCAGGTTAAAAATACTTTATCTGATGGAAGCTGAAGTACTAAATAACACTAATTTCTACTTTCTTCTCAGCTCTCAAACCCATTCTACGTCACCAATTCAATTGTTATGCAGAATACTGACAAGTAGGGGTTATTATAATGGTAGATTGTGGTGAAAAATTAATTAGTAACACTACAGTAATAGCAATGTTAATTAAATCATTTAAAACCTTGCCTATAGCAATTTTATGTGAATAATGGCATTGATGTTAACAATTCATTACTTGTGCCTTATCCCACTGATGTTCATTTGCACTGCTCACTCTAATTATAATGTAATTTTTTCCAAATTTCATATACTAGCCAAATCAACTACTTATTATATTGTAATTGTACTGTTTACATCTCAATAAAATTGCAGACATTTCTTCCTATGGAACAGTGATACTTACAGGGAATGAATTTACACCATGGTCTTCAATATTTTACTTATCTAATTTATCAGACAAACAACATGGTGTAATTGTTTGACCATCAGACTATGACCCTGGAGATGAGGGTTCAGTTCCCCACTTGACCATGGAAACTGGCCTTGGGCAAATCACACTCTCTCAGTCTCAAAGAAAAGCAAAAACAAACCCTCTCTGAACAAATCTTGCCAAGAAAACACTGTGATAGGTTCATTTTAAGATTGCCATAAATAAAAAAAACAACTTGAAGGCATACAACAACAACTATTTATTTACATTTATAATTTCCTGCATGGAGCTCAAAAAAGCATGTGAAACTTTCCCTTTCCCCCCATCATTATCTTCACAACAACCCACTGAGGTAGGTCAGCCTAAGAAACAGTGTGCATTCTAAAGTCACTTATGTGAGCTTCATGGCCCAGTTAAGATTTCAACTGGGTCTCTTCAGTCCAGATCTAAAATTCTCATCACTATGCCACCTCAGCTCATGGCAGAGGAGTAAGTGTTCCTGTCCTGAATACTGATATGTACATTTTGCTGACTAGCTTACCCTTTTTACTGGCTTACCTACCTTTTTTCCTGCCTTTCTCTACCTCACATGCAGAGAGGCCAGAATCCTACTGGAACAGCACACTGGTTGCATTTTTTCCAGGTGCTGGCAAAGGAAGGGGGACAGCTCTGGTCAACCTATTTCTTCCTTCATTCACAGCCACTACACTCACAGCCTTTTTCAGCCAACTGCCACTGTCTTTGCTGATGTAGTTATGCTGGTATAACACAATAAAGGAATTTCAGCCTCATAGTCCTCCTCCAAATAAATCTGCAGAGCATAACACAAAAATGAGTAGTAGAGTGTCTGATAATGTCAACTTCTATATACTACCTAAAAGTTCCCCCAAAACTGCAAAAGAGAATTGAAAGCAAAGGAAAAAATTCAAAAAGATTACAGATTCTTGAGACTATATTAAGCATCTCTGACTATTCACTTTCTGAACACCTCAGATACTGAACATCAGTTCAAGGTGCTAAATCATCCCATGCTGTATGGGGAAAGGGTAATATGCAATAGGCTGTATACACAGTCAGGGAGATTCTAGTCCACATTATTATTGGGGCTACTTGCCTTTTTCACTACAATTTCTAGCAACTGAATTAAATGTTTTTGCATCAATAATAGAATAATATTCTTAGAATTCAAAAATATAGCCATGTTAGTCTGTAGAATCAGTATGTAGAGACATCTTGTAGCAACATCGAGACTGAAAGAAAGAAGCTGGCAGCATCTATAGAAGAATATTCTGTATATAGTAAAGCAGTAGTTCTTAACTGACTTTTAAGATGACAACACAGTTTCACTCTTAAAAATAAGAGTAAATTAGCTAGTTCTTTGCTTTTCTTATCACAGAAGCCCTTAGCGAGTATACATTCCTGTTACTTGCTTTGTTTCATTTGCATTTGTTTCATTTGCTTCTATTATTGCATTTCATTTTCTTAAAGCTACAGAAAGTAGGGAAGCACACAACAGAGCTAAGAAAGTTACTGTTTAAAAGTACAGGATGAGCATCCCTCATCAGAAGATACAAAGGGCCAATTACATGAAGTTACAGGCAACACTGTTACTGGTAACTCATCCTACCTACTGTGTGTCTTCATATACTGCTGAAAGCCCAATTCACATGTATCTAACCATGAATTATTTGCTCTTTGTCTTAGGGCAAGGCAGTAACAAAAAATCTGAACATCTGTGTTACCAAATGAAGGCAAGCTAGGATCACTTTGTATAGGATTACACTGATTAAGAGCAAACTAGATGTGCTAGTATATTTAAAAGTATATTAAAAAGTACTACTCAGCAAGTATTTGTTGACGGAGAAGGGGATGGCAATTATGATAAAAGAAAGTAAAATGAACTACACAGCCCTTAAGGATTCCCTAGCAAGATGCTTTCAAGAATTGTACAAAATCACACTTTCCTTGAAAAAATAAAGAGACCAACTGTACCCCATTATGCTAAATCCCACCATTTATCATTGTATGGATTTAATCAAAACCATTTGTTTACTTGAGTTAAGCCACCAGTTGCCCTTTCTCTTGAACTCTTTCCTGGTGAAGCTTAATCTTAGAGAACAGGAAAGAGTGTATCTATTGATATGCATGGCCTCCTTCTTGCTTACTGAAAGATGAAATTAAGAGGTACTGTAACTATAGCCTGGGAAAACTTTCTAGGCCAAATAAATTCTGGAAAGAGGAATCAGAAAGAAAAAATATTCCAAGTCCATGGAATCAATCTAAGGAAACAATCATAATTCTGCAATATTTTTAAAACAAAAAAGGACTAGCAGCCAATTCCTCCCCTACTTCTCTCCTTTGTGATCTAAGACTGCTTTAGGCTGTATAACGCTTTATGTTTGTGCAAGTAATATTTATATCCCACATCACTTCCTCCAGAAAGTTCAAGGAAACAAGCATGACTTCCTTTTTGTCCTGACAAGAAGCCTGTGAAGTGGGTTAGACTGAGGTCCAGAACAGTCATGCATGAAGGAGTGGCCCAAGGCCGCTCCAGCCACAAGTGAGCTGGCACCGCAGTGACCACACAGCTGGCTCCTACAATGGGCCGGCACCACTGGCCCCAACCTGCCCCACCAGGAGCCAGATTATCCTGGTTCCATTTTGCTCTAGTCCAAAGGAGTACAGCATCTGAGTGGTACAGAGTACAGCATCTGAGTGGCTTTGAGCCCCTTTTTGGGGGCATGCATCATCTGAACATCGTACCTCCAAAGCAGCCAAAAGCAGCTTCTTTTGGCCTGTCTGTTAAGGGCCTGAAAATCACTAACTGTTCCAAATCATGGAATCACAAACCACAAGGGTCATCAAGTCCAACCCCATTCCATGCAGGAACTCACAATCAAAGCACCCCGAAAGATGGCCATCCAGCCATCCACCACTCTCTGAGGGAATGTGTTCCACTGTCAAACAGCTCTTACTGTCATGTCTCTTCACGTAGCTTGCATCCATTGTTCCATGTCCATTGTCCAAAGCCAGCAGCAAAAGGAGTGCAGAAAAAGTACTCTTTGCCGGCTGCTCATTTGGATTACCACAGCAGTCCCTGGCCAATCATGGACAGAGGACATTCCAAGTCACCGGTCTGCTTTGGCCCAATAATAACAACAACAACAACAACAACAACAACATTTCATCAACTTGTTAGGGCCAATACTTATATTTCAGCCAGTAACACAGGAGTGCACTGAGAGCCTTGGGCAAGTCACACTCTCTCTGTCTCAGAGAAAAGGAAAGACAAACCTTTAATTATTCCATTGAGATTTTATGCAGTTCTCATTCTTATAACACCCCACACTGATTTGGAATAGCACCATATTAAAAACAAGCAAGCAGAAATCAAAAACTGAGTTTTCAGCATTTTTAAACAACCTTACTTGTGTGCTCAATATAAAATTTTAAAAATAGAATGCAGCAATTGTCCCCTGATCATTAACATTACAGTTGATCATCTGTTGCCTCAGAACTACTCTAGGCCAAACAAGTGATTGTGTTCCAATTTCAAAATTAATTCAAATGTTTTGCAATAGACACAAGTGATGGTAGTGCTAATACATTCATAGTTTGGTGGTCAATGTGTTTCCAAACAATAACAAAATTATTTTGGGGTGCAGCGTTCTAGTTTATACTGAACCTGACCCCAATTCAGTACTCTTTACAGAATATCCAGAGTTTGAAAGAGTGACTTTTTTTTTGGACTATAACTCCAGGAACCCCCAACTATCCTGTAATCTTGCTAAGAATATTTAACCTTTCGTAAACAGATAATCTTGCCTGGGAAATATTATCTGCTCAGTCCTAGCCTTGTAACCCAGGGAAGGGAAGAATCATGTAGATTTGTTGCAATGCAAATAACATTAGCCCTAGGTGGCACAGTGTCAGGTTATTTCACAGAGAAAAAATAGAGTTAAGTCTCAAGGTGCTCAACGGATGAACGATTTAACAAAAAGCCCAACACATTTTGGCCTTCTTCAGGGGCTTTATGAAATCATAAAAAGGGATGATGCATACATATATAATAAAACAATGCATAATTTTACAATGTATAAAGCCATTATATTTCTATACTGCCTTTGAGCTATATAAACCTATTGAAATTTTAGGTTTCAAAATTTCTGAAACTGAAATTCATACCTTTTACCAGACAAAAAGAAACTTGTGAACTGAAGGGGAGTTTATGTCAGCAAATAGTCTGGGGGGAAAAAAGACTTGCTAGATAACATTCAAAGACCCTTTGATCTAGAAAACTGACAAGAATATAAGGCAGTTAAGATCTTAATTTAAGCCTCTGGGGAAGAAATATTTTGATTTTGAAATCCACTTTTATTTCCTTTATTATCAGAATTCTCTCCTCAATAGTATTAACCTTTTCTATAGTCCAAAATCAAAGGTATGTTGCAAAGGTATGTTGGTTCAAGAAATGACTCAATAAGGGATCAACTTAGGGGCTATCCGCACAGGGCAAATGGCCCTTCTCCTCACCCAATATCTCAGGGCCAGGATCAGGCTGGATCCTGGCAGACCAGAAGTGGATCTGGTCCAATCCAATCCTGGTGTAAACAGGGTCAAATTGACCCCTGGTTTACCTCCATGTTTCCCAGAAACTCTATGTCAAACCCTGGCAGATTAGATGGACCTGCACACTCCTTACTATACTTTCCTGTTTCCACTAATGATAAGACTTCCGTCGCCATATCTGACATGGTCACATGGGAGAAGCCTGGTGCCCCATTTCCATACCAGATGCAATGACGGAGATCTTTTCAGTAGTTCCAATGGGACAGTAAGGTAAGGGCCACACAGCAGTACCAGGTCTGTGGCATGGGTACAGGTGGGCATGTAAACATCCACCTGTCCCCCACAACAGCCTGGGGATTGACCCAGGTTAGCACCTGTGCCAGGAAAGCAATACTGAGCCCGTGCGTTCCTGGCCCATCTGCTCAGCCCCTCAGTTTTGTTATTTCTGTTCACCTATATTTTTCTTCAGAGGTCTAGTTGTTTTTCCTGCTTAAATCTTTGGGCACTTGCACTGAATGGCATAGATAACAAAACTTTTTGCAAGTGAAAAAGTGGTATAACATGTGGTATAACCTCTGCTGGTTAACGTGTTTGTGTACCTTAAAATTGTCTGTAGACCTATGGAGATACCATGACTTCTATAGCATTTTCTAAGGCAATGAACACTGAGAGGTGGTTTTGCCAGTTTTGTCCTCTGAACTAAAGTCCAGAGCAGCTGGTATTCATTGGCAATCTCCTGTCCAAGTATTAACTGGGCTGTCCCTGCTTAGACACTAAGATTAGATAGGTCTCTGCCCTTTGGGGTATTTAGGCCCTTCTATTAGTTCATATGTTCTGTAAATTCAGTCATTTTAGAAATATACCTGGAACAGTGATAATGGCAACAGGGATGGTATCCTCTGGGTGTACTGCTGCCATCTGGTGTGTGTTTCCATTTAGTGAAATTGCTACTCACCCAAATATCCCTAATGTTTCTAGGGTTTTTCTTTAAAGGATATATGGGGCTTTTCCTGACAGCCTGATATAACTATGTGCCTGGTGAACTGTTGGCCATCCAGACGTTTTGACTTACAGCTCCTGTCAGTCTCATCCAGAATAAATGACTGGGGGAGTTATAGTCTAAAATATCTGGATGGCCAAAGATTTGTTTTGAGTGTTTAAGCCAAGAGATGTCCTTTACACAATTGAAATCACAATGCATAATGCCAAAGTACTATCAGCCAGTAATGAAGTAATGAAACCTGAGCAAGTCTATAACATTAAACATTTATAATTTATGAAAGACCTGTACATGATGAAAAGGTGGTTTCTAATTAATAAGGTAGTAGACTTTTTATAAAATAATTCTTTGCTTAGTTTTGTGTATGCATGTATGAATGTATGCACTTACATTTATATTCCATCTTTTCTCAGAAAATGCTCAGGGTAAGCTTATAATGGGCTTACAAATCTTACAACAAACAACATTTACAATATACTTGTAAGTAATATACTTAAAATAGGCTAGTGGTTTCAGTTTTGGTTTCTGGTCCAAAATACACTGCTTAAATCATTTCGTTTGAGACAGCTTTAACTGCCCTGGCTCAGTGCTAAGGAATTCTGGGAATTGTAGTTTATTGTAGCACCAGAGCTCTCTGACAGAGAAGGACAAATGTCTCACAAAACTACAGTTCCCATAATTCCCTAGCATTGTGCCAAGGCAGTGAAAACATCTCAAGATGGATTATGTCTGCAGTGTGTTTTGGACCTATGACTCTGGACACCAGGATTCCTCACTCTGCTATGAAACCCATTATGTGACCCTGGGCACATCACATGCTCTCAGCCTCAGGGGAAGGCAATAGCAAACCTCTGATCAGACCTTGCCAAGAAAACCCCATGATAGGTTCACTCTAAGTTGGAAACCATTTGAAGTCACACAACAACAACAACAACAACAACAACATATTTAACAATATATATTACTACAAGTGACAGGCACCATCTGATTTTTTATTTTATTAAAATATTTCTATCCCACCCTATATCATGAAATCTTAGGGTAGCATACAAGTGAAAGCAATTAAAGCAGGCTGAAACCAAAGTTAAACCAGTTTAAATCCAGATACATGGATATTTCGTTAGGCCAACAACTATTTTTCCTTGGCACTGAAATGAAGCCATTGTTGGTACCAATTGAGCCTTCAATGGGAGAGAATTCCACAAGCAGTGTGTCATGTTGAACCCAATGTAGGATCACAGAAGAGTGTCCTGGTGGCGCAGTGGTTAAATGCCTATACTGCATCCACTCACTCAAAACCATAAGGTGGTGAGTTCAATACCAGCAAAAGGGCTCAAGCTCGACTCAGGCTTGCATCCTTCCAATGAGTACCCAGATTGTTGGGGCAAGTAGCTTACAGTTGTAAACCGCTTAGACACTGCTTAGGTGGTATGAAGCAGTAGAGATAATAAAGAGATAAATGAAGCTGTTTGTTTTGTTTTTGTCCTCTTGGTAGAATCCTTTCTTCTTTTTCATACTGGAGGCTCTTCTGAGCTGTTTTTTGCTGTGACCTACATGTGTATCACCTCAAAATTAAGAATCCCTTTCTCTTCTTTGGAACTGTTGCTTTCATCCACATGCAAATACTGTATATGTCACTCTACCCACTGATTAAGATTTCTTTCAATCAAGCAACAATTCTAGAATTTCATTTTCTGATCATTTCAATAAAGAGATACTTGTTTGCCCAACTTCCACAGCATTATCTCCAGCAGCTGCTTTACAGTGAGATGTTAGGAGACCTAAGAATTAATCTGCCACCTCAATTGTTGACATCAGAGCTCCAGTTTCTACCTGTATCGCGTGCCAGCCAGTCAGATCGCTAAGCAGGTGAACTGACTTACTGAGATATAGTGCTGGTCTCAAAAGATTACTCCTACAGATACAATATCACAGTCAGATCTGAAATTATATCAGGAATAATTAGCAAGAGCTGGTCTGAGCTCTGACAGCAGAGCCACTAAACAAACAGGAAATACAATAGCTCTGTCTCACTAAGCACAATACATATTTGTCACCAAGACAGACACAAATTTGCTACAGAAAAGCTGCACACTATTATAGGACAAACATTTTTCCACAACACAAGCCTAGTTTCCATTATAAACTAAAAATTCTGAATTAAAATGCATAGGAAGAAATAGTATACTGCTCATATTAACCATGAAATGACACATGGAAAATAGAATACAACATTCAAGCTCATTCTGAACTTGGCCAAAATTCAGCTACATTCAGAATTCTGATATTTAAATCCCTGGATTTTAGATTAGGTTAAAAATGACAAAAAGCTTGGCGATAAAGGGGAGAAGGATAGAAGAAGGGATTTAAACTGAGAAAAGACACAGCTGTCACAATTCACTGGAGAGAAAATTTTCCAGGAATACTGTCTCTGTTTGTTTCCAACAGAACTTTACCAGGCTTAATCTAAATCTCATTTTCAAAAGATGAAACAAAGCAAAATACAGCACAGCATACAATGAAACTTGAGCAGAAGCTTTGTCATCATGTTGTTTAAAATCTACAGATGAAGACACAGGTCATTATAATTTTTTCTCTCAGAAACAGAAGTCTAGCACTATGCAAGGCAGTAATTTCTTTCCTTGTTACTAGTTTCAGATTTTTTATTAAAACATGTGAACAACATGCACAAGGAAGAGGTCAAAAGTTCTTTGTGCCTTCTACAGAAAAAACAGGGGAAATTGTGTGGCTTGTGAAGTGTGAAGATCATGGATTCTAGGAGTCTGTGGTGTACTGGGATAGTATAGTAAGGTATAGTGGTTGGAGCATTGGACTGGGGCTGCAGAGAGACCTGAAACTCACTGGATAATATGAAGCTCATCAACCTCTGGTTTAGGTTGTTAGGAGGCTAAAACATGGTTGTGAGGATAAAGTGGTGAATGAGAACACTGGAGGAAATGTTGGATATAAATGGAAATAAAGAAATATTTTAAGGCCAAACTATTTGGCCTTGATAGTTGGCTGATTTGGGGATCAAACTGTCTTCATTAAATGAATTTCTACTGAAATACAGATGTTTTAAGGGAACCGTTTATTTGGTTTTTTAATTTTTACAAGGTTTTAATAATACTTTGGAATCATGCTCTGAGCCTGCTTTGGGTCCCATTCAGAGAAAGAAATGATATAAATTAAATATTCTTCTGAGTGGTTGGCAAAAAAAATTATCTTTCTCACACACAATCCAAGGCTTGCTCAGTCTATTGTATTTCCAAAGGAGGAATGCTTATACATCTGTTAGGGTCCTCTTCACTTTTGGATCACTACCTAAAACAGGAATAGACTACCAGGGGATATGGGGTAAAAGGCCACATTTCCTCAGGAACAAATAGGTCAGGCAGCACAAGCAGGTAGTAGGTAGAATTGAACTTGGCAGTAGATGAGACCTTAGCCAAAAGAAAGAACACCAGCCCCCTCTATTTCTTTCTCTCTATTTCAATCAGTATGTATGTGTTGTTGTTGTTGTTATTGTTGTTGTGTGCCTTCAAGTCATTTTCAACTTATGGTAATTAAGGCAAAACAATTAGAAGGCATTGTTTGCCCAAGGTCTCCCAGTGATTTCCATAGCTGAGCAGGGATTTGAACTCTGGTATCCAGAGTCACAGTCGAATGCTCAAACCACTGTGCCATACACATGCGCCATTCTGTCTTCTCTTTCCTTCTCCCTCTTTTCATCTCACCAAGGATTCTGCTGGTGAACAAGTGTGTTGTTCATGAAGAGGCAGGGCCCCTTCACACTTCAGACTTATAACACTATGATTCCACTTTAACTGCCATGGTTGCATCCATGGAATCCTAGACTTTGGTGAGACACTGGAGAATTCTGGATCAGAATTCTAAATGCCTCTCCCTAAACTTCCAATCCCAATCCCAGGATTCCATAGGACAGACCCATGGCAATTAAAGTGGAATAACAGCACCATAAATCTGTAATGTGAATAGACCTCTGAACTGAGTGCTTACACAGGGCTTCTGAACCTAGTCTGGGGATTGCTTGTGGTCCTAAGGTCTCAAGTTACCCCTAGAGTTGGGGAAGACAATAGTATTTCCACAGAGACATTGTACTCCATGAGTAGGACCTCTTATTGCTGCTACGTCATTGAATCAGGACGAAGGAAATTGTTTGGTGATGTCCACTGTGAGAATGTTTGGATAGGATCTTTCCACGCTAGTTGTTTTCCCTTGCAAAATAGGAAGCATGTTGGACTCCTGCTTTCTTCCTTGCTAAAATAGGGCCTTCTCCGTGTCTGGTCCCACACTGGTTGTCCCCTTTTCTGCTCTCTTTGCACCTGCAAGCAAAAACCTTTTTATTTAGGCAGAACTTTGATCCTTAACTTACTAGCAGAAGTATTTTTTAATGTTCTGTATTATGCTTTTACTTTTTATTATGTTTTTAAGCATGATTTAACAGTTTTAACTTTGCACTTTCAACAGAATTGTTTAATTATTAAATTATTTTTTAAATTTAATATTTAATTAATTTAAAAACTTTTTATATAGGGTTTTAGCTATACTTTGTTCTAATTTGTACCATGCCATGATGGGAGAAAGGCAAGATATAAATTAAATTAAACTGAATTAAATTAAAAATGAAATATCATTATTTTAACTTCACTAGCATTGCTGCAGAATTCTGTCCAGGAAACTGCCTTAGAAAGAAGCAGCAAATGCCACCAAACAATAATGAATAGACTAAATCTATATGCACTGCTGGACAAAGGAATCTAGTAGGATTAAGGGCATTGTTAAATTCACTTAGAACAATCCGTACCCAACCACTTTTGGAATGTGGTAAACTTTATGCCTCATCTTGGGTAGGCATCTGAGCTTTCTCTTCATCTAGGAACATTACTATTGTTCCCAGCTCCTACATTAAAGGGAGGAAAATCCATATTGAATGAGTTTCAGGGTACTAGGAGAAAAATAAAATTATTCCCTGGAATTTTGGAAAATATAATCTCACAATCTCAAAACAATCTAGAGAAAATATAAATAATCATAATAAATGCCTTTCTTAAATAAATAGGTGTCTTTCAACAGAACTATAATCCCTACTTTCCAACAGACAGAATGGTGCCACATACCCCAACAGACACTTATCAGAGGAGGAGTGAAAACTCAGCAGGTAGCTATGTTGTTTTAACAAAAAGGGTGGTGGGAAAGAGAAATAAAGTCTGGCACAGAAAGAAAAGGGTTTTAACACCAGCCACACTCAGTAACCAGGATAGGGTTATGGCTCTTTGTTAAAAATACACTGCATGTGATAATTACGATTTCAACAGGCTTTTGAGAACTAATTGTACTTTTTTTTTTATTCTGATGTATATTCTGTTTGTACATTTTACTTTTTAAGGAATATGTTTTTAAATAGTTTTTTTAAACCAATCACTAGGTAAATCACACTTAAAAGTTTTGTATTTTCTCTTAGTATCAGATTTTGTATCTTTTGAAATTTTTGTAGGCTGCCTTGATTGTGAGGACAGGGAAAATGATGGGGTATAAACAACAACAGCAACAACAATTATTGCTATTGAGGGGAAACTGCATTTTTCTAGCATTGATGTCCATGGCAGCGAAGCACAAAATATGATGCAAAGTAGCCTGCGGAACAATTGAGAAACAAGGATGCTCTTTTTGTAATACTATGAATTAATAGCTGGAAAAGGACCTTAAATACAGCCCAAGCACGGAGTTCTAATTGCATGCAAACTTCCATCTGTTTCCCCTAAGCCTGGTTAAACAAGTTTAAGCTAACACTTTGCAGCCCATTTCTGTAAGTCTGAAAATTAAAAGAGAGCTCCATGCACTATGAATAGTAATGAAAAGAGAGAGGGCTTAAGATAATTAAGTCATTTTAAACTGTTGCTAAATGAAAATCTGATTGCATCTTTTATTAATTATTGCAAGCTGACATTTTAAA
Source organism: Urosaurus nigricauda (assembly GCA_034509955.1). Classification (NCBI taxonomy): domain Eukaryota; kingdom Metazoa; phylum Chordata; class Lepidosauria; order Squamata; family Phrynosomatidae; genus Urosaurus; species Urosaurus nigricauda. Next base: position 321,463,215 of record JAOEGL010000001.1, read on the forward strand.
TAAAGATAAATTATTTTTGAATATTGGGTGCATTATGGTCGCTAAGTAAAACAAAATAGAACTGATTGTGATCTTTCTACACCTGGCTCATGCTGAAGGTGAAATATCAAACCTATCGTTTGAATAATACACATTTGCTGCTACAGGATTCTATGCACCAGCTGCTAATAAGTTTGGAAGCACCATGCAGGCAAGAAGTGACAACATTTGCACCAAGTAGGCCTTGTACTTATTGATGTACAGTTGTCCTCTGTGATCAAACTACAACCATCCCAGAGCTTTAAAAAATACTCTTTTGGACTACAGTTCCCACAATCTCCCAACAAACATGGCCACAGCCATATTGCCTGGAGAAGACAGGTTGGGAGCTGGAGCTCTAAAAACTTACTGTTCCAAGCTTAGCTATCAACTGATGTATGCCATAAAGTAGACACACCAGAAGGTGACCTCACACATATTTGGGGTGAATTTGTTCTCAGACACATGCCGGCTGAATTGCTCTCCTTTTTTGTACTCACAATCAATTGCTTTACATACAGGCAGGCAAGTGGGTCCTTTGGATTCACAAATAGCAAGCAGAAATGATCTAAATATACAGTCTCCTTACCTACTTGAGTCAGCCTATTTTACCACCCTTTCAAAGGCCATCTTATATATATATATATATATATATATGGGTGCAATTTAAGGATTCACCTTTATCTCAAGATGACTTACATACTCAAAACGTCCAACAATTGGATATCAAAAATTAAACATTTAATAAATGCTAAGGAGCAAACAGAAGAGGAAGAGGCACTAGGGACTACACTGCAAACATACAATGGCTAATGGAGCACACCAAGGAATTCCAAAAGAAAATCAGCATGTGTTTTATAGACTATAGCAAAGCCTTTGTTTGCATAGATCATGAAAGGCTACAGAACACCTTGAAAGACATGGGAGTGTCAACACATCTAATAATCCTGATGAGGAATCTCTATTCAGGACAAAAGGCAACAGTTATTACCGAATATGGAGAAACAGAATGGTTCCCAATTGGCAAAGGGGTCAGACAATGATAATAAAATAATAATAATAATAATAATAATAATAATGTTTATTTATAACCCGCTCCTCTAATAGAATACTCCGAGCGGGATAAAGCAAATTAAAAAATACAAGAATAAAACAGCAGTCAAATCCCTTCCCAACCTCCCCCCTTAAGACTAGATTAAATCACAACTAGTTAAAGTTGACATCAGTTAAAAAAATTTAAAATAATAAAAATAAAATGCAGTTGATGGGCGGTACGAGTGCAATCCCCAGTGGGTGGGATCAGGAGGTTTGAACAGAGGGACAGCTAGAGTTAATCTCCCGGTGCCATTTACATTTTCATTTGCATTATTAGGGTCGGGGGTTGGTGATATATTATTCCCTCTTCAGGGGAAGGCCTGCCGGAAGAGATGCGTCTTTAAGGCCTTTTTAAAGCTGGTCAAAGATGTAATGAGATGCATCTCGTCCGGCAGGTCATTCCAAAGTTTAGGGGCGGTAGCTGAGAAAGTCCTCTGGGAGGTTTGCGACAGCCTGGTGTTCATAGGCTTCAGCAGATTCCTCCCAGAGGACCAAAGTGTGCGGGGCGGGTCGTATGGGAAGAGGTGGTCCCTAAGGTAAGATGAATCATGTCACCCTGTTTTTTCAACTTGTATGTAGAATATATTATACAAAGAGCTGGCTTGGACACAGAAGGAGGAGTGAAAATAGGAGGAAGGAACATCAACAATCTAAGATATGCAGACAACACCATATTATTAGCAGAAAACATTAGAGACCTACAACAACTACTGAGAAAGGTCAAGGAAGAAAGTGCAAAGGCAGACTTACTGTTGAACATAAAGAAAACAAAAATAATGACCACGAAGGATCTTCACAAGTTCAATCTAGACAATAAGAAAATAGAAATACTAAAGAGTTCCTATACCTGGGATCAAACATAGACCAGAATAGGGACTGCAGTCAAGAAGTCAGAAGAAGACTGAGAAGGGGGGGGGGGGCTAAGAAAGAATTAGAAAACGTCCTAAAGAGCAAAGATATACAACTAAGCACGAAAGACAGAATTGTACAAGCAATTATATTCCCTGTTACCACTTATGGATGTGAGAGCTGGATAATTAAGAAAATGGATGAAAAGAAAATAAATTCATTTGAGATGTGGTGTTGGAGGTGGGTCCTGAGGATACCATGGACAGCAAAAAGAACAAGTGGGTGGGCCCTAGAGCAGATGAGGCCTGAAATTTCCCTGGAAGCAAAGATGACTAAGCTGAGGCTGTTTTACTTTGGTCAAATTATGAGAAGACACAACTCATTAGAGAAGACAATAATGCTGGGACGAGTGGAAGGAATTAGGAGGACCACATGTTAGACTGATGGACACAATTAAGGAGGTCACAGGTATGAATTTGCAGAAACTGGGAAGAGTAGTGGAGGATAGTGGGTCTTGGAGATGTTTCATCCACAGGGTTGTCATGAGTCGAGATTGACTTGAGGGTGGCTAACAACAACAAAACAAGGAAATTTGAAATTAATTACTGTGTTGTATGCACACATACACCAGCAATACTTGTCTCCCCCCCCCTTTTTTTTATTGTGTATAGTTCACATTGTTTCTAGGGTTGGGATGGGGGATTGAGAATGGGGATTATTTTCTTTTTACTTGTTTTGGTATGTTAATTGTTATGTATTTTGCTTTGTTAATTTTATTTTTTTTGGTTATTTTTTGTTATAATTACTGTGTATTTTGTTGTTGTTGCTATAACTGCTATGTATTTTTGCTTTGTTAATTGTTATGTATTTTGCTCTGCTAATTTTACTGTTACTTAAATTACTATGTATTTTTGTTGCTATAATTGTTATGTATTTTGCTAGTTATTGTTATTTATAAAAGCTGATAAGACAGTTCAAACCTAAACATTGATCCTAAGAATAGTCCAAAAGCCAGAGCTGAGGTCAGGGTTGGGGAAATCACAGAAGTCAGTCCGGTCCGAGGTCAGGGCAAGGAGAAAGCAGCAAAAATCCAAGTCGTTCCAAAGGTCAAGGCAAACCAGAGTTCCAAAGACACAAAGCCAGCACACAGTCACACCAACAGACTTACAATAAGTTCTGGCAAAGGGATGGCATCCCACAGGTGCTTAAGTAGGAAACACCCTCCCTGTTGGCAGCTGTGCTTTATTACCAGCTTGCTTTTCAGCAAGCCTGCGGGACTGACGTACACAAGCACTCTCAGCCCTCCTCTCCTTAAAGGAGGGAACCACCAAACTGGATTCTTCATTTGAAACCTCACTCAACTGCTTAGCCTCTGAAGGGAGCTCCACAGTGCTAGAGCCTGGCTGGGCTCCCACTCCTGGGGCTGAAATGTCAGGGTTGGGTCTGGCATGGCAGAACTGGGACCTGGTCTAGCCTCCAACTCTTCTTGCTCCTGGGGAGCCATTTCCTCCTCATCCTCTGACTCCATCTCTTGGCTGACCATGACATCATCTGATTTTATTGTTATTGCTTAATACATTGCCATTTGTTTTTTAATTCATGTACATTGTTATTGTGTGTATAATCCCCTCTGTTGTAACCCGCCCCGATTGCTTGCTCAGAGGGGTGGGCTAGAAATTATTATTATTATTATTATTATTATTATTACTAATGTTCCAGATTTAGTCAAATTTAGGCATCCTGAGTCTAGAATATGTCCTTTATTGTACACTGTGCAACATGATTGGCTATTTCTGCACTGTGCAAACAACTTTGCCCCATTATCTACATTTCAGTCTTCTAACTCTGTCGTGACTACACAAAGAAGTGCAAGTCAAGAGCTTCTAATTAAATTACAATTCATTTTGACAGAGTGACTAATATTTGCTCGTACACATTATAATAAGCAACAGAACACAAGAAGAATTGCTGTGGCTAGAAGGTTAATTCAAATAACATGGAAAATCCTGAGTCTCCCCAGTTATAAATCACTAGTATAATAGTTTCCTGGAAAGGGCTAAACATTAAAAACAAAGAAGAAGAAAGAAAGAAAAATCAGAGACTAAACAAACTCTCATGTTTTGAAAAAACTGGCTTTCATTTTGAAAATTTCCATGCTGAGTAAGTCTTCAGGGAAACACTGCACTGCCTTTTTTAAAAAAATTACTTCACCTATATTTCTTCCAGCTGTAGTTCTGCATTTTGGTAAATTTATAAATAAACAGACTAGAGAAAAACAATGTTAATATTATGGCTTCAATGTGGTAATGTTATCTCGTGCATTCATTTTGATTGTAGTTAATATGAGACATAAATAACTGTAGGCCAATTATTCACTTTTATTACGGGGTGGGGGGGGGGAATGCTGACTTGAATACTATAATAGTTGATCCCAAAATTCACTACTTCTGCCACATTGTGGAAATGTACACTGAAAATACAGGTGATATCATTGTACAACATTGTTATTAGAATATAATGCTCTAAATCTGAATGCTAATCTCAGCTCTTCAAAAAGAATTTAAAATGATTCAAATAAAATTAACAACATACAATAAATTCCAGTAGAATTGGCCTTCGTAATATTTCATGATCATCATTTCTTATTTCTCCAACCATGAAGATATAATATATTTATTATTCCATGTCTATTATTCCTTTGAGGAGCTAAAAGCAGCCCATGTATTCTACTGAAGTAGAGCTTCATTATGAATTTAACATTATGGTCCAAAATGCACTGCAGAAATAGTCCAGCTTGAGATCACTTCGACTGCCACAGCTTAATGCGAGTATGAGTTCAGGGGGTTTTTTATGAATAGCCATATATAGTATACATTTGAACCTCAAAGATGCCATGCATCTGAGGAATTGGATTGTAACCAATGGAAGCTCCATGCTGTAATTAAAAAAAAAACTCATAAAGATTCCACATGACTCTTTGTTATTAGGCATGACCATGTGGATCCTCGGGGGGGGGGGGGGCTGTGCTCTCAGTTTAAAAATAAGAGCTAGTAGGTACTAGCTGATCTCCCTCAATTTATATTCACTAAAAGAGGTGTCCCACATCATAATCCTTAGCCAGTTTATCAATACAGTGGTTCATAAGAACCCCAACACCTGGGAATCATACAGTTTGCAGGACAGGTGGTAAAATGTGAACCTTCTCCACATTCAGACATAATGAGTGAAGCAGCTAATATAGCTAATACAGATATATTGCACATTGGCAGAACTTTTCAGACTGTCACATAAAGAAAAAAAGGAAGGTAAGAAACAGAAGGAAACATTAAAATTTAAGAGTGCCTTGTTGTGTTGAATCTTGTGTGAAATTTGTATGTGTGCTATGGTTTACAATACTTTTAATTGTTTTAACTGGTTTTAAATTGTCTTGTATTGAATGATAAATTGTTTAAATATGGTTTTAGTCTTGTAATTGTTTTAAATTGTCCTATATTGATTTTATGGTATTTCTGGCATGTATAATTGCAGAGAGTGAGACACTGAAAATCATTCACACTTAGAGCTCTTATATTTGCTGTGTTCATGTTCGCTTGGTTAACTATGAACATTTTCTTGGTTTCCTAAACTTTATTTTTAAATGGCCACTGAAGTTTTAAGTTAGTGTAATGCAACAATTTTTGTGACTGAAAGAAAAAGTCATGGTGGGACAGAAATTATATTTGAGAAGCAATGCCGAGTGAAGAATCAAACCCTGATCTCCAGGGTCCTAGTCCTACACTCAAACCACTACGCCACTGACTCATATAGATACAGTAGATACACATGGTAAAATCCAAAAAGTTATGAATTATCAATACTGATATATAAAAAGTTTGAGACACGATTCTACCATTTTCATCCAACATTAGTATAAACCTAAGGACATGTCTCTTTTTAAATTTATTAGAAGTAATACCTTGAGGGAAAAGCACAATAGATCAATAATTTATATGTAATAACAGGCTTAGCAAATACGTTAAAGGCACACATCTCTGCATCATCTGTCATTCTAGCAGGCAGCTCCAATAAGACAAATTATGTCTTAGATTATGAAGCACAGGTATTATCACAAACTTGGGGGCAGCTCCTCTGCTTCAGAGAATAAGATTTAATATGCAAAACCAAAAATAGTTATATTAGAAACTCACTGAATACAGTGATATGAATTATAAAGATATTTATATACTAACCTCAAATTCTGCCCACAATTAAAGAGTGGTAACATTGCTGAAGTTATATTGTTAGTGACCTTGTTATAAATAAAGTTCTATTATTATTTTGCTAAATCTGTTTCTTCCTGAGTTTTTTGAGGCCCTTGTCGATTTAAGAATACAGAATGAGATTGCCAGTAAAGTTATACTGTGCTGAACAGAAGGATCTAAGAAAAAGAAATGGGAAAGGTCAGATGTGAATGTTCCTTTTCTAAAACATACCAGGAATTAGACACATCCACATCCACGCCATTTGTGGGTTGTTGCTGTTTTTCCTTTTGTCTTACTGTTTATTTCCACCAGTTCAAGCTTCGAACAGATTGTAACTCACCTTCAACCAAACTTCCTACTTTAACCAGTTAAGACTGAGCAGAAAGGGAAAAAATGGAGTTCTGAGTTAGAATAAGCACTCTGTGAACTTTAAAGGAATGTAGGGGAAGGCCTGAAAGACAGTATTGAAGTATAGGTAATACTGTTTTCTTCTAAGGCAAGTCATAAAAGGCTATTCCACTTGGATTAATTCTGTAGAAAAAGCACCATGTAAAATTCTCAAAGGTCTTTGAAATGCTACAACTCTTTTCACATCTTCTTAGAGTTATCAGGGTTTCAAAACAGGAGTTAGGGAGGAGTTGAAATTCATGATTCATAGGGCTAACAATCAAGAAGTATCTATTAACATGGTATGTTCTTTCTAAATTTCAAACACATGTTAAGCTGGCCATTTGTTTCTCTATAAAATTAACATATTGTCCATATTCTCATCAATGTAAATTACATAATGAACAAACTTCTCTCTTTATGGAAAATCCATTTTTAACATGGATTAAAACTGAACCTGTTTTAATCATTTGAAAAACTGCCTGACAATTATGATTAAATTTCAGATTAAAACCTGCCTCAAAGATCTGGTTTGATTTTCCGGAGTTTTGTTCCTCTTATCGCTTCCATTTGTGGAGTACAGAACTGAAAAATCCTTTTCTACAAAATCATTTCAAGCTGGAATACTACAAAACAACAAATATTGGACTCCAAAGATCAGCAGCATTCAAATCCACACTCAGAGTAAATCCACACTCAGAGTAACCATACTTCTTGGCTTCAAGAGACTTATCTAGGTGATTTCAGAAGCTCCAAATGCTTTAGTTTTTCTTATGAAGCGATGTTTCAACTTTTAGATACATTTAGGCGCCTTTTCAGCAATTTTCTGAGCTCTATAGCATCCTCAGTTAGAGTGACAGAACGCCCCCCAAAAAACAGTCATGCCATAGCTGTGGATTCCTGCATTGGCAAGGGGTTGGATTAGATGAACTTTGGAATTCCTACCAAAGATAGCACTCTATAGGAGTCTCTAAATTCCCATGATGGAATTATAATGTTCAAATCCCAGCTTCTGCATAGAGCACATGTGTCCACCATAATCCAATTGCAGCCTCCCAATTTAACATAATCCACAGGATTGTTACAACAATTTGCTTCACCTTACTTATGTTTTATTGGTTGCTAGAATTCTCCAGAGAAAACATCTACTAGCTTTTAAGACAGAGGAGAAAATATATCTGTATAAATTGATAGTAAGCTTCAGGCCCACTAGCCTCATCCTTTCTTAAAGGACCCAGGGACCAAAATACAGGATTTTTGGCATCTTGTTCAAAATACATAAAGTATCAGCTTTGCATCCTCAAATAAGTGACTTCCTTTCAATTTGAGGGACACCTGGCAACGCTACATCTTCTGCACAATTACCATCTTCTTCATGTTTGTCCACTGAAAATCTAAGCATTTGCATTGTATAGCAGGAATACAGTTGCATAATAAACAAATCTTAAACTTCCATATAGAAATGAGAAGGTCATTATATGAAATATAGCAGAGTGCATACAGTAATGCTCTAGGTAAAAGTAAAGCTTTTCTCTTGATAAGATTGTCTAGTCGTGTCCGACTGTAGGGGCGGTGCTCATCTGCGTTACCAAGCCAAAGAGCCAGCGTTGTCAAAGACAATTCTGTGATCATGTGGTCAGCATGACTACATAGAGTGCTGTTACCTTCCCACCGAAGTGGTACCTATTTATCTACTTGCATCTTTACATGCTTTCAACTGGCAGAAGTTGGGACTAGTGATGGGAGCTCTCTCTGTCACGCATCTATTGGGCATTGAACTGGTGATCTTGCAATTGTCACAGTCAGTGCCTTAAACATTGAGCCACTGTGTCTCCATATTCCTAAATTAAAATATTTGGGACACAACTGCAAAACCAAGAGGTAAATTTGCAAAACATGTCAAGACATGCTTATACCGTAAGCAGCACACTATCCATTATTATTTTGTTGATTGTTATTAATGAATTAATTAAATAAATACAGGTTTTAAAAAACGAGGGCTTAGTAAAGATTTCTGCAAGGCAGATCTCAAAGGTTTCGTTCATGTACTTTTTAAAAAAGCATAATAATGATTACCTCTGTGTGGGCAAGAAGGGAAAGATCCAAATACAATTCAAGTAAATTACAAATAAAACCTTTCTTGTGTTCATTTATTGATCAAAACAAGACACCATAGCAGCACTAAAAAAAATTAATTAATTTGTTACTGCCAACACCCAAAAAGCAATCTCATGAAAGAACAGCCAAGAGTATTTCTCATAAAGCTCAATAATTTAGGCAAAGTGAAGAAATGAAACTTAGCAAGATACACTGCCATAACCACAATTTATTTTCATCACCACATTATGCTTTTTAAAATTGCATAAACTCAAACTACATTTTAAAAAATGAAAATGAAAGGGGTATAAGCCGAACAAATGCAAAAATGAATAATCAGGCTTGAATTCCATATCCATATCACTAAATAAATGGAATGCAACACTGGACTTGTGAGGGCCAATGATATATGGGCAGATTTTGATGCAATGCCAGAATGTGCCTATTTTCATCTTTTCATATAAATAAATGCTTTCCATTAATTCTAATAAGAAATAGTTTTCACTACAATCACAAGGCACTTGTGCAATATCATGTTCATCCCCAATGTACATCACTCCTGTTATTTGCTTGTTTCACTAAGTGAAAAGGACACCTAAATTTGAGAGAATTTCCCTTTATGCCATCCATTTAAAAGTACAGCATAGGGTGAGATTCAACAGGGTACTTCCATATCAAAGAGCTGTGGAATAGGGACTCTCTTTCATGAAGCAGCAACAGGTTTCCCAGCCCTCTGGAGCAGACTTTTAGGTTACACAGAGAGATGGTGAAGAGAGGCGGATCACCAATTCTAGTGGAAACAGAACAGTCCAGAAGACATTCCCCACTGGAACTAATCATGAATTTTACTGATGAAATACAAATTTACCATATTCCATCCATTGTAGTGATGTGTAAGCAGGAAAATACTCATGAAAGAGAATGGTCAGCTGAAAAAATAAACATTCTGAAATTTCATTCCACATGCCAAATGCTAATATAAAATCTGGCATTTATATTTCCGTTTTTAAAATGTATTTTTATTTTTTATTTTTTGATGCACAAATCTACACAGTTCATATACTGAAAAATGAATTGGCTGTTAATCTGCAATAGTCACTAACAAATTTCCTAATTGTTGAAATCACTGGAGAAAATCTAACAGACTGATAAGTATTATTGTTCTATTCTGAAGGAATCATGGAATTACTGTGAGAAATCACTGGGAAAGTGATATATAAGATATTAATTAAAGAATTAACCAATTATTCACTTCAAATCATACTGCCATTGTCTTTACACCTGTCCAGAAACTAGACAGAACACTGGCTCTAAATTGATAATGCATTTCCAACAAATAATAATAATAGTTTTTATTTTATTTTTTAATAATAGTTTTTATTTCTAGCCTGCCTCTCTGAGGGAGCAATCGGGGCGAGTTACAACAGGTTAAAACAGTACAATATAAAATATCCCATCCTTTCACCCAACTCCCCCCCTTAAAACAAGATTAAATCACAGCAAGATTAAAATAATAGACAATGGATTAAAATTAAAAAAGAAAAACAACAATTTCAAATTCGAATGCTGAATAAACTCATTTAACACTGGATGGTTATGATTAAAGGGAATCTCAAAATTTATTTCATCAAGTTGTATATCCAACTTGGTAAAGCCAAATGGATATGACATCTAGTAGTCTTTGGCATACTAATACATCTGTAGTAAATAAATATGAAATGTTGGATGATTTATCAAGAAACAGGAAAAGGAACAAAAATTGCAATTGTGGCATGCACTGATGACTTGTACAATGCATCATCATATATCAGCATGAGAGAACACAGAATATAAATGTATTTGTTATCAGATTATACTTGCCATAAATATATAAGTTTCAAAAAAAAGTAATGCATAAAACATAAGACTATGTCTCCAGAAAGCAACATATAAGATAGCTAGAGTTTTTTCTTTAATAATCGCAAGTCATTTTTCAATATCAGCATTTTGTTCTGTCACAAACCTTATTTTTTTTTAAAAAAAACTGTTGTCTAAATGTAACAATTTAATTTATGTTTCAATCATATCAAAAAGAAAAAGCTTCTGGTACCTGGCAGGAAATTTGTTTAATTGGTGAAGTGGCATATAAAATTTACCGTTCACGTTGACATTTGGCAATATATTACAGTTTTTCATGGCTCTCTCACAGAACACTAAAGCACGAAAATTAAACAGTTAATTTATAGAGTTATCAGGTATCTGGTTCAATACTTACTTTTGCAAAGGTCTCAAAAATATCCAAGTCAGGTGACAGTTGTGAAACATCCTGGATTTCTGTCTTTATATACAGCTGCAGTGCCTTTGCAAGGTGCCAGAGGCCTTCTTTCATTTCTTCACATAGCTCTGCAACATCTTTAAAGAAGGCAATATATTTCAAAGCATCAGCAACACCTTCTGCCAGGGTCTTTAAGCAGTCCAGTATCATCTTTGTAGTCTAGACATTCCCAACCCCAAGACACAAAGGGGCAAGCATATGTCACTTTATTTTTGACAGCTACCTTTCACCAGCATGTTGTCCTTGCCAAATTGTTGAAACATCATGTAAATGAAAGATCAAAAGCTCAGTACCAAAACAGATGTGCAAGAAGATGTAAACTAGCACAAGCAGTTGGTAACATAGACTACTTATAATGGTACCTTAGTACTGTCTTCCTCAGTGCAAGATTTGCAGTCAGAGTTTTAGGGAAATTAAGGGAAGCTGAGAAATATAATCTATATGAATGCATGTTAATATAATACAAATATTGTAGATGATTGCGTACCACTACCTTCCCAGGACTGTTTGGAGAAACAAAGGAGAGGGGAGAGGGCCTTCTTGGTGGCTGCTCCAAGACTTTGGAATTCCCTCCCCAGAGAGACCAGAATGGCCACATCCTTGTTCTCCTTCCATTAGCAAGTTAAGACATTTTTATGGTGTCAAGCTTTTGGGAACTGGTTAGGGTGGGCTTTTAATGCTGTAAGGTGCTGTTTTTAAGGTCTGTGTGTAGTCTTTTAATAAACTTTAATGTTTTTAATGTTTAATGTTTTAACCATTAATTGTTTATTTGTTTTTTAATTAAAAAGTTTGCATATTGTTACTGTATATTCTCATGTATAAGTATAGAAATTTTAGTCAAAATGTTGACCCAAAAAACTTAAATTGACTTATCCATTGGTCAATGTAAGTACTGTGCTTTAACTCTTATAAGAAGGCAACCATCCCTTGGTGAAAGGCAAAAGTATAATCTGTCTCAAAAGCACGGACCACCACCACCACCAACCCCACTCTCTCATCCATCCAGCTTTTAGTGGGAGCACAGTTATCCCTGCTGGAACTTTGTTAGGTTCTTCAGCATCATTTTCCTTAGCTTCATCCTATAGATCCTTTGTCACATGCCCTTAAAGTTTACCCTCAAATTAAAATCCATAATTTTAACCCTCAAACCTGCTCTTGACTTATACATGAGGTTGACCTATAGTCAAGTATATATGGTAATCTGTATCGTTTTTATGTATATTCTTAGCTACCTTGAGTCTAATTATTGAGAGAAAGTTTGGATACAAATGAATAAAACAATAAATAATAATTGAAATTGCCACTGCTGCTGCCAATTTAAAAATTCTACAGATGATGTTGGAAATAGTTCATGGTGAAACTATAGGTCTTGTTTTCCAACAGAATTATATTCCTCTAGAATTGTCTTTTGTTTTTAACATTTGAGAGCAGACATTAGAGAGAAGAACGTTTGAACCTGATCCCCTTCCCCACCACCATTCCCTTCTCCTTTTGTGTCGTGTCTTCTTAGATTGTAAGCCTGAGGGCAGGGAACTGTCTAATTAAAATAATATTTGTAAGCCACTCTGATAGCCTTTAGGGATGAAGAGTGGGGTATAAATAAATATTACTATTATTATTAAAGATATTTAGCTTAAAAGAGGACAGTACATATTACAGGACTGACTGATTTGTTAAGAGATGGGCAAGCTTTACTAATTTTACCTGCCACTGAAACAAAACTGCAATTGGGATGGAAAACAGCAACTGTTTGAGAATGCACAGCGTGAGGGACATTTCAGTTCAGGATAAAGTAAACAATATGATTAAATCCACCAGAACTTTGTGCATCAAGTTAGAGGATCAAAAACAGAAGACAAATATGTGAACTGGAATTTGGCCAAGATGTCATAATTAGCCATTCTCAAGGAAGAAAATGCTACACGGGGGGTTCATGACAAGTAAGCAGAAGCTAAGCTTCCCATCTTATACTGATGCCAAAGGAATTAAAAACTGAAATGAAATCAAGGAAATGAACTGCTTTAATTTTCTGCCACTAAGGAATTTAAAGCTGTCCCATTCCTTGGAAGATAACCCACTACCGAAAGTGTAGCTATGAACTATTTTCACATGTTATACTGTAAAAAAAAAAGGTCCTTTACCACCATCTGTGCACACAGATGAATGTTGTTGAAGCCATATATAAAGTAGGAGATACTCGTTTTCATAGCAAGTTCTAGGCTTTTACAGATACTAGAAATGTAAAACAATAGTTCTAATGTCACATATAAGAACACTCTGCACTATGCAAACAAAAATCCATCAGTGATACTTTTATTGGAGTATGCAAGCAAATTACATTCAAAGCAATGGCACTCACTCCCAAGACAGACAAGGCCCCCCTGCTCACATGTGGCCCCATGTGCACTCTGTGGGATGCAAAGCTATTTGGGGAAGGTTTGTCTCCTTCCTAGCGTCATGGGACAGGCTCTCCTCGCAGCCAATGCAACTCATGATGGCAAAACTTGTTACAGTGGGCCCTTGGTATCTGCTGGTGTTTGATTCCAGAACCCCATAGATATCAAAATCCATGGATGCTTGAGTTCCATTAAATATAGTGGCACCATAAAATGTTGTCCCTTATATAAAATGGGAAAACCAAGATTTGCTTTTTGGAATTTTAAAAAAAAAATAATTTCAAGCTATGAGTGGTTGAATCCGTGGATATGGAGGGACACCTGTGGGTGGGAACAGATGGGCAGGAAAAAGTGGCTCAATCCTGCCTTTTCCAAAAGCGGGTTGAAACCCTGATGCCTGCACAGCCTGTTCCCAACGTGGGCTGAATAAGCATAAGTGAACTGCATGGTGCAGCGTCAAGTCACACCACCGGGTAATTTTTTTGTTGTTGCCTCCCCATCCTACATGCACACCATCACACAAAATCACTGCCTGTGGCCTCGAAGTTACCTCCCATGTCCACCCAAATGCTATCTCATTGCACGGCTGCCCCTTTGATCAGCCACATGCTCCAGGGCATTGGTGCATTGGTGTGCAAGTGATACATTGGCAAAGCACAATCGTGGAGGCCGCCACTACATGCCCTCTTCACTCCCCTTCACCTCATGCCCCTCTGCTGGACTGTCAGGTTTGTAAATATTGTAATTTACATCCACTGGAGTTGTCACACTTTCATTTCTTTGCTTTGTCGCAGCCCCACACTCACACTGGAGAGTTAATATGCAGTAGTGAAGATGCACATTTTCTGCCTTGAGTCAAACTATCCTGGCTTCTTTTTGAGCTGGTTTTGAGCTAAAAACCATGCCATGCAGTGTCTAAACACCCCACATTTTGCCCTGCTGTTACACCCTTGTTTTACAAAGGTGAAGAAAGAGCAATATTTGGGCAATAGACCAAAAGATTCAACAATGATTATAATAAATATTAAAATTTATTTATATCCCGCCCCATCTGCACTCAGGCAATTGGGGAGGCTTACAACATTAAAATTATACATAACATAACCCCCAACCCTCCCTCCCTTAAAACAGAATTAAACATTTTTACAATTGAAACCTGTTAACAATCAATAAAAATTAAACAATAAAAAATAAAAAATAAACAATAAAATAATAGCAACAACCATGGACAAGCAAACGGCAAAACGGGATCGAATTCATTTCTTTCTCTCCTTTGGTGATCGGGCGTCTATTCAGGAAAGGCCTGCTGGAAAAGATCCATCTTAACAGCTTTTTTAAAGCTCTCTATCCAGCAGGCCATTCCATACTCTGGGAGCGATAGCTGAAAAGATCCTCTGGGCAGTAGTGGATAACCTGGTTTTTATAGGTTGTAACAAATTTTTCCCAGAGGACCTGAGTGTGTGGGGTAGATTATACAGAAGGAGGTGATCCTGGAGATATTTTGGACCCAAGCCATTTAGGGCTTTAAAGCTGCTGAAGTATCATGTTAGTGCAACTCCACCCAACAACTCATTTTTCCAGAAGTGCTCTGGATCAGTTGATCTGATATCTTGGTCTACATACCACGAAAACTTATGACTAGTAGAGCTTTTAATTCTTTAAGGTGCCACAACTAATTTTTAAAAATTGTTTTATCACTATTGTACTGTTTTATTACTTGATTTTATTGTATTTGTTTTTGTATTTATTGGTTTTTAACTTTGTAACAGGGAAGGGTATTTTTTTAAAAAAGGTGAATAGTGGTAGAAATTAATAAAATGTATTTATTACACATTTACACATTCACATGTTCAATTTTTAATTCAACTGAACATATTTGTAAAGAAGGGTACACGTCAAAAACAGAAGCAACTAATATATTAACAACTGATAGCTTTACAGTTAACATCAAAAGCAAAAAAGAAGAAAATCAGAAATTCAACCAAATCAAAAATCAAAGGCCTTGTTATTAAAGAAATTGTCTTAAACAGCCTTTGAAAATACAGAATATTTCCTGTGTGCTCTACTTTTGCCTCCCACAAGAATTATGCAGTCAAATCTGTTGAATTCCAAAGGGAACTTTTATTTCAGGTTACGCAGTAAAAGTGAAATGACAAAAACATTGCTAACCGCTACTTACTTGACTGAAGTTCTGAAAAAGAGTAGAGCTCCTCAGATGAGCATGTTGATTGTCTTAACTGTTGAGAACACAAAAAAATGAATGAAAGAAAATGTGATGGGATTAATAATTAATTCTGCTTTAAAAATTCATATAATCCTCATGCACCTGTGTATCAAAATAAATAACAACCATCAGCAAAAATTACTTGTTGTTTACTTCCATGTTATGGAAAACATTGTTAGCATTTTAAATCCTATTAATATAAGCTACAGCTCATTTATTTTATTTTCTCTCCTTTTCATTTTTACATTTTGTTTTGAAAAGCGATACTATATAGCATCAAACAAAGTTAAAATAGTTGATAAAACCTGTCCTCTTGATCCTATCCCCTCCCATATTCTAATCTCTATAACCCCTTCTTTTCTGCCCTCACTCCTCTATATCTTTAATCTCTCTCTCTGCCGGTTCCTTCCCTTCAGACTTCAAACATTCTCTTGTTTCCGCAGTTCTGAAGAAGCCCTCTCTCGACCCTTCTTTGTCTAGCTATCGTCCAATCTCTCTTCTTCCTTTTCTTTCTAAGGTTGTGGAACGGGTCGTTTATTCTTGCTGTCTTGAGTCTCTCGAAGCCAACTTCATCCTGGACCCTTTTCAGTCTGGTTTCCACCCACAGCACTCTACTGAGATGGCCCTCACCAAGATCTCAAATGATCTCTTGCAGGCCAAGGCGAATGGCCTCTACTCTATTCTCATTCTTCTTGATTTGTCCGTGGCCTTCGACACCGTGGATCACTGTCTCCTGGTTGATTTACTTTCTGACCTTGGGTTCTCCAACTCTGTTCTCGACTGGTTCAAATCTTATTTGTCTGATAGATCTTTTGCTCTTCCACTCTCTGTGTGTTGTACTGTCAAATAGCTCTTATTATCAAGACGTTCTTCCTAATGTTGAAGTGGAATCTCTTTTCCTCTAGCTTGAATCCTTTGCTCCATGTCCTACTTTCTAGACCAGCAAAAAACAAACTTGCTCCTTCCTCATTATGATATCCCTTCATATATATATATATATATATATATATATAATCATGGCTATCACATCACCTCTTAACCTTCTCTTTCCCAGACTAAATATATTCCACTACTATGCATAGGGTGTGACTTCCAGAACTTTCACCATTTTGATCACCTTCCTCTGGACACACTCCAGCTTATCAACTTCTTTCTTGAATTGTGGTGCCCAGAACTGGACACAGTATTCCAGGTGAAGTCTGATGAAAGCAGAATAAAGTGACACTATTATTTCCCTTGATCTAGACCTGTGGTGGCAAACCTGTGGTATGCGTCCCCTCTCTGGCATGTCAAGCCGTCTCCAAGGGCATGCGGTGGCCACAGCAAATAGGGGCAGGAGGCAGGGCTCGCACGTGTGGCCTGACTCCTTGTCATGACTAAGGAGCGGCAGGGAGACTCACATGCACAGCTAGCCTGGCTCCTTGCCATAGCCTGGTTCTCTTGTAAAAACCAAGCAGCAACAAGGAAGGGTGTCATGCAGCCTTTCTGGGCACAAGTCCCACCCCTTCCAGCCAGAAGCTCTGTCCTTTCTGGTCATTCCAACTGGAAGCCCCATACTTTGCATACTATGGGATTCTGGGAGTTGTAGTTTTGTGAGGTGTAATGAGGCCACCCATGGGGTTTTCTTAGCAAGATTCCTTCAGAGGAGGTTTGCCATTGCCTTTCTCTGAGGCTGAGAGAGTGTGACTTGCCCAAGGTCTCCCAGTGGGTTTCATAGCTGTGCTGGGATTCAAGCCATGGTCTCCAGAGTTGCACACTCAAACCGCTGGCTCTCTTTGTTTTGTTATTGTGCTGTGCCTCCAGTGCTTTATTATGCTTCTTCTTGTTGTTGGTGGTGGTGGTGGTGTTGTTGTTGTGTGCCTCTAAGTCATTTCCAACTTATAGGCCTAGAGCACTCTCCGTCCCTTCCAAGCACCAGTTCCTGGAGACCCAAAGGTGAAACTATCATAGGGCAAGCCTCGTCAGAGGGGGATTTCTGTTGCCATCCTCTGAGGCTGAGAGAACATGACTTGTGTGTCTGGTGCCTTCAATTCATTTCTGACTTATGGCGATCCTAAGGTGAAACTATCATGGGGTTTTCTTGGCAAGTTTTGTCGGGGGGGGGGTCCTATTGCTAACCTGAGGCTGAGAGCATATGCTTTGGGTTTCGCCACTAAGTTTGGTCACTCAATCTCTAAAATGTTTGCCGTCACTGATCTACACATTAGACTCCTACTGATGCAGCTAAGAATTGCATTGGATTTTTTAGCTGTGGCATCAAACTGCTGAATCATGCTTAGCCTATGGTCCACTAAAACTCCTAGATCCCTTTCACATTTATTTCTGTCAAGCGAGGTATCACCCATCCCTATGGGCATTTCATTTTTACTGCACAAGTGTAGTACCCTACCATTCTCCCTGCTGAAATTCATTTTGTTAGTTTTGCCCAGCCTTCTAATCTGTTAAAGTCATTTTGAATCCTGATCCTGTCCTCTGGGATATTAGCTGCACCTCCCTAATTTGGTGTAATGCATTACTTCCAAACTGTGTCTAATGAGACTAATAATTACATAGATTATATGAAATCATAAGTCTAATGTCTGTGATAATTATCTGTCTATGTTTTAAAAGACTTTTTGTGTGTGTGAGGAAGCAGCAGTTTTGTACCTTTTGCACAATGTGATCAATACAAGTGTTATCTCTCTCTCTCTCTCTCTCTCTGTTTGAAGCAGACTTTTACCCTCTTTTTCAATCAAAACAGCTCCCAATGTGGTCTTCAGATTAATTAAATGCAAGAATATTGTTGTTCTCGGTAACAATAAAAAACAAATGAATAAAAAGGAAAGAGAGATAAGATTGTGGAAGGACAGAAGAAAAGCCACGTACCAATTCTTAAGGTTACATAGGCCTGATCTAGACTGGCAAAAAGGGGTATGTTCATGCCTGCATGAAAGTGTCGCCTTTAGATGACCTGCAGTGAAAGTTTGGCATGAACGCACTTCTTTGGTGTTTTAGTAGCTTTGGGGAAAAAGTAGCTTTAAAAAGGAGCTGCTTTTCCCCACTTCTTTTTAAAAAGGGTGTAACTGTGCAGCTGCATCTAAATGCTGTGGTGTAGCTGTGCAGTTTTTTAAAGCTCCCACACCCTAGCTCCAGCTCTAATCCGAACTCTAGACATGTGCAGTAGGGACTCTGGGATGCTGTAACTGTTATGCAACTGCGCATAAAATGTCAATTCACTCATAAGATAAAGAAGTTTATTCATAAAATGAAGGGGTTCATTCATGGTGTACCGGTGCAACTGCGCAGTTCGCAGCCGGTAACACAAAAAAATTAAAGGTTCAGTGCGGCCAAAAGCCCTGTTCATTGTCGCCTGTGCAGCTGCTCCGCCTGTGTTTCTGGCGTCCTGACAGCTTCCAATGTAGTGGCTGAGCAAGAGACAAGACTTCAGATAAGTTGTCCCCAAACCCCCTCAGTTTAGCTGCCCTATACCTTTTAAATACACCCCTGGGACCTGCAGTGTAGCTGCTAAGCATTTGGGAAAATGCAACTTCATGTCGCCCCCTCCTGGCACTCTGGAAAGCCCCACAGTTAATATTAACCAGCTTGAAGGGCAGCAATCCAGGGAAAGGAAGAGCCACAGAAAAGCAAATAACCTGCGTCCATTTCCTTCTCTATGTTCAAGACATTAGGCTGACCTACAGGGCAGTCAATTCAACAAGTCCTGCTTGAATTCTTCAACATGTCATGTTCCTGCTGGTTCAGAAGGGACTTTGCTTTGCCAGGTGAGAATACAGCAGGTACCTCAGCTTCTTCCCAGGGGAGCAATAGCAATATTGGCTAGATGTTTTAGGACTAATCTAAATGATCCAGCCCGATACAATTGGCCTAATTTGGAGCAGGGGGCAGAATCACACTTTTTACCAGAGTATCCAGAAGGATGTGAATCATTGAACATGTGGGTATCTGCTTTCCTGCCTTTCCATTAAAGAGGATTATTTGGCAAAGGTAGGGTAGATGGGCGAAACAGAACATATCACATGATCTTTTCCTGCAAGGAAACAGAACTACTTCCTTCACGAACTGGCAAAGCATCATTTTTGAGTGTGTGTGTGTTGAAGTGGCTGTGTGCTGAGGTGCTCATACACATTTGTCTAACTTTTAACTATTTTTACTTATTTTGCAAGCCAGCAGCCTGTTTCAAAAGCTTTTCTGGCCCAACAGCATTCACATACTATTCCTTCCTCCATGCCATCTTAATTCACAATGATGCTGCATGTGGCCTGCAGCATTCACACAGATGTAAATAGGCATAACAGAGAAGAAAATTAAGTGTCCATGCAAAGATGCCAAAATGTAAAATGATGCATATTAGCACATTTTTTACTAACTATCAATCACACACAGAAAATTTACTTACTATTTTGAAAATAATCCTCCCCACAAGTCTCACAGAGTCTGGTGGAAAGTTAGGCTCCATACTCTTAATACACTTACATTCCCGTTTGTGGTCCTGCCAAGCTTCTTTCTACAAATGAGAAAAAATTAAAAAAAAATGCTTCTAAAATATATTTACAGCAACAAAACATTCTAAAATCTGGTTAATATGAGTATTAACTAAATATTACTGCAAAAGCCTCAATAATGATAAAAATGATTGCATGGAGGCTAAAGCATCTGTGACCCAAAACAAGACTTTGACAATATTCATACACATGATAGAGCTTTGGCAAGAATCACTGTGAAAGTACACGAATCTTTTTACAGTTTTGCATTAATTATTAGTTATTAGAAGTATCTACCAATTAAGTGTTCTAGCAACCATGCGTCTTCCATATTTAAATAAATTTACCTATTATAGAAACACTGAATTCTTTAAGATTTGGAAGATA
Source organism: Urosaurus nigricauda (assembly GCA_034509955.1). Taxonomy (NCBI): domain Eukaryota; kingdom Metazoa; phylum Chordata; class Lepidosauria; order Squamata; family Phrynosomatidae; genus Urosaurus; species Urosaurus nigricauda. Next base: position 321,483,704 of record JAOEGL010000001.1, read on the forward strand.
ACTTGGAGCTATGTTGTAATCATTTGGACATAATGCTGCATAAAGTTATTGCAGAAATACTAGTGTGTTTCTCCTGAACCAACTAAATTTGTTCTTTGAAGACAGTCCTTGACTGACATGCTTTGTTCTTAAAGTAAATACTGACAATGATTTCAAAATATCCTAGAAGAGACATCAACGTGATCAACAGTTTATGTAACCAAGAAAGGGCTGATGAGATGAAAGATGCAACTTCACATAAAATCATGCACCTCATTTTTCCGATATTAGACCTGCATTTTCATATTAGAAAGACAGTTGGATCACATCCTTATGATCACTGCCAATTTGAATCCATCCACAGTATGAATACATATGGACTAAAAATGGGCACAGTCCTTTCTGTTTTAAGTAATGGCACAACTGCACCTGCTGGTGCTATAAAAATAAGGCATCCACCCAGAATTTATTTGCCCACAGCCATTCCACTTTACTTAGGCTGCCAAGCCCAACAATACTAGTCCCAGTAGTTTACTCCCACCTCCTTTTGCTTGGCAGGTCTTTGTTATGTGCAGTAGCAGAATAACAACTGCTCAGTTGCAATTTCTCTTTTCTTGTACACAGGAGGGCAGAGCTATTGTGCCAACTGCTACTCAAGATCCCTTTCCACAAAAGACACTGAGATGCAATAGGCAGAGCTGAGAAGGATCCCAAGAATGAAAGCACAGCTCTAAGAAACAAATTACCGTAAGTGTTCAGAAAACCCTAGAGAGAGACCAGCAAGTCACTAGTTTTCAAGTGCCCCAATTACCTATCTTTGCCTGCAGACTCTTTCGGAAAAGAAAACTATTTTGTTTCTTGCATATAAGGGATGTGTTAATCTATGTATTCCAAATGACAGAGTCCTAACCATTTTGGGCACCTGATATTGTTCAAAATATCTGAGTGTCTCCCAGATGGAAAAACAAATTTGGTAAATTAAATAGTTCCTTTTAAAATTTGGACTTAAAAACTGAAAAGTGGATTCATCAGCTCACTCACATGGAAGCTGCCAATAGCCACAGCCTTCATGAGGGGAGGCTGGACTTAACCAAACAATGCAAAGAGGTGGCAACAAGACCAGCATAACACAATGTAACAATTATGAGAGCAGACAGTGTTAACAGCTCCACTAAACAGAAAATCTAAGCTACTGTACAGACTTGCCCAAGGTCTACCATTGGGTTTCATGGCCCAACTGGGATTCAAGCCCTGGTCCCCAGAGTCACATGCTCAAACTGCTGGCTCTCTTTGTTCTTGCTATTGTGCTGTGCCTTCTGTGCTTTATTATGCTTGTTGTTGTTGTTGTGTGCCTCCAAGTCATTTCCAACTTATGGGGCCAAAGCACCCTCCCTTCCGAGTGCCAGTTCCTGGAGACCCTAAAGTGAAACTATCATGGGGCAAGCTTCCTCAGAGGGGGATTTCCACTGCCATCCTCTGAGACTCAGAGAGTGTGACTTGTGTATATGGTGCCTTCAAGTCGTTTTCAACTTATAGCAACCCTAAAGTGAAACTATCATGCAGTTTTCTTGGCAAATTTAATCAGGGGGAGGTTTCCTATTGCTAGCCTGAGGCTGACAGCGTGTGCCTTGGCTTCCCCCCCAAAAGTCCTGCCCCCAGAACTCAGAAGTCCTCCACCAGAAGTCCCACTCCCAAGAGTTCTGTCCCTCAAAAAAAGTCCTGCCCCAGCATCTGGGGATACCCACTGCAGGAATGCCATTGAGTTTGGGCACTCGTTCTCTAAAAGGTTCGCCATCACTGCCTTAAGGTAAATGTATCACAGGGTTTTCTGGGGTTGACAGTGGGTCACCCAGTGGGTCTCCTTGGTTGAGCAGGGAATTGAACCCTAATATTCAGCCATACTCCAACACTCAACCAACTACACCACATTGGCTCCAGCTGTTTTTGTACACACAAGGGCAGAGCTATTGTGCCAATTGCTACTCAAGATCCCTTTCCACAAAAGACAGTGAGATGCAATAGGCAGAGCTGAAAAGGATCCCAAGAATGCAAGCACACCTCTAAGAAACTAAGTGTTCAGACCAGCAAATGAGAATTTGTAAATGAATTTGTAAATTTGTAAATGAGAAACCTCCAAGTTAACCCTGTCATCAACAGGGCTCTTCAAGTTCTGCAGGCTTGAGGTTGAGTATATCCACCTATAATGTGGTTTTCTTTTTTTGCTACTGCCTTCCATGTTACCAAGCATTATTGACTATCCTAATGAATCATATAATCTTATCACATGTCCACATCCGATCGCTTCAACTTGGTCATCTTGGCTTCCAGAGAGTTTGGGCTTGATTTGATCTAAGACCCATATTGGTCACTTTGGCAGTCTTTTGTATCCATATATCTTTGAGTTCATTGACAAAAGGTTTTTCCTTGAATGATGTTACCCCAGGGTCTAGCCCTCTGAACCCCTCCCGATATCAATGGGATGTTAAAAGTGCATAGGCACAAGGGCGACCCAAGGCAGGAAATCGCCTTGCGATATAAGGAAATCAGCATGGGGGAGCTCAAGAACATGTAGACAGATAGATCAATCAAGATCAGAATCTGCATAATCCCTGCACTCATAGGAGTGATGGTGCTTACACATGAACAGAAATCCAAATACACTCCTCTGTGGGAGTGATACTCTTTTGTCCAAGGACATTTGCATTGATAATCTAGCCATTCTCAAATTCCTTGTTCATTCTTCATTCCTGGAAATCATTTCACATCCTGGAACATACCCTGGAATATGTTTTGCTTTAAAATATGCCTGCCCACGGTCTCATTTGACGTCAGACAGTCACTCTGTCCAGATCTCACTTGACTCCTGAACATAAACTGGGCACACCATAATCGTAAAGTAGCTGCTGATCCATTTACTGCTGCAGTGACTGAGGATGGCATCTCTCCTCTGAACGCCTGTCTTGACTCGGTAATGGGCGGGATGAGGAAAAACAAACTCAGACTGAATCCAGAGAAAACAGAGGTGCTCGTGATAGGCTCTCCAGGCCCAGGGTTGGAGATTCGACAACCAGTCCTTGATGGGGTCACACTTCCCCTAAAGGACAAGGTTCATAGTCTGGGGGTCCTCCTGGACTCGTCTCTACAACTGACTTCACAGGTGGAGGCGACTGCCAGGAGTGCCTGATATCAGCTTCGGCTGATCTGCCAGCTACGCCCTTACCTGGGCAGGGAGGACCTAGAAACAGTAGTACATGCACTGATAACCTCTCGGTTAGATTTCTGTAACGCACTCTACATAGGGCTACCTTTGTACCAAGTTCGGAAGCTTCAGCTGATACAAAACACAGCGGCCAGATTGCTGACGGGGGCTTCAAGGATGGAGCACATTACCCCCATTCTTAAATCTTTGCACTGGCTTCCAATTTGCTTCTGGGCGCAATACAAAGTGTTGGTCGTTACCTTTAAAGCCCTATATGGTTTGGATCCAGGTTACTTGAGAGAACACCTCTCCCCACACAATCCGCCCCGCACCTTAAGAACAACTGATAAAAAACTGTTAAATCTCAAAAATACGAGACTAAAGTCTACGTCTCATTCAGCATTCTCAGCTGTGGCTCCAAAACTATGGAACGACCTGCCGGAGGAGATCCGTCTGATGCCTACATTGGAGGCGTTCAAAAAAGCACTAAAGACGGATCTCTTCCGGCGGGCATATCCACCTGACCTTATCTAATCCCCATTGAGCCAGAAACTCCCCAGATCATTGATATGTTATTGTTGTAATTGTTTTTAACTGTTGATAACTGTTTAACTGTTGTTTTAGACATTTTATTGTATTGGATTTTAATATGTTGTAAGCCCGCCTCGATCCGTAGGGAGAGGCGGGAGATACAAATAAAATTTTATTATTATTATTTATTATTTTGCATCTCACAGTGCCCTCACCCCTAATTGAGCTACACATCTGGAATTGGTACAGTACTACCCTCCACAAACCCTTTTAAGTAGCTATCTCCTATCACATTTATATCTTTAGTTCTTGAATGTGTGTGTGAGTGGGTGTCTCATGTGAATGGTGATTTCCTTTTCCTATAAATAAAATTACATTAGACTTGAATTCTGGTCTCCTCTCTCCACTCCTCTTTCTTGGAACCATTATACACAGGCTTGATCCCCACTTTGGTTGCCTGAGCTGTTGTCATCTGAGCTAATAAAATCCCCCTACTTTAATATTGAGTGTGGGTGCCCTCTCGGATGGTGCCCCTTGCATTTTGATTAACAATGATTCTATCCTCTTTCATCTCTTTTATAGAGTTCTTCAGTGTATTGTTTCCATCATCTTTTTATTTATTTTTTCATGTTTATATAAAGTATATTTCCCTATTGTTTATATGGTATTCCCACTCTTGGTTTTAATATCCCTTTGATTTCTCGGATCTTGTAGAAGTCTCTTGTTCTACCTTTCTTTTCAATCTTTTACTTCTTTGCATTCACTATTATAATAGTTCTCTTTGTCCCTATGCATAAGTTGCTGAACAGTTGCATTCAGAACTCTACCCTTGCCCTTGGCATCTCACTTTTTCTTAACTGTTTGAAAAATTTCATCTGTCATCCAAAAAGGTTTTTTCTTTCTTTTTTTTTCCTGCAAATGTTTGTTTTGCATTGTTCACTGACAACACCCCCAGTTTTGGTCCAGAGTTCTGGTTCCCAGTCTGTTAGGCTTAATAGCACAAATACAGTGGGACCTCCCCATATGTGGAGGATCTGTTCCAGACCACCACCACCACCCCCCCGGCGTATGGGGAAAAATGTATACACTCAAACCCCATTTATTATAATGGGGGAGCACTCCTGCATGTGGCGTGACATGTACGCCACAGGCATGCGTGCCATTTTACCTACTGCGGCTTAACCTTCCACATAAGGTTAAAGCTGCATATGGTGCGCCTGCATATGGCACGGACAAGCTGTATATTCTTTACATGGCCTTTAAATTTTAGTGATGTTCTTCAGGTTACATTTTGGCACGATTGACTTAATATACTTTCATATCAGCAGTTCATGCCCTTTCTTTCTTTCTTTCTTTCTTTCTTTCTTTCCTTCCTTGTTCTTTTTTCTTGTCTTTTTTCCAGAAAGAATGAAGATTCGCCAACTTCTGCTTCTAATTATGGAATCTATTTGATTTATGTATTGGCCATCGGATAATGTTCATGTTTACAGTTGTCTCTGGTTGACTGAAGAATGTGTTTGAAAAGAACAAACTGTTGGCATCACAAAATTCAATAATTCACTCTCCTGCTTCGTTTTGTGCCAAACTACAGAGCAAACAATGTCAAAGGAAGCAGCAAGAAGGAATCTTTAATTAAATGCACAGGGGAGTTTTGTTAAGTATGACTTACTGCTGTGTACAACCTCTTTTGTTCTGCTTCCAGCACATTGCAGAAAAGCAATAGTTCAGAAGCAGTGAAATCTCCTAGTGTAGGAGAAACCTGAAATACAGTATTAATGACACCAAAAGGCCTGAAAAACATATGCAATGATGTTCTTCTAAACAAATGTAGTAGTTTAGCATCATCTGAAAGATTTGCTTTAAAACCAAAATTATTATTAAACTTGTATTGTCTTGCCGCTTATTCTGCATACTTTATTTCAGAATCTCTCAAGTGAGCAAATTTATATTTAATTCATCAAAATGCAATTACGTATCAGATCTCTGTTTATAATATAAAAGTAAACATCAAAACATATATTTACAATTGAAGCACTTATTTTTAATGTTAGTTCTATATTTATACTCTGCATTCAAAAGGAAGTAGCAGTATTACAAATTTAAAACATGTATACAGTGGGCCCTTGTTATCCACTGGGGTTTGGTTCCAGGAACCCTCCATGGATAACAAAATGGCACAACAAAATGGTGTCCCATATATAAAATGGAAAATCAAGGTTTGCTATTTGGAATTTATACTTTTGGAAATATTTTCAAGCTGTGTATGCTCAAATCAGTGGATAAAAAAATCTGTGGATAAGGACAGCCAACTGTATTTGCATACAGTGCCTTGGAATCTGTCATCCAATATCCAATACTATGGATATTTACCATTGCAGATATGGAGTTTTTCCTAGTCATCACAACTGATTGCACAGACATTACCAAAGGTTAATGGGGGCAAAAAGCTCAAAGGTTAAAATACATACATTATGCATTTGTGGTTCACTTCAGAATCATCATTACCTGGCAACGTGCATTACAATATCTTGCAGCTTTGCACTGAGAACATCTAAGCAGCTGCTCCTTCCTGTGGATAGGAAAAGTTGGGGGTGAAATATTTTCCAAGAGCTTTCAAGAAGCTTTGAAAGAATGCATTTAAACTTTGAAATAATATTAAAAGGTTAAGGCTAGAACATAATAGAACATAATTCAGAGAGTACGTCCAAGGCCAGTTGAAGCTGTTGTGTGGGAGGCAGATGAAACAAACACACACAAACACACGCACACAGATACACACATCTCACACCATGCAGCTTGCTGGCTCTAGACTGTAATTTAAGAAAACTGCATTCCCTTTGCAATTATTGCCCAAGAGGCAACGCATTCCGGACCAAAATTCCTGAGAAAATTGCACAGAGAGACAAAAAATTATGTCCAGGTGTTTGCACATACCATCTTTGAACTGTGACCAGTTGTCTCCCCTACTATTTAGAAAAGGCATGTCACCACAGTTCAAAGATGGCATGTACGAACACCTTGACATCACCTTTTTTCTCTCTTAGAAACATCATAAGAAAAGGAAACTGAGAATTAAAAATGTTACTGGTTTTTAATTTTCATGCATTTTCAACTAGCACAGTGGCCATAAAAGTACTTAAAGTGCCTCTGGTTAGTAGCAAGCAGTTAGGTGCAGGGAGAAGAAAAAGAATGACAGTTAGGGTTGTCAAAGCTCAGGCCCTGGCCCTGAGTCTCCAGTTTTCATGGGTCATCTCCAAGTAGAAGACAAGGGTACAAATTCTCTAGTTTTGGGGGACTCGTCTCAGGCAAGATGAAATCACTAGCTGCAGCTTGCTATAAATTTGCAAGATTTAATTGATTTCTTTCTGCAACCTGCAAAGTCTCTCAGGGAGGGAGGGGGTTAGGGTTCTTAAGTAAGGCATTTACTTAATGAGCTCTCTCTTTTCCTCCCAATTGTTGTGATGTTAGAACTTACTCTCTGTTTGACTCTACAGCCACCTTCTGGCTAGAAGCAAGTAAAAGTTAAATGTTCTACATCCCATCTCCCAAAGCAAGTGGGAAGGAACTATCCCATCTTTTCACCTTGATCTGGTAACAACCCCTTTAGCTAAGATTTTGCACTCAGTTTTCAAAAAGGAAAATGCATTTTGTGTAGGTGGGTGGGTGGGTGTCTATGTTTGGATGACAAACTATGAGCAACTGTGATTGGTACTGCTAGCGTTTGTAGCACAGTCCATGATGAGGTACCACGGCTACGTTTGGTGCCAGGATCACCTCCATGACTGTAGTGCGGGCAGCAGTTTGTGAGTTGGAGAAATACCTCTCCTCTTCCAAAAAAACTGAAGATAATACTGTAGACAAATGTCTCTCAGATGAGGCTTTTATTCTTACAAGTTACAATGTGTACAGAGCTATCTACAAACATCTACACAGTCCGTCATCTATCTACAGAAGCAGCCACACAGTCAACTGACTCCAGCAGAATCCATGGCCAAGTGCCAAAGCCAACTGCCAAGACCAACTGTCAACGGAAGGTTCAAATTCCCCCAGCCAGCACCTGACTGGCCGATGTTCCTGGCTGGTTTTTGGCCATTACACATTGTACATTTTCCTTGGGACTCTTTATCCCAACAGGTACTTCATGCATAATGCTTAATGACATCACCAGGGGTCATCCCTACCTCTCAGGTTCTGGCCTGCAAACCTCAAAGCCTGGAATGATCCAGAACTGGCAATTCTGACACTACAATTTTAGATGTGTCTCCTCAGGAGTAATTTCCATGCAGCTTAATGAGCATTACTCCAAGGTAAGAGTGCACAACAGAGATGGGTAAAATATGACCCTGGGCCACATACAGACCCTCTACACTCATTTTTACAAACCTGTTACACTACTCCATTTCCACATATGCCCTGCTTTGAAAAGGGAAAGCACCTTGCTGTCACGTATAAGCCACATTTGAACCATGTAGCAGCACACTGCAATCCACCTTACCCAGTGCAGAAGGTTGTCTACCACTGGTATAAATTATTAGTGTTTTAGAACCTGATATACTTCTGTTACCAGTTATGCTCAATAAATGAAAATATTAGACTTTGATGCACAAGACAGAAAAGCATAATACAGAAAATGTGAAGTCAAAGGCTTTCATGGCTGGCATCCATAGTTTTTTGTGGGTTTTTCGGGCTATGTGGCCATGTTCTTGAAGAGTTTATTCCTGGCATTTCGCCAGCATCTATGGCTGGCATCTTCAGAGAATACTCTCTTCCATACCAGTATTCTCTGAAGATGCCAGCCACAGATGCTGGCGAAATGTCAGGAATAAATTTTTCCAGAACATGGCTACATAGCCCCAAAAACCCCACAAAAAACTATAAGATAGAAATGTCTGCACAAACAGTTAAAAATTCATAATCGACAGGCTAGGGCTGCTGCAGCCTGGACACTTTGTCCATCTTGGAAAAATCCAAGACTCATTTTAAACTACAAAATTTCTTCGTCCTCTCTCTACCCTGGCTAACAAGAAAATATTTGCATAAACTGAAAGCTACTAGTGTTTGACTATATTGTCCATATCCACTGAATGGCTCAACATGGCTCCTGTGATGAAATATTGTGCTGTCTTCAGAGAGGTTGGTACACATTTGGATTTAGATGGAAGTGAATAGTTAAGCAGGTTGGATTTTTTGTCCTGTGTATGCAACCCCGTTTTATGGTATTGCTCAGACCACTTAACAGCCATTATCAGAACCTGAAGGGCAGGTTCGCCGCCTCTCCCTCCACAAGGACATGTTGAAGTCATGTCTACTCCACCCAGAGGCATTCCCTCACTCTTAGGAGACCACCTCTCAAGTTAGGGAAATCTTTAAAATACAGAGAGAATCTCTCTTTGACTTGCCCTATCTTGAACTTCTCTTCCTCACCTCCGAACCTTCCACAGTCTGCAGTCGTCTTCTCCACACTAGAGAGTGAGAAAACCCATGTGTTTTCGTCTGTAAACCACTTTAAGCTTAGTTTACACTCCTCCAACAACCCCCCCCCCCAATTGGTTAAGATTGATTGGTTTTTAATCCCATGCTGTATTGCCCTCTTTTACTTTGAGACACAGCTGGCATTGACTATTCTGTTGGTTTCTGCGCCTATCCTTTCCTGTTGTTTTATAAAGGAAATAATTGTTTTTGCTGCAAAAACAGCTTGTCCTTCTGCCTCATTTTTATGGGAGCCACTTTGGTTAATTGTCCATTTTTAAAGCCTTCAGCCTGTAAGATCCTAGGCACTAGCAGAGAGCTAGTGCCTAAAGAGCTATTCCCCCCCCCCCCAAAAAAAAACGGAGTGCATCACTCTCAACATTTGCTTCTGCTGAACAATTTACCATTTTTGTGCTATGTAAGCAAACAATTCATAGTATTCATGAGGGCTTTGTAAGCCGTACCTACTTGACACAAGTTGAAATGCTGCAATCTGAGTAGAAAATATTTTATTATTTTCTGTAGTGTGATGGGGGGAAGGAATAACATCTCCTTGCTCTCCTGTGATGCAGTCAAGGAATCAAATACTCTTACTTAACATATGAGAAGCTCCAAACTGCTTTGCAGTAAACAACACAGTGGGATACCATCTGTCTTTGGAACTCAAAAACGTGATATTCCATTGCAAACTAAAATTCAGCAACTCTGATTCCTTAAATTACCTTGCCTTAAGAAAGTTTCTTGCTGTGAATCTTCAGACACCTTTAGTGAGGGCAAACATTTATACCATAAACACCCCATGCAATGTTAAATGGCTTTAAAGTTTTGTCTTAAGCAAAATAGTTTTAGACCCAAAACAGATGGGCAGGAAGAGGTGCCCTCATTACGTGCTAGGGTTGCCTCGGTGCAGTGCATCCCCACCGCAGGCTAATCCTAGCACATATGGGCAGCACCATTTTGGATTTTGGTGAGGCAGCCCAAGCCCCAGTCCGGTGCTTTCCTGGGCACCTACGGACCGCCCCTTTTGGGAAGTCTGTAAAGGCCCTTAGTGACTCAAGTTTCACAAAAGGAATGCTACTAAAGAAAGTGGGGAGAAACAGAGAAATGTTAAGTTGGACTGTTTTGGTCTCCTGAAGTGTCTGTTCAGGAAGCACCTGAAATGGATCAAGGGACCTTTCACACCACCCAGTTAAAGTGCTATGATTCAGCTTGGCTCCATCCATTTGACAGCACAATGTACCACCAGAGTTTGACAGCATGGTTTTAGAGGTGTCAGAGGGCACATGCTGACTATCCCATTCAATTTGATAAGCGGTGTAGTATGTAACCCAAGCTTTGCCAACATGCAAGAGAAATACACCTAACTTTGGCAAGGGGCTCAAATAGGCACTATTCACCATTTGTGGTTGAGTTCCAAGTCATGATGGCCACTATTTATCATGATGTCACCAACAATCAGCAATTATGTGGCACTATGGGACTATAAAACAATCCCTCTCTTTCTTCTTCTCCTTGCCATACTATACACTGACTAGAGTCCGTCAATAGCCTCACCTCATGTTATAACACTGCAATTAACCAAGTTTCTGTTATAAATAATGTGCAGACCTGAAACACCTGAGATGGAAAGAAGGTGGGTGCAAGTATTATGTCTCATTTGCTCCTCTGAACATAACTCCCTTCCTGTAAATCTTTCATCTTTAAGACTAAATTATCATCTATTACTCTTACTCCAAGAACATATGTGAAAAGTAAGCACTTGCATTTCAGAGCTGGACAGAATGAGAACTGTTGTAAAATTAAGCTGGATGCAGATCCAAGCATGTAGGATTTCAAATACAGTCGCCCCTCCATTTTCACAGACTTGAAATCTGCATCCCTCCCCCATTCAGGTGTGGCAAATGGGGGGGAGGGGGACAAAATGGGGCATAGCCCCATTACATGTGCCTGTCGGTGTCCACGGGCACACATTGCCATTCAAGCCAATGGGGCTTGGATGTCGGCAAGTTTCCGTTTTTGTGGGGGGGTCCAGAACGGATCCCCGTGAAAATGACTATTTCTCAACCCGTTAATGTTGAGGATGTTTACAGGGTTTAGGTATTTAGGGTGATTAAAAAAGCCACAAGGTGATAACAATTTGCATATTAATTCTATCTGTTTTTCTTGGATTTTTGCCAACATAAAATTAAATGAAAATCATTCAACTTAAACTAAGACATTCTGGTTTAACTGGCTTTCTAGATCACTAATGGCTTGTTTTTTTAAAAAAAATCAAATAATTTTAAAACATAAGCCTAGAAAAATAAAAATAAGGAGGGCTTTGAAAGAGAATGCAAGATGCAGGGAAAGTTCACAAAGATAACCTTGAATCACTATGACCTCTCCCATCATTTGTTCAAAATTAGTAATGTGTTTCAGAAAATTACCAATTATCTACTTCTCCTTTTAAAAATGTTATCCACTGTTTTCTACTGCAGCCTGTTTGGGGAGATATAAGACAAAAGCCACCGTTATTTGTGCAGCAGTCTGGGTTAGACAGTGAATAATTAAGTTTGCTTGCAATGCAGAACAGGTGATCTTTCAAGGTCTTTTCACCCGTTGTTTCCCTCCCCTCTTCCATCTGCATGTTGTCACGTTGCTCCTTTCGATATCCTGCTGCTTAGCCTTATCAGTCATCATGGATGCATCAGCACATCTTTATGTCCATTGTGCTCACTCTTATAGAGGCCAGGTTGGCCTTGGAAACTACCTACATAAAAAGTGATTTTTCTCCTCTGTTGTAAGCCTGACCTCTCTTTTCACAGTACTAACAGTTCATGCAAGCGTACAGGGGAGATAAAAGGACTATGGGAGCTTGAAGAGCTATTCAGGACTTTAAAATATCTTGAGGTGTGCAAAGGTTCAGCAACAATGCATCAATCCTGAAAAGAAGATGGAGCACAGCAGGCATTGGATTCTGAGGGCCAAAGCCAAAGCCTGTGGAATCAATGGCACAGACTTCAATAGGATTTCAGCTCAGGCACTCTGAACTTCAATAATTATTGGAATGCAGTGTTCAGTGAAAACACAGGCCTCTCTATTTTCATTCAGAAATATCTTTCTTGCACCAGAACTAGAGTTTTGCATACAGAATACCAACTGGGATCAGATCAAAGCATCAGCGAGTAGGACTGCTTTCTGTTTGCTAACAGCCACTCAGTCTCAGGAAGCTGACAAAAAAGACAGTCATCTCTCTCATTTCTCTCCAACAGACCTTTCATTCCCACTGTCATCAGGTTTTATCTGTATCTTACATTTCTTCTCAATAAGTCCAAATTAGCATTGTGCAACGCAACTCTGAAAAGTAGACTATCCTACAAACCAAGCAACTAGACATGATGGAAAAGTGTAAGCTGTTATGAGGCTTTGCAGGCCACATAAACAATCTCAATGGGCCACACTTTCCTCACACCTGATGTAAAATTACTGCCACAAACAAATAGCTGTGCAGCTAGTTTGTCCCTCTTCCTCTCTAACACTGAATGAACTTACCTTGTATCATGAGCACACTTTTGATTTCCCTTACTTCTGCTCCAAACATGCCATGTTCCAGGAGACCAGCAGTGGTCTGGAAAGACTGAAAGGCTGAGAAAGATGAAGACACAGGACCTGGATCCTGCCCCTAATATGGCCACACCTGACCTCCAGACCTTATTTTATCACATCCAAAGTCCCTGAATTTAGTCACAACTGACACCCCTCAGACAGACAAGACTTGAGCTCTCTGGGTCTGACACTCTAGAATTAGACAAGCCTGGAATGCCTGAAATTTAGGCCTCTGTCCCTGAATTGTAGTTCACCTCTTCCAGCTAATCACAGCAATAAGACCAGCCACCCTTTTTCTGGGGCTCCATCTCAGGAAACTATGCCAGCAGAATGTCTGGCTGGAGCTCCTGGAGAAGTGATGAAATATCAGACTTCAGGCCAGGAAGTCATCCATTTAAATCTTCCTATTTGCTGAAATCAGAAAGGGTGAAACCTTGAATGTGTAGTCATTGGGCAGCACTATGAGGGGCCTCAGTTTAGCTCCAACTATTGTGAGAGCAAGGTACTCACTTGTGCTGCTCACTTGGTGCTACATCTCTGACCAGCCTGCATGTGACATCCACTACCTGTTTCCTCCCTGTGCTCAGTGCAGAGACAATAGCTCTCCCATCACCACAACCAACACTGCAATGCATAATATCTAACTCAGAGAAGGATAGTAACATTTTTCATGGGCAACTTGTGTTTGGGAGCCAATATAGTTTGATGGTCAAGAGTGCTGAACAAGTATCTGGGAGATCCAAGATCATGTCGCTGCTGAGCTATGCAGCTTGCTGGGTAGTCTTTGCCCAGTCACACAATCTCTGCCTGACTTATCTCACAGGATTGTTCTAAAAAAAAAGCAAGGTGGTGCCTTCAATTCATTGGAGGAATGCATATAAATATAAATGTGATTAATTGTTAAAGATGAGATAAATGTGGCAAGCACTGTCAAGCTGGAAATTCAAATCTGGGTTTCTCTTTTCCAAATCCACACCATAGACATCTATACACATGACTATTTTTCTCTAATAAACAGGTGAATGTGAGATTCATCCTGGCCTTTCCATGATATGACTAAAGAAAATCAAGATATTAAAGCAACTACATACAAAAATCTACAATCTGATATAAGGCTCCACCCTGATGAATCTAAACTCTTTAGTTAATACTGAGCTTTCTGTTTACAATCCCTCCTGCAACAGTTTCCATTTGAAACAATTGTATTAAACACTGAGATTGATGTCATAAGGCAGGGTTGTCAAAAGTTGCTGAATCTGTACATGAACCAACATGCAATTATTATCCTCTTCTTTGTATAACAGAAGGTTAGATTCACGGTAGTTATTTAGTACAAAACTGTGGCAAGCCTTCTTTGTTGTTGTGAAGATTCTTTCTACTCTTCGCACCCAGGATTGATGTTCAAATCATTAACATCTCTTTATCTGTCTCTTTAACCTTGAAAAGGTACCAGCAGCTTTCAAAAGCTCTTATGTGTGAATAAGTCCAGTAAGTAATGTAAAGTCATGGGCTAGTTCAGTGCATACAGAGCATACAATCCAGACTTATTAGAAGAAAAAAGTATAATATTTTAAGGCTGCCTTCATTTTCTGAAAGAAGGGGCGTGTTGCAGAATGCATTTGATTGTCAACTGCTTCCTTGTTTCACTTATTTATTTGTCCACTTCTATCTGTAGGCCATCCTTTAGGTCAAAGTCTTCATAAGGTAGTTTGGTGGGGTAGCAGAGTTCTCTGACAAAGGTAGTTATATCTCTCACAAAACTACAAATCCCAGAATTCCACAGCATTGAGGTACGACAGTTAAAGTGGTGTCAAGATACATTAATTCTGTAGTGTAGATGCAGTCTAGGAAAAGAATGATGTTCAGTTAAGATGCAAAGACAAATGAACTGTTTCTGAACTTTAACTATTAGGGAATATTAATGTATATAAATTATGTATGTTTGACAGAATTTGGAGAGTTATTTGTAATAACAATATAATGGCACACTGAAACTGTCCATCCATTGCTGAGTTCCAGAGCATTATCCTAGCACTATTCTAAGAAGTAATTTTCTGAAGTAACATTCCAAATCATGAATTCAGACTCTTGAATGATAGATGCTGGTAAAATTCCTCATTAAAGTTGGTCTACAATGAAAGATCATCATGGTGTGTTCATCAGGAATCAAAAGGCTCTGAAAACTATTTTACTTATTTGCAAACCATTGATATAAACGGATATTTCAGTGTGGTTTGAACCAGTAGTGTCATTATGGGGGTGCGGGCTGCATCGGGTGACACTACTGAAGGGCACCGGGTGACACCACCAAAGGGGCGTATAAGGGAGGCAGAGGACCTGGCACCATCAAGTCTCGCAGCATGGGGAGGGCCTCCCATCCCTGTCCTAGGAGGTTTGAAAGTCAAGCCTCGTGTGGGAAGGAGGGGGAACACCCGGCACCCCCCCATCCCTGTCCTGGGAGCTTTGACTTTCAAGCTTCGCAGGGCAGGGAGGGAGAGGGCCCAGCGCTCCCCCCATCCCTGCCCCGCACGGCTTTACCTTAGAGTAAAGCTGTGTGGGACAACAAGGGAGGGACCTCTTTTGGCTCCACCCAAAGCCCCCAACCCCGCACCAGGTGAAACCCCGGTGTGGAACGCCCCTGGTTAGAACCTAAAATAATTTCTCTTGATATGCCAGTCTCAATGGGAGAAACTGAGCAGTATGACTGAATGTAGATTATGTATTTTTAATTATGTTCTTTACATTTTCAAAATACTGGTACATGGTTTCCAAGCCATTCATTCAAACACATCAGGTGAAAGTTTCTTTACTAAACTGATCATACAGATCTTTTTACCATTAAAAAAATACAAGCAGGGTACTTCTGCCAATCTTCTCTTTTCATTTTAATGGTGTTTATATGAGACTCTAATATGAGCTCCATTAAATTCAGCTGAGATTGCCAGAGAAGGAGTAATTATACTTAGAGCCAGATATTATCTCAGACATCCTGTGATCAGTAGCTGCTTGCAACCAAACAAAAGGGCCATCAATGGATGATGCCATGAGAAAGTAACAATGCCAATCCCTATGAGCTTCAGGCATTGAACACGAAGTCCTGTAAGTCTGAGAAACTTTAAGAACAAAACCAATCTTTGGGCAGATGTTTACATGCTGAAAATAATATGAGAGAGTCAGTTATTAATTAGCTCAGCAATAACCACAGATCCTTGCAAAAACAACTCAATTCTGTACAAAAACACATAAGGAGCACTAGCACCAACAAAGGCACCACTCAGATCAATCAAATCAAAAAACTATTCTGGACAGTAATGTTGTAACTGAGAACCAAGCAGCCACGGTCATATTGATAGTGTTTGTATTTTCATCTATGGTTTCCTAAACTATTGCTATGAAGTCATAGAGAGATGGTTTTCATTTTGATGGCTTCAACTTCAGCTAAATCAAACCTTTCTCTTTCCATCCCTCAGAAATCTCATTGTAAGTAGTGCTCTGTATGACAGACACACATTATGCATACGACATTCTCTATTATTATTGTCACAGGTGCATATGTCATTTAGTTTTTCCCCACTGGTAACTGAATGTATAAATAAATGCTATTTAAAAGATTGCATCCAAGGTAATTCAAGGTGGAATTAAAGCTCTACCTATGATGCAATATGAAAATCATCACTTGATATTGTAATTGTGTGCATCAAAATCTCAACCTCTCTCACTCAACTAAGTATCCATGAATCACTAGATGAACACAATGAATTAGATCTTTAATCAACGTTGTTGTTGTTGTTGTTGTTGTTGTTGTTGTGTGCCTTCTGACTTACGGCAACCCTAAGGCAAACGCCTATCAGTTTTCTGGAATGAGTGTGAGTGACTTGCCCAAGGTTTCCATGGCCAAGAGAGGAATTGTACTCTGATCTCCAGACTTGTAGTCCAACGCTCAACCCTCTGCACCATGCTATGCAACACTCTAATCCTGCATAATTGAATATGCAGTTTATTAAACTGTGCAATATTACATAGAACATTAGAAATTCATCTCTACTCTCCATTAGATAAGACTATTAAAAGCATTAGTGAAGAAAGATAAGAAAGGGGAAAATATAATACAAATCTGTACGTTTTGGAGAGGGGTTATTTCCTTGAGATTTCACTGGGCTAAAAGAAGTACCTCCTAACATCAGTCGAACACTCTTATCTGTCTGTACTCTAGTGACATCCTATGGTAAGAAAATTACAAGCCTACCATAAATTTTCTGAATGGTATTGCATCACACTCTCAAAACTGAGCATGCCAGAAAAATAAAGGGTACACAGATGCAACCACAGTTAAAACCTGTTAATGTTTTAACCACAGGCCAGCCACACCTTCAAAATGAATAACTGAGGGATATACTTGCCTTCACATGCCATTTTTATTTAACCAAATACACATTACCAACAGCCTTTGTGTTCTTTCTATACCTGCTCTCACATTGTTGCTTTCTATTCTTTAAAAAAAATAGATGGCTTTAAAAAGAAAATGATTTACAATCCTAAATATTTTATTTCGGAAATTGATTTTTCTGACAGCCTCCGGTCCCAATACCTTTTAAGTTTCACTTTCCTCTCATCCCCCACCCCATTCAAGTCAAGGCAGCCTATGTTCTCTTTCTCCACTGAGTTATCTGGCTTCTCCAATCCCCTTACCTACATAGTGTTAGCAGGGCCAAACCCCTCTTCCTCAGGACAAGAGATTCCAGGGTAAAAGTACTGCCTTGAAAAGATTTCTTTTTAACTACATTCTTGCTGGGCTCCCATGACTGCAGGTTGCTTCATAGCAATTGCTCTTCATTTTCAGAGGTCCAGCTGGCTACCTCTTTCCCTGCTCAAAGTTTTTCAGTTGTGGCTGGAACAAGGGCTCGATGGAAAGAAACACTGAGAAATATTGAGCCATCTCAGTATCTGCTGCCTCAGGAGTTACTGAATATAGTATTTGCAGGATTGCTGTTTTGTAGCTGTTCTATCTTACAGTTAACTTTTTAACATATTCTGGTTTAATTCAGTTTTATTGGGGGGGGGGGTATGGGAGGGATACGATTGCTGTTTTACTTTGTATTTTTTAAATTCTGTTCTACCCTGCTCCAAGTATTTTATTAGAGGAGCGGGTTATAAATAAACTATTATTATTATTATTATTATTATTATTAACTTTCCTTCTCCTAGTCTTACTATCCTCATACTACCCAAAATGTCTGAAACCACAATATAATTTACTTTCCTAGTCTGAGACGTATGTGGAAACACCACTGTTAACAAAAAAATTAATATGACTCTCCATCATCACTGTTTTTGTTGTTATTGTTGCTAACCACCTTTGAGTCAATCTTGACTCATGGTGACCCTGTGGATAGGGTATATCCAGGACTCCCTGACCTCCACTGCTCTGTTCAGATCCTGTAAATTCATACCCATGACCTCCTTAATAGACTCCATCCATCTAGCATGCAGTCTTCCACTCCTTCTACTTGCCTCCACCTTCCCTAGCATTATCGTTTTTTTCCAGTGAGTTATGCCTCCTCATGATGTGTCTGAAGTACGACAGCCTCAGTTTTGTCATCTTGGCTTCCAGGGAGACTTCTGGCTGTTCTAGGGTCCATTTGTTTGTCTCTTTAGCTGTCCATGGTATCCTCAACACTCTTCTCTAGCACCACATCTCAAACGAATTGATTTTGTTCCTATCTGCTTTCTTAACTGTCCAGCTCTCACATCCATACATGGTAATAGGGAATACAATGATTTGTACGTTTCTAACTTTCGTTCTCAAATGTATATCTTTGCTCTTTAGCATCTTCTCTAGTTCTTTCATAGCCACTCTCCCCATTCACAGGACTCTTTCATACAAGGCTAAATTGGAAGTATAATTTAAGGTCAATTCAAATGCAATCATGGGTTTTATGTTATTGCAAATTAACTCTTCACATGCAAATTCGGGCAGGAGGGAAGCCAATTCGAATGCAATCATGGGTTTTACCTTATTGCGAATTAAAGCTTCGCATGCAAATTCGGGCAGGAGGGGGTTAATTTCGGGTAATGGGAAGTAATTCCGAACGGAGCAGGGGTTCATGTAAATTCGCTAAACAAGCAAATTTACATAAATCCGCATTGGCTCCATTCGGAGTTGGGAGAAATTCCTCCCCGTTTGAAAGAGTCCTTAGTCTTCTGATTTCTTGACTGCAGTCCCTGTTCTGATCAACGTTTGATCCTGGGTATGAGAAGTCTTTTACTTTCTCTGTTTACTTGAATCAATTTTCTTTTAATTCTTTATTTCACCTCTTTCTCACCCTTTTTCTCTGCCCATCCCTCAGTTCCCAGATAAATGTCTTTTCCTTCTCTTCTCTCTCAATAGTTCATGTCAGCCTCTTTCTCCTCCCATCAACTCCTGTTTACACTGCAAACAGTTTACAATTGGCATTCCCTAGTCCCTCTATTAATTGTCTTCTATCTCCTTCTTTCTCATCTCCCCAATTCCTAACTAATTATTTCTTTGGTGAATTCTTTTTATTTGAGTTACATGCTCTGAGCAATTGCTTCCAGGTCTCAGATATGGCTCCTAAAATCTTATGGCCTCGGATGCTCCTGACCTGGCAATCTACATTATTTTGCCCTCCAGATCTTTTGGCCTACACTTCTCCAGCAGTGCCACCTAACATGACCAATGGTAAGGATTATGGGTGTTGTGAACTGAAAGATTGATTTATCCTGTTGTACTGAACTGCGTTCAAGGCACCAAAGACACTAAATCAAATTCCTTTTTAGTTGCAAAATTCTCCTTAATAATCACACAAAGAAAAAATTCAGCAGAGGATGCTTCCAATTTCTTATGGTTAATTTATCTCTGACAGTAATTAATTGATAAAGGCAAACATTTCTACAAAAGCCCTGTGTTTATAAATACTCATCAGGAAGCCATCTCACATAAGCAGCAACACGTCAGAATGCATCATTTTGGAAGATCAACTGAGTTAACTAGGCAACTAAGTAGGCTGACCACAGTTCCATTCAGGAACAGCCATGCCTGGACATGATTCTATATTGCTGCCCAATTGTTCCCCTGCAAGCAGAAATTAAACACATCACATTAAACACATTTCCATTTGTGATTTTAACTGTAACTTACAACCCAGAATCCCCGACTTGTCTCTCATCACATGAATCAGAGACATGGGCTGAGAACAAACCTTGTGGTTATGACCTATAAAGCCTTAAAAGGCTCAGGTCCAAGTTATTTAAAGGACCATATTTTCCTATAAGAACCCTACCTGTGTTTTGAGATCTTTTGGGGGGGATCTTCAGTCAGTCCCTGCCTCCAGATACATTTCTTTCTGACTTTGGATCTCCCTTCCCACAGAGGTTAGACTGCAACCCTCTTTGCTATCTTCCCACAGGCGGGTAAACACTCTTACTTTGGCAGGCCTTGGAAGACTGATTGCTGAAAGGGAAGGGATTTGCCTAAAGTGCTCGATTTTCTATTTGCTCTTTTCTTTATGTTTTCAACATATTTGACATTTTTTGAGGTTTTAATTACATTTTTAATCTTTGCCTGTTGCTAAATTTTGCCTATGTCTGTTCTAACTGTTCCAAGCCACCTTGAATCCTGAACCAAGGAAAAAGCAGGATATAAATAAATGCTACAACAACAGCAACAGTAACAATAGCTCTGATTCAGGTTTGTCGGGAGAAACCCAAGGAAGAATTTTTGGTTCCTATGTTGGAAGGTCTGTGCTTTGTTCTGCAGCTCCCACTTATAGAAGAATCCAAGTGGGAGATAGGAAAAACATGCATTACCACAGTAGCTTCTTCACAACACCCAGAATATGTCTCTCTTTTTTCTCCCCCTCCCCCTTTTTCTTTTTGGGTCTACATTGTTGGATATATGGTTCCAGCTTTGGCGGAAAGAAGAGGTATAAATAAATGAATGGAAAGGAATGGAATGGAATGGAAGAAATCAACTCATTTGAAATGTGTGTTATTGCTGTTGTGTGCTTTCAAGTCATTTCTGACTTATGGTGACTGTAAGGCAAACCTGTCATGGGGTTTTCTTAGTTTTCTTTCTTCTGAGGGGGTTTGCCATAGCCATCCTCTGAGACTGAGAGAGGGTGATTTTTTTCATAAAATCATAGAATCATAGAGTTGGAAGAGACCACAAGGGCCATCCAGTCCAACCCCCTGCCATGCAGCATTCCCAATCAAAGCATACCCAACAAACAGCCATCCAGCCTCTGCTTAAAAACCTCCAAGGGATTTAGGGAACTTCCGGCGGAATGGCGGGCGCGAGGATCGCCGTTTAGGTAGCTCCTGACGGTGACCGCTTGCTGCGGGGATTAGCTCCGCTCCGGAGATTCTAGGTGCGGGGATACGGTTCCCCTAAAAAAGGGGCAAACAGAGGGACCCTCGGCCACGAGCTAGACCCCCGTGTGACCCCACACCGAAGGGTGAGAAGAGCAAGGGGCAGTGGAGGGAGTCGGATCGCGGAGGGCCAGCCACGTCTGCAGCAAGTCGCCCTTCAGGCAGAGCGCTGCCGCCGCTTTTACATAGGGAGGAAGAACTAAGACGGAAAGAAAGGGAAAACCTGTTGTAAACGCTTCCGAAGGAGACTTCTCCCGAGGGGAAATAACTTTGATGTCAAAAGGCATTGCTAGAAAATTTTTTTTGTTACTTGAATTCGAATATTACTTTTGTTGTGCCAAACGAAAAGTGGAGAATTGGATAAGAATAGGAGGCTGGGCACCATTTCGGAGGAATCGCTGTGATCTTCAATTATCTAACCTAACATAATACTGAGGGAGAACTGGCTTTTTGGTAGTTTGAAATAAGGCTTTAATATTGGGACTGTATTTGGACTGAGACTGATTTGGATTGTTTTTTGGATGGGACTGAATTTGGATGGAATCGTACTCTGGAACTCTGGACTGTGACTTTTGAATTATATAATTCTGATTTACAATTTTTTTCTTTTTTCTTTTTTCTTTTTTTTTTTTCCTTTTAATAAAAAAAGGAAAAAAAATTATAAAATTGCTAATGACAATAACTGAAAAGGCCAACCAAGTATAAAGGTATACATTGAAACTAGGTGAAATTGGATGGAACTGAAAAATTTGATACAGTGGACACTATTTTGAAAATAGTAGCTCTTTACAACTAAAGCTTTGCCCCCCGTTTTTTTTGGGTTTTTTTTTCCCCCCTTTTTTTCCCCCTCTTTTTCGGACATTGGACATTGGATTTAATATTGGACGATTTGGTTTGTCTTCTCTACTGAAACTGTTCCTTCGAACAACGAGTGGGAGCTGTGTGGAGATGAAGGTGGCGAGCTGACCTTGAAAACGCCGACAGTGCTGGAAATGAGTCATCTATTTAGCTTAAGTCAGTAAAGCAAAGTATAAACAAGAAGAAGATGGAATAGACTGATATATTATGCTGAAATAAGATAAACAAGACGAATAGCTAAAAGATCTGAAAACACTG
This sequence comes from Urosaurus nigricauda, assembly GCA_034509955.1. Taxonomy (NCBI): domain Eukaryota; kingdom Metazoa; phylum Chordata; class Lepidosauria; order Squamata; family Phrynosomatidae; genus Urosaurus; species Urosaurus nigricauda. The sequence goes on from JAOEGL010000001.1 coordinate 321,505,971, forward strand.
TCAGTTTATATTCATATATTTACTCTCTTTGCTGTTGTTATCCTTTGTATAATAGGTTGCTGTCTGTATCTCTTCTCCTCTTGTTTTTTTATATAGGGGTTGATATACAGTGATTGTAAGGCTCTGCAGGACTGTTGGCTGGGTTTTAGAAACAGAACTGTCACTAAACCGGTGGTTGAAATAACAAGAGAGAGAAGGAGGTTTGAATTTTGATTAGATCTTTTAGGCACCCAAAAGGGACAAGAGAAATATAGAGGAATTGTCTAAGAGAAAATTGCTTAAAAGAAATTGAAAATATCTAACCCATACCAAAATAGTTAATTTATATTGAATTGGAAATAGCTAATATTATACTTACTGGTTAAAAATTTTCCTTGGAAAGTTGGAAATCCTGGAGAACAATTGAAGTTGGTTGTGGAGAGATACTTTTGGATATTCATATTGGTCTTATATAATCTTTAAGTTTAATTCGGGAACTTTGAAATTGGGGGAAGTTCTAAATTGAGACTTTGGAAGTTTAAAAATATTGTATAATTAGAATATCGAATATAAAGTTAAGAATGGCTTTTATGAAAAAACCACCACCAAGTCAACCCCCATCGGTTGGTCAAAGAAGACCATCTTTTGAAGCAATTAAATTATCAGAACAGAATGAATTGATGTTGGAGGAAATGAGACGTATGCGAGAAGAGATGAGAGAAGATAATCTAAGGATAAAAGCAGAGATAAGAGAAGAAGTGAGACAAGAAATCAAGAATGAGATGAGAGATATGAAACACTCTTTAGAACAGATTACCTCAGACGTGGGAAGACTAACTAACAAGATAGGAAGAATGGAAGTGAATGTAAAACAAAACGAATCTAAAATAGAATGTCTAATGAAACAACAGAAGGAAGATCAAGAAATCATGACAAGAATGGAAATTAAACAAAGAGAAAATTCCCTTAAACTTAGAGGAATCCCGGAACGCAGCTGTGAGAATTTATATAAACTACTAGCCAAAGCATTGGCCAATTTTGTAGACGAACCAGAAGAGCAATTTCCGTGGGAATTGGACAGATCGTATAGAATTAACTCTAAAGCAGCAAGAACCAAAGATGTACCCCGGGATGTGATTGTTTTTTTTTTGTGAGGAAACAAACACGGGATCTTGTTTTACAACAAAGTTACAATAAAGAACTAATTATTGAGGGGAAAGCGATCCGTATTTTTAAAGACATCCCAGGAAGAGTGCTGAAATCAAGAAAAGAATACACATTCTTAACAGACCAATTGAAAACTCATGGAATCCCTTTTCGATGGGAGGAAGTTGAAGGTTTATCCCTCACCTGGAAGCTGAAAAGATACAGATTGAACTCAATAGAAAAAGCAGTCGATTTCTGGAAAAAATATAGAAAAGAAATTGAAGAAAATAAAGAACGTAGCCCCAAGGAACAAAGAGTTGGAAAAAGACCCAGACTACAGAACTCTCCACTGGAAACACCGGACAAGGAACCAGAACTTCAAGTTACAGAAATAGATAAAGAGGAAGAAGTATAGTTAGGTGAAAGAGAGAGGAAGAGAGAGGGGGGGAAGGGGAAGAGAGGGGAAAGTTAAAGAGACATTGAAACATTAAGTGGTTACTAATTTGCCTGAACGACTCCTAATTGTTCTTGAACAAAGAGAAGGAGATAGAAAGAAGAAGGAGAATAAATAAATAAATAAATAAAGGAATACATAAATATTTTTCCCCCCTCTCTCCCTTCCTTCTTTTCCTTTTGTGTGTGGGTGTGTGTGTGTGCGTGCGCAAAGCTACTTCAAAATGAAATTTATTTCTTTAAATGTAAAAGGCTTAAACTCCCCCCAAAAGCGAAAGAAAGTGTTTGCTTTATTAGAAAAGCAAAAAAGCGATGTGATTTGTCTACAAGAATCCCACATTAAATCCGAAGAAATTAGACTTATCAAAAACAAAAAACTAGGTAAGGAATTTGTGGCCTCAATGGACAAAAGGAAAAAAGGAGTGATCATATACGTTAAGGAACATTTAAATTCAAAAGAAATTTTTAAAGATAATAAGGGCCATCTATTAGGTGTAGAGATTATCTGGAAAGGGAAAAAAATATTAGTGGTGGGCATATACAGTCCATTGGAAAATAAAACAAGGTTTTATGAAGATCTGAATAAAAGATTACTAGATTACAATTATGATAATATTATTGTATTGGGAGATTTCAATGGGGTAGTCAACCCTAGAGTAGATAGGAAATTACAAAAAAAATCAAAGACAAACAAGGTAAACTACCCAAGACATTTTTCAACTTAATGAAAGACCATATGTTGATAGATGTGTGGAGATATCTATATGGGTCAGCAGAAGGATATACGTTTTATTCAGATAGCCATAAATCCCTGGCTAGGATAGATCTAATGTTAGCTAGCAAACCCTTATTGGACGAAATTAAAAATATGGAAATATTACCAAGACTAATTTCAGATCATAATCCCCAAATTTTGATATTCAAAGACCACATAAAGAGAAAACATTGGAGACTAAATGAAGAGTTGTTAAAAGAACCAGAGATAGTAAATAAAGCAAAAAAATTAATCATTAATTTTTTTAAAGAAAACACATGTAAAGAGTCTAAAATGAAAACAATCTGGGATACTTTTAAAGCAGTAGTAAGGGGGTTTTTTATCCAGCAAAATGTGATATATCAAAAGAAAAAAACACAGAAATTAAAGACCCTAAACGATTTAGTTAAAGAAAAGGAAGAGATTTTGAAGAAAAATCCAAAAGATATGGTTATCTTAAAGGAAATTAAGATGCTGAGAAAACAAATTTCTTTGGAACTGGTCTCAGAAATTGATTATAAAATGAAAAAATTAAAACAAATTAATTTTGAACACTCAAACAAAACAGGGAAATGGCTGGCGCTAAAGTTAAAAAAAAGAAAAAGAAAAAAACAAATAATTAAAATTAAGGATGAAAAAGGAATACATACCCAATTGGAAAAAATTCAAGAGGTTTTTGTTCACTTTTATAATAATCTATACAAAGAACACCCAATAGATGAAGGTAAACTTAAGACTTATTTAGAAAATATTGAATTACCTGTATTGAATGAGTTACAGAAAGACCAACTAAATGCACCCATCACCAAAGAAGAAGTAACCGAAGCAATATTAGAAAGTAAAGAGGGTAAAACTCCTGGTCCAGATGGTTTCCCAGCAAGCTTCTTCAAAGTATTTAAAGACGAGATAAGTGTATCATTCTTAAATACAATAGGAAAAATAAACGAAGAAGGAATTCCAGACACTTGGAAAGAAGCTAATATAACGTTAATCCCTAAAGAGGATAAAGACCTAGAAAACCCATCCAATTATCGGCCGATATCACTTCTTAACGTAGATTATAAGATTTTTACAACTATCCTTGCCAAAAGATTGAAAAATTGTTTAAACGTGTTAATAGGGGAAGATCAAAGGGGATTTTTGCCAGGAAGATATATGAAGGATAATCTTAGGTATATATTGAATGTTTTAGAATATTACGAAAGGCACAGCGATAGAAAATTGGGATTATTTTTTTTTTTACCTAGAAAAAGCTTTTGACTCGGTTAATTGGATTGCGTTAGAGAAAATAGCAAAAAAATTAGATCTAGGGGAAACCTTTTTGGTATGGATTAGAGAAATTTATAAACAACAAAAAGCCAATATTTTGATTAATGGAGATAAATCCCAGGCCATTACAATAGCTAGAGGAACTAGACAAGGGTGCCCTCTTTCCCCTTTAATATTCCTAATGATAATGGAGACACTGATAAGAAAAATTAATAATGAAAGTAGTATAAAAGGTATAAAAATTAAAAAATATAATTACAAAATCAAGGCATATGCTGACGATTTGATTGTGAATTTGGAGAACCCAAAAGAAAGCGTAGAATTACTAATGAAAACAATGAATGAATTTGGAGATATGACGGGTTGTAAGATTAATAAATCTAAATCAGCCATAATTACAAAAAATATGAAACACGAAGAAGAAGAAGAAATCCATAAATTAACAGGGATAGAGATAAAGAAAAAAGTTAGATACCTAGGCATATATATTACAAAGAAGACTATAGATTTATTTGAGAACAATTATATTAAAACATGGAAAGAAATCCAAAAGGATCTAATCAAATGGAGCAAATTACAACTTTCCCTCTTAGGAAGAATTTCAGTAATCAAAATGGCTATCTTACCTAAGATGTTATTTTTATTTCAAATGCTCCCAATTATTACTAATAATAAACCATTTTTGAATTGGCATAAAGATATTTCGAAATTTATTTGGCAAGGAAAAAAACCTAGAGTAAGAATTAAAGTGTTACAGGACGTAAGAGAGAGAGGAGGGTTAGCTTTACCCGATTTTTCCTTATATTTTGAAGCGTGTGGATTAGAATGGATAATACAGTGGTTAAAATTAGAAGAAAGAAGATTGTTAGAACTAGAGGGAGAAGGGATCAAATTTGGTTTACATGCTTACCTAATATATAATAAAGAGAAAACTAACCAAACATTTAATAATCATTGTATAAGGAAAACACTTTTAAAAATTTGGAATAAATATAAAAACAGAATAGTAAATAAAACCCCTATGTGGCTGTCGCCACAAGAAGCATTCTATAGAAAGGAAATGGACAAGGATGAAAAATGGTGCACCTATAAAGATTTGTTAGCAAGGCAGGTAGGAGGATTTAAAATTAAAGAACGGGAAGATTTAGAAGCAAGTGGTTTTAATCTTGGTTGGTTCCAATATAGGCAACTCTATGAAAGAGCTAAGGAAGATATGAAACATCAAGGATTTACAGACAATAAAACAGAGCTAGAAGAGATTATGTATGGAAAAAAGGGAAAAATGATTGGAAAAATATATAAAAAATTGCTGGAATACCAAATGGAAGACGAAATAGTGAAAGAGGTCATGGTAAAATGGGCAAAAGATATAGGCCATCCTATACAATTAGAACAATGGGAGAAGATATGGAAGAAAGGATTGAACTACACACTATCGCAAAACTTGAAAGAAAACTGGTATAAAATGTTTTTTAGGTGGTACTTATCCCCAGAGAGGTTGGCAAAAATTTATAAGAAAACTACAAATAACTGCTGGAAGTGTGGGAAAGCACCAGGAACATTTTTTCATTGTTGGTGGAAATGCAAAGCAGCAAACAAATATTGGAGCATAATAAATAAAATTATTAATAAAATGTTAAAGACCCAAATAGAAATGAAACCTGAGATATATTTATTAGGAATCTTAGACGATGAGCTAGAAAGGAAATACGGAAAAATACTTTTTTATTTGATTACAATAGCTAGAATAAATTATGCACAGTATTGGAAGAAAGAAATAATTCCCACCAAAGAAGATTGGCTTTTGAAAATATATGATATAATGGAAGCGGACAAACTGACACATCTATTGAGAGATGAGACACAAGAAAACTTTTATAAAATTTGGAGTCCAGTAATTGAGTTTTTAAAAGAACAATGGGGAGAAGTTGCAATTCTAGGCCTTAAAAAAAAAAAAGGAATAACAATATAAATAACACAGATAAAATAGATAAGAAAAAGAAAATAGAAAAAGAGAAGAGCAAAAGGAAAGAATAGAAACGAAGGAAGAAGAGACGAGGAAGAGGGAGGGGGAGAGAAAGGGGAAAGGGAGAAAAAAAGAAAGAAGAAGAGATTACAGCAACAATCAAAGGAATAACAAATAAACTATCGGATTTAAGTGGAAAATTTAGATTAGGTGTTAATTTTTTAACAAAGCTATAGGAAGAAAGAATAACATCAAAGTAAAAGAAACGACAAGAATAGGGAGATGGTAATTATCTGTGCAGAATAGAAATTCGGAAACGAGGAAGTTCAAGTAACCGAATTCTAATTTTTATTTTTATTTTTATTTATTTTTTTTCCTAATTTTTTTTTTCCTTTATGTGTGTGTGTGTGTATGTTGTCTTTTCTGAGAAATACGAGGATAAGATCGAGGTAGAAAAACATTGACCCAGATGAATGGGATAACCGTTTCGTATATTTTGTATATGATGTGTAAATTTAGACTTAGTTTCTTTTTTTTATGTCCTTCTTTTGAATTAATTATGTTTTTGTATTTGTATGGAAAGCAATTAAAAAAAAATTAAAAAAAAAAAAAACCTCCAAGGGATTTGCCCAAGATCACTCAGTGGGTTTACATGGCCAAGCCAGGATTTGAACCCTGGCATCCAGAGTCATAGTCCAACGCTCAAACCACTATAACACACTGGCTCTGAATTCTCTTATACTCCTCTGAATTCTTTGAAGGAAAATTCTGTAAGTACCACGCACTGTCAAAAAGACAAAAAGAAGAAACCAGGTCTAAATTCTTGTGCCAAAGTGAATAAACTGAGGCAAACAAAGTGAATAAACTAGGTGTTAAAGTGAATAAACTGAGGCTGTTATACTTTGGACATATCATGAGACAACATGATTTACAAAAAACACAATGTTGTGTTGCTGTACGCCTTCAAGTAATTTCTGACTTATAGCAACACTAAAGTGAACCTTCCACAGCATTTTCTTGGCAAGATTTATTCAGTGGGGGTTGACTTTGCCTTCCTCAGAGGCTGAGAAACTGTGAATTGCTGAAGGTCACCCAGTGAGCTTCCATGAGTGAGCAGGGATTCAGACCCTGGTTTCTCAGAGTTCTAATCCAAAACTCAAACCACTACTCTCCCATGGTAAATAATGCTTGGTGAAATAGAAGGCAATAGGGGGATGGTACGATGGGGGAACTGATTCAGTCAAGGAAACCATGGCCCTGAGTTTGCACAATCTGAAAGAAATCTCTCATTGTCACAAGTCAAAGTGGACTCAATGGTAAATAATTACAACATACGCACTGTACAAAGCCAGCATGGCATAGTGGTTTGAGCGTTTGACTATGACTTTGGAGACCAAGCTTAAATTCCTGCTCAGCCATGAAACTCACTGGGTGACCTTGGGCAAGTCACATGCTCTCAGCTTCAGGGAAAGACAATGGCAAACCTCTTTTGAACAAATCTTGCCAAGAAAACCCCATGATAGGTTTGTCTTAGGGTCGCTATAAGTTGGAAACCACTTGAAGGCACACAACACACATATGCACTTTGACCAGTACACCATTATAAGACCACTGTAAACAACTACATTAGGGAATTTTATTGTACAGAAAATAAGTTATCTATTGCAAAGCTAACATGCAGCATTTCTTCCGACATCTGAGCTTTATTTCTCTATCTCTCTAGTACTGATGTCAATCAGTACACACACACACACATATTCTAAAAAGAGGTGGGACCATCACTGCTATTTGTCACAAGACAAGAGATTCATTAATAACTCTCCTGCTCAGCTGATGCAATCGTAGCACATCAGTGAACACATTTCCATTTCAAAAATGCGGCCAACATTGAAGTCACTTCAAAGGAGACACAGGCACAGCAGTGAAGTCTGAAACAGCATGAAAATGCCAGGTTGTCAGGGACTGTTTCTGGATGCTTTTACATAGATTTTCCAAGAAAAAATATATAATTAACATTGTATTTTAGGAAGAAATACAATGGCTACATTTCAAACAATTAGCTAAACTGCCTTTTGTTTTAAAACTAGGAGTAGGTCATAAGCAAAGTAAGTGTTTTATTTCAACAACCACAGAATGAGACAGTGCAAATGCACAACACAATACAATAGAGTGAAGAGATTATTTATTTTCTATTAGTAACAACAAGATTTTTTTTAATAGTTAAGAATGCAGACACAGGGCCTGTGCAGATCCCATCTGAAGGGGCAGCCTGCAACTGCCTCCATCTTTCCCAGATTGGGGTCACAGTGACCACATGCCACAGCCCCAATCTGGCTCCTTTTTGTGTCCCGGAAAGGGTGCAATAGCCACAGCACTGTGGCTTTAATTGTATAAACACAGCGCCAGAGGAGTACCGTGATGCCATGTGCCGTGTGGAGTGGCGCACGGCATCACGCCACCATGGGGGCAGAGTTGGGATATACGTGATATGGATGCCACACTCCGACGCCACCCCCAGGCCAGTCTTAATGGCCGGTCTGCACAGCCCCTCAGTTAATCCTTGTCAACAGCAATATGACATATAACTTACATGTTCTGGTAGCTACACAGTAAAATGTTCTGGATCCACAGCCATGCAATAAATCATAGAGTTTATATAATGCCAAGATGGTATTGCTTTAGATTATATTTAATTTCAAAGAACAAACCATTGCTGTGAGTGTATTTAGGGTGCATCTGCACTGCAGAAAAAGTGCAATTTGACATCACTTTAACATAGCATCATAGCGCTATGCTAGGGAATCCTGGGATTTGTAGTTTGTTAGAAGTTAGCCCTCCTCCCACCCAGATGCCATTCTATTGGACACCTGCAGTCGCATGTACAATACACCACCTGTACAGTGTATCAGTGCATCGGTGTGCCCAGTGATACACTGGGAAAGCAAAATAATGGGAGGCTTTCCATACATGCCCCCTTCACCCTCCTTCACACACACACACACACACACACACGTCCCCCTGTTGGACTGTCTGGCTTGTGGATGTTGTAATTACATCCATTACATTATTGGCAATCACATTTTTGTTTTGTCTCAGTCCCCTACTAGCACCAGGCTTATATGCTGGTGCAATGATGCACATTTTCTGCCTTAAGTCAAAATATCCCAACTCCTTTCTGCTTTGGTTTATAGCCCCGGAGTGCAGATTCATTTCACTTTCCACTCATTTTCATCCTGTGCATCATGTAAACACACAGGCTTCATAGCAGTTAGAAGCCTCTTATTTAAAATCGATTTTAAAACCCTCAAGGATTTGGAATGCTGCAATCTGAATTTGAAATTCAGTTGTGTACGCACAATGAACATTTGGTTGCTAAAATGTATAAATTATTGTTGAGATATGAAACAGACAGGGAACAGTTGAAGGACTGTATCATAAAATGGGCTCAAAATATTGATTCACTGACTGAAATGGAACAATGGGAAAGGACAAAGAGTTTGAAATTTACTTTGAGTTATGACTTAAGAATGTGTATAAAATGATGTATAGATGCTATTTAACACCAGATATATTATACTGTACAAAATATATAAAAATAATTCAAGCAAATGTTTGAAATGTAAGTTAAATATATGGTTTTCTTTCACATATGGTGGATCTGTGATAAGGCACTGAAATATTGGACTAAAATCCATTAATTGTTAAAGGGCATTTTTAATGTAAAGATACAGATGAAACCAGAGACTTTTTTGGTTGAAATGCTGACTGTTCAAATAGAAAAAAATATATAAGAAGACACTGCACTATATGATTACAGCAGCAAGAATATATGCCTAGAGTTGAAAGGATGCTAATATACCAGCACAAGAGGACTGGCTAGTGAAGACGACTGAACATGCTGAAATGGATAAATCAACAATGTTTATCAAGGAAAAATCTTTGAGCAATTTTAAGGAACATTAGGATTTATTTATTACATACTTGCAATTACATTGGGGATATGAATCAGTTTTAGGTTTTGTAAAATAAACAAAATTGGTATATAGCAGAGGCTTAAATATATTACAGTCAGCCCTCCATATCCACAGATTCTTTTTATCTATTCACAATTCAACCATCCATGGCTTGAAAATATTCCCAAAATAGATAAATTCTAAAAAGCAAGCCTTGATTTTGCCATGTTATATAATGGACACCATTTGACTATGCCATTGTATTTAATGGGACTTGAGTTTCTATAGATTTTGGTATCCACAGGGGGTCCTGGAATTATACCCAGTGGATACCAAAGGCCCACTGTATTATATACAAGTAGTAAAGTAATCGTGGTATATATCCATCAGTGGCGGGGGAGGGGGGGAGTCAATAGTATATGCTTATTTTTGTTTAATGGTTTAGCTGTGGTTGTTTACTTATTGTTTGTCTGTTATTATTGTTCATATTTTAAATATATTCATAAAATATTGTTGTAATTGTGTTTATGTTTAATAAAAATGACATTAAAAAATAAGTATGATCCAGCTTGTCAACATCCTTCTCAAACCAAGACGATTAAGAGCTTCAAAAGATCTAATCAGTTTCTTGATTCTTCTTAAAATAATCCTTTACTATTTTAATATATTTCATTATTTATGTAACAATGTCACTGAGCAGAAAAAGCAAGAGAAAGAGATTACAATTTTGAAAGAAGAGCAAACCAAGGAAGAAAAAGAAGACAGCAGCGAGGATAATGGAAGTATATGGATACATCCCTTTTTAGGTTAAAAAAAAGGGGGAGGATATTTTGAAAGATGGAAACTCTGTGGAAGAACAAAGAATATACTGTTTGAAATGCAGAGGAAGACTCGCTTTTGAATTCATGCATTGACCTTGTTGCTCAACAGCAAAAATATACACACACCATATATTTTAACTAAATTTGTCTCTTTGTGGACAGATGCACAAAATATATTTTAATAACACTTGGCATGGAAAATATTTGCACTGGTGTACCACCAAGAAAAAAAATTAAAGGAAGACACAATGGCTTCACTAATATATATAAATGACTTTCTGAAGGCAGCACAGATGCTCTGGTATACAAAATGACTTTGTGGTCATTCTGAATAGTTGCCTTTACAATCTGCTACAGTACACTTGTTTCTAGTTTCCTGGAAATAATCTTCATAACCAAATGACTTGCTGATAATTGCTTTGCTATCAGCCTGCCCTAAATAAAATGGATGCTGCTGCTTTGCCTTAAGAATTAGCTACACATAAACCAGTCAGGAAACTGACAATGACATTTATGAAGATTATACACAAAGCAGATTAATTTATTTCAGAACTCTAATATAGATGCTGGCCTTCAGCAGCAGCGCATACATTTTTCACTCCAGTGTGGCCCCAACCTCAAGCTCTAAATGACGGCATAATCAAATGGAATCCAACTCAAAAGATGCCCAAACATTATTTTTATCCCAAGCAAAACAGGAGACAAAGTCCTTGGGAAGTCAAGAGACAAGAACTAAACCAAGGACTTTTCAACCTTGTGACTTCAGTCAACTGTAAATTGGAATAACTCATCGAATACAAGAAAATATTTACAAAACTTGATCTCATTTGTATTAACATCAATGAAACTAGCACGCTGCGTTTATACTTTACCTATCTGACAAAAAAGAGGTGCTCCTGCCAGCTGTTACTACAAGTTCAGCTGCTCAGATGTGTATATTATTCACGGGGGCATACTTTGGCCACATAGTAGCATTTAACAAACAGGGACAAGAGAACATGGGATCTTCATAAAGTAAGCCCTAGGAGTCTAGCAGCCAGCTGTTTACCTCTAGGATCCACCACGGAGCAAATGAAGATTCATAAATCCAGAACAAACCAGGCCAGATGTCCACTTTGTTTTTTTGAAAAATGGGTTGTCAAACAAAAGGTTGGGGGAGGGGTGTTTCCTGCTGGTTAGGATGCAACTGAGGTTCAAACTATCTGAAATATCGTAGCCTGTTCGATCTGCAGGAGATCCCATTTTCATAGTCACACTATCTTCAGAGACAGGTTGCTGAAGATGTGGAAAATGTGAAATCGCCTTATCAGTGGCCATTCTCACATTGTGGAACTCTCTTCCAAGGGAAGGCTTATAAATTGCCTTATAAGTAAGGAAAATGTTCCTAATAGACCTGGTGGTGCAGTGGTTAAATGCCTGTACTGCAGCCACTCGCTCAAAACCATAAGGTTGCGAGTTCAAGACCAGCAAAAGGGCTCAAGCTCAACTCAGGCTTGCATCCTTCCGAGGTTGCTAAAATGAGTACCCACATTGTTGGGGGCAAGTAGCTTACAGTTGTAAACCACTTAGACACTCCTTAGGTGGTATGAAGCGGTATATAAATGAAGCTGTTTGTTTGTTTATGAAAGACAAAGTATCTCAGATGGAAATGTCTATGTGATATGATGAACCTCCACAAAGAGTGTTACTGAATAAACTAATTGTACTATATCATATGTACTGCATACAGTAACTAACTATCAAGCTACAAATTTGTTTTCCTGTACTATAAAAAGTCCCAAATTTAAGATGTTCTTAAGAGGAATGAATTTACAGCATTGGTGACCAAAATTGTGAAATCTAACAAATTCTGTGTGTGTTTATGTGCTTTCAAGTCACCTGTCAACTTATGGTGACTCCATAAATTTTTCATAGGGTTTCCTTAGGTGAGGAATAGTCAGGGGTGGTTTTGCGAGTTCCTTCTTCTGAAACATAGCCCACAGCACCTCATATTCATTGGCAGTCTTCCATCCAAGTACTAACCAGAGCTGACCCTACCTTCTTACAAGACAGGATCTGGTGTCTTGGGGAATTTAGAACAGATATGGGCAAGCATAAGGCAAAGAACTTTCAAGCCTCTACAAAGGGACAAGGATAAGGGAACCGTACCTGTTTCAATGGGTAGGACAAGGCCACAAAAAAGGCATTAAGATCCCATCCAGGCCATATGATTCTCATCCGTGTCTTAAAGGATCAAGAACATTATAGATTAGCTGAGCCATTCTGTCTCCCTCCAGAGGCACTTGTGCTAAGGGAAATATCAGTTTGGATTGATTTGCCATAATATGTATGTATTCCATCATTTTTTTGCCTAACATAATTTTCATAACTATTTATGTAATTTTTTTTAAGTAGAGGAAAAAAGCACATACATTTGTTATCTACTCAAGCATGAATCCATTAAGGCTATGAAAAGATTTCACAATAGAACCACTTTTCAATTCTGATAACTTTTTGCTCCACTCAAAAGAAATGCTGTTATGCAGATTCCAAATAATTCCATTTAATTTCAAATTTCTAACAGCTAAATGCTAAATAATATTTTCAGCAGGCCATACACATTCACATTACAACACTATTCAGACAGGTATAATGATTTTATATTGTTTTAAAGTATTGTTCTTTTAATCTGGTAGTTTATTAAAACATCTTTTAGTCTTGGTTACCTTTTTAAATTTAACATGTAATTAGAATTCAAAGATATATCAGTGTTAGTCTGTAGAATCATTATGTAGAGAGATCTTGTAGCACATTTGTGACTAACTGAAAGAAATTGGCAGCATGAGCTTTCGTAAACTTCATCAGATGCTCATGCTGCCAATTTCTTTCTTTCAGTTAGTCTCAAAAGTTTAGAATTTTAAGTTGCAAGTGACCACAAGGGTGATCAAATCCAACCCCTTGCCATGGAGAAATGCAAAAAGTGCTGCCAGTGTTTTTGTAACATTGCAACTGTGCAGCGCTGTATAGATGCTGCGTAGCTGCAACATCGTCGCTGCGTATGCCATATAAATGGCGCTGCGCAGTGACGACACCCCCGTCATGTGCTAGGGTTGCGGGCCGTGTGTAAGCTCCACCCTGAGGCAACCCTAGCACGTTACAAGGGTTGTTTGTTTCGGGCCTAAAGCACTCATGAAAGATACCCATCCAACCTCTGATTAAAAGCCTCCCTACACAGTTTAATTTTTTTTTTTAAAATCATGTTTTTCCAAGCCAAAAATGGAATTCCAGCCCTTTTCAGGTCCTCCCCCCCCCAGCCATTTCTTGGCAACCTATGTTGTCTATGGAGAGTCTCAGGCCAAAAAAGTGGTTCCCAAACATACTGAAATTGCCATAAGAGTAAGTCAAGAAAATGCCTGTTAAATTTTTAAATTTTTTATCTGGCAGCAAATCAGGGAGGTGTCAGTCTAATAACTTGTAGGAGAGAATTCTACATCCAAAAAACAGCCACCAAGAAGTCTCTTTTTCCCCATGTCCTCGCCAAACTTACCTGCCCCAAATATGACACAGGGCAGGACATTTGACCACCCATTAAAAGGTGATTTAAGAAAAGATACCATTTCTGGATTAAGTAGCTAGCATATATGGCCCCTCATTATTTTTATAATTATATGTTTCAAAAATAGCATCCATTTTTTACTCCAGTTCAAGAAACAGCTAATGGCAAGTCTGTGCATCTGCAAATGTAGTGCACGCATAGAGCTGTGGGGAAACCTTCTGACTAAGGGAGCAGAATTTGCAACAGCGTAGCCTAGTGGTTTGGGCATTGGATTCTGGAGACCAAGGTTCGATTCCCAATCTGGCCACTGTAAACCCACTGGGTGGCCTTTGGCAAGCCACAGTTTCTCAACCTCAAGGGAAGGCAATGGCAAAACCTCCACTGAACAAATCTTGCCAAGAAAACCCCATGATAGTTTGCCTTAGGTCAACAAATATTTTCAAAGCAGCCAAAATGTATATCTTATAATGGGACAAACATGCTGGACTTTAGTTTTCCCATATTTTAATAATTCTTCGACTGGAATCATTCAACCTTAGTGGTAGCCAAGAATGTAAAATATAAAGCAAAAACATCACTTATGCATAGTTCAGATTGAAATTCCATTAACATTATTGTTTCTGCAGCTCTGTCCTTGCCTGCTCTTGTCAAAGTCCAGCAATTATTTGATATATTTGTCAGGAAGAGCACTGAACAAGGAAGACATGCATTTCTTATGCACCTATGCTGGAATATTTACCAAAGGGCTGGAAGTGCCTTAGAACTGTAATCCCTGTATTATATCCCCTTAATAATATAAAAATTAACATTCTCTTTTTTCCTTCCAGTGATAAGTGTCTTTAGCCATCAAGATAAGCAACAAGAGTGAAATGAAGAAAGACTCCAAAATATACAAATAGTTCCAAATGATATTTTTCCAGGGATTATGTTAATGAAATGTATGCTGATTGTTCATCTGAGGGATAATATACACAGGAGATTAATCATTTGGTTTGCCCTAGAGTGCTCAATTTTTCTCTTGGAAATAGCCAGCCACAGGATGTAGATTCAGAACCTAGTACAAAAAGTAGGGGTGGTTTAACCTTTGATATCCACCGCAGTCTAGAGACAAATTATGTTCTACGTAATTGCTACATTTATTTGCATAGGACTGTAAACTGTCCTGAGAGTTTTTGTTAGAAGGCAGCATATAAATCTCAGTTTCAAAATTAAATAAAATGAACACATAGGAAGCATAACTCCCACCATGGGAAACATAACTCCCATCATGCAAATTTCAAGTAAGGAATTTTGGGACTGCAGCAGTGGCCAAAGGATCCCATATTCTCTATACTAAACCAAACTGGCACCTCATGCTGGTCATTTGGGGGAAGGAGAAATTAAGCATCGAAAAGCAAATCACATGGCTTGCAAAATATGAATCAAAAAGGCATAGAAATAGTGCCATTGTTATTAAAAAATAACTGCAATTTATCACCTTATTATATATGTTTATAGTGCACTATCACATACATGTGATACTAAGCCAGCATGACGTAGTGGTTTGAGTCCTGGACTCTGGAGACCAGGGCTTGATTCCCAGCTTGGCCATGAAATCCACAGGGTGAACTTGGGCAAGTCACATGCTCTCGGCCTCAGGGAAAGGCAATAGCAAACCTCCTCTGAACAAGTCTTGCCAAGAAAACCCCATGACAGATTTGCCTTATGGTTGCCATAAGTTGGAAATTACTTGAAGGCACACAGCAACAACAATCATACATATCTTCTGCAAAGAATGTTCCACTGGGTTCAAAGGTGTTTTCTCCCAGGTAAGTGAGTATGAAATTGTACTGCAATATTTAAGGCACATTGTGAGATTCCATTGTGAGAGAAAGATGGGATATAAATCCTTGAAATATATAAAAATAAAATAAAGAAACACAAATGCATGAAATCCAATGCAAAATAAAGCATGCAGTCAGCAATCAATAACTGAAAGGTGTAAGCTCAACAGAGCATAAGAGAAGCTGGGTCATATATTTGACAACAGGGCAGCTGAAGAACAGTGCTCTTTTTTGACCTCTGTCAAAAGTTAATTGTCTTGGTCCATGCAAAATCTATTATAAAAAATCCCTACATCAATGACTTCAAGCACAAAAATAGATTCTGATTGTATAGGCAATCTTTACTCTGGTGTTCAAAAAGTCCTGCATTTTAAAAATCAATTTGCAGTATATTTTGCTAATTTTATAATACACCAGGCATTCAGAAGATTACAATTTAATTACTGCTTTGGTAAATGAAGAGAATTCATGACATTCTAAATTCAAATCATATTTAAAGTATAGCAATTGTTGACCTTTGAAGGGCTTATTATAATTTACATCTGAATTTAATAACACGTATGGTGTACATATTTTAATTTATTATATTTACAATCCACAGCTCCTTTAGAAAACTCTTAAACAAATAGTCTTTTTTCTTAAGCATGCAAATTGCAGGTGTAGGGAATTTGATTTAGGCTGAGACCACAAGAGAGGGAAAAGGCTAAACCCCCAACCTGAAGTACAGTCCTGAGCCAAATCCGCCCCCCCCCCATGATGGCAATTTGTAAACCCCTATCACTAAAGACAAAAACTATTCAACCAAAGTAACACATAACTTTGCCTTCAGAACTCAGGAGAAAACAGTTCTGTTATAGTTACCAACAAAAGTAGGTAAAAAACTTTGTTTCTGTGATAGTTACCACCGAATGCACAGTGGTTGTATGGTTGTGACATACTTCTCCCCTCTTCCTTGAGCAGCTTTTCCACTAGGGTGGCCAGTGGGCCCATTACCACATGGGTATCCATTTTTGGTTTCCACTTTTGGTTTTATGGCCACTTTTCGTGCAACTGCTTTGGGTTATATACACAGGTCTATATGGATAATCTTCCCTGGTTCTGATGCTCACCCTCAACCTTCCTAACAGAGGTTTCAGAAATTTTCAGAGGATGAAAAAATATTAATTTTAAAACTTTTGAAACACATACTAAACCCCCTTGAAAGTAATACAATCTAAGTCATTTCAAATTTTCTTAAAATGGCATTTTAAATAAACGACATGGAAGTAGGCAGCACAAACCTAATGAAATACAATTTATTTACATCCTGTAAAACAAGAGTTCAAAGTCTTATATGTGGCTGAACTGCTGTTAGACAATTATGCAAAACAGCCTTTTCTTTATAACCAAATGAATACAAATAAGTCCATCCTCCCATAGTAGTTATGTTGCATTTTATGTGAATGCCCTGCCCAAAAGGCTGAGATCAAAAGCAATCAGTGCACTGGGTTTTGTAGTCAAAGCTCATCAAATTGCAAATTGATTTCCAGAACCAGCTTTCAACCTTACATGACACAAGCTTAGCAATGCAAAGCAAAGTACGTTTTCTGAAGCAACACAAGAAAAGCAGAGATTTTGTTAGGCTTCTTCCTAATATTGCTATACTTGAAGACAATTATGCATTCCCTAAATGTGAGAGGGCTTGGTGTCAAGACAGTAACTCCATCTTGTAGTTAAACCAATATAAAAAGAGGATAAAGCAAGCTACAAGTCCTAAACATGAAGAATGATGGTGATCCAGGCAAGGATTATTTCCTGGGAAATTGCTGGAGAAAAAATAATTGTGGGGTTGATCCAATGATCTGAGAAGAGGGCAGAGTGAATGTCAGGAAATGAAATGGATGAGACAAGATGGAGCTGTAAGCTTAGTAATGAAAGAGGCTAAGCTCCAGTGGCAGGTGGGGGGGGGGGTAACTAGTTGGTAATATGCACACCTGGGATGGGTGATGCAATAACCATTTGAACCACCTATATAAGGGAGATGGGAAATGTCTCCAGTGTGGGTTGTTGTGGAGGTTGGTGAAGTAGTTTGTTGGTGTGAGATAGAGAGTATTTGAGATGGCTGTCCAATACTCTATGTACATTTCTTTGTATATTACAAACAAAGATTAAAGCCCTCATATTGAGTGAAAACTGGCAGTGGCTGTGTCTTTATTCAGCAAACAGTTTCCTTCCTGGCCTGAAGACTGTTGCGGTTATCTCTTCAGAGACCTTCTTCTTGATGTCCTGTCTGTGTGGCTCTGTTCTGCAAGTAGTTGTAGTGGACACAGTGAGTCTCTCTATGTCCTTAACAGTGAAATCTTTGGCCTCAGTGATGTTGAGGCCAAGGTTGAGTCTGGAATATATTTTGCTCTCTTAAGGATTGTGTGTATGTGCCTTCAAGTCCCCTGTCAATGTATGGCACCCTATGAATTTAATTGGGTTTTCTTAGGCAAGGAATCCTCAGAGGTGGTTTTGCCACTTCCTATACAGCCACTAAATTGGCTCTGAGATCATATTGGGAAGGCTGCTTTTTACTTTCTGTGCACATAGACATGCATGAATTCATCTCTGAGAAAAGCTGCAAAACATATTTCTTAAAATGTACTTAAAGAGTGATGTATAAACTGTATATTTTGACTGTCATAAGGGGCAACAGTAATGCAACACAATACATAAAACTACTGTAACTATAGTAACTAAACTATCCCATTTTAATCAAAACTGTTATATTTATTGCAATCTGCAACAGAGAGAACACCATGTTCAAAATACCATGATCTTCAGGAAGAAATTATTTTCCCCCTTTTCTTTTTGTCACTACACATGCCCATGGCAAGCAGAATCTAATACAAGTGTCATTATGCAATTGCTGAGAAAAAAAGTACATATAGCTCTATGATCTTGAGAGCCATAACATTCTAGGGATTCCAAACACTGTAATTTTCATAATCTTCTATGGTAAGGATTTGAGACTTATACACTGGTCATACTATCTGGAGAAGTCAGGAAGCTGTCATCCAAAAAAATAACTCTTCCAAACTCTGCATATGACACACTTTATTCTCTTGATATCTCACTGCACATTATGAACTTACCTAGCTGAAGACAGACTCCAATATGTGACTTCTGCCCTGGAAGAGGAAGGTGTAGCTCACCACTAGCCTCTGTGTCTACTTTGGTCTCTCTCCAATAAGGAGGGCAAGTTTCCACATCAATTGTCACACACAAAAAGAGAGTATTATCAATAAAATGGATAATATTCTCACCTAGACTAAACTGATGTCTGTATATATTTGAAACTGTGTGTTGCTGAATACATTAAATCAAACTAGATGCTGTCTTAGAAGTAAATATTCTAAGAAATTTATTTATGTCAAGGATTTCTATCCCGCCTTTCTCCCGCAATGGGATTCAAAGGTATCATGCATTAATTGCAATTTGTGGCTATAAGAAATTGATTCCATTTATTGAATTCTGAATGGAACAGACAATTGCCAGGCTATTTCATGCCTCAAAGCATTTATAGCAAAAGAGACAGGGACATGGAGCAGATGACTCTGTATCTGGAAAAGAAAACCTTTTCCCCACTCAAAACCTGTTACATATGGAACAGAAAAAAGATCAGCCTTTAAAATGCCTGGAAAAGCCCTGACTTAAACTCTGATACCAAATCACTGTTCACTTGCAACTGCAGAAAATGCAACTCATACTACCACAATTAAAAATGGTTTCTCCATCTCTCTAATGAAAACACACTACTGGTTATTTTTATAATTAAAAAACTGACTGCATGTAGGCATGACTGAATATTAAATAACCCTACTGTCATCACCTGCATTTACATGAGCATTAAAGAGTATGTTCGGGCAGCTAGAATGTATAATTTGGTGGGTGAAGGGAAGATTAAAAGTAGTAAATCTGAAAAAATTAATTAGCCTGCAGAAAAGTAGTTCCACATGGGCAACCCTTTAAGTCCTTACTCAGACAGGACTCACTGAGAGGACACTACATAAAGCATTCACATGAAATATTGACAAGTTAGTCCAATTTATGTAGAATCACTGTATGCCAGGACAGCACCCAAGGCGGCCCATCATATTTGGCGGCCCATCATAGCAATACTCTCCCTATAATCATTGCCTTAATATTTATTCTTCATAGGAATAAATGGTAGCCATCCATTTATGCAGGAGGAAGTGACAGAAAACATGTTTTGATTGGTACAGAAATGTGAGTTCAACCTCTCCTTGGTGATCCCATTGTTTATCTTGACAAGTAGCTTCAGTCCCTGTTTATTTCACTTCCATGTTACACCCTCTATAGATTTCCCAAATCCCATCAGAGCCCTTGAGCAAAAAGACTACCCCTAACTCCATGATAGCAATGTTCTTGGGCATGTAGAGTACAGCAGGATGTTAAAAAGTATACATTTGAACAAATCAGTAGGAATCATATTGCATTATGGTAAAGATGCTTTCCAGTTCCTGGGAACCTATAATTAATCTGATGCTACTGATTAATTATAGCCTTTTTAAAAGATTCACAGCTGCTTGTAACTAGTTTGTTGTCGTCGTTATTGTTAAAATCAGGATTGAATGAAAACAATGCTCGGGCTATTTAGCCAACAGAAATGTGTTTTTAAATAAATATACAAGCATTCATTTATACTGTTAGAACCCTGTCAAAACTGGCAACAGCTGAGTAAATTTTTAAATCAATGACATTTGATTCATGGGCAGGATTGCATTGATTGCTCAGTATTTACAAGTGGGAAAGGGTTGACATAAGACATAGAGCAAGAATAGGCAACAGTACTAAGTCTGGTGGCCACTTTTATGCTGCAGCACTTTCTGAATGCTACAGGAACTACTGAAAAATAAAAATAAAACTCTAAAGCTTCTCAAAAATTGGTATCTCTTGATGTATATAGGGAGACCTTACAACCTGTTTAAAAGGTTTAATGTTGCACCTGGATGCTTCAGGGAACAGCTGTTTACTCTTCCTTTCAGCCACAAAAAAGTCAGTGTAGGGATTCTGAAGGTATCAAGGGTTACAAAAACATCCCGGGGGGGGGGACAATTTGCCTACTGCTGGTTATGGTCTCCCTCAAAGAGTAATTATCATTAGTAGATCAGTAGTGTCACTGAGTAGGTGCTGTGGTGCAGACTTCATCGGGTGACATCCCACAGGAGGAGTGACACCCTGGTGGGGTCCTCTTTCCGTCTGGTGATGCCACTCCGTAGATGGCTCTTCAACTTATCTTCCTATTTCTAAACAATACTGTTAATTGCTGAACAGCTCTTAACCTTGGAAAATTATTTTCCTATATTTAATTTAAACCTTCCTGTAACATGTAGCTGCATGACTGAACTCAAACTTAATCATACTTAGAACAGATCCATTTAGACTAATAGACCTACATCCTATAGTTGGTCCTGAATAAAGTAAACCCATTGAATCAATGGAATTTGGCTAAATGTTGGCTTGCCTTTCCACAATTGATTGAATGGGTCTACTCTAGTTGGGAGTAACCAAGTGGATGTTACCTATAATGGTAATGGTAACTACTTTCAATGGGACTATTCTAGTTATAACTGTCTGTACTTGAGTTAATGTTACATGATCTATCTCAGGAGTGGAAATCTTATGAACTTCCAGAAGCCCTCCCAACATCACCAATGGGGATAAATGTTTGAATTTACAGTCCAGCAATCTAGACGGCCACATAATTCCCACCCCTGGCCTATCCTGTGGGACATGATATAATGAATAACTATTTCATTCTCTTATCTCTTTTGTGAATATTTGAACAGTTTTTCAAATAATGAACATCCTTTGTGGATAACTATTGATGTATCAATATTTTTTTTCAAACTCCAACCTGTTATTTTAACAGCTGAAAGAAAAACTGATATTGTAAGGAAATTAAGAAATATTATCTTGTTGGTACCTTCCACAATTAAAAACAAAACTGTGCTCAAAAGAAATTAACAGCGACCTTACTACTGTGTGGAAAGGAAGAAGATGTCCATGCAATTCTTAATATATCAGCAGCCTTAAGAAGCACTGTTTATTAAGACATTAAGTAAGGGACTATCCAAATACTTGGGGTAATTCAGTCAAAATTACTCCCAAGGAAAAGGCTTTCATAGGAGCTTGCAAACCATCTACATGCAATATACAAACTATCTAAATGGGACAAAAATGAGCCAAAAAGCAACTAAATTGTCAACTGTTCGTTGTGCACTATTCCTTCACAGTTTCTTTATTTTCTCCTTCAGCAGTAAGGTGCACAAGCTCAGACTTTCTCCTGCATGATCTTGTGCTGTTCTCCTCTACCATTCCCTTGGTCTATCCTGTGGAATGCTGAAAGATCAAAATTCAGGTCCTGGTCAGGCCAAAAACAAGAAAATATATTGTTTTTATCAGAGACATTACCCCGGAGCTCTTTTATACTACTACACAGTGTGCAAAAAGATCTTGTAGCACATCTGAGACTAACTGAAAGAAACTGGTAGCTCATCACCATACCCATGCATTTTGAATTTCTATGGTTATTCTCACACATAGCCTGCCTATATAGGTCTGTTGCTGGAGCCTTCATTCCATGCATCTGAGGAAGTAGTATCAAGTCTACAAAAGCTCATGCTATCAACTTCTTTCTTTCAGTTAGGACCTTATCAGACATTGGAAATTGGAAGTATAATGCAATGGCAATCTGAACGCAATCATGGGGTTTCACTTTATTACGAATTAAAGCATCTCATGCAATTTCAGGCAATGGGGAGTCATTTTCGGGTAATGGGAAGCCATTCTGAATGCATTCCAAACACAATTAGAATTCACATAAATTCGCTAAACTAGCAAATTCACATGAATTCGAATTGGCTCCATCCACAATAAACAGAAATTCCTCCCATCTGATAAAGTCCTTAGTCTCAAAGGTGCTATAAGACTGATTTTCTAGGCTAACATGGCTATGTCTTTGAATTATTCCATTATGATTCCACTTTAACTGCCAGGATTCCATCCTATGGAAATCTGGGCTTCGCAATTTAGGGAGGGGTATTAAGATTCTCTGGCAGAAAGTTCTAAATGCCTCTCTCTAAATTGCAAATCCCAGGATTCCATAGTGGAATCATAGTGCTGTAACTGAGTAAATGTAAAAGGAACACTGAACTAGGGTTGCCAGACTAGATTTGGGGCAGGGATCCTGTAACTTTGGGGCTGTAGCTGCCCCTTTGAGCAGCGGATTGGTGCCAGGGAAGCTTCCCCGCGGCCTGGAACCGGGTGTCTTTGGGGCTTCATGCCCCAAGGACACCATGACAGATGCAGGGAAGAGGCAGAAGGGGCCGCCTGGCCCCTTTCTCTTCAGCATTGCTGGCACAGTTCTTTCCTGCATCACTGAAAAGACGCCCTAGGTGCCCTCCAGCAGTGTCATGCCGTCAGGCGTGCACTGCGCTGTCTAAACGCAGCGCGCACCATGACATCATGATAGCGTGCCCATATGGACGGCGCCATTTTAAAATGGCGCTGCCCATACATGTTAGGGTTGGGGAGCGTGTGGTTGCTGTGCACTCCCCAACCCTAATCACGGCGCAGGGATGGCCCTTTTGGGCCGTCTGTATCGTGCCTTTAATCCTTAACAGATTTAGGAAGACAGGATGAGAAACCATAAAGCTCCATCAGATGAGTGATAGGTGCCCATCTTCACTTTCCAAAACCCCAACTTTCAGCTGCAGCTGTTCCTTGCTAACATGGCTGCTACCAGTGGAGAGTGGAGGTGGCAGAGATGGGTGCTCAGTTATATTCTTGTCACTGGATGCACAGAAAGACAATTGCTGTGTTTGGAGGGGCCAGTTGCAGTTGAAAGTTGGAGTCTGTAAGGTGAGGAAAGACGGCTACCTTTGTCCCACTTATCATAGCTTGAACTCATCCTGCTTTAAGATCTGTTAAGGATTAATGTTACAGGAAGCCAATCCTGGATCCAATATGGCAACCCTACCCCAGACTAACATACTAGTTCCAGCTCTTCCGTCATCCTGACAGTTTAATACCACCACCTGTTCCAGCAAGGATACAGTTATTTGTAAAGAAAGAACTGGCCTACTTATTCGCCCAACATTTCATCAAACATATAGAAAAGCATATAATTGCACACAGACATGGAGGTTATAAAATGCTGTTTATGCAGATAACATTTTGCTTAGACCAGTTCTATAATATTTGGTGTAATCAATCTTCCATTAATTTCTCACACCCTAGAAACATTTCAGGTCAAACTAATTGATCATTGCAGGTCTAAGCTACATGCTTAGACAAGGAGAGAAAAATACCATTAAAGCTTCAGTCCTGAGCATGCTTAAGTATGAAATAACAGATGAATTATTTAGTGCATTTACTGTATGAACATTCCAAAAGGATTAATATATTATTATGGTTGGGAAATTATAGGGTGGATTTGAAAAAACGTGTGTGATTGACTGAATTCCAGAAATAAGAAATAGCCTGTGGGGACCATGGACACAGACAATGGTGAAACATAGGAGGAGTTGCAGTCCAACTCTGGAGAACTACAAGATGCCCACCCTTGCACTGAAGTTATGAGACTTGAGGTTGATTTTGGTCCAGAGAGTAGAAATTCGCTACAGGGTACAGGAGACTTCATAAAGAGGGACAGACATAATATATTGTAATGCATTTGTTTAAAAAAATTCCTTAAAACAGAACTTTCAGATATTGTTGGTCCACAACTCCCAGCACCCCCAACCACTACAGCTGATGGGGAGAAATGGAACCACAATCTAACATTTGGAGGGCTGCATAAATCCCATCCCTGAACTATGGGACATGTTACCATGAAGCTAATATGAAATCTTGAGCTAATGCAATTTATATACACTGTTGATTTGCGGAATGACACCCCCACAAGAAAGGTTTCCCTTGAAACATGCCCACCCTTCTCCATTTCTCTCTATAGGGTTTCAAACCTGTCTTTGAAAGATACACATGGGTCTAGAACATTAGTAAGGGTGAAAGTAGTTGTGAAGGGAGAATTTCAGAAATGAGACTAACTTGATTTTCCTTGAGAGTTGTTTCAATGGGAGAAGACCAATTATGCATAGCTGTAGCACAGTCCTACATGCCCTCCAATGTTTCACAGATGAAAAACCAAGACACATAGCAACAAGCAACATCAGAGAGTGGTCAAGTCAAGTACTTTTGTACTTTGAGCTTCGTTTGAAGCAGCTTATGTAGTTGAGGACCAAGAGGGAAAGTGGGAGGGCAGAGAACTGGGACATTTTACAAGCAGCTGAAAAGGTGGGCTGACAGAGGATTAATCAGACATGTCCACGCCAAAGAGGGACAATTGGAGCATACGGTCCTGTAATATGAGCCCTATAATGGGAATACTAGTTTTAGAACAGTTTGCAGACAGGTAACCTGGTCCATGGAGCCAATCAATCCAGGATGAAGTTTTTCAAACCAGGGGAGGGCAAGGAGCAGGCTTGGGGCTTCATGGTGCTCCAAGTTTGCAGTCCCCAAACTTTCCCTTTGTAAATTATTGTAAATTTAACTCCCTCCACAACACTATCAAATGACCCCTACTGTCCTTTACTGTGAAGAAAATGGGTTTGCCTCTTCCAGAAGCATCTTGGAATGGCCATTCATCTTTCAAATAGGTCACACAGCACTCCCTGCACTGTTTTACATTTTAAAAATCAACACTTTTTATCAAAACCAGAAGTGAATTTCCAGCTACCTCCTGATTAATTGGGTTTTGGCACTTTTCTCAAGTTTGTGCAGTCCTTAGAGGGTCCCAGGTCCAAAATAAATGGTCCAGTTAAGATGCCCAGCCCAACTTTAATCTCTTTGAAAGGGGTACTCTTATCCAAGCTAGGCCAGCTGAGAGCAATCTCCAGTTCCAGTCAAAGGAAGAGCCTCACAGCAAGACTCTGGGCACTTCTAGAATAAGAGTGGACAACTCTGGTGGCTGTGAAGGCCAAATTTTTACACATACCCCAGCACCCACTACAGGCCATGCTAGACTAAGAAACAATTGGAAAAGTAAAATAAAATAAAATATTAAAAAATAAAATCCAGAAGTGCCTAACATTCACTTAGCCTTTTTGATTTAAACATGAGGGTTTACATGTTGCCCTCGCATCTAATACTCAAGAGATCCATTTTGATTGACAGGGTAGACTGCAACTCCAGAAATTTCTGATAATAGCCCATGAAGAAGACTAATTGATAACAACATCAAATTGCATTGCGCTTTTTAGGAATGTAAAGTTTTAGATCATCACACAGCATGTGTGACTTTATTTCTTTTTACTCATCTACTGAGAATACATGCTTTCCTTTTTTTTTCTTTTTTCTTTTTTGTTATGTTTTATGCAAAACCTGCTGTTTCTAGATACCCTCAGGAACAAGAAAATCAAATTTTGTTGCAGAGGGGGGAATGCTCTAAGGGGCATCAGAGGGAGCCTCGGTTTTAAAACAAAACAAAACCTTGGAGCTATCTCAAAAGTTTACAGAGCATACAGCCCAAAGGCCACATTTTGCTGGCCCATAAAGGGCTCTCTTACAAACTGGAAGTGATATCATCTCTAGATCCCCCTTCAGTTTCACTGTAGATCGATGATTTAAAAAAAGAGTGTGGCAGCACCCTATGTCAAAAAGCATTTCACTTTTACACTAAGCAAACCTGATCCTAAACACAATTAGTCATGAACGTCACGGGAACGTCTTAGTAACAGTGTACATGATAAACACAAAGTAATACCCACCCCTGCTTAACAGCAGGAGGAATTAAGGGAAAACTCATAATGACATATTCCATTCCATTCTATTTATGCAATACCCTAAAACATTATCTTGAAAACCAAGTACTTGTTGGCATTCAATCAAGAATTGATTTTAAATATCCACATCTTTTAAAGGTATGTTAAAAGCCTTGACTGCTAGATTTCATATTTTATATAAATGAAATTACAGCTGCACCAGAACTGATTGAAAATAAAGCAGAGAATTAAAAGTTAAAAAAAACCCTACAACTTGTTGGCATTAATGGGGGGGGGGTGAATTCCATCATGCCATGCACTGGCGAGGGGGTTACACTTTAATATAAAGGGATGTATTGATCCAAGGTTTACAACATAAAAAGAACCAATCTTGGGAGCTAGAGACAGCCTTGTTCTATAATACAGAATTCAACCATTATAGCATGCTTTGGGCTATCTATCAGTCTGAAATTTAACATGCTTTAGCTCTATATGAGCACTTACAACTACAGCGGAAAGGACGAGAACTCATCCTTATTAGTTGTGGAATTCAAACGGCAACAAGCTGTCATACTTGTACCAATAAGCAGATCTTCATTCAGGCATCTCTCCAGTTTTCAAACAACTGTTGTACACAATATTTATACCTCAGGTAGATTATAAATCAGTATAAACCATAAAGTAATGTTGGGCTTTGAAAGCAAAGCCAAGATAAAACTGAATATATGATACCAACAAGAATAAAATTAATTGACAGCAAGGGAAGCATGAGTCAGAATAAGAGAGGGGTGATAAACTGAAGAGGGATCTCTTAGAATCAAAAATTGCTAAAGGATCATGAGTGAAGCAGATGTACTTCAAAATTACTATTTTTTAAAAAAATCCAAGCTGTAAACAAAAATCAGAATAGGAAGTATTGAGGGGGGGGGGTTGGTGATGTTGTTGTCTTGACATTACAGAAACTCTGTTCCTATTAAAGGAACAAATCAAACCAACCTGAAAAAGGAATACCTCTAAATGTACAATGGTTTAATGAAATATAACAAATATTCACTGTAGCCCTTCTTTGAATGTGTTTGTAATATTTGTAAAATTTTCTCAAGAACTTCTGTGTAGTATGTACCCATAAAAGGTATGCCTGCTATATTCTGTACTAGAAATTATTACTTTTCTGCCCTACTATACCTGACAACCCTCAAAACAGATCGGATTAACATGCAGTGCCCTCGTGTCTTCCTTCTTTCTATAGTTCCCCACCATCATTCTCATAACAGGACGTACTAGAGTCCCATGGGGAAATCAAACTTCATAGCGCAGATGAAGGCATCTGTGACAGAGACTATTTGTTTTATTTATTTAATAGTATGCTGACCTTCCTCCAGAGCGGGACACCAAGGTGGCTCCTAAAGAATGTCAATTTCTAAAACCTGAATACTTTTTAAACCAATTAAAAATCCACACATTATAAAACATACACAAGTTTTAAAAAATAAAACATATATCCCGGTCAGTCAGAAGCTTCCCCATTAAAAGCCTGCTTACAAATGAAAACAATTATATATATATATTTTTAAAGCCTGCTTAAACAAAGGCTGAATCTACACTGCAGAAATAATCCAGTTTCATACCATTTTAACTGTCATGGCTCCATCCTATGGAACTCTGGAAAATGTAGTTTGTTGTGGCACCAGAGCTCGCTGACAGAGAAAGCTAAATATCTCACAGAACTACAAATCACAGAATTCCATTGCATTGAGCTGGTGTCAAACTGCAATATTTCTGCAGTGCAGGTGCAGCCAAAAAAGTCTTTGTATGCCAGAAAAATGAAAGCAGGGTAAGAGCACACCTAGCCTCCCATGGAAGGGAGTTTGCAGAGGATGAATAGCCACTGAGAAGACTTTCTTTTCCTCCTCACCAAGATCTTATGACTCTGGCATTTTCGTATGGGGAGACAAAGGGTTGAAGAAATGCAAAAGATCTGTTTTCAAATGTGAAAAAGTCACACAGACACAGGAAGTAGAAAGTACTTTGGCTTTTTGTTCACCATAAACTCTGAAGCCACTCTCATATACATGTGAGGCAAGCAACATATTAATAAAATATATCTTCAAACACAGTGGTCAATATTCAAAAGAATATTTGTGAGTTTTGCCCAGTGGCACTGATGACTTTTTCTTTATACAGCACATCTGCAACTCATAGGTAGAAACCAAAACTATCTGAGGAAAGAATCCTCATAAAAGGTACTATTCCTTAAGTAAATTTGTGTAAAATTGTGTATTCTACAGTAAGTTTTTAAAAGCTCGGAGATACTATGGTATGGGGATTATGGAAAGATTAAAATAGGTAGCTTGCATAAAATAACCCCCCTTTACCTTCTCAAGAAAATAAAGAGAATCTAATTTGCAACTGCATTTTACATGAGCTATGATCCATATTTTAATACCCAGTTCTCCCTCACAGCATTTATTTTCATTATGAATTTGGGGGAAATGATTTATTCTTCTCAGAAAAAAAAGTGAACACTGAGTACAGGCTAATTTGCTATATTGTGGCTTCTTGTTCTCCCCCTCCTTTTACATACTGAGGATTTTCCTTTGGCATGTATTAATATTTATAAGCAGAAATGCTGGATTTTTATTTTACATGTGAAAATAGCAGGACTGGTTGATGTTCCAGGCTATAAGATTCATCTTTATTCGGAAAAGATTCACACTATAATAACAACACTGTTACATTATCTGGCATATTGCTAGTAAGGCTTTTTATATTTTTGATATTCAAAATCCATCATCACTCTACAGATTAAAGTGGCTCTATGAACAAACACTTTATCTTTCTGTGAGCTGGAGTAGTGCCATGGTTGGAAGTGTGATCGAGGAAATCATCTTGCTTCAGCCATTAGCTTTTCAGGTGGCTATGTAGGAAATAAGACACTGTTCTTTCAGTCTCAACTCCCTCAACCTCACCACAATCAGCAATAGGAGAATAAAAATTCCTTACAATGAAGTTGCAAGGATTGCTGAAACAAACAATGTTTTAGCACTTGACATATACTATTTAGACACTGAGAATGACCAGGCAGTGATATTTTATGAGCAAACCCTATTAACCCTCATTCACTCCAATAAACAAGCTTGCATCATATTAATTGTGAGAGATTTTCAGACTCTAATTGGAAATCCAATATATTGCAGGGTATTAAAATGCCGAGTGTCTAAACGAGTATGCATTGGTAGAAGCAAACATGTTCCATACAAATATGCTAAGCCAGAAACCACAAAGTGGAATCAAAGTAAAATTTAAAAAAATATTTAAAAACAGTAAGTTACGTCTTGCACAGTATGTTGTGAGGTATTTCCTCAATCCAATGAATCCCAGTGTCCATTCCCATGGGTAAAAAGGCTGATAACACTTACATGGGGAGAACTATGACCAACCTGAGCATATCACCTCTGCTTTGTCTTATTATAGGAGGCCCAAAAATATTATGGGACTGTTGTTTAGCTCAGTACATTACCCTGGCTGGAAGAATAACAATATCTCAATGGTAAAAATCAATACTTCTTTAGGACATTTCCCCCTCCCCTGCTATTGTTTCTATGCTTATCAGGAGGGGAAATCTGTACATGGCATTTGCCTGAAATAAGGAGAAATCATTTATCAGTACAGTGGGGTATCCTTATCCGTGAGCTTGATAAATCTCCTGATTTACATATCCGTGAATGGCCCAATGGCCACACGTACACATGGCTGCGCTAGCAGGAGCATGCATGTTGCACCACCATTAGGGGCAATGGGACTTGAGGTCCCACATTTTTTGGTATCCATGGGGGTCGGTGCAGAACGGATGCCCCATGGATAGTAAGATCCAACTGTATTAGGTGACACTGCCACACAATGACCTACATAGTAGATCTACTTCTGTATCCCTTTGGCAAGACAAAAGAACACACGCCTCACTGGAGTACTGTACATGGTTGGGCAACTTGTAGAACTTTCTGCCAGCCCAGAGTCTGGGGGCATTTTGCTATAGTCTGGAGGAGGGGTGTAGGCCATTTTAGGCAGAAGAGAGGATTTCTTTTAACAAACCAAAGTGACCCAGAGGTCCTTTCCTGTTTTTTAAAAAAGGTGAGCCAGGGACATAAAACATGGTAAATATGTGCCCCACAATCCCCTAGAGGGCATTTAGGGGGTGTATTAACCCTGGTGGCCTGGAGGGCACAACAATAGACTAAAGGGATGCATCTGGACCAGGGGCATCACTAGGGGGTGGCAGGGGTGGCAGACTGCACCAGATGACACCCTAAAGGTGGTGACACCACAACTTCCCAAACATCTGCCTTTTGGCAGAAATGGACTGTGGCTTTTGCCTGTCTTCCTTTAAAATGCTGAAGAGATGGTGTGAATGGGGCAAGGCTCAGTGGGATGAGAACAGAGAGACTGCAGTTTTTTAAAAAAATAAAAATTTACATTTCAAAATTTTAAATTTTAATTAAATATTTATTAAATTAATTAAATTTAAATTATTTTAATTGTATTTTTTTAAAATACTCTCTTTAAATTTTATTTAAAAACATCACAGCTTACCAAACGTCACATGACCACATGAGACTGTGTACATGTAAATACATTTAGGCTGTGCCTATGATATTGTAATTAAAGGTATAATTTTAATTATGCTAAGTGTTTAGATCACAACTATTACCATTGCATTCAGTGACATACAGGAATTACGATTCATGAGTAACATTAGTACAAAAAACATTGCTTAGGATTCTGTATACTGTGGTATGGGATAGGAGATGCCAGCCCTAGTGATGCCACTGATCTGGACCAAGGAGCACACTTTAGTGGGAAAAGGTTAAATGGGGTTATACGATGGAATGTCAAAAGCTCCAAACCACCACCACCAATTCAGAATAATAAAAGACAGGCAGTTGTTAGCCTTTATTTTATTGGGCTGGAGAGTGAGCAAGGAAAACAATATGAGGCACAATCTATGTACTGAATTTGTACTCCAGAGAAGAAACGCAACTATTCCTGATTAACTAAACAGCAGATCTCAGATGGCCACAAGTTCCCAGGCAGTTTCTTTATCTCAAAGCTGAGCATCCACAACAGCTGTAAAGCCAATTTTCACATCCACAGCAGGCTATGCCTCACCATTTTTGGCTTTTAGGCTCTACGTTTAAGCAGACTGGCACTTTGTGCCGGCCTGGGGCCGAAAGTAGGGCTAGACAGGGCTGAGAGGTTACACACACCCAGCCCTACTTTCACCGCCTGTGCGCCATTATGGCACACACCCATCCATACGGGGTGTGCCATGATGACGCACGGGCATCAGAGCGCACAAACGGCACTAGCCAGAAGGGGCGTCATCATGGCGACAAGAGAGAGCAGATCATTGCTGCAGCGTGTGGTTGCTGTGGCAACGATCTGGAGCTAAAAGGGATGGCTTTTGGCCGGCCTCCTGTCGAACCCCTTACTCCATAAATCAAAGTCTAAAATCACTTCTAATTCTTCTTTTGGGGTTTGCGATGTGAACCTCTCTCTTTATTTATTTATTTTATTTTATTTATATCTCCTCTATCTCCAGACACAGGACTCAAGACATCAAGTTCAAAACAAATTACATAAAAACTGATTTGATACAAATATTTTTTAAACTAAATAAACAGTTCTGTTAAAAACACTATATTGCAACATTAAAACTATATCAGAACAAAGGGGGGAGCATAATACACTCCATTAAAAACATCCTTCAGCCACAATAATTTAAAAAAAAAAACCTTGCCAAATAAATAAATAAATAAATAAATGGTTGCTTACCTGCTGGAAGAAATAATAAAAAAGATTAACCAAGTCTCCAATGGGTGGGAATTACACATGTTGAGAGCAGTCTTGAAGAAGGCTCTTTGGCGGCATTCACACTGCAGAAATAATCCAGTTTGACACCACTTTAACTGCCATGGCTCAGTGCTATTGGATTCTGTGGACTGTAGTTTGTTGAGCTCTGCTTGGGTGTGGTAATAAACTACAGTTCCCAGAATTTCATAGCATTGAGCCATGCCAATTAAAGTGGTATCATACCAGATTATTTCTGCATTTCAGATTTATACATTATCAAATGTATCTGTGATATCAGCAGGAGTTAGGAGAAAACTCTTCCCTGAATATTTTAGAAGTCAGGCAGGCTCAGTGAAGGAGATAGGGGCTTTGAGACAATCTGGACAATTTTAAAGCAAACTTCCACCCCATCCCTAAAACAGCCTTCAAGTTTGGCAATTTACCATTTCAGGGCATGTTTTTATCCAAAAAAAAGAGCATTTATTAAGTCACAGCTAGCTTTGGGTTTCTGACCAAGGCGGGGTGTGTGTATGTGTGTGCAAAAAAGCCATGTGGATTGTATGATTCCTGGTACTGCTATATCCAAAGGCAGTAGCTTTTTGTCTTGCTAATGGAATTCAAAGGTTATTTGGGGGACTTTAAAGTTCTCCCAGTACCCATATGGCCAGAAGGAGCCCTGTATGAATACTCGTCCGTATTATCTGAACTGAGGACAACAGCCACAACATATTAACTAAATGCAGGCCTATGATTAACTGTCATTTTTTTTCTTTCTCCTGTATGATTTTAAACACTTTTTGCCCAAAAAAGCCAGTGGAGCTTCAAAAGCTTGTAATATGTACCATACAATGTGCATTTGAGGTGACCCAGGAACGGTATCACTGTTTCATGGATTCTGGATGCTATTGTACTTTTTTACATCTGGCTTATCATGGTTTGCCAATTGTGACTTTATTTCAAGAAGAAAAATAATATGGCCACAGCTATCCAGGCACTAGTGAAATCCAGGCTGTATTGTTTTAAGGTAAGGCAATAATGGGCTGCGATTTGGGGGTCCAGATTGTAATCTCCACTGAGCCATAAAACACACCGAGTGATCTTGGCTCAAGTCACTTATCACTGAGCCTGACTTGCCTCACATGTTGTTGTAGGCAGAAAGAGAACCAATATGCCACCTTCAGTTCAGTTGAGGAAAGGAGGAATATGAATATAATAAAGAAACTATGTGTCATTAAACCATTCAAAGTACAGGTAACTATAATGGGGAAGACGCACAAACTGCCAGTTTGTTTCCAGGTTCAATTTAAAATGCTAGTTTTAACTCTTAAAGCCTTAAAATTATTTGCAACTAAGTTACCTGAAGGGCAGCCTTCACTCCTATCTACATCTCCACACCTTATTAACAGCAACTAAGGTCCTTTTCACATGTCCATCAGTGAGAACTAGGGCTGCATCCACACTGGAGAAATAATCTGGTTTGACACCACTTGAACTGCCACGGCTCAGTGCTATGGAATTCTGCTCTGGTGCCACAACAAACTACGACTGCCAGAATTCCATAGCATTGAGCCGTGGCAGTTCAAGTGGTGTCAAAACAGATTATTTTTCTAGTGTGGATGCACCCCAATTTTAGCAGGCCCAAGGCAAAGGGCTTTCTCAGCACATCTGTGGAAAACATTACCAGCTATGGTATGTCTGCCCCGATTAAAAGTGTGTAAAAAAGGTTGAAAACCTATCTGTTTTTTGGATTTTAAAAAAAAAATCTCTACATATTGGGTGGTTGTTGGTTTTATCTGTAGGTATGCAATGCTTGTGGCTGTCTGTTATAGGTCTCTGTATATTGGTCTTATTTCAGCTTGTTCTTACTAGTGATTTAAAGTATTTTGTACTTATATTTTCTTTTGCAAGCTTCAAATGTTCATTCTTAAAGACAATTTGGAAAACTTTTAAATACCAAATGAAAACTATTACCCACAATCCTAATTTGTATCAGTTTCTAAAATGCAAAACCTCAATTACACAAAGTGCTTAATGACATTCCCCACCTCCACATGTGGCAGGATTTATGTCCAGTAGTTAGCTCTACCTGATGGAGAAGTCAGCTAATCTTGCTTCATTTGTCAGTATTTTTTGACCACAGTATTTGGTGCAACTATTTTGTCCCCCTGAAATAATAGAATTAAATGGTATTTAAAATTTTTTTAAACGGCTTGTACAATAAAACACCTTTTTCAGTGTTCATAAAGTGCCATCTACTGGTGGTCTTGAAACAAAGCAAACTATGCCCATTTTATTTCTTTTAGACAAGGATACTACAGTATTTTAAGTCTGTTTTGTTACACATTCACAACCAGTTCTCATTTATACATTTTCAGCAGAGATGCTGGAAAGACAAGCAGTTCTGGGCTAGACTGATATCGGTTTTGAATTCTGGACCTACTATGAAACAGCAAGGATCAGCGGGATATGGGGAAGCAGTAATGGGAAGACAGAGGGATAAGGTTGATGTAAAGAAATGCAGGGGAAGTGCCAGTGAAGTTATTTGCAAGACTGAAATGAGGAGCAAGATGACCAATCAACAAGTGCTCATAGTTGCCGTAGGCTATGAAACTGACATGGGAAGCAATCAAATGTCATCGGCACTATTATTGTATCTCATGAAAAACCCTTCTCATACAATCATAGAGTTTGAAGAGACAAACAAAAACAAAACAAACAGCTTCATTTATATACCGCTTCATACCGCCACCCAGTCCAATCCCTTGCCATGCAGGAACACACTGTCAAAGCACTCCTAACAGATGACCATCCACCTTTGGCTTATAAAGCTCCAAAGAAGGAGACTCCACCATTCTCCAAGACAGCATATGCTACTGTCAAGCTCTCATCATCAGGAAGTTCTTCCTAATATTGAAGTGGGATCTCTTTTCCTGTTGTTTGAATTCACTGTTCTCTGTCCTAGTCTCTGGAGCAGAAAAAGCAAGCTTGCTCCTTCCTCCATATGTTTGTTGTGTTCCAACTCATAGCAACCCCATGGATGAGACATCTCCAAGAATCTCTATCCTCCACTATCCTGCCCAGATCCTGCAAGCCCTTGCCCATAACCCCCATGATTGAGTCTATCCATCTGGTTTGTGCTCATCCTCTCTTTCTTCTACTCTTCCTAGCATTATTTTTTTTTTCTAGTGCCTTCTTATTATGTGGCCAAAGTACAATAGCCTCAACTTGATCATCTTTGCTGCCAAGGAGTGCCCTGGTCTGATCTATTCAAGAACCCATTTGTCTTCTTGGCTGTCCACAGTACCCTAAGTACTCTTCTCCAGCACCATATTTCAAATGAGTTGGTTTTCTTTCTGTCTGCTTCCTTCACTATCCAGCTCTTGCATCCGTACATGGTAACTGGGAATAAAATGGCCTAAACGATTCTGACTTTAGTGCTCAGTTGTACATCTTTGCTCTTCAGTAGCCTTTCCACAGTGCTTTCATAGCTGCCTTTTCCATGCTTACTCCTCTTCTTATTTCTTGACTGCATTCTCCAGTGTGGTCATGTTTGATCCTAGACATGGGCATTCTTTAACTATTTCAATGACATCCTTTCAAATATTTAAATATGGCTGTCACGTCACCTCTTAATCTTCTCTTCCCCAGTATGCAAAGGGACCTTGTAGCACCTTTGATACAATGGCCTGAAACAGATGGACAAAAAAGGCACCTTCCCTGCAGTTTGGGGGCGTGGTGATTAGACAACACATGCCCCCAAACCACACTGAAGCCGCCCCAGGGCTGCCTTAAGCCACCCCAAAAGGAACAGAGGTTATCTGCCTCTTTCTGCTGTCCATTTGGGACCATGGCAGAAGGTGCACTCAGGGCTGCAGCGGGTCTTCACTGCAGCCCCAGGGCAACTGGGCTGGAAGTGGCTTTTGGCCATTCATTCCTGCTTGTCTGCTTTGCCCCTAATGAAAGAAAGGAACTGGTAGCATGAGCATTTATAGACTTTAGCCTATCAAAGGTGCTACAAGATCCCTGTACATACTGATTTTACAGATTAACATGGCTATGTCTTTGAATTCTCTTTCCCAGGTTAAACATACCCAGCTCCCTCAATCACTCCTCATAGGGCATGGTTTCTCCTTTTGGCCATCCTCTTCTGGACATGCTCCTGCTTCTCAATATCCTTTTTGATCTGTAGTGCCCAGAACCGGACACAATATTCCAGATAAGGCCTGAAAAAAGCAGAATAGAGTGGCTGTATATAAGGGCTCTGGAACCCAGGACAGGTATGGGTTGAGGAGAGGAGGTAGTGTGCTGTGGTGTGCTGGAGAGTTTGTAGAGTGTTTGTTGGATTGGTGGATTGTAGCAAGCAGTGTATGCTGACAGAAGTCAGAGCTTCTGTTGTAAATACTTTGTATACATTTTGCAAGAGGAAGATAAAAGCCTCCAAGGACTTTGGAAGAAGTCAACTGTGTCTGTGCCTAATTTTAGGATGGTCAGTGCTTTATTGCCAAATGCTGCATACTGGGTTGTGCTTCTGCCCTGAACCTTGGCACCTCTGTTTGGGCCTAGTTTTTGTTCATTTTGGTTGCTGCACACCTGCAGGCTGCAGGACACAGAGGTTAGCCAACAAACTATCCTTTATTTTTACCTAATACTGGATGAGATGGACTGAGGCAGTGTAAGGCACCTCCCAATGTCCTTATTTTTATCCTTAAAAGATAGATGAAAATGACACGTAGGCGTTCTTCACGAAAAGGTGTCCAAGTTACATAAATCACTACCAGCATCATCCTCCCCACTCCCCCAGGCCAAGCCATGAGGTTGCCAATGCAATCTTCCCCCTGCCTTCCCTTGGTTCCTGTGCCTTCACAAGCTGCAAAGGATGGCAAAAGCTCCATAGTGGCAGCAGGGGCATCACTAGGGATGTGTAGGGTGTGTGGGCTGCCAGCAGGTGACGCACTAACACCACTGTTCCCCAAACATCTGCCCTTTAGGCACAAACAGGCAGCAGCAGTCGCCTGCATCCTTTTAAAACGCTGAAGAGATGGTGTGAATGGGACAAGCCTCAGCGGGATGAGGAAGGGGAGGCCCTGGGTTGTTTGTTTTGTTTTAATTAGAAATTAATTTAAAAGAATAAAATTATTTTTAAATTTTCTTTAAAAACATCACCTCTTACAAAATCCTTACTACAAGCACATGAAATGATGTACATGTAAAGACATTTAAGCTGTGTGTATCATATTGAAACTTAAAGGTATGTTTTTAATTTTCCTAGTTGTTTACAACCAGGGTGACCAGATGTCTTCCTTTTCTAGGGCATGCCCTACATCTTAACCTTCTCTCCAGAAAGCATTCCCAAATGCCCTCCATTTTGTGCATGAGAAAGAAGCATAAACTTACATTTACGTTTACATTAGTGTTTTTAGCTTTTATTTTGTAACGCCCTCATTTGTCTTGGATGTCCAACATTACAACATTTTGCGGTGCCTCGTCCTCCTTTGCAGGTAGGACATCTGGTCACCCTGTTTAGGTCACAACCTGAGAGCCAGCATGGTGTGTTGTTCTGAATGTTGAACTGTAGCTCTGGAGACCAGCGTTCGGTCCCCTGCCTTGCCATCAAGCCCACTGGGTGACCCTGGGCAAGTCACACTCTCTCAGCCTCAGGGAAAAGCAACAAATCTTTCACACACAAAAACAACACCTCATGATAGGGTTACCTTAGGGTCGCCATAAGTCAGAAACAACTTGAAGGTATGCAACAACAGCAACAACACCTTATGCCACAACTACCACCAATACTGTGATATACAATTTATATACAATTAGAATCTACAAGTAGCATTAGTGCAAAAAAAGAAATTACTAAGGCTTCTGCATAGCCGGTATGGGAGGAGGTCAATGAGGGAGTGACATGATGAGTGTCCAGGGGTTTATCACACAGGAAGCATCCTGTGCAAAAACGGGATTTGAAATGAAACGACATGCAAACACGCGACTGATTTTCAGATACATCAGGGTTAACACAACATTAAACCAGCTAGAGAGTTGACAAAACATGGTTCTTTTTCCTTTTGGGATTTTCATAGACTCATAGCCCAATCTAGACGCACAATAAAGAGCGCCTTTAGGGCTCTTTATTGCGCGTTTAGGGTTAGGGAGGGCACAGCGTCTGCACCTTTCCTAACACTAATGCGTATGGGGTCCATCATTTAAAAATGGTGGCGTCCATATGGGCGCGCCAAGATGTCGTCATGGCGCGTGGGACATTTAGAAACACTACACGCGCCATGACAACTTCATGCCACGGGAGGGCGCCAAGCACACCCTTCCTGCAGCGCAAAAAACGAGCTCCTTCAAGGAGCTCCTTTTTGCTTCCGGGTGTTTGGTGCGTCCTTCAAACGGCCACGCCAAAGATTCCCCTCAGCATCGCTGAGGGAAGCGAGGTGCAGTGGGCGCCCAGGGTGCCCACTGCACCCCGCTTTGAGGCCGCAGGGAAGCGGCAGTTTGCCGCTTCCCTGCAGCCTCTGGAAGTGGCAAGATGGGTCCTCTGAGGCTGCCGGTGCAGCAGCCTTGGCCCCATCTCGCCGCTTCTTGGGGCGATAACAGACCGCCCCTTTCAGATGGTCCAGAAAGCCCCATAGGGGCTAAACAGACAGGCAAAAAGAGGTGCTTTCAGGATGGCTTGAAGGTGTGGCGTTTAGATGACACATGCCTCAAATCCAGCATAAAAGTGACCTCTAGGCGACTTATGCAGAGAAAAGCAATTTCAAAAAGAAGCAGCTTTTCTCCACTTCTTCCTGGCTTGAAGCCATGTCATGTGGTCATGACATGAGCACTCCAGCTGCCTTGGGACCTGGTGGTGTGGTTGTTGGGGTTTCAATATGGCTTCAGAAAAGGCAGCTTCAAGCCGCTTTTTCCTTCCCATCTGTTTTGCTCCATAGAGACCCCAAGGGCCATCCTGTCCAATCCCATTCTGCCATGCAGGAACTCCCAATCAAAGCATCCCCGACAGATGGCCATCCAGCCTCTGCTTAAAGACCTCCAAGGAAGGAGACTCCATCACTTTCCATTGAGGGAGTGTGTTCCACTGTGGAACAGCCCTTACTGTCAGGAGGTTCTTCCTAATGTTGAGGTGGAATCTCTTTTCCTGGAGCTTGCATCCATTGTTCCAGGTCCTGTTCTCTGAAGCAGCAGAAAACAAGCTTGCTCCCTCCTCAATATGACATCCCTTCAAATATTTAAACATGGCGATCATATCACCTCTTAACCTTCTCTTCTCCAGGCTAAAAATTCCCAGTTCCCTAAGTCGTTCCTCATAGGGGATGGTTTCCACACCCTTCACCATCTTAGTTGCCCTCCTTTGGACCTGCTCCAGTTTCTCAACATCCTTTTTGAATTGTGGTGCCCAGAACTGGACACAGTATTCCAGGTGGGGCCTGACCAAAGCAGAATAGAGTGGCACTATTACTTCCTTTGATCTAGACACTATACATCTACAGTGGTCCCCCGGATTACGAAGGTAATCCGTTCCGGATTACCTTTCGTAACCCAGAAGCTTTCGTTTCCCGGGGGACCGCTATTTTGGACGGACCGCGCGGCCCTTTAAAGGGGCCGCGCGGCTTTTTTTCTTTCGTATCCCGAGGGATCTTTCGGGTCCCGGGGGATACAATGCTGGTCCGCCACCTTTTGGATCCCGGGGTTTTCGTAACCTGGGGGATTCGTAAGGCGGGGGACCACTGTATTGATGCAGCCTAAAATTGCATTGGCCTTTTTAGCTGTTGCATCGCACTGTTTTCTGCATCCACACTGCAGAAATAATCCTGTTTGTTCACACCATTTTGGCTGCACCCACACTGGAGGAATAACCCGGTTTGGCACTGCTTTAACTCTTTTCTGGCTCAAGGCTATGGAATTCTGGGAGTTTGTTGTGGGCCCAGAGCAGAGCAAAGCTTAGTGCTGTCGAATTATGGAGCTGCCACAACAAAACTACCCTTTCCAAAATTCCAGATTGTTATTATTATTAATTATTATTATAATTAAATATATATATATATAATATTATATTATATATATAATATTATATATATATTTTATATATATAATATATATATTATATATAATATATATATTTTATATATGTATGTATAATATATATATATATATATATATTATATATTATATATATTATATATATTTTATATATATATATATAATTGATAATTAATAAATAATTAATAGTTTACCTATTTATAATAAGAGTTAATTATTATAGAAACAATTAATTAATTAATAAGTAATAATAATATTTATTTATACCCCACCCTTCTTCCAGGGCTGGGACTCAAGGCAGCTTACAACATTAAAAAAAACAAACACCAACATATAGTTAAAAACGTACAAAAATAGCATATTTTAAAAAATAAAATTAAATTACTTCAATAATTATTAGAACAAATTCGACGCTAAAATCATCACGTGCTGCGTGGCGGGTTAAAACGGTGTCAAACCGGGTTATTTAAATATAAAACATATATAACTGAATAAGAAGAGACAAAAAAAAACCCCCAATAAGGGTCCCATGAAAAAAAAAGAGCAAGCGCCCCCCCTAGAGGCTGCCCTTGACTCTGCACTCTGCAGCATTCGCGCACGCGCAGCAGCAACCTTCAGTTAAGAGCAGAGGGCGCCACCAAGGCCGAGGCGGCCGTTGCAGCTGTCACTCACGACGAGAGCGCGAGGACAGGAGGATTCGAGGCGGCATCCGCGCACGCGCAGCAGCAGCAGCAGCAGCAGCAGCAGCAGCAGAGAGTGCGCGAGCGCCTGGGAGGGGGAGGGTCGGAGGAGGGATGATGAGTGAGAGTGAGTTGTTCGACCCATTATTATTATTACCTGCGCAGGCAGCGCTCGCACACGCTACCGAGGGACTTTTCGCTGACGTTGTAAGCGAAAGGCTCCGCGCGGTAGAGCAGCTCGCCAGGCTTCACCGCCTTAACCCTCGTGAGGCGGAGGCCGTTGCCTCGGCCGGGACTTGTAAACTTCTCCATTCTAAAGCCCCCCCCCACCTTTTTTTTTCCTCGCGCAAGAGAAGAGCGGCGCTGAAACCAAACACTCCCGGCTGCTGGCCCTGTGTCTGGCAGCCTTCCCGCCTCTCTAGCCTAAGATCACGTGACGCCCTTTTTGTTGTGGTCGCCGGCGCCATCTTGAGTGAGGGCAAAATGGAAAAAAATGCCCTGGTTTCAATATGTTTCCTCACACTTTCACAGTTGTTGTTCTATCAATGTTTATACAATAAACACTATTACATCCTCTTTCTCCTGTTCCTCCCAAATAGGTGAAAGGATGCCAAGGTGACCCAGGTGTCCTAACCACAAAAGGAGGACAAGGCACCACAAAATGGAGGCTGTTGAAGAAAAATGGAGGGCCTGACCAAATAAAAGCTCAAAACAATACATTTTTAAAAACACAAATGTAATGTACGTTCATGCTTCTTGGGCATGCTCAGGATGGAGGGCATTCCAAGAAAAATGGAGGACCTGACCAAATAAAAGCTCAAAAAACACAAATATACAAAGCACAGATGTAAATTTTAATTCATGCTTCTTGGCCATGCTCAGGCAGGAGGGCGGTCAAGAAAATTGGAGGACCTGACCAAATAAAAGCTCAAAACAATATAAAAATATATAATGTAAATTCATGCTTCTTAGGCATGTTTAAGATGAAAGCCATTCAAAAACAATGGAGGATATGACCAAATAAAAGCTCAAAATGCAAATATAAAAATGCAAATATAATGTAAATTCATGCTTCTTAGGCATGCTCAGGATGGAGGGCATTCAAGAAAAATGGAGGACATGACCAAATAAAAGGGAAATAAAAGAGGGAAATAAATGCTCAAAACACAAATATAATATTTTAAAAACACGCACACGTAATGTAAATTTATGCTTCTTGGGCATGTGCAGGATGGAGGGCAGAAATAACCCAGTTTGATGCCACTTTTAACTGCTGTGGCTCAATACTATGGAATTCTGGGAAATGTAGTTTGTCATGGCACCAGAGCAAAGTAGTTTGTCATGGCACCAGAGCAAAGTGGTACCACAACAAGCTACACTTCCCCAAATCCAATGGCATTGAGTCATGGCGGTTAGTGGTGTCAAACCAGATTATCTCTGCAGTGTGGATGCAGCCTGAGGAGTTTATCACACGGAGGAAAATCGGGGATTTAAACGGTGAATATCCCGTGAAAATCGTGTGATTGCAATCAAGATTTCTACACACAGCAATTAAAGAGGGGTTATCCCGGGAATAATCATTGAATAACAAGCAACAAATAATTCACAGGATTTCCCCTTGAATGATTTGTTGCGGGTTATTCCCTGGTTATTGCCAGGATAATGACTGTTTAATCATGATGTGTGAAAATCTTAATGACGATTGTGCGGTTTTTCTCAGGATATTCACTGTTTAAACTCCCAATTTTCCTTGTGCGATAAAGTTTGACTTCTATGGAGTGTTTTATGCATATAAAAATGCAAATTGATGCAGATAAAATCTGACTTGATTTGTCAAAGAAAGATTCAACTGTTCAATGAATCTGTTCAATGACAAACTGTGGAATTCACTATCACAGGACGTGATGGCCACTATCTTGGACAGTTCTGCAGGGAACAAATCGACAATGGTCATTACCTCTAGTATCAGTGACAGCATGCCTCTTAATAACATTTTTTTTTTTTTTTTTGGAAAACACAAGTAGCAGGTGCTATTGTCTTCAAACTGTGTATGGGTCTTCACAGAGACATTGATTTATCTCTATGGAAATAAAATATCAGCCTTGGTATTACAAATCAGTATAGCTTTTCTCATGTTCTTATACTGGTCTGAACCCGGGATGAAGGGATCAGATAAAAGTGTAGAATGAGATTATCATATTTGCTGAAAACTAATAATGTATTGGTTTTTGTGGGGCTTTCAGGCTATTGTTTAAAGGGTATGGGTTTTTTTATATTAGCCTTTTGTATTTTCACTATAAAAACAAAATCAAACTACTTTTTTCTTTATTGAATTATGCAGCCTACATTTTGCAAGTTTACTGCAAAGTCCAAAGCTTAGTTATAGTTTAAATTAGTTCCTTAGAATGTATGGAAAAATAGCTAAAATGGGAAAAAAATATACCAACCAAACAACAAGTAGGTGGCACCACATCATAATTTATCACAATCTTTCTTTTTTCTCAACACCTTTTGCCTCAGTCTTCTCAGGAAATAAAAAGGGAAATGGAGCAGAAGACACAATAGGGGAAATGCAGCACAGAATATGTAAAAAGTTAGTACAGGAATACACCATTAATTTAAATGAATTTAAGTCTCCAGGACTTCAACTACATGCAAGGGTATTAAAAGAACTGGTAAATGTAATATCAGAACCATTGGCAAAAATTTTGGAGAACTACTAGAACAGGAGAAGTCTCAACAGACTGGAGGAGGGCAAACATCGTCCCCATCTTCAAAACGGGGGAAAAAGAGGATCCCAACAATTATCGTTCACTTAATCTGAAATCAATACCATGAAAGATTCTAGAGCAGATCTTTAAACTGTGAACATTTATAAGGGAACACCATAATCACAAAAAGTCAACATGGGCTTAAGAGAAGCAATCATACCAGACTAATCTGATCTCTTGTTTTAATAAAATTTCCAGCTTGGTAGCTGAAGGGAATACTGTTGATATTGCATACCTTGATATCAGTAAGGCCTTTGACAAGGTTCCCCATGACATTGTTGCAAACAAGTTAGTAAAATGTGGGCAAGACAATGCAACTGTGAAATGGATTTGTAATTGGTTGAATGGCCAAACCCAAAGGGTGCTCTTCATCTTGCAGAGAAGTGACCAGTGGGGTGCCACAGGTTCTGTCCTGGGGCCAGTGCTATTAAACATCTTTATCAACAAAGGTTGAAAGAACAGGGGGTATGCTTATCAAATTTGCAGATGATACCAAATTAGGAAAAGTTGCTAATACCACAGAGGACAGGATCAGCATTAAAAATGACCTTAATAGATTAGAAAGCTGGGCTAAAGCTAGCAAAATAAATTTCAACAGAGAGAAATGTAAGGTATTACACTTAGGCAGAAAAAAAAAAATGAAATGTCCAGATATAGGATGGAGGACACCTGGCTGAACGAGACTACTTTTAAGCAGAGGCTGGATGGCCATCTGTTGGGTATGCTTTGATTGGGAGTTCCTGCATGGCAGGGGGTTGGACTGGATGGCCCTTGTGGTCTCTTCCAACTCTATGATTCTATGTGAAAGAGATCTAGGAGTCCTAGTAGACCACAAGTTGAACATGATTCAACAGTGTGATGCAGCAGCCAAAAAGGCCAATGTGATTCTAGGCTACATGAATAGAAGTATATTGTCTTCAGGTGAGTTAATAATGCCACTCTATTCTGCTTTAGTTAGGCCTCATCTGGAATACTATGTCCAGTTCTGGGCACCACAATTGAAAAAGGATGTTGACAAGCATTGGGATTGTATCCAAAGGAGGGCG
Organism: Urosaurus nigricauda; assembly: GCA_034509955.1. NCBI lineage: Eukaryota > Metazoa > Chordata > Lepidosauria > Squamata > Phrynosomatidae > Urosaurus > Urosaurus nigricauda. The sequence continues at coordinate 321,550,868 of JAOEGL010000001.1, forward strand.
ACTAAAATGGTGAAGGGTCTGGAAACCATGCCCTACGAGGAAAGACTTAGAGCTGGGTATATTTAGTTTGGAGAAGAGAAGGTTAAGAGGTGATATGATAGCCCTGTTTAAATATTTGAAGGGATGTCATATTGAGGAGGGAGCAAGCTTGTTTTCTGCTGTTCCAGAGCAGGACCTGGAACAATAGATGCAAGCTACAGGAAAAGAGATTCCAGTGCAACATTAGGAGGAACTTCCTGACAGTAAGGGCTGTTTGACAGTGGAACACACTCCCTTGGAGAGTGGTGGAGTCTCCCTCATTGGAGGTTTTTAAAAAGAGGCTGGATGGCCATCTGTTGGGGATTGATTGTGATTTCCTGCGTGGCAGGGAGTTGGACTGGATGGCCCTTCTGGTCTCTTTCAACTCTCTGATTGTGTGCTTCTATGATTCTTTTCTGCATCTTTGTGTGCTGGTTTTTGTATTATTGTTTTCTACTGATTACATGTGCCATTTGTGACTTACAGAAAAAAACTACATAAAAGTACCCTGGAAAACCTGACCAGTATTGTATCAATCTTTAAAATAAGCTGTTATATCTACAAACACGGATTCATTTAAATATGCTTGTTACTGGATTTTGTGTTATAAAAGAATCAGAAAATCATTGTGACTTTGTCCCATTAGTCCTAGACCTTGCATGACCTCTACCTGCTAAAGCCTAATCCGTTGAGCTCTGCAAGGCTTCCTTCATACCATCTTAGAGTCCAACCATATGTATTTTATGTTTCATCATCAAGTTACTCCCCTACCTTTAAAAAAATTGTCCAATTGGAAACAGAAGAACCAACAAAAAGCTTGCTCCCAGTTTTGATTGTCCCTACTAAACATATTGCTTGACTGGATTTTGGAATCTCATTTAACCTCTTTTTAAATAAATGACTACAATCTAGCTTAGCTCTGACATTTAATACTCTTCTATTTTACAGGTAGCGCTATAATTTTGCAACATTACATGCGTTTCAGAAACCTACTGCAGTATCTCATTGATCTCTGATAATGTACTGTTTTAATTTTATATAAAACCTCCAATGAGAACCTCATGTAGTGTGGATCCATTACAGAACTGCTTGTGTTGTTTCCTAGTGTGGCACATTACACTACACAAATGAGATCATATTGCCAAGAGCAGTACAGTACAGGTAATGGATTCTACTTTGCCATGCAACATGACTCCTTACTCTCAGAGGAAATCTTTATCTCATTAAATAATGAAACAGTCAAAACATTCTAAGCCATTTTCTATGCTGTAAAATTAAGAATTTTTCCCAGGAGTCTCAGAGTGAAACTTGGTTTTTTGTTGTAACAGATAATTTTTCTCAATTTTTTTAAATTTGTTGTGGTACAACTAAAATGGACCACACTGTCAGATTACAACTTACTTTTTAAAATGTTGAGTAGCTCTAACCAGGTTTTTGTTTTTGAATATTCAGCAAGCCTATTTTGTCTGCTTATAGTTATTTCATATAATATTAACCCAAATTTGGGAAAAGATATATCTGGACCTCCTGGGAGATTTTTATGGGAATTGCAATACAGGATATTGGCAAGCATGTCTGGTTCCCAATTGTCAACTGATTCCTTTTATTGCCTATACATCTGAATTGAGAAAGCTTTAGATAATGTGAAATGGGATTTTTGCCTAGAATGACTGCGAGCTTGTTACAGGTCTCAAAAGAAATTATTGGGTTCAGAATTAAGTAATTGTAAGCAAAGTCTTTTTGCTTCAGTCTCCACTTGGTAGATCCTGGCATTTCTGTAAAAAGCAGCAACAAAGTCTAGCCCTGAAATTTGTTGTAAACTACCATCATCATCTGAGAGTAGTGGGATAGAAATCTGAGGTTTATCCAAATTAAATTAGTTCCACTTTAGTCCCATTAAAGTTATTGCGAAAATAATTGTGGATCACAACCTATATCTCATTTGATTTCCTTGGGAGTTAACAGCAAATGCATTACAGAGTGTGATATTTTTATCAACTAAGAGCTAAGCTTCATTGAGTTCAATATAAGACATTAGACAAATATAAGATAAAATGATTAAATCAGGATTCAACCCCATGTAAATGAAGCAGATTCTTCCAGGAATTTCTAAGCTATAAGGGAATAATTGTAATTTGTCCCATTTCAACTTATTCCTCCACAGCCATTGAATTAGCCAAAAACAGTTCTGTTCCTCCCTTTTCTTTACATTAGCTACCAACCCTCCAAAAAAATCTCTTGATGATCAGGGACCACCTTGAGGGGGTGGGCTGTGATCAAGAAGGCTAATTCCCCTTGCTTCTGAACTTTAGTCCACCCAATGTACAAAGGGTCCTCAACCACCAAAAGATGCTTTGGGGTTGCTGGAGGGAGGCAGGGGTGGAAGGTCATCTTCCAGACCCATTCTGTGTACAGTTTTCTGGATCCAACTTTACAGACATTTCAGTAGTGCCATTTAATTAAAAATTCCTGAGCCTTTGTAATAAATGGGAGTCCCTCCATTTATCAGAGCCTTCTCAGATAACAAAGGGGGGTACAGATACATTCAAATGAAGGTTTACATCACAGGTGATAACTTGGCAACTGTCTGATGAGATGGGCAATTGGAGAGAAGCACGAACCTTTAAGATGGTTCTGAGTGGAGTATTTTTTTTAAACTCCTGGATGTGACACAAAGCATTTGTCTGCCTGCCGGCCGGCATTTATCTCTAGCTCTTGAGGCAGACCGTGAGAAAGCTGTTGGAGCTGGACAATGGATTCCAGGCTCCCAGCTATTCAGAAACATCAAGGTCTACAAATCCCATCTGATCTGTGACTAACCTTAGGCACACGTACCAGTCAGTGGCTTCAGGATTTTTATTTTCCCAGTTTGGCTGAAATGATTGTACTCTGTAACATACTTCCTGTAGGACAAAGTAGCTTACAGTTGTAAACTGCTTAGACACTGCTTAGGCAGTATGAAGCAGTATATAAATGAAGCTGTTTGCTTGACTGTTGTAATCCACTTTGATTCCCCCTGGAAAAGGCGGTATAGAAATAAATCCTTAAAAAAAATGGTCCCTCATCTAGTGATATCCTTTTGTGCTAGAAATCTATTAGTCAGAATAATGCTTTTCTTTAAAATGCTCTGCCTTTCTTGTACTCTTTTTCATGTGTTTTAGCTTGACGAGTTCTTCACTGGGTTGGCACAAACCAGTGGAATTTCCCAACAACATCCCAATGCATTTTTGAGGTGTAACAAGTTAATCATTAGGTGGGTGGCAGCAATTTTGTTTGTATTTTTTGTTTTGTTTTGTTTTTTTTTTTTTTTTTGATAATAGATGGTCTCAAGGGGTCCCATCCAGCTCAGTAGGAAAGGTGGGTCTGCCACAGAGAACAATCACAGCCTTACATAAGTAGGAAAATATAGCTGAAAAGGAAACACACTGTTACTACGTTTACTAGAAATAGTATTTTATTGTGTTTTATAATACAAATATATACATTTCTATAAATTAGGAATCATATTATAATACAGGTTTCTTAGTTTACATTGTAGTAAAAATTCTCATCTGAAAATAGGTCAACTGAAGTGTGTTCACATATATATACTTTATGTAGGTATATACATACAAAAATGGTACAGTATTATACAATGTATACAGAAGCAGAATGATTTTTGCAGGTATTCTACCATTTTCAGCCAGTCCCAGTGTAACTTAGGTACCTGAAAGGAAACTTTTAAACCAGAAAAGCATACTTCCTTCCTATTTTACCTTCGGTGGTTTAGTCACTGATGATTTGACAACATTCTGATTTAAGAGTAACTGGTGTTTTTCACAAAAATAGTTCTTGCATATTAAGAGCTGATATAGTGTTAGCTTTGCTGCCATTATTATTTTTGAAATTCCTAGGAGAACATGCCATCATTGACTTTTCCCCCAAAATGCACTTAAGGTATAATACAAGGATTGAATACCAGAGTTCACTTCTTACAGTTTTTAAGCCATGGAATTTTCCTTTCCAAAATTAAAAGATTCAAAAATTCAGCACTGCTCTTGTCTGTAAAGATCTTGGATTTTCAAGAGGTGTCATCATTTATACAGAAATACCATCACTAATGGAGATTTCAAACCATTTTATCTTTTGCACCATATTCCAACTCACAAAACCTTTTTCTGAAACTAGGTTTCACTTTAAATATTTATGCCCATGTTATCTTCCAAGCAATCATCATACAGCCAACTTTGGTCAAATTCATTAGATTGTTCCATAAGCTCAAAAAGGCATTTGTACTGTTCTGGATACAGACTACCTGTCGTAATGTTTTCTGGTATCTCTAACTGTCTCAACAGTTTCTTCCCACTCTCACAACTCCATAAACTGAAATACAAAACATGGAAAAACAGCCACAATGAGATAGTATAATTATTCAAAGATGGTTCAATGACTTATTAAAATTACTATCTATGTAAGGTTTTAATGTATAAAACGTCTACGATTCTATCACAAGGAAACAATCATTAGCACACAAGAGGAAGGGGGGAGAATGCAGAATGTTTATAGCTACTTGTAGTACTTGTTCCTGAAACAGAATATAATTATCAAACACTCAGGCTTTCACATAACTCTCACCAGGCTTAATTCTACACAGGTAGGTTATTCCCTCTGATAGCAAGCATCACACTGCAGATATAGCCTAAAGCAATGACTCAGGCATAAGAGGGCTATAAGTAGACTTTAAATACCCTGAAGACACCAGATCCCATCTGATCTTGGAAGCTAAGCAGGGTCAGTCCTGGGAGACCACCAAGGAATACGAGGTGCTGTAGGGTATATTTCAAGGAAATGAACTGACAAAACCACCTCTAAGTATTCCTTGCGTAAAAAACCCTATGAAATTCATCAAGTTGCCATAAGTCGTCAAGCAAGTTGAAGGTGAATGCACACACACGCACATAAGTTTTCAGAACAACCACCTTAAAAGTAGAGCCCCAAAACTTAGCCCAATGATGATTCAATGGCATGGAATTTTGAGAGAGAGAGAGAAGAATCTGATGGGAGAGATAAGGTTAGGGTGAAAGGAAGAATGGAATGGAGCAGCTGGAAGATGTCAGGAAGGCTCAAACCAAGAAATTATTTCAAAATGTTTCCAGAGACATAAGTGAGTTACATGGTTATTAATATAACAATAGGGCACAAAATGAAGGAAGCAAAAATCCCAAGCAGAATGAGGAAAAAATTAAGGCCAAGAAAACCACTGGGTACACAACACTGACTTATGGAAAACCAAGGAGAGGGGGAATTGAAAGTTGGTACCTTGACTAGAAATATTCCACACTGCACATATTTTTCTGCAAGCCTCGCTTACAGCAAATAAAGATTGGTTTGATATATAATCATTACTTCTAAATTAATTATACAATGCCGCTCCATTTTCCATTGTTGTGAAACTCTGATCTCCATCACGGATTTCAGCATGCAATTTAATGCACCGTATCATAGTTCTATGATATATTCATGCACATAAAGTCTATTATGTAACTTAAAACACAAATGGCCAATATCTAAATTTGGAGGGAAAAAAGAGAGCCTTGGCTTATGTTTATCAATCAGCTATGTCCCAAATCTCAGCTGATTCCAACAGCAGCTTTTCATATAGTTTGGTACCCTGCTGTTGAAACTAGAAATTCCTAATAAGCAGGGCTAAGCCCCGAGGCATAGCTAAAGCACATTTCTGAATCCAGCTAGTCAATATTGAAAAAAACAGACAACAGGTCTATTTCCCTGAAGGAACATGATCTTGTGTTAAAATATGACCTGCATACTATTTTTTTAGATTTACACAGGTACCATATTCGGCTACATTTTGCTACATTTGTGAACAGACTGGATTTCTATTTACTTACTTTAATTTATCTATGAGTTTTGTCTTGCCTTTAGCAAGACATTGTTTTACCATCACAATAAATATGTTTGAATTAATAGTTGTCAAGTTGCCTGTGAACAAATCCTTCCGCGGTGTCATTTGTACTAAGCATAAGTGGTCATTCTGCAACAGCTGCATGTAGAACAAAAAACATTAAACACATTAGTATTGATTAATCAATGCATGTGTAGTTCTGATAATATTCTTATACAGAGAAAGTATACTGCTCAAAAGGACATTTTAAAAATATACTGCACACTAGCATGGGGATTTCATTAAAAATTTCAACATCCCATGAAATTAACATCCCATTGCATAAAACTGGATTAATACTCTAATTACAAATCAGTATGTAAGTGGGGTATCTGTGGGCTTGTGAACATGTCCTCCACCCCCATCATAACATTCTATGATGATGAATGTAACAATTATTGCTATACTATAGCAAAACAAGTATTGCAACCTAAATTTTCAAAGTGTCCCAGTGGAAGAGGTTTACTAATACAAGTCTGACTTAAGCCAAAAGCACACTGAAAGCTGACTGCTAGAGTAAATGCTCAGTAAAATGATTCTTTGTGCTTTTCTCTAAAATACTGGTCTTGAGATTTAAATTCATTCTCAGCATGGGATTCACTTTCTTAAATGGGATAGGACAGGTCTCAGCCCCTATATTAGGGGACGACAACTTTGGTGGGTCCAGGGGCCAATTTGTCAAAGAGAATCATAAAATGTTTTTAAATTAAAAGAAAACAAGGGCAGGAAGTTTACTTTTGGTATTGCAAATGGGTATTTCTTTCAGTGTTAAAAGGTACAGGGGTCCCAATACATATGTAAAAGGGAAAATAATTCTCTGGAGACCTTCAAAAGAGGCAGTTCACATACTTCCCTTTTTTGTGTTAGAAAAGTGGAGTCCAAAGGAGTATGGATCGGATACAAAAACAGTGTTGTGAGCAGCATGTAGCTTTAGACCTGTACTTTGCCTACACCTGCTTTAAATCTTAAACATCTGTGAAGAGGCAATTTAAAGCATCACAAATAATCAAGTGTCCTGCAGAAAGTAGAATTGTGGATTTCCAGCAATGTCAATGGTGTATGATCAGCAAATCAGAATACATTTCTTCCTAATGGTATATGCTTCTAATGTCTGTTGTAATGATGAAATACTGGACCTAAATATATCATCACATTTGCTTTAACATTTAGAAACATACAGCTTACCACACTCTTTGGTATGGAGAGTCCACCATTTCTTGAGTTAGTTAAAAATGAAGACCAGGGCTCCTAAAATGAAAGGAACAGTCAGTACTACCACTTTCTTACACCATTGTGTAAGAAATACAGTTGAACTGGTTTAAAAAGCAATGAAACAAATGAGTTGGAGACTAGAGTGACCGTGGCAGAAATGCCATAGTGAATCTGACCAAAAACAAGCTAGAATTTACCTGAAGGCATACAGTGGAGCAATAAAGCCAACAACAACAACAAAAAAGGCTTTTGTAGCTAAAACTATTGCAGCTGCTCAGAAATGTTCAGCTGAATTGTTTTGAGTAGTGAGGGACCTGTTACAATCTGGTCCAGAGGAGAATGTAAACCACTCAATAGCTTGCTGCAAATAATTTGCCCACCATTTTGAAGATAAAATTGCTCAGATTTGCTCTGACACCATAGCTGATACAGTTCCTTCGGATGTAACCATGGCTCCTGCTTGTATAGTGTTGATAGACAATTTTCAATTTGTGCAGCCTGAAGATGTGGACAGGATCCATGGAGGAGTGAGATCCACCACATGTGTACTCTTTCCCCTCTGGGCTAATTAAACAGGCCAGTAAGGATTGTTCTGTTGCAAATTACTCCTTCCTTCCCAGGGTCACACAGGATATATATCTCCATCCTTTTCCAGGCTATCATTCTCTGAAGATGCCAGCCACAGATGCTGGCAAAACGTCAGAAGGGAACTCTTCCAGAACATGGCCATATAGCCCGAAAGCTCCACAAAAAACTATGGATGCCGGCCATGAAAGCCTTCGACTCCATATTTGTGATTTAATTGTTAAGGGGGAAGGGTAGAATTTGGGATTATTGTATATTGTTATTTTACTATGTATTGGACTGTTTTACCATAAGCCGCCTCAGTTCTAGTTGGAGTAGTCAGTATATAAATAAGTTATTGCTGCTGCTGTTGTTAAGAGTATAAGAACTCATAATCTGACTTTGTGTCACAGAAAAGACAAAATCATTTCTTGAAAAGTTATAATAAAGAGCTTATGAAGTTCACAAGTGATGCAAGTGAGCTTCTTCTTACACAAAGAGAGTACTAAGCTATTCCTCTACCAGTAGGTGTCCCATTCTACACAAATGCAACATAGCAAGTGGCACAGCAGGGCACTCTCTTGAGCATATCTTCACCGAGGAGGAACAGGAAACTCTTCCTGCTTACACACAGGAAAAAGTAGACTCAAACCAAACCCTAAGTTTACACACTACTCTGAAAATATTTGTATTATGTGCAACATATCCAACATTACTATTAAGCGTCAAATGCCATGATGTTTGTATTATAAAATAAGAACGCATACCATATGCAGAAGTTGAATATCACAAGCTGTTTGCCAAAGTACACTTAGTGCTTGATAAATTCGTGCTTCTTCTGGCTTTGCAACAAGAGTCTGACAAAGACAAAACAGAATTTATATTTTATACATTTCTAAATTATAAATAAAAATCCTATCTGCAGAACTCAAAAAACATAATTAAGTCAAGAAGTTCCAAATAGCATCAGCATTTTTTTATATCAAAGCACAGATCTCAGTTCAGCATACACAGCAGAGATCGTATTAGAAGCATTTATATGTCACAGCAAAATTGTTCCTGTTGCAGTCAGGGAGACAACATATGTAATTCCACATGCCAGTTCAAATGTAAAGTTTTTCAAACACTGCTCCTTCATCCTTTAAAACAACTGTAATAATTCTAAAGTACAAAATGTTTATTTATAGTATTTTTATATATTAAGCAGATGAATGCTCTGAGGATTATGATGTGCAACCAATACTTTGAGTTTCCAGTTATTATTTTATTTTTATTTCTTGATCATGATTACAATTCTCCAAATACCTTCTGGAGTTTAATTATATCATGGGAATATAAATCCACAGAGTTTGCACCCAATGTAACAACTTTGCTCAAGAATAACAAAATGCCTTTGGATATTTGCACAGTATATTTCCTTATTAAAAGACTTCCTTATTGCATATCTACACACACATAAACTCGTATTCTAAAAAGGATAACAAGGATATCTTTCTTGAAAAACTGACAGCTAATATTTATTGTGGATTGTGGAAAGTTTTGAAACCTGTTTTTTTTTCCTATTTAAAAAGAAGGCTATGGATCTCATCCAACATCATACAAGCAGAGATTCTTAGATGGGACACAATGAGACTTATCCTGCTTTCCTTGTTTCCTTCCACCAAAATCAGAGGGTCCCCTAATCCTCTGGGGCAGACTGCCATTTTATTTAAGTTTTTTGACAGACAGTCAACACTGAATTTCAGATACTGTTCCATTAGAAATAAAGAAGGTGAATTTGCAGTCTATTCCTTGACTGTATAATATTTAAGTGCTAGGTCTTACTGCCAATACAATTAGGTTAGATTATAATGTATTCACCTTTAGGTTATTTAGAACATACCACAAAACAATTAATTATACAATGATTTATTTACAAAAAAAGCATAAAAATGTTTGTTTAAAATACAAATAATACATTATCATGTTAAAAATGGCCTTCGTTTGAAAAAAATCAATTGACCTATTAGCAAAAATTCTTGTACATATATATACCTTGTATTCTTTTTCACTGACAAACAAGTTCAGTTCTATTCTTCCATATTTAAATATAGAACTGCGCTCATATAAGGAATAGATTAGTTTCCATAGCACATTCCTTTCTCTTTTTTGTGGGACAATGCCAACCACCCTTAGAGGAACACCTGTTTAGAAAAGGAAACAAATTGTATGAAAAACATAGTATAGATGGCTGCACCGTGAGAACGAGTTAAAACATTGATTTTAACAAAATGAGTAATGAAGTAGATCACAACAATGAAACTATTACCAACATATTCCTTCTCATCATTAATAACAAATTGCAGTTTGTGTACTAAGACCTTAAGTGAACTTTCCTGCTTCTAATAGCAGGGATTTACACATCAAGAGGCACACTTGCTAAAAATACAAGTGAATGGTTCCTAGAGTAAATCAAGCCTGAATTTTCTATAGAAGTTAATGTGACTAAATTTGGGCTGTTGCACTTTAAACATACCATGAGACAATATGACTCACTGGAAAAGATAATAATGCTTGGTAAAGTGGAAGGCAGTAGGAAAAGGGGGAGACTGCCCTACTGGTACATTGACTCAGTCAAGTTTGCAAGACTGGGAGAGAGACTAGGGCTGGGAGAGAGTGAAGGAGAGGCCTAGCTACACCATCGGTCCTGGCCTCAATTTGAAGTGCCCTCTCTCCATGGCGATACCATCTGGCCAAGGAAGAAAAGAAAGGGCAGGCCAAACTCCATCGGGCCTGTGCTAGATTATAAAGCAGAGCCCTCCCTCCATGCCATCTGCCTTGGTCAATGCCTCGGAGGGAGAGAAGAACTGCTGGACCTGATCCCCTTCCCCACCACCATTCCCTTCTCCTTTTGTGTTGTGTCTTCTTAGAATGTAAGCCTGAGGGCAGGGAACCGTCTCATTAAAATAATAATTTAAACCGCTCTGATAGCCTTTAGGGCTGAAGAGCAGAGTATAAATAAATAAATAAATAAAATTTAAATAAATATTATATTTATCAAATATAAAATACTTTAGATGGGACTAAAAACTGAATCCAGACAATATTCCTTCCATGTAACCACAAAGGAATACGCAAGCATGTTCACTCTTTCTCACAAACTCACGATTGACCTTGACTCCTAGAATATCTTCCATGGAAGTATATCCTTCTGATACCAATTCCTAAACTGGCAGAAGTAAAAGGTTAAGTGGAAATCTGAGTGAGGGACCATGAAGGGGTGACAAATACAGTGGGACCTCGGTATCTGTGGCCTACCCCAAAGATACCAAAATCCATGTGACCTCAAGTCCCATTGTTCCCAATCACAGCACATGCATGCAGCCATGCCGCCATTAGGGACTGTTGCTAATGGCAGCCCAACCATGTGCATGTGCCATCATTGGTAACAATGGGGTCTTGCCGTCCACAAATATTTAAATCCTTGCATGGCAAGTTCATAGATACTGAGATCCCACTGTAATACCAGGCAGCACAGATTATACACACAAGTTTTAGAACAGGAATAGGATACTCTTGTGCATTAGTGGGGTGTAATGACAACCTCCCCTCCCCAAACCAGGAGACCTCAAGGGCTGAACCACTGCCACTACTCCCTGCAAAAAATGTTATTTTTTTCCCCTCTTCCTCTACGAGAAGGGGGCTGGGGCACTTTTTAACTAGGAGAGGCCTTTTTATAACAGAAACTAATGTGGAAGTCAAATTAGTGTTCACTTTTTGTTAGAAAAAAAGGCAACTTGTGGGTCTAAAGTGGTCCTCGGGGGAGAAACACTGCAAAATTGCCTCCCCATACCTCTTAAAGGGCATGTGGGGTCTTTTTTTTTTTTAAAGAAAAAATTAGACTCCAAGTAGAAACATGGAGCGGCATGAAAATGGCTCTGGGCTACACATTCCACAGACCTATTTTAAGAAGTTTCTGGTATGGTAGCCTAAGGTTGGCAACCCCAAACAGACAAAGTTTTCAACATGGTGGCACCACATTTTATATTTACAGACCACTTATCAGTCATAACACTAAAAATGTAGTGCTAAAGCTCTCTCCTGAGACACAGAGGTTTTAGAAAAACAAAGAAAAGTTTCCTCTTGAAAAGAAAATACACATTTTTGGAGAAATGTGACAAGGGTTTTAACTGGTGCGATTTCACACTGCTTTTCAATGCTGCTGCTATTCTGTTGCACATATTCTAAGGTATAGAATTTTACTGGATCAAATCCCATCTTAAGTACAGCAAATGGAGAAAGGCAGAATGCAAACAGTCAGATATTGTCCCTTAGTATATCCACAACTATATGCACACATTACAATTTACCTGCTGTCCAAGCAGTAGATGAGATGCCCAAGTTCTCAAAAAGTTTCTCAGAATACATCACAGGGGGTTTCACTGACCCAGAATGGACAGGATCCAATCTGAAGAAGTCACAATGCACAACCTCCAGTTGGCCATCTAGTTTATTCTTTAGAGACTAAATATAAACAAAGGGTTATTTGAACATATGAAACAGAGACTGTTCAATCCATAGATATTTCTAGCCCAACATTGTCTATCTAGACTAACAAGGTAGTAGTTTTCCCAATCCTGCTACACAAGTTCCTTTAATAAACGGAAGGTGGACCTGTGACCCTTCATATTTTTTCTACTATAACTCCCACCACCCAGTCCATTAGCTATGTGAGCTTGGGCCAGTATGAGCTGTAAGCACAGAAGTTGTACTTAAATTTTTATTCTTTTTGATAACTACAAATTTCCTTCACACATGGCCAATTAAATGTAGCAAAAATTTATTGTTATTGTTATGTGCTTTCAAGTTATTTCCTACTTATGTCACCCTTAAGGCGGGGTCATGGGATTTCCTTAGCAAGATTTACTCAAAGGGGGATTTGCCTTCGTTTTCCTCTGAGGCTGAGAAAGTACAACTTGCCCAAAGTCACCCAATGTTTTTCCATGGCCGAACAAGAATTCAAACACTGGTCTCCAGAGTCAAATTCCAAAATTCGCATACCTACCTCTAGGTTAGGAAGAAAGGAGTTGTTACTTTCTAGTGCTATCACACGAGCACCAGCATTGAGCAGTGTTCGGGTCAGGACTCCAGGGCCTGTGAAAACAGACAGAGTTTAATATTTTAATGTGAAGTCGAAGGCTTTCGGGCTATGTGGCCATGTTCTGCAAGTGTTTATTCTTGAGATGCTGGCAAAACATCAGGAATAAACTCTTCTACATCATGGCCATATACCCTGAAAAACCTACCAAAAAACTATTTAATATTTTACTCTGGTACTAGTTTAACTCTAGAACTGAACAGTTTTGGTTTAAACAAGACCTTAGGGTGGTGGGGGAGCTGACGCAGGTCCTTCCTGCGCCAAATCCCATGATTGATCCAATGACAGCCTGCTGTGACGTGTTTAACATTCATTTTGCAGATAAAATCTCTCGGATAAGGGCCGACCTGGATGCCAACATTTCATCAGAATCCATAGGTGAGGCGTTCATCAACTCCACTGCTGTCACCTTACTGGATGAGTTTCAGTCTGTGAGTACCGATTACATGGACAAGCTCCTTGGAAGTATGAGGAAGACGACCTGCTCTCTCAATCCTTGTCCATCTTGGCTGGTTGTCCAGGGAGGGGACGCATTGAGGGTATTCCTTTGGGATACAATCAATGCGTCCCTTAGGGAAGGTTCTTTACTATGTTGTCTGAAGGAGGCGGCTGTTAGGCCCCTCCTGAAGAAGCCTTCCCTCGACCCCCTGGACACAAACAACTATAGACCAGTATCCTTGCTCCCATTTTTGAGCAAGGTGATCGAGAAAGCAGTCGCCTCCCAACTCCAGGTTGTCTTGGATGAAACTGATTATCTCGATCCATTTCAAACTGGCTTCAGGACAGGATATGGGTTTGGGACTGCCATGGTAGCCCTGACCGATGACCTCCGCTTGAGTATTGACAGGGGTAGTGTGACTCTGCTGGCTTTTGATACTGTAGATCACTCCATCCTTTTGGATCGGCTGAGGGAGATGGGGATTGGAAGCACCACGCTCAGGTAGTTCCAGTCCTTCCTCTCTGGCAGATCCCAAAGGGTGAGGCTCGGGGACAGTTGCTCTTCCAAAATTGAGCTTAATTGTGGCGTCGCTCAGGGCGCCATCCTGTCCCCGATGCTATTTAACATTTATATGAAGCCGCTGGGCAATATCATTCGGAGGCATGGAGCTCAGTGTCTTCAGTACGCTGATGACACTCAGATATATCTCTCCATGACCAGATCATCAGCACAGACTTCAGATGGCGTCTCTCCTCTTAATGACTGTCTTGCAGCGGTAATGGATTGGATGAGGAAAAACAGACTGAAACTAAATCCAGACAAAACAGAGGTACTAACAGTTACAGGCCTGAAACCAGGTTCGGGAATACAGCTCCCAATCCTAGATGGAGTCACACTCTCCTCAAAGGACTCTGTTCGCAGTCTGGGGGTACTTCTAGATTCATCGCTCCACATGACTAGTCAGGTGAATGCGACGGTCAGGAGTGCCTGCTATCAGCTCCGACTGATACACCAGTTGCGCCCTTTCCTGAACATGAGGGACCTGGAAACTGTGGTACATGCTCTGGCAACCTCATGCTTGGATTACTGCAATGCGCTCTAAATGGGGCTACCCTTGTGCCTAACCCGGAAACTTCAATTAATCCAAAACATGGCAGCCAGGCTTGTCACCGGAACATTGAGGAGAGAGCGCATTACACCTGTGCTCAAGTCTCTCCACTGGCTGCCGATTAGTTTCCGGGTGCAGTACAAGGTGTTGGTTTTGACCTTTAAAGCCCTACATGGCTTGGGTCCATCTTATCTTAGGGACCGCCTCTCCCCATATGATCCCCCCTGCACACTTCAGTCCTCTGGGAGGAATCTGCTACAGCCTATGAAAACGAAGCTTTTGCAGACCTCCCAGAGGCCCTTCTCTGCCGCTGCTCCCAGACTATGGAATGGCCTGCCGGACGAGATGCGTCTTATTACATCTCTTGATTGCTTTAAAAAAGCTATAAAGACACATCTCTTCTGGCAGGCCTTCCCAGAAACATTTTGATTCCCGGCTCTGAAATTGGGTTATGTTTTCTCGCCAGTCCCTACCACCTTATCTTTGATGCCATAGTTTACGCTGCCCACAGAATAGTTTGTCCTGTCTTGATATTGCTTATATTTTAATTGTTTTCTTGGTTTTAACTCGTTTTTAGTTTAATTTAATTTTAAGGGGTGGGAGGTTGGGTAATGAGCTTTTGGAACTGTTTTACTTTGTGATTTTTTACTTGCTGTAACCCGCTCCAATTGTTTTGACAGAGGAGCAAGCTATAAATAAAACTTATTGTTATTGTTATTATTACTTTACAGTATTCCAATTAATAACTCTGGGGTGGGAAGGAAACTTTAATCTCATCCCTTTCTCAATAATTCTGATGAAGAATGAAAGAGGGCACAGTGGCACAATACTTCTCCTGTTCCATTTTCCCCAGCACAATCAGGGCACCAGAGGAGTGGGAAGAACTGGGGGGGGGGGGGCATATTATAGTATCATATGATGGACTGTATGGAAAGCCTTGCGTCTGAAGGATGCACGTTGCTACTAAAAGTGCTTTACTGCAAGTTTTCAGTGGCAGCTGTGCTTTAACCTCTATCCTCATTCTCACACTGCTTGTCTGTCTCAGCAGGAAATGACAAAAGTTATACAGCAGACCCTCCATTTTCAGGGGGGTCTGTTCCAGATCCACTTTAACTGCCATGGCTCAATGCGATGGAAATCTGGGGTTTGTAGCTTTGTGAGATATTTAGCCTTCTCTGTCAGAGAGCTCTGGTGTGACAACGAACTACCAGTCCCAGGGCAAGTCACATGCTCTCAGCCTCAGGAGAAGGCAATGGCAAAACTCCTTGCCAAGGAAACCCCATGATATGGTTGTTCTGGTGCTGGAACACACCA
Organism: Urosaurus nigricauda; assembly: GCA_034509955.1. Taxonomy (NCBI): domain Eukaryota; kingdom Metazoa; phylum Chordata; class Lepidosauria; order Squamata; family Phrynosomatidae; genus Urosaurus; species Urosaurus nigricauda. The sequence continues at coordinate 321,566,601 of JAOEGL010000001.1, forward strand.
CCATTCCCAGAATTCCATAAAACTGAGCCATGGCAGCTAACATGTCACAAAGGATGCCTAAACCACAATGCAGAAATTATCCAGTTTGAGACTGCTTTTTTTTTTCTTTAAAAATGTGATTTTATCTTTTAACATTGCATTCCATTTTAAATGATTTTTTAAAGATATAGTAATAGCTTAATACCATTTTAATTGCTTTTTAAAAGTTTTTAATTGTACCATGTTTTTTTACACTTTGGGTCCCAATCTTGGAAGAAAAGTGGGGTAAAAATAAATACAATAATAATAATAATAATAATAATAATAACAACTGCCCTGGCTCAATGATAGGGAATTGTGGGGACCGTAGTTTTGTGAGACATTCAGCTTTCTCTGTCAGAGAGGTCTGGTGTCTGACAGCGGTCTCTGGCAGGACTGCACTCTAAAGGGGCGTGGGATGATACCAGGGAAGCATTCCCAAAACTGGGACTCAGAGCAGCTTCATGCCATTAAAAGACCTAGCCTAAAGATAATGGCCCTCCCTCCATGCCATCTCCCACTGTCTGGCTTTGGAGGGAGTATAAAGGCAAGCCCAACCCCATCAGGACTAGCCAGAGCAAGGGCCCTCCCTCCAGTCCATCTGCCTTGGTCCAGGCCTCAGAGGGAGAGAAGATCCATTGGACTTGGTCCCTTTCCCCACCACCTTTCCCTTCTCCTTCTGGCTCTTGTCTTTTTAGATTGTGAGCCTGAGGGCAGGGATGTACACCTCCTACATAAATAAAGCTAAATAATAATAATAATAATGCTCCAACGCCTGGATTTCATCCAGAAACATAGTGGCATTTGCCCGTATCTCTTTAAAATGCTTTCAGACAGCGGTTCTCAACCTTTCTTCTAGATGTTTTGGAGCTCAACTCTCAGAAGCCCAAAACTGCACAGCTATGTATGCAGAAGCACATTTAGGTTATGCCTCTGATATTGTAATTGGAAGGTATAACTGGCTCAAGGCTGTGAAATTCTGGGAATTGTAGTTTGTTGTGGGGTCCAGAGCGGAGCGGAGCTCCGCTCTGGGCCCCACAACAAACTACAATTCCCAGAATTTCACAGCATCGAGCCATGGCACTGAAACCGGTTTATTTCTCCAGTGTGAACGCAGCCTATGATTCCAGCTCAGCTCACCCGGCTCGCACTCCAGGAAGAGGGCCTCCTCCTTCTCCCTTTCAGGGCCCAGCCTGGAGGCCAGGGTGCGGGCCAACTCGGGGCAGCCCACGAACCTCCTCAGCGGCGCCAGCGGCGGCCCCCTCGCCTTCTCCGCCACCAGGCGGGCCGTTTCCCCCGCCGCGGGGATCTCCAAGGCCGCCGGGCCTCGCCTCCAAAGCCGCCGCCGCAGAAGCAGCAGCAGCTCCGGGGAGGAGCCCCGAGCAGCGCGCAGCATCGACGCCGCCTTCCACATGTGCGTCCGCGCTCTCCGCTGGTCACCTTCCAGACTGAGCAACATGCCAGGAGGAAGGAGCTCTTTGTTTCCGGGAAGGACCACTTCCGCTTCCGCCGCGGAGTGGGGACGCTCTATTCAGCCTCCTCTCTATGACCCGCGATGCTTAAAGCGGACGGGGCATAGAGAGGAGAACGGATAGAGCGTCCCCAGGATCACTTCCGCTTCCGCCGCGGCCTAGAGGGGACGCTCTAGCCGCGCTCCTCTCTATGGCCAGTCCGCTCTAGGCGTCGTGGACTTTGTGGTGCGCTCACCTCTTCTCTCTCTCTCAGAGTCCAGTCAGAGGCCGGATCACAGTCACAGAGGAAGAAGCAGCAGCAAGAAGAGAAGCAGCAGCAGCAGCAGCAGCGTCCTCCCTGGCGCCCCTGAGGTAAAGTTAGAAGGAAAGCCAGGCTGCTCTTGGCGGGGGGGGGGGGAATCTTCTCACTGTGAGGCTGTTCCTCCATTAGGTTCATATAAACCAAGTCTCTGGGTCCCAGGTGGACCAAAGGCTTGTTTTGGGAACCTCTGAAAGGAATTGGGAGCATACTTATCAAATTTGCGGATGACACTAAACTGGGAGGAGTAGCTAATACCCCAAAGGACAGGATCAAAATTCAAAATGACCTGAATAGACTAGAAAGCGGGGCCAGTGCTAACAAAATGAAACTCAACGCAGAGAAATGTAAGGTTCTGCACTTCTGGAGGAAAAATGAAATGCACAGATATAGGATGGGGGACACCTGGCTGAATGAGACCACATGTGAAAGGGATCTAGGAGTCCAAGTAGACCATAAGCTGAACATGAGTCAACAGTGCGATGCGACAACTAAACAGGCCAATGCAATTTTAGGCTGCATCAATAGAAGTATAGTGTCTAGATCAAGGGAAGTAATAGTGCCACTCTATTCTGCTTTGGTCAGGCCCCACCTGGAATACTGTGTCCAGTTCTGGGCACCACAATTCAAAAAGGATGTGGAGAAACTGGAGCGTGTCCAAAGGAGGGCGACTAAGATGGTGAAGGGTCTGGAAACCATGTTCTATGAGGAACGCCTTAGGGAGCTGGCAATGTTCAGCCTGGAGAAGAGAAGGCTAAGAGGTGATATGATCACCCTGTTTAAATATTTGAAGGGATGTCACATTGAGGAGGGAGCAAGCTTGTTTTCTGCTGCTCTGGAGAGTAGGGCCCAGAACAATGGATGCAAGCTGCAGGAAAAGAGATTCCACCTCAACATTGGGAGGAACTTCCTACAGTAAGGGCTGTTCGACAGTGGAACACTCTCCCTTGGAGCGTAGTGGAGTCTCCTTCCTTGGAGGTCTTTAAGCAGAGGCTGGATGGCCATCTGCCGGGGATGCTTTGATGGAGAGTTCCTGCATGGCAGGGGGTTGGACTGGATGGCCCTTGTGGTCTCTTCCAACTCTATGATTCTCTAAGGTCGGCCACAGTGGGGTTCCTTGGCCAATCCAGGATTTGAATCCTGGTCCAAAACACACTGTAGAAATAATCCAATCATTTGAGACTGTGTTACCTGCCCTGGCTCAATGCTAGGAAAGTCTGGGAACTGCAGTTTTGTGAGACATTTAGCCTTCTCTGTCAGAGCCCTTAGGTGCCACAATAAACTAAAGTTCCCTGGATTCCCTAGCACTGAGCCAGGGCAGTTAAAGCAGCCTGAAATTGGATTATTTCAGCAGTGTATTTTGGACCTAGGTCTGCAGGGTCGTAGCCCAGCACTCAGCCTGCAACAGACATTTGGCCCTCTTTTCCACTGATTTTTTTTTTACCCTGGGTTCAGCTATCCACACCTTGGAAATACTAAACTGTATATAAATTCCGATAAACTAAGCTTGATTTTGTCATTTTATATAAGGGGCACCATTGTATGTAATGGGACTTGAGTATGCATGGATTTTGGTATCCACAGGGGAATCCTGGAACTAAACCCCAGCAGATGCCAAGGGTCCACTGTATAACATCTGAATAACATCCTGCACATCGTAATCTGTGTTTTTGATTTGGATCCATAGGTTGCATACACACTGCAGAAATAATCCAGTTTGACACTTCTTTAACTGCTCTGGCTCAATGCTAGGGAATTCTGGGAGCTGTAGTTTTGTGAAACATTTAGCCTCTTGTATCTGAGATCTCTGGTGCCTCAACAAACTACAGTTCCCACAGTTTCTAGCATTGAGCCGTGGCAGTTAAAGTGGTAACAAACTGAATTATGGCTGCAGTGCAGAAGCAGCCTCATTAACCTCTTTCCACCCAAAGGGCTTAGAATAGCTCCTTGGGGTTGTAACCTTTTGAGATTTCTGTGTGAGAGAGGGTTTCTCAGGGCACCCCAGTGAGCTTCACAGTTGACTGTTGGTTTCTAGCCTTTTTTGTGTCCTTGCCAGTATAGTAAGCCAGCTTTTTGCACTGGTCCTTGTCCTGTTGCCAACCCAATATCAGATCGCCTGCCTGAAGTGGCCTCAGAGGTTACACATCTACACAGAAAGCATCTGCTTTACTTGAAGAGACCTGTGATAAAGCAAGGGCATAAGAACAACCATATGTTACCATCTAGCTGTGGCTTACATATTTGTCCACCAAGGAGGATGCTTTCCATCTAAGTAACACAGGAAAAATGAAAAGCATGAGGAAAATAACAGTACTTTAATCATGGTCCCCCCCCCCTCACATTTTGTTTTTAAAAACTAGCTTGGTAGCTATTGGCAACAAGGAACTGCATACAGGTGAGTGAGAAGGCTGGCTGAGACAGGATACGCTGTCCCTCTCTGTTCATTATATAAACCAAGTGGGTGGCCTGAGAAGGGACCCATACACACACACCTCCTCTGAATCCAGCTTAGAAATGTAAAGTGATCTTGGAGAGAAGTGAAAGACTTACTGGTAGTTCATCTTTGGCCAGCCCTCAGCAGTAGTGGGCCCTGGAGATCAGCCTCCCTTCTCCAGCCAGAAAATAACAGGTGATGGGCAAAACTAAACAGGCCAGGCTCAGCACCTCCAGGGCCAACATAGCATTCTTCCTTTTTTATTTTAACCACATGCTATAGTCAAGGGACAGCTCTCTGGGTATGCACATAGTTACAGATGCATTCATGATTATTGTTGTTATAGTGGGTTCTTCACTCGCTGGGGTTAGGGGTGGGAAAAGTGGGAAAGCCACAGATAAAAGTAACTTTTTTTAACCTGAGAGCACAACCCTCTAGGAATCTAGTTTCTCTTGCACAACTCTGTGATCAACATCTGCCAGATGTTGACCATAGAATCGTGCTACAAATGCCTAGAGAAGTGTTCTCTATAGAGAAGTGTTCTCTATAGAGAAAACGTGTTAATTGAATCTGTGAATCATCAAATCTGTAAAAGTCAGAACTGCAAATGTGGAGGGACAACTGTAATCCCAAAATGTATTATATTTTTTTGCCACAAAATGGTGTTTACTCCCAAGTACAGGTGTTTGACCTCATGGCAATAGACACAAACTTGGTTTTAGTCTTCTTGTCTTGGTGGTATTATAATTTGAGTATAAAATGCAAAACTCCATGAGTTAGAAGTATCTGTTGTTGTTTTTAATCAAGGTTGACAAACAAGATTGTCATTGCCTCTTGCTTTATCACATCAGGAGTGTGAAATAAAGTTGTAAAGTACAGAACAGCAATGGAGGGAGAGAAGAAAAATGTAAATCGGATATTTCCCAACTACAGTAATGCACATGGGACTATAGAGCCCAGTGTATAGAATTGTCCAGCTATATCACTGCCCAGGAGGCTAATAATCTTTGTGGGTGTATTTACAATGCTATCTTGATTACTTTTAATATCTCTTCAATATGATTTAGTACTTGTTCCAGGGGCATTTCCTTTTTACGATGTGAACTCAAGGATAAGGAATTTAAATAAAACCAGAAAGGTCAGTAAGGTGTGGTGACTAAATGGCTTGAACCCAAGTATATTCCTGTGTTCGTCTTCACAGTTGTCTGCCAGCTATTCAGATTGCTATATTAATATCATTAGCTTAATTGGCCCATACTTTTCTTCCTAACTTTTTTTTTGTTTCCTAAAAGACATGGCTTTAAAAGAAGAACTTTCATTCATGTGAAGTAGATAATCCATTGGGCAGCAGCAGTAGTAGTGGGAAGTGGCACTGACAGAGGATTTCGCACAAGAGAAAACCAGTGTCACCATAGTTAACACTATGGAGGCACAGTAAACCCCTTTTGAATGCCTTTTACTACCGTTATGAAAACCTTATGATGAGCCAATCTAAAATGAAACAAGAGATAGTGCCAGAAGATGACATTTCCTGGCCATAAAACACTGAACAAGCTAAGCTGCTGGGATACAGGAGAGGACAACTATAAGTAGCACTGTGGGTAAGGATGCAACTGGCCTCATGCTGAAAGGAGGTTCAGTTGTTGACATGTTCAAGGGTGAAAGGAAGGTGCAGAGCTACACAACAATATGATAGGAACATGGAATGTGAGAAGCATGAATTGGGAAACTAAATATAATAAAACAAGAAATGGAACATTGTATTACTTCGGGTGAGTGAGATAAGTGGAAAGGAATGAGACATTTTGAGTCAGATAATTACACACTGTTTTACTCAGGAAATGAAAATCTAAGAAGAAGTGAGGTGTCATTAATAATGAGAGGTTTAGGAAAAGCAGTTTCTATGTATGGTTGTGAAAGATGGACAGTGAAGAAAGCTGATAAGAAGAAAATCAACTCATTTGAAATGTGGTGCTGGATAAGAGTTCTGAAGATGCTGTGGACTGTTAAAAAGACAAATTCATGGGTCCTATGGCAAATCAAGCCTGAACTCTCCCTCAAAGCCAAGATGGCTAAACTGTCATACTTTGGGCATATCATGAGAAAACAGGAAAAGAGAAGGGCTGAGTTCCAGGTGGACTGGCTTAATAAAGGATGCCACAACCCTGAGTGTGTAAGAGGTGAGCAAGGCTGTTGGTGGCTTGGTGCTGCTTATGGTCTATAAAGCCCTGTGTCGCCTGGATCCAGGTTATCAGAAGGACTGTATTTCCCTATAGAAGCCTATCCAAAATCTGAGCTCTTTAAGAGACACCCTTCTGACAGCCCCACTGCCTTCCCAGTCACATTTGATGGGAAAAGGGGAGAGGGCCTTCTTGGTAGCTGTTCCCAGAGGAAGAGTTTGGAACGCCCTTCCTAGGGAGGGTGAAATGGTTCCCTTCTTAGTGTCTTTCCATTGCTAAATGAAGATTTTTCTATTATGATAGACTTTAAAGAATTGACTGTAAATGTGCTTTTAATTGTGTCCCATCTTGATTTTTGTTTTTAAATGTTTTTAATTGTGTGGATTGTTTAATTGTATTTTAAATTTTTATATAATTTTACTGATGGTTTTTATGTATCTTTATCTGTATTTGTTGTAATATTTTCTAAGTTGCTTTGTATCTCAGTATTAGGGGAAAGAAAGGTGGGCTATAAATGAATAAAATAATAAAAATAATAATGATAATAGTCAGGGTGGCCAGTGGCCTCATAACAGGCGTTGTAGTCAGGACCCTGAACAGCTCCAGGTTAGATCTGCCAAATTATCTTTGATTTTGGGGATGTTTTTAAGAGTCATGTCTAGCAAGCTACATTTCAAATCTTAGTGTTCTACAGAGGCCAGTGTTATACATGTTGTGGTGATGATCATGTCAACACTTTTAAAAAATAAAAACCTAGAGAGAATCCCATAGGACTATAATGGTTAATCAATGTATTTCTAAAGTTCATGTTTTGGACTTTGTGTCAATGATCCTGATGCTCAAATTCTTATTACCGGTAAATTATTGTTTGAAAAGCATCTTTGGTAGCTGAACAAAGTCAAAGGGATTGCCTGACTGATAAGTATGATTTACCAAGATGAAGATTTATCTCCCACTAGTCTGAATTTCATGTGGTTAGTTTTCCAGTATCCTTCTCTTGGACAATACCCATATGCATACCTGTTTACTTTTAAACCCTCTTTTTTCACAGGTTGAGCAGATTCCAGATATCTCTGTGTAAACTCTTTACCTAAAAAAAGACATCTCTTTGCCCTGCAGTACGTTTGAGGAATCATATTAACTTACAAAAAATGGTGAGTGCTTTCAAATTTACAGGCTGGGGAGTAAGGTCGAAGTAGTAGTAAAAAACATGAAATTTTGGGAATGTTTTTAAATATGGGAAATTAGAGGGATTAATAATTATAATCTCTTTTGCCAGTTTATATAATTTTGGGAGAGAATAATAATTTATAACTAGTTTTCATAGTGACGAAAATTTAGGTGAGTATTTCAGAGCAATATTACATTTTGAGATGAAAGATTACTTCATATAAATAAGGATTATTCAACGTTGTCAGTTTTAAATAGACACAATAGCAGTATTTATAAAGCATAGGAGACATCAGGACAGCATAGGAGACATCAGGACAGCATAGGAGACATCAGGACAACACTTGAAGTCCTAAATATGTGATCTGCTATGAACTTGGCTGGATATGTACCCCTGAGCCACTTTTTTCTTTGGATATGGAACACTTTTATTCCAAAAATAGATTTGGGTATCCACTTTGATGTTTTACCCCATACTGACATGATAATTTTAAAGTTTTTTGTAAATATTTTAAATTTTTTGTTGTGCAAGCTGCCTTGGATCCCATCCTGGGAGAAAGACAGCACATAATTAAATAAGAATTAATGCTGTTACAAACTATCCTGTGTGGGCCATGATCCCCCTAGTGGAAAACTAGTGCTCTAAAGCCTTGGACCTCCTGCTGTTCCCCAGTCTCCTGGTTTCTTCATTGTTTTCTCTAAATAATTAAATGTTACTTTCCCTACTCCTCCATGTTTCCCTTCTTATCAGCGGAGTTTACATATGCAAAAAAGCAACTTTTGTGTCAACTTCATCAGTTCTAGTCCTTGTTTCGATGTGGTCCTCTTAATTCTAACCTCACCTAGAATTTATACAGGCATTCAAAGTAGTCCATTCTGTCCTGCCCACCCAGGCCAGATTCCTCAAACTAACTTCAAGTTGGCCTCTCAGCTAGAATATCCAAGGTAGGGGTTTAGTCCAGATGTGATTATCGCTGCCAACATTGGTTTATTGGCCTGGAGTTCATCTTTTGACCCCATACTTCCTTCCTTCCTTTTCATGCACCTGGATTTAGCAAAGGTGTCCCAAATTGTTCCATACTCCAGTAGCTTTACTGAAACTGGACCTGAAAGAGGAAGAGAGCAAAGGAGCACACAGCTGGTTTCAATTTGACAGTATTTTATTTTATTCTGATTTTGATTCTTGGTTGACATTTTTTCCTCTCAGATAATATTCCTGCTCTTATGATGAGTGATTTTAATTTTCATGTGGATGATTCCAAAGATCCTGTTGTCTTATGTTTTCTTTCTCTATTGGTTTTTTTTTGGGGGGGGGTCAAGTTTTGTTCTGATTCACTTACACATTCCCTTGGCCATTGTTTTGATCTTATTCTTAATTTTCTTTTGTCTGATCATCATCTTGTTTCATTTGTGCTTGTTCATAATCCACCTCCCAGGCACTTGGTAGTGTGCTCTTTTCGAGATCTTTATTCTGTTAATTCTGAGGCCTTTTTGCAAGTATTGGTCTTTTCTCTGTCTTCTTTTATTTCAATTGGTTGCTTGGATTCACCTGTTTCTTTACTCAACTCAAGTTCATCTTCAATTCTTGATAGTTTTATCCCTTTGTCAACACATACAGTCCCTTCTACCAAATCTCAGCCTTGGCTTACTCTTCATTCCTGCACAGCTGAACCTTTGTTGAGCAAGACTAGGGAGTAAGCAGGTAACATTCATTATAAATTCATTCTTTATTCTTTTGTGCTATTTCTTTAGCCAAACAAGGGTGAAAAGCTTGATGAACCTATAAACTCTCACCTTATCCCAGCCAACTTTAGTAGTGGCAGATAATACACCACTTCACTTCCCCACTCCCAATAGAATTTACAGTTACGTGCTGTGATCCTAAGCATATTTAGTAGGAAGCAAATGTCATTGAAAATGATGGAACTTTGGAAATAGTTGACATTTAAGCAAATCTCCAATGCTCACAAGTTTAGTTTTTAAATGCTGATAGGGAAACTGAGTTATATTTTTGCTATTTTGAGATCCAAGTTCCTGGACTGTCAAGTTGTTTCATCAAACAAAAATGAAAAGTACATAATCTTCAGCTATGTAGGAAGGACATATACAATCCAACCCAAATATAATTAGTCATATTATATCAGATGATAATAGTAGTAATAGGTTTACCATCTGTTGCCTCAGTCAGATGAACATTGCCCTTTAAATTTCCAGTTGATGCAAGAAAATGGCAACATCTGCTCCTCCTACCTCTTCCTAACACAGTTTTGTCTAGCCAGTCTCTTTGCTGTGCAGCGCATTTGGAGACCAGCCTGCTGCTAAAGGGAAGAGAAGGGGATGGATGATAGAATTAGAGAATTATATTACCATTCCATGCCAGTTAGTGACTTAGAAGGGACAGTCTATATCTGGAGTAAGATGTGGCAACCAAAAATAATAGAGGCTTAATGTAAAAAAAATAATATGAATACATTGTACATTCACTGTGGCTTAAATGACATTACAATACAAATAGCAAGATAATAATTGGCCTTTAAGTCACAGTCTGTCTCAGATGATTAACTAGGTTCATCCAGGTCTTCTGTGATGCCCCACCAAGGTTCTGCATAGGTATTCACATAGTGCAGGTGCATAAAGATATGTTCGCTCTCTTGATAAAAGGATTGGAAATAAATCATATGCTGGGATCATGCACTGCTACTTTTGTGTAGCCCTTTATTTCTACATGATGCCTAACCAGGTTTCAGTGTTACAAATGCTTGGAAGGCCATAACATAAACACCTTATACAAAATCTACTTAGAAGTAAATAAATGTTTCTGGTTTTTTAAAATATATTTTGAGAGATGTTCTGGGAAAGAGCGGAGGAAGAGAGAAAATGTGGAATAAGGAAATCAGGAACTTTACTAAGCAGCTTAAAGAGGAGTTTTTGTATTGTAACACATTCTTTAGTAGAGAGAAAGCATCCAGCTGACATAAACAAGAGGTTAGATTAAAGAGCTTGCCTGGTAGTAACGAGATTGTACATAACACAGTAATCTCATGATGAGAGAAACTACTAATGAGGATGCACTGAGTAACAATTGTCTCTGTTGGAAAGCAGGTCTGGAAAGAGAATTTGTATCCAAACAGTCTTTGTCATTCTTTTTCCACATCCCTGTTCCCTAACAGAAAAATAATGGAGAGAAATAGTACTTGAATTTTCCTTTCATCATAATTTTGTGATTTAATACCAAGTACTCTTGATTTTATGAAGGTGACTTTTTTATATTTTTATTATGAAATCCCTGCACATGTAAGATACTGACAAGTACTGTTTGCTTCATTTACTTTTGTGGATATTTGTAGTGAGCTTAGTGTAAGTAACACTTTGTAGGCTAATCCTACAGTGTTAAGCTGTTTTTGTACTAAGCAACTCTTTCCTAGGTGCCTGAGGTTCCACTTTATAATACAGGTTGAGTCTCCCTTATCTCACATTCCAAAATCAAAACTACGCCATAATCCAAACTTTTTCATGGGTGGCTGAGACAGTGACACCATTGCTTTCTGACAGCATACATAAACTCTGTTTCATGCACAACATTATTTAAAATATTATGTATAAAATTACCTTTCAAGCTATATGTATAAGGTGTATATGAAACAGTAATGAATTTCATGTTTAGACTAGGGTCTCATGTCCAAGATATCTCTGTATGTATACACAGATCCAAAACACTTCTGGTCCTAAGCATTTCAGATAAGAGAGACTCAAGCTGCATAGTTTTTCTTCCCTTTAGTGAATCAAAAAGGGAAGCTGAATCTTGTCAAAACAATCTGATATTTTACTACTAAATAAATTAAACAGAAGGAATGAATTCAACATGCAATTTCATTATTAGCTGTTGTCAGACATTTCATTATATGTAGGATAAAAAATGCTTGGCATTTATGAAGGTCTTAATCTTTGAAAAAGTAAGAGATATCAAATGTTAGATAGAACTCAGTAGCTTGTGATGCAGCTAAGAGATCAAGAGTCAGGTGTGTTGTCTTCAGTCATTCCTGGCACATAGTCTAGTTGTTTGAAGGACTGTATCTTCTTTTGTGAGTCTATTAGAGCACTGAGATGGTCTGGAGAGGCCCCTCTCTTTGTCCCACCACCCTTTCAGGTTCATTTGGTGAGAACAAGGGAGAAGTCTTTTATGGTGGCTGGTCCCAGGCTCTGAAAACCCCTCCCTAGAGAGGCCAGGATGCCCCATCCCTGCGCTCCTTTTTGCCCCAGGTAAAAACATTTATGTGCCATCAGGCTTTTTACCACTAACAGGATTGAAATGCTGTCAAGGTTTGTATATTATTTTAATATATTTTAAAATGGGTAATGTTTTTAACTTTTTTAATTGTTTAACTGTTTTTTAAACTTTATATTTACACTTTTAATGCTTTTGTATTGTTTTTAATTTGCACTGTTCTAAATGTGTTGCCTAAAGCTACCTTAAGTCTCAGTATCATGAGAAAAGTGGGATATAAATAAATAAAACAATAATAATCTTATATCAAGTAATCACTAGTTGTTCCCTCTTCAAGTTCTTGTGGAAAACACCTCCACATTTCTCTAGCCTGGAAAAAGTAGGCTGTGATTTTTTTTCCCTGTTAAATCTTTTTCAAATTGGTGTTGCATTGAGTAAAATCACTAACATTATGGCTATTTCATCTCTGTCAGAATGCTTCCCCCTTGTCTCCAGTGATTCTTTATGGAGCTAGGTCCCTGCATTCATTTCAGTTTCAGTTTATGTCACAAGTCCAAGAATGCAAACCTGGCTTTAATCAAGTGCCCAATGCATTTGGGTTTCCTTAAGGCATGCCTCAAACAACATATGACTTTTCCACTCCATTGGGTTTTATTAAATAGCTGATCATCAAAACAAAGGAAATCTGTCTCCTATAGGGTATTTTAATAAGTGATATTGCACAACACTAAAGAAAAGCCCTCCAGGATCAAACCAAAAGCAGTGTTCCTGCAGCAGCCAACCAGAAAGCTAAGTGAAGTCCATAAGGAAGACCTGGACATAAGAGCACCCTCCCTTTCTTGTTCTCCAGCACTGGTATTAAGAAGCATATTGCTCCTGATATTGAAGGCAATACACAGTCATCACATTTAATAGCCATTGATAACCTGAATTCGTTTGTCCTCTTCTAAAGCCATATAAGCTGACAGCCAGCACTACATCTTAGAAGTAAACACCTTGGTCTGCATCTGTAGTATTTAAGTCAGTCTTAAAATGTAATGAAGTCCTCTGAAGGTCAGACTGTTCTTGGTGCAAATGTATCTCAGGTTTTTGCAAGGCAGCATGGTGCAAATGTATCTCAGGTTTTTGCAAGGCAGCATGGAGCAGTGCTACTCAAAGCAGTGGTCCATGGAGTTGCTGGTTATTGGTCCCTGACTACTGTTAGTAAGTTTCCCGTGGGGGGCAGGGTGAAGAAGAAACAATTGTAAGTAATGGGGACAAGTATGATCCTGGCACTTGGGGGGGGGGGGGGAATTGGTAGTTTCCTACTTCAAATAGCGGTAATGGTTTAGACCCATCTGTTGCACTCCTTGGAACAGATGAGATCTTTATGAAGCACAGAGACTAAAAGTTTTTTTTTACATTTAATAAATATAGAGATTGATTTTGAGGTAATATGCATATGAAGACTGGATAAAAATCAAATTGCATAGTTTTACTTAGAAATAAGAGGACATTTGACCCCCAGAAGTGACATCCTATGATTATTTATTAGAAGCCATCTATGATCCCAGATAGTTACTGTAAATTTTGCATTCTTCTGAGTAAACCTGTAAATAAGATTTACATGTAGCTTTGTTGACCCATAAAACGATGCCATGGTGTTGTAACAGGTGTATTAATATACTGGCTACTTGGGAATTGCACGTGCTAATTAGCACAAGAAATTTACCAGACAACACCCATGTTTATGTGACAGTGGCTTGAGCAGTTCACCTAGCAAACTGCTGCTTGTCCAACAGGAAATACTGCTTCTTCCTTAGAACTGGAAGGTTGTGTTCAAACACTGCAAATGTATTTGAGGAGATAATAATGATTGAATGAGGAAGATAAGATTGAAAGTACAAGAACAGATAAAGCCTGAATGTTAAGAGCATCAAATCAGATATCAGAAGATTTTTTAAAAAGAGGTCTAAAATTCTTGAGAGCCAACGTGATGTAGTCATTTGAATGTTGGATCCCTGCTCAGCCATAGAAACCCACTTGGTGAACTTGTTCAACTAACACTCTATGCCCCAGAGGAAGGCAAGGACAAATTCTCTCTGAACAAATTCTGCCAAAAGAAAACTCATGATAAGGGTTGCCATAAGTAAGAAATGACTTGAAAGCATACGGGAACAAATCAAAGAATTCTTGAATGCTGTACTTCCCTGAATTAAATATAAAGGTATGTGAAAAGATCAGTAACAACAATATATTTTAGAACCACAGTAACATGATCACCATCACTTTATGTATTTTCTAAATGTAATGTTATATTGTTCTAGTGAAGTGATTTTAATTGTTTATAAAATAGTACTGGAAAATTTTAAATTAATTTCATCTGTGAGCCACTTAGGTCCCACTCTGGGGCAAAAATGTCAAATAAGTAAATAAATAATCATTATAGCTTGAAGACAAATGTGATTTTGGCTTGGCACTTCCTCCTTTGGTTTGAGTTGATGCCTTGTGGACAGTGAAGATAATAATATAGGGCCACTTCAAACGTCTCCTTTGCACATAGTCACCACCCCAGTAGTTTCTTTTATGAACAGAATCTTCTGTTATGAACAGATCTATTTCAGAATCTTCTATATGCATGCAATCTTCATTACAAAATGTGTGCTCTGCTTTTTTACTAGTTTGAGAAACAGGTTATAATTGCAATCGTTCTGTTACAAATAATATGCATTAAAATTTAAATCATTTAAAAAAATGGATCCACATGGAGAGTTTTTGAGGGTGAGGGTGCTGTCTGAAAACATGCATTAAAAATACTAACTCAAAAATAAAACAGAAATGAACAGAGGAACCTCCCCTCGTGAATGGAAGAGAACAGTAGGAGGGACAATTGTGAACAAAACTAACATCAGGCACATGATGGTCTGGCTCTTTTGCTTTAATTATCCTTTTGCTTTCATTATCCTTTCTATAAAGATAGATGGACACTGTTGGAACATTATGTTCCCCTGTATGATAGCCACTGGTGGCATTGGTGGTTGAATAGACATGCTGGGTGTTTGAGGAGATAAGACATGCTTGTCACATGTAGGCGAGCATTCAGACACAGTATTATCTGATCCTGCCTAAGTATTTTCGTTTTTTTATAAAATATATTCTTCAAATAAAGGCAGTATTTTGGTGCAAAGGTATTCCTTCTTTTTAAATCTTTAAGTAATTACAGTGGTCCCTTCACATTTGCTGGTGTTAGGTGTGAAGGATCGCTGTGAATGTGGAAAAACTGCAAATAAAAAAACATTATTCTTTTTACCTAAGAGAAGTGTTTTCTCTAGAAACTTCTAGATTCTGTTGCACAACTCTATGTTCAACTTCTGGCAGAATTGTCTAGAGAGAACACATTAATCAAAACCTCAAATAATCAAAGCCACAAAAGTCAAAGCCACAAATGTGGAGAGCCAACTCTAGTAAATAATTAGAAATTTAAACAGTTATGTTAACAACTTAATAGCTATTGAGAAATTCTAATTTCACTGGAGGTTTGATCTGTCCATATAATTTTGTTTTTTACAGTGGTTACTAACTGCAGCATACCTATTCGAAACAGTGTAGTATCTGCCTGCTAGTATATCATTTTGCATATTAGTGTTGTGTTGTTTTTTTGTTGCAATATACTGGCAACAGATAGTTTCCCCCATTCTGTTCACTTGGTTCCTGAATTAACCAGTCTTAGGATGAGTCATTAACTAAATAAATGGAAACATTTTCTTGGTTTTGTGCCTGAAATTCTTTTCAGTATGAAAATAAACTGTCTCTTATCCTGTGACAGACGAGCATTGCATCATTTTAACCACAGACGATCACTTATTTAAGTGCAGTCTTGCATGAATTTCTTTTTCAATAGGCAGTCACCCATTGTGATGAAGAGAATGAAAGTTGTATCATAGTTGTTGGGATGACTGAGGTTTATGAGATACCTCTTAGATGGATAATTTCTTAAAATGCTAAATATTAATAGAACAACATTTTACTTGCATGATAAAACTGGTTTTGGAATCCCTATTTTTGGCTAAGCACCTGGTTAATAAATACACCATATTTTCAGTTAGTACAGCCAGCCAGCCATATCCAAGGCTTTTTTAAACTATGGATTCATAGAATCATCATAGAATCATAGAGTTGGAAGAGACCACAAGGGCCATCCAGTCCAACCCCCTTCCCAATCAAAGCATCCCTGACGGATGAGCATCTCTGGTTTGAAAATAATTTTAAAAGAAGTAAACTCCAAAAAGTAACACTTGATTTTGCCATTTTATATAAGGGACACCATTGTATTGAATGGGACTTGAGCATCCATGGATTTTGGTATCTACATGGGGGTCCTGGAACCAAACCACAGCGGATGCCAAGATCCCACTGTATTGCTTAAAGGGGGCTACATACCCTAAAGAAGTGATATTCAAGCTTTTTACTCTTGGATCCCCACTCCTTTACCCCTGCTTGACATAATATTAAAAATATTTTGTTTACTCAATGTTCATATTTTCATTCACATATTCATGTATATTTTAACATTTCATAAGGAAATAGAATCATTCAAAATTAGAATAGTTTTATTTAAGTAAATTTAATATTTAAATAAACACGTGTGTAAATTTTACACATTGAAAAGTTTGGAAGGAGGAGGATAAGAGAACGGGACTTCCAATTCTCACATCCCCCCTGTGGGTCCCACCCCATTGTTGGAGAACCACTGGCCTAAAGGAACCAGAATCCATCTAATATTGGAAACTCAGCAGGGCCAGTTCTTGTTAGTACTTAGATGGAAGACTGCCAACAAATAACAGGTGCTATAGTCTAGATTCCAGAGGAAGGAAGTGGCAGTGACTATTCTTTGGCTTATAAAACTCAATTAAATTAATGAGGGCTCCATAAGTTGACAGGCGCGCGCACACACACATAACTAATGTAGAGATCTGCAGCTCTAGAAAAAATATATATCTGCATGTCTGTGAGCTTTGAGGGGGGAAATTATTAGAAATAATGACTTTGTTTTATAATACAGCAATCTTCTCTGACTTAGAGAGTGTATTTGTTATATTTCAAAATTGTAAGATGCTACCAATTAAATTGCCAGAATAATAGAAATAAATATAAATTTAGATTTTGGTTGTTATAAAAATTCAGATGTCTTCTTTTATTTTTAGAGCTGAGAATAATTGGATACAGAGGATATAAAGTTCACCATAGGAACGCTCTAATGGATGACAGGGAATCTCCTACAAATGACCTGCAGTTAAATTTACAAGAATTACCTCATACTGATACACGTGCGGAAAAGATAAAAAAGTGTTTGACCAGTTCTCCAGATGAAAATGAAAATCAATTTAACAGCAGCAAGCACGATGCTCTGAACAGCAGAGACAACAAAATGGGAAGAGTTGAGCAGGACAGCATAAATAATAATGAGGACAGTGAAGACTACACATCTTGTTGCCGAGAAGATGAAAGTGATAAGCCATCTAGAAGTTTTACTGCAGATGAAATGCTTACTGTTGAAAAATGTGCCTCTGAAAAAAGGAATCCAAGAAAAACACAAAATTTCAGCAGTGAAGGTACTATGGCTTTCTAAATAAACACATTAGGTTTGCTTGAAATTTTGAAACAAGTATGCTCATATTACCAGAACTTCTCTGTTTCACCTTTAATCTCACTTACGTGTGTTTGCATGAGACAGGATGCATTTGGTAAACTGCAACATGTATAAGCAGCTCAAGACGCAGCTACTATTTATTTAATTTATTAAAATATTTATAAGCTCACTCTGGGGCTTTTTACATTGGCAAGAAAGTGTGACCTGAAGTCGCCTTTATCTTAATGCTTAGCAGCTACATAGCAAGCCCCAGGTGTGCATTAAAAAAGTGCAGAGCTGCTACACTGAGGGGTGTGGGAACGACTTATCTGAGGTCTTTTTTGTGGCTCAGCAGTTACATGGGAAGCTGTCAGAACACTACAAATACAGGCGGAGCTGCTACATGGGCAGTAATAAACGCGGCTTTAAACTGCGATTTTAATTTTTTTTTCCTTGCCGGCTGCGAATTGCGCTGTTGCGCTGTTCGTGCCGCCGCGAACAGCGCTATTGCGATGGTCGAGGCTTGAACTGCGCTATTGCGAGGGTCGAGGCTTGAACTGCGCTATTGCGCTGTTTGCGGCTGCGAATTGCGCAGTTTTAAATGATTTAAAGGGGGTTTGGGAGCTTTAAAAAACTGCGCGGTTAAACCCCAGCTTTTACACCTGGAGGGCATAGAACGTTTTAATTAGGAGTGAAGTCCACACCACGCATGCTCCCAACCCACGATCCATTCTGATTCGCACCTGCAGCGCAGCCTTTAAATGGGCGCCTTAAGGAAACAGAGCCCCATTTAACTGCGCAATGGCATCTTAGCGTTTTGATGTACTAGCGCTATAACGCACTTTTTAAAAAAGTAGTGGGGCAACCGAACTACTTTTTAAAGGCGCGTTTTTTCCCTTAAAACGCCAAAATGGCGTTTTCATGGCACACTTTCCCATTTTCTAATGTAAAAGCTGGGTTTTCAAGCAGCCTTCATGACACCTCTTTTTGCCAATGTAAAACGGACCACTGTATTCAAAGACTATTTTAATAAATAATTAAGTAATAGCTTGCAGTTTGTGCTGTTGATCAGAAAATCAGCTTAACTGCTGAAAATCAGTGCACAGGTTTCGTGTTTATACATCTGATTATACAGAACTTGAGTTCATCAGAATGGTGTGTTGTTTTAAGACCTTCATAAAGAGTCATAAGGTTTTATTTTGCCATACCTTAGAACAAATATAACCATGCTAAATTGAATAAATTTGTTAATTGAAATGCACCTAGTCCTTTGTAACTTTGGGGTCAAGCAGTGTGACAGCTTGGAGTGGCCTCAGGCCCTAGGCAGCCACATTGCTATTTCAACCTAATCTGGAGGCATGCATCATCTCTATGCCGTGTTCCCGAATCGGCCCAAAACTGGCACTTTGGGCCCATGTGTTTTGGGGTTTAGTCATCTGAGATTCCACTTCAAATCTGCCACAAGTGCCTTCATAAACTATTGTTCTTCTTTATTTGCAAGCAGGGTGCATTTTTGTGATTCTCTGTTTCTGAGCAGTCAGAAGTGCAAAGATCCAAAAGATGGATTCTTTTGCCTCCTGTATTTCAGTAGAATTTTTATTTTATTTTATTTTATTTTTGCTTGGACCCTCAGTTTTCTTTGTTAGCCAGTTAGATGGTTTGTCATCTACGATTAAGGAAAGAACTTGAAAATACTTGGGCTGTTCAGTTGAAGTAGTAGAATGATATGTTTGTGCTTTCCAAGTGTGTGTGCTGTCTTGCATACACTAAGTAAAATCATTCAAAACCCCTTAAATATGTCAGACTGAATTTACAAGGTTATGGTCTAACTCTAAGCCCAGCTAACTATTGAGAAATAGAAAAATAAACTATGGTATTTTTGTTTTACTGTTTGAAAGAAATACTTTCATTTTTGCCATAATTTTATCTCCTAATTTCAGGATTTGTTGTTTAGTATATTTCCATGTAAAAAATAATTGGATATAAAGTAAAGAAGATACTTGTGCTTCTTAAGTATTACCAATTAGTTGTTCATTGTTTGTCTTATTTTTATATGATAACAATAATCATTGGCACAGAGGAAAGCCAGTGAATATAGGCAGTGCTTCATTGTTTTAGTGTTTTCATGAAAATTGAAAACTTTTTTGGAAAAGGGAATACAATTCAGGAAGCATTTTTAGTGGAGGTTAATCTGTAAAATGGATACTAGAGGAATATGACTGGCAATTTTTTAGCGATAATTTGTGAAAGGATCATACCACTCACATTCACCGACCCCAGTTCATGTAACAGATCTTGATACCTCATACCAATTTTCATATTGAACTTTGTAAGTGCTTACTTCTCTATAAACCGAACAGAATCTAGCCTTGCAGTTACTACATACTTAGCAAGTTACATCTGCTTGTCATTGAAGTACTGTTATGTAAAGGACTTTGGGGTGGGGGAGGAAAAAAATAAATCTATTACAGTTTCCTTGCAGTTTCCGCAACCACATCATGCCAGAGACTATCAGTAAACTATAAGAACTCTTATCTTTATATTAATAATTTAATATTTTCTATTCCTGTGCTGCAGACTCACACTTAAAATCACATAGACAGGAAACAAGGTGTTTTAATGGTGTTTTTTGCATTCCTGTGAGGTTATGCTGTCCTAGTTTTGTTCTGATTAGTAGGTCATTAAGGTCATTAAAATAGCCATGGTAGTTTTAATAGGAAAGATAAAGTATTTATTCCTGTCCATTTGACCTGTCAGTCACCTTGTTCTTACACAGTGCATTACACTGTTGCTATGATAAGCTAATAAATGAGATGCCACATTGTTTATGTAAAGGTAGTGTGAGTTTATTTTCAGTTGCATAGTTAACATTAAGGCAGGGTAGTGTTTGTACAATGTACATAAATATGCCAAGGACTGGATTGGGCAGCAGTTTTCTGTAGTGTACTTTTAAAAAGAAGAATGCAATAATGCTGTCTTAGAGATCTCTTTTGGGAATGGAACTGGGTCAGTTCCATTCTGTCTCTCATATTAATTCCTTTTATCTAGAATTCTGTCTCACTACTGTTTATTTAACATAACCAAGGGAAAGATTACAATAGCTAAAACCTCTGCCTTTTCAGTTATGTTATAATGAAGAGTGGTTTTATTTCCAGGCAAAAAATGCTGTCTGTGACCTATAATTTTCTCTAGTCCAGTCTGGCCAAAAGATTGTTTTAGCCTGCCTGAGTGTTAAGGGAAGGCTTTCTCATCTCCCATCACCATCACAATCATATTTATAGGGAACATGGGAGAAGGCGTTCTCAGTGGCTGCTGTCAAAAAGTGAAATTCCCTTCAATGGAAGGCTAGATTGCCTTATGCTCTCTCTTTCTTTCTCTTTACCCAGGTCTTTGAGTGTTAACTATTTGTTGCAGAAAATCTTTTAATCTGAGTCTATTGCATATATATATTTATCATTATTATGATTATTATTATATTGTATCGGCCTTTTGAAAACTTTAAAATTAGTGTTTTCAATATGATTGTTTAATTGTTGGGTTTTTTTAGTTTGTATTATTCATGGTTTTAACTGCATTTTGCCTTAACTCAAAATTGTTTAGTGGCCTTGGGTCCCATATTGAGAGAAAGGCAGGATATAAATAAAATTAATAAATAAATCTACTGCAATAAAACTCATTTCTTACTAAGAACCAATTACATTTGTGGAATCTAGAAGCATACCTAGGATTTCATATGCAACAAGCTTTATTTTTCTTAGGACTTAGATGTATATCACAATATAGCACTTGCATCAGCCACTTTCAATCCATTTTAATTCTTATTGCATTTGCTTTTTGTTGTTTATCATCTTTATCCAGAGCTTTTATACTCCATTTTTCTGCTAGTGTAGCTTAATTGTTAATTACACAGTTCTCTGCCCTCAGGTTTACAATCTAAAAACAACATGAAACAACGCCTCAATCTTATAGGAGAGGTGGGGTAGAAATAAAATTTATTGTTGTTGTTGTTGTTGTAATGGCAGTGGGGAAGGAAATCAAGTTGAGTGGTTTTTCTCTCCCTTTGAGGCCAGGACCATGGCAGATGAGTGGAGAAAGAACCCTTCTTCTGCGGAGCCAAAGGCTTTCATGGCCAGCATCCATAGTTTTTTGTGGGGCTATGTGGCCATGTTCTAGAACATGGCCACATAGCCCGAAAGCCCCACAAAAAAGCCCTTCTTCGGTTGCTGGGCTGGGCATGATGGAGCCATCTGATTTCACAGTTTCAGTTAGCAAAAAGAATTTCTTCCCACCACAGAAATTCCTGAACATCAGAAGGTCCCATTTATATTTCTGTATTAATCACATCATTGTTTTACACATGACTGTAACACAGTACTGGAACATTTAATAGGAGCCTGAATGGTGTAGTAGTTTAACCATTGTATTACAACTCTGGAGGCCAGGGTTTGAATCCCCACTTGGCCAGGGAAACCCACTGGGTGACCTTGGGAAAGTCACATACTCCCAGCCTCAGAAAATCCCATGATAAGTTCACCCTTAAGGTCAGAAGTGGGAGATGATAAGTCAGAAATTGTTTGATGAAACACAACAGTAACGACGACACTTAAAAGTACTCATTCAATATTTGTGGCAACTAATAGTATTCTTTCAGAAGCACTTGATATTTCATTTATTCCATGTTGTTCCCTTCTTTTAGGCTAGCTCTAGAAGTATTCCACAAACACTTCATCCGTTTATATGCTGATGAACTGAATTATATTTTTGGAGCAACACTGAAAAGGATATATTAACCAGCTTATGAAAAAATAATTAGGTCCATAAACACCAGAAGTGCTTTCTTTTTTCAATAGGCTTGTTGCAATCTTTTGCGTCTAACTAGCTTTGTCTTTGCAAGCAGAGCACCTAATATGCATTGATGACCAGGTATCCTCTTGAGCCCTTTCCACCTGCTCCCAAAACAGATAAGATTGGATGAACAGGACTAGATATGTAATGATAACCTGCAGTTGATAGAGGAAAACTTGAGTACCCTGTCTTCTAAAAGTGCTTTCTGCAAGCAAGTATAACTGTGGAATACAACTCATTCCCTTTAAACACCTGTTGTATCTAAGCAGCCTTATGAGTATACACTCCTGCAGCTAATCTAAATATTGGCTCCTGGTGCATGAAGCTGCAATTAGATCTTGAAAACAAATGATTTGGACAGAAGGCTTTCATGGTTTGTCATTATATTCAAAGTGGACATAGTTGTTTTCATTTAAATTATGGTTCATTGGAACAAACCAAGAACAAGCAAATTGTGGTTACCTGTTAAAAACAAAAACTCTGTTTGGCTTCATTGGATGTAACAACAAATTTGAGTTAGTTTAAATCCCGAACCAGGTACTCAGAAGATAGCTTCTGCTCATAGAACAGAAGGAAGAAAAGTTCTTAACCAAGTTTTTTCAGGCAGTTCTATACAGCGAACACATTATAGCTAAACTGGGATAAATGTCAGAATTCTTTTTCTTTCCTTAGAATTCAAACAAAAACCATTTATCAATTTCAGATATTGTAGACCACTTAAACGTTCAAATTGGAAGTAATAGGGCCACTATTTGGCTTTGGTCAGGCCTCACCTGGAATACTGTGTCCAGTTCTGGGCACCACAATTCAAATAGGATGTTAAGAAGCTGAAGCATGTCCAGAGGAGGGCAACTAAAATGATGAAGGGTCTGGAAACCATACCCTGCGAGGAGAGACTTGGGAAGCTGGGTATGTTTAGCCTGGAGAAGAAATGGTTAAGAGGTGATATGATAGCCCTTTTTAAGTATTTGAAGTGGTGTCACATTGGGGATGGAGCAACCTTTTTTTCTTCTGCTGCAGAGACTAGAACACAGAACAACGGATACAAGCTACAGAAAAAGACATTCCACCTCAACTTTAGGAGGAACTTCCTGGGCTGTTTGACAGTGGAATGCGTGGCTTGATCTGTTCTAAGACTCATTTGTTGTCCTTTTGGCTGCTTCAGCACTCTTTTCCAGCAGCATATCTCAAAAGAATTCATTTTCCTCCTATCTTCTTTCTTAACTGTCCACCTGTCACATCCGTACACAGCAATAGAGAAAACAAAGGCTGGTATGATTCTGACTTTTGTGCTCAGTTGTATATCTTTGTACTATAGGATTTTTTTCTACTTCTTTCATAGTCATCCTCCCCATTCTTAATTTTTTTCTGATTTTCTGGCTGCAGTCGCCATTCTTACTAATGTTTGATCTCAGATATGAGATCTTTTATTATTTCTATTTCTTCATTGCTTAGGTTGAATTTGTGTAGGCTCTCACTGGTCATTATTTTTGTTTTATTTATGTTCAGCGGTAAGCCTGCCATTGTATTTTCTTCCTTGATCTTCCTTAGCAGTTGTTTCAGGTCTGTGAGGTTTTCTGCTAGTATTATGGTGTTCTCTGCATATCTTACATTGTTGATATTCCTTTCTCCTATTTTCACTTCTCCTGTGTCCACACCAGCTTTTCCTATATTATGTTCTGTACATCGGTTGAACAGGTAGTGTACAGTGGTCCCCCAGTTTACAAATCCCCCGGGGAATGAAATCCCCGGGACCCGAAACCGGCGGGACCAAAAAATATCCCCCGGGATACGAAGGAGAAAAACCGCGCGGCCCCTTTAAATCGGCCGCGTGGTCCGTCTCCTAATGCGGTCCACCGGGAAACGAAAACTTCCGGGTTACGAAAGGTAATCCGGAACGGATTACCTTCGTAACCCGGGGGACCACTGTAATAAGATGCAGTCTTGTCTGACCCCTTTGCCAATTGCATTTCTGCAGCACATTTCTGCAGCACTAAAATGCAGTAATGCATTAGTTGGGAAAGAATAGGATTCTGCTCTGGCCGATCCTACTGTAGTTGTGTGCAGTAGAGTCACTAGGGTTGGTGCCACCTCAGTGTAGTAACTCATGTCACCCCCAGGCAAGCAGCCACTTTAGGGGAGACAACATGCAGAGATAGTGGGAGGGGAGGGTGGCAGAAGAATAAGCAGTAGCATGCAGGGAGGAGTGTTCACCCACAGTCCTTCTCCTGACTGCCTCGCCACCATCTCCCTTTCACAGCCACTGCCTTGTGGTTTTCCACTCTCTTAGGGTTTCTTGGCCAAAATCAAGAGAGTCCAAGGCTGTTGAGAAGCAGGAACAGGAGGCACCGGTGCCAGGGAGCTACAGCTGCATGGCAGCCTCTTCCCCCACCCCATCCCCAAATGGCTTCCCACTGCCACTACCTAATGCTTTGCTCCTGCCTTCAGCTCTTTTAGATGAGTTTGAAAGAGCCCAAGGCAACAAAGAGGCCTGGCAGCCATTTCCTCCATCCATCCTCACCTGCAAATGGCTCTCTGTTCCTGCCACCTTGTGCTTCAACACTGCCTGGGCTCTTTTTGCTGAGGTTCAAGAGAGGCCAAGGCAGCGAAGGAGCAGGAATGGCAGGTTGAGGCAAGCTGCTGCTACCTCCCAGCAGCCAGTTAGATGGGAAAGGAGGTGATGGCAGCAGGAATGGGAAGTGTCCATGGTACCATTGCTGCTGTTGCCATTGGCACTTAGTCCAGCCAGCAGCCCTACCAGATTCAGAAGGGGCTCCTGGGTGGCAGGAGCACTCAACCTACATCAGTGGACAGAGGACCTGACCAGATGTCAATCCCACCCTGAGACATCACCTGCTATGTTCTGCTCCCACCTAGTAATAATTCTCTGTGTGCATCTTCTTACAATAATCAGGGTAAACACCAGATGTCTCTAGAATCCATTACTGGGCATGTGTGAATAGGGAAAAGGAGAGAAAAGAAGAGAGCAGATTAGCCTGCCTCACCAGTTACACCCAGCTTGTTCAAAAGGCATAGAGTTATAAGTTCGGCCATCAAAAAGGAAATCATAAAAAAATTGGTGACTGGTGGAAGTGAGCAGGAAATAATTCCAGGATGCATTTTTAAGTTTTCAAGTGGCCTCTAGAAAGTTCAGAATGTTTTTGTTTACTTATGCAAGACTTAACTGATCTTTCACATATGCATAGTTGTAGTTTTGAATAAAACAGTTGTTGAAACATACTAAACTGCTCTGCCTATGGCACCAAAGTTTCTGTTAAAGAAGTAATGCTGGAGAACATTAACTAGAGTATACCTGTTTTGACCAGGCAAACTGCATCCCATGTTTTTGAAGGCAGGGTTTATGAAGGCCTGTTATCAGTCTTTTGGACTTTGGACATTGTACAATTCTGTTTTGTTTTTTCCTCCAAGGTTTGGAAACTTCTCTGAATTATGCTGGAAGCCTTAACAGAAAGGGCCAAAGTAGACTTGACATTAATTGTGTCAATACAATTAACATGCCCATTTTTTGTTAAGTAAATATCAGTAACAGAGAAGCCTAATAAACCCAAGATTATAGGTGTCGGCAGAAGATGCTTAACACTTTCTCTCCCTGTTCTCTTTCTTTTTCACCACAACAAGGAGGATGGAGACAGAGGAACATGGCAGGGGAGTGAGGAAAAAATACTAAAAGAGCCCCTCCAGCCACCACCATAACCCCCAAAAGGCAGCAAAAGAGAGGGGGGAGGAAACAAAAGAAAAAAGCAGCCAGAGAGAGAGGGAAAGAAAGAAACAAAGAAATCATAAGAAGAGATAGCTGCCTAGAGTATAACAGACATAATAATGAAAAAATATTCTGTGTTTATTTTTCCTGCAAATGCCAATAAGTCTTTTAGTGACGCAGTGGTTAAATGCCCGTACTGCAGCCATTCACTCAAAACCATAAGGTGGCGAGTTCAATACCAGCAAAAGGGCTCAAGCTTGACTCAGGCTTGCATCCTTCTGAGGTCACTAAAATGAGTACCCAGATTTTTGGGGGCAAGTAGCTTACAGTTGTAAACCGCTTAGACACTGCTTAGGTGGTATGAATCGGTATATAAATGAAGCTGTTTTGTTTTTGTTTGTTTTTTGTTTGTTTGTTTGTTTGTTTTAGATGCGTGTATAACTATAATTAAATTTTAAACTGCATATAAGTTCCAAGGGATTGTCTGAAGGCATATAATACAGCAGCAGATTTGCATATGATCATTGTTTTTGTTGGCAAGCACCTAGGAGCTCTATTTATGCTGCCATGGAAGAAAGACAAAATTTGAAATTAGGAATCACCAGATTAGGGTCCTGGATTTATACTGAAGTGAATGGATTCCTCTGGATGAAGGTCTTCCTTACTGTTGTCATAAAATCTAAAAAGTGTATTCCTGATAATTAATATGCTTAATAAACTAGAAGTTTTCTGAAGTGTGAGCTGTTTTGTTAAGTGGGGTTTTCTTATTTTTTTAACTATAGTGGTAGTGGGCAGTTAGTTTTACAACTGCCCTAATATATTGATGAGCTTAATTTCAATTCTAGCAATTTAGGGGAGATACCAAAAGGATGGTCTTACTTAACCTTCCTTGCATAAACAGTGTTAGCTTATTTCAGTTACATACAAGACTAGCTTGGTGGAAAATGATTACAGAACTCAGTCCATATTATTTTCTCACTGTTGCAAAAACAGAATCAATCTCCAGGTCTTCTTAATTCTATGCCATGTCCTAAATCCAACATTATATTGGTGCTTCCACCCCCACTCCCTTACAGTTCCCAGAAACTTACAAAAACTATGCCTGGGTAGTTTCTGCATGCTCCTAAGATGGTTTGTGGGGGATAGTAGCTGAAAGACAAACATAAGATAGTTCCCTCCTAGAAGTGGAGTGCTGGATACTGCCCTGGGTGTTTGAATTAATGCCAGTTTCAATATTACATATTACATCCATCCTTAACATTAAAGATGACATTACAGATTAGGTTAAGAGGTGATATGATAGCCCTGTTTAAATATTTGAAGGGATGTCATATTGAGGAGGGAGCAAGCTTGTTTTCTGCTGCTCCAGAGACTAGAGCACGGAACAATGGATGCAAACTGCAGGAAAAGAGATCCCACCTCAACATTAGGAGGAACTTCCTGACAGTAAGGGCTGTTCGACAGTGAAACACACTCCCTCGGAGAGTGGTGGAGTCTCCTTCCTTAGAGGACTTTAAGCAGAGGCTGGATGGCCATCTGTCGGGGATGCTTTGATTGGGAGTTCCTGCATGGCAGGGGGTTGGACTGAATGGCCCTTGTGGTCTCTTCCAACTTTATGATTCTATGATGGTGAGATATGCAAGATATCTTTGGACATCATAGCACTTTGAAACAAAGGCTTCCTGAAGACTAGAATAGTATTTGGGCATGGCACTTCCAAAAGTCACAGGCTGCCCTAAATAGAAAATGATTCCTTTGAGGTTAATCTTTTTATTCTGTCTGAAATATAATATTTCATAATTGTTGGAAATAAACTGGCTGTTGTAGATCTTGGCTTATAAGAATAGTGATCATGAACTGTTAAACTAGCAGCTTAATGATTCTAGAATATCACATTATCTAATGTTTTAGTACTCATGGTTTAACTGAAATCACTGTGTGAAAAGATCTAGCAATGCGTGCCTTTCTGTGTTTTTGGCCACAGGCCCGTATGCTTAAATTAACCATGATAGAATGTAAAGTCTGCCTACTGAAGATTTTGATAAGCCTGAAGTCATACAAAATAAGTCATCTTTTGGATCTCTTATGTGCTTCTATCTCTCTGCTGCAAAACACACTGCAGGAAAAAAACCCAATTTAAGACCACATTAACTGTCCTGGCTCAGTGCTAGGGAATCCTGGGAAATGTAGCTTATTGTAGCACCAGAGCTCTCTGACAGAGAAGGCTAAATATCTCACAAAACTACAGTTCCCAGAGTTCCCCTAGCATTGAGCCAGGGCAGTTAAAGTGGTCTCAAACGGGATTATTTCTGCAATATGTTTTCAACCTCTGTCATTACTATTCCTGTAAATAGCTCATGAACTTAAGATGTTTTTTGTCTAACAAATGTGTTATTAAGTCACTGCAGTTTGCTATTTTAATACAGGTTATATCCAAGATGGAACTAAGGCCTGCTCATGCAGTGAAGCTTTTCTGTTGTCATACCCACTATAGCTTCCTGCAGCCCCCCAAAAGATTCCTCCAGGAAAAGTTTCAAATGAACAAGCTGACCATACATACTGTTTTAAATGGGACAGTACTAGTTTAATTTCAAAATTTTCTGACTGTCCCCTTTGTTTTAACATAAATGACCATTTTGCCCCATTTTTAATAAACACCAGCTGGGTCAAGCTTCCTGGTGGGGTCATGCTGCCCAGTTGTCGTCCTGCCTCCCCCCACCCCAGCTCCTTCTGGGTTTGGATGGGTTGCTGGCTGGCAGGAAACAAAGCAGGCAGTGGCACCAATGGCGACCACACACTCCTCCCTTCCCCAGAAGGAAAAGAGTCCACCAATATGCTTTCTTGCATCACCTGGCTTTCCCACCCAGCCAAACCTGGAAGGAGTCAATGGAGGCAGCACTGGCTTTAATGGCAGCATCCCCTTGCCCGCACAAGTGGCTGCAACTTTGCCTTCCCTCTCCCTGCTTTGCCCTGCCCTGTGTTTCCTTCTGGAACAGTGAGAGGGAAGGCAAGGCAAAATCACCTAGTGGGTTTATATGGCTGAATGGGAATTTGAATCATGTTCTCCAGAATCATAGTCCAATGCATGACCACAGTACATCTGAAGATGCGTCACCGTCTGTTCTGTTGTAACGTTAGTTTTTGTATGAGTTCTGTCCCTGAAGAATAATTGCTAGCTCAATATGATAATGTAATAAAAATTTTGTTATTGTCTTACTTTTTTCATAAGTATGGAATATTACATAATGCTTTCCCAATTTTGCCATCCCAATGTCTCATTTTTGTCTCAAGGAAATATGGTCAGCCTACAAATAAAGTCTGGAAGTTGTATTGGAAGGGGAACTCTCTGAAAGTCTAATGGTGGTAAAAAGTGAAAGAGATTCCCCTTCCCAATGTCATCTTGTTCCACATCCCAGGTATTTCCTGACAACTTTGCCAGGGAGTAGAGATGGGAAAATTCCTTTGTGTATGTACATGGACCAATGGTCACACGTCTTTGGATACTGTCTAATACGTTGAAATATTTTTGAGAAACACTTTTTTAAAAGTTGGGTTGGGGGACTTTTTTTCCCCATTTCTCCAGCCAAGGGGGAGAAGACTGTCATTGAAACAGCAGCTCATGCCTGTGATGAAGACACAAACAAGACGAATGCAAACTCTTCCCAGAATGATCTAAACCAGACCTTACAAGCCCTTTTCTCTCTCCTGCGAGAAGAATTTGAGCAAATGGATTCACGATTGCTACCCCTGTATCTCCATCAGGTAAAGTAAATACGTACCTTGATTTCTTTTAACTATGCTGTTGCTTTATAAATTCAATTCTACAGGAAGAAGATAGATTTCTTTAATTGTATTGTTTGCTGCCTACCAGCCACAGTGTTGTAAGTTCTATCATAAAGGAGGGCTCCAGGATCCACTCAGCCCTCCATCCTTTTGTAGATTAGTAAAATGAGTACCCAGCTTGTTGGAAAGCAATTAACGTACACATTGTAAACCGCTTAGGGAATGCTAGTTCACTGATAATGTACTTGCTACCACTGTTGTTATTGCTACATTCTTTGCCAATTTTATGTTGGTCAATAGATTCTAATTGAGTATGAAGACAGATATTTATTTTCCTTATGAATTATTACAATCAATTATCTGAAACATTTAGACTATAAAACAATGTCAAACACAAAACTATAACTGAAACAATAAATATAATAGTTAAAATGACTAACATAGCTAAGTGATAATGTGAAACCATAAATCATAATTCAACTGAGCCTAGTTTTCATCATTTGACAGTTGGACAAGAAGAAAGCATATCTTCCAAGCTACTGACTTCCAGCATCTTGGTGCCTCTAAATTAAACATATCTCACATTCAATTTCTATTAGCTGTGAGAGATAAAGACCTTGCCTCCCCAGTTGCGTCAATATGGTTGCCGGCACCTGCTATGGTAACTCATGGTATCATACACACCCATTGACCTCCTCCCATACCACACCATACAGAATCTTTAGTAATATTTTTTCTGTTAAAGTTACTCATAAATTATAAACTTGTGCATCACTGAATGTAATGGTAATAGTTTTGACAAACAAAAAGCAAAATTAAAAGTATACCTTTTAAGTTACAATATGCACACAGCCTAAATGTATAATTTAATCTGCTTATTAAAGTGAAAAATTGGTAAAATGTGATGTTTTTAAAGAAAAATTTAAAATAATTTTTAAAATATTTATTCATTTATATATTTAATTTAAAACTTGGGACCTCTCCTTTCTCCTCCCAATAAGCCTTGTCCCATTCACACCATCTTTTCAGCATCTTAAAGCAACACAGGCAAATGTCACAGCCCATATCTGTCCAAAGGCAAATGTTTGGAGAGCAGTGGTGTTACCGCTACTTAAGGTGTCACCTGGTGTGGTCTGCAGCCCCCTAGTGACACCACTGCTGCTCCCTTTTTCAATGAACTAAGTGTGTGGGAAGGTCTATGTGGTACGAATAATCCTTCAGGTATGTGGCCAAACAATTCAAAGATAATGATCTGCACTCTAAATACATATTGATTTATTTGATTACTGTACTTCACCTTTCTCCCCAAACTGGGACTCAGCAGCTCAAAACAAGTTTAAGAGACTTGCAAATCTAATGTGTAAAAAACAAACCAATTGCAATATTAAAACACAATTGATTTTAAAACCCCATAATTTTTTTAAAAGCCCAATGCCCACTGTAACCACTTTTTCAGTAGTCATTTGTTTACCAAGAGGATGCCAAAGTAAAAAGATCTGGCAGAAGGACAACAGGGAGAGTGTCAGCCTTGCATTTTGGAAACAGCCACCAGGAAGAGTCTTTCCCATGTCTATGCTGAATGCACCTGCAGAGGGCAGTGGGACTGAAAGAAGAGGCTCCCCAAAAGACATCAGTACTTCTCTATTAGTACTGTACATATGCAGTATATTAATCATTTTAAATTTGTATAATGAATTTAAGACAATACTGAGCTGTATGTCACCATTAGCAGTTGTGTTTTACCTCTTCACATAAATTTAGGCCATGCTATAATAGACATTTATTAGGTTAATTAAAAATTTCAACAGTCAGAACTAGCATTCTTTAAAAATTGTCACTAGTAATTCTCAGTTTCCATAACTTCCCATGATGTGGTCTGTGAGAACACACTGAAATGCCAAATATCTATTGAGAACTAGATCTCAGAAGGTTTAATGTTTCTGTGCATGTAATGTTTTATGTATATATGTATATGTTTAATGTGTGTGTGTGTGTGTTTCTTGTGTGTATGAATTTGAGAAACAATAAATCAGTGTATGGTTTGAGTGAAAATGCTAGCAGCAAAGTCAGTTTTGATTCTAAAGCAATGTTTGGTATCAGTAATAGATGCAGTTAGGGCAAACAAATTGACACTTAATCCAAACAAGACAGAGGTTCTTGTCAGTCAAAAGGTAGATCAAAATATAGGGATTCAGTCTGTGCTGCATAGGATTACAGTCCCCCAAAGATGCAGTTTTGGTATAATCCTGGATTCAGCCCAGGTTTTTTTTAGTGACAAGTGCTTTTCTGTTTTTAAAGTTAGTGCACCAGCTACATCATTCCTGTAAAAGTCTGATCTGGCTACACTGACTCATGTCTTGGACTTTTTGTTAGTCTTTTTGTAATGCAGTCGTGTTCCTTTGAAAGTTGCTGAGAAGCTTCAGTTGACACAAGAAGCTGCAGCTAGATTATTAATTGGGTCTGGCTCAGGGACTATACAACTCCCTTGCTACAAGAACTGCTTTGCCCACCTCCCAATCCTTTTTGGACACAATTCAATGTGCTGGTTATGACCAATAAATCGCTGTTTGATTTGAATCCAAGTTAGCTGAAAGACTATGGGCTTTAAGATCTTGAGGTGAGGGCTTCTCTCAGTCTCAGACACATTTGGTGGGGACATAGGAGAGGGTCTTCTGGATAGCTACTCCCAGGTTTTGAAACTCCCAGCCAAGGGGGGCTCCCTCTTTGAAGCCCTTCATTGACAAATGAAACCTTTTTCTGTTCCTATAGGCTTTTAGGAATTGACTGCAAGGATTTTAGTAGCATGCTGTTTTGCTGATTTTTATCCTTTGTCTTTTAAAATAAATCTATCCTATGAATATTTTTATGTTTTTACTTATGTCTTTGTAAATGATACAATGGGTCCTTGGTATCCACTGGGGTTTACTTCCAGGAAACCTTGCCCTATGAAGAACGCCTTAGGGAGCTGGGGATGTTTAGCCTGGAGAAGAGAAGGTTAAGAGGTGATATGATAGCCCTGTTTAAATATTTGAAGGGATGTCATATTGAGGAGGGAGCAAACTTGTTTTCTGCTGCTGCAGAGACTAGAACGCGGAACAATGGATGCAAACTGCAGGAAAAGAGATTCCACCTCAACATTAGGAGGAACTTCCTGACAGTAAGGGCTGTTCGACAGTGGAACACACTCCCTCGGAGTGTAGTGGAGTCTCCTTCCTTAGGGGTCTTTAAGCAGAGGCTGGATGGCCATCTGTCAGGGATGCTTTGAATTGGAGTTCCTGCATGGCAGGGGGTTGGACTGGATGGCCCTTGTGGTCTCTTCCAACTCTATGATTCTATGATTCTATGACTCCCCATGAAGTGGATGCTAAAGTCTCATTTTACACAATGATGTAGTAAAATGGTCTCTGTTTTGGAAAATGGCATAAAGCAAGGTTTGCTTTTGGGCCATCCCCCCCCCCCAATATTTTCAAGTTATGGTTGGTTGAATCTGTGGATGTAGACTCCAAGGATACAGGGGACCAACTGTTCATTTTAATTTTTCCTAGTATTGGGGGGAAAGTGGAATATAAATAAATTAATAATAATAAACACCTTTTTTCATTTACAGATTGCTGAAACCTATTTTCAAGATGGAGAATGTATCCTGTTTAAAATAACAACTGAGTTGCATGCCATGGCTGGAAAAATAATAACATATGGCTGAAGGTTAAGCTACTAGGCATGATAGTGAGGTTACCATTATCTCTAAGTGTGATTATTTCCAGTTCAATCTTATCTCTTTCTTTTATAAAATTATCAGCTTGGTAGATGAAGGGA
The DNA here is from genome assembly GCA_034509955.1 of Urosaurus nigricauda. Classification (NCBI taxonomy): domain Eukaryota; kingdom Metazoa; phylum Chordata; class Lepidosauria; order Squamata; family Phrynosomatidae; genus Urosaurus; species Urosaurus nigricauda. The sequence goes on from JAOEGL010000001.1 coordinate 321,600,171, forward strand.
ATGCTGTGGATGTAGCATATCTTGTTCAGTAAGGCCTTCGACAAGGTTCCCCACAATATTCTAGTAAACAAGCCAATAAAATATGGGTTAGGCAAGGCTACGGTTAGGTAGATATAATTGGTTGACCAGCCAACTCCAACTCTTCTTCCTGGAGAGAAGTGACTAGTGGGGTACCAAAGGGTTATTCAACACCTTTATCAATGACTTGGATGAAAGAATAGAGGGCATGCTTATGAAATTTGCAGATGACACCAAATTAGGAGGAGTTGCTAACACTCCAGAAGACAAGATCAAAATTCAAAATGATAGTATTCTAGATGAGGCATGACTAAAGCAGAATAGAGTGGCACTATTACATCCCTTAACTAAATGCTTCTCTTAAATGGATACAGATAGTGGCCAGAAGAACTCTGTGATAATGTTGAACTTTCCCACAAGTTGATCTATGAAAATATGCATGAATTTGTTCTAATCTTAACTCAGTATTATGTTTTACATTGCATACATAATATTCTGTTTCTGGAAATACATTATAGTCTCTGGATCATGCCAGTATTTTTCAGACTAAAATACCAGTAAATAATTCATAGGCCATTTTTTCATTACTTATATTGCTATAAACTAGGATCCATGGTTTTATAAAGTGGTTTTTGTGCAGCAGTGAATCCTCTAAAACAGGGATCGATGAGGCTAGAGATTAGCCTTCAAGAGACCTTGGGGACCCACCCTCCTTCTCTCCCCCCCGAAATTGTTTCCTCCCCAAATGCTCTCAAATACCTTCTGAAAAGCATGGGGCTATTTTTTTTTTTCATATTTTAGCCTCCCCATTGCATTTAAGGCACAGGAGACTCCGTTTTTCACAACAGAAAATCATTTCCTGTACACTTCTTTTTTAAAAAAAAAAAACAAACTCACCTGGCCCCAAAATGCCCTACAGAGGCAAAAACATGGCTGTATATCTATATCTGTATATATCCCAATACCCGCTTGAGGTCATTTGCAGGCAATAAAAATTGTCCATCCCTTTTGAATTGTAATTATGAAATTGTAGTGTGTGTGTAATGTGGTGTGATGTATGTTTACAAATGTTACCTTTACTGAAATTACCCTATATACTCGACTATAAGTCAACCTCATATGTAAGTTGAGGGCAGGTTTTGGGGCCAAAATTATGGATTTTGCCATGACCCATGGATAAGTCAAGGGTAAAACTTGGAGGCGCCTTCATTGTGTGTATGTGTGCACACAGCAAGAGGGACTCTAATTGAGGCTTATTGCTTGAGCATTTCAGCTTTGGTTTCAGCCTTCACTCCCCAGACAGCAAGGTGTGCTGGCAGGAGAGGGACTCTTAAACAAACAGCAATATCAATCGGTCACCCAGGACCTTTTCTCCTTGGCTCAAAAGAGAAAGAGGCTGCTGTCCTGAGTGCATGGGGAAACCTGAAAGAACTGCTATCGCATTACCATACTGACCTGTAAATAAATTGACCTGGGATTTTCGGGTCAATCTTTGGGCATAAATTTTTTGACTTATAGACGAGTATATATGATATGTTGTAAACATGTTTTAAATGCTTTTAACTATTTTAACAATATTTTTTAATAATAATGATATTTAATTCTCTTTTGTAATTAATGTTTTAACTATGTTTGGTTTTTAAACTACTGTAAGTTGCCTTGGAGCCCATTTGGGTGAAAGGCGGGATAGGATGCAAGTGAAATAAATAAACAAACAGATGAATAAATACAGATGAATAAGTGGTGACTCAGTATTCTTCAGTATCTTTATCTATGACTTATGGGAAATGATAGAGAGAATACTTAACAAATCTGAAGATAACATAACGAAGGGGTGATTTATACTTGAGAAGGCAGGAATAAAATTCAAATTAACCATGAGAGAATTGAGTACTGGGGCAAAAATGACAAAATGAATGTCAAGAGAGGAAAATGGAAAGGTCTGCATTTAGGGAAATGCAAAAATTAAATGCATAGTTATAGGACAGTAGTTAGCAGGCCCAGCAGTAGTACATATCAAAAAGGTCTTGGGAATGTAGTTTATTACAAACTGAATGTTAATTGGTCATGTAATTGAGCTGCAAAGGCTAATGCAGTATTTGGCTGCATGTATAGCACCATTGTTTTCAAGTCATGGGAAGTAATAATTCACTATTCTATATTTGTCAGACTTTATCTGCAGTATTGTGTCCAATTCCTGGGTGCTACATTTTAAAATTTGTGCTTGGCTAGATGTGTCCTGGTTTTCATCTGTGAAATGTTGGAGGTTATGTCACATTATAAATGATCTTAGATTGTCCAGTATCTTTTCCCACAGTAGTAAAAAGTAGACAAAGTGATGTCTAATACTAAATTAAGAGGTTAAATTTTAAGTTTATTGATGTATACACTAAATGTTAATTTCAGTCATGTCTTAAAGCCACATGCCATGTTGCAGAATGTATGATATGCTAGTGTCTGCTCTGATTTTTCATCCCCACCCCCCATAAGTAGCTCTTTATTTGCTTTAAATCAGAAATTCAACTTCTGGGTCTTTCTATTCTAGTGTGCTGTTTTGAACAAATAAATCCTGGCAGTTAGTACAGGATTGCATTGTTTGAATCAAATCTAGAATCTTTAAATGAGAAAGTCAGTTTGTTGATGGAAGCGCTCATTCCAGAGATCATATTGACCAAAAAAGGTAGCATGTTAAGATGCATCATGAATTGGGCTTTTGGCTGCAGAGGAGAAATTTAGAGTAAATTAGGACAGTTGATGGTTGTACCCATATAACCCCTGCATATCAAGTTATAGTGCCACTCTGTTCTGCTTTGGTCAGGCCCCACCTGGAATACTGTGTCCAGTTCTGGGCACCACAATTCAAAAAGGATGTGGAGAAACTGGAGCATGTCCAAAGGAGGGCGACTAAAATGGTGAAGGGTCTGAAAACCATGCACTATGAGGAATGCCTTAGGGAACTGGGAATGTTTAGCCTAGAGAAGAGAAGGTTAAGATATGATATGATAAAATATGATAGCCCTGTTTAAATACTTGAAGGGATGTCACATTGAGGAGGGAGAAAGCTTGTTTTCTGCTGCTCCAGAGACTAGGGCCCGGAATAATGGATGCGAGCTCCAGGAAAAGAGATTCCACCTCAATATTAGGAGGAACTTCCTGACAGTAAGGGCTGTTCGACAGTGGAACACACTCCCTTGTAGTGTGGTGGAGTCTCCTTCCTTAGAGGTCTTTAAGCAGAGGCTGAATGACCATCTGTCGGGGATGCTTTGATTGGGAGTTCCTGCATGGCAGGGGGTTGGACTGGATGGCCCTTGTGGTCTCTTCCAACTCTATGATTCTATGATAAGGCAGGCTATTGCTTTTTCAAATACTTGCAAAAATAGCAGCTATGCACCACTATCAGTCTGTGTTTTCCTTTAGTTTTCCAATCAGATGAGAAAGCCATGAAGTTTATTCAGCTTGAACGGTTATATCATGAGCAGTTACTTGCAAATCTTTCTTCTATTCAACAGCAGTGGGGTAAGTGTGTCATATAGTTGGAAACTCACCATTGGATTAAGCTTAAAAACATGGTTATGGTTTTATTATAATAGAATAAAGCCTGTGCAGCAAAATAAAAAAAAAAAAATCAGTTGCATGTTTCTGTAGCTCAGTGTGGTGAGAAATACACCATTACCAGTCTATGTGGCATCAGAAAGTTTTTCTCATCTGATTTCCATAAACAAAAGGGAGCATCATTTAGTTAGGTTTTTAGTAAGGTTTCTCTTTTTTAATGGGCTGCTGTTATTACTCTGTCTATAATATTTTGTAACTATTTTGAGTCTGAGGTGTATTAAAATATTTTGCTTTTAAAGATGCAAATTTTTATATCAGAATATATGAAACATTTTGGTTTTTTCTGTAGAAAAAAAATGGAAAATGACAGAATTAAGTGAGGCTCCAGATCTTAAGAATTCAGCTAAAGGTCTGAATAATGAAGAGTTAGACAAACTTGCTGAACTTTGCACATCACACCAAGAGTAAGTACAGTAATACACATTATTTTTCTAAGCCATAATCCTATCTGTACCTTTGGGAGGGTGTCGGTGCGTTGCATTTTGGGTAGTTCATGTGTAGCAAATTCTTGCCTTTGGTTTTTCCTTGAATAGTGCCTTTTCCATGCTGTACTATAAAGTGTTTTTGAAAGTGCCCAGTGTTTAAAAAGTACCTTGCCATTTAAAACAAAGCTGCTATTTCAAATAATAAATTAGTTTGCTTGATTCAGATGTCAGAGAAAACCTACAGCTATGGTATTGGAGACTCAAAAATATACTGTGGATTGCTTATTTTCTTCTTACTTGCTAAATTCCTCTTCCTTTCCAAGGTTTATATAAGTGTAGTTTTGTTGTGATGGTGATTTCTTAAGCAAACTATGATTAGCATTACTTATGGTGTCCAAATTATAGCTAAAAGTGTGTGTGCCAACAAGAAAAATGAAGAAGGAATCAATATGTGAAGGTCAGGATATTGTTCATAATTTAGAACAGACATGAGAATCATGCAGCCCTCCAGATGCTGTTGGATTGCAAGTTCCAGCAAGCCCTTGCCAACATAACCTACAGTGAGGAATGTAGTAAGGTAGTTGCAGTCCAACAACATTTGGAGGGCTACATGATTCTCACCACTTGTTTAATAAATGATATATATACATTGAGTCACAGTGTGCAGTATTTAATTTTATCTGCGAAAGGTGCTAATTTTTAATGAAAAAATTATTTTAAAAATTCCAAATGTTTCTTGGGGAAAATGGTTAAAAATTAAAACTAAGGATATGACCCCGGAGACATTTCAAATTTGATGAGGCACGTTAGTTACTTCCACTTTCACAAAAGAGTAAATTTTAATCATATCTGGGTATAAAAAATATTGTAAAAGAATACATTGATATAAGTTCAGCTCTAAAAGTAATGATGCCCTGCAGACAAAGAAAATAATAAGTGCTCCTGGGTAAAACTTGGGTAAGAAAATAAGAAGAGCTTTGCTAGATCATGGCTAAGTTCCGTCTAAACTGGTATTCTGAATGAGGCAGTTTCAGTCTTGTAAGAATCCTGGAAAAGCAGATAAAAAAAGAACTAGTATTTCTTCCTCGTGGTCTCTGCGGATCATTCGCAGATGACCACTCGAAGAAATACTGTTACAGGTAAGCAACCTGTCCTTGCATGTGACTTCCTTGGGTATTGGATATCCTTGGATATTGTTTCAATATTATATAGGCTTATATTCTGTGTCCTTGATTTCTTTATGACTACTGGGATCTGTTCTAATTTTCTGTTGGGACCTTTTCTATTTTTAAAACCAGCAGGTGGGTGGCTCTACTTGCTTTTGCTATAAATGTTCCCATTACAGGAATGTCAAATTTTCCTTAGAGTGTTTGAAGATATGTCTCAGAGAGAAATTTGAAGTGAAGACTCATTCATCTTTTATGATATTTTCTATGATCCAATGGGCTTGAATGCAGTTTTAGCTTTATCTTTTTATTTTTCTGGTTTTAGGGAGGTGGGGGGGGGGACAGTGGATTCCAAACAGCATATTCCATAGTAGAACACATGCTGTACATGGGTAAGAAGAGCACAGGTACAAAGTCTTGGGGACAATATTGAAAAAGTTGTTTGTGTACTAATCTGACTTCTATGGGAGAACAGCAAGATTAAATGTTAATAAAGGAATAAGCAAGGACTAAGACTATTACCAAGACCATGAAACTCTGATTTCACAGAGTTTTTTGTAAGCATCTTGGAAGAATATAATGAAAAATAGTAAATTGGGACTGAAAACATTAGAAGCCATATTTTTCATGTAGAGGTCCCCACACTAAAATGGACTGTGTTCTCTACCATCTTTTTCATTTTTGTGTTTTCCATCACCATCATGTTTATATTTAATAATTTGATATGTATTTTCTTAGGTTATTCATTTGTTTTTACTTTTTTGTTAACACTGGTATGATCCATAGTAAAGAGAATTTTTGTATGTGTTGGCAGCCCTAACTCATTAGGCGGTGGTGCTAGACACCTCATAATTTGACAGAATGTTTTGGTTGTCTTCCAAGTTACAGTGCTGAGTTTTAAATTGAAATTCCAAGTGGGGTGGCCTCCTAGAATCAAAAGGAAGGCTTGCCATAATTTATAGAGAATTTGTTTTAGAAGCAAAAAAATACTGCTCTCTGGGGTGCTGCTGCAAAGATTCCTGAGGCAGAAAGAAGGCAGAAAGACAGGAGAGGACTAAGGCACTGCTGCTACGATTCCTGCAGTTTAAAAGGGGCAGAAAAACAGGAAAAGATTCCTGATGTTTAAAAAAGAGAGGGGGGAACGGCAAAACACATTGTCCCTGGAACCCATTTGCAGTATTTGGCAGAAACCTGAACAGCACCAGACGCAATAGAGCTAGAAAACAGGAGAGGGGTCCTTGAGGTATTGCTGCTAAGATCCCTGATGAAAGTGGGTAAACAAGAGAACAGGAGGAGGCTAAGGCACTGCTGCTGAGATGTATGAGGTTAAAAGGTGGTGGGAAAACAGGAGAGAATTCTCCAGTCTACTGTTGGTAATATTTCTGATGTTAAACAAGGGAGGTTGTAAAGCAAGAGGCCTTTTGCAGGTATGGATACATGTAGCACCAAGTACACTTCAGGTAATGTAAAATACAAATAGAATCTGAAGCAATGTTGGTGCATTGACTGCTCCTGTTCATAATGTCAACCAACTAGCTGTATCCTTTCAGGGATACTCTGTAGAGTATTCGTCTTTATTCGCCTCCACCCCATTTTTTAATTTCCCCTCAACAGTCAGTGTTTCTTATCCACTGAGCATTCCCAGTCCTAAGTGAGCTGTTTTGGTTCATTCCCTTTTTGGGAGTTCTTTTCTGTGGATATATTTATGCAGACCTTGTAATTTCTCTTTCTGGTGGAAAGTTCCCTTTTCATTACATAGGAATCTATGCGTGGAAAATAAGTTTGCTTTTAGAATACAGGATAACCTTTAAAAGTTGAGCCCTGCTGCCAGTTGTGATTTTACACTTCTTTTCCTTTATGAGATTATTTCCTTGGAAAATAAGAGAACTGACTACTGAACAAAATAGAAATAATAAATGTGTTGTGCAAATGCACAATATCAGAAGAAAAAGATATCACTTTTTCACAGATTCCCATCCACCCTGCAAAGAAAATTAAAACAGGAAGTAATACTGTCTTCTCCAAAATCTCTGCTCTCAAAGCCACTTATGTTGTAAGAATCTTTCTCACATCTTGTATTGATTTTACCACTTTAACTACCTTCTGGGCCATTACTGATAATTGACATTTGTAATGATGTTAGCATATGGTCTGCCTCAGTGCTTTAGAACTATGCTGGCACAGATAATGTTTCAGTGTTGGAAACTTCTGTGCTAATATTAGAGCATGGAAAGAACAAATCTGATTTGTCGTCTAATTTTGATGACGTTTGTTGTGAAGAACACTTGGGTGAAAACAGCTGTTTAACTTTTTTTTACTTTATTTTTTGATTGCAGGCCGCTTCTGTCCAAAAGCAAGGTAAGGTATAAAATTCTCCTTGGCGCAGTTTTATAATTAAATGTTTGGGAGTTCTCATATTTGCTAGATGTAATGAATAGAGCTTACTTCCCATAATATGTGTTGCATATAATTTTTAAAAAGCAACATTATTTAATTCTAGGAATACTATTCTGTTTTTCAGCTGATATGTAAAGAAAAGTCCTTGAGACATGAGAGTTTGATAGGTTTAATGGTATCAGAAGATTTAAAAGAAAGAAAGGCGGCTGCAAATGATTCAGGTATCCCTCTTGCAATTTATCTAAGTATAAATTTAAAAGCAAATATGCCAGTATTTGAAAAACATTCTTTTCCTATTGGAAACATGTCTGGAATACAGTTAGACATATTTCAAATGGGAGAAAGATAGGAAAGTAAGTATTATATTTTTGACTTTTCTTGGAAACAACGTAATATGCAAACTGTGATTTTGAACAGTATCCTTCATGTGCCTAGCATTAAAAATAGTCTTTTCACCTTTCATATTCACACCACTGTTGAAATAGACTGAAGACAGTTATGTTCCAGACACTTGCCTTAAGGCTTTTTAGATGTGTTTGTGTATGCTTCACCTTCCCCCCATCTTTTTAGGGTTTTCTTTGCAGTTTTTAGAACATCTACGCAACTGCTTGAGGTTTTAAAAGATTCTGTAATTGAGTTCTGGATTCCATTTCACAAAACAGAAAATACAGATTGGTTTTATTAAATAAATAAAATGCAGGAGTAAGTCCTGTTTAAATCAATTAAATATACTTCTGAGTATATCTTTATAGGATTGCACTGTAAATGAATTATAGTTCCATTAGGAACAAGGAATTATTATCAATCATGGATGCATTTAGCAAGGAAATACAAAGGGAATGGTTTGCTGTTCTGATTTTCAGGTAATACCAAGAGCTCAGCCTTTTCTCACCAGTTCATGGAAAGGGTCCACTGATGGAACAAGGAGAAAATCCTATCTATGACTGACCAAGGGTCTTTACAAGAATGCCTTTGCATTGCCTTGTCTTTAGTAACACAACTTGGCATTCACAAAAACATTTAGTGGTATATTCTGAAACTCTGGCTATGTGCGGCTCTTAAATAGTGTCTTAAGCCACTTCTGTCCTCTCAAAAATACATTTCTAAGAGATAGCTGTGATAGTCTGTTACAGCATAAAAAAGGAATAAGGGAGAGGGAGGGGAAAAGGAAAGCTTAAGTCTAACTGTTTTCAGACTAACTGGTTTATATATTAGCCTTTATGGCTATCAATCAAAGTTGAAGTATACAGATATCTGTGGAAGCTCGTACTAAAATACAGATCAAAGTATTATTAGATTTTTTTCTCCCTTTTTCTTTTCCATAATAGTTTACTTATCTTCCTAATGAGCTATTTTCTTCAAGATTCCCTTTAATGCTCATGACTCCAACTAATGCCATCAGCAGTTAAGTTATATATATGTTTCCCTCATCACATCAATCCCCCTGCAACCCATGATATGCTGGTAACCTTTTTTTCCTCTTTCTTTCTTTTTTTAAATTACAAGACACAACCCCTTTAAAATGAATTTCATGCCAACTAAACCCCATCCCTAACCACAGTCTTCTGTGAATCATCACTGGAAATCGTTAAATAGAGCCCTGAGAGAAAACAGTGAATGTTTCTTTGGTGCAATGCAGAATACATTGCTTCATATTGTAATATCATGGCCCACAGTACTGTTAGGTAGAGTGTCAGGTTTCCACCATATACCTTGTAGCTGGAAAAGTGACTTTTAAAGTGCATTCTTACCTTTTTTTAACTTTGAAAATGTCAAAAGATATTTTTGTACCTTCCACACAAGAACATAATTATTCCTGTAATAATAGCTGTGTCCTCATGTGACCTTACTGGAAGAAAATTTCTTTTTTGTATGCTTCTCTGCATATTGTTGAAAGAAGTAGAATTTTTCGGTGTTTTGCTAAATAATATGTGGAAACATCCCCTGAACTTCCCTACTTATGCTCTAATACCAAGTATTTTCTTCTATAAAAGGTATCTTATTGCTTTAGATACATTTTTATCATATTAAATATAGGGCTTTAAAATATTGGAAGCAGTAAGTCAGCTTGATTGAAAGGAGGAACAAACTTCCAACTCCAAGCACACTCTTTTGTCCTCAACATCACAATAGTACTTGGCTATAGGCTGAAATGTATGTATTTTATTAAAATGTATGTATTTTATTAAAATGTATGTGTATATTAGGTAGTATAAAATATGATACCTAGTTTTCAGAAGAAAATGGATACTGCTTATGAAAGTTCATTTAAAAAACCTCAAATGAAGAAATAAAATTTCACCTTCAGAATCATTATGTAGTGAATTTGAAATGTATTACAGGAATAGTATTCAGGAAGAATGTACCAAATTTTCCTCAGACATCTATATTCTTTATTGTTAACCTTATCAAAGCTGTCCTCTGAATAAAAAACAGTTTTAATCTTTGCTGTCTCTCTGCTTTATCACACTAGGGGACAAACAGGAGTTAAATGAGAGTTAAACAGGAAATGCCCTATGTTTATCACAGGACATTTCCTGTTTAACTCTAGTTTAACTCTCATTTAAATCCTGTTTGCCCCCTAGAGTGATCAAGCAGTCTGTTAGCTTAGTTGCCAACAATGGTGCCTGCTACACTATGGGCACAAGGACCTGACCATAGAAACAGAATTCCGTTATAAATAATACAGTCACAGTTACAAGAGAGCATGTAACTCCCTTGTTAAAACAGCTTCAGTGGCTATTAGTTCATTTCTGGGCACAATTCAAACTAGTCATGACATACTTTATCCAGACTGTCTCAAAAAAAGATCCTATCTTCCTACATGAACCTGCTAGAATTTTAAGATCTACAGGGAAGGGCTTTCTCTCAATTCCTCCACCATCAGCTCATTTAGTAAGGAAACAAGAGAGAGCCTTATCAATGGCTGCTCACACCATTTGAAATTCCCTTCTGCAGGAGGCTAGACTCTCCTTTTGCTGCCAGGCAAAGACCTTTTTGTTTAAACAGGCTATTAATATGTAATTGCTCGCAGGGAGACTTCTTACTGGGGTGTATCCTTTATCTATTTTTAAAAAACATTTGTATGCTTTTAGAATAATTTTATACTGTTTTAAATGTGATTTTAATTGCTTTTAAAATTGTATTGCCAGATTTTAACTGATATCTTTTGTGAGTTACCCTGAGTCCCACTCTGAGAGAAAGGCAGGATAGAAATTAAATAAAAAAAGAATATATATTTATAACTCTATCTACTGAAGTATGTCTGTCTGCGTGAAAGAAGGATAGAGAGGGTAGCAAATAATTTCAAAGACTGACAGGAAACTTTTCTATATTGTTATTGTTGTGTGCTTCTAACCTTTTCTCACTCATGGCTACTCTAAGGTGAACCTGTCACGGGCACCGCATAGTGCTGTCACATGCGCTTAGTCACTTTGTTGTACAGAATAGTTGTTATGGGCTGTCAAATCAGCTTTGACATATGGCCACTCTATTAATGAAATCTTAGTATTAACAGCTATGTTCAGGTCCTGCAAACTCAGCAGTGTGGCTTCCTGATTCCAGCTCCATATTCTTATTCATGTAGAACTTTCTTAAGGTGACAATTCAGTGCATAATTAAGTGGCATTATTTTACTGAGACATGGTAATACATAATGGATTTTCTAATCATTTGGATACTTTGAGTTTTTTTTTTTTTAAAATTCAGTATTGTTTAATAATAATAATAATAAATTTTATTTCTAGTCCGCCCCTCTGAACAAAGCAATCGGGGCGGATTACAGCAAAAGTTAAAAACATAACAGATTAAAATATTCCCATCCATCCCCACCTCTCCCCTTAAAAAAGGATTAAATCAACTTTGGATTAAAACATATACAATAAAAACATGTGCAATGGGTTAGGCCAAAAGTGCCTGAACAAGGATTTCTAGCTCTAGTAGGGAAAGAGCACATGGGTGGAGGTTGGGGAGCTCTATGCCTTGATTTGGAGCCAGGGATATTAACTAGTGTCTGGGAAGGCCTTCCGGAAGAGATGCGTCTTTAAGGCTTTCTTGAAGCCATTGATGGAAGTTATAAGACACATCTCATCTGGCAGGTCATTCAACAGCTTCAGGGCGAATGCAGAAAAGGCCCTTTGGGAGGTCTGCGCCAACCTGGTCTTCATGGGCTGTAGTAGGTTCCTCCCAGAGGACTGGAGCGTGGGGGGGGGTTCATATGGGAGGAAGCAGTCCCTTAGATAAGATGGACCCAAGCCATGTACGGCTTTAAAGGTTAAAACCAACACCTTGTACTGTGCCTGGAAACTGATTGGAAGCCAGCGGAGAGCTTTAAACACAGGTGTTATATGCTCTCTCCTAGATGTTCCTATAATAAGTCTGGCTGCCATGTTCTGGACCATTTGTAGTTTCTGGTTTAAGCACAAGGGTAACCCATGTAGAGTGCATTGCAGTAGTCCAACCATGAGGTTACCAGAGCGTGTATTACAGTTTCCAGGTCCCTCATCTCCAGGAAAGGGCGCAGCTGGTGTACCGGTATCAGCCGAAGCTGATAACAGGCACTCCTGACTGTCGCATTCACCTGACTAGTCATGTGAAGTGACCGGTCAAGAAGTACCCCCAGACTGCGAAAAGAGTCCTTCGAGGAGAGTGTGACTCCATCAAGGACTGGAAGTTGTATTCCCAGACCTGGTTTCGGGCCTGTGACCGTGAGTACCTCCGTTTTGTCTGGATTTAATTTCAATTTGTTTTCCCTCATCCAGTCCATTACCGCCACAAGGCAGTCATCGAGAGGAGAGACGCCATCTGAGGTCTGAGTAGACGATTTGGTCATGGAGAGGTATATCTGAGTGTCATCAGCGTACTGAAGACACTGAGGTCCATGCCTCCGAATGACCTCACCCAGCGGCTTCATATAAATATTAAATAGCATCGGGGACAGGATGGCGCCCTGAGGGATGCCACAATTAAGCTCAGTTTTAGAAGAGCAACTGTCCCCAAGCCTCATCCTTTGGTACCTACCAGAGAGAAAGGACCGGAACCACTGGAGTGCGGTGCCACCGATCCCCAACTCTCTTAGTCGATTCAAAAGGATGGCATGATCGATTGTGTCAAAGGCCGCTGAGAGATCCAAGAGCACTAACAGGGTCACACTACCCCTGTCCATGCTCAGGCGTAGGTCGTCAGTCAGAGCAACCATGGCTGTCTCCACTCCAAAATCCTGCCCTGAAACCGGTTTGACATGGATCTAGATAATCGGTTTCATCCAAGACAGCTTGGAGTTGGGAGGCGACTGCTCTCTCGATCACCTTGCTGAGAAAAGGCAGCAAGGAGACTGGTCTATAGTTGTTCCTGTCCAGGGGATCAAGAGGAGGTTTCTTCGGGAGGGGCTTCACGGCCGCCTCCTTCAGAGAAGATGGAACAATGCCTTCCCTGAGAGACGCATTGATCACATCCCGAAGGAATGTTCTCAGTGCGTCTCCTCCCTGGACGACCAGCCAAGATGGTCCCGGATCGAGAGAGCAAGTCGTCTTCCTCACACATCCAAGGAGCTTGTCCACGTCATCGGTACTCACAGATTGAAATTCATCCAGTAAACTGACAGCAATGGAGTTACTGGACACCTCACTAGTGGGCACTGAACAAATATTGGCGTCCGAGTCGGCTCTGATCCGAGAGATTTTGCCTGCAAAGTGGATATTAAATGCCTCACAGCAGGCTGTTGTGGATTCTAGTAAGGGATTTGGCGCAGGAGGTACCTGCGTCAGCTCCTCCACCACCCTAAACAACTCTGCTGGGCAGGACACTGCAGACGCGATACGTGCAGGGCAGAGAGATCTCCGCGCTGCACGTAAGGTCTTTCCATAGCTGCAAAGATGCAGTCTATAGCAAGTTCTGTCGGATGGGAGGCAAGTCTTTCGCCATTCGCACTCTAGTCGTTGTCCAACCCGCTTCATCTTCCTGAGATCTTCCGAGTACCAGGATTTTTGGTTTGGAGCAGGTTGGAAAGGACGCTCGGGAGCGATTGTGTTGATAGTTCTGGAGACATCACAATTCCATGTGTCAACCAAGGCTTCAACAGAATCACCCACGTTCCCAACCAGCAAACCCTCTAGGCTTTCTGAAAACCAATTGGTTCCATGAGCCGTCGAGGGCGGACCATTTTAATAGGTCCACCACCCCCGGGGGGGATGGACAGTGGCTCTTAGTTCCAGTTTGACCAGGAAATGGCCCGTCCACGGCAGTGCAGAGGTCTTAGTTACCTCCACCCATGGATACTCCTGTTCCGTACTAAAAACCCCATCGAATGTATGACCTGCACAATGGGTGGGCCTGTTGACCAATTGGGAAAGGTTCATGGCTGCCATGGAATCCATGAACTCCCGAGTTGCTCCAGATAGTTCAAATAAGCTGGTTTCAAGAGGGATGTTGAAGTCACCCAGAGCCAAAAGTCTGGGCGACTCCAGCAACAACTCAGAAAACAGCTGAGTCAATTTGGTCAGGGAGACTGCTAGACAATGGGGTGGTTGGTATACTAGCAGAATCCCCAAACTATCCCTGGTCTTCAGGCTCAGGTACACACACTCGATGTAGGCTGTTTTCCGGACAGATTTCCTGATCAAGGTCAAGTTGGTTTTATGGACTTTCCCTTATCTGCGCACTAACTGTGTAACCGGATGGGAGAGCCTGCGCCCACGTGGCAGCACTGGCATTGCCCAGCCAGGTCTCAGTAAAACATGCCAGGTCGGCCTGTTTGTCCACTAGAAGGTCGGGGATAACATGAGTCTTACCTTTGGCCAACCTGACATTACAAAGGAGCAGATTAAGGGATTGTGGTGCAATTGGTATGCTCTCCATCCTATCCTGGGAAACAGAGTGGGCTGAAGAAAGGATAGATACCAAACATCCATCCCTTCTTCTTTTGTAACAATGAGTTTATATCTCATTATTTTAATTAATGTAATTGACAGTGGAGACTTTTGGCAATGGTCCCATGAAACAGTTCCTGGTAACTGTTGGCCTGCCCAAAGAAATGTTTTAAAAACGAGTGGGAAAGCTTTCTTCTAAGATGGACTTTGTTATCTTTAGGGAAAGTCTGCAAGAGGTTTCAGGTAGCACTGGCTGGAGCTGGTACCAAAACAGGGCCAGAGCTTGGCTGAGACAACAAAAACCAAGCCTTTTTGACACCCTCTTTTTTTATCTCCCCAGCCAGCATCAGCCTCACCCCAAGGAGGCAGACAGCTCCTATACTATTCCTACTCTTCACCCAACTGGGGTTGTTAAAGCAGTCTGCCTTGCTTGGGCAGGAAGGGCGAAATTACAGCTTTGGCAGGGCCATCCATTGAAAGTGCTGATCAGTGCTTTCTCCATGTTTCACCCCTTCCCATCTAAGCAGTGGTGTTCTTTCAAAAGCACAGCCATTGTGTAGTTTCAGTGCTTTTCCTGCTCAGGTGGGGAAGAGGTTGGGATGCTACTGATGTCATGAAATCTGGCATGTAATCCATATTTTTCTGGAGAGGTGATGCCCTGAGCCAAGATAACAGCTTGATCTAGATTGCTTCCA
Source organism: Urosaurus nigricauda (assembly GCA_034509955.1). Classification (NCBI taxonomy): domain Eukaryota; kingdom Metazoa; phylum Chordata; class Lepidosauria; order Squamata; family Phrynosomatidae; genus Urosaurus; species Urosaurus nigricauda. The sequence goes on from JAOEGL010000001.1 coordinate 321,615,350, forward strand.
CACTGTCAGAGCAAAATTAAATATAGATAAATCTGTACTTTTTGCTGTATAGTTGGGATGGGAAGTGTACAGCCCTTCAGACTGAATTTAATCTTCCTAGCTAGCATAACCTAGTGTACCCAATGGCAGGGAAGGCCAGGAGGCAAAATTTAGCTGCTGTACATCTGGAGAACCACAGTATTCCTATCCCTGCTGTAAAGAATGCCTAGAAAGAAAATTGATCTGCATTTTGCCAAAGTTTTAAAAATATATAAATATGTAACGTTGTCCAGCTCAATGTTTAATCATATCTTAAAACAGTTGAAGAATAAGAAGCTAGTTAATTTTATTCAACAAATATAATTGGTATTTTATACCTAAAAATAGTGAAACAGACACATTACTAATAGACAGGAATTCACTGAAAGCATTAATGGTTAGTATTATCATATAAGTGGTCCCCCCCCCTTTCAAACACACACACCGTAATGCTGAGGTACTAAATCAATTTGAAATGCTTGAATGCTTTTCCTGTTGCATTTAGATACACAAACTTGGTCTGGCATTGGGCCAAAGGAAGAGAATCATCACAAAGAGAGTGAAAGGAGAGAGAGTTTCCAGCCTAAAAGCCATTATATGCTTCTGGAGAGGGCAGGTCATCACCTCGCTGTGGAGAAGGACCATATGGAGAAGGAGCACCGCACTGCTGAATCAACACAAGAGCCACCCACTCGGACCACAGGAAAGCTGAGCACGCCTCATTCTGGCTGTTTGTCTTCTAGGGATGCTAGTGAAGATGACAGTCGGCAGCTTAGAGAAGAACAGTTCTCTGAGGATGTGGCAGAAATAGAAGCAGCTGCTGAGGAGCCTACAGCAGAGTTCTCTCGTAAGCCAATGGTAGATACGTTGGTTGTGACAGATGCTGTTGATATACCTCCTGATCTAATTTCCACAGATGAAAATGTTCTGTCTGAAAGGAACTTACTCACATCTATTGTGACTGCCAGCCATCAGCTGGAAAGTAGCAAATTAAGCAAGCAGCAGCAGCCGGATTATGAAAATGATAGGAATTCTGGCCAGGGCAAAACATCAGACATCAGTGGGGATGGGTGTGCTGAAAGTAGGATACTTGAACAGGCTTGTGCCACACATGATGGAATACAAGAGGAAACAACAGTCCTGGAGGAAAGTGAAAGTGAAGGACCAGAAGATTTCTTTGACAGGTTTTTAAACGGTAGTGTAAAAGACAGAGAAGAGTCCCTCAGATCCCTAGAAAGCCAAGGGGACTCTGAAATTGCTACACATATTCTACCAGATCAAGCACTTTATAGTTCATCAGATGGTTTTTCTTTGGATGAAAGCTTTTCTTCACTTGACGAACTTGCAAAACGGATAGAGATTGCTGAGGTAAACACTGCAAAAATAACACAACATTGTTTTCCATTATTTGTGTTTCTTTTATTTCTCTCCCTTACTTTCTTTAGCATGGGAAAGTAGAAGTTTTTTTATCATTAATTGTGTCCTTTTCTAACTGTTATACATAGAAAGCATGTTTGAGAGGATGTTTTGATCCCCCCCCCTTTTTTTTCATTAAAGAATTTGATCAGTAAAACATGTTTTTTCAGACAGATGAGTGTCAAGGAAAAAAGTTAATTACAACCTGTATATTTTTAAAAAGCCACAGTATTTATAGTAAATATCAATAGTAGCAATTAAACTTCCTCCCTATTCTATCTATAGTTCAAATTCAGGTAGATCAAGTTCACTTAAGATAAAATAATGACTGTCTGATTAAATTTATTCACACTTGTTCTCAGAAAAAATATACTTGATTCTATTGTTCTTTTAAACTGAGGAACAAGAGAAGGCAGAGTGACTTAGCCAAAGGGTTCTGAATAGGATAGATTGCTATATGAAAGACCTGAAGACAGAATATTTATGCACCTTTTTTATGAGCACTTTGCTGCTCCAAAGCCTACAGTGCCTCATCAGAACACAGAACACACCATATTTTACAGCTGTCTGACCTCCCTGAGTTCACATCACGCCTCTGAGCATGTTCATTGAGTCTTCTAGATATTACCCACTGAAGGCTATCCATTACTAGTTATGGTTGCATCCATAAAGCCAAAAGGAGAAATTTTAAAAAATCTTTCTTAAGGCAAGATAAGTCTGCTTTTTTCATATAAAGAGTAAAGAAGCCTGCCCAGTTTGAGTGTCAGTGGCACAATCTATAACTACAGTTGTACTTAGAGATATTTTGAAAGTTGAGCTGTATCCAGGGCTGGATGTCTGCTCATGCAAGAGTGGAATCCATCATAAGCAGTGGGAGCACAGTCTTCTCTTTCTTTTGTAGCCTCTTCAGCACCAGAGAGGGGGAAAACCCTGCTCTGAATGAGTGAAAAAAGATTTATAGCGTGTTTTTGTACTGGACAGGGCTGTAGGGAGAAGGGCTAAAAATCCTGATTCTACTGTAGGTGCCTCATTAGATTAAGGCCAGTATTTGATTTTCAAGTTTATTAGGAATACTTTTAAACAGTCTTCACATCTCTTAATACCTTGCTTCTGTGTGAGGATAAACATGAAGACACACATGCTATTTTCCTCTTTTATATTTTCCCCATTCCTTAAGGAAATATTTTATGGTATGCTGAAAAAATCCATTGAAAGTGTGCATGAACACCTGCATTCCTAAGTGCTTATTGGAAGCCCAGGCATGATGCAAGCATTGACCTCCCCTAAGAAATTAAATTAAAAATAGTATGTTATCACCTTAAGTAAAGCCGAAAGGTAGCAAAGTTGTGAGAAAAAAAAATTGTCTTAAAATGTGTATTGGACTAGATATAAAATGGCCTTTAAAATGATGTATGCCAAATACAGTGGTCCCTCGCCTTACGAATCCCCCGGGTTAGGAAAACCCCGGGATCCGAAAGACGGCGGACCATCAATGTATCCCCCAGGATACGAAATATCCCCCGGGATACGAAGCGAAAAAAGCCGCGCGGCCCCTTTAAATGGCCGCGCGGTCCATTGAAAAAAGCGGTCCCCCGGGAAACGAAAGCTTCCGGGTTACGAAAGGTAATCTGGAACGGATTACCTTCGTAACTCGGGGGACCACTGTAAATAATTAGCGTATTTTCGGGGGGGCACAGTACACATCCCTCCACATTTGCTGAGGTTAGGGGCACAGGACCCCCGTGAATGTGGAAAAACCGTAAATAACAAAGCCTCTATGTTTTTACCTGAGATAACACCTTGTTATGACTCTCTAGGTCCTCCAGTACAACTGTGTGGTCAACATCCTCCAGATATTGACCATCGAATTGCGCTGGAAGAGCTACAAATGCGTAGTGGAGTGTTCTTTCTAGGAATCTCTAGGTCCTTCAGTGCGACTTTTGGTTAAAATTGACCACAGAGTTGCACTGGAGGAGCTAAATATTTCTAGAGATAACATAGTAATAAAATCCATGAATAATAAAATCTACAAAAGTCAAAGCCACAAAAGTCAAAGTTTTTCAAAAGCATACACTCTTGATTTCAACTAGAATGTGAAGTTTGATACTGATGACATGAGGAATATGTTAGAGTCATCCTGTATTTGTACATTAGTTTCCCTATCCAAATATGCTCCAAACCTTGCTGCTGAGTGGGGGACAACATGGAGAACTCAAGCAGGATTTGAACGTTTTTCCTAGAGGACAAGTAGTTTCAGTAGTCTTCGTAATCCCTAAAAGTTTTTTAAAATCCTTTAAAATTTAAACCCAAGATGTTCAGAGTTTGCTAAATACTATTATAATTTTAATAAAAAAGAAGGAAATAACTCTTTTAGTCATCTAGGACTAAAACTAATTTTCATTCCTATTGAAGAAAAAGCTGTCAATGTTATTTGCTTTTTTCTTTCAGCATGTGAATGTTTATGTAAATAAACTACAAATTTAACATGTTTCCATGTTAAATTGCCGTTTGTTAAATTTCAATATTCATTAATTTAGCCATATTGTTTGATAAAATTATATTCTTAAAATGACTATGATTATGATGATAGCAATTCTAGCAACCATTTGAATGCTGCCACTCTGTTTTCCGCTTCACCTCTTTCATCTTACGTTTACTGTAATATGGTAAGAATTCTTATATAATGCTTAGCTTCAGCTTGCTCTTCTCTGAACTGGGCTCAGAGTGCTTCATAGACAGACTTTCGTCTCTGAATAGAGCACAGAATGTACCTTGCATCATTTGACAGCTAGCTCTCCGGGCCAAATATGGAGTAAAACTGGCTGTCTCTAGAGGGAACATGTTACCTAGGCTGAGTCAGCTTGAAGCATGAGCTTCAGAAAGATATAAATCAGGAGAAAGCAAAAGGGATGGAATGGAATTTTTGTTTGTGTCAGAGCAAGGGTATATTTTGTAATACTTCTATATAATGTTCTGGTTGGACTGCTGTTCCTGTACATAGGGGAAGTCAGGATAGCAGCAGCTTTCCTTTGCTTCCTTTATAATATGCATAATTAGCTTTAATATTTAATTTTGAAATGATTTCCAAGCATGAAAACTGGTATCAAAAGTCAGCAATTCTGGGCATTTCTCCATGCCCACATGTTAGCTGAGGCTAGGTGCTCAACCACAAAGTCCTTTAGCCCAGCTCCTTGTTTTTCCTCCTCCTTCAATTATTTTCTTCATGCAAAGGAGATGGAAGAAGAACAAAGTGAAGGAATAACTGCATTCACATTTCTTGCTGGGCTGTGGTATGTCAGGAGTATAGCTTGGGGAGGGGCAAAACGAAGGCATCCCCCCCAAATAAGAATTCACCCCCACACCCCTGAAAATTTTCTTCAGTCCTCAAATTTCTAGCATTACAACAACTTAAAACTTCAGTTGAGTATTTGGAAATATAGTTTAGGCTTTCGAAGTAAAGGAGTAGGCAAAGTTTCCAAGGGAATGTGAACCGCCAATGCAAGAACTCTCTCTAGGACCGAGTCTTGGTATCTCACTCTCTGCACTCCTGGAAATTTGGGACTGAAGGGAAATTTATTGAGGGAGTCAGAATTCCTACCTGAAGATGCAGTGCCCTCATTTTAAACTTTTGTTAATAATATACTCCTGCATGTAGATTGGACTTAGAGAGCAGGGGGACAGCAGCAAGAGTAGGAGGCTGGTGACCTTGTTCAGGCAGGGAAGCCCACTGAAAGCATCACATCCAACGGGCCTCAAAAGTTAAAGCCAACACTGCTAAGAATAGTCTCTGTGAAGCCACGCTGTTGCCTTTTTTTGGGGGGGGGGGAACTTGGTGTTTATGTAAAGAAAAGGAAATTTTGTATGTGTGGTATTAAATGTAATGTCAGTAAAGATTCTGTTGACATCTGCGCAGGTAATGTAACCTTTCAGATTTTCTGTTTGCCTGTGTGTGCTCAGCATGAAGAAATAAAATATGTTTTGTCTGGAATGGCTAGCATAAGAACATTTAGCCCCATTATTTTATTCAGCTATCTATGACAAATAAATCACATTTTTAAAAGAAAATCTTTGCATGAAGGCAACATTGTCAGGAGTTAAAAGCAAAAGCACACCCATCTCTTAAAAGAAACAGCTTGCTAATTAGATGAATACACACACTCCCTATTTGCAGTCCAAGCATTTGCAAATTTGTTGAAAAGGTAGTCCCATAGCCATGGTATTTATACAAGGGGTATATAAGGTAGTATTTATACAATGGATGGCCAAAGTTTGCCCTGGAGCATTTCTGTGGGGGCCTGAGCCCCCTAGGGTAAAAAATGCCCTTAAAAATGCCCATCTAGGGAGAGTGGACAATATTTGCTATGTTCCATCTCTACCATTTTAGACCCAAACAAACAAACAAACAAAACAAAAAATAATCCCGATTGCAAAAAGCCTCAAACAGACAGGAGTGTGTGTGGTAAAAGTGACCCCTATATCTCTTAGAGAGCATTTGGGGCCAAAACAATTGCATTTTTCCCCCAAAAGGTGTGTGGCAGGGTGAACTCCCCAAGGTTTCCAGGGGGCTAATGTTGCCCCTTGCCCTCCAACAGTTTCCCACCCCTGATTTATAGGATAGTCCTCATTATTTATATCGTTTGTGGTTACTGGTTGCATCAGTGCCTATGTGCTTCACATTGCATATCCAGATATAATTAAATATGTTTATTTTTGCTTTTAACAAAGGATACTAAATTATACTACGTTAAAACTATACCATTAGCTACATGGATACCAAAGATATATTTTAATTTGGGCATGTTGCTTGGAATGTCATGCCTCTTGTGAATCCTTGAATATTTTTAGTTACTCAATAACAACAGAAGGTTACAATCTTCCTGTAAGGCTTTATAGTGCTGAAAACTCTGATCAGTATTTTGTTTCTACTTCGACCACAAAAAACTATGAGAGTAGGAACTACTATATGTACCAGCTGGCAGCCTGGAAAGTTGAATAATTTATCAACATTGTTATTAATGTTTTTCTAATATAGCAGAAACAATTAAACTCTCTTCAGAGAAAAGCTACTAGTATTTTCACTTTGTAGTACTTGTGCTTTTAGCAGTTTAGTTTACTATTGATTTTATATTTTGAGACGGTTTGCATATAGAGCTAAATGCCAGAATTAATGCTTGAAACATAAACCCTAGGTTTTATTTTTTAATTTTCTTTTTATTATAAATACATCAATAAACTTCCACCATTCCACAATCCTCTTCTTTCTTACATTTACAAATTTAAAATAAATTTTCCCATGTAATTTACAAAAGAACTGCCACACCTATACCCTACCTTTCACAAACACTAGTCCTAACCCCCTTATTCATTCATTCAGGTTTTATTTCTTTTTCAAATGTTCTTTGTAACTTTATTTGGTATGTTTGGGTTTGTATTTTTATTTGTTCGTGGGCTGGAACATGGCTTGCAACCTTTATAGTTCCAGCTGTCTATATGCAGCATCAAAATTTCAGACAGATTTACAATTTTAGCACAAATTGACAAATTGTCTGGTTTGGTTAGAGAAAGGTCTTTAATGACACTTCTCAAGGACTAGGAACTCCTTATAGACATCTTGCAAAGAGTCATCAGAATGACTCTCACTTCAGACAAAGACCATTAATTTGGATCTAGGCTGTGGTCCTGCTTCCAAATGAAAGGGTAACCAATACCTCCAATAGCTGCCAGCATCTTCCGAAAATTTGCCACAGAGCTTGCAGGGAGGTACTGTCTGGAGCAATTTTAGGAAGCTCCAAGTGGTGCAGCAGGGAAGAATTTGCAGAAGTTACACTAGGATCTAGCCTTGGGGTCCAAGTTTTCTGTAAGTGAAAAGAAGCCTAGTAGATCTAAGCCTATGGATTTCTCTATAGAACCAGCAGAATAAGCCCAAATTCTCTACACACACAAGTTGGGGGAGGCATGATAGCCTGCTGCAAAGAACAGATCTTACTGTGTATTACTGCTGCTGCTGCTGCTGCTGCTGTCACTATCATGCCTCCTCCTTACTGCTAAATGAACTGCCACCTAAAGAACAGAGAATCCTCACTGGCGCTAAAAACATTGAACTCATCATATGTTGTTAAATGCTCCTAGCAATCAGTCAAGCTCAAAGTTCACTGTATAATCTGAAGATTTGCTGCCATGGTAAAAATTGATATGATCTTCATGGTTCATGCTGAGACCAGTCTTTCAGCTCTACTGTGAGTCATCTCTTTGCAAAATGAGCTCTGATATTAAGGTCACAATGTGGTCATGGTCAATGTCTCATTCTTTAGAAAGAATGTCATTAACACTACACAGTAGGAGCTTGAGCTACTCATGTAAATAAATTTTAGACAGTCCTTCAGTTCACGCAGTTTTTGCTTATGTAGGGTGACTTGCATTTTCACAGCAACATTTTGTTGTAGTTTCAGAACTACTAAAATGTAATAATATGTCTACACAACTCTGCACTTCATATTGTTTGTACTGTACACACAAAAAATCCTAATAAGCACTGTAATTTTTTCAGGGGTGCTAATTGTTTCAATTGCCTGGATAGTCCCTATGTGTAGTGTGTGTAAGGAAAAATGTTTTAATTATAAAGAGAGATCAAAGGCAACTCTTCAGTTGGGATAATAAATCATGTATGTATCCATTTTATGTTATACATTGCGTCCTTGCCTTATGCAGGGAATCTGTTCTAGACCTCCCCCCCCCCCCCACATAAAGCAAATACCATGTATGCTCGAGCCCTGTTGAAAACAATAGGGCTCATGCATGCGACACGCATGTCATTGCAGGTTCTGTTGAGCAGCTTTCAGAGTAAGCTGAAAGCCACGTATGACGCAGGTGCACTGTATTGTGTTACTATAATAACAGAACAGTGACTTTAGTATTTACTGACATCTCTGTTAAGACAAATTTTTTAGATATACAGTATTTGCAAAATCATTCAGAGTAATTATAAACAGTAGCAAAGTCTTAGTAGTAGTTGTTGTTGTATAGTTAGATATAAAGCATTGTTTAATGCATGTTGGTTTTTCATAGAGTGTGTGTGTGTGTGTGTTCTTATTACTACACCATTAAAATAATTGTTCTATAATTATTTTTAGACTGTTCCTACAGAGGGACTTGTATCCATATTAAAGAAAAGAGATGATACTGAAGGAAAAGCATTTGCTCAAATCCAACAAAGGCAGTCAAAAAGAAGAGTAAGATTCCAAGAAATGGATGATACATTAGATCAAGGTATTCTGCTCATGTTTTTCAATTATTATTTTTTTACAGTTTACACTGAAAATATGACTAATGTCATATTTTCACAGTGATATGATATATGAAATATTCTGTACAACAGGGATGAGGTGTAGTCTTTCCGATGTGATTGGACACTAGCCCATTCACCTGAGCCTGCATGACCAATGGTCAGGGATGATGAGAGTTATAGTCCATGATGAGAGTTGTAGTCATTGCGCTATTATGGAGAGATACATGGGCAAGTGCCTTAATATTATTATTATTATTATTATTATACTTAGGAATGCTTCTGATCTTTTCCAAGCATGTTGATAAACATCTACCAGTAGTTTAGTTTCTTAGTGGCCCTATCTTGGCTGTGGAACTTTAATTAAAAGGCTTCATTACTCAAAACACATTAGAATAAAGTGGTTCTATTTGACACACTCCTCAAAGCATATGCAATAGACTGTACACTCTTTTTGAGGTAAGGATATGGATACCAGTTACCTGGCTATGACTGGAACAGTGGTAGATAATGGATGGCCTGTGGGCTGCATACAAGCCTCCTGTTTCTGGGCTCCCACCTCCATCACCAGCAGTGTACCACCAATATGCCTATGCAGTGGTAAACTATATTTCCATTTGGATGGGAGGCACGCAGAGAACTTACACTTAGTCTTAAAAAAGAATCACATTCCTAGGAGCTTGTCAGAAGTTCAATTTTGACTGCGAGGCAGTCAAACCCCATAGGATTTTCTTGGCAAAATTTGTTCAGAGTGGGTTTGTAACTCTGAGGCTGAGAGAGTGTGACTTGCCCAAGGTCATCCACTGGCTGTTGTCAGATTCTGCGCAGCTGCGGTTAAAACCTGTGTCAGGCCTCCACAATAGGCTAATACCAATCTTGGCCTGCCACACTGGATTGTAAAACAATATTTTAAATACTATTTTTAACCTGTGTTTTTATCTTGTTTTTACCTTCTTTTATGCTGTATCCCCTTTTTACCTGTGCTGGTCTATGACCCTAATAAAGTGACCCTGAGTTTCTATCTTAATCATGGAGAAGTAAGATTTAATGGTGGCATACATTTGTCAATAACAAAATTAAGTAAGTAAGTTTTTGTCGAAGTGCTGAACATTATTAGCTTGATTGTTTGTAGTAATAGTTCTTTTTGTTCAGACCACATGTCCAAGTAAGACTAAAGAAAATGGCAAGAACAAAAATGGATAGCTAAACATTTGTGGAGCCCATTGTTTTCTGTGAAGCCTTTTTAAGTGAATGTGTTGCTGATGGCTTTTACATTCTCCACTTCCAGAATTAGTGAATGTACACAGTCCAGGCAATATTTAACAATTGAAAAAGCAGCGTTTCAGCTACATGTGATTTGATTAGATGTCATGTATTTTATATTTACAGAGGAAGTTGGAGGTGGTTCGTGCATTTTGCTGATCTTACTGTGTATAGCAACCGTATTCCTTAGTATTGGAGGAACAGCACTGTACTGCACATTTGGTGATGCAAAATCTCCGGTATGTACTGACTTTGCAACCAATGTGGACTTTTATTATACTCGAATATTGCAGGGTATAGAGGAGCTTAAGCACTGGATATCCTTCTCATAGAGAAAAGGGATATAAACATTTACTGAAACCCCATTGACAATTACTGAAGAAAGAAAAATTCTTCAATCTTCTTATGATATGGCACCTCCAGAAGATGAATAGGAAATGACATAAGCACCTACATTCTACATAGGAGCTACTTTCCAGTGATTAGTAATATAGAAATCATGTTAAAGCCTCAAGAGGCAACATGAAAAACTGGTAAATGCACTGTCCTAATGTTTGTCTTTTGAGATGCTTTGATTACCATCTACACTTGGGAGATGAAAAAGAAGAAGAAGAAAATGATTGCCTTCCTTACAGTTTTTGGTCTTCACATAATCATATGCAATCTGTAAATTTAGTGCAAGACTATTGATTTTTCTTTCCAGCTAATTTTGCAAAGATATTGTCTCCAGCTATCATGCAATAAGTCCAGACCTTATGGAAATGTTCTTAATTTGGGTTTAAATAATGTCTGTCTTGTTTTTTAATTGTCCTGGTGAGTTGTGTAATTTGGAGTATTCCTGCAAAAATCAGAGCCCTCCATCTTGATTCTAGAAGTTAGTCTGCCTTGCATTTCAGAATATAGTAACTGCAATAAGTAATGCATCCATCATTTCATGTACAGCCTGGGCAATCTTTGTGGAATTTTCAAATTGTATGTTCTTAAGAAATGAAAATTTAAAAATAGATTGACAACACATAAAACAAAAAAGGAATATGAAAAGTGTCATCACCATACCTTTAACAAGGTGCTTGCCACATTTCATGTTTTGTGTTTTAAATGTATACCTAGAAACGTGAAGTGTGCATGCAACCAGCGTCATACTGGTATACTTGATGAGGAGCCAAAATTGGCTATAGGTCCCTACTGCATTCAGAAGCAAATTTGAGTGATGAGCAAAATAGGCTGTAGATATATCATAACTCTCAGTGGTTCTCTTAAACCTACTAATTCTACTTTCTACTTGATCATATTATGAAGGAAAGAAACTAACACCGAGAGAGCCTATGTTTGCACAAGGATGTAAATTTACTAGTTTAATACTTGAAATGCATGCCTCAGAGAAAGGAGAATTAGAATCTGGCTTTGCTACCCAGACCAAAGAGCAACAGGAACAATCTAGTTATGCAGTTTCACCAGTAGCTTTTTATTGTTGTCAGGTGAAGGTTCTGTCTCCGTTGCAATTCAATAGTAGATTGTCTTTCTTTCCATGTAGGTCTTGTTACCCACAGTCACCAAACGTTTTTGAACCATTTAAATGTTGGATTAAAAAGGGACTAAATGAGAGCAGCAATTTTAAAAAATTAAGAGAGCAGAAATAGGAGCCACTGAAAATTACATACAGTGACAGTGCATGCCAGACATTTTATTTTCTTTGGGTTTGTAGAGTTAAATTGTCTGCCTTCCTGCTAAGACACTTTTCACACCAAAATCAAGTGAGAAACCCCTCCATGCGGTTTAGAAGAAGTGGAATGTTTGAAGTCAGGCATTTAGCTGAAACAGGGCTTTGGGTTGTCATCATCTTTGTGTGCCTTAGAACTTTCCAACACCATCCCTGTGTCTGCTGTAGTAAAGATCAGTAATCGTGGGCCAGTTTATGTTTGGGGCCGTGTGTCTCCATAAAATCTGTCCTTATTGAGGGTTTCCTCTAACAAAGTGAAAACATTGTTTTAGAGAGGAGTGCTTCATTATTCTTTACCACTCAGCAACTCTTGATTATAATATATAGGAGACACTCTAGGAGTTCCTATGTGCAAACCCTTTCTGAAATACAGTCCTCCCTCCATTCTCATGGTCTTCGGAGTCGCGTTCCTCCCTTAGGCATGAAGGACAAACAAAGGGAGACTGAAAGGGGCATGTGGCTGCACATCCCCATGCACCCACGCCTATATTCAAGCCAATGGGGTTTGAATATATGTGAAACTCCATTTTCGCGAGGGGTTCTGGAACATATGCTTGACTAACTTATTTTCAATTTGAAAGTGATTCACCGTATGGCACAGAGGGCTCAGTGTTCAAGAAATACAAAACCTAAACTCTACCACGGTTTATCCAAAACTAGTAGTCCCATGTTTTACTGAATCTTGGACAGTAGCCTAAATCCAGACTTAACACTAACTAAATAAGCAGCACTGTCGTGGATTACACCTTTGCACAAACATTTGTTGAAGAAGTTGCACAATAAAAACTGGATTATAGTGCTTCTGTATTAACTATGAAAATGTGCATCCACTGCTACAGTACTAGCACAACAGCAGCATTAGATACTGACCCATATATTTTAGTTGCAAGTAGGATTATTTCGCTTATTTATTAACCTCTGTTGAGCAGTGGAGCAAGCTATATGTGAATGTGGATTTGCTTTTTGGGATATTTTTGAGAATACCTTACAGAGCATTTTCTGAAATAACTAGGGGGGAATGTCTTATTAGTGCTTGGATGGGGCCAAACACTATATTGAGCTTCCATGCCTTTTTAAAAAATTATATTTTATATAAATATTTCCACCTCTTAACTTACAAGGCTTCCCAAGGAGATACACAACAAATTAAAAAAAGATAAAACCACTAGAAACATTGTTTTAAAATAAACAATGGTCCAAAATACACTGCAAAAATAATCCAGTTAGGTCACTTTAACTGTCCTGGCTAAATGCTAGGGAAATCTGGGAACTGTAGCTTTGTGAAACATTTAACTTTCTATGCCAGAGCTCTGGTGCCACAATAAATTTCAATTCCCAGGATTCCCTAGCATTGAGCCAGAGCAGTTAAAGTGGTCTCAAACTGGATTATTTCTGCAGTGTGTTTTGGACTTAAAACTGCTTTTTTTAAAAAAAAACATTCTTAAAACACACACACATAAAGCAATCACAAATACTGCTTTGCTTTAAGGACAAAGGATGTATGAAACAGTACAACCTTGGCTACTTGCTGGAAGCTCATAAGGAATGGAGCATGCCTTGGAGAAATTGTCATAGCTGGAAAGCCACTACACAGAAAACCCTGTTTTGTCTACTTACCAAACTATCTACTTGGGGTTGTTACAAAAGTAGGACATCATGTAATAAAATTAATAGTCATCCTCAAGACAATGTCTATATAGCTCTCTAGATCTTGACCAGCTGCAACTTGCAGTGCACTTGGTGAGCATGATTTTTCTCCATCTTTCTTCTGATATCCTTTTAAAACATCATTTGCAAAGAACTGGCTTATAGTGTGCCTCATCTTTCTTTTTTTCAGTATTCAATAAATTCTGTTTATTCAGCTCCTCCTCTGGAATCATCTTTAATATATATCCTTCCCAGAAAAAAAGAAAAAGGTTATCCAAAATATCACCGCAAGCAGTGCTAGCTCATAAATCATGGTACAAGATGGTGGTCAAAATATTTTCAAAAATATTTGAAATAATATTTACCATCATGGGAACTGATCTAAAATGAACTTGCCTCTAGAAAACTGGTATTTACTTACACTGGTAATCCTTCTGCTAGCAATATTCCCCTTGTAAATTGTCAGCACAACCAACTAAATCTTTTTCTATCTCTATGTGAAAATTAAAATTAAAAAAAATGGATAGCAACTGGAACACTTGTTTAAATATCAATTTGCATGTGTCTCTTTTATTGCTTTTCTTCCTTCCCTTTTTCTGTAGTCATCACTTTTTCCTGCTTCCAGCAAGGATCTTGCAGAAACATAATTTTCATTTTGATCTCTTGCCCACAGATCTCCCATACTTATCTTGACATCTGCCTGCAATAGTAGCTTAGCATTTTAGTGGTAGTGTTACTATGGGCATAGTTATTGGTATGCCTGAGGCTAAGGTTACAATCATGTGATTCCACATTCACATCAAGGTTATTTTATTTTTGTTTCTTTTTCTGCTCACAACTTCTCTAAATTGTGCTGGAGGTTGCACTTAAAATTCCACAGAATATAGGAAGCAGTTTTTGTGAAGAGGAGGTAGCTTTTCAAATCATAGATTTCCCCTTGGGGCTCTTTGGATCTTAGCCTAAGGATTTAGGTACTGCCAGAGCAAGATTTACAATGAAGTGATTAATTGGCAGTTTTACATGTTCTGTCTCTTAAGAAAAAAATCTACAATGTCTGCACAGTTTCCCATGTGCACTCCAAAAGACTTTTTCTTATGTTATATCAGTGTTCAGTCTGTTTCAGTAGGGAGGCTTGAATTTTAAAATGGTACTGGCTGGTTCAGTACATCACTTTTGTCTGCTCACATTAAATTGCTTGAACTGTAAAGGGGTTTTCTTAATTTTATTTTGTATTTTTATGATGGAATGTTGATGAGCATGCATTCAGTAGCTGTAATGTATTTATAATTCCTCTGTAGTCAGTATATATTTGAGGTTATGTAATTTTCAGTTCAGTGTTCTCCTGAATGTTAATGTTCTAAATAACAGTCAATTTCACATCTGTTTTAAATGTTTGTGCACCTGATCACCAAAAATATTGAGAGATATAACTTGAAAATGTTTATTTTAAAATTATGTCATGTAAAGATATCTTTAAAAGGCTGATACCTAGGTTCCTTTTCTGACAGAAGTGATTTTAAATTTATTTTTATTGCACATTTTAAAATAAGTGGAACGCAATTTTAAAATAATCTTACTTTGCACTAGGGTTGTCAGATGGCCTCCTTTTAAAGAATAGTCTTATTTGCAATCATGCCAGTTAAACAAATGTAACTGATAACCCATATTTCAGAACACTCCCTGTTCCACCAAGCTCTAATGAACAATCATTGTAGCAGTTTCTTCGTTAAATAAAGTTATTAGTCCCAAGTAGACTAATCAGTTGGCCTTACATACATGTTGAATTAACTATGTAGCCCACATTCATTCAGTTCTATATGGAACAAGCAATTGGATCTAGCACTCTGATTTTATTTTTGCATTTTTATATGGAAATCCTAATCCAGTGTCATCTTAAAGAGTGTCAGCCACAGAATCCATATAACAGCTCCCATATTTCCCTTGGAAGAGGCCAGTGGCAAACAGAAGGGAAGGAAGGCAGTGTCCATAACTGACCGAGTTTAGAGCCGTTTTAATGGTTTACTACTCAACAGAATCATTATGGAAATGTTGGCCATGTTTGCATGTCTTGCTTCATCAAGCTGCTTATCATGTGAGGCTGAATTATAGCTGGATGGAGTAACTCACTGATACTAACTTTTGCTTGGCATGATAGTTCACATACTTTGCCGTGACATTTTACAAACGGTTGGCTATATAATACAATGTTGCTTTTACCTGCCCTTTTCAGATATTTTTTATAGTTTGTCTCCACAGTATCTTGGGCCCTGATTCTGCATTTCAATCCAATTAATTTAAAACTGAATGTTGCTGTATTGTCCTATGTGAAATCTCAACCTAACATTTCTCCAAACTAGATGAGAATAAACAGAAGCATTACGTTTATTTTTGGAAAATATTTCTGTTAAAATATCATTACAAGCAGCACTTCAAATTATAAATTTGAGCAATGAGAAGACAGGAAACTTTTTTTTATCTTTCATCATGATCCATTTGTGGAAAAGTCATCTGCTTATATATCACTTCACATAGTTGTTTCCTCCTGGTTATGTATGACTAGGTATTTCAGGTAAAGTTAAGTTGGACAAAACAGAAAGCTATGACAGTACAATTCTGTTTTTTGAAATTATATGTGGACAGACAGTGTGCTGAACCTCTGTAAATTTATATACAAAAATAATTGGCCAGTTAAAAGCTGTTGTTTAAGAGAGAGAAGTTGGATTCTACTTATACAGCACATTCCTTCTAATCACTGCCTATGAGATCACTAATGTTTCAACATGTAGATGTGAATAAATCACTGCCAACAATGGGAATAGTTTCAAAATTATGCCTTTTCAGTGATTGACTAGTGAAGATAGTAAACCAGATTACGTATAAAGTTGCATTTTGTGAGCATATCTAGCTCACATACTCCTAAATGTCTCATAAAAGGGCTGTTACACAAGGAAATATTGTACTTTTTGTTCTCCTATAATGTAAACTAAGGACAGTTCAAAGTTATTTGTGATAAAGCTAACTTTAGCTACTGATGGCAAAAGGAGGAAATTACTGTTTGAAACCATCAACCAAGCTTGTGATTTCTGAACATAAAAATAAAAATAAAGTGTCCCTGAGAAAACACATCACTTTTGAGTGCTCTCATTAATAATAGACCTAGTTAATATGTTTTCAATGACAATGACTTAATCATGTTTTCAAAAGGCATTTACATGACTGTTTTGTTGCTGAAACCCTTTCATTGGGTTTTTTCCTGTCAAGATGTGTTCAGAAGCTATTGATTTCTGTATAGACTAAGAAATATTTGCTCATGGCCACCCAGTGGGTTTCCATGGCTGAATGGATGTGCAAAACCTGGTCTCCCAAAGTCCTAGTTCAAACCACTACACCACACTGACTCTCTTAAGTAACTCCTTATTCTAAAGAATTACAAGTTGCAACTGCAACAAAATGTCACTATCAATCCCACTTCCTAAATTGGTTTGTTCCTGTTCCGAGTTCCACCCAGGCCTTCCCTCCGTGTAAGAATCCACTTCTATTAATTTTTCTTTTCAAGTGGTTATCATATTTACCATCTCCTCTTTGGGTCCTACTTTTATACTTCTTTGAACATCTGCAAATTTTGAGGTTCCTCTGACTATGTTGAGTTTTGACATCCTTGATCCCAGTCCCCTAGTGGTTTCTGTATCAGTTTCTGGTGGGAAGAAGGACTATGAATTACAGTCTACAAATTGCCCTGACAGATGTATTTCTTCTCTCCTCGTCTTGAGTAGCTCCTTTTCTGCAAGATTCTTTATCATGATTTTTTTTTCTTCTGTTCTGTGGAACCAAATTAAATTTACACACACCAAAAACGTGGAACAATGCTTCCTTCTCCACTTGCCCTTTTAGATTTACTGTTTACTGTTTCTTTCTGTTAGGTAAGAAACAATGTTGTTAGACAGGAAACAATGATCCTGAAAAGAATGGAGGACTTTTTTTTAACTAGTTAATTTTTTAAAACTGGTTACCATGGGACTACGTGATTTCCCTATCATCCCTCATCAGGCACTTCATCTACTTAAGCCATGGAATAGTGGCATTAATAACTATTACTGTTCCACTCCAGCAAAGCTTCCCAGTAGAATTACATAAGCAGTATATCTAATCCAGAGGGAAATCTTATATTCTGTTGCTTGTGGCAATTATATTGGTTCTACAAAAACAAGTGGATGTGAAAAATAAGTTACAATGCCAAATATTTCCAGTTCATTACTTGGAAGACTGCCATCTGTAGTAGAAGTTCTAGCATTTACAGTGTGGGTGGGGAAGAAGAGAAAGTGAACCAAGAATGTTCCAGCAGAGAATTTGTGTTGTAATATTATGTGCAGGAAAACAACATGTTCCATCTTTCACTGAGTTTTCTAGTCCAGACATTTCTTTCCTAGGCACATACTCTGAAATGCTTGCAATCAATAATCTCAGAAATAAGGTCAAGTATTATCTGGAATTGTGAAATATAAAACCACACAAATGTTTTTGTAGCCTGCCAAATGACTTTGCTAAAACCCTAACTTTATTTTTGTTGAAAGCCATCTGAACACAGGATGATGCTAAAGTAATAAAAACTATATCATTTCTAAGTTTAGAATATAGCATCTCTGTATTTTTTGCTCCATAAATTGTGCCAATACTAATCTCTCTGACCAGGTTTATGATAGTCCTGTGGTGTGCTATGTGAGCGCAAAAATTATGTCTGTGTAATACAGCTGAAAGTGGTACCATGGGATATCCAAATATATCACAAAACATGTATTTAAACATTTTATCGTGAGGTTCTTTGGGGAGATAGACTTTGCATAATCTCTGAGAGGTGGGGATGGGTGTCTATGGAATAGAGGAACTGTCCTGTATCGTATTAGACCTCTGGTCCATCCAGTCCAGTATTGTCAACACTGACTGACAGAAGCTTTCCATTTTTCTGAGTACTGCATGAAGTTGCCACAGATTAAATGTATCATTTCTGCATCTCTGAGAGACAAGGAGTGATTTTCTTTCTTTACTCTCTGTTTCTGCACATATAAGTATACATACAAAATACAACTAGACACTGGGAGCTTTTCCGTGTGTGGAATTTTTTCCTATTTAACCTCATTAATAGATGGAACATCTAGAATTAGATATAATTGTATAATTACATGTAATTAAGAAATAACAATAAATAATTATATGTTAATAAGAACATGTTATTTCTTATTTATATATCATTATACAGTTATAATACATATGTGTAATTATACAATTATGATACACATATGTAAATTATAATTTACATATAATTATGCATTTATAGTGCTATATTATAAGAACATGGAATGTGAGGAGCATACATCAGGGGAAGCTAGACATAGCAGAACAAGAAACAGAGCATGTAAAAATTGTAATACTTGGTGTAAGCGAGCTAAAGTGGAAAGGAATGGGACATTTTGAGTCAGTTAATTCCAAAGGGTTTTACTCAGGAAATGAAAATGTAAGAAGAAATATGATGGCATTAACAGAGAGGAAAGATGTAGCAAAAACAAAAGTATATAATGAAAAGTCTGACCGAATCATATTTATAAAACTTAAGGAAAAGCCCATCAATACAACCATAATCCAAGTTTATGCTCCAACAAGAGGCAGGAAAAAAATTGATAGATTCTGTGTGGGAGTTCAGGAGGAAATTGATGACACACTAAAACAAGACTTGTTAATTATAGGTGATTGGAATGCAAAAGCAGGAAACAGCAGAATCAAAGGTTTTAGGAAAATTTGATGTAGGATCAAGAAATGAAGCAGGAAAACAACTGGTTTAAATTTGCAAGGCCAACTGTTTATTCATCTCAAACATATTCCTAAAATAACCTATGAGGCAACTAAAAATGGACATAACCTGAAGGCCAATATAGAAATCAGACAGCATAACTGGAAGCAGAAAATGAAGGTGAATTCTGTGAAAAAACAAGACCAGGAACAGATTATGAAACGGATCATGAACTGCTGATAACAAAAATTAGAGTAAGTCTAAAGAGCATTAAATCAACCACTGTGTGAAAATACAACCTGAAGAACATTCTCATAGAATATAAAGATAATGTAAAAAATAATAATTTTAAACTATTAAGCCTATTTGAATAGAAATTGGAAAAAATATAAACTGAAGCAAAAGACACTGTCTGGGAGGAAGAAAGGAAGACACTATCTACAGCCAAAAAGGAAGAGAATGGATGACAGATGAAATTCTTCAAGCAATTAAGTACAGATGAGATGCAAAAGGAAAAAGTATCAGAAATAGGATCAGAACCCTGAATGCAACTGATCACAGGGACAAAACTACTATAATAATCAGTGCAGAGAAACAGAAGATGACAACAAAAAAGGAAGAATAAGAGACATGTTCCATACAATCTGAAATCTCAAAACGAAATATAAACTGAGAGTAGGGATACTATTCAATCAGCAGGGGAGCACAGTACATGACCAAGTACAAATAAAAAGCCAAAGGAAACAGTGGGGCTTTTTACATTGGCAAGAAAGTGTGACATGAAGTTGCACTTTCCTTAATGCTTAGCAGCTAGACAGCAAGCCCCAGGTGTGCATTTAAAAAGTACAGGGCAGCTAGACTGAGGTTTTTTCTGTGGCTCAGCAACTATATGGGAAGCTGCCAAAACGCTACAAACACAGGCGGAGCAGCTACATGGGCGGCAAGGAACGTGGCTTTTAGCCGCGCTTTAAACATTTTTTCCCCCTTGCTGGCTGCGAATTGCACAATTGCGCAGGTACATCATACAGTCGGAGCTTATCACATGGGGGAGTACAGGACCATTCCGAAAGAGGGAGAAAGTGAGGTCAGTTCGGAAATGCAGGTGATTACGCACAAGCTCATCACACACAAAACAAGAGAGCATCTACACAAAAAGAAAATGCAGAGTCAATACGAAAGAATTCATCACATGTGAACATACTGGTCGGCTTTCTGTTGCAAATTAAGGCATCTTGGGAAATGGTAGCAAAGGCTCATGGGAGTTGTAGTCTGTGTTCTGTCAGAGCATTATATTGAGTTGTCTTGAGGTTTCAGCCCTCTGTCCAGGAGGGATTCCCATATGTCCTCCATTCTTGAGCAGAGGCCCCCCTTTTCCAAGTTGACCAGGCACGTCCTCCTTTGCCAGGACACGTCCTACTTTTCCAGCCTTCTTTTTGAAGAGGAAGCAGGAGGGCCAGGCGTGCTCTGGCCAGGCTCTGGGGGTCTCTTCCTGACTCCTTCCCTCCCTCCCTCCCTCCCCGCTGCCTTCCTCCTCCCTTTGGCTGAGAGAGTGTGACTTGCAGGGAGGAAGGGCAGCGGTGGTGCTCCAGGTCCTCCTGATGCTGGGCCAGGGCAAGCTGGAAACAGGAGGAGGAGGAGAGGGACATGGGGCCCCTCTGCTGCCCTGCCTCCCTGCAAGTCACACTCTCTCAGCCAAAGGGAGGAGGAAGGCAGCCAGGAGAGAGCCCTGGAGCCTGGCCAGAGTGTGCCTGGGCCTGCCTTCTCCTCCCCCCTTCGGCTGAGAGAGTGTGACTTGCAGGGAGGCAGGGCAGTGGAGGTGCTCCAGGTCCCTCCCCTTCTCCGCCTCCTCTTGCCAGCTTGCCCTGGTCTGGCTGAGCGCCTCCAGTGCCCTGCTGTCTCCCTAGAAGTCACACTCTCTCAGCCAAAGGGAGGAGGTGAAGGAAGGTGCAGGCACACTCTGGCCGGGCTCTGAAGGTCTCTTCTTGTCTTGGCACCTTCCCTCCCTCTGCACTTGTATCGCTACCTTTAAATGGGCGCTTTAAAGATACAGAGCCCCATTTAACCGTTCAACTACACCTTAGCCTTTAGATGCAATAGGGGTGCTTTTTACATTGGCTAAAAGGGGCGGTCCAAACTCGCCCCTTCTAGTGGCAAGATGAGGCCTAGGCTGCCACACGGGCAGCCCCAGAGGCCTCATCCCGCCGCAATGACCCGCCGCAAAAAAGAGCTCCGGGATCGAGCTCTTTTTTTGCGGAGCGGGAAGGGCGCGATTGGTGCCCTCCCGCGCCGCCAGAGCGTCAAAACGTGCGCAGCGCGTCAAAACGCTGCGCACGTGATGACGCTTGTACGGCGCCACCGTGTAGACGCCGCCATCTTTAAATGGCGGCGTCCATGCGTTTTAGGCTTAGGGAGGGTGTAAAGGCTACGCCCTCCCTAACCCTAAATGCGGGCTTTTTAGCCCTAAAAGCGCCTTTTTTTGCCCGTGTAAAACGGGCCAGCAATGCTGCACCCTTTTTAAAAAAGTAGTGGGGAAATCAAACTACTTTTTAAAGGCACTTCTTCTCCCTTAAAACTCCAAAATAGTGTTTTCATGGCACACTTTCCATTTTTCTCATCTAAAGGCTGGGCTTTCATGCAGCCTTCAACACACCTCTTTTTGCCAATGTAAAATGGGCCAGCTCCTTTTTAAAGCACTTCTTCTCCCTTAAAACTCCAAAATAGTGTTTTCATGGCACACTTTCCCTTTTTCTCATCTAAAGGCTGGGTTTTCAAGCAGCCTTCAACACACCTCTTTTTGCCAATGTAAAATGGACCAATATACTAAAAAAATTATATGAAAAAGTTGAAAGGATGACAGACTCATTCAAGAAAGAACCACTTGAAGATGAACCTACCATTTTACAAAGTGAAGTGGAATCTGAACTCAAAAGTACTAGGGAGAAATAAATCACCAGGAACAGATGATATACCAATAAAGCTGTTTCAAATGACAGAAATAGAATCTACTCTAGTTCTCACTAAAATCTATTAACAAATATGGAAAACAAAACAATGACCCACAGATTAGAAACATTCCAATTTCCAAGAAAGAGGATCCCAGGGGTTGCAGTAATCACAGGACCACTGCATTAATCTCCATGCAAGCAAAGTGGTGCTCAGAATTCTACAATAAAGGTTTTTACCATATATGGACCAAGAAAAGGCAAATGTCCAAGTTGGGTTCAAGAAAAGAAGGGGAACTAGGGATCATATTACAAACATACATTGAATAATGGAGGATCTCAAATAAATTAAGAGGAAAATTAGCCTGGTTTTTTTTTAATAGATTATAGCAAAGTCATTGATTGTGTAGACCATGAAAAACCATGGGTTGCTCTTTTAAAAATGGTTGTGCCACAATATTTGATTGTCCTAACATACCTTTAGGACAGGATAGGGCAGAATACAGAGAAACAGAATTGTTTCCATTTGGTTGGGCAAGGTTTCATTTTTATCTCTCTGTCTGTTTAATTTGTATGATGAAGATGTCATACATAAAGCAGGATTAGATTCAGAGAAAGGGAGCATGAAAATTGGAGGAAAGAACATCAACAATTTAAGATATGCAGAAGACATCATACTAGTAGCAGAAAGTAAGACTCAGAGGCAAAGCACATAGATGATAAAGAGTGGGCTCTTGGCACAATCACACTGGGACTGCAGCAACTGCTCAGTCTGCTCTGAAAGTGGGCCACCGTGGTGATCTCAAACCAGCCACCACCAGGAGCCAGATTTAAACAGTTCCATTTTGCAGTGAGTTCAAGATGTCTTTGGCAGCCTCAGAGCAGCTTTCAGCTTCTTTGGGGGTATGCATCGTGTAAACGCCATGTCCTCAAAGCACACATTGCACACATATTTATTACGGCACTTGGCCAGCCCAAAAATAAGTAACACAAATTACAGAGAATCTGATATGTAACACAAGGATATTACATTATATTCTTACTAAAGTGTATTTACCAACAGAAAATAAGAATACCCATAGTCTCACTTCGTAGCCTACTCATGGGTAGCATACTTACCTGGCAGGGGAGACATCATGATCAGGAAGGTGGTTTTCCCAGGGTGAGGCTCATCCATTGCACTCCGGGTGTCCTGACCCCTGCGATTTCCCCAAATGCGGGAAACTCGGCTGCATAATCAAAGCAGCCAGAAGCCGCTTCTTTTGGTCCATGTGTTTCGGACCTCGGATTGATTACTGAAAAAAGTACAAAGGCAAATTTATATTTGAATGTTAAGAAAACAAAAATAATGACCAACAGATGATTACATAACTTTAAAGCAGATAATGAAGATTTTCAATACCTTGCCTCAGAGTTTACTCAGAGCAGAGACTGCAGTCAAGAAATCAGAAAGAAAACAACCTAGGACTTGGAAGAGCAACTATGAGGAAATTGGACAACATATTGAATTGTAAAGATATATCACTGAATACTAAAGTTAGGATTGTCCATGACTTCATATTTCCATTTTCTATGTATGCTTTCTATGTATGGTTGACTTGATGGCAATTAACAACAACAATAAATAACTATGAGGAAGCTGAATAAAATCCTTCAGTGTAAGGCATCACCATTGTACTTTGGCAAATAACAAAACTGCTGTACCCTGGCAAATGACAACAGTGAAGAATTGTTTCAAGCTAAGTGACAATCCTGTACCAAACTGTTATACAAATAGAGCAGTGCCTGTTAATACAGTGAGATTAGGACCTACAAATTGATCAGGCTAGTCTAACGTGTGCTCAACATACAGCTGACCTCATATGTATGTTTACTCGAAAGAAAGTAAACAGTTCAATGAGATGCATCTTCAAATAATATATCTGCTATTGCAACCATTGGATAAGGGTGATGGAGCCTGGAAAAAATGAGAAAAGAGTCCACTTATCTTTTCATAACTAACATGGACATTATCTAATATTTGCAGAATATTTTAAGCCTACCAATATACATTAATGACATATATTGAATCATAGCATCACAGTATGTTTCTTGTAATTAATATGTTGTAATAGTGGTGTAACCTAGGTAAAAGTAGAACCCAATTAACTATCATTAATTTATTTAACCATTCTGGGCTATTTCAGAAGGGCCTCCAACTCTCCAGAACACATTGGGATGGTGGAGTTGCATGTAGCACTACAGAAAAAGGAAGTTAACAAAAACTATTTCCACACTTATAAGGCCAAATAGATAAGAATATTTATATGGAAAGAAAAACGGCCTTAATAGACTTACGGATGAAGGAGTGATTTAGAAATGTGAGAAATAAATCTGACATTCTTCCACTGAGGAAGGCAACGACTGGACCTAGGCCCACTGATTCTATTAATGCATCCATTTTTGCAGCAGCATCACATTGTTGACTCATGTTCATTCAGCTTGTGATCAGCACCAACTCTGAGGAGCTTTTCACTTGAACTGCTACCAACTCAAGCAAGCCTGACATACTACTTTGTGATGAATTTATTTTTATACGTTTTTTCGCTTAAATGCAGAATTTTGCATTTGCCTCTCTTAAACTATACTGTACTACTTTTTACCCAGAAAAAACAAATCTTTGGGAGTCGAAATGCAACTGGACTTTGTTTTGGGGGGGGGGGGGGAGAGCAAAGGATTAGGAAAAAGAAGCACTACAAAAGGAAAGTGGGAGAGAGTGCAATTCACAGTTGCTTATGTCAAAGCTTCCAACCCAGAAGATTTTATTCAAAGGTGCCTTGCCATTGCCTGAGGCTGAGAGAATGTAACTCACCCAAGGTCACCCAGTGGAATTGCATGGCTGAGTCTGGGATTCTAATCCGGGTTTTCCAGAGCCATAGCCCAAAACTCAAACTACTGCACACTGTCTCTCATAGAGCAGATGTAACTACTAGGATTATGCAACATAAACTGTCTAGAAAATAAGCAGAAGGTAATACAATTTAACATTTCAAAAGATGACATTAGTACAGTATCTAGTACAGTGGGACCTTGATATCAGGGGGGTGGGGGTGGGTGGGATCTGTTCCATTTCCAACCCATGGATACCAAAAACAGCAGGACCTCAAGCCCTGTTGTCCCTATTAGCCGCGCCGCCATTAGGGCCAATGGGACTTCAGATAAGTCCTCGTACAACAGTGTGGTGTGGTCCCTGATGGGGAGACAGGCTGAGGAAGGAGGGCATTGGGGCTGGGCCAGGCATACCAAGGTTTGTGCAGGGAGTCTGGCAAAGAGCCCAGCTGGGATGCTTCAGGCTCCATTTGGAGCTGGGCTGGGCTGCACGAGGAGAGTCGTCGCCAACACCACCATCATACTCCTGAGGCAGCTGAGCCACAGTAGAAAAGGGTCTGGGTGGACATGCCATGCTGCTCCTGAAGCCAACCCCACTCAGCCAGAGGAGGAGGAGGAGGAGGCAGGCCTGGCCCGGCCCGATGGGACCATACTGCTCACTCCTTCCACCCCAGGCAGGTAAGGAGAAAAGCTGGCCCAAGGAGGCTGAGAGAGGGAGAGAGAAATGGAGTAGCAGGGAGGGATCTTTCCAAGTGCTGTGCTCCCACCTTTTTTCTTCTCCCTTGGTTGCTGAGGAGCTCTTTGGGGTCCCTAATGGCAGCATGCACACACCGCCATTGGGGACAAGTGGGGGCTTGCTCTCCATGGATGCTGAAATCCATGGATGGCAAGTCTGCAGATAAGAAGGCCCCACTGTACATTAAAAATCATAAATCATAAACCGTCTGAGGGACAGTTAGTTAAGTTTGTAATTCCTTCCAACTGCTAAATAGCAATATGAACCACTGAGAAAGGTATCAAGTCCACTTTCAGTCACAAGTTGATATGGGTTTCAATCAGAGAATCCACCAGGCTGAGCCTCAACCTCGGGCATCAGAAACTCACATGGATGCCATTCCAAGACCTATACGCTTAGTGCCATTGCAGAGGACGACAGAACATCAATTTGGTTCTTCTACAAGAATATCAGAACACAACTACAGTCAACATATGTATTATACCAAGCCTGACACAGGCCAGAATCTTCCACAAAACAGATACACCAGGGACAATGTAGAAGCCATTCCCCGGTCATCGCTTAGGTCAGATAGAGAGAGAATATCTCCATCCGTTCCTGAAAATTGGAATACCGCTGAAGTGGACCATTACTGTTATTATAGAGAAATGTCTTTACGTTATTTTGAAAAGTAGCAGAGGGAAAAGAGTCTAAGGGAACAATATGAAGAATTGCTTCAGTATTATATAGCGGAGAACACTTGGAATGTTAACCAAAGACGCAGGAACTGAAGGAGTAAAATAATCAACAGGAAGTAAAATAACCAGTAGGAAGACTATGACTAGAGCTTTGTTTAATGCCTTCTGAAATTTTCGAATCTAACTGTTAAGAACATGTGTACTAAGTTGATGTACAAAGGTTTTATGAATAGAACAATTTTAGACTGATTTGGGGTGATTTTGGCCCCGTCAAATTTAATGGTGTGGTGGGTTCAGGGAGTTTGGAGGGCACTCCCTATTCTATCCCAGCAGTTCCCAAACTTTGGTCCTCCAGATGTTTTGTGTTTCAGCTCCCAGAATTCCTGAGTGCTGGCCAAGCTGGCTAGGGCTTCTGAGAGCTGAAGTCCAAAAGGGAAAACATTACTTTTAGAACAAATCTTAGATTCTGGTTGGGGCATTCTGGGACTTGAGTTGGCCCCAAAAGAACCTTTCCCCAGCTCTACCAGGTATATGCATGATATATGAAAAGGGATGGTAAAATCTGTTCCTGTGGAGTGATGCCAATGGGTTGCAACCTTTTCAGAGAAACACAAACCATGGGTGACAGGAAAGGTCTGGTGAGACAGTGTTATCCACAGTAGCATTGTGAGTTCAATGTTTTGTCCATCTCCAGAACCTCTGTATGAAAGGCAATGACTAGGGTGAAGAAATAGGATTATTTTCAGATGTGAGCAAAGTGGTGTAGTTTTGGGGTCTACCTGCTTCTGTTTGTTCCATAAGGTTTCTCTCTTTCACACAAAGAAACCCATCCATTCTAGAAGTGCCTTTGAAGATCTATATCTTATGCTGGGCCAAGGAGACAGGATGGTAATTGTGTTGGTATATCACAGATAAGGCAAAAAGTGTGCTCTTCTAGGCAATGAGACATTAAAGTCTTGGGAAGGAAACAGTTTGCACATTCAGATGGGGCATTTGAATGGAGGTCAGGCAGTTATTCTAAAACAGTAATCCTTTGGTTGACCAGATATTTTATTTTCACACTCAGAAGCCCCAACCAGCTGCACCAATGGCCAAGACTGCTAAAACCTGAAGTCCAAACCAAAACATCTGGATGATCAAAGTTTGAGAGCTTCTACTTAAAAACACTGAGCTTCAACTCCTCACACCTCCCCCCCCCCAAAAAAAAAAACCCCAAAACCACTAAACACTGCATTGTTTGCAGTTTATTGCTGCTGGCTATTCCTCACAGGGGAGCAAAATATTAGATGAGGCCCTCCATTTAGGACTGAAGAGACAATCTAATCTTCTCATCCCGAATGCCATGTTATTTTCAGCTCTGCCTCTTATTTGCAGAGCAGATTGATCAAACAATAAATGTAAGAAAGTGTAAAAAATCATAAAGGGATATAAATTCCATGACAAAAGCACTGTGGTGCACATAGTATAACTTGTAGCACTGGAGACACAGGCCAAGATTCAGCATGGCAGGATGTAGCATAAAAGTTCCACATGCAGAACTAATTTCCCCTCTTATTCCCCCAAACCCACCCTTTTGAGGAATAGGAGCCCCGTTTCTCCATGACCATTTAGTAGCCAATGGAGAGCAGGCAGGTATGCCCTTGTTTCAGATTCTGGCCCTCAACAGTAGCTACGTTTCCCTCCACAACCCTAGTTTCTTTCCTGAGTGATGATTTTCCATTATATACTAACCAGTGGTTCTCAAGCAGTGAGGTAGGAGGGATACAAGAGTTGCTCAAGGGAGGCACAAGACTTAGAGGCACTGAACCCTCCTCCCAAACTTTTTAATGTTGTAAAATTTACACATGCGTGGAGTTAAATATCAGATTTAGTTAAATAAAACTGTTATAATTTGAACAATTATATTTCCTTATAAAATGCAAAAATATGAATATACATGAATATATACATTAATGTGCAAATAAAAATATGCACACTAAGTAAACTATTTTTATTAATTTTTATTAATATACTACACCATGGGGAGCCACAACATCCGCACATAGATGAAAAGGGAGGTTCCAAGGTTAAAATGTTTAAATGCCACTGAGGAAGGCTCAAGATGGCAATGTAGCCTGACATGCTTTTCTATTGCTCTCAGTATTACTGTTTAATTTCTCTCAGTATTGTTTCATTTCTGTCTTAAGTAGAACAGAGCAGAGGAGGAGTAAATGCTGCCATAGGAAGTTGATTTACAGTAAGCTGGAAACCTCATAATCATAGTATGGTCAACTAATTGAGATAAGACCCTGGAGTTGCTGCCAGATACTAAGATATACCAAACTTTGTTTGTAAGGCTCTGCAGTATATTGTTGAAGCCTTGAGATGTCATAGAGATATTAACACACCCATATTGGCCTCCAACAACAGCATTATTTGACACACAGTTGGCAGTTAAGTGATTCTATGATTCTAAGTGTGGCTTTATGCTGTTAAGATAATAGTATTAACCAAAAGGGGATATAAAACTCTGGGACTCTCACCCTTGGCTGCAAAGTCCCCTTTAAGGTAGTGGAGAGTACAAATGAGAATTATCCAGTTCTTCCCAGGAGAAAGCAGTGAACCAACAGTGGAAAACAGGGAGCAGTGCCCTATTGCATCTAGTTTGGATTGGTTGTTGGACCGTAAAGAAAATCTTAGTGATTGTAAGGAGGAGCTTGGAATAACAAAGCTGGCCACTGAATTATCCCATGCTTGAGAATTTGACCCCACTAGTTTTAGCGCAACATCCTAGTAAACCTAATCTGCTTGGGGCGTTAGAGATAAAACAACCACCAAAGCTGACTCCAAAGGAATGTCACTAAGGAACAAGCAGCAAACCTGACTTTGATATCTGATAATGATGATTTATCTTTTGGGAGCTGGTCTCTGTTTAACAGAGGATATCCAGAATATGATTTATTTATTTAGTAAATCTAATAAACTTCTAACAATCCTTGTGGATATCTGTGAAAAGATATGGTTTAATCCTGACAAAGGGGGCATTGACAGCACGTCTTGTGCAAATAGAATAACTGCTACATTGGCATGCAGAAATGTGACAAAAGTGACAAAAAAGCTACCAAAGGAGGACTACAATTAAGAAGAGCAAAGAAAAGAAAAAAGAAAAAAAAGAACAAGAATGTTAAAAATCTGAATCCACCCCATTACATAAAGATGCAGTTCCACAAACCCTTCATACTACTAGATAGCAGATCAGCACAGAAAGATGTTGATACTAGCAAGGAGCCATCAGTACATGAGGGCTCTCACCTTGAGGGATGTAATTGCCTTTTTGTTAATCACAGAGAAGCCTTTTACACAAGCTCCTGAAATTACATCTGTCCAAGGACCAAAATTCAGAGCCCACAGGTCCATTCTTGACAAAAAAAATTAAAGCTTTACAGGTTAGGAGCATTGCAGATTATGATTGCAAGCTAGTTTTGAACAGACAAAAGATAGTGATGTTGAATTTTTTCCCAAACCAATGGGATTCATACCACAATTCAAGTGAAAATTACATCTGTTACACTTTCTGGAATCTGTTATCCCAGGAGCTCTCACCCTGGCTGATCTAATATTTGTGGAATACTTATATTTCAATGGTATCCATGGAAAACACAGAAACATCTCAGTGAATAAATAAATCTAGGATTAGGAAATGCGATGACTTAGAGTTCCACAGTAAGAAGACACACAGCTTGCAACGTCAGACATTAAAGGAATTAAATCCCCTATGGAATAAGTCTGTCTGTGAGGTTTCCTCTACTGCTAAGATCCCAATTCTAAAGCCAGCAATGGGACTAAAAGCTCCATCATAAAAAGCCAGCTTCAGGGTAGTGTGGAGGTGTGGCATCTGCATCCGCCAGCCTGCTGACCACACAGCGAGGGGTGTTATGGCATTTCTGTGGCATGGCATTTACATGTGTCATGCAGCAGAAATGGGAAAAAGCCATAGCGGCAAGGGCACCCTTTTTATGCCCCAAAAGGGAGCAGCATTTTGCTGCTCCTTTTGGTGGCAGAAAAATGCCAGATCAGGGTCACAGCATGTAGCTGCTGTGGCCCTGATCCAGTGCCATCTGTTTTGGCCCTATATCAATTCTTCTTACTTGGCAACACCTAAAAAGATTTGGACAAAGGTGAAACAGATGTCTCTGAAATAGATACACAGAATGAGAAGGTGCCCATCGTTCAACATCAGGTGATAGTGGAACTAAATTCTTTTTCTGAATAAGTTTGTTTTTGTCAGAATACAGAGAACTCTGGGTCAGAAAATGTCAGAGATGTGGCCACAGCCTGGAATTGGGACAAAGGTGACAGGGTTACCAGAATTCAAGTGGCAGACATCATGAATCAGCATTTGAAGAGTCCTGAGACATAGGAAACTGATGATTACAGTGACAGGAGGTGAAGCCAACAGGCTTCAATACTGCAAAGTCACAGATGTCAAGTGACAGGAAACTGGGTGATGTCTCAGGAGGGGGAAGGGCTCAAAATCCCAAGAAAGGATGTGTATACGAGAGTATAAGAGTGAGATGAATGTTCTGTGTGGTGGTGTTTGTATATGGGAGTCTGGCAAAGCACTTGGATAGTCTGTATTGTAAATATCAGAACCAGAAGATTAAAGTCCTCTTTGTGAGAACTCAGCTGTTCGGCAGTTCTTTATCTGGCCGGCAGCTTCTGCGTGGGAGAAATTTTCCTTTGCAGCCTGCATGAGAGCTACACAGGAAAGACCTTCCAGTGGCGTTCCTGCTTCATGTGCATGTCTTCTACATGTTCACATGTTTGATCCTGATTCTACATGCCCCAACAGTTTTAAAAGAGAATCCCAGTGATAAGACCTCCAGTTTAGAACCAGAGGCCACCACTCCACTTACTTGGTCCCAGATGAGAACTGGACTTGGTAGAAATTGGTTCCCCTAAGAGAACTGCTGAGAAGGTCATCTGCTCAACTATCCCTGTGTTCCCAGTGATGTCCAATATAAGTAGGTGGAGTCCATCGATGGAGTTGATTGAACCTGCAGAAGAAGAAATGGGGGGAGGAGGACATTGCTAAAAGGGAAATAGAGACATATCCAAGAGCCAAGCGGTTCCCCTGGAGAGGGTTAATCCCTCCAGTCTCTCTGAAAGTGATCAATTGACCACTGGCCCAATGGCTGGTCTTCAGGCTAACATTCCTCTCTTGGAATGCTCTGCAGGCTGGTGAAGGAAGGCTGCACATCTCTCTTTTCAAAACTTATCAGGAAATATGACATAGTGCTACTCCAAGAGACTGGGGGTGGGAGGAGTTGGAGCTAGATGGGTTCACAAGTTATTCACTAAAAGCTGAAGCTGTTTCTAGAGGACATTGTTCTAAAGGAACTCTTGGGGTTTTGGTTTCCACTGAATGTTGAGCCACTCATGTTAATTTCACCTCAGTAACTAATATTGCAGTTTCGTTGGTTATTAAGCTCCAAATTTGTACTTTATTATTAATTAATGTTTATCTGTCACCACCCTAAGAGGGACCAGCAGTCAGTGGAGCAAGACTGGAATTGGTTCAGGGGCCACCACTCTGAGTAGTGTTGGACTAAATAGCCTTTGAAGGCATTTCTAACTCTTAATTGTATGATACATTTTGTTGGTAATGAAGTACTGGCAATAATCACTCTGTTCATCACATAAGGAAAAAACATTACAAATAGATATTTAATAATATACTGAAAACTATATAAGTAGTGATAGAACAATTGTATCAATATATGCGTATCTGCAATAACATATAGCATACATTTGTTGATACATGTATGACACATTTATTGGCAAGGAAGTACTTGTCAGGATTCAGGGATCCTGTAAAATGTCTAGATGTGGGACAAAGGTAACAGGGTTACTATAGCTCATAGGAAGGCATGATGACTAAGCATTTAGACCCAGATGGGGTAATGGGGTATGATGCAACCATGGCAGGACATAAAATCAGAAAGTGGTGGAAAGTGCAAAGTCATGCTACATGGCAGATGTAACTCATTGGGATGTAACTCATTGGGAAGAGTCTGGACTAAATGCCTGCAGATGGCAAAGGTATATAAGGGAGGAGGTGTTTATGTGGATGCTGTATGTTGTGTTGCATAAGCATGAGATTCTGTCCACGTGAGTACTGATTTATAAACAGTGAAACGAAGATTAAAGTCCCTCTGACCGAGAGCTCAGCATGTTGTTTCCTTTGCTGCTTCTCTGTGTGGCTCTTTGTGGTTTGATTCAGGCGTACTGTTTCGGAGGTGTGGACTGCTGGTCGTACAAATGCTCCAACAGTACTAGCAATAATCACTCCACTTATCCTGTTAAAAAAGGCCCTATAATTTAGATATTTATTATTGTACTGAAAACTATATAAAAGTAGAAGTTGGACAATTGCATCAACCGCACATATATCTGCAATAACCAGCAGAAAGTATGGTGATTCCATTCCCAAACATGGTCAGTTTGTTGGACCATTTAAAGCATGTAGCATTTCCAAAATGCTGGCAGTGCTCAAAATAATGTTGTAGGGACAGGGGGGCTTAAAGTTAATCTCTGTCCTCTTGGACCCTTCATGAGATATACTTACTTTGTGTGTAGCACCACTGCTTGTATTGATATCAGATTTATTACTGACACACAACAAGTGCAGTGGCTCTCCATGGTGCACTGAGATGCTAATGTGTCTTTGCACCATAGAGTATCCTGTTCCCTATATTAAGTGACAAGAATGACGACAAAAGAGGAAACTGCTGCAGTTCAGCTATGTGGATGGCAATTGCAATGATTACATCTACTACCAATTCTATGGCAGCAATGGACCACAAAACAGGGATGTGGGGGTCACATGGAGCCATATATACCCTGTTCCAGCCATTTGGCTGAGTATAACAAGACAGCAGGTCCCAGGAAAGTCATCACTGCATCTACTCATTACAGACTGCTTGCAGTATATAAGTTGTCTAGCATTAAGATTCTGGCAGTTTCAGAGTTAATGTTAGCTTTTACTTATTATTTAATCAACCAGGTTCTCTTCTTTCACAAGCCTTGTGTAAACATTTTACTCTTCATAAAAAAGGTAAAAGGTAAAAGTTTTCTCTCGACAACATTGTCTAGTTGTGACCAACTCTGTTTCTTAGCCAAAGAGCCAGTGTTGTCCAAAGATTACTCCAGTGGTCATGTGGCCAGCATGACTGCACCAAATGCTGTTACCTTCCCATTGAAGTGGTGCCTATTTATCTCCTTGCACTTTTACGTGCTTTTGAACAGCTAGCTTGGCAGAAGATGGGACTAGTGATGGGAGCTCATTCCATCATGTGGCACTTGGGACTCAAACTGCCCATCTTCCATCCGTCAATCAGACATCTTCTAAAATGAGGAGGATATCAAGGTGCATGCAAGCCCACTGCCCATATTCCCATCTGTCTACAGGTATTTGTCCTCACGTACTGAGCATAACTGTTGCTAAAGGAATCTGGAATTGTGAAGTCGGAGGCTTTCACAGCCAGAATCCATAGTTTTTGTGGGCTTTTCAGGCTATGTGGCCATGGTCTGGAAGAGTTTATTCCTGATGTTTCAACAGCATATGTGGCAGGCATCTTCAGAGAATCTGGAGTTGATTTCAAATGCATTTTTTTCCTGTGACTGGCAATCCAGATACACCAATGTTTCTAGTTATGAGAGCTCAGTAACACTGTGCAATTGAACAAGCTTACAGAACCCTTTGCCAACCTCTGAACTGAGCACACTGAAGTAAAAGACAGGGCCAGGCATACAGGGGTGTCAGGGGTCAGGGTTTACATGCATCCCTATATCCACCTCCATGTTCCTTTTAGCCTGTGTGTAAGTAGGTAAACTCCTGCATAACAATACATTCTTCCTCATATTCTAGTTCTGTATAAGAGCTATCCCTGAGCTCCTCTAGCCCTGCTAAGCAGTTTCACTGAAATCAGCAGAATCTTCTTCTCAATAGACATGTCCAGGATTATTTTGTTAAGACTCTAGGTTACTTCTGTTTGTTTTAAAAAGGATGTTTAAGGGTTAAAATAAGTCCCAGGGAGTAAGGCAGTGCTTCTCAAATGATGGAGTGGGACCCAGGGTCGCAAAATTGTTCAAGTGGCCATTAGGCTTGGAGGCTCTGATCCCTCCTCCCCCTCTTCCCAAAATTGTTATGTGTAAAATTTATACATGCATTGAGTTAAATATTCAATTTACTTAAAACTATTTTAATTCAAACAATGTTATTTCCTTATAAAATGTTAAAATATGAATATACATGAATGTTCAAATGGAGACACAGTCGGCCCACTCCTTCTCGTGTAAGGAGAATTGAGCGTATGCTCAAATCCCAATAAGGACAATGGGGTTTTCTTATGTAAATCCTTGCAACAGCCCACACATTTCTCATGTAACTGTGTGCTGTAATTTGCTGCTGACACAACTGCATTACATAGGGAGAAAAACTACTTTTAATATTATGTCTTAGCAGTTGTAGTAGGATTTTACATAACATTTTGAAATTCAAAATCTTTGAAAGAAAAAACTGTTCCTTGGCTAATCCTGCATTATCAGAATATGACAACACACACATACACAGTCTCATTATGTTTTGTTTTCCCACTGATATAGAATTATGCAATCTAAAACTTAAGTTTTTAAAGGCCTGTAAAATATGGTTAAATTTGATTTCAGAATATATGAAAGTTGAACACAACAACCGTAGCTACATGTTGCAGTTTTGCTCATATTACTGCTCTTGACACTTTCTGCACCATGGAGGATATTCTCCTTTCGATATTGGACAGATTACAAATATCACTATTGTCCTCTTCCAGAACTGTGCCACCATTTTCTATATTATCTACAAGGAATTTTAAAAGGAGTTTTAAATTGTTCATATAGTCTTCCCTTTCTCTTTTTAGCTCTGTGCATTTAATTTTAGAGTACTATTTCATTTATTGATTGATTTACAAATATGTATAAACAACTTCAAAGTGAAGCTTTCAAAGCAATATACAGAAATAAGAAAATATTTATGTACACAATACACAAAATTTAAATATGTTGGCTGGCATCTTGATAGGCAGTTATGAGGTCATAATAACTTACAACCTGTTCACTGTTTTGTATTCAAATTTACAATCATGGCACCATTGGCATGACCACAAGTGACCCTCAAAGCCAGGTAGCCATATTCGACATAGAAATTCTGTGACACAGGTTTGCAGAGCATTGAGGGAGACTTTGAGTTGACTTCCACCAAGAAGCTACAATGCAACAAGGAGTTGTAACAGGGCCTTGTTTCACCGCACCATAACTCACCAGTGTTGATATGATGATATGATGATATGGTAGTGGACTGAACATATCACCTGTCAGTGCCCTGCTCACCAGTGCCACATAATTCCTTTGCCTGGTACAGCTGCCTGCCTTTTAAGGTGGGTTTTAGGGGGTTGGAGCAGGAGATGGAGCATAGCTACAGCACTGTAGGTAAGTATTCCATGTAGGATCTCAGCCTATAATTATATTTTCTATGAAATAGGTGGTGGATTGGACTATATGAGGTAGACGTGCATAAATAGCTAAGTTTCTAAATGCATCTAGAACTAACAGTGGGTGATGCTTATCAAATACCAGAAGACTTCAGTGTTACTTTGCTGTAGTATGTATGTTGCTAGCAATTGTATAGTTTTATGCTGGATTTTGCATTGTTTTTATATTTGTTTACTGTAGAAAAATGACAGAACTTTGTGATGGAGCAATATACAGATGTTATAAATAAGTAAGTAATGGATACTTACTGCTTTGTAGTTGTCACACTCCTCATGTTGAGGGACAATTCTGACAGAACATGATGCTAACAAATTGAAAGTAATTATGTGTAACAAGTGACTTTTAGGAATAACAAGAGCATACTGCCGTTCCTTTTAACAAAATACTGGTAACTATACCACCACCATGCCCAATTTTTTATCTAGCTAGAGTTTTTTAAAAGACACTGCTATCTATAAAGTAAGATAACAAGTTGCTAAAAATGAGGCAGGCAGGCAGGCTTTGTAACTTTTCAAGATCTGCATTGTGATGGTTAACTACAATGCCCATCACCTCTAGCTAGCCTAACGAATGTTACTGTAGCCCAACAACATATATGTGCCCCATTCCTGTTGTTGACCATAATACTTATATATAGTATATTATAAAAATGTAGACTACATCCTGTTTCCCGTAACTTGGGCTTGGAAATAAACACCATTGCTTTCAACCCCTTCCACATTACACAGTTGGCTGTCTCTAGCTGAAACTGAAGTTGGTTCCCAGATATTATTAAATGAAGAGCTGAATGAGCAGGCATAATGAGAAACAGAAAATCCTGTGCCTTTTCACCTACTTTATTGGTGCAAGGAACACACGCCCACAGAAAATATTTGTTCAAATTGAACAAACAGGGCTGGATCAATATGATTATAGCCTGAAATAACAACCAAGATGGTATCTCCTTCCATTTAAATATATAAAAGCTACCTAAAAATTAATTCTAATTTCAGTACTGACAACATTAAAGCATTCTCTATTGCAGCTGAAATAGAGTGGGGTATCCAGGGTATAATGGCACAGACACACAGACATAGACACACTGCTTTCTACACAGCCCAGCCATCTACCACCTAAAGTTGTTGCTTCACTGTCACTAAGACAGGATCTGCAAACAGGATTAGTTGCCATTAGCTCAATGATTCCCTAACTTTGAGCCAAGGCTATTGCAACGTGATGGGAATTCTAGAGATCAGAGAAGTAACACATGCCAAGTTTGTTAGTTACCTCCACCCCAGCCTGATATTCCTGTTTCTCTCTCATCAAAATAATTAAAGTATAGCTGAGCAAGGTGGGCAAGTGAATGGTTTCTGGGGTACAACACTTCAAGAGGTCCAGTTGAATGAGTTTTATTCTTGTTTTGACTCTCGGGGCTCATACATCTCCACAACTAGAGATCTTTTCATGCTACACAATTATACAGGATGTTTCCTTTTTAACTGCTATCATTCCATCCTGAGATTTACAGTTTAGGGAGGGTTATTTAGAATCCTCTCATGCCTCACCAAAGTACAAACTCCAGGATTTCATAGGATGTCACCAAGAAAGTTAAATTTGGATCAGTGTTCTATAACTATGGGCCAAAACAGACAGCAGTATAGGGGTGATTTGATGCCTCTCCTTGGAGCGCTGGATCAGGGCTGTGGCAACTGCACGCCGCAGCCCCATCCGGCTTTTTGCCAGCTCAAAAATTAGCAGCAAAATGTCACCCCTTTTTGAGTTGTCAAAAGGGCGCCCTTTCTGTCTCTGCTGCAGGTTTGCAGCACTCCTGCGGCATGCAGTGTATAAACATTAGGCTGCTGGAGTGCAGCAACACTGCCTGCCTTCTGGACAAGCAGACAGCATGATGCCAGCTTGGGGGCGGCATCAGGACATGTGTCATCTAAACGGCAAGCCCCCATGCTGCCCCCAAGCCAGCGTATTATGTCCGTCTGCTTTGCCCCTAAGTTAAAGCCCCTTTTCCCCAACTGATGATGTGTAGGAAAGGAAAAGGAAGATACAGCATTTCTGTTGTATCCTGATTTACAACCTGCTAATTTTTTAACCAAGAAGCTAGTGCCTGAGTTTGAATTATTCCTCCTTCTTCCCAATACTTTTTTCCTTTGGTATCATCATGCCTTTTAGCTTATGAACCCATAATGTGCTGCTTGTTGTAAATTGCTGAGAGTTTTTCGTGTCATGAAAAAGCAAAAATGGTTTAAGCAAAAATAAAATAGCTGTGAGATTATTCCCTGTGAAATCCACCAGCACTGTCTACTGGCTGAAATATTTTATCATGTGATTGAACAAATGATGGCCCCAGGATATATTTGGGAATAAGGTACTGAGGAGTTGCACCCTGAAGCACAGGGACACTGTGGACCTGACACCAAGGATATGCATGCACCACACGGCCAATTTTTGTGACCCACACTTACTGCCATCCAGCACTCAGATGGTTGGATGTGCATCAAAATAGCAACCCTCCCCCTGATAAGCCTGGGGAGCTTCCACCTGCTTTTTAACCTAAAACATATTCCCAGAAGTCCAATTTGGTTTTAACACAAAGTGCACCTTCCCCACATACTTGTTTTAAAGGGGGAAATAAGCCCTTTCTGCCTCTAAATGTGGGTAGTACAATCCACCCCCACCCACAATATATTCCACAAGGCCAACACAACCATCATGCCTGCCAGAACATGCTCAATAGCCTCCATGCATAAATATTACCTTCTACAATACAGCTTAGTGGCATTGTTTTCATTTTGAACAAACTCAAAATGTCATTTAAAAAAAACTTTCTTTTTATTAGCACAAACATAAAATGTCAGTTCCCATTATCTGATCTTTGTTGCATCTTCATTCATTATTTATTATTTCATACTTTCCATTCAATATAGTGGAACCTGACCATATGTTTACTTTGTTTCTTGAATAAGATTATTTGTCTTGTAGAAGGAATCTGTTCCTTCTTTAAGGTAAACCTATTGCTGAAATCTTGTGTATTGTTAGAACTATTATTCATGTTAGTTTTTCTATGTAATTCATTTTTCTATGTAATTCTCTAGCACAGTGCTTCCAGACCAATTATTGTCCTTGTAACTATGAATAAAAATCTGGGGGTTCTACACCTCTGAAGTAATGCAAACATACACTCTTGGGAAATTGTGCTTTGGATTACAGTCTTAAACTAATTGGTGTTCACCTACAAAAAGACAAAAGCGGTTTTATGCCTCCCACAAAACAGCTTACCTCAGCAGTTGCATGAAACCAGCTGTGACTCTGTTGATGCTTGCCTGGCTAAGCAAGCTAGCAAGCTGTAGAGGCATCTGCCTTGCCCTGTTCAAGGGGGAAGGACAGGTGCAGGTCCAAATGCAAGGAAACATAGGCACCAGTAGCTGAAAAGAACCAGCATATTGTCTCTCTCTCTCTCTTGCTCTTTTTCTAAAGACAGAAAGGAGACATGTCTCAGGATGCAGAAATTATTGGCTGAAATCTTGCATGGTGAGACATATGTGTCTTCAATGCTGTTGTTGTGTGTTTTCAAGTTGTTTCCAACTTATGGCAACCCTAAGGCATTTGCCTATCATAAGGTTTTCTTGGTAAGTTTCTTCAGAGGGGATTTGCCACTGCCATTCTCTGAGGCAGAGAGAGTGTGACTTGCCCAAGATGACCCAGTGAGCTTCCATGGCCAAGCTGGGATTGGAACCCTGGGCTCTCAGTGTCCTAGTCCAACACTCATAGAATCATAGAATCATAGAGTTGGAAGAGACCACAAGGGCCATCCAGTCCAACCCCCCTGCCATGCAGGAACTCCCAGTCAAAGCATCCCCAACAGATGGCCATCCAGCCTCTGCTTAAAGACCTCCAAGGATGGAGACTCCACTACACTCCGAGGGAGTGTGTTCCACTGTCGAACAGCCCCTACTGTCAGGAAGTTCCTCCTAACGTTGAGGCGGAATCTCTTTTCCTGCAATTTGTATCCATTGTTCCGTGTTCTAGTCTCTGGAACAGCAGAAAACAAGCTTGCTCCCTCCTCAATATGACATCCCTTCAAATATTTAAACAGGGCTATCATATCACCTCAACTCAAACAACTACAACACACTGGCTCTTTGAGAACTGCATGTGTCCCAATGCCATTCCCAAAAAGTCATCTTGTAAGCAGCACAGCTCCCTCCAACACAGCCATTTCAGGGAGGGGGCTTGAGTGGTAATGCATTCATCTACTTTCCACCTGGATACACTGCAACAGGCATCCGCAGAGACCTCTGGGAGTTCTTGCAAGTTGTCTCCAGATGATGTCCTTGCAGGGTGTACAGCTACAGTGGGCCCTCAGTATCCACAGCGGGGTGGTTGCAGGACCTCCTGTGGATACTGAGATCCATGTATGCTCAAGTCCCATTCTACACAGTGGTGTAGTAAAATAGCATCCTTTATATAAAATAGCAAAAACAAACTCTGCTTTTTGGAATTGTTTGGTTTCTTTGTTAATATTTTCAAACCACAGTTGGCTGAATCTGTGGATGCCGAATTGGTGTATATGGTGAGCAAACTGTACAAGAAAATAGCTGGATACATCCCTGCTCGTCCCCCCTTACCCCTCCTGACAACATGGAAATGGCCTTGTTAAATGCCTGTACTGCAGCCACTCACTCACAAACCATAAGGTTGTAAGTTAAATACCAGTCAGGGACTCAGGTTTGACTCAGCGTGGCATCCTTCCATAGGTTTTTAAGATAAGTATCCAGCTTGTTGGGGGCACACATTGTAAACCACTTAGGGAGTGCTTAAGGGCACTGATAAGCGGTATAGAAATGTATGTGCTATTGCTATTAAGGGGGTGAGGTTTGAGGAGGTATTGGTCATTGCATAGTTGAAACTGAATGCTAACCTTCACAGTGACCATGAAAATTAATTTGCATTATATTTCACTAACATCAATTCATTAATAGGTTGCCAGTCTTTTATTGGCTAAAACTCCCACCACATTTCAGCCTGCAGATGCTCATAAGGCTTTCTTGTATATAAAAATCAGAAGAGGGGAAATACATAAATACATGACACCCAGTCATGTAAGAACATTATTGTGCTACCTTGTCAAGCTACTTCTTGGATATTCTGCATAGAGAGGGTGAAGCCTACTAATGAGAGGGTTCTGCTGCAAAAGGGGGTGGAATAGATCTTAAGGTTAAAATCTTTAGCTCTTTCAGGCCTAAAGGAAGATGTTTTATTATCTGTTGCAGAGGAGGAGGAGGAGGAGCTTCTGTGAGTCACACATTTGTGAGTCACTAGTGGGAGGAGCTAGGAGACCAGCTACGTAGAACTCCTCTCAGAATTAAATTTATTTCCCCCACCCCAGAAGAAAGTGACTACAACTTAGCAGCCAGGAGATCTCTGTAAAGTTATATTCCCAGTAAATTGAGCTCACTGACAGAGATTGGTGAAATAGGTAGGCCTGGCCATGGGGGGGGGGGCTTTGACCTTGCTGTTTACCAGGGGATTTTCTTTGAGGAGGAAGCCCACAGTCTTGTTTCAGTGCCTCCTTAAGACTTCTCACAATGGGCACTGAAGGAACTGCTGCAGTCACCTGCAACACTTGTGAGATGTTTGTCTTCTTGCCTACAGACGTCTCAAGAAACCAGGATGGATGACTAAGGAACTTTCAACTGAGCTAAGCTTTAAACAGAACATGTATAAGAAATGGAAAAATGGGGAAATCACCAAAGAGGAATTCAAACAAATAGCCGGTACGTGTAGGGATAAAGTCAGAAAAGCTAAAGCACAGAATGAAATCAGGCTTGGTAGAGAGGTTAAGAACAATGAAAAGGGCTTTTTTAGGTATGTCTGCAGTAAAAGGAAGAGGAAGGAAACGGTAGGGCCACTGCGTGCAGAAGATGACAAAATGCTAACGGGGGACAGAGAAAAGGCACCTCCTTTGCTTCAGTCTTCTCAGAAAAGGCAAAGGGTGCTCAACCTAAGGATAATGGAGCAGAAGACAGAATAGGGGAATTTCAGCACAGAATAAGTAAAGAGATAGTACAGGAATACCTGGTTAATCTAAATGAAAACAAGTCTCCAGGACCAGATGAACTACATCCAAGGGTATTAAAAGAAGTGGCAAATGTAATATTGGAACCAATTGCGATCATCTTTGAGAACTCCTGGAGAACAGGAGAAGTCCCAGCAGACTGGAGGAGGGCAAACGTTGTGCCCATCTTCAAAAAGGGAAAAAAAGAGGATCCCAACAATTATCGCCCAGTTAGTCTGACATCAATTACAGGAAACATTCTGGAACAGATTATTAAACAGAGAGTCTGCAGATATCTAGAAGATAATTCCATCATCACAAAAAGCCAACATCTTTTTTTGATAAAATCACCAGCTTGGTAGATGAAGGGAATGCTGTGGATATAGTATATCTTGATTTCAGTAAGGCCTTTGACAAGGTTCCGCATGACATTCTTGCAAACAAGCTTGCAAAATGTGGACTAGACAAGGTAACCGTTACATGGATTCGTAATTGGTTGACTGGCCGAACCCAAAGGGTGCTCAACAATGGTTCCTTTTCATCCTGGAGAGAAGTGACCAGTGGGGTCCCACAGGGTTCTGTCCTGGGCCCAGTGCTATTCAATATCTTTATTAATGACTTGGATGAAATTATTGAGGGCCTAGTTATCAAATTTGCAGATGACACCAAATTAGGAGGAGTAGCTAATACCCCAGAGGACAGGATCAAAATTCAAAATGACATGAATAGACTAGAAAGCTGGGCCAAAGCTAACAAAATGAAATTCAATATGGAGAAATGTAAGGTTCTGCACTTAGGGAGGAAAAATGAAATGCACAGATACAGGATGGGGGATACCTGGCTGAATGAGACCACATGTGAAAAGGATCTAGGAGTCCAAGTAGACC
Source organism: Urosaurus nigricauda (assembly GCA_034509955.1). Taxonomy (NCBI): domain Eukaryota; kingdom Metazoa; phylum Chordata; class Lepidosauria; order Squamata; family Phrynosomatidae; genus Urosaurus; species Urosaurus nigricauda. The sequence continues at coordinate 321,658,207 of JAOEGL010000001.1, forward strand.
ACATGTTGAACATGAGTCAACAGTGCGATCCAGCAGCTAAAAAGGCCAATGCAATTTTAGACTGCATCAATAGAAGTATAGTGTCTAGATCAAGGGAATAGTGCCACTCTATTCTGCTTTGGTCAGGCCCCACCTGGAATACTGTGTCCAGTTCTGGGCACCACAATTCAAAAAAAATGTGGAGAAACTGGAGCAGGTCCAAAGGAGGGCGACTAAAATGGTGAAGGGTCTGGAAACCATGCCCTATGAGGAACGCCTTAGGGAGCTGGGAATGTTTAACCTGGAGAAGAGAAGGTTAAGAGATGATATGATAGCCCTGTTTAAATACTTGAAAGGATGTCACGTTGAGGAGGGAGCAAGCTTGTTTTCTGCTGCTTCAGAGAACAGGACCCGGAACAATGGATGCAAGCTCCAGGAAAAGAGATTCCACCTCAACATTAGGGGGAACTTCCTGACAGTAAGGGCTGTTCGACAGTGGAACATACTTCCTCGGAGTGTGGTGGAGTCTCCTCCCTTGGAGGTCTTTAAGCAGAGGCTGGATGGCCATCTGTCGTGGATGCTTTGATGGAGAGTTCCTGTATGGCAGGGGGTTGGACTGGATGGCCCTTGTGGTCTCTTCCAAATTTGTGATTCTATGATTCTATCTCCTGCTCTTATAGAACTTTTCAGAACTTTAAAACTACCTCTTATCCTTTTACCCAGATAAATCTAGGTGACCTGTTTTTTCACATATCAGAAGTTCCTCCACCTATAATTCTGATCAGGTATGAACATGTTCTAAGCAATGCACAAATATATTAAAGTCCTTATGTAATAGGATAGCATGCATTTATGTATTGTTCTCTTGTGTTATAATCCCCAAGAAGTCTTTAAGTGAACCCACATTGGGCTTTACAGCTAATACTGTATGATTTTTTCACGACAGATCTACACTTGCCAGAATATCCCAGCCTGCCCCAAGGAGTATTCTGTCCCTCAATTCCCCCCCCGCCCTTTCCTGCTGTCTGTTGCTCCAGGTTTTTGGCTCTTACAGAACATGATACCCAGCTGCCTTCACACATGCCCCCCATTGAACAACCAATGTTGCTGCTGAGGTCAGGACAAGGTGTGCAGCCACCATATCAACACTGGGCACCTAGTTCTGGCTTGCACCCACAGTGTCAGCACCAGGCAGCTTGCAAAGACCATGACTGAAAAGGCAATCACACCCATCATCCCTACAGAGAGCCAAAATCCTGCAAGGAAAGATGAGTTATTTAAATGTGGGTTGGGGAAGAAAAATATGAACTGGGTGCAGGTGTTGTGAAGACAGTCTGGACCTGATTTGAGGTTTTGGCCCTGTGTCAGATTGTCCCAGACCTCCCAGAGGGCCTTTTCTGCTATTGCTCCCAGGCTGTGGAATGACCTGCTGGATGAGATGTGTCTTATTACAACCTTGGAAGGCTTTTAAAAAGTGATCAAGACGCATCTCTTCTGGCAGGCTTTCCCAGACAGTAGCTAATTTCCCACCATCCGATGACCCACCCCACCCCCCGTCCCCTCCAGCCGCCTAAATGGGACTTGAAGGATTATGCATTTTTAATCTTGATTGCTTTAATTATGATTAGTTTAATACTGTTTTAAGGGGAAGGAGGTGGGAATGTTGGAGGATTTTAACTGTATATGTTTTTAACATGTTGTACCCCACCCCGATTGCTTGTTTAGAGGGGCGGGTAAGAAATAAATATGATTATTATTATTATTTAAACAGGATGCAAGAAGCTCACAGGGAATTTGGGGTAAATCACCCAGGTAGACAAGCTCTCAGTATCTTGAGACACATCTTTTTATTTAGGGAATTTCATTGGATGCTCTGCAGGTTTTCCTCTTTTTGTTTCCTCTTTCTCTCTCCGCAATGTGGCAGCCAGATGATCAACGGCACAGTTTTAATTGACGGTCCTAGCATGGTCCTAGTCACTGAGCTATTCAAAGAGTTCACACACTTTGCAGCAGCTGCTTCCTCTGGTTTGCATGTTGGACTATGACTCTGGAGATCGGAGTTCAATTCCCCGCATGGCCATGGAAACCCACTGGGTGACTGTGGGCAAGTCACATACTCTCAAGCCATAGAAAACCCCATGATAGGGTTGCCTTGGTATCCCCTAAGATGGAAATGACTTGAAACCACACAACAACAACAACATTCATACTAAGAAAAGTCCTAAATGCTACAAAGCCAAGTGAGAAAAAAAAGAAGCTCTACTTAATGCAGGTTGCAATATCTTCCTGCCAGTGGCACCACTATAGTCTTTCTCTGTGTGGTGGAACTGGACCCACTATGCATAATCACAGCCGTCTAACAAGAGGGCAATTGGAAAATGAACAGAAGTATTATGAAAACAACTCGGATAGGACCCTTCACTTGAGTGGCAGGACAAAAAAAAAAAAAAAGCAGTAATCACTGGCCTTCAGAAGAGCAGAGGGAGAGAAGAGGTGTATGAGAGTTTTTCTTTACAGCGGCCACCAAAGCCTCAACTATTCATGTGCTTTCCCACTGAATGGTGTAGCCACAAAGAACAGCCACCACCTGCACACGTCACTTGCTTGCTTCTCCAGGGTGACATGTTAGCCTCAGGCCCCTGTAGCACATAAGCACATTTGAAGATGCCTTCCAACTATTTGTCCATCTTGCCCAGTCTGGGCTTTCCATGCTCTTAGACAAAAGCACTACAGGTCCAGGTTCTTTTGTGGCCTGAGCCTGAACAACAAATTTGTCCCCTCCCTGCAAAAAATCAAGGCGTGCAGAACTCCAGTCCAGTCAAGTTATCTGGGCTCTTGAGGCAGAAAATCTCACAGGCACGTCTCCCTTTCTCTTAAAAGAAAAAATGCAACAGTAATAGAGATTTCATTAACAGTTTCCTATCAAATCCAGAAGACCAGATGGGATGTAGATGCTTATGTGCTTTTAAGGGTTAAGGAGAAAGCTGTGTAATAATTGGAAAAGACATGTTTCCTGCTTAAACCACAGAGCCAAGGAATGCAAAAACCAATTCTGTAATAAGGAGAAGTGACATCTACCCACCCTCCTTCCCTGGCAGATGTGTTTACATCTTTATGTCTTATATAATTTGCACAGAAGCATTTTGGCAGTGATTTGTGATAATAGGCTATGGATAGTAGGATGTCTCCAAAGAATGTTGTACAACAAACAGAATAAAATACCTTTTAAACAGACAATGAAGCCTAATATACCCCCTTAAATTTATGCATTTGTTTATTGTTCCCCAATCCTGAAGAAACCATCTCTTGACCCCTCTTCTTTGTTTAGCTATTGTCCAATCTCTCTTCTTCCTTTTCTTTCTAAGGTTCTGGAAGGGGTTGTTTATTCTCGCTGTCTTGAGTTTCTCGAAGCCAACTCCATCCTGGACCCTTTTCAGTCTGGTTTCCACCCACGGCTGAGACAGCCCTCACCAAGATCTCAAATGATCTCTTGCAGGCCAAAGCGAATGGCTTCTACTCCATTCTCATTCTTCTTGATTTGTCTGCGGCCTTCAACACCGTGGACCACTGTCTCTTGCTTGACTTACTTTCTGACCTCAGGTTCTCCGACTCTGTTCCCAACTGGTTTAAATCTTATTTGTCTGATAGATCTTTTGCAGTGGTCATGGGTGGCCAGACTTCCTTCTCTGCTCCCTTATCTGTTGGAGTTCCTCAGGGCTCTGTCCTGGGTCCCCTTTTGTTCTCTCCATACACATTATCCCTTGGTAAACTCATCAGTTCTTTTGGTTTCTCCTATCATCTGTACGCCAACGACACTCAGCTGTATCTTTCCGCCCCTGACCTTTCGCCAGGACTTGAACAGCAAGGTTTCATCTTCTCGCTGTCATCTCTAAGTGGATGCGGCATCGGTCCTTGAAGCTCAACATGTCTAAGACAGAGCTTCTCGTCTTTCCACCTAAGCCCACCCTTCAATACTCCTTTTCTGTTTCTGTTGATGGCACTTCTATTCAACCAGTTCAGCAAGCCCGCAGTCTTGGTTTCATCTTTGATTCCTCTCTGTCATTCATTCCCCAGATTCAGGCCACCGCCAAGACCTGTAGATTCTCTCTTTACAACATTGCTAAAATCTGTCCATTCCTCTTAGCCTACACTGCCAAGACTCTGGTCCATGCCCTAGTGGTTTCACGACTAGATTATTGCAACCTTCTTCTGACAGGGCTTCCTCTCTCTCACCTCCATCCTTTAATCTCTGTCCAGAACTCAGCTGCACGTATTATCACATCCGCTTGCCGCTTTGACCACGTTTCTCCTCTTTTATCCTCCCTTCACTGGCTCCCCTTCCCCTTCCACATCCAGTACAAGCTTTTGTTATTGACTTTCAAAGCCCTCCACGGACTGACCCCTCCTTACTAGTCTGAACTTCTTTCTCCTCACACTCCTTCTCGTACCCTCCGTTCTGGTAGTCAAGGTCTCCTGTCCCAGCCAAGGATTTCCACTGCCCTGTCCCGGATTCGTCCCTTCTCACTTGCTGCCCTTCACTCCTGGAACCTTCTCCCCCCACATGTGTGCCTCATCACTTCCCTAATCAGGTTCAAAACTGAGTTAAAGGCTATATTGTTTATGAAAGAGTTCCCAGGATTATGCCATCTGCCCCAGGATGCCTCGTTTTAATTATGTATTAAGAAGCTGCGCCCTCCCTCCAGTCCATCTGCCTTGGTCCAGGCCCCAGAGGGAGAGAAGAACTACTGGACCTCACCCCCTTTCCCACCACAGTTCCCTTCTCTTTTTGTGCTGTGTCTTTTAGATTGTAAGCCTGAGAGCAGGAACTGTCTAATTATAAAATTATATGTACAGCACTGTGTAAATTTACAGCGCTAAATAAATAAAGGATAATAATAATAATAATAATAATAATAATAATATATCCCACTCTACAGCAGAAAAGGCACACAGAGCAGCTGCCATTAGCATTACAAAACAAAGAGAATCGCTGATCTCAGGTTGATATCTAAAACTACACAGAAAAATGGGGTGGGGATGGAGTCAGTAGATAAATACAAACCTCAGGCACAAATTCTTAGTGTGATGCGGTTCCTGTCTTGTGCTGCTGAAGGACAACTGGGGACATGTATTTCCAATTTATTGGTATGATTTTGAAAGATGGGTACTGAAGAAAACTGCCAAGGACTGAGAGAGATTCATGTTATTTGAAATGTGGTGGAGCAGATTTTGCTGGATAACATGGACTGCCGAAATGACCAATAAATGGGGGCAATCAACCTTGGACACTCCCTAGAAGCCAAAGTGACTCAGCTGCAGTTACTGTACTTTGCACACCTCATAAGTCAACATGACCCACTGGAAAAGATGATAAAGCTGGGGAAAGAGGAAGGCAGTAAAAGAAGAAGATGATGATGACCATGGTACAGATGGGTTGATTCAGTCAAAGGCATCATGTCCCTGAATTTGCTAGACCAGAGCATGGTTGTAGATGACAGGGGCTTTTGGGACATCTCTCATTCCATTTGACCAACTTGACAATAAAGCCTGGTATAGCTTTTTAATAGGGTCTTTTCCCTCTACATAGCTTTGATCAACCAGGCAGTTCTGGGAAATGCTTGTGAAATGGGCATACTCCAAACGATGCTATCAATTAATTGGTGGATTGGGATAAAGGCTGACTGGTGATGCAGAGTGTGGTGGCTGCCAAAAGTAGGCAAGGTAGGCATGTTGTTGCTGTTATTGCTTGCCATCAAGTCCAGATATCCCAGTTGCAAAGGAGGACAAGGCATTGCAAAATGTAAGACAGTAGAGGAAAAATGTAGGAAATTGTCAGAAAAAACTTTGAAACACAAAGTCATGATTCTTAGTCATGCTCAAAAGGGAGGACATTTTAGAATTTCTCCTGGACAGAAGATTGAAATGGAGCACATGTTGTCCTGGCAAAGGAGACATCTGGTCACCCTGCATCAAGTTGGTTTCAACTTTGTTGTAGCATTATGAATGAGAGGCCTCCAAGTGCCCTGGTTTACTGCCACACTGCAGAATTTAATGCAATTTTTTGGTAGTGTACCACAGAAGCTTACTTGTGTCAGTGGGTTAGCTCCACACTGTAGAATTAATGCAATTCAACACTGTTTTAACTGTCAGAGCTCTGTCCTATGGAATCCAGGGATTTGTAGTTTGCACCAGAGCTTTTGGACAGAGAAGGCTAAATGTCTCACAAAACTACAAACCCCAGAATTCCATAACATGAAGCCATGGCAGTTAAAGGGGTGTCAAACTGCATTAATTCTGCAGTGTAGAGGCAGCCCATTCATCAAAACCCATGCTCAGGTGTCAGACAAATTCTTGCTACCAACCAACCAACCAACCAACCAGCAAACAGAATGTAAACAGATCCCAGGATTAGGAGGAACCTCTTTTATTGTAAGAGCTGTTCAAGTATAGAATAGATTGTCTCAGAGGATGGTGTACTCTCATTCTTTGGAGGGCTTTAAACAAGGTGACTAAAGGGCCTAACTGCAAAGGAGGATAAGGCACTGCAAAATGGAGGCCATTCCATAAAAATGGAGGGCATGACCAAATAAAAGCTCAAAACAGTCACAGAAATATAAACTCATGCTTCTTAGTCACGCTCAAAAGGGAGGACATTTTGGAATTCTTCCAAAAACAGGAGGAGGAAGGTTGGACAGAAGGTTGAAATGTAGGACATGTCCTGGAAAAGATGGACCTCTGGTCACCGTTTCTTTAAACAAATATTGGATGGGCGTCTTTTGGGAGTGCTGTGGTTGTGTCTGAATTGTGTATTCCTGCATGGCAGGGGGTTGGACTAGATTATTATTGTGGTCCCAGTTCCAACGCAAGATCCTGATTCTGCCGAAATAGCAAAGCCAGTATTGGGACCAGAGACCAAGGGGACCAGGCCTCCTCCTTTTCCAGGACATCTTCGCCATTTCCAGCACCTTCTTCCATCCAGGAGGAACTCCAAAATGCCCTCCCTTTCGAGCAGGACAAAGGAGCATGGGATTTATATTTCTATATGTGTTTTGAACTTTTATCTGGTCAGGTTCTCCATTTCCCCCCCCCCCCCCCCTTCACTGCTCTCTATTTTGAACATGCCTATGCATGGATTTACATTTCTGTTGAGCGTTTTGATCTTTTATTTGATCAGGTCTTCGATTTTTTATTTTTTATTTTTTTGCCCTTGAGTGCTCTCCATTTGCCTCTGTTGGTTCCTCCTTTGTGGTTAGGACTAGAGATGTAAAGGCCTGAGGGGTGGGAAACCAAAACCTGTTTTTGTCCGTCTGAATCATAATTCATAATTGATTTTATTCCTCCCCCTTTTTTTCCTGTGAAAAAAATTGGAAAAAACAAGAAAAAATATGGGGAAAAAAAGAAAATCAATAAATAATTTAGATAGCTTTAATAAAGCTGTTGAGACGGATCTCTTCCAGCAGGCCTTTCCTGAACAGGCCTACTTAGCCCAAAGAAATGAATTTCCTTTCCATTATGTACTGTATATCACTCAGCTTATGGATTACTATACAGTTTAACTGATAAAATTTTAATTGTAATGTGTTTAATAATTTTATTTATACCCTTCTCTTCAACCAAGGCTATTAGAGCAGCTTACAATTTGTTAATAATTAGACATTTCCCTGCCCCCAGGCTTACAATCTAAAATTTTCTTTTAATTAAATTCTTTTAATTAAATTATAATTAAATTCTTAAAATTTAATTCTCTTAATTCTAATTCTTTTTTGGGGGGGATGATATTAATATGTAAAGCATATTGTATATATTGGAACAATTTTTTAGATATAAGCTACTTTTATTGTTTGGCAATAGAAAAAACGGGGCACAAATGAGAAGTTTTATTATTATTATTATTATTATTATTATTAATTTATTATTATGGAATGTTTTGTTTTCAGAACGATTTAGGAAAAAACACGGGCAAAAAACGGTTCTGCTTTGTTTTATTTCACATTTCTTTTATTTTTGTTTCACATTTCTAGTCAGGGAGGGGACAGGGGCAGAGAAAAGGCAGCAAAAAGATTAAGAAACAGACGACGACGACGCAGGAGGATTCCCTGAGGGGAGAAAACAACAAAACATTGTGTGTGTTTTTCTCCTCTCTGAGGTAATCGAACGTTGAGGGCGCGCGTGCGCGCTGTCCACGTGACCTCGAACTCGCAGCAACAAGCGCGAGGCGGAGGGGCGGGGATTAAGGCCCGGGCCACGCCCCCTTTCACTCCACCCTCGCGCGCGTTAGACAACAAGAGAGGCCACGCCCCCTTTCGTTGGCAATATATGTTTGGTCTCTCTCTCGCGCGCTTTTCAGTTCCTTGAAAGAGCAGGAGGAGGAAGGACTGTTGGCGGCGGCGGCGGCGGCAGTGGCAGTGATTGACACGCAGGTTGCCATGGCGACGGGGCGTCCTTTCGAGATGGTGGTCTTCGGGGCCTCGGGCTTCACCGGGCAGCACGTGGTGGAGGAATTGGCCCGGGTGGCCTCCGAGGAGGAGATTCGCTGGGCCGTGGCTGGAAGGAGCAAGGAGAAGCTCCAGGCGGTGCTCAACAGAGTGGCAGACAAGCTGGGTATGGAAGGGGAGGGCTTTGTGGCTGCGTCTGCATGGGAGGAATAACCCGGTTTCGTACCGCGTTAACTCTTTCTGTGGCTCAAGGCTATGGAATTCTGGGAGTTGGAGTTTGTTGTGGGCCCGAAGGGCCCACAACAAACTCCAACTCCCAGAATTTCATAGCAACTGACCCAAACAAAGAATTAATGCGGTATGAAACCAGGTTATTTCTCCAGTGTGGATGCAACAGAGGCTGGATGGCTATCTGTCAGGAATGCTTCGATTGTCGTTTCCTCCATCTTCAGAGTCATGCGACTCTTTCAGACTTGGAAATTGGAAGTATAATCCAATGGCAATCCGAACGCAATCATGGGGTTTCAAGTTATTGCGAATTAAAGCATCTCACGCAATTTCGGGCAATTGGGGGGGTCATTTTCGGGTAATGGGAAGTCATTCTGAACACATTCGGAACGCAATGGGAATTCACGTGAATTCGCATTGGCCCCCATTTGAAATTGGGAGAAATTCCACACTCTTGTCTGGTGCTCAAACCACTACACCACACTGGCCCTCTGTCATAGGTTGCTGGGAGGAAAAACCATTGTTTCTTGTGTAAACTTGTGAGCTAAAATTTTTTGTTAAAATCAAGATTAGCTCAATCAGACCAGAAGACCCGTGCAGTCCAGCATCTTGTTTCCACTCACAGGAGGCCTGCAAGCAGTTAACCTGGAGGTTCGCTTAATATGAGTGCGTATTTACAAAGCTGCCCTAAACCAAAGTGCAGATCGAGACTTGATTTGGTGCCTCGAGGAAGCTGGCAGACATTGGAACTTTAAAATGACAGTGTGTTGCAAACTGATGGTGTTGCAACTCTGATTTGGCTGCTGTTCCTTATAAACTGGGAAAAGAGAGAAGCTGCTGTTGCAGTTTGGTAATACAGTATAATCCTTTTTGTTGAGGCATAACAGTTCAGGTGAGGAAGCGTTGGCTCTCCAAAGGTATTTTGGCACAGAGCTCCCATCAGGGTTGGACTGGATGGCCCTTGTGGTCTCTTCCAACTCTGTGGTTGTATGAACATAAAGGACTGGGAGCTGCAGCCCAAAATGCCTGACAAGCCAAAGGCTGTTTTGTGTGGAAGTCATCAGTAGTTGTATAGGAAGTTGGGGCTAAAAAACATGAATCTGGCATTGAAAGAGGTGAGTGTGGAACTCAGGGCTGCCTATTTCTTCTCTGTAAAGCTGTTTGGATCTATGCTTTTTGAGCACCAAGAGTTTAAGGCATTCCCCCACCTCCTTTGGCATGGCCATAGTTATAAACAGCTTGCCAATCGCCTGCATGCTTCCATGATGATGGTGTTCAGAGCATTGTTACATACAAAACAGTCCTCAGAAATATCTTGTGTGCATGAGCCCACTTAAAAAAACACACACATTTTTTACAGTCCTTTCACTAAGGCACTGAGGAGCCTATATCAGGCAACAAGGTTTGGATGTCGTGAAAGGCCAGCAAATTTTTAATTATGTGATTTGTTGTTATTACATTTTTGCTGGTGCTTATTGCCCACATTGCTTGGCTTTTATTTGGGTGCTATGTACCTTGACTGAGGCTGCACCTGCACTGCAGAACTCATGCAGTTTGCTTTAACTCTTATGGCTCAATGCTATGGGATTCTGGGGTGTGTAATTTTATGAGATATTTGGACCATTCTGGTGCCACAACAAACTACAACCATGACAGTTAAAGTGGTGTAAAGCTGCATTAATTCTGCGGTGTGGCAGCAGATGTAGTTGAGTGGGAGCATGTTGGCCAATAGTCTGGGATTCTGGGAGCTGAAGTCCAGAATCCCTTAAAGAGCACAATTTGGGGACCACTGGTTTAGATGATTCCAGCTGGTGCAAATTGTGCCTTTCCAGCTGCTAATATTTTTTTTTACTTTCTTCTGATTTTATGTTGTTATTTAGGATAAAAGTTTTCTTCAGTACAGCTGATCCCCAGCATTCTTTCAATTTAACACATATTTCTTTGAAATATTATGATTACTTTAAATCGCCTTAACAATTGCGTCTGTGAAATTTTTGTTGGGACTTGCTGGACATCCCCAGGCCTTATACTTAATGAGTTCACACTTGTCTTAGTTCTCACATTATGGGCATAAACTGTCTTGCAAAAGAAAGAAAAAAGGTGATTAACTGCTTGGATTTTTAAAAATATACATGAGGTCAGGAATTGAGGCTAAAATTCTGACAAAACGGAGGTACTAACAGTCACCGGCCCGAAACCAGGTCTGGGAATACACCTTCCAGTCCTGGCTGGAGTCACACTCTCCTCTCAGGACTCTGTTTGCAGTCTGGGGGTACTTCTAGACTCACCACTTCACATGACGCATCAGGTGAATGTGGTGGTCAGAAGTGCCTGTTACCAACTTTGGTTGATCCGCCAGCTGCGCCCATTCCTGGAGATGAAGGACCTGGAGGCTGTGGTATATGCACTGGTCAACTCTACATGGGGCTACCTTTGTGCCTAACCTGGAAACTTCAACTGGTTCAAAACATGGCAGCCAGGCTAGTCACTGGAACATCGAGGAGAGAGCATATCACACCAGTGCTTAAATCTCTCCACTGGCTGCCGATCAAGTTTCCGGGCACAGTACAAGGTGCTGACTTTGACTTTTAAAGCCCTACATGGCTTGGGTCCAACTTATCTTAGAGACCACCTCCTCCTATATGAGCCCCCACGTACACTTCGGTCCTCTGGGAGGAACCTGCTTCAGCCTATAAAAACCAAGTTGTCCCAGACCTCCCAGAGGGTCTTTTCTGCTATTGCTCCCAGGCTGTGGAACGACCTGCCGGATGAGATGTGTCTTACTACAACCTTGGAAGGCTTTAAAAAAGCAACCAAGACGTATCTCTTCCGGCAGGCCTTCCTGGATAGTAATTAATCTCCCACCGTCTGATGACACCTCCCCCCTGTCCCCTATCCAGCTGCCTATATGGGAATTTGAAAGTTCATGTATTTAGATCCTGATTGTTTTAACAGTTTAACCCTGTTTTAAGGGGAGGGAAGTGGGTATGTTGGAGGATTTTAACTGTATATGTTTTTAACATGTTGTACCCCGCCCCGATTGCTCGTTCAGAGGGGCGGGTAAGAAATAAATATTATTATTATTATTATTATTATTATTACAATTTACTCTGAATTTCTAAATCAGAATTTGCACATACTGTACAATGATTAGTATTTGATTCTTCCTTGTATGCCTGTTTTTATCTGATTCTGTTTAAAAGTTCTATGTAATTTTTAGAATTTTCTCTGGTCATCTTTTTAGGAAAAGGATATTAACAGGATGTGGTGAAATGCTTTACCACATAAACAATTTACTAGCATTAGTAATAATTAAAGAATTCAGAATTAGAATAATAGAATCATAGAAATTTAGAGTTGGAAGAGACCACAAGGGCCATCCAGTCCAACCTCCTGCTGTGCAGGAACTCCCAATTGGCCTTGGTTTGCTTATCTTTTTCTTTTAATAACAAAATAATGGTGATAGGGTGGGAAGAATGGATTGGGGAAATCATTATATAATGTCCTGCTTTTTTTAAATGACATTTCATTTTTCAATTTCCAGGGAGAACAGAACTGAAGTCAGAAGTTGGCATAATACTATGTGATGTCAGTGATCCATCCTCTCTTGCTAATATGGCTAAACAAACAGCTGTTGTTCTCAGCTGTGTAGGCCCAGTAAGTATTTTCCTCTGTTAAAAAAGATAAAAAGGGTTTATCTTTTTAGAAATTAAGTCTCCATAGAATGTCACAAGATAAAACTTCTATGTTTATTTTTTGCTTTAACTTTGAAAATGGAAACTTAAAAAAAAAAATAAACCAAGAAATTTCCCGGGTGAGGACATTAATGGGACAGCCGTGCTATTTAATAGACTAAATAACAGGCTAATCTTAACTATGTAAATTTTATAAGGTTACCTTTTTAACATAATTATTCTATAATGGTGGTATGATTTGAAAAAGAACTGTGCAATGGTTAGTATTAGAGACAACATTGTTAATTGATGCTAAGATTGGACATTTGAAGTAGTTTCCTACGTCAACATGGTCAGTCAGAATGCATAGCTCCATGACAGAGGATAAAGCAAGACTTGGCCAGCTTCTGTCATTGAACCATTAACATTACAGTGGTCCCCCAGGTTACGAAGCCCCCGGGGAACGAAATCCCCGGGACCCGAAACCGCCGGGGCCGCAAAAAAGCCCCCGGGATCCAAAGAAAACCCCGAGATCCGAAGAAGAAAAACCGTGCGGCCCCTTTAAATTTGCCACGCGGTCCGTCCACTAAAGCGGTCTCCCGGGAAACGAAGATTTCCGGGTTACGAAAGGTAATCCGGAACGGATTACTTTCGTAACCCGGGGGACCACTTTAGTACGTCCCTTTAGTGCTCTCTTTAGTGCACTTTAGTGCTCTGCACGTATTGCGTCTGCGGAGTCCCGTTCAGCTGAGCTGTTTAGGGTAGTGGGGGAACTGACGCAGGTTCCCCCTGCGCCGAATCCCCTACTTGACCCGACAACAGCCTGCTGTGACGCGTTTAACATCTACTTTGCAGATAAAATCTCTCGGATAAGAAACGACTTGGACGCCAATGTTCTGTCAGAATCCACTGGTGAGGTGTCCAGCAACTCCGTTGCTGTCAGTTTACTGGATGAGTTTCAATCGGTGAGTACCGATGACGTGGACAAGCTCCTTGGCAGTACCCGGAAGACGACATGCTCCCTCGATCCATGTCCATCTTGGCTGGTCGTTCAGGGAGGGGGCGCATTGAGGACATTCCTTCGGGATGTGATCAATGCGTCCCTCAGGGAAGGCACTGTTCCATCGTGTCTGAAGGAGGCGGCTGTTAAGCCTCTCCTGAAGAAACCTTCCCTTGATCCCCTGGACAGGAACAACTACAGACCAGTATCCTTGCTCCCATTTTTGAGCAAGGTGATCGAGAGAGCAGTTGCCTTCCAACTCCAAGCCGTCTTGGATGAAACCGATTATCTCAATCCATTTCAAACCGGCTTCAGGGCAGGTCATGGAGTTGAGACTGCCATGGTCGCACTGGCTGATGACCTCCGCTTGAGTATTGACAGGGGCAGTGTGACCCTGCTAGTGCTCTTGGATCTCTCCGCGGCCTTTGATACTATAGACCATTCCATCCTTTTGGATCGGCTGAGGGAGGTAGGGATTGGAGGCACCGTTCTTCGATGGTTCCGGTCCTTCCTCTCCGGCAGATCCCAAAGGGTGAGGCTCGGGGACAGTTGCTCTTCAAAAATCGAGCTTAATTGTGGTGTCCCTCAGGGTGCCATCCTGTCCCCGATGCTATTTAACATTTATATGAAGCCGTTGGGTGAGGTCATTCGGAGGCATGGAGCTCAGTGTCTTCAGTACGCTGATGACACTCAGATATATCTCTCCATGACCAGATCATCAGCACAGACTTCAGATGGCGTCTCTCCTCTTAATGTCTGTCTTGCGGCGGTAATGGATTGGATGAGGGAAAACAAATTGAAACTGAATCCAGACAAAACGGAGGTACTAACAGTCACAGGCCCGAAACCAGGCTTGGGAATACAGTCTCCAGTCCTGGACGGAGTCACACTCTCCTCTAAGGACTGTGTTCGCAGCCTGGGGGTACTCCTAGATTCGTCGCTTCACATGACTTGTCAGGTGAATGCGACGGTCAGGAGTGCATGTTATCAGCTTCGGCTGATACGCCAGCTGCGCCCTTTCCTGGACATGAGGGACCTGGAAGCTGTGGTACATGCTCTGGTAACCTCACGCCTGGACTTCTGTAATGCGCTCTACATGGGGCTACCTTTGTGCTTAACTCGGAAACTTCAACTGGTCCAAAATATGGCAGCCAGGCTTGTAACTGGAACACCAAGGAGAGAGCACATAACATCGGTGCTCAAGGCTCTCCACTGGCTGCCAATTAGTTTCCGGGCGCAGTACAAGGTATTGGTCCTAACTTTTAAAGCCCTACATGGCTTGGGTCCATCTTATCTTAGGGACCGCCTCTCCCCGTATGAACCCCCCCGCACGCTCCGATCCTCTGGGAGGAACCTGCTACAGCCTGTGAAAACTCGGCTGTCGCAGACCTCCCAGAGAACTTTTTCAGCTACCGCACCCAAGCTGTGGAATGGACTGCCGGATGAGATGCGTCTTATAACATCTCTTGACTGCTTTAAAAAAGCTCTGAAGACGCATCTCTTCCGGCAGGCCTTCCCTGAAACCTTCTAGTTCCTGGCTCCGAAACGGGACCTATTTTGACCCCTTGCTTGGTGCTATTTTTACCCTCATCCAAGATCTATGAGGATGTATTATGTTTTTAATGTTGTTATGGTTTTAAATTATTACTAATTTAATTTATTTTTTAAGGATGGGTGGTTGGGTATGGGTTGATGATGTATTTTAATCTGTATGTTTTAATTTGCTGTACCCCGCTCTGATTGTGCTCTACAGAGGAGCGGGCTAGAAATAAAGATTTATTATTTATTATTATTATTATAGTACATACCTGTTTAGTAGACACAGTAGTTAATTATTTTAATCTGATAATTTTGATGTTAAATTTTAATATTTAGATAGTTTAATTTGGGGAGAGTTGTTGCATGTGTTACCAAGTTGACTTCAACCTACAGCAACCTTACACGTGAGAGGCCTCTGAGAGACCCTGTTACTACTAACTGAATGACCTCATGTCTTACAGATTGTTAAAGGCTGTGACTTCTTTGGTTGAGTCAATCCACCTGTAATACAGTCTTCCTCTTTTTCTGTTGCCCTCAGTTGTTCTAACCATTATTATCTGTTTCTGTTGTCTGTCATTTCATGATATGTCCAAAGTACATTTTAGTCATTTTGGTTTCGAATTCAGTCTAATCAAGGGCTGTCACAGAGAGGAGTGGGCAGGTCTGTTCTCTGCTTTTCCAGAGGGTAGAACCAGAGTTAATGATTTGAAGTTACAGGAGGAGCTTTTTGACAGTAAGAGCAGTTTGGCAATGGACCCAACTGCTTAGAGAAGTGGTGGGGTCTCCTTCTTTGAATGTCTTCAAAAATAGGTTGGACAGCTACTTTCTGGGGATACTTCACCTGGAGTTCCTGCAATGAGCAGGGGGTTGGACTCAGTGGCCAATGAGGCTTCTTCCAACTCTCTGATTCTATTTTATTTTTTAAAAAATTTAATCTCCATTTTTATTGATGACAAGGTGTAGAAAATCTTTTAAGATTTTTTATCTTTGTCATCCCCTTTAGAGTTATGTATATCTTATGTGGTCATTATTTTTATCTTTTTAATATTCAGCTGTAACCTTCTTTTGTACTTTCTTCTTTGACTTTCCTCAATAATTGTTCCAAGTCTTTTCTATTTTTGCTAGTAATATGTTGTCATCTACATATCTTAGATTGTTGGTGTTTTGTTTCTCCCGTTTTAACACATCCACTGAAATACAGATATTTTGATCAACTGAAATGTTGCCTCTGATTTGCTTGGGCATTTTTTTTTAAAAAGTATGAATTGTTTATAATATGAATTCTTAAAAATAATCTTGCATGTATTGTGTGTATGTACCTTCAAATTGCCTGTTGACTTATGGTGACCCAATGAATTACATAGGGTTTTCTTAGGCAAGGAGTACTCAGAAGTGGTTTACCAGTTCTTTCCTCTGAAATATAGCCTGCAGCACCTTGTATTTACCATACTGTCATTCTCCATCCAAGTACAAATTAGGGTTGGCTCTTCTTAGTTCCCAGGATCTGAGGCCTTGCATATATTACTTTAGAGAAACTACTTCCTGGGTGAGGAGAGGTTGCAAGAAATGCAACTTTAAAATGGAGGCAATCATACTCTTAAAAACAAATTCTTCAAAATTGTTTCTTTCATATACAGCTTCCATTAATTGATTAAAGTTCAGTTAATCAAGATATTTTTAAAATTTGGCTATAGCTTTATTAATACAGTTGTCCCCCGGGTTACAAAGGTAATCCCTTCCGGATTACCTTTCATAACCCGGAAGCTTTCGTTTCCCGGGGGACCGCTATTGTCAACGGACCGCGCGGCCGATTTAAAGGGGCCACGCGGTTTTTTCTTTCGTATCCTGGGGGATCTTTCGGATCCCGGGGGATATTGTAGCAGTCCCGCCGGTTTCATACCCCGGAGGATTCATAAGCTGGGGGACCACTGTATTCATTATTAAATGCCTATATTGTAACCCATATCTAACCGTATCTCAAAAATGATTAAAAATACAACTGTCCCTTTGTATCTGTAGGGGTTCCATTCCAGACCCACCCAACCCCTCAAATAACAAAAAACGTGGGACCTCAAGTCCACTTGTTCCATACAGTGGTGCAGCTGTATGCACATGCCTCTGTTAAAAACAATGGGGTTTGCTGTCTGCAGAAGCTCAGATCTGCAGATGGGAAGCCCGCGGATATACAAGCAAAAGTGGGTAGCTGGCCGAATTTATTGAAACAGCCTTTTATTATATAAATAATAACTTTTATTCATTCTTATAGTACAGTTTATTTGGAGAACCTGTGGTTAAAGCTTGTGTGGAGAATGGTGCAAGCTGCCTTGATATTAGTGGAGAACCCCAGGTATGTGGAATTGATAAAACATGTCATAGTTTGTCTGGGAATAATGTTTTTGTTACATTGTTATGGAGAATATTTTTTTCCAAATAATAGTACTTGCTCATCTGACCATAATACAGGAGTAATATTTATTTTCAAATGTTAAGCTTAGTAATGCTATCATTCTGGGGATGTGGTGGTTTAGCTGTTAAGACACTGACTCTGATGACCGCAAGGTAGCAGGTCATCAGTTAGATACCCAAGCACCACATGATGGAGTGAGCTCCCATCACAAGTCCCAACTTCTGCCAACCTAGTAGTTCAAAAGCATGTAAAAGTGCAAGTAGATAAATAGGTACCACTTTGGTGGGAAGGTAACAGTGTTCTGTGAAACCATGCTGACCACATTGCCATGCATTCGTCTTTGACAATGCTGGCTCCTTCGGCTTAGTAATGGAGATGAGCACCACCCCCTACAGGCAGATACAATTAGAAAATCACATCAGAGGGAAAACCTTTCCTTTTACCTTTAATGTGAACATAGAATGATGCTGTTTACATTCATCTTGGCTGGATGCAGGCTGCTCCTTGCTCAAGAGCTGCACACTAAACATTATCAGCCCCACCATTCCTCCAACATGCAGTTATTTAGGGATTCTTTTTGGGACAGACTTAAGCAGAAGGATGTGATAAATGAATGGCCAGTTGGGGAAAAAATTAATGCTTCTTAATTGTTTTATCTTCCATCTTATGCAAAAGCTGAGAGTGGATGTTAGCAGTGGCATGAGCAATGATTCATGCTGTCCCTCCCCACACGTGTGTGTGTGTAATGAGACAGTGTTATACCATTCTAGAAAACAATGTTGGATGTTCATTACTGAGCGTTGTTACAGCAATGTTATATGAATTTTATACAAATAATAATGTTTCATAGCACTGCAAGGTGGTTAGTGTGCCAATGAAAGTGGTGATAGCAATAATAGCTTTGAAAATTATCTTGACCATTAACACAGAGTAGTTTCTATTTTTCAATACAGCATCATCACATTTCTCTTTCAGTTTCTGGAAGGAATTTATTTAAACTACAATGACGAAGCTGAAGAGAAAGGAGTATATATTATTGGAAGCTGTGGTTTTGATTCTGTTCCAGCAGATATGGGAGTATTATTTACCAGAAACAATTTGAAAGGTTATCATTTTGCTTATTTACTATTTTGATAACTGACATGGGAATTGTATTATTCATGGCATGTTGTGGTACATTTATGGATCTCTAAATAATCAGGAGCATAGCCCTTGCCACATGAACTAGCCAATGGTTGTGGAAAGAGTTCAGAAAGAATTGGATCCTTATGAAGCTGGTGTTTCAGCACAGCCAGTACAGCTGCTTTGCTTCTTGTCTTCCTATCTGCTATTGCTTGATGGAATGAGTATTGGGGAAAGCAAGCGGTCTGCGGAACTAGGTCAATGGAGTTAATGGAGTGAGTGGCTGTTCTTCCTATTGCTCTACTGCCAGATGAAATTGGAGATACAAAATGGCAGGAAAGACAGGAGCCCAATGAAGCTGGTCTTCCAGCACAACTGACAGAATGGCCTGGCTTGTCATATTTCTTTTGGAAGCATAAACTTGTTATGGATCACAGAATTTTAATTTGTTTTAAACTTAGCAACTGTATTTTTCATGTTTCATTTGTCCTAAAAACTATGTACATTAAGCAATCTTTCCACTAAAACAAAACACAAAGCTTCTTTTCATCCACATGAGGGAGCAGGAGTGGGAAAATATGATCTGTAGGCTGAATACAGTCCCCAGGTGCCCCAGAGCAATCTCACATGCCCTCAATCTGGGCTTTTTCAATGTTGAAACATCCTCCCAGCATGCTGTAGAGAGAAAATGGCAGTTTTACTGGAAGGTGGTGGTAGTAACCTGTTTTAATTTCAGGGAACCTTTACAGAAAAAGACTTATTTGGGTCTAAGACAAGCTAGGAAGCCCTGAATTGACAGCCTTCTATTGTGAAAACCTTTCCATGCCAGGGTGATGCCTGGCAACATGATAGTCTGAAAGTCAACATCTGTTTACTTCCTTATGACCATGGTTAATAGTACATCCTTTTTCTTAAAGGTACCTTAACGGCACTGGAAAGTTTCCTGACTATTAAATTTGGCCCAGAGGTTAGTTAATCTCCTTTTGCTAATCTTGGAATAGTCACTTATTCTGTATACTAAAGGAATGAATGGTGTGGTTCTCCAGATTTTGGTACTGTAACTTCTAGCACTTTTCATCATTGGCGATGGAGGGAGGCACTTTTCACCATTGGCTTGTGGGAGTTGCCCTGTGAAAACATCTGGAGAGCCACACAGTTCCCACCACTTTAGAAGATGTTTGAGATCTTTTATTTAAATGAAGAGTTGGCTCTTGTGGCAGACTATGGAGCTGTCATTCAGCAGAACATCATGCATGTTCTTTCATGGCTTTTGGCATGTCAGAGAATATAAATTCCAACATAGGTTTGTGACAGCTCTTCTGAGTGTGTGTGTAAAATTTGTTAAGGATATGAGACAAATACAGGAAGGAGCAGTCCTAATATTTACCTAAATACAATAGCTGATAATATTTTGGTACACAGTTGGTGGAAAAATACATGTAATATTAACATTCATAGAATACAGTGGTCCCCCGGGATACGAATCCCCCGGGTTAAGAAAACCCCGGGATCCGAAACCGGCGGGACCAAAAATTATCCCCCGGGATCCGAAGGATCCCCCGGGATCCGAAGAAAAGGGACGTCCCTTTTCCTCCGAGGCCAGGCTTCGGAGGAAAAGGGACAGACTCCCATCCCTTTTCCTCCGAGGCCAGGCTTCGGGGGACAAGGGACGGACTACCGAAAGGAAGGCCCGATCCGCCGGATCGGGCCTTCCTTTCGTTAGGTGCGGAGGCCCAGCCTGGCTGGGGAAGCCAGGCTGGGCCTCCGCGCCTGACGCGAAAGGGAGGCCCGATCCGCAGGATCGGGCCTTCCTTTCGTTAGGTGCGGAGGCCCAGCCTGGCTGGGGAAGCCAGGCTGGGCCTCCGCGCCTGACGCGAAAGGGAGGCCCGATCCGCCGGATCGGGCCTTCCTTTCGTTAGGCGCGGAGGCCCAGCCTGGCTGGGGAAGCCAGGCTGGGCCTCCGCGCCTCCGCGCCTAACGAAAGAAAGGCCCGATCCCGCGGATCGGGCCTCCCTTTCGCGTCAGGCGCGGAGGCCTAGCTTGGCTGGGGAAGCCAGGCTGGGCCTCCACGCCTCCGCGCCTAACGAAAGGAAGGCCCGATCCCGCGGATCGGGCCTCCCTTTCGTGTCAGGCGCGGAGGCCCAGCCTGGCTGGGGAAGCCAGGCTGGGTCTCCGCGCCTAACGAAAGGAAGGCCCGATCCCGCGGATCGGGCCTCCCTTTCGCGTCAGGCGCGGAGGCCTAGCCTGGCTGGGGAAGGGAACCTTCCCTTCCCCAGCCAGGCTGGGCCTCCGCGGCTGAGGAAAGGAAGGCCCGATCCGCCGGATCGGACCTTCCCTTCCCCAGCCAGGAGGCCCCCGCGGCTGACGAAAAGAAGGCCCGATCCGCCGGATCGGACCTTCCTTTCCTCAGCCAGGAGGCCCCCGCCGAAGGCCTCGGAACGGATTACCTATTTCCTATGGGAAATAGGCCCCGGGTTACGAAATTTTCGGCTTACGAAAAAGGTGCCGGAACGAATTAATTTCGTAACCCGGGA
The DNA here is from genome assembly GCA_034509955.1 of Urosaurus nigricauda. Classification (NCBI taxonomy): domain Eukaryota; kingdom Metazoa; phylum Chordata; class Lepidosauria; order Squamata; family Phrynosomatidae; genus Urosaurus; species Urosaurus nigricauda. The sequence continues at coordinate 321,679,125 of JAOEGL010000001.1, forward strand.
GACCACTGTATCAGGATACATGCTGGAGCAGAAACAGGTTAAGTCCTGCCCATACAAAAAGTTGCAGTGGAGTTAAAACACCCACTGCATCTCAATACCAAAGGTGATGGTTGATTCATAGAAACATCAATTTGACATAACTAATAGATGTATCCACCCAAATGTATATTGCTATAAGAGCAAACACTTTTTTTCCCTTGTGCAGGGGAAGATTAAGTGAGTGTGTGGTTGAGCCCAGAAGCTGATACATAGCTTTCAGATGTACTCTAGTTTAATTCCTGAATCAGATTCAGTGTATGTGATTGCAGTAAGATATGTCTACACTGTCATAGCTACCATAGTACTTTACATGTGTTGAAATGATTAAAAAGTGATCAGAATATCATAGAAATGTATAACATTACATATATTTTGACAGGGTGGCTGTCTAAATGAGGGTACCTGGCAATCAGCAATATATGTTCTTGCTGAAGAAGGAAAGCTAAAGAAAATTCGACGGAAAATAGGACATAAACCCATTCCAGTGATTGGGGCAAAACTTAGGAAGAGGTATAAAAGTTTTATGTATATTTTGGCGCCCAAAGCTGTGGCTGACTAGATATTGTTGGACTGCAACCCACCTCAAACCGACCACCTTAGTGAGTGGTGAGAGATAATGGGAGCTGCAGTTGAGAGACAATATCTGGATGGCCACAAATTTCCATACCTCTTTTAAGGCCTTTTTATTGTCAGACATTTGCTTAGTACAAAATGATTTTCTTGCCTGAATGGAAGTTTAGGGCATTTGTACATGCTTTAAATATATAATAACAAGAGTTTTCAAAGCTCTTCCAGAAAGGAAACATCCTGATGGAATTTATGTTTACAAAGATTCCTTTGTCTAAAAGATTACTTTGTTCTTGATAAATGTCTTGGTTCAAATACACTTTGCTGAGTTTTAATTTTCTTGGCTTCTCTTCTTGCAGAGGCGAAGTGTTTTATTGTAATGAACTTCAACAGTATTCCGTTCCATTCACGGAATCAGATCCTGCTGTAGTAAAACGAACTCAGCGCTATTTGCACACACATCTGCAGGAAACACCTGTAAGTTTACTTAAGCATTCTTATAATAATTTTGTTCAGTTTTAACAAAGGAACACACACTTGCTTTTTTTCTTTCTTTTTTTTGTAGGAACAAAATTACTTTATTTGTATAATTAGTACCATCCTCTATTTGCTCTGAATTTTTGTGTTTGGACTTTTTCAGTTTTAGGCCATTCTCTTATCACAAGCATACTTCCCCCCAAATAACAACAAAACAAGTAGCACAAAATTTCTTCTTCGTGGTCTCTGTGCCTCACACAATAGGCTTTGCGCCTGCGCAGAAGCTCCATTCGGAATGCTGAAAAGCTGAGCACATTGGCGGGAGCCCCGCCCCTCCCATTCCCTGAGCATGCCCAATCCCGCCAATCTAGCTCCTCCTTCAGTTCTGTTTCGTCCGCCGCAAGAGTAACATCTCCTCCGGAGTGCTCTTCATTGCGACGAAAGCTGAGTAGCTAAGACTCTGTCTTATTTTACTTTATTTTGTTTTGTTTTGTTTTATTTTGTTCCTTTTACTTAGTTTTTGTTTTACTCCCGTTTTTTCCTTGAGCTGCCCCCTTTTTGTTCGGAACTCGAGGGTTTTGGCCCGGACGGGCCCCTCGCGATCGGACCAGCCTCTTATGGCCGCCCCGTTCAAGAAATGTTCCGAATGTGGCGGTAAAATCCCGGTTGTGGATGGACACTCGAAGTGCATTTTCTGCTTAGGCAGTTCCCACATCCCAGAGAAATGCAAGCATTGCAAGGCTTTTAACCCCGCCACGCTTCGCCAAAGAGCGGATCGGCTGAAGGCCCACCTGTGGGAGAAGGCCCTCTCGGTTTCCCACACTTCGGAATCGTCCACGGACTCCTTGGGATGCCTCCCCATCTCTAAGTTCCCGAGAATTCCGAAAATCAAAAAACTGACGTCGACAGCGACTTCGACAGCGACGGAGGTCCCCTCGGCTTCGGCCTCGACACCGGCTACCATGTCTCGCCCCGAAGGGCAACATAGAGAACATAAGAAGCGGCCATAATCCACCGAGCTGGAAAAGCCGAAATCGAAAAAACATAAGCATAAGTAGGTCCTCACTTTGGTTGCCTCAGTGGCTGCCCAGGCAGACCTGGCCATGTCCTGAGACAGCCTTCGGCCATTGACCTCTCTGTCCCGGCCCCGGTCACTGTACTAGACTCGGCGCCGGAGACCTTGGAACCCGCATTTCAGCCTGCACCTACCCAGGTCCTCACCCCTACGGGGACGGTCTTCACCTCGATCTCGACAGTCTCGCCTATTTCGGCACCGACTTCTGTACCACCAAAAGAAATCTTAGCCTCTTCGGAGCGCATTTACAGGCTGCGGTTCCCATCTCCTCCACCCCGGAAGTCTCCGGAACCGTTCGAGGAGCACTACTTTGACTCGCCCCACTCGTTGGCCTCCTTTCTGGCCTGACATAGGGCTGAATCCTATTGGAGAGAGCGTCATCCATCCTACCGTTCCTACTCTCCTTCGTATCGGGATCAATACCATGTCCGTGACCTCCACGTCGGAGACTTCTCACGATCTCGTTCTCGAACTCGTTCTCGAACTCGTTCTCCTTCTCGGTCCCGAGCCGAATACAGGGCCATATCGCCTCCGCCGGCCTCGACAGCCACGGTGTCGAAACCCCCAGAATCGAGCGTCGCTATGACTGCTGCGGCTTCGGCTACGATTACCACCTCGACATCGATAGCCTCCGCTCCGATCAGCTACGCGGATGCCTCGACGTCGACCTTTCTTACGGCGCCAACACAGCCCTATATGGATCTGCATTTGCCAGCTTCCCAGTCTACAGAGGAGTCAACAGGAGAAACGGACAACCGTCCCAAGTCTCCACAACCTGCCATTTCCTCTCCCAACGAGGAAGTTGAGGACCAGACACCTGGTTCACCTGTCGAAGACTTCCATCTGTTTACTGGAATTGTCGACAGGATGGCAAGGGCAGTAGGCCTCCAAACCGCGCAGACGGCCCAGCCTCCCAGGGACCCCATCGATGGCCTCGTGGTGCGTCCCCAGCAACCGGCGGTCATTCCATTCCTGCCTTCTTTTTCCGACATCATGGTAGCTTCTTGGAACAAGCCAGCCTCGACACCACCTGCTTCTAAGAAGCTTGACTCTTTGTATCGGGTGCAATCTGATACAGCACCGTTCCTGTTCACCCACCCAGCTCCCAATTCTCTGGTGGTGGAATCTACCTGTAAGTCTACCGGCAAGTCCCATTCTGCCCCTGTGGACAAGGAGACCATACGACCCTGGCTTCACTCGTTCTCGCTCTGCTCCGTCCTCCACCTATAGGACCCAGTCCTACGCTAGGAGGCCTTACAGGCAACCACAGCAGCAGCAACAGCAAAGGCAAGGCCAGCAACGTCAACAACAGCAGCCTTCTAGGAAACCATCCTCCAAGTCACACTTTTGATGGGCCTTTGGAGGCGACACCCAACTTTCTTTTGCCAGTCACCCTTTCCTCAGTCCCCAGACTTCGCCATTTCTACGAGAACTGGTCCAAGATCACCACGGACTCCTGGGTGCTTACCATCATCCGCTTGGGATACGCCATAGAGTTCTCAAGTATTCCACCAAATGGCGTTTTCTGTTCCACTCCCTCCTCTCCTCCTCTTCTGGAGGAGATTTCCTCCCTTCTCGACAAAGGAGCCATTCAACGTGTTCCACCGTGCTACAAACACCAAGGCTTCTACTCCAGGTACTTCACAGTTCCGAAGAGAAGAGGAGGTCTCCGCCCTATCTTAGACCTGAGAGGCGTCAACTCATACATCATGCTTCGCAAGTTCAAGATGGTGACCCTCCAATCCATCTTGCCGTTCCTGCACCAAGGAGATTGGTTTGCATCCATAGACCTAAAGGATGCTTACTTCCACATCATTATTCGGCCACAACATTGGAAGTATCTCCGTTTCGCCATAGATGGAGATCTCTATCAATATACCGTTCTTCCTTTCAGCCTCTCCACTGCTCCTCGGGTGTTCACAAAGTGCATGGCGGTGGTCATTTCTCACCTTCGTCTCCAAGGAATAAAGATCTTTCCTTATCTCGATGACTGGCTTCTGGTGTCGTCCTCCAAGACACAGCTTTACAGAGACGTCCAGTACACTCTGGACCTCTTAGCCGATTTGGGACTCAAAGTCAATCTGCCCAAATCCATTCTCCACCCTGTGAGGGTGATAGACTATATAGGCACGTCCCTGGACTCTGTGATGGGACGAGCCTACCTTCCCACCAGACGGGCGGAAGCCCTCTGGGAACAGCTGCAATCCGTCCTCTACACTCACCGTCCGTCTGCAAAGGACATCCAGAGACTGCTAGGCCATCTGGCCTCTACCACAGTGGTGACCTACCTGGCTCGTCTCAGGCTCAGGCCTCTCCAAGCTTGGTTCCTGGCTTCATTCGATCATCTGAGGGACAATCCGTCCAAGAGATTCTGGTTGCCACCTCATGTCGGAGACTCTCTCAAGTGGTGGATGTCTCCCTCCAACATCCTCAAGGGGATGCCCTTCCAGACGCCAGAACCGTCCAGGATGGTCACTACAGACGCGTCCATGTCAGGATGGGGCGCACATCTCAACGGCTTGTGTGTACAAGGACAGTGGTCTGCACAGGAGGCAGAACTGCACAGAAATGCCTTGGAACTGTTGGCAGTCATCAAAGCCTTCAGGGCATTCGAAAACCATCTCCTCCACAGAGTTGTGCAGGTAGTATCAGACAACACAACCACTGTCTGGTACATCAACAAGCAAGGAGGAACTCACTCTCCAGTCCTCTTGAGTCTCTCCCAGCAGCTGTGGACGTGGTGCCACCATCGCTCCATTCATCCAGTGGCCATTCACTTGGCAGGAAAGGACAATGTGCTGGCGGACTCCCTCAGCAGGGACAAGGTGCTGCAGCACGAATGGACTCTGTCGAGTTCGGCCTTCAATCTCCTGACGTCTCGTTGGGGATTTCCCTCAGTGGACCTGTTCGCCACCCCGGAGAACGCCCAATGCAGGACATTCTACATCAGAGCGGGCAAAGGGCGGGGATCCATGGGGGACGCCTTCCTTTGCAGTTGGGGTCGGGATCTTCTGTATGCCTTTCCGCCCTTTCCTCTGATCTCCAGGACAGTGGCCAAGATGGCCAGGGATCGGTCCAACGCCATACTGTTGACTCCATTCTGGCCGAGGCAACCTTGGTTCACTCCTCTTCTTCACTTGGCCAAGGGTCAATACTTCCACCTGCCGAAGTGGCCCGACCTTTTGTCTCACTCCAATGGAGCGGTCCTACACCCGGACCTAGTCAACCTACGGATGACAGCATGGAGGATCCAGCCATAGAGTCTCCTGACCTGCTCAGGGTCCTGTCTGCCTCGAGGAAGGACTCCACCAAGAGATCCTATGCATATAAATGGAAGCGTTTCTGTGCCTTCATGGAGGCTAGATCCAAGCCTTCCTCACCTGTGAGCCTTAGTACAGTCTTGCATTTTCTGCTACACCTCAGGGATCAAGGCCGAGCCTTCTCCTCCCTCAAGGTCTACCTGTCGGCTATTGTAGCCAACCAGCCACCTGGCTCAAGGTCAGCTCGCCTCTTCACGTCACCTACGTTAAAGAGGTTCTTCAAGGGACTACATCACCTTTATCCACCGTTGCCACCTCTGGCTCCGGCCTGGTCTCTCTCTCTAGCGCTCACACAATTTACGAGACCTCCCTTTGAGCCCTTAGGCTCTGCTTCCTTGAGACTGTTGACACTCAAAGTGTCTTTTCTTGTGGCTATAACTTCAGCCAGACGTGCTTCTGAGCTGACAGCCCTGCACTCGGATGAGCCTTACTTGACTTTTCATAGGGACAAGGTGGTCCTCAGACCGGACATTTCCTTCCTCCCTAAAGTGGTTTCTCCGCTCCATCTCTCCCAGGAGATTGTGCTTCCTAACTTTTACCCAGATCCTTCCTCGCCTCTGGAAAAGACTATGCACACCCTGGATGTTCGCTGTGCTTTGGCTTTTTATGTTCAGCGTTCTCAAGAGTTTAGATTATCCAATAAGTTGTTTGTTTGTTACGGTGGTGCCAGGAAAGGCAACCCAGTTTCATCACAACGGTTTGCAAAGTGGATTGCTCAAACCATCGCCTTGGCCTATGAACTGGCTAAACGCCCTCTTCCGGTTGGTGTACGTGCCCACTCAACCAGGGCTACGGCGTCATCTGCTGCCTTCCTCAGAGGTGTTCCCCTGCCAGAGGTCTGCAAGACGGCTATGTGGTCGCAGCCATCCACGTTTGTTCGGCACTACCGGCTGGATTCCAGATCCCGGAGAGATGCCAGTTTTGGTCGTGCTGTTCTTTCTTAAATTTTGCAGTGACCTTCCCACCTCCACAGGTAAGCTTTTTAGTCACCCTATTGTGTGAGGCACAGAGACCACGAAGAAGAAGTACAGGTTGCTTACCTGTGACTGTGTTTCTTTGAGTGGTCATCTGTGCCCTCACACAAATTCCGCCCTACCTCCCCTCGGTCAGGTCCCTGCCTTTTGCGGCGGACTTGAACTGAAGGAGGAGCTAGATTGGCGGGATTGGGCATGCTCAGGGAATGGGAGGAGCGGGGCTCCCGCCAATCTGCTCAGCTTTTCAGCATTACAAATGGAGCTTCTGCGCAGGCGCAAACCCTATTGTATGAGGGCACAGATGACCACTCGAAGAAACACAGTTACAGGTAAGCAACCTGTACGTCTTAAACGGTGTAAGATAAAAGTCTGAATGATCTTCCTAATGAACATCAGCTGCCACCACCATGTTAATTCTTTTAAATCTATTTATGTGGAGTCCAGAAGTGACGTATTCCTGACGGGAAAAGCCTTTCAGATACCTTTCGACGTGATAACTCAGTAGGCAACTTTAGGTGCAAGCAGAACTCACTGTTCAACTATAGACTTCTAATTCAAAATGTTTAACAAGGGTCAAGTAGGAGAAATTAACAGATGCATAAAAAAGAAAATATAGTTTTTTACTAACTTTTCATGGGTGCCCAATTGCACAGAATCCTTCTGGAGACTGAAGCAACAAAGGAGATTCTTTGGGGCAAATAGAAGAAAAAAACCCTCATGCCCCTCATTATACATTCTGGAATGAAGGTGGGGTGGCGTAAATGTCCAATCTGATGGCAGTAATACCTGGTCTGAGGTACCTGCATGTAAGCTGGACATTGCTGAGTTAGATACATTAGCACTGGCTAATTGTCAGAAAACAGTCAAAATGGTGCAAGTTGTGATGGATCTCCTCTTGGATTCCCATCAGTAGGATTAATTTAAGAGGAAAATGCCCTCTTTTGTTCATGATAGACAAAAGTTTCAGAGGTAGAGGGCTGGGCTGCATTCTACCATCTTTGCTTTCAGTGAAATCACTGAACTGACTGTGTGTGTGTCACTTAACCTGCAATTCTATATACCTTTATTTGGGAGAAAGTCCCACTCGAGTTACCTGCAGTGTACAGTGCACCTGCTCACTATGTGGGTGCACCATATTCACTTTTCAGCTTACACTGAAGCCGCATGATGGAAACAGCAATAGCATGCTCACCGCACTATGCCACATGCTCATGTCCCATTGTTTTCAATGGGGCTCGAGCATACACGGTATTTCTCTTACGTGGGGGTGGTGGTCTGGAATGGATCCCAATGTAAGGGAAGGGCCAACTGTATGAATCTTCCAGGCATTAGTTTATTGTACTTACGGGAAGTTTTTAAAAAATGTCTCACCACTATTCATGGGAGTGTTTTTATAGCTCTCTTTAATGAACAAACCAAATGTGTCATATAGCAGCAAGACTGTCAGCACTACTCCTGCAACAATGCCATCACATTTTTAAAATTATCAAACTTAAATTAACATTATTTTAATAATAATAATAATAACAAGGAGTCCTGGTGGCTCAGTAGTTAAATGCCAGTACTGCAGCCACAAGGTTGTGAGTTCCATCCCAGGGCTCCAGGGTTGACTAATCCTTCCATCCTTTCATAGGTTGGTAAAATGAGTACCCAGTTTGTTGGGGGCAATTTGATTACAAATTGTAAACTGCTTAGAGAGTTAGCTCACTATAAACAGTATAGAAATGTAAATGCTATTGCTGTTGGTATATGTTGCTGTTGTTTCCATTTTGAACTTTCTTCACTTCATGTTCTATAACACACTTCTCTATTTTTAACCAACACATTATTATCCCTTGTAACTACCTACGGGAGTACAATGATACACTGATGTTAATACTGGATGGATGTATTGTAAGTATGGCAGAAAAAGGAAAATGTATTTCTTTTAGTTTTCAGAGTTGTTTGTAAAATCTTTAGTTCTCAGTGAATGATCGCTCTTCAGGTTTATACACTAGAATAGTTAATCCATGAGTAAGTCTTGGAAATGAGAACAGATTGAAAGTTTTGGTGTTAGTGAACAAAACACATAGCAGCTTAGGATCTCAGTGTCTCAGTGTGTGCCTTCTCCCTTATCAACTTGCTAAGTCTCTGAGGTCTTCAGAGAAGGCATTCCTGGTGGTTGGAGACCTGATGAAGAAGAACTTTTGGAATGCTTTTTTGAAAATATAAGAATGGCTTGCAAATAAAATAAAAAGTTAACTGTGGTTGTTTACTGATATGAATCCTCCCTTCTGTTCAGGTACAATATGCTGCTTATTTCACCGTGGGTGGTATTCGATCTGTCATTAAGATGATGTTTGCTGGCCTCATGTTTTTAATACTTGCGAAGTTCAATTGTGGAAGAAAGCTTCTGATAAAAGTAAGTATGGTTTTAAATATTTCTAGGTTTGAAAGCCTTGAAATTCCTACTTGAAATTAATGAGGATCTTCTTATTTTCAGTATCCTGAATTTTTTTCTCGAGGATATTTTAGAAAAGAAGGACCAACAGAAAAACAGGTAATCACTACTATTGTTTATATTGCATGTGAGGTACTGATTCATTGTGACCTGTACATTAATTAAATAATTACAATGATGAAAAATTCCTTACTTCTCTGTGTGTGGAGACTATTTTAAGCTTTGGAAATTGAAGAGGAGGTATCTTGGAGAATGGATAAACTAAAACAGTGATATTCTGAATGGAAGTACTGAGATATTGTTAGCAGTGAAAGGCTAAATCTAGCAGACTTGTTTATCTTTGTGCAGCATGTAGTTAGCAAATATACTCAGGTTTGCTACATGGAGGCAAAAGCCTACATCTAAAAGATAGGTAATCTAGGAAGAACTTTATATTTGGTGCATGGATGCAACTGAAATGTGCCCGCAAGCATGCAGTACAACACAGCATATGTCTGCAGATGTAGCATTGTGCATGCAATCTTCTGTACACTAGCTGGAAAAATTACTTGTTGCAAGACAGATTTGTTTCTATTCTGTTGAGAGCAAAATTGTTATCACTGAATGATATGCAGTTTCTCACTGAGAAGAATTTCTTCAGTGTGTGCTTTGGGAAAAAAACTATTAAAAAATCAGCAATAAATTAACCTTATGACGGTTAAGTGAAAACAACCCAAATGGTAATTTCAATGCCCAAGTACATTGTTTTTAGATAAAAATAAAGTAAGACACATTCTAAACTTTAGGAGAGCTGATTTCACTAAACTTAGAGAAATACTGTGGGTGATCCCATGGTCAGGAATGCTAAAAGAGAAGGGAGTTCAGGATGGATAAGAGTTTCTCAAAGGGGAGATACTGAAGGCACAATTTAAAACAGTTCCAAAAAGGAAGAAAAATGGGAGGTGTCTCAAGAAGCCAGGATCGATGACTAATGAACTTTAACTGAGCTAAGTTTTAAACAGAACATGTATAAGAAATGGAAAAATGGGGAAATCACCAAAGAGGAGTTCAAGCAAATAGCAAGCACGTGTAGGGATAAAGTCAGAAAAGCTAAAGCACAGAATGAACTCAGACTTGCTAGAGAAGTTAGCAACAATAAAAAGGGCTTTTTGGGATATGTCCAGAGCAAAAGGAAGAATAAGGAAATGATAATAATAATAATAATGATGATGATGATTTATTTATAGCCCGCCCAATCACGTAGAATCTGGGCGGGTTACAACAATAGCAAAAATACATAGCAAATTAACAGTTACAATAAAAAATGACAGTACAAATGTATATCAAATACAATACAAAATACATACAAATAGCATAAAAAATCAAAATACAAATTAATTCCTTCACCACCACTCCATCCCAATCCTGAAATAAAACAATAATTAAGTAATTTACAGTCTCTTCTGCTTGCAGGTTTTATAGCAGAGCAGGAGGGTGGGGCTGGTGGTAAGTGCTGGTCTCAGGAGCCTTCTGGCCTCAGCTTCTCTTGCCTCTGCGTGGAGAAGATGGCAAAATGCTAACAGGGGACAGAGAAAAGGCAGAATTACTCAACACTTTCTTTGCCTCAGTACAGTGGTCCCCCGGGTTACGAAGGTAATCCGTTCCGGATTACCTTTCGTAACCCAGAAGCTTTCGTTTCCCGGGGGACCGCTTTCGCCAACGGACCGCACGGCTGATTTAAAGGGGCTGCGCAGTTTTTTCTTTCGGATCCCGGGGGGTCTTTCGGATCCCGGGGGATACGGTAGCGGTCCCGCCGGTTTCGGATCCCGGGGTTTTTGTAACCCGGGGGATTCGTAAGCTGGGGGACCACTGTATTCTCAGAAAAAGCAAAGCATGCTCAACCTAAGGATAATGGAGCAGAAGACGGAATAGGGGAAATTCAACACAGAATAAGTAAAGAGATTGTACAGGAGGAATACCTGGTTAATCTAAATGAATATAAATCTCCAGGACCTGATGAACTACATCCAGGAATATTAAAGGAACTGGCAAATATAATATCGGAGCCATTGGCAATAATCTTTGAGAACTCTTGGAGAACAGGAGTAGTCCTAATAGAGTGGAGGAAGGCAAATGTTGTCCCCATCTTCAAAAGGGGGAAAAAAGAGGATCCCAACAATTAACGTCCAGTTAGTCTGACATCAATACCAGAAAGGATTCTAGAGCAGATAATTAAACAGAGAGTCTGTGAACATCTAGAAGGCAGTGCCATAATCACAAAAAGTCAACACATTTTACCAGCTTGTTTGCAAGAATGTCATGGGAAACATTGTCAAAAGCCTTGCTGAAATCAAGATATACTACAGTGGGACTTTGTTATCCGTTGGGGTTTGGTTCCAGGATCCCACGTGGATAACAAAATCCATGGATGCTCAAGTCCCATTAAATATAATGGCAGAGCAAAGTGGTGTCCCTTATATAAAATGGAAAATCAAGGTTTGCTATTTGGAATTTATGCTTCTTTTGAATATTTTCAAGCCGTGGAGGCTTGAATCCGTGTATAAAAAATCTGTGGATAAAGAAAGTTGACTGTATATGCACAGCATTCCTTTCATCTACTAAGATGGCAATTTTATAAAAAAAAATAGATCAGATTTGTCTGGCTTGACCTTTTTCTCTGAAACCCATGTTGATTTTTTGTGATTATGGCATTGCCTTCTAAATGTTCACAGACTCTCCATTTAATGATCTCTCTATAATCTTCCCTGATATTGATGTCATACTAACTGGACGATAATTGTTAGGGCCCTCTTTTTTTCCCTTTTTGAAGATGGGGACTACGTTTGCTTTCTTCCAGTCTGCTGGGACTTGTAGTTCATCTGGTCCATGAAATTAGTTTGTGTTTTGTATACAGCTTATAAACATAAGACTGAAGGTAATTTTTTACATAATATTTTAAATAATTTTGTGAATGAAACAAATTATTATTATTATTATTATTATTATTATTATTATTATTATTTCTATTTCCCGCCTCTCCCTTCAGATCGAGGTGGGATTCCAACATGTATTAAAATAAAATTAGAAAGCAATACAGTCTAAAACATCCTAAAAACATCAAACCATCAATTAAAATCAGCTACAATTCAGTCCTTAGTCTAGTCAATTCTCCCATAGTCCATTGGGTCAGATTCTGTATTTAATTTCTGGTCCGTTAGAATAAGTCAGGTGGATAGGCCTGCCGTAAGAGATCCGTCTTAAGTGCTTTCTTGAAAGCATCTAAGGTGGTAATGAGACGGATCTCTTCCAGCAAGTCATTCCAAAGTTTCGGAGCCATAGCAGAGAAAGCCCTATGGGAGGTTGATGTCAATCTTGTCTTAGTGACATCTAACAAATTCTTCCCTGATGTTCTAAGAGTTTGTGTACACAGAACCATCAGAAAGCAAAAAGGTCACTATCTCAGTCACCCTTGTGGACAATTTTGGATTTTGGAGTATTTCAGAATTCTGCGTAAAGGATACTCAGTCTGTACTATGTTTGAAAAACAGAAGTAACTGAGGGTGTGTGTGTGTTTTAATGAAACAGCTATTTTCCATAAAGCTAGTGGGCTATAACTTTTATGTACATGGTTTTGTGGCGGAGAAGGCTAATGGTGTTTATTTTCTCTTTTGAAATTGCAGATAGAAGGGACATGTTTTGAAATGACATTTTTTGGTGAGGGATACAGCTTAGGCAGAGATCCACAACAGGGCAAACCAGATGTTAAAATATGCACTCGAGTGAAGGGACCAGGTAGGCCAACCATACTGTAGCAAACCTAATCATATGTATTTCGATAATTAACCATTTTTATTGCAAAATGTGGTGGTTGTAAAAACAGGCATCAAAGTGACGGCCCCATTTGGTAATCAGTTGCTTCTCTTAGACATCAGCCTGTGCGAAGCCAAATACACTTTTAAAATATGTTAACAGGATTTCATAATTGTGCATGACTTTTCACAAGATGGACACATTTTTCTCATCACAAGAATAATGAGCTTAACTTCCCTCAGAATCATCATTCCAAAATAATTCCAGTTCTTCTTCGTGGTCTCTGTGCCTCACACAATAGGGGTGTGCGCCTGCACAGATACTCCATTCTGAATGCTGAAAAGCTGAGCAGATTGGCGGAAGTCCCGCCCCTCCCACTCCCTGAGCATGCCCAATCCCACCAATCTAGCTCCTCCTTCAGTCTCTTTCGTCCGCTGCAAGAGAAACATCTCCCTTGGAGTGCTCTTCGACGTCGAAAGGCTGAGTAGATTGAAATCTATTTAGAGACTCTCTTTTTATATTTTTTGTTTTTCTCCTTTGTTGTTCTCCTTGAGCTGCCCTCCTAGGACTTTGTTAGGACTCTTTTCGAGGGTTTTGGCCCAGACAGGCCCCTCGCATTGTTCGGCCTCTTATGGCTGCCCCCTTTAAGAAGTGCTCTGAGTGTGGTAACAAGATTCTGGTAGTGGGTGGAGATTCTAAATGCATCCTCTGCCTTGGAAATACCCACATTCCAGAGAAATGCAGGCACTGTAAAGCCTTCGCCAGAGAGCGGACAGATTCAAGGCCCATCTTTGGGAAAAGGCGCTCTCGGTCTCACAGACCATGGAGTCTTCTTCAGATCCCTTGGGACGTCTGCCCATCTCCAAGTTCCTCAGGATTCCCAAACTACAAAAATCCACCTTGATGTCGACAACCTTGACCTCGACTCAGGTCTCATCAACCTTGACGTCGACGCCTTCTTCGGCTCCGACCCGCTCCTCGGAGGGGTCCATGTCGCGCCTGGAAGGGCCTGCTTGGGAGTGCAGGAAGCGCTCCTCGTCCCAGGAAGGGGACAATCCGAAGATGAAAAGGCATAAGCCTAGGGAGGTTCCAGCTTCTGTTGTCTCGGCCGTGGTTCAGGCGGACCTGGCCATGTCGTTTTTAAAGTCGACCTCGACTGCCGACCTCCCGGCCCCGACTCCAGACTCTGTACTTGACTTGGCGCCGGAGACCTTGGAACCAGCACAACAGCCTTCTTCGGTCTTGACCTCGGTTCCACCCATGTTGGTCTCGACCTCGACGGTCTCTCGTATTACAGCTCTGGCTGCTCTCCCTCCGAAGGACATCTTGGCCACCTCGGAGTGGATCTACAGGCTGCGGCTCCCATCGCCTCCACCCCGAAGGTCTCCTGAATCATTCGAGGAGCACTACTTTGACTCACCTCACTCGTTGGCCTCGTTCCTGGCTCGACGTCAAGCGGAGTCCTGTGTGAGGGAGTGCCACCCTTTGTACCGATCCTATTCTCCATCCTATAGAGATCGGTACCATGTCAGAGATCTCCGCCTGGATGAGTTTTCTTGCCAGAGGTTTCGATCCCGCTCCCCGGCTTACTCTCGGAGTGGATACAGAGCCGTTTTGTCGCCACAGGCCACCACTGCTACGGTGTCGAGGCCACCAGATGCAGACCCAATCGACGCGATCTGCTCCGGTGAGCTTCGCTGATACCTCGACGTTTGTGTCGGCTCTGACTCACCTCTACGAGGACCCTAACTTAGCAGCGTCGCAGTTAACGGAGGACTCCGCTGGAGAGCTGGAAGTCAGTCCGGAATCCCCTGCTCTGGCTATTTCATCTCCTAATGAGAAAGTTGAAGACCAGACTCCTGGATCTCCTGTCGAGGATCTCCATCTCTTTTCAGGGATAGTGGACAGGATGGCCAAGGCTGTAGGACTACAGACTGCCCAGGCTTCCAAACTCCCCAGGGATCCCATTGATGGCCTTGTTGCCAGACCAGTTCAACCAGCGGTCATTCCCTTCCTGCCTTCATTTTCAGACATCATGGTTGCCTCGTGGACTAAACCAACATCCACACTGCCGGCATCCAAGAAGTTGGACTCCCTTTACAGGGTGCAATCAGACACCGCACCCTTCCTCTTCACACATCCTACTCCCAATTCGTTAGTTGTGGAGCCACCTGTAAATATGCGGGGAAAATCCACTCTGCTCCCAGTGGACAAAGATGGAAGGCGAATGGACATTTTTGGCAGGCTATTCTACTCTTCAGCGGCCCTTTCAGCCAAGGTAGCCAACATGCAGGGATGCATGGCGGGACACCAGAGATTCCTGTGGGACCGGATGGCAGCCTTCATCCCTTCCCTTCCTCAGCACCAGCAGGAGGCAGCCCAGGACTTTTATGCAGAGGCCCTCTCTCTAATCGGCCAGGAGATCCACTCTGCTAGACATGTGGTGGACTGTTCAGCCAAGGTCATGGCAGGAGCCGTGGCGCTCCGTCGGTTTGTGTGGCTCAGATCCACCACGCTCTCTGAGGAAGCCAAGGCTAAGATTGAAGACCTCCCTTTCGATGGCAAGGGGTTTTTTGCAGCTAAGACGGATGAGTCTTTGGGCACCATGGACAAAGCCCGTCTCAATGGCAAAAGACTTGGGCTCACCTCTAACAAGCCACCATCTGGTCAACCTTGGCGTCAGAGGCCCCATGCATCTGGCTTCAGTCGTTCTCGCTCTGCTCCGTCCTCCTCCTATAGGACTCAGTCTTACACCAGGAGGCCCTACAGACAGCCTCAACAACAACAGCACCAGCAACAGCAGAGGCAAGGACAGCAGCATCACCAACAGCAGCAGTTCTCCAGGAAGCCACCCTCCAAGTCACACTTTTGATGGGACCTTGGAGGCAATACCCACCTTTCTCTTGCCAGTCACTTCATCCCATGTCCCCAGACTACGCCGCTTCTACGAGAACTGGCGCAGGATCACCACAGACTCCTGGGTGCTTACCATCATCCGCTGGGATACGCCATAGAATTCTCAAGTATTCCACCAAATTGCGTTTTCTGTTCTACTCCCTCTCTCCTTATCTTCTGGAGGAGATCGCCTCCCTTCTCGACAAAGGAGCCATACAGTGTGTTCCACCAAACTGCAAACATCAAGGCTTCTACTCCAGGTACTTCACCGTTCCGAAGAGAGGAGGAGGTCTTCATCCTATCCTGGACCTGAGAGGTGTCAACTCCTTCATCTCACCTCGCAAGTTCAAAATGGTGACCCTGCAGTCCATCCTTCTGTTCCTACATCGAGGAGACTGGTTCGCATCCATCGATTTGAAGGATGCCTACTTCCATGTCAGCATCAGGCTACATCACTGGAAATATCTTCGTTTCGCTGTCGACGGAAATATCTTTCAGTATACTGTCCTTCCCTTCGGCCTTTCCACTGCTCCTCGAGTGTTCACAAAGTGTATGGCAGTGGTCATCTCCCATCTTTGGTTGCAAGGTATCAAATTTTGGTGTCGTTCTCCAAAACACAGCTCTATCAGGATATACAGTGCACTCTGGACCTCCTCGACAACTTGGGACTTATGGTAAACTTCCCCAAATCTGTTCTCCACCCTGTGAGGGTGATAGACTATATAGGGACGTCCCTCGACTCTGTTATGGGCCGTGCCTACCTGCCAACCAGACGGGTGGAAGCCCTCTGGGACCAACTTCGATTTGTCCTCCGCACTCATCGTCCAACGGCAAAGGACATTCAGAGACTGCTGGGCTACCTGGCCTCCACCACGGCAGTACCCTACCTGGCATGCTTCAGATTCAGGCCCCTCCAAGCTTGGTTCCTGGCCTCCTTCGATCACCTTCGAGACAATCCATCCAAAAGACTCTTGCTGCCTCCTCAGGTCAGAGACTCTCTCAAGTGGTGGATGTCTCCCTCCAGCATCCTCAAGGAGATTCCCTTCCAGTCGCCGGAACCTTCCAGGATGGTCACCACGGACGCATCCATGTCAGGATGGGGCGCACACCTCAACGACTGGTGTGTTCAAGGACAGTGGTCTGCAGAAGAAGCAGAGCTCCACATAAATGCTCTGGAACTGTTGGCAGTTATCAAAGCCTTCAGGGCCTTCGAAAATCATGTCCTCCACAGAGTTGTGCAGGTGGTGTCGGACAATACAACCACAGTCTGCTACATCAACAAGCAGGGAGGAACTCACTCTCCAGTTCTCCTACTCCTGTCTCAGCAGTTGTGGATGTTGTGCCACCGCCGCTCGATTCACCCAGTGGCAGTCCACCTTGCAGGCAAGGACAATGTGCTAGCAGACTCCCTCAGCAGGGACAAGGTGCTGCAGCACGAATGGGCCCTGTCAGCCCCAGCCTTCCACCTTCTGACAGCCAGATGGGGAACTCCCTCAGTGGACCTATTCGCCAGTGCCAGAATGCTCAGTGCCAGACATTCTACACCAAAGCGAGCAGAGGACCAGGATCCATGGGAGATGCCTTCCTCTGCAACTGGAACCAGGACTTCCTGTACGCCTTTCCGCCCTTTCCATTAATTTCCAGGATGGTGGCCAAGATGACCAGGGATGGATCCAACGCCATACTGTTGACTCCATTCTGGCTGAGACAACCCTGGTTCACTCCGTTGCTTGATCTGGCCAGAGGCCAGTACTTACACTTACCACAGTGGCCGGACCTTCTGTCCCACTCCAACGGGGCAGTCTTGCATCCAGACCTTCTCAATCTACGGATGACGGCACGGAAGATCCAACCATGACGTCTCCAGAACTACTTCGAGTCTTGGCGGCCTCCAGGAAGGACTCCACCAAGCAATCATATGCCTATAAGTGGAAACGCTTCTGTGCCTTTGCAGAGGCCAGATCTGAACCTTCTTCTCCCTTGAGTCTCCATACAGCACTTCATTTCTTGCTGCATCTCAGGGATCAAGGTTTAGCCTTCTCATCACTTAAAGTCTACTTGTCGGCTATTGTTGCTAACCAGCCACCTGGTTCGCCTTCGGCTCAACTCTTCTCGTCGCCAACTCTCAAGAGATTCTTTAAAGGACTTCATCATCTCTACCCACCACTGCCTCCATTGGCACCGGCTTGGTCTCTCTCATTAGTGCTTACACAGCTCACGAGACCTCCCTTTGAGCCCTTGGGCTCGGCCTCTCTGAGACTGCTGACACTCAAGGTGTCTTTCCTTGTGGCCATCACCTCAGCCAGGCGTGCCTCAGAGCTGACGGCCCTACGCTCAGATGAGTCTTACCTCATTTTCCACAGGGACAAGGTGGTCCTCAGACCGGACATTTCCTTCCTCCCTAAAGTGGTTTCACCCTTTCACCCCTCTCAGAAGATTGTGCTACCAAACTTCTATCTAGACCCTTCCTAGCCTCTGGAAAAGACTATACACACCCTTGATATTCGCCGTGCATTGGCGTTTTATGTTCAACGTTCTGCAGAGTTCAGGTTGTCCACCAAGTTGTTCATTTGTTATGGTTGTGCCAGGAAGGGCAACCCAGTTTCTTCACAAAGGTTTTCGAAGTGGATTGCCCAAACCATTGCGTTGGCCTATGAACTGGCTAAATGCCCTCTACCAGTTGGTGTCTGTGCTCACTCAACCAGGGCTACTGCTTCATCTTCCGCCTTCCTCAGAGGCGTTCCCCTGCCAGAGGTCTGCAAGGCGGCCACGTGGTCACAGCCATCCACGTTTGTTCAGCATTACCGGCTGGATTCCAGGTCCCGGAGTGACCTTCCCACCTCCACAGGTAAGCTTTTTAGTCACCCTATTGTGTGAGGCACAGAGACCACGAAGAAGAAGTACAGGTTGCTTACCTGTAACTGTGTTTCTTCGAGTGGTCATCTGTGCCCTCACACAAATCCTGCCCTTCCTCCCCTCGGTCAGGTCCCTGCTCTTTTGTGGCAGACTTGAACTGAAGGAGGAGCTAGATTGGCGGGATTGGGCATGCTCAGGGAGTGGGAGGGGCGGGGCTTCTGCCAATCTGCTCAGGTTTTCAGCATTCCAAATGGAGTATCTGCGCAGGCGCAAACCCCTATTGTGTGAGGGCACAGATGACCACTCGAAGAAACACAGTTACAGGTAAGCAGCCTGTACTTCTAAAACCTTTATGCTTGAACAAGGTTTCAAACAAAGAAAATGTCAGATTGGCACAAACAGATGGACCAAAAAGTGTGGCTTCTGGCAGCTTCAAGAGCACAGCATGCAGAGGACACATGCCCCTGACAAAGTCAGAAGCTGCTCTGAAGCTCCCTAAGGTGCCAGAAAAGGAGCAGCAAAAAACCACTCTTTGCTGGTGGCCCATTTAGGACTGCGGCAGTGTCTAGCTTTAGGACCACAGCATATGGTCGCTGCGGTCCCTGGCTGATGGGGGCTACAGCGGCCAGAGGCCACTCCACGCTGCCAATCTGCTTCGCCCCATTATCTCCCAAGCAAACTACTCATCATTTTCCATTCAAAGTGTTGTGTTGTGTTAAATGAAACAGGAAACTGATAGGAAAAGAGGGGATCAGGATCAGGTGACTGTCCAGGCTTCCCATGTATCATGTTTCAGGGTTGTAGTTATGAAGGGGCAAAATGTGGACATGGCCTCCCCAAATTAGAATTCTTCTCTCCCAATGAAAGTTACCTTTATCCTTAAAAATTCTAGAAACTTAACATTTGCAGTGTTTGCATCCCCTTGGTAACTGCCCCTTTTCTTTGGATGCCTAAACTGTGTTTCTTAATGCTGAAGCTTTAAGTTACTCCTTTGAGTTCTAGAAATTTGGGGACAGAAGGAAAATTTTATTTGGGGTGGCTGAATTCTTATAGGGGGCAGTGTCTTCATCCCTCACAGTACTTACACCTCTGCCAATCTGTTACTGTAAATTTTAAATTGCTTAAAATTATTTTGTTGTTGTTTGCTTCACTTGTCTTTGCAGAGCCTGGCTATGTTTCTACACCTATATCAATGGTTCAGGCAGGTGTGACACTTCTGAAGGACAAGAGTTCTCTTCCAAAAAAGTAAGCCTTAATTTTATTTGTGTGAAATCTCTGTTATCATTTCTTTTCTTTGTGTTTCTTTTTCAATCTATAGATCAGGGCTATCTACTCAACCGCATAAAAATTAGCTCCAAAGAGATTGGTTAAACTAATTCTCCTTCTCCTAGTCAGCAGAAGACTAGAAATATACCATCATAGGGCTAGAGTGGAATATTTTTCATAATTGTCTGAGTGACATAACATTAGTGAAATGCTGCAGATTATGGAGCATGTATTCAGAACAGTTCAGCAGCAGTTCTTTCCTCTCTCCCGCTGCTGCAGAGACTAGAACGCGGAACAATGGATGCAAACTGCAGGAAAAAAGATTCCACCTCAACATTAGGAGGAACTTCCTGACAGTAAGGGCTGTTCGACAGTGGAACACACTCCCTCGGAGTGTAGTGGAGTCTCCTTCCTTGGAGGTTTTTAAGCAGAGGCTGGATGGCCATTTGTCGGGGATGCTTTGATTTGGAGTTCCTACATGGCAGGGGGTTGGACTGGATGGCCCTTGTGGTCTCTTCCAACTCTATGATTCTATGACTTTACAAATCAGCATCGAACATTTAATAATTTGATTGACCTTAACCTTGTTACTGCTGACCTCTTGTCAGTAGACATATTATTTTTTCAAACAAAAGTCCATTTGGAAGAGAAAGGGGCTGTACAGATGGATGGCATGCAGCTGTCCCTTTACTGGCCAGATTGGGGTTGTGGCCCCTATCCAGCCTCTGGAGAGCAACAAAAGCAGCTCTTTTTTGTGCTCTCTCAATGATTGCCATAGCTGCAGTGACGCACCATGATGGCGTGTGCCTTGTAGACTGGTGCATGCCAAAATGGTGTCCTGGGGACGGGGTTAGGGCATAGATACTGTGCCCTCACTCCACCCACTGGCCAGTACAAAGTGCCGGTCTGTATAGGCCCAAAGTAAACTTTTGGACTTCACTAGATTTGTCAATTGTATATTAGAGCTTTCACATCAAGTTCAGTATTTGGTAGTATTTCAGGCTATAGTCTTGTATCTCTGGCAGTCCCATTGAATGCAGTGGCACTTATTTCTAAGTATAATTGTAGGATTCCACTATCAGTGCCTTCAATTATGTAATTAAACTTTAGCCTACTGTTCTTAAATTAAATAAAAATTTGTTACTGCTGACAGTTCATGGTATTTAGCATGTGTTGTTCTTTACTTCAGAGAAAATAGGATCACTTTGTCCAGATTAATACTGGTAATGGTAAAAGATTAAAGGGGTGCTAATAACAAATGTGTATTTGTTTTACAGAGGAGGTGTCTATACTCCTGGGGCTGTGTTCTCAAAAACAAAATTTATTGACAGACTCAACAAGCATGGAATTGAATTCTCTGTTATTAGTAAGCCTGAAGCCTGAAAAAAAAAATACTCTGAAGAAACAGCGTGACCAGCAAACTTTTTATGGTACTTGTATATCAAAAATAACAACAACAGAATTTTAGGAAAGGTTGCTAAGTTTAATAAACTACTTGTGTTTTGAAATTTGTATTATGAATACATGTTACTTACTGTTGTTAGAAATGAGAATAAGAAAGGTTGAATTTTCACTACTGGAAATTTTAGCTGGACATACTGGACATTTCAACAGAGCAGAAGTTAATCTAATGAAAATATTAATGTATTAATTAGTAATAGTAGAATCAATTTGCTAGTTGGAAAGGCTTGAAATTAAGAAGCTCATCCAACATAATTTCTTATCTGAAAGCAAGTTCTCACTATAGTAATCTGTAATCTATTCAGGTTTGTAATATAGTAACTATAAATGTAGCACTTATTTTTGTTGGGAATTTGTAAGCTGTTGGTGATTCTGTTCTAAAATGTGTGCCTTAACTGACCAAATATCTGTCGATAGGAGAGGACAGTTTCTCAAATGAGTAAACCATAGCAGAAGGCTCTCTTGAAGTGTTCCTATAATTTTGATTTAATTTTTAGAGTACTGAATTACATGACAGTCAGGCCTCTGCCCAGCTATGGTTAGGCCAGTATTCTACCCACTCTCACTTTTACCGAGTGTTCATTCACAGACAATTGGGCCTCTGTCTTACAGTCAAATAAAGCTACAGAAGAGCCCTGGTGGCGCAGTGGTTACTGCAGCCACTCACTCAAAATCATAAAGTTGTGAGTTCAACACTAGATGGGCTCAAGCTTGACTCAGGCTTGCATCCTTCCGAGGTGGCTAAAATGAGTACCCAGTTTGTTGGGGGCAATTAGCTTACATTCGTAAACTGCTTAGACACTGTTAGTTCAGTATGAAGCAGTGTATAAATGAAGCTGTTTGTACAGTCTGCTCTTAAACTTAAAGTCCTATTGATTAGTGAGCCTTACCACTCATATTCAGATTCAGTCACTAAATTCTGTTGATACCAAGAGAACATATTTGTTGTGCTTAACTGAAGTTTCATAGGGCTTGCCACAATCAGCTCAATTCACTTAACAATTTTTCTTAAACCATATTTGATGCAAGAGAATGTTTATGCTTTTTTTAAACAGTAGTAGCCTGAACAATTGTGGCAAAGTAAGCATGAACAAGTTATCTCATACTCCTTTTCTGTTGAGGTGTTCTCCTCAGGGAAAATCGGGTACTAATGAATATGGGAGAAAGATGCTACTTATTATTATTGTTCAATATAATAAAAGAAGGTTGCAGGTTTCTTTGCCTTTTGTGTAACTCATGTAGATCACTATATTGAAATTCTAATTAAAAGAAAATAGAATTAATAATGCTGATTTATTCTTGGTAAAGTAAGTTAAGTAATGGAAGATGGGATGCAACTGATCTTAGCTGTACTTTTTTTCCTACTAGTAGGCAGAACAAATGGCTCAAGATGGGAACGGATGTAGAGGGAATATTGTTGATGGTGGATTCAAAGGGGGCAGTCACTGCTAAGGATGGAGTGGCAATAAGAAGTGCAGAGCAAAGGAAGTGATGGCATTAACAGAGCGAAGTATTGTTATAGAGGAAGACGAGATCGATGCTTGAAATCTATCTCCCCATCCTTTCACTCTGTTACCCCAAAAGACCCGGAGATCTTGTCAACCTTGCCACAGAACCTGACCCTGCTCTTCTGTAACGGCAGGTCAGTTAAAAATAAAACCCACATAATATACAATCTGTTGATAGATGAGAAAGCTGTCCTGGTGTGTTTTATGGAAACCTGGCTGGGGATGATAGTAATGTGACCTGGACTCAGGCCTTCCCAGCTGGGTATTCCATTAAAGAGCAGGTAAGAGAAAGTGGGCAAGGGGGAGGAGTGGCTGTGGTCCATAAGAACAACTTCACTTTGTCCAGGATACCTGTCTGGAAAATGGACTACATGGAGTGTATTTACCTGAACCTGAAGACCACAGATAGTCTGGGGATTCTGTTGGTACACCATCCACCCTGAAACCAAACAGACTCCCTAGCCGAGCTGACACAACTGGTCTCAGAGCTGGTGTTGGAGTCTCCTAGGCTTCTAGTACTGGGTGACTTCAACATTCCCCTTGAGGCCAGTTCAACAACTCTTAACAGGTGCAGCTTGGGAGTTCATGGTTGCCATGACAAACACGGGCCTATTCCGGATAGTCATGGGGTCCATACATTACACAGGTCATACTTGTGATGTGGTCTATTGTACAGAACAGGCATATCTGTGGATATATAGTTAATATCTCCTCATTGTCATGGACCAACAACGATCTTACCAGGGCTATTGTCACAGTTGTTCCCAAATGTCCTTTCCAACCCGCTTCAATTTGCAGACCGTGGTACACAGAGGAGCTTTAAAAAATGAAGCGAGTTGAACAATGACTAGAGCGCCGCTGGCGGAAAATTCAGCTCGTATCTGACAAAGTGTCATAGAGACTTTCTTAAATCCTATCAACTGGCAATAGATGCAGCTGCAGCTGTGAAATCCCGCCCAGCAGAGCTGTTCAGGGTGGTGAGAGATCTAACACAACTACCTCCCACCCTGAATCCTTTACTAGAACCAACCACAGCCTGCTGTGAGGCCTTTAATGATCATTTTGCAGATGAAATCTCTTAGATAAGAGCCCAAGCAGTCTTGGAAGAAGCCGATTATCTAGATCTATTTCAAACCAGCTTCAGGGCAGGATATGGAGATGAGACTGCTACCATGGTCGCCTTAGTTGATGATCTCCGTCTGGGCATCGACAGGGGAAGTGTGACCTGTTGGTGCTGTTGGACCTCTCAGCGGCCTTTGATACCATCGACCATGGTATACTTCTGGAACGCCTGAGAGAGTTGGGAATTGGGGACATTGCAGTGGTTCCGGTCCTATCTCTTGGGCAGGTTCCAGTTGGTGATGCTTGGGGACATTTGTTCGGCCAAGAGGGAGCTCAAATCAGGCATCCCTCAAGGCGTTATCCTGTCCCCAATGCTATTTAACATTTACACAAAGCTGCTGGATGAGATCATCTGGAGACATGGGGCAGGCTGTTATCAGTACACTGATGACAGCCAAATATGTTTCTCTATGTCTCAAAATGCTTCAATGACTAAGGAAGGCATCTCTCCTCTGAACGAATGTCTTAAGTCAGTAATGGAGGAAAAACATACTCAAGTTGAATCCAAGTAAGACAGAGTTACTTGCCATAGAGAACCCGAATCCAGGTTTGGAGATTTGCCAACTAGTCCTGGATAGGGTCACACTTCCCCTAATGGACTGCCTTCACAGCTTGGGGGTGCTCCTGGACCCGTGGTTTCAGTTATCTCAGATCGATGTGACGGCCAGGAGTGCCTGTTATCAGCTTCGGCTGATATGCCAGCTGCAACCCTAACTGGAGCCAGGCAACCTAGGAATGGTGGTACACACTCTGGTAAACATTCGTCTCGACTTTTGCAATGTACTCTCCATGGGGCTACTACCCCATGCCAAGTCTGGAAGCTTCAACTAGTACAAAACATGGGAGCTGGACTGGTCGCTGGCAAATCCAGGTCAGACCATTTTAAAAGCTCTCCATTGGCTGCCAATCAGCTTCCTGGTGCGATACAAGGTATTAGTTATTACCTATAAAGCCGTACATGGCTTGGGTCCAGCATACTTGCAGGAGTGTCTCTTCCCGTATAATCCCCCCCCCCCCTGCAGTCTCGGGTCCTCTGGAAGACTCGTCTGCAGTCAAGACAACCAGGTTGATCACAACTTCCCAGAGGATGTTTTCATCAGCCACTCCAAAACTGGAATGGCCTATTGGAGGAGATCCATCAGATTAATACTCAAAAAGACTGTCAAGATTTATCTCTTTCGGCAAGCCTTCCCCGGTTGATCTCAAAATTGGACTGCCCCTATGTCATAGAATCATAGAGTTGGAAGAGACCACAAGGGCCATCCAGTCCAACCCCTTGCCATTCAGGAACTTCCAATCAAAGCATTCCTGACAGATGGCCATCCAGCCTCTGCTTAAAGACCTCTAAGGAGGGAGACTCCACTACACTATCCACCTGTCTTTTTAATCGTTTAATTTAAATTTAACTGCCATTTTAACTTGAATGCTTTTAGAATGTGTATTTTAAATGTCATCTATGTTGAGAATGGGTTGGGGATTGTAGATTTCTATGATTTTTGTATTATATAATTATAATTTTGCTATTTTTTGGAACCCGCCTCGATCCGAATGGGAGAGGTGGGCTAAAAATAGATGTTGTTGTTGTTACTTCTGTTTTTAAATTGTAAGCTAGATTCTAAGGGCCCTATATTTCATGCCAAAGGTAAATAACCAGTTTTCCTTTCCAGCTACTCAGGCATCCCTATCATCTTCAGAATTATGGCATGGTATCGGTAAGCATACAGGGGGCTATTAAGTAAAGGGGCAGAGAGTTTGAATCCAATCTGAGTTCACTCTGAGTCTGGAATCAAAGGACCAACATCAGAAACCTAAGGGTACATTGGGTGTCTGCAGTAAGTGGTGGCCAGCACTTTCTGGTGCATGCATGCATGCATGCCCAGGTTGTTCCACTCCTGCAACTGTGTCCAGGGTAGATCTAGTATCATACCCTGATTCATGGAGGTATATATAAAGATATGCTTAAGAATTGCTATAACTAGTATACTAAACCACTACAGTTTTATTTGGTGGCAGTGTACTGTAATGATTTAATGGCTTGCTGTAACCCAGCCTTTCTTGTTTCTTTTTAACTATTAAGGCAACATCACTTTTCAGTTTACTTATGCTTGACTCAAGTTGTTCTCCAAATTCCTCTAACATGTTTGATTGCCTCTCTGCAAAAAGTCAAAGAAGTTAAAAGTTATCCTCTTCCTGGAAATAAAATAAGTCATATTAATTTATGCAATGGAAGATGCATTATGTAAATAAAAACAAATAGTGTAATTCATATGACCTTCAAGAAAGTGATATGAAAATAAATACCAAGAATAAAATAGCTGACATCAGCAGATGGGAAACATCATCACATCTGTACAGCAATGGGTAGTAAACGACTACATCTAATGAAGTTCAGCATGATAGACAACCTTATCTAGCACTATTGTCTATCTTTCTGATTATGGTGGCTCCCAGCCAGAAGTATAACACAGGTAGCAAGGAAAAGTTAAGGTATTTGTAGATTCCTAAATTTGAAGACTTTTGTGCGTTCACTTATGGTGACCCTAAGTCAAACCTATTATAAGGTTTTCTTGCCAAGATGTGTTCAAAATAGGTTTGCTCTTCCCTTCCTCTAAGGCAGAGAGAGTGGGCTTTCGTGGCTGAGAAGGAATTCAAAGCCTGGTTTCCAGAATCATAGTCCAGCATTCAAACTACTATATTTTGCTGGCTCTCAAGAAGATATGAACATTATTTAATTTACAGAGTTAATAAAATTGGACAGGTTAAGAAAGCTGTGATCCTAAGAACAATTCTCAGACACATTACAGAAAAACTATCAGTACAGTTTTTAAAACAAGGTTAGAATAAACTTTTCCATTATGAATTTACTTAAAATATATACCAGAGCTCTGAAGTGCTGTACATTTAAGAACTGTCCTCTGATGACATTGATATTGTGGTAAAAGGCTTTGAGAGCTTTAGCAAATTCAGCATCACAGCTTATCCAAGAATTACATGCTAGTCAAGAGTCTTTTGATGCTGCTGGTGTTACCTTAATAGCTGGAGCTTTTGTAGGAGATTTTAAGGTTTTGTCTGGAATGAGAAGGTTTAAACATTAGTATCAACAAACAGGCACTTAAGACATATAAACAATTTGGGTGATTACATTTATGAACGCAGGACCTGGACATAGTTGCAATGTGGAGTCTCCTGTTGGTGATGCTCTGTCCTTCTCTTTCCGTGTACTGATATTTATGTACTGATACATACACACAAACACAGGCGTATTTAAACACACCCATACATCATTTTGGGAGCTGGATGGGCAAAAAAAACCCCAACAACACTAATTAGAAAATACATGAATATATATTCTTCAAATGTTCCTGTTTAAGCAAGAAATCTCCTATTGTATTGAACCTGTCCCGGTTGCAGAAAAACTGTTCCGCGGGGAGCCAGTACAGAATCCCTATACAGTGGGACCTTGCCATTTGTGGGCTTGCCATCTGCAGATTTGAGCATCCATGTACGGCAAGCTCCATATTACCTTGACCATGTGGATTTCTTCCCCCCCCCCTTCCTCAACAAGCATTCAGCATTGTGTGACCAATAAGGCATGTTCAATCTTTGGTTCATTATGTTGCTTTTTGGATTTGCCACATCCTAAAATGTTTAGTACTTCTACAAATGTTTGTGTTCCTTGGAGTGAACTAGTCCTCTTTTTTGTGGGTAGGTTTGCCTTTGTGTCTGTGTCTGTGTTTATGTTTAGGTATCAGTACATAAATACAGACATACATGCTACATTCTGTTTTTCCTGTGATAGGACTTGGGTGTGGGGAAACATGAGAAAGATTTGGCATCACTTAAGAATAGAATATTAATATCTCTTTTGTCACTGGTAGCTCCCTTCAGTCCAACATGTTGATCCAGAGTGTGTTAATACTAACACCCCATTTACTCAATGCTACTGAAATCCTTAACTGTCAGTGTTTATCTTGCCTTGTTTACTTTAAGGCAGCTAATGAAATCAAATTGGGAAGGTCCAGACTCCCTTTCCTGGAGATGAAAGATCTGGAAACTGTGGTACATGCTTTGGTCACCTCACGTTTAGATTACTGCAATGCGCTCTACATGGGGCTGCCCGTGTGCTTAACCCCTAAACTTCAACTGGTTCAAAATATGGCAGCCAGACTAGTCACTGGGGCATCTAGGAGACAGCATATAACACCAGTGCTTAAGTCTCTCCACTGGCTGCCGATCAGTTTCCAGGCACAGTACAAGGTGCTGGTTTTGACCTTTAAAGCCCTTCATGGCTTGGGTCCATCCTATCTTAGGGACTGCCTCTTCCCATATGAGCCCCCTCATACACTCTGGTCCTCTGGGAGGAACCTGTTACAACCTAAAAAAAACTAGGTTGGCACAGACCTCCCAGAGGGCCTTTTCTGTTGTCGCTCCCAGGCTATGGAATGGCCTGCTGGATGAGATGCGCCTTATTACAACCCTAGACAACTTCAAGAAGGGCGCCAAGACTCCTCTCTTCCGGCAGGCCTTCCCAGACAGTGATTAACCTCTCTCCCAACTACTGTCCCTCTTGGCTCTTCCACTGAGATATCTGATATTGTTGAGGCCGCCCATCGTTTTTAATTAGAGCTTTCCAATGTTTTAATGTTTTAATTGTAATGGCTCTGTTCCAGTATTTTTAAATCTTATCGTAGTTTAATTTATTTTTAAGGAGTGGGAGGGGAAATTGAATTGTTATACAGTGGTCCCCCGGGGAATGAAATCCCCGGGACCTGAAACCGGCGGGACCAAAAAACATCCCCCGGGATCCAAAGGAGAAAAACCGTGCGGCCCCTTTAAATCGGCCACGTGGTCCGTCTCCTAATGCGGTCCCCCGGGAAATGAAGACTTCCGGGTTACGAAAGGTAATCCGGAACGGATTACCTTCGTAACCCGGGGGACCACTGTATTTTAATTGTAATTGCTTTTAAATGTTGTACCCTGCCCCGATTGCTTACCCAGAGGGGCGGGATATAAATAAATAAATATTAGTGACCAGAGACACATCTTCCCTTGCAATGCCATTGTTCTTGTCTTTGTTTTCTGTCACAAACACACTTTCTTTATAGTCAGGAACACTCTTCCAACCCCCCAACAAAACTTTGCTTACATAATAATGCAAAACCTTTCTGAGGTATGTTATGTGGCCACTGGAAAAAAATTAAAATGAATATCCCACCTAAAACAGGCATTGAAAGTAATCAGTAGTAGTCTGAAAGGAAGCAAAAGTAAAGTATTGTATCTTAATTTATAAAGTCAGCTACTTACTCTGATGGATTTCTGCTTCGCATGCTATCAGTTTATCATTCAGAAGTACATTTTCTTCCCTTAGAGCTCTGTTAACATCTCTGAGCAGTTCAGTCTCTTGCTCTAGCTTTAGTAATTTTTGGTCAAGTTCAGTAGTTTTATCTTCCTTTTTCTTAAAAAAAAAAAAAAAGAGAGAGAGAGAGATTGAATTAATACCTCCCATAAGAATGTATATATGCAGTTCATGTGAAAAGTCTCCTAGGTTCATGCCACAGTTAGCCACTTGAGCCACATGAAAATTCTGTGATATGACATATAATGCTACTGCACCTTCTGCTGTGCATCACTTTGGGAGCAGGATGGGCAAAAGAACTCCATCAAAGTTAAATACATAATAAATGAATATATATTCTTCAAATGTCCTTGTTTAAGCAAGAGGACTCCTATTGTCTTGAACCTGTCCCATTGCAGAAAAATTCTGCCACGGGGATCCAGTACAGGATCCCTGTAAAGTGGGACCTTGCCATCTATGGGCTTGCCATCTGAGAATTTGAGTATCCATTGTACGGCAAGCCCCATTGTCCCAAATGGTGGCACACACAAAGCATGTAAAGGGAAGTAAAGTAGCAAGTAAAGGGAACACATGCTCTTAGATGTCTCTACACTAATTCACAGAGCATGGGAAATAAACAGGATGAACTTGAACTCCTAGCACAACAAAGCAAATATGACATAATAGGCATCACTGAAACCTGGTGGGATGAGTCTCACGATTGGAATGTAGAAATAGAGGGGTATAACATTTTTAAGAGAAACAGGCCAAACAAGAAAGGAGGAGGAATAGCATTATATGTCAGGGATATTTACACCACTGAAGAAATCTAGGACATCAGTACTAGAGGCCAAGTGGAGAGCATCTGGATAAAAATTAAAGGAGAGGGAAACAACAGGGATATTACTGTGGGAGTCTACTACAGACCCCCAAGTCAGATGGAGGAATTGGATGATGCCTTTCTAGAACAGATGACCACACACTCAGAAAGGAGAGATGTAGTAGTGATGGGTGACTTCAACTATCCGGATATTTGCTGGAAGTCAAACTCAGCCAAATCCTCAAGGTCTAGCAAATTCCTCACTTGCCTGGAAGACAATTTCATTGTCCAAAAGGTGGAAGAGGCAAAAAGGGGATCAGCCATTTTAGATCTTATCTTAACCAACAGGGAAGACCTAGTTGATGAGGTGCAAGTGGTTGGATCCTTAGGTGGAAGTGACCATGTTCTCCTGGAGTTTGTAATACAGTGGAAGGGAGAAGCTAGGCATAGTCAGACACGCACTCTAGACTTCAGGAGAGCTGATTTCAATAAACTTAGAGAAATACTGGGAGTGATCCCATGGTCAGGAATACTAAAAGAGAAGGGAGTTCAAGACGGATGGGAGTTTCTCAAAAAGGAGATACTGAAGGCGCAATTTCAAACAGTTCCAATGAGGAAGAAAAATGGAAGATATCTCAAGAAGCCAGGATGGATGACTAAGGAACTTTCAACTGAGCTAAGTTTTAAACGGAACATGTATAAGAAATGGAAAAATGAGGAAATCACCAAACAGGAATTCAAACAAATAGCCAGCACATGTAGGGATAAAGTCAGAAAAGCTAAAGCACAGAATGAACTCAGGCTTACTAGAGAGGTTAAGAACAATAAAAAGGGCTTTTTTGGATATGTCCGCAGCAAAAGGAAGAAGAAGGAAATAGTAGGGCCACTGCGTGCAGAAGAAGGCAAAATGCTAACAGGGGACAGAGAAAAGGCAGAATTACTCAACACCTTCTTTGCTTCTATGATTCTATGATTCAGTCTTCCCAGAAAAGGCAAAGGGTGCTCAACCTGAGGACAGTGGAGCAGAAGACAGAATAGGGGAATTTCAGCACAGAATAAGTAAAGAGATAGTACAGGAATACCTGGTTAACCTAAATGAATATAAGTCTCCAGGACCAGATGAACTACATCCAAGGGTATTAAAAGAACTGGCAAATGTAATATCAGAACCACTGGCAATAATCTTTGAAAACTCCTTGAAAACAGGAGAAGTCCCAGCAGACTGGAGGAGGGCTAACGTTGTCCCCATCTTCAAAAAGGGAAAAAAAGAGGATCCCAACAATTATCATCCAGTTAGTCTGACATGAATATCAGGAAAGATTCTGGAGCAGATAATTAAACAGAGTCTGTGAACATTTAGAAGCCAATGCCATAATCACAAAAAGTCAGCATGGGTTTCAGAGAAATAAGTCATGCCAGACAAACCTGATCTCTTTTTTTGATAAAATCACCAGCTTGGTAGATGAAGGGAATGCTGTGGATATAGTATACCTCGATTTCAGTAAGGCCTTTGACAAGGTTCCCCATGACATTCTTGCAAACAAGCTTGCAAAATGTGGGATAGACAAGTTAACTGTTACATGGATTTGTAATTGGTTGACTGGCCGAACTCAAAGGGTGCTCAACAATGGCTCCTTTTCATCCTGGAGAGAAGTGACCAGTGGGGTCCCACAAGGCTCTGTTCTGGGCCCCAGTGTTATTCAACATCTTTATTAATGATTTGGATGACAGAATTGGGGGCATACTTATCAAATTTGCAGATGACACAAATTAGGAGGAGTAGCTAATACCCCAGAGGATAGGATCAAAATTCAAAATGACCTGAATAGACTAGAAAGCTGGGCCAATGCTAACAAAATGAAATTCAATGCAGAGAAATGTAAGGTTCTGCAGTTAGGGCTGAAAAATGAAATGCACAGATATAAAATGGGGGACACCAGGCTGAATGAAACTACTCGTGAAAGGGATCTAGGAGTCCAAGTAGACCATAAGCTGAACATGAGTCAACAGTACGATGCGGCAGCTAAAAGGCCAATGCAATTTTAGGCTGCATCAATAGAAATATAGTGTCTAGATCAAGGGAAGTAATAGTGCCACTCTATTCTGCTTTGGTCAGGCCCCACCTGGAATACTGTGTCCAGTTCTGGGCACCACCATTCAAAAAGGATGTGGAGAAACTGGAGCATGTCCAAAGGAGGGCAACTAAGATGATGAAAGGTCTGGAAACTATGCCCTATGAGGAACGCCTTAGGGAACTGGTGAAGAGAAGGTTATGAGGTGATATGATAGCCCTGTTTAAATATTTGAAGGGATGTCATATTGAGGAGGGAGCAAGCTTATTCTCTGCTGCTCCAGAGATTAGAACGTGGAACAATGGATACAAATTGCAGGAAAAGAGATTCCACTTCAACATTAGGAGGAATCTCCTGACAGTAAGGGCTGTTCAACAGTGGAACACACTCCCTCAGAGTGTAGTGGAGTCTCCTTCTTTAGAGTTCTTTAAGCAGAGGCTGAATGGCCATCTGTTGGATATGATTTTATTGAGAGTTCCTGCATGGCAGGGGGATTGGACTGGATGGCTCTTGTGGTCTCTTCCATCTCTATGATTCTATGAGATCCAAATTTTGGCAGCAATAATGGCTCTTGCACAGATGTAAGATGAGACAGAGAAGATGACACTAATATGTCAATAAGTTTGGATCTACATTAGTTTGTTAATCACTGTTAGTGAATGAATCAAGTCATACTGAAGAATGAATCATTGCCATGTAGTAGATAAGAACTTCTGATTCCTGTGGAGAAATTGCCAGTAAATATAAGCAAAACAAGCTTTGTCCATTTAGCTTTCCCCCCTCCTTACAAATTGCTGCTGTGTGCCTTCTGGTCATTTCTAACTTACAGCTATTCTAATGTGAATCTATCATGGAGCTTCCTTGGCAAGATTTGTTCAGAGGTGGTTTTGCCTTTGCTTTTCTCTGAGGCTGAGAGGATGTGACTTGCCCAGGGTCATCCACTGGGTTTCCCTATCTGAGAGGGAATTCAAAGCCTGGCCTTCAGACTCATAGTCCAATGCTCAAAACATCACAACGCTCAGACCACACTGGCTTAGTTCCCTGTGAAAATTAACCAAAAATATATGTCAAGGAATGGATCCTGGGGGAAATGTCCAGATGTGGGACAGGTGACAGGGTTATCTTGTGCCAAACAGGAGAAATGATGAATCAACAATTGACATCATCAGTGGCTGAAAAGTGCAAAGTCACACAGCACGGGTGAAACTGTAAATATGTAACACAGCAGGAAGAGGCTGGACAAAGTGCCTGTGCATGGCACATGTATATAAGGGGAGGAGCTCCTTGGGTTTGTTGGTATGTGATGTTATGCGAGAAGCTTTGTCAAAACAAGTCTGTACACTGTGGAATCAGACGTAAAGGGCCTCCGTGAGAAATATCTGTCTGTTGTCTCATTTGCCTGCTTCTGGAGAGGGAGAGGGAATTCTCCAGACTACAGAGCTTAGTGTCGCTTTTTTGGTAGCCATCCAGGTGCACAGCTTCGGCATGGTGCAACACAGTCCACATAAACATGCTAACAATTTCTAATAAATGTTAATTATTTACTGAGCAGTTCGTCTCTTCACTTTTTATCCTGAAACATCAGAGGCCACCCACAATTTCCCAAAACAAATTTCCTCACATTGTACAAAATTGTACAGCAACTGTTTAAAACAATGTAAAGGCAGGCAAGCAAAGTAATGAGCAAGCTAATTCATCAAATGCCATCAACACTGGTTTATTGAAAGAGCAGAAGTAGAAAAGAAAAAGAGAGGTGGGAGTGAATAAAATTCTTAATTACACAGAAACTTTTTAAAATTGCCTAAAGATAAAGACAGAAAGAAAGAAGCAGAAAGAAAAAACACCATCCGAAAGTGATACTTGTCAGTAGATCAAAAGTTAAAAACTAAAGGATGGTTTTCTTATGTAAATCCTTGTAACAGCCCACTCATTTCTCATGTAACTGTGTGCTGTAATTTGCTGCTGACACAACTGCATTACACAGGGAGAAAAGCTGCTTTTAATATTATGTCTGAACAATTGCTGTAGGCTTTTACAACATTTTGAAACTCAAAATTTTTGAAAGAAAAAAACTTCTGGACTAATCCTGTATTATCAGAATATGACAACACACGCACGCACACTGTCTCATTATTTCAGAATATATGAAAACACAACAACCGTAGCTACGCAGTTTTGCTCATATTACTGCTCTTGACACTTTCTGCACCATGGAGCATATTTTCCTTTAGATACTGGACAGATTACAAACATCATTATTGTCATCTTCTAGAACTGTGCTACTGTTTTCTCTATTATCTACAAGGAATTTTAAAAGGAGTTTTAAATTGTTCATGTAGTCTGTCCCTTTCTGTTTTTATCTCTGTGCATTTAATTTTGGAGTACTATCTGATTTATTTATTGCTTTAAAAGGTAAAGGTATTCCCCATTGGCAAGGTTGTCAAGTCATGTTCGACCATAGGGGGTGGTGCTCATCTCCAAAGGGCCAGCGTTGTCAGAGACTACTCTGTGATCATGTGGCCAGTATGATTACACAGAATGGTGTTTACCTTTCCACTGGAGTGGTACCTATTTATTTGCATGCTTTCGACCTGCTAGGTTTATTGATTTACAAATATGTATAAACAATTTCAAAGTGAAGCTTTCAACGCAATATACAGAAATAAGAAAATATTATCTACACAATACACAAAATTTAAATATGTTGGCTGGCATCTTGGTAGGTAGTTATGAGGTCACAAGCTAAACCTACAACCTGTCCACTGTTTTGTATTCACATTTACAATCATGGCACCATTGGCATGACCACAAGTGACCCTCAAAGCCAGGTAGCCATATTTAAGAAAGAAATTCTGTGACACAGGTGAGCAGAACATTGAGGGACACCTTGAGCTGACTTCCACCAGGAAGCTACAAAGCAGCAAGAAGTTGTAAGAGTACCCTGTTTCACAGCACCATACCTCACTAGTGATAGTGGACTGAACATATCATCTGTCAGTGCCCTGCTCGCCAATGTCACATAATTCCTTTGCCTGGTACAGCTGCCTGCCTTTTACGGTGAGTTTTAGGGGGTTGGAGCAGGAGATGGAGCATAGCTACAGCACTGTAGGTAAGTATTCCATGTAGGATCTCAGCCTATAATTATATTTTCTATGAAATAGGTGGTGGATTGGACTATATGAGGTAGACGTGCATAAATAGCTAAGTTTCTAAATGCATCTAGAACTAACAGTGGGTGATGCTTATCAAATACCAGAAGACTTCAGTGTTTCTTTGCTGTAGTATGTATGTTGCTTGCAATTGTATAGTTTTATGCTGGATTTTGCATTCTTTTTATATTTGTTTACTGCAGAAGAATGACAGAACTTTGTGATGGAGCAATATACAGATGTTATAAATAAGTAAGTAAAGGATACTGTTTCATAGCTGGTACACGCCTCATGTTGAGGGACAATTCTGACAGAACATGATGCTAACAAACTGAAAGTAATTATGTGTAACAAGTTACTTTTAGGGATAACAAAAGCATACTGCCATTCCTTTTAAAATATTGATAACTTTACCACCACCCCCACCCACAACCCCCAATTTTCTTACCTAGCTAGAGTTTTTTAAAAGACACTACTATCTATTAAGTAAGGTAACAAGTTGCTAAAAGTGAGGCAGACAGGCAGCCTTTGTAACTTTTCAAGATCTGCATTTTGATGGTTAACTATCACCTCTATCCCATCATCTCAAGCTAGCTAACAAATGTTACTGTAGCCCAATAACATATATGTGCCCCACTCCTTTGTTGACCATAATGCTTATATACGGTATATTATAAAATATATTATAAAATATGTTATAAAATATATTTTAGAACCTTGGCTTGGAAATAAACACTATTGTTTTTATCCCCTTCCACATTATACAATTGACTTTCTCTAACTGAAACTGAAGTTGGTTCCCAGATATTATTAAAGGAAGAGCTGAGTGAGCAGCCATAATGAGGAACTGAAACTCTCATGCCTTTTCACCTCCTGTAATGGTGCAAGGAACACACTCCCACAGAAAATATTTGTTCAAGTTGAACAAATAGGGCTGGATCAATATGATTGTTGCCTGAAGTAAAAATCAAGATGGTATCTCCTTCCATTTAAATATATAAAACTAGCTAAAATTAATTCTAAATTCAGTACTGACAACATTAAAGCATTCTCTATTGCAACTGAAGGCAGGAGGTTAGCGTGGGATGCTCAAGGCATAATGGCATACACAGACAGACACACTGCTTTCCACACAACCCAGCCATCTTCCACTTAAGGCTGTCACTTCACTGTCTCTAAGATGGGACCTGCAAACAGGATTAGCTGCCATTTGCTCAATGATTCCCTAACTTTGAGCCAAGGCTATTGCAACGTGATGGGAATTTTAGAGATCAGAGAAGTAACACATGCCACGTTTGTTAGTTACCTCCACCCCAGCCTGATATTCCTGTTTCTCTTGCATCAAAATAATTATGGTATAGCTGAGCAAGGTAGGCAAGTGAATAGTTTCTGGGGTACAAAACTTCAAGAGGTCTGGTTGAAATAATTTTATTCTTGTTTTGACTCATACATCTCCACACCTAGAGATCTTTTTACACTGCACAATTATATAGCATGATTCCTCTTTAACTGCTACCGTTCCGTCCTAAGATTTAAAGTTTAGGTCGGGTTAGAATCATCAGCCAGTGAGTTCCTCTCATGACTCACCAAAGTACAAATTCCAGGATTTCATAGGATGTCACCATGGTAGTTAAATTGGGATCAGTGTGCTACAGTATAACTATGGACCAAAACAGATGGCTGTATAGGGTGGCTTAACGCCACCCCTTTGAGAGACGGATCAGGGCTGCGACAACTGCACACTGTGCCTCTGATCTGTGTTTCTTTTGCTGGCGCAAAAAGGAGTGGCAAAATGCCCCTCCCTTTTGAGCCAGCAAAAGGGCGCCCTTTCTGTTGCCGCCACAGGCTTGTGGCATTCCTGCAGCATGCAGCGTATAAATGCCAGAGTGCTGCAACACTGCCCACTGTCTGGGTGGGCAGCATGATGCCAGTTGGGGGTGGCATCAGGGCATGCGTCATCTAAACCTCACACCCCCAGTGTATTATGCCTTTCTGTTTTGCCCCTAAGTTAAAGCCTCTTCCCCCCCCCCCCCAACTGATGATTTGTAGGAAAGGAAAAGGAAGAGAAATAATTTCTGTTGTATCCTGATCTACAGCCCTCTACATTTTTTAACCAAGAAGCTAGTGCCTGAGTTTGAATTATTCCTCCTCCTTCCCAATGCTTTTTGCCTTTGGTATCATCATGCCTTTTAGCTTATAAACCCATAATATGCTGCTTGTTGTAAACTGCTGAGAGTTTTTCGTGTCATGAAAAAGCAAAAATGGCAAAATAAAATAGCTGTGAGATGATTCCCTGTGAAATCCATTAGCATTGTCTATTGGCCAAAATATTTTATCATATGATTGAACAAATGATGGCCCCAGGATATATTTGGGAATAAGGTACTGAGGAGTTGAACCCTGAAGCAAGCTTTGGGACACTGTGGACCTGACACTAAGGATATGCATGCACCACACAGCCAATTGTTGTGACCCACACCCACTGCCATCCAGTGCTCAGATGGTTGGAGGAGCATCAAAATATCTGCTCTCCCCCTGATAAGGTACAGTGCTTGGGGAGCATCCGCCTACTTTTTAGCTTAAAACATACTCTCAGAAGTCCAATTTGTCTTTAAAACAAAGTGCATCTTCCCCACATACTTGTTTTAGGGGGGAAATAAGCCCTTTCTGCTACTAAATGTGGGTAGTCCTGCCTGCCAGAACATGCCCTATACCCTCCATGCATAAATATTACCCTCTACAATTCAGCTTAGTGGCAGTGTTTCCATTTTGAAAAAATTCAAAATTTCTTTTTTTAAAAAACGTTATTTTTATTTTAAAAGAAAAGAATAATCAGTGCAAACATAACATGTCAGTACCCATTATCTGATCTTCATTCATTATTTATTATTTCATACTTTCCATTCAATATAGCGGAATCTGACCATATGTTTACTTTGTTTCTTGAATAAGATTATTTGTCTTGTAGAAGGAATCTGTTCCTTCTTTAAGGTAAACCTATTGCTGAAATCTTGTGTATTGTTAGAACTATTATTCATGTCAGTTTTTCTATGTAATTCATTTTTCTATGTAATTCTCTAGCACAGTGCTTCCAGACCAATTATTGTCTTTGTAACTATGAATAAAAATCTGGGGGTTCTACACCTCTAAAGTAATGCAAATACACACTCTTGAGAAATTGTGCTTTGGATTACAGTCTTAAACTAATTGGTGTTCTACAAAAAGACAAAAGCAAATTTATGCTTCCCACAAAGCAGCTTACCTCAGCAGTTGCATGAAACCAACTGTGACTCTGTTGCTGCTTGCCTGGCTAAGCAAGCTAGCAAGCTGTGGAGGCATCTGCCTTGCCCTGTTCAAGGGGGAAGGACAGGTGCAGGTCCAAATGCAAGGAAACATAGGCACCAGTAGCTGAAAAGAACCAGCATATTGTCTCTCTCTCTCTCTTGCTCTTTTTCTAAAGACAGAAAGGAGACATGTCTCAGGATGCAGAAATTATTGGCTGAAATCTTGCATGGTGAGACATATGTGTCTCCAATGTTGTTGTTGTGTGTTTTCAAGCTGTTTCCAACTTATGGCGACCCTAAGGCATTTGCCTATCATAAGGTTTTCTTGGTAAGTTTCTTCAGAGGGGGTTTGCCACTGCCATTGTCTGAGGCTGAGAGAGTGTGATTTGCCCAAGATGACCCAGTGAGCTTCCATGGCCAAGCTGGGATTGGAACCCTGGACTCTCGGTGTCCTAGTCCAACACTCAAACAACAACAACACACTGGCTCTTTGAGAACTACATGTGTCCCAATGCCATTCCCAAAAAGTCATCTTGTAAGCAGCACAGCTCAGTTGCATGAAACCAACTGTGACTCTGTTGCTGCTTGCCTGGCTAAGCAAGCTAGCAAGCTGTGGAGGCATCTGCCTTGCCCTGTTCAAGGGGGAAGGACTGGTGCATGTCCAGGCACAAGGAAACATAGGCACCTGTAGCTGAAAAGAACCAGCATCTTGGCTCTCTCTCTTTTGTGCTCTTTCTCTAAAGAGAGATAAAGAAGACATGCCTCAGGATACTGAAGGTATGGGCTGAAATCTTGTATGGTGAGATGTACGTGTCTCCAATGTTGTTGTGTGTCTTCAAGTTGTTTCCAACTTATGGCGACCCTATGGCGTTTGCCTATCATACAGTTTTCTTGGCAAGTTTCTTCAGAGGGGGTTTGCCACTGCCATTCTCTGAGGCTGAGAGAGTGTGACTTGCCCAAGATCACCCAGTGGGTTTCTATGGCCAAGCTGGGATTGGAACCCTGGACTCTGCTGCAAATGGAGGTGGATATTAAGGTTAAAATCTTTGGCTCTTTCAGGCCTAAAGGAAGATTTTTATTTCATCATCATCATCATCACTTTATTTCTAGCCTGCTCCTCTGTAGAACTCAATCAGAACAGAGTACAACAAGATTAAAACATATAAATTAAAAT
This sequence comes from Urosaurus nigricauda, assembly GCA_034509955.1. Taxonomy (NCBI): domain Eukaryota; kingdom Metazoa; phylum Chordata; class Lepidosauria; order Squamata; family Phrynosomatidae; genus Urosaurus; species Urosaurus nigricauda. Next base: position 321,718,748 of record JAOEGL010000001.1, read on the forward strand.
AATTCAACAGTCCATTACCAGCCACCCACCCCTTAAAAATAAATTAACAATGATTTAAAACCACAACAAATTAAAAACATAATACATCCTTGACATAGTTCTAAAACGAGGAAGGGGATAGCAAGCAACAAGGAAGGGGTCAAATCCGATTAATAGATCCATTTTTTGGAGCCGGGATCTAAGAAGTTTCAGGAAAGGCCTGCCAGAAGTGATGCGTCTTTAGAGCTTTTTAAAAGCAATCAAGAGATGTTATAAGATGCATCTCATCCGGCAGGCCATTCCAGAGCTTGGGAGTGGTAGCAGAAAAAGTCCTCTGGGAGGTTTGCGACAGCCGAGTTTTCATAGGTTGCAGCAGGTTCCTCCCAGAGGACCGAAGTGTGCGGGGGAGGGGGGGTCATATGTGGAGAGGTGGTCCCTGAGATAAGATGGACCCAAGCCATGTAGGGCTTTAAAGGTTAAAACCAACACCTTGCACTGCGCCTAGAAACTAATCGGCAGCCAGGGGAGAGCCTTGAGCACAGGTGTTATGTGCTCTCTCCTAGATGTTCTGGTTACAAGCCTGGCTGCCATATTTTGGACCAGTTGAAGTTTCTGAGTTAAGCACAAGGGTAGCCCCATGTGTTACAGAAATCCAGGTGTGAGGTTACTAGAGCGTGTACCACAAATTCCAGGTCCTTCATGTCCAGGAAAGGGTACAGCTGGCGTATCAGCCGAAGCTGATAACAGGCACTCCTGACCGTCGCATTCACCTGACCAGCCATGTGAAGTGACGAGTCAGAAGTACCCCCAGAGCGCGAACAGAGTCCTTTGAGGAGAGTGTGACTCCCTCCAGGACTGGAGACTATATTCCCAAGCCCTGGTGGTGCAGTGGTTAAATGCCTGTACTGCAGCCACTCACTCAAAACCATAAGGTGGCGAGTTCAAGACCAGCATAAGGGCTGAAGCTCGACTCAGGCTTGCATCCTTCCGAGGTCACTAAAATGAGTACCCAGATTGTTGGGGAGCAAATAGCTTACAGTTGTAAACCGCTTAGACACTCATTAAGAGTATGAAGCGATATATAAATGAAGCTGTCTGGTTTTTTTGTTTTGGTTGCAGGCCTGTAACACTCAGTACCTCCGTTTTGTCTGGATTCAGTTTCAATCTGTTTTCCCTCATCCAATCGATTACCGCTGCAAGACAGTCATTAAGAAGAGAGATGCCATCTGTGCCGACAATCTGGACATGGAGAGGTATATCTGAATGTCATCAGCATACTGAAGACACTGAGCTCCATGCCTCTGAATGATCTCACCCAGCGGCTTCATATAGATGTTAAATAGCATTGGGGACAGGATGCCGCCCTGAGGGACACTACAATTAAGCTCGATTTTTGAAGAGCAACTGTCCCTGAGCCTCACCCTTTGGGATATGGCGGAGTGAAAGGACCGGAACCACCAAAGAGCGGTGCCTCCATTCCTCATCTCCCTCAGCCGATCCAAATGGATGGAGTGATCTACAGTGTCAAAAGCTGTGGAGAGATCCAAGAGCACCAGCAGGGTCACACTACCCCTGTCAATACTCAGGTGGAGGTCATCGACCAGAGCGACCATGGCAGTCTCAACTCCATGTCCTGCCCTGAAGCCGGTTTGAAATGGATCAAGATAATTGGTTTCATCCAAGATGCCTTGGAGTTGGGAGGCGATTGTTCTCTCGATCACCTTGCTGAAAAATGGGAGCAAGGACACTGGTCTATAGTTGTTCCTGTCCAGCCGCCTCCTTCAGGCAAGATGGTAAGGTACCTTTCCTTAAAGAGGCATTGACTGTATCCCGAAGGAATACCCTCAATGTGTGCCCCCCTCCGGACGAACAGCCAAGATGGGCAGGGGTCGAGAGGGCAAGTCGTCTTCCTTATACTACCAAGGAGCTTGTCTGTGTCATCGGTACTCACCGATTGAAACTCATCCAGTAAAGTAACAGCAGTGGAGTTGCTGGACACCTCGCCAATGGATTCTGACAAAACATTGGCGTCCAAGTCGCCTCTTATCAGAGAGATTTTATCTGCAAAGTGGGTGTTAAATGCATCAAAGCAGGCTGTCGTCAGGTCAAGTAGGAGGCTCGGCACAGGAGGAACTGGCGTCAGCTCCCCCACCACCCTAAACAATGCAGACGCAATGTGTGCAGAGCAGAAGGATCTCTGCGCTGCACGCAAAGCCTCTCGATAGGCGCAAAGGTGCTGCCTATGGCGGGTTCTGTAGGACACGAGCCGAGTTTTCTGCTACTTGCGCTCCAGTCGTCGTCCAACCCACTTCATCTCCCTAAGTTCCTCTGTGAACCAGGGTTTGCAGTTGGGAGCAGGCTGGAGAGGACACTTGGGGGGCAATTGTGTTGATAGCCTTGGGAAGATCAGTGTTCCAAGTATTCACCAAGGTTTCGACTGGATCACCGGCGTTGCCAACCATTAGATCCTCTAAGGCCTTCTGGAAGCCGATTAGATTCATTAGCCTTAAAGGGCAGACCATTCTAATGGGTCCACCACCCCCCAGGGGGACGGAAAGTGGCTTTTAGTTCCATCTTGATCAGGAAGTGATCTGTCCATGACAATGCGGAGATTTTGATCCCTACTTCTTTTGTAACATTTGCTCACTCTGTTAGCACCATACCTTCCCTGCCCCCACACAACCTCAATACCTGCTCCCAGGCTGTATCCAGCTCCATTATCTGATGAATAGTGTGAAAACTCCAGCTAATTCCACCCAAAAACAAGCCCGGTATGATTCTCAAATCATACAAAACAGAAGGGATCTCAATAAGTAACAGTATCGTCCAAGACCAATCCCTTGGTTGCTATCTGCGGAAAATATACAAAAGTGTCCTCAAATTAGCGTGCCATTCCCTGGTGTTGGGAGGGGAGGCAGGAGAGTCCTTCAAGGCCCGGTGGCGCAGTGGTTAAATGCCTGTACTGCAGCCACTCACTCAAAACCATAAGGTGGCGAGTTCAAGACCAACAAAGGGCTGAAGCTCGACTCAGGCTTGCATCCTTCCGAGGTCGCTAAAATGAGTACCCAGATTGTTGGGGGGCAAATAGCTTACAATTGTAAACCGCTTAGACACTCCTTAAGGGTATGAAGCGGTATATAAATGAAGCTGTTGTTAAGGCCTCTGAGGGCCCGCTTGCCACTGCTGCTGCCGACCACGTGGCTGAAGGGTGTTCCTGGGGGGTTTTATTCCCCCCGCCAAGCTTCACCCCATCGTCACTGCAAAGAGAACCAAAATCCTGCAAGAAAAGGTGAGTTATTTAAATGTGGGTTGGGAAAGGAAAACATGAAATGGGTGCAGGTGTTGTGAAGACAGTCTGGACCTTATTTGAGGTTTTGGCCCTGTGTCATGTAAACAGGATGCAGGAAGCTCACAGGGAATTTGGGGTAAATCACCCAGGTAGACAAGCCCTCAGTATCTTGAGACATCTCCTTTTTATTTAGGGAATTTCATTGGATGCTCTGCAGGTTTTCCTCTTTCTCTCTCCGCAATGTGGCAGCCAGGTGATCAACGGCACAGTCCTAATGGATGGTCCTAGCATGGTCCTAACTCCTGAGCTACTCAAAGAGTTCACACACTTTGCAGCAGCTGCTTCCTCTGGTTTGCCTGTTGGACTATACTCTGGAGATCAGGGTTCAATTCCCCGCATGGCCATGGAAACCCACTGGGTGACTGTGGGCGAGTCACAGGACCTTATCACACTAGCAAAATCCTGTTCAGAAACAAGATTTAAACTAGATTTATTTTATTTTTTAAAAAACCTGCAAATGTGGGAAGTTTATCACACAACATTCCTGCAAATGTGAAATAACGCAAAAATAAACCGAAGGTAAAACAGAGAAAAACGGCAGCTTTTTACTTTTGGAAAGTTCCATACTCTCAGCCACAGAAAATCCCATGATAAGGTTGCCTTGGTATCCCTTAAGTTGGAAACTACTTGAAAGCACACAACAACAACAACAATGTTCATACTGTTACGGTAAACAAAGGGTCAATTAACCCATTCACAACCAATTATGCAAGTTAGGCATTTGTGAAGATTTCCAACCAGATCCATTTATTCCAAACAGCTTTAGTCTGCATGCAGTGTTTCAGCCAAAAGTCATCTCCTGACTAAATGCCCCAAACATGGCGTAAACAGTTTTTATTAACCCACAAAATATTCATTGAGCATGCATAGTTTAACATTCATCATCATCATATATCCACACATTTCCACTTCATTTCACTGTTGGTATATATCTCTATCTGCCTGCATAGACTTACTTGACTGAAACCTTTTGTTCTTCTACCCTTCTGATTTGCTGGGCATTCAGCCAGCCTTGGTCTTATCAGAAACACTCAAAGCGTCTTTGTTGTCATTAACACTCATTGGCTTCCCTCCTAAGGTGGGGGCTACAAGCCAGATTCAAAAGGACAAGTTTTTCCTTTGGCTCTATTTCTCGCTATGGCTGAACTATTGATCATTAATGGCAGACATTATTGGTTTCATTTGGTTATCAATAGCTTTATTAGCTTTTACCTTAACAATACTAGGACAAGTCCTAAATGCCAAAAGGGAAAAGAAGAAGCTCTGCTTAATGCTTATCTTCTTGCCAGTGGCACCACTATAGTCTTGTGGGGTTCAAAAAGAACTGGATCTACTATTCATAATCACAACCATCTAACAAGAGGGCAACTGGAAAATGAGCAGAAGTGTTAAGAAACCATCTCAGATAGGACCCATCACTTGAGTGGCAGGACAAAAAAGAGCAGGAATCACTGGCCTTCAGAAAAAGAGCAGAGAGAGAGAACAGGTGTGTGAGAGCTTTTCCTTACAGTGGCCACCAATTGCTCCTCAACTGTTATTGTTGGGAACTGTTGTAATTTTATTTATTTTTTAATATCGTTTTATGTAAATTTTAATCGTAATTTGTTTAATTCCTTTTTAAGGGGGGTAATTTATATATATTTATATTGTATGTTTTTAAATACTGTGAGCCGCTTTGATTGCTCTGGCAAAAAGCAGGGTACAAATAATAGTTTTATTATTATTATTTATTATTATTCATGTGTTTTCCCACTGAATGGTGTGGCCACAAAGAAGAGCCACCACCTGCACACGTCACTTGCTTGCTTCTCCAGGGTGGCATGGCCCCTGTAGCACATACGCACATTTGAAGCTGCCTTCCAACTATTTGTCCATCTTGCCCAGTCTGGGCTTTCCATGCTCTTAGACAAAAGCACTACAGGTCCAGGTTCTTTTGTGGCCTGAGCCTGAACAACAAATTTGTCCCCTCCCTGCAAAAAATCAAGGTGTGCAGAACTCCAGTCCAGTCAAGTTATCTGGGCTCTTGAGGCAGAAAATCTCACAAGCACGTCTCCCTGTCTCTTAAAAGAAAAAATGCAATAATAGAGATTTCATTAACTGTTTTCAATCAAATCCAGAAGACCAGATGGGATGCAGATGTTTATGTGCTTTCTAAGGGTTAAGGAGAAAGCTGTGTAATAATTGGAAAAGACATGTTTCCTCCATAAGCTACAGAGCCAAGGAATGCAGAAACCAATTCTGTAATAAGGAGGAGTGACATCTACCCACACTCCTTCCCTGGCAGATGTGTTTACATCTTAATGTCTTATATAATTTGCACAGAAGCATTTTGGCAGTGATTTGTGATAATAGGCTATGGATAGTAGGATGTCTCCAAAGAATGTTGTACAACAAACAGAATAAGATACCTTTTAAACAGATAATGAAGCCTAATATACCCCCTCAAATTTATGCATTTGTTTATTTATGTATATATCCCACTCTACAGCAGGAAAGGGACACAGAGCAGCTGCCATTATCATTACAAAACAAAGAGAATCACTGATCTCAGGTTGATATCTAAATCTACACAGAAAAGTGGGGTGGAGATGGAGTAGGCAAACACAAATTCTTAAAGGCACAAATTCTTAATGTGATGCAGTTCCTCAGCTTGGCACTTGTGTTGCTGAAGGACAACTGGGAACAAGTATTTCTAATTTATTTGTATGATTTTGAAAGCTGGGCAGTGAAGAAAACTGACAGAGATTGAGACAGATTCATGTTATTTGAAATGTGGTGCTGGAGGAGATTTCGATGGATAGCATGGACTGCCAAAATAACCAATAAATGGAGGCAATCAACCTTGAACACTCCCTAGAAGCCAAAGTGACTCAACTGCGGTTACTGTACTTTGCACATCTCATAGGTCAACATGACTCACTGGAAAAGATGATAAAGCTGGGGAAAGAGGAAGGCAGTAAAAGAAGAAGATGATGATGACCATGGTACAGATGGGTTGATTCAGTCAAAGGCATCATGTCCCTGAATTTGCTAGACCAGAGCATGGTTGTAGATGACAGGGGCTTTTGGGACATCTCTCATTCCATTTGACCAACTTGACAATAAAGCCTGGTATAGCTTTTTAATAGGGTCTTTTCCCTCTACATAGCTTTGATCAACCAGGCAGTTCTGGGAAATGCTTGTGAAATGGGCATACTCCAAACGATGCTATCAATTAATTGGTGGATTGGGATAAAGGCTGACTGGTGATGCAGAGTGTGGTGGCTGCCAAAAGTAGGCAAGGTAGGCATGTTGTTGCTGTTATTGCTTGCCATCAAGTCCAGATATCCCAGTTGCAAAGGAGGACAAGGCATTGCAAAATGTAAGACAGTAGAGGAAAAATGTAGGAAATTGTCAGAAAAAACTTTGAAACACAAAGTCATGATTCTTAGTCATGCTCAAAAGGGAGGACATTTTAGAATTTCTCCTGGACAGAAGATTGAAATGGAGCACATGTTGTCCTGGCAAAGGAGACATCTGGTCACCCTGCATCAAGTTGGTTTCAACTTTGTTGTAGCATTATGAATGAGAGGCCTCCAAGTGCCCTGGTTTACTGCCACACTGCAGAATTTAATGCAATTTTTTGGTAGTGTACCACAGAAGCTTACTTGTGTCAGTGGGTTAGCTCCACACTGTAGAATTAATGCAATTCAACACTGTTTTAACTGTCAGAGCTCTGTCCTATGGAATCCAGGGATTTGTAGTTTGCACCAGAGCTTTTGGACAGAGAAGGCTAAATGTCTCACAAAACTACAAACCCCAGAATTCCATAACATGAAGCCATGGCAGTTAAAGGGGTGTCAAACTGCATTAATTCTGCAGTGTAGAGGCAGCCCATTCATCAAAACCCATGCTCAGGTGTCAGACAAATTCTTGCTACCAACCAACCAACCAACCAACCAGCAAACAGAATGTAAACAGATCCCAGGATTAGGAGGAACCTCTTTTATTGTAAGAGCTGTTCAAGTATAGAATAGATTGTCTCAGAGGATGGTGTACTCTCATTCTTTGGAGGGCTTTAAACAAGGTGACTAAAGGGCCTAACTGCAAAGGAGGATAAGGCACTGCAAAATGGAGGCCATTCCATAAAAATGGAGGGCATGACCAAATAAAAGCTCAAAACAGTCACAGAAATATAAACTCATGCTTCTTAGTCACGCTCAAAAGGGAGGACATTTTGGAATTCTTCCAAAAACAGGAGGAGGAAGGTTGGACAGAAGGTTGAAATGTAGGACATGTCCTGGAAAAGATGGACGTCTGGTCACCGTTTCTTTAAACAAAGATTGGATGAGCGTCTTTTGGGAGTGCTGTGGTTGTGTCTGAATTGTGTATTCCTGCATGGCAGGGGGTTGGACTAGATTATCGTTGTGGTCCCAGTTCCAACACAAGGATTCTGATTCTGCCGAAATAGCAAAGCCAGTATTGGGACCAGGGACCAGGGGACCAGGCCTCCTCCTTATCTTTGCCATTTCCAGTACCTTCTTCTATCCAGGAGGAACTCCAAAATGCCCTCCCTTTCGAGCAGGACAAAGGAGCATGAATTGAGGTTTATGGGAGTGTTTTGAGCTTTCATTTGGCATGGTCCTCTATTTTTCCTGAACGCCACCCATTCTGAGCATGACTAAAAAGCCTGAATTTATATTTCTATGCGTATTCTGAGATTTGGTCAGGTTCTTGAACGCCCTCCATTTTGAGCATGCCTAAGAAGCATGAATTTAATTTTCTATGCATGTTTCGCGCTTTTATTTGGTCAGACCCTCCATTTTTCTTGAATGCCCTCCATTTTGAGCATGACTAAAGAAAGATGAATTTATATTTGTTTTGAGCTTTTATTTGGTCAGGCCCTCCATTTTTCTTAAAAACCTTCTTCTGAATGTGACTAAGAAGCATTAACTTTTATTTCTTTTCCTGTTTTGAGCTTTACGTTTGGTCAGGCCCTCAATTTTTTTATTTTCTTGGGTGCCCTCCATCTGGCAGTGCCAAGCCCCTTTTTCCCCCTTAGGAAGACTATAAAGAGATGTCAAAGCCAGGGGTGGGGTGGGATGTGGACCATTCCCTTCTCCTTTTGTGTGGTGTCTTTTTAGATTGTAAGCCTGAGGGCAGGGAACCATATAATTAAAAATAATAATTGTAAGCCGCTCTGATAGCCTTTAGGACTAAAGAGCGGGGTATAATAATAATAATAATTATTAATTTGTCCATGTATTCCCAGAATAATGCTAAAATATAATATTCCCTAATTGATTTTCTTCCATTTGTTTCCCTATTTTTTCTGGGGAAAAAAATGAAACAAAAAGGGAAGAAAATCAATTAGGGAATATTATATTTTAGCATCGTTCAGGAAAAACAGGGAAAAAAAGTGTTTTTTTTCTCCTCAAATTATCACACAAGGGGGGCAAACAGGATTTAAACGAGAGTTAAACAGGAATTAAACAGGAAATGCCTTATGTTTAACATAGAACACTTCCTGTTTAATTCCTGTTTGCCCCCTAGTGTGATAAACCTCGTGGTTAACGCGCACGGCCTTCCAGTCCTGAGGGGAAAACAAACAGACTCAAACAGAGAGAAGCGTTTTGGTTTTTATTATTATTATTATTATTATTATTATTATTGCCATTTAATTTCTGAGGTAAACGTTCTCTAACGGTCGCTTGTTCACGTGACCTCGACCTCGAGACCACTAGGATTCGAACGAGGCGGTGGGCGGGGCTTGGGGTTAGCCACGCCCCTTTCCACTCCATCCGAGCGCGGGAGGCTCCGCCCCCTTTCATTTGCAGTTTGGCCGTCTGTGGCGCAGCATCGTCTTCGTCAGCTCTTCTTCTTCTTCTTGGGAGGTTGCCATGGCGACGGGGCGTCCTTTCGAGATGGTGGTCTTCGGGGCCTCGGGTTTCACCGGGCAGTACGTGGCCGAAGAGGTGGCCCGGGTGGCCTCCGAGGAGAAGATGCGCTGGGCCGTGGCTGGAAGGAGCAAGGAGAAGCTGGAGGCCGTGATGGAAAGAGTGGCAGCCAAGCTGGGTATAAGATGGGAGACTCTGGGCCTGTGGCTGCGTCTGCATGGGAGGAATAACCCGGTTTCGTACCGCTTTAACTCTTTCTGTGGCTCAAGGCTATGGAATTCTGGGAGTTGGAGTTTGTTGTGGGCCCGAAGGGCCCACAACAAACTCCAACTCCCAGAATTCCATAGCGAGTGAGTCAGACAAAGAGTTAAAGCGGTATGAAACCGGGTTATTTCTCCAGTGTGGATGCAGCAGAGGCATATTTCCCCCCCCCCATTTGCCATGCAGGAACTCTCAATCAAAGCTCCACCCCCCCTCCCCAAAATAGATGACCATTCAGCCTCTGTTTAAAGACCTCCAAAGAAGGAGACTCCACCAATCTCTGAGGGAGTGACTTCCGCTGTCAAACAGCTCATACGACCTTATCAGACGGGAGGAATTTTCCTTTATTGCGAATGGAGCCAATTTGAATTTGCTTGTGTTCAGAATGACTTCCCGTTACCCGAAAATGACCCCCCCCTTGCCTGAAATTGCGTGAGATGCTTTAATTCGCAATAACGTGAAACTCCATGATTGCATTCGGATTATACTTCCAATTTCCGAAGTCTGATAAGGTCCTTACTGTCAGGAAGTTCCTCCTAATGTTCAGTTGGAATCTCTTTTCCTGTAATAATAATAATAATAATAATAATAATAATAATTTTTATTTATAGCCCACCCCTCTGAGCAAGCAATCAGGGCGGGTTACTGTTCTGTAGTTTGCATCCGCTGCTCCATGTCCTATTCTCTGGGGCAGCAGAAAATAAGCTTGCTTTAGCCTCTATATGACACACTTTTAAATAGTTATACAGGGCTCTCATATCCCCTCTTAACCTTCCCTTCTCCAGGCTAAACATACCCATTTCCTTAAGTCTCTCCTCATAAGGCTTCTTTTCCAGGCCCTTCACTGTTTTGATCACTCTCCATTCTTCAGAGTCATAGTCTGGTGCTCCAACCACTTACACCACACCGGCCCTCTGTCATAGGTTGCTCAGAGGAAAAACCATTGTTTCTTGTGTAAACCAGTGAGCTAAACCACAGTAGTTGTTGGTTAAAATCAAGATTAGCTCAATCAGATCAGAAGATCCATGCAGTCCAGCATCTTGTTTCCACATGTAGGAGGCATGCAAGCCTGGAGGAAGCTGGCAGACATTGAACTTTAAAATGACAGTGTGTTGCAAGCTGATGGTGTTGCAACTTGCAACTCTGATTTGGCTGCTGTTCCTTATAAACTGGGAAAAGAGAGAAGCTGCTGTTGCAGTTTGGTAATACAGTATAATCCTTTTTGTTGAGGCATAACAGTTCAGGTGAGGAAGCGTTGGCTCTCCAAAGGTATTTTGGCACAGAGCTCCCATCAGGGTTGGACTGGATGGCCCTTGTGGTCTCTTCCAACTCTGTGGTTGTATGAACATAAAGGACTGGGAGCTGCAGCCCAAAATGCCTGACAAGCCAAAGGCTGTTTTGTGTGGAAGTCACGAGTAGTTGTATAGGAAGTTGGGGCTAAAAAACATGAATCTGGCATTGAAAGAGGTGAGTGTGGAACTCAGGGCTGCCTATTTCTTCTCTGTAAAGCTGTTTGGATCTATGCTTTTTGAGCACCAAGAGTTTAAGGCATTCCCCCACCTCCTTTGGCATGGCCATAGTTATAAACAGCTTGCCAATCGCCTGCATGCTTCCATGATGATGGTGTTCAGAGCATTGTTACATACAAAACAGTCCTCAGAAACATCTTGTGTGCATGAGCCCACTTAAAAAAACACACACACATTTTTTTTACACTCCTTTAACTAAGGCACTGAGGAGCCTATATCAGGCAACAAGGTTTGGATGTCATGAAAGGCCAGCAAATTTTTAATTATGCGATTTGTTGTTATTGCATTTTTGCTGGTGCTTATTGCCCACATTGCTTGGCTTTTATTTGGGTGCTATGTACCTTGACTGAGGCTGCACCTGCACTGCAGAACTCATGCAGTTTGCTTTAACTCTTATGGCTCAATGCTATGGGATTCTGGGGTGTGTAATTTTATGAGATATTTGGACCATTCTGGTGCTACAATAAACTACAAACCTCAGGATTCCATAGAATGGAACCATGACAGTTAAAGTGGTATAAAGCTGCATTAATTCTGCGGTGTGGCAGCAGATGTAATTGAGTTGGAACACTATTTGTTCCTCTGAATTAGACAGCAAGATGTCTTGAGATGGTTCTTCTTTATGATTGTGTGAACAGAGCACCAACTCTGCCCTTTAAGAGATTTTGCACTTTGTCTCCCAGAAGCCTCAGCCATGGTGGCCAGTAGTCTGGGATTCTGGGAGTTGAAGTCCAAAATCCCTCAAAGAGAACAGTTTGGGGACCACTGCTTTAGATGATTCCAGCTGTTGTGCTTTTTCAGCTGCTAATTGTGCTTTTCCAGATGCTAATTTTGCTACTTTGTTCTGATTTGTCTATTTGGTGTTATTTAGGATAAAAGTTTTCTTCAGTACAGCTGATCCCCAGCATTCTTTCAGTTTCACACATATTACCCTAAATATTATGATAATTTTAAATCACCTTAACAATTTTTTGTATGCATCTGTGAAATTTTTGTTGGAACTTGCTGGACATCCCCAGGCCTTATACTTAATGAGTTAAAACTTGTCTTAGTTCTCACTTTATGGGCATAAGCTGTCTTGCAAAAGAAAAAAAAGTGATTAGACTGCTTGGATTTTTAAAAAATGTACATGAGGTCAGGAATTACAATTTACTCTGAACAATGTGCACATTCAATGATTAATATTTGATTCTTCCTTGTATGCCTGTTTTCCTCTGATTCTGTTTAAAAGTGCTGTGTAATTTTTAGAATTTTCTCTGGTCATCTTTTTAGGAAAAGGATATTAACAGGATGTGGTGAAATGTTTAAACAATTTACTAGCAGTAATAATTAAATTAAAGAATTTAGAATTGGCCTCGGTTTGCTTATCTTTCTCTTTTTATAACAAAATAATGGTGATAGGGTAGGAAGAATAGATTGGGGAAATCATTATATAATGTCCTGCTTTTTTCAAATGACATTTCATTTTTCAATTTCCAGGGAGAACAGAACTGAAGTCAGAAGTTGGCATAATACTATGTGATGTCAGTGATCCATCCTCTCTTGCTAATATGGCTAAACAAACAGCTATTGTTCTCAACTGTGTAGGCCCAGTAAGTATTTTCCTCTGTTAAAAAAAAGATAAAAAGAGTTTTTATGTTGCAGCAGTCTTTTTAGAAATGAAGTCTCCATAGAATGTCACAAGATAAAACTTCTATGTTGACTATTAAAGGCTGTGGCTTCTTTGGTTGAGTTAATCCACCTGTAATAATCTTCATCTTTTTCTGTCACCTTGAATTGTACCAAGCATTATTATCTTTTCCAAAAAGTCTTGTCATTTCATGGATACAGGTATGTCCAAAGTACAGTTTAGTCATTTTGGTTTCTATGAGAGTTCAGTCTGATCAAGGGCTGTCACAGAGAGGAGTGGGCAGGTCTGTTCTCTGCTGCTTCAGAAGGTAGAACCAGATCTAATGATTTGAAGTTACAGTAGGGTAGATTTTGATTTAACATTAGAAGGAGATTTTTGACAGTAAGAGTAGCTGAGCAATGGAGCCAACTGCTTAGAGAGGTGGTGGGGTCTCCTTCCCTGAATGTCTTCAAAAATAGGTTGGACAGCTACTTGCTGGGGATACTTCCCCTGGAGGTTGTTCCCATTACATTTAGCTCCGAATCATGATTCGGGGCATATGACCCTAGTTTCCACTGAAAATTGATTTTGATCCTCATTGGATCGATTCCAGTGGGGAGAATGCGGAGCAAATGCAAAAGTCCTGGGTTATTTTGATAGCAGTTTTATAGAGGTTCTTTTTCGGGAAGAATAGATTCTGACATGATTCTTAACAGTGGGAATGCCAGATCAGAAGATTATTTCAGAGGAGAGGGACAAATGGCAGAGGGGTGTGTGCCATCCATCTCCAAAGATGCCACACACATACACACAGTGCCGCCTTTTTGGGTCCTTTTTTAAAAAAATAATAATTGCAAAATGGATAGATTGGTCAAGCAGTTACTTTCAGCTTAACCATTCTGTCGCTATTTTTATTAAATTTGATTTTTTTTTTAAAAAGTCTCCCTCGTCCTCCTCTTCCTGGATCCCTCCCCCGGGCTTTGCGCTCCATTCCCTGGCCTTGCCTGTCCCCCTTCCCCAGTCTCTGCACTTGCCATGGCCCCTTCCCTGGTCTCTGTGCTCCCTCCCCCTGGCCTTGCTTCCTCCTCCTCTCAACTTGGCCTTGCCCACAGACCCAGCTCCCGCGAGCAGCGGCTGGGCTCCTTCATCCCTTATGCAGGCTTCTTGTGGGCCCAGGCACCAGTTCCAGGGGAGGGATGGATGGAGAGAGTCGATGGTTGGCACCGTCTCTGCCCTCTGTAGTGCCTCCTCCCAACCCACCATGCCACCAACTTCTGGCCTGGAGCCTACAGAGCAGCTCACCACGTTGGCGTGCCGCTGCTGCCCTAGCGGGTCCAGAGCCCCCAGTTCCCCTCTGCCTCCCCAAATGGCAGTACTTTCGGGGCTGCTTACCAGGGCCGCCGCTGGCCTCCCTCCCTCAACTTCAGCAGTAGATCCACGCTGGATGACAAGCCAGGGAACGGAACGTGAAGACTGGGAAGGGGCCAAGGTCAGGCCAGGGGGAGGAAGTTCAAAGACTGGAGGAGGGGCCATGACAAGCATGAAGACAGGGGAATGGGCTGAGGTCAGGCCGGGGGGAGGCAGTGTGGAGACTGGGGAAGGCGCCATTGCAAGCGCAGAGACCAGTTGCCAACTAATGGGGACAAGGAATGTGCCCCCAAAAAAAGCGATTGCAAAAGGTCCCAATTTGTAGTGTGAGTGAGGGACCTTTGGGAATCAAATAGCATACCAGAGCGGCACTGGATTGGGAAAACTCAGTTAATCAACCAAGATATTTTTAAAATTTGGCTATAGCCTTATTATTATTGATTATTAAATGCCTATATTATTCCCCATATTTAACTATATCTTAAAAATGATTAAAAATACAGCTGTCCCTTTGTTTCCATGGGGAATCCATTCCAGACCTATCCAGCCCCGCGAAAGACAAAAAAAGTGGGACCTCAAGTCCAGTTGTTTCACATGGTGGTGCAATGTGCATGCAGCTACTGGCACAGCTATATGCACATGCATCTGTTAAAAACAATGGGCTTGCTGTCTGCAGAAGCTCAGATCTGCAGACGGGAAGCCCACGGATAAGAAGAACCCACCATACATGCAAAAGTGGGTAGCTGGCTGAATTTATTAAAACAGCCTTGTATAATACAAGTAATGACTTTTATTCATTCTTATAGTACAGGTTTTTTGGAGAACCTGTGGTGAAAGCTTGTGTGGAGAATGGTACAAGCTGTGTCGATATTAGTGGAGAACCCCAGGTACGTGGAACTGAGAACACATGTAATAGTTTTTCTGGGAATAATATTTTTGTTACATTAATATGTTACATTAATATGTTTCCAAATATTAGTACTTGCTCATCTGACCATAATACAGAATTAATATTTATTTTCAAATCTTAAGCTTAGTAATGCTTCCATTCTGGGGATGTGGTGGTTTAGCAGTTAAGACACTGACTCTGATGACCGCAAGGTCAGCAGGTCATCAGTTAGAGACCCAAGCTCCACATGATGGAGTGAGCTCCCATCACAAGTCCTAACTTCTGCCAACCTAGCAGTTCAAAAACATGTAAAAGTGCAAGTAGATAGATACCACTTTGGTGGGAAGATACAGCGTTCTGTGAAATTATGCTGGCCACATTACTGTGGAGTCGTCTTTGACAATGCTGGCTCCCTTGGCTTAGTAATGGAGATGGGCATCACCCCCTACAGGCAGATACAATTAGACAATCACATCAGAGGGAAAACCTTTACTTTTACCTTTAATGTTAACATAGAATGATACTGTTTACAATCATCTTGGCTGGATACAGGCTGCTCCTTGCTCAAGAGTTGCACACTCAAACTTATCAGCCCCACTATTCCTCCAACATGCAGTTTTTTGGGGATTCTTTTTGGGACAGACTTAAGAAGAAGGATGTGGTAAATAAATGGCTAGTTGGAGAAAAAAAATAATATTAATTTTTTTATCTTCCACCTTATGCAAAAGTTGAGAGTGGGTGTTAGCAGTGGCAGCACGAGCCACTGGATCATGCTCCCAACCCCCCAGACCATGTGTTTGTGGTTAGTGGGTGTTATTACCATTGTAGAAATCAATGTTGGATGTTCATTATTGGGCATTGTTATAGCCATGTTACGTTTGGATTTTAGAGAAATAATAATCTTTCGTAGCACTGCAAGGTGGAAAGTGTGCCAATGAAAGTGGTGATAGCAATAATAGCTTTGAAAATTATTGTCTTGACCATTAAGACAGAGTAGTTTCTATTTTTCAATACAACACCATCACATTTCTCTTTCAGTTTCTGGAAGGAATGTATTTGAACTATAATGACAAAGCTGAAGAAAAAGGAGTATATATTGTTGGAAGCTGTGGTTTTGATTCTATTCCAGCAGATATGGGAGTATTGTTTACCAGAAACAATTTGAAAGGTTACCATTTTGCTTATTTACTATTTTGATAACTGACATGGGAATTGTATTATTCATGGCATGTTGTGGTACATTTATGGATCTTTAAATAATCAGGAGCATAGCTCTTGCCAACTGAACTAGCCAAATGTTGTGGAAACAGTTCAGAAAGAATTGGAGCCTTATGAAGCTGGTGTTTAAGCACAGCCAGTACAGTGGTTTTGCCTTTTGTCTTCCTATCTGCTATTGCTTGATGGAATGACTACTGAGGAAATCAAGGGGTCTGAGGAACTAGGTCAATAGAGCTAATGGAGTGAGTGGCTGTGCTTCCTATTGCTCTACTTCCGGATGACATACAAAATGGCAGAAGAGGGAGATGCCTAATGAAGCTGGTCTTCCAGCACAACTGACAGAATGGCCTGGTTTGTCATATTTCTTTTGGAAGCATAAACTTGTTATGGATCACAGAATTTTAATTTGTTTTAAACTTAGCAATGGTATTTTTCGTGTTCCCTTTGTCTTAAAAACTGTGTATATTAAGCAGTCCTTCCAGTAAGACAAAACACAAATAATAATAATAATAAACTTTATTTTTATACCGCCCTTCCAGCGATCAGGGCGGTGTACAACTTCTTTTCATCCACGTGAGGGAGCAGGAGTGGGAAAATATGATCTGTAGGCTGAATACAGTCCCCAGGTGCCCCAAAGCAGTCCCACATGCCCTCAATTTGGGCTTTTTCAATGTTGAAAAATCCTTCCAGCACCCTGTAGAAAGAAGATGGCAGTTCTACTGGAAGGGGGTGGGTAACCTGTTTTAATTTTAGGGAAGCTTTACAGAAAAAGCCTTACTTGGGTCTAAGACAAGCTAGGAAGCCCTGAACTTACTGCCTTCTATTGTGAAAACCTTTCCATGCCAGGGTGATGCCATTTATCTAGCAACATAACATTCTGAATGTTAACTTCCTTATGACCATAGATGATAATACATTCTTTTTCTTAAAGGTACCTTAACAGCACTAGAAAGTTTCCTGACTGTTAAGTCTGGCCCAGAGGTTAGTTGATCTCCTTTTGTTAAGCTTGGAATAGCCACTTATTCTGTATACCAAAGGAATGAATGGTGTGGTTCTCCAGATTTTGGAACTGTAACTTCTAGCACTTCTCACCATTGGTGATGGAGGCAAGGGCTTGTGGGAGTTGCATTGTGAAAACATCTGGAGGGCCACACAATTCCTACCACTTTACATATACAGTGAAATCAGTAAACACTGAGAAGAAGTTTGAGATCTTTTATTTAAATGAAGAGTTGGTTCTTTTGGCAGACAGTGGAGCTGTCGTTCAGCAGAACATTATGCATGTTCTTTCATGGCTTTTGGTGTGCCAAAGAACATAAATTCCAACATAGGTTTGTGACAGCTATTCTGAGTGTCTGTGTAAAATTTATTAAGGATATGAGACAAATGCAGGAAGGAGCAGTTCTAATATTTACTTAAATGGAATAACTGATAATATTTTGTTACACTGTTGATAGAAAAAATGAAATATTAACATTCCTAGAATATCAGGATACATGCTGGAGCAGAAACAGGTTCGGTCCTGCCCATACAAAAAGTTGCAGTGGAGTTAAAACACCACTCGCATCCCAATGCCAAAAGTCTATGTAGAGGTGACAGTTGATTCATAGAGACATAAATTTGACATAACTCTTATAGATGTATCCACCCAAATGTATACTGCTATAAGAGCAAATACTTTTTTTCTTGGGCAGGAAAGATAAAGTGAGTATGTGATTGAGCCCAGAAGCTAATACATAGCTTTCAGATGTACTCTAGTTTAATTCCTGAATCAGATTCAGTGTGTGTGTGATTGCAGTAAGATAAGTCTTCACTATTATAGCTAGTGCTGTACATGTGTTGAAATTATTTAAATGTACATTAATGTTATAAATTACCATGATATTTTGACAGGGTGCCTGTATTCATGATGGTACCTGGAAATCAGCAGTATATGGCCTTTCTGACCAAGAAAATCTCAAGAAAATTCGACGGCAAATAGGGCATAAACCCATTCCAGTTATCGGGGCAAAACTTAAGAGGAGGTATAAAAGTTTTATGTGTATTTTGATGCCCAAAGCTGTGACTGTCCAGATGTTGTTTGACTGCAACCCACCTCACCCGACCACCTTAGTCAGTGGTGAGAGATAATGGGAGCTGCAGTTGAGAGACAATATCTGGAGGGCCACAAGTTCTCCATAATTCTTTTAGAGCCTTTTATTTTCTGACGTTTGCTTACTATAAAATGATTTTCTTGGCTGAATGGAAGTTTAGGGCATTTGTACATGCCTTAAATATATAATAACAGGGTTCTCAAGGCTTTTCCTGAAAGGAAACATCCTGATGGAATTTATGTTTACAAAAATTCCTTTGTCTAAAAGATTATTTTGTTCTTGATAAATGTATTGGCTCAAATACACTTTGCTGAGGGTTCCCCCCCCTTTTTTCTTCTTTTCTTGCAGAGGTGCAGTGTTTTACTGTAATGAACTTCAACAGTATTCCATTCCATTCATGGGATCAGATGTCGCTGTGGTAAAACGAACTCAGCGCTATTTGCACACACATCTGCAGGAAACACCTGTAAGTTTACTTAAGCATTCTTAAACTAATTTTGTTCAGTTTTAACAAAGGAATACACACTTGCCATTTTTAAAGGTAAAAGTCTGTATGATTTTGCTAATAAACAACAACTTTTGTTCATGACAGAAAAAGGTTTGAGAGGTAAAGGGCTGGGCCTGTATTCTACCATCTCTGCTTTCAGTGAAATCACTGAACTCACTGTGTTTGTGTCACTTAGCCTGCAATTCTATATATGTTGTTGTTGTTCCCATTTTGAGTGTTCTGTAACACACTTCTCTATTTTTTAACCAACAAATTACTATCCCTTGTAACTACCTAGCACAATGATAGATGGATGTTAATGCTAGATTGGTGCTATTGTAAGTATGACAGTAAAAGGAAAATGTGTTTTCTTTAGCTTCCAGAGTTGTTTGTAAAATCTCCATGAATAAACTTGACAATCATGTTCAGTTAGTCAGGGTCACCTACAGAGGGCTTAGTTCTCAGTGAATGATCAGTCTTCAGGTTTGTACACTAGAATAGTTAATCCATGAGTAAAGCTTGGAAATGAGACCAGTTAAGATTTTGGTGTTAGTGAACAAAGCGCATAGCAACTGTGTGTGTCTCTGTGTGTGCCTTCTCCCTTATCAACTTGCTAATTCTCTGAGGTCTTCAGAGGAGGCATTGCTGGTGGTATGCTTGGAGACCACATGAGGGAGAATTAAGTACAGTTTTCATGTATCAGGTCTCACTCTATTGACTCAGTATCAGCTGATGGTTTGCTTCCAACATCAGAGAGCACTTTTAGATAGGTCTTTCACTAAATTCCAAGCCACTACTTTACTGATGTCACTGTTTTTATATATTAAATATTATTTTTTTCCTTACTGTTTTGATACTTTGTTTGTACTTTTTGGAATCCTTTTTTTTAAAAAAAATGAGAATGGCATGCAAATAAAATAAATAGTTTACTGTAGTTGCTTACTGATAGGAACCCTCCCTTCTGTTCAGGTACAATATGCTGCTTATGCCACCGTGGGTGGTATTGGATCTGTCATTAAGCTGATGTTTGCTGGCCTTTTGTTTTTAATGCTTGTGAAGTTCAACTTTGGAAGAAAGCTACTGATAAAAGTAGGTATGGTTTTAAATATTTCTAGGTTTGATAGCCTTGAAATTCCTACTTGAAATTAATGAGGATCTTCTTCTTTTCAGTATCCTGAATTTTTTTCTGGAGGATATTTTACAAAAGAAGGGCCAACAGAGAAACAGGTAATCACTGCCTTTATTTTTATTTGATGATAATATTTTTGACAGGATTTCCTACATATTAGTAGCTGGAACAGCACTCAAAGGATTGCCCTTGCACCTGTCCAGTAAATTTATCTGTATTCAGATGTCCACATCTGCTTTAAATACTCATCTTCTGCTTTTAATGTTGCTGTTTTGCCCTCAGGAAATGAAGCTATTGTTTATATTGCATGTGACGTACTGATTCATTGTGACCTGTAGATTACCTTATTAATTACAACCATGGAAATTCCTTACTCCTGTGTGTGGACGCTGTTTTAAGCTTTGGAAAATGAAGAGGAGGTATCTTGAGCCTGATCTAGATTGGCAAAAAGAAGTGTGTTCATGGCTGCATGAAAGTCTAGCCTTTAGATGAGAAAAAGGGAAAGTGTGTCATGAAAACGCTTTTTTTTGCGTTTTAGGGGAGAAGAAGTGCCTTTAGAAAAGTGCTGGTTTTCCCAGCTTCTTTTTTAAAAACTGTGGAACAGCGCAGCTCCATCTAAAGGCTGTGGTGCAGCTGCTAAGCATTAAGGAAAAGGCAACTTCATGTCACACTTTCCTGCCAATCTAGAAAGCCCCTTGGAGAATGGATAAACTAAAACAGTGATATTCTGAATGGAAGCACTGGGATATGGTTAATAGTGAAAGGAGAAATCTAGCAGACTTGTGTATCTTTGTGCAGCATGTAGTTAGCAAATATACTCAGGTTTGCTACATGGAGGCAAAAGCCTACATCTAAAAGGAAGAATATTATACTTGGAGCAGTATGGATGCAACTGATATGTATCCTCAAGCATGCAGTACAACACAGCATATGTAGCATTGTGCATGCAATCTTCTGTACACTAGCTGGAAAAATTACTTGTTGCAACACAGATTTGACTCCATTCTGTTTAGAGCAAACATTTGTTATCACTGCATGGTATGCAGTTTCTCACTGAGAAGTGTTTCTTCAATGTGTGTTTTGACAAAGAACCTTTAAAAGTGCCAGCAATAAATTTAACCTTATGAAGGTTATGTGAAAACAACCCAAGGGATAATTTAGATGCCCAAGTACATTGTTTTAGATAAAAATAAAGTAAGATTCCAGCCTATGTTGTCTTATGTAGCAAATTTACATTTACCTCATTTTGGTGTTGGAATATTTCTTTCCTACATTTCTATATTGCCCTTCTTCCTATTGAGATTGCTATGTATGAGAAGCAGCATAGGTCCAAAACACACTGCAGAAATACTGTATATACTCAACTATAAGTCAACCTCATGTATAAGTCGAGGGTAGGTTTTGGAGCCAAAATTATAAATTTTGATATGACCTGTGGATAATGTAGGGGCATGTAACAAAGGATCTAAAGGAGGAAACAAAGGAAAACAACGCCAAAGAACTTTAAAAAATTCTAGCAGTCATAACTGTTTGTGCTCGTACTAGAGGCTGAATAGATGAGAGAACAGGACATTATTCTCCTGCCTTTTACCAGGGGATGGTTCCTTTTTAAAATAAGAGTTAAAGTACCATATTTACATTGACCCGTGGATAAGTCAGCCCACGTTTCAGGGTCAATTTTCTGACTATACATGACTTAAACATGAATATATACAGTAATCCAGTTTAAGACTGCTTTAACTGCCCTGACTCAGCGTTAGGGAACCCTGGGAACTGTAGTTTATAATAGCATCAGAGCTCTTTCTGACAGAGAAAACAAAAAGTTTCACAAAACTACAGTTCCCAGAATTCCCTAGCACTGAGTCAGGAAAGTTTAAGGGTCTCAAACTAGATTATTTCTGCAATGTGTTTTGGACCATAGTTCTCTGCATGATGACTTAGAGGTGCCACTGTGTTCAGTGGTGCTTACTCCTACAGGTGTTTGAATAAGGTTAAACCTAACCTACAGGTTGAGTCTCCCTTACCAGAAATGCTTGAAACCAGAAACATTTTGGATTTCAGGGTTGGATGTTTGGTTTTGGAATTTAGAATATTTGCATATACATAATGAGCTATCTTAGAAATGTGACCCGTCTAAACATGAAATTAGTTTGTGTTTTGTATGCACCTTATACGCATATAAGACTGAAGGTAATTTTAAACATAAAATTTTAAATAATTTTGTGAATGAAACAAATAGTTTCTGTATACTGAACCATCAGAAAGCAAAGAGGTCACTATCTCACTCACCCTTTTGGATAATTTTGTATTTTGGAGTACTTCAGACTTCTGAGTAAGGGATACTCAACCTGTACTGTGTTTGAAAAACAGGAGTAACTGAGGATGTGAGGGGTTTTTTTTTTTTTTTATGAAAGGGCTATTTTGCATACAGGTAGTGGGATATAACTTTATGTACATGGTTTTGTGGCTGAGAAGGCTAATGCTGTTTATTTTCTTTATTTTGAAATTTCAGATGGAAGGCTCGTCCTTTGAAATGACATTTTTTGGTGAGGGATACAGCTCAGGCAAAGATCCACAACAGGGCAAACCAGATGTTAAAATATGCACTCAAGTGAAGGGACCAGGTAGGCCAACCATACTGTTACAAATTTAATCATATGTGTTTCAGTTATCATATTTATTGCAAAGTTTGATTGTTATGAAAACAGTCACCCAAGTGACAGCCCAGTTTGGTAAGAAGTTGCTTCTCCTAGACATCAGCCTGTGGGAAGGCAAATACACTTTTAAAATACAGTGGTCCCCCGGGATACGAATCCCTCGGGATCCGAAATCCCCGGGACCCGAAACCGCCGGGGCCGGAAAAACAGCCCCGGCCAACGGAAAAAAACCCCGGGTTGCGAAAAAAATTCGCAACCCGGACGCTTTAAAACAGCGCGCTTCTGGCGCGCTGTGCATTGGTTAAAGCGGTCCCCCGGGTTACGAACGACTTCCGGGTTACGAAGGTAATCCCGGAATGGATTACCTTCGTAACCCGGGGGACCACTGTATGTTAACAGGATTTCATAGTTGTGCATGACGTCCACAAGAGATACAGTAATTCATAGAAACATTTTCTCATCACAGGAAAATTGCACTTCACTTTACTCAGAATCATCATTCTAAAATAATTCCAGTTCTAAAACCATTATGCTTGAACAAGGTTTCACACAAAGGAAATGTCAGATTGGCCTGAAAGACAGAGACCAAAAAGTGTGGCTTCTGGCAACTTCAGAGCCGCAGCGTGCAGAGGACCCAAAGCCATCCAGAAAAGGAGCAGCATAAAACCACTCTTTGCTGGCGGCCTGTTTAGGACTGCAGCCTTTGGGAAAGAAGAATCTGGTTGCTGCAGTCCCTGGCTGATGGGGGCTAGAGCGGCCAGAGGCCGCTTTTTGCCCCATTTTTTACAAGCAAGCAACTCATCAGTTTCCATTCAAGGTATTGTGTTGTGTTAAATTAAATAGGAAACTGATAGGAAAAGAGGGGGCCTGTCTTCCAAACCACAAGTTAAAGAATTTCTGGATTGAGCCTTTGTTATGTCAACTTATTGCAAATGCTCCAATGTGCTGTATTTCTCATGTTAAAGTTACCCAAAGTGTTTAGAAATATGCACATTTTTGCATAATTGAAAACTCTAATCAGACATACTACTAACTGAATTTGGGGAGTAGGGGTGGGGGGGGGAATAACCTCATTACAAAAAATATATATTAGAAAGCAACACAGATGTACAGGCTAGAATCTAAACATACATAAGCAGAACTCCGCTGCTCTCAAAGATCAGGTGACTGTCCAGGCTTCCCATGTATCATGTCTCATGGTTGTAGTCATGAAGGTGCAAAATGTGGACATGACCTCCCCAAATTAGAATTCTTCCTCCCCCAATGTAGTTTCTTTATTCTTAAAAATTCTAGAAACTTAACATTTGCAGTGTTTGCATCCCCTTGGTAACTGCCCCTTTTCTTTGGATGCCTGTGTTTCTGAATGCTGAAGCTTTAAATTACTGCTTTAAGTTCTAGAAATTTGGGAACTGAAAGAAAAATTTATTTGGGGTGGCAGAATTTTTATGAATCCCAATACCTACACCACTGCTAAGCTGTTACTGTACATTTTAAATTGCTTAATCTGTTTTGTTATTATTTGCTTCACTTGTCTTTGCAGAGGCTGGCTACGTTGCTACACCTATAGCAATGGTTCAGGCAGGTGTGGCACTACTGAAAGACAAGAGTTCTCTTCCTAAAAAGTAAGTCTTAATTTTGTTGGTGTGTAATCTCTCCTATCATTTCTTTTCTTTTTTTCTTGTTCAATTTATAGAGCAGGGCTATCTTCTTAGCATAAAAATTAGCTCCAAAGAGACCATTCAGTTAAACAGACAGGCACAAAGAGGTACTTTCAGGCTGGGTTGAAGGCATGGCATTTAGATGACACATGCCTTGTAGCCAGCAGGAAAGTGTCCTCTAGACGCCTTATGCCAGTTCAAAAAGCAGCAGCTTTTCCCCCGCTTTTTCCTGGCTTGAAGCCATGTCATGACATGAGCACTCCAGCTGCCTTGGGAGCTGGTGGTGTGGTTGATGGGGTTTCGATGTGGCTTCAGAAAAGGCAGCTTCAGGCCACTTTTTCCTGCCCATCTGTTTCGCCCCTAATTCTCCTTTTCCTAGTCAGCAGAAGACTAGAAATATACCATCCTAGAGGGCAAGAGTGGAATATATCTCATAATTTTCTGAGTGACATAACAGTAGTGAAACATAACTGCAGGTTAAGGAGCATGTCTTCAGAACAGTTTGGCAGCAGCTCTTGCCTCTCTGCCACTTTACAAATCAGCATTGAACACTTCTTGAGCTATTCGTGTAGAGCACTGATATTTTACTAAAATAAACATTAGAGATACATTTAATAATATGATTGATCTAAACCTATTACTGCTGAGCTCTTGTCAGAATACATACTACTGTTTCAATCAGTGTCTATTTGGGAGAGAAAGTAAATTTTGGACTTCACTAGATTCTTCAGTTGTATACTAGAGCTTTCACATAAAGTTCAGTATTGGGAATTATTTCAGGCTATAGTCTTGTATCTCTGGCAGTCCCATTGAATGCAGCGTCACTTATTTCTAAATACACTTGTAGGGTGCCTTCAATTATGTAATTAAACTTTACCCCACTGTTCTTAAATTAATTTAAATAATAAATTTGTTACTGCTGACAGTTCATGGTATTTAGCATGTGTTGTGTTTTACTTAAGAGAAAATATGATCACTTTGTCCAGATTAATACTGGTAATGGAAAAAAGATTAACAGGGGTGCTAATAACAAATGTGTATTTGTTTTACAGAGGAGGTGTCTATTCTCCTGGGGCTGTGTTCTCAAAAACAAAACTTATTGACAGACTCAACAAGCATGGAATTGAATTCTCTGTTATTAGTAAGCCTGAAGCCTGAAAAAAAAATACTCTGAAGAGACAGCATGACCAGCAAACCTTTGATGGTACTTGTATATCAAAAATAACAACAACAGAATTTTAGGAAAGGTTGCTAAGTTTAATAAACTACTTGTGTTTTGAACTTTGTATTATGAATACATGTTCCATACTATTGTTAGAAATGACAGTAAGAGACTGAATTTTCACTGCTGGAAATTTTAGCTGGACATACTGGACATTTCAACACAGCAGAAGTTAATCTAATGAAATTATTACTGTATTAATTAGTAGTAGTAGAATTATTTTGCTAGTTAGAAAGGCTTGAAATTAAGAAGCTCATCCAACATAATTCTCAGATGAAAGCGAGTTCTCACTATGGTAATCTGTCATTTAATTCAGGTTTTTAATGTAGTAACTATAAATGTAGCACTTATTTTTGTTGGAAATTTTGTAAGCTGTTGGTGAATCTATTCTAAAATGTGTGCCTTAACTGACCAAATATCTGTCAATAGGAGAGGACAGTTTCTCAAATGAGTTATATATAGCAAAAGGCTCTCTTGAAGTGTTCCTGTAATTTTGATTTAATTTTTGGAGTACTGAATTACATGACAGACAGGCCTCTGCCCATTTAGGCCAGTATTCTATCCACTCTCCCTTTTACCGAGTGTTCCTTCACAGAAATTGGGCCTCTGTCTTACAGTTAAATAAGGCTACGGTTTACTCTTAGACTTAAAGTCCTTTTGGCCAGTGAGCCTTACCACTCATATTCAGATTCAGTCAATAAATTCTCCTGATACCAATTTGTTGTGCTTAACTGAAGTCTCATAGTGCTTGTCACAATCAGCTCAACTCATTTAACAATTTTTCCTACATCATATTGGATGCAAGAGAGAATGTTTATGCTTTTTAAAAAAATAGTAGCTTTATAGCCTGAACACTTGTGGCAAAGTAAGCATGAATGAGTTATCTCATACGCCTTTTCTGTTGAGGTGATCTCCTCAGGGAAAATAGGGCACTAATGAGTAAGGGAGAAAAATGCTATTTCCTATTATTTTTCAATATAATAAAAGAAGGTTGCAAGTTCCCTTGGCTTTCGTGTAACTTATGTAGATCACTATATTAAAGTTCTAATTAAAAGAAAAGAGAATTAATAATGCTGATTTATTCCTGGTAAAGTAAGTTCAGTAATGGAAGATGGAATGCAACTGATATTACGTGTACAGTACTTCTGTTTTTAAATTGTAAGCTAGATTCTAAGGGCCCTATAGTTCATGCCGAAGGTAAATAACCAGTTTTCCTTTCCAGCTACTCAGGCATCCCTATCATCTTCAGAATTATGGCATGGTATCAGTAAGCATACATGGGGCTATTAAGTTAAGGGGCAGAGAGTTTGAATCCAATCTGAGTTCACTATGAGTCTGGAATCAAAGGACCAACATCAGAACCCTAAGGGTACATTGTGTGTCTGCAGTTAAGTGGTGGCCAGCACTTTCTGGTGCATGCATGCATGCCCAGGTTGTTCCACTCCTGCAGCTGTGTCCAGGGTAAATCTAGTATCATACCCTGATTCATGGAGGTATATACAGTCGTCCCCCGGGTTACGAAAGTAATCCGTTCCGGGATTACTTTCGTAACCCCGAAGCTTTCGTTTCCCGGGGGACCGCTAAAGTCAATGGACCGCGCAGCCGATTTAAAGGGGCCGCGCGGTTTTTTTCTTCGTTTCCCGGGGGATCTTTCGTATCCCGAGGGATAGGAAGCCGGTCCGCCGCCTTTCGGATCCCGGGGTTTTCGCAACCCGGGGGATTTGTAAGGCGGGGGACCACTGTATAAAGATATGCTTAAGAATTGCTATAACTAGTATACTAAACCACTATAGTTTTATTTGGTGGCAGTGTACTGTAGTGACTTCATGGCTTGCTGTAACCTAGTCTTTCTTGTTTCTTTTTAACTATTAAGGCAACATCACTTTTCAGTTTACTTATGCTTGACTCAAGTTGTTCTCCAAATTCCTTTAACATGTTTGATTGCCTCTCTGCAAAAAGTCGAAGTAGTTGAATGTTATCCTCTTCCTGGAAATAAAAGAAGTCTTATTAATTTATGCAATCGAAGAGGCATTATGCAAATTAAAACAAATAGTGTAATTCATACAACCCTCAGGAAAGTGATATGAAAATAAATACCAAGAATAAAATAGCTGACACCAGCAGATGGGCAATGTCTGTACAACAGTGGGTAGTAAACAATTACAGTCTTGGTTATCCAACATAAACGGGCTGGCTAAAAGTTGGATAGCCGAAAATGTAGGATAATCCAGAGGGCCAAGTCCCATTGTCCCCAATGATGGTGTGCACGCACCCGAGCCGCCATTGGGGACAAAAGTCCCTCCCCTTTCCTCTTCCTCCCTCCCTCCCTCCCTTGTTCCCTCTCCATCTCCTTCCTTCCTGCTTTCTTCCTGGCCGGGCTGAGAAAAACTAAGCCACCAAGAAGAGGCCTGGGTGCTCGGACCAGTCCTCTCCTCCGTGGCTTCGTTTCCACCCCCTTTGGGCTGAGGAAAACAAAGCCACATAGGAGCAACCAGGCCACTTCTCGGCAGCTTTGTTTTCCTCAGTCTGAAGGGAGTCCACGGACTCCCTTCGGGCTGAGGAAAACGAAGCTGCAGAGGAACACCCAGGCCTCTTCTCGGTGGCTTCATTTTCCCCAGCCCAACTCAGGAGGTAAGCAGGGAAGAAGGGAGGGAAGGAGATGAGGAGGGAACAAGGGAGTGAGGAAGGGAAGGAGGGGAGAGGAGGTGAAGGACTTTTGTCCCCAATGGTGACATTATATGGTGTCTCATGCTTCGTGAGCATGCCACCTGTGAGGCATGCTCACAAAGAAGCATGGCACGTCGGATAATCTAGAAAGTTGGATAACCAAAGGATGGATAATCGAGACCCTACTGTACATCTAATTAAGTTCAACACAGCAGAAACCTTATCTAGCATTGTTGTGTACCTTTAAGTTGTTTCTGACTTACGGTGACCCTAAGGCAAACCTATCAGGGTTTTTTTTTAGCAAGATTTGTTCGGAGGAGGTTTTGCCATTGTCTTCCCTTGAGGTTGAGTGTGTGTGATTGGCCCAAGGTGACAGGCCAAGTCGAGAATCAAATCCAGAGTCATAATCCAGCCCTCAAACCACTACACTATGCTGGCTGCCAGCCTGCAGGTAAGAGGGAATAGTTTTAAGGTGTTTCATTTGTAGATTCCTAAATTTTAAGACTTTTGTGCGTTCACTTATGCTGACCCTAAGTCAAACTTATCATAAGGGTTTCTTTCCAAGATTTGTTCAAAACAGGTTTGCCCTTCTCTTCCTCTGAGGCAGAGAGTGTGACCTGCCCAAAGTAGGCTTTCATGGCTGAGAGAGAATTCAAAGCCTGGCCTCCAGAATCATAGTCCAAAACTCAAACTACTATATCATGCTGGCTCTCAAGAAGATGTAGGCATTATTAAATGGAATTTACAGAGTTAATAAAACTGGACAGGTTAAGAAAGCTGTGATCCTAAGAACAATTCTCAGACACATTACAGAAAAACTATCTCTAAAGTCTTTTTAAAACAAGGATAGGATAAACTTTTCCATTATGAGTTTACTTAAAATATATACCGGAGCTCTGAAGTGCTTTAGGTTTAAGAACTGTCCTCTGATGACATTGATGTTGTGGTAAAAGGCTTTGAGAGCTTTAGCAAATTCAGCATCACAGCTTATCCGAGAATTAGATGCTAGTCGAGAGTTTGATGCTGTTGGTGTTACCTTTGTAGCTGGAGCTTTTGTAGGAGATTTTAAGGTTTTGTCTGGAATGATAAGGTTTAAACATTAGTATCGATAGACAGGCATTTGAGATATAGAAGTGATTTGGGTGATTACATTTATGAACGCAGGACTTGCAATGTGGAGTCACCTGTTAGTGATGCTCTGTCCTTTTCTTTCCGTGTACTGATATTTATGTACTGATACATATACATAAACACAGACGTGTTTAAACACAGCTGTGCATCACCTTGGGAGCAGGATGGGCAAAATAACCCCAACAACGCTAATTACATAATAAATGAATATATATTCTTCAAGTGTTTTTGTTTAAGCAAGGGATCTCCTATTGTCCTGAACCTGTCCTGGTTGCAGAAAAACTCTTCCATGGGGATCCAGTACAGGATCCCTGTACAGTGGGACCTTGCCATTGATGGGCTTACCATCTGCAGATTTGAGCATCCATGTATGGCAAGCCCCATATTACTTTGACCATGTGGCCTCCCCCCCCCCCCCACAAGCATTCAGCATTGTGTGACCAATATGCATGTTCAATCTTCAGAATTTTTCTGAAGATGCCAGCCACAGATACTGGTGAAACGTCAGAAAGGAACTCTTCTAGAACATGGCCACATAGCCTGAAAGCTCCACAAAAAACTATGGATGCCGGCCATGAAAGCCTTTGACTCCACAATCCTCAGTTCATTATGTAGCTTTTTAGATTTGCCACATCCTAAAATGTTTAGTGCTTCTACAAAGGTTTGTGTTCCTTAGGGTGACCTGGTCCTCTTTTTCTTGTGTTTGGATTTGCTTTTGTCTGCGTCTGTATCAGTACATAAATACAGACATGCATGCTACATTCTGTTATTCCTCTGATGGGACTTGAGTTTGGGGAAATACAGGGAAGATTTGGCATCTCAGCTAAGGCACCACAAGGTAAACAATTAGTTTTATTTTGTGGAAGAAGATAATCATTTGAATTCAAGGCAGGCAGGGAGTTACTTAAGAATAGAATATTAGTATCTCTTTTGTCACTGGTAGCTCCCTGCAGAGTTGGTCCAAAGTGTGTTAGTATGAACACCCCATTTACTCAATGCTACTGAAATCCTTAACTGCCAGTGTTTATCTTGCCTTAATTATTTTAAGACAGCTAATGAAAACAAATTGGGAAGGTCCATACACTTTCAAGTGACCAGAGACAAATCTTCCCTTGCAATGCCATTGTTCTTGTCTTTGTTTTCTGTTAAAAACACACTTTCCTTTACAGTATCACTTTATTGGTGCACCATGTACTTTGATTTTGAATAAACAGGTGTAAAAAGTCCTGTTTTCAGTCATTTATAATAGCCAGGAACACTCTTCCAAGCCTCGCAAAAAAACCTTGCTTACATAATAATGCAAAACCTTTCTAAGGTGTTTTTCGTGGGCCACTGTTAAAAAATTAAAATGAATATCCCATCTAAAACAGACATTGAAAGTAATCAGTAGTAGTCTGAAAGGAAGCAAAAGTAAAGGTTTGTATCTTAATTTATAAAGTCAGCTACTTACTCTGATGGATTTCTGCTTCGAATGCTTTCAGTTTATCCTTCAGAAGTACATTTTCTTCCCTTAGAGTTCTGTTAACATCCCTGAGCAGTTCAGTCTCTTGCTCTAGCTTTAGTAGCTTTTGGTAAAGTTCAGTGGTTTTATCTTCCTTTTTCTTTGAAAAAAAATTGAATACCACCCATAAGAACGTATATATGCAGTTCATGTGAAAAGGCTCCTAGGTTCATGCCACAGTTAGCCACTTGAGCCACATAAACATTCTGTGACATGACACATAATGCTACTGCACATTCTGCCATGTATCACTTTGGGAGCTGGTTGGGTAAAAGAACCCCAACAACACTAAATAGATAATAAATGAATATATATTATTCAAATGCCCTTGTTTAAGCAAGGGGTCTCCTATTGTCTTGAACCTGTCCCAGTTGCAAAAAAAATGTTTCCATGGGGATCCAGTACAGGATCCTTGCACAGTGGGCCATCCTTGCCATCTGTGGGCTTGCCATCTGTGGATTTGAGCATCTATGTATGGCAAGCCCCATTGTCCCAAATAGTGGCGCATGCACAGCATGCCGCCAATACGAATAACAGGACTTGAGGTCCTGCAGTTTTTCTTATCTGTGGGGGGGTTTAGAATGAATCTCCTGCAGATAATAAGGTTTGACTGTATTATCCTAAAATATACTTTGGGTGGAGAATTTTGGATGCCTTTTTTTTGGAATTTATTATGAATGCATTTTCAAAAACAGATTATACAATACAATACAATACAATACAATACAGTACAATACTACCACATTACATAAAACCTAAAACACAATCACACCAAGACAAAACAACAAAACAAAATGCGACAATAACTCTCCTTATTCTTACTCCTCTTAGTAAAATTCTATACAACTAGCTCTGTCTTTGTGTTAAATGTCAAAACTATTAACCTTATTACAATAAATTGCCAACTTGCCAAATTAGGAAAATTATTCAGTTAAATTCACATATTTATTTCACCCACTTATCTAATTCTCAAGACAATGATATTTGTTGTGCCATATTACCAAACCAGATGAAAAATAAATAAATTAAATCGACACAAATTGAAAATTTATAAGTTATAATTAAAATAACAGATGTCATTCACGCAATCCTATATTTTGATTTCTGTCTCTTCTATTTACACATTTTTATAAAGTCTTTTATACATTTAGTCCGCATGTAGATGTGCATGAAAAATAGTATCTGAAACAGCCAATCATTGTTCTTCCATTCCATAACTAGCTAACTGGACAGTAAGTGTTGCTGAATATGCAAGAGGGTCTATAAAGAAGGACAGTCACATCTCTTGGGAAACTAAACATCCTTTTGAATATAAAATTATAATGGTCAGTTTAGGTGGGCCAGTACAATTCTACACTTAGATTCAAAAGCCAGAATGTCTGAAAAACAGACAGAGGATAGCCTTAAGCAAGACGAAGTGTTGGTAGGGCAGAGGCAACGGATTGGTTTCATTTGTATTTTCTTTGTTAGTGTTTTTCTGCTGGAGAAGACACCACACATCTTGGAATCATTTTCATAGGAAAAAAACTACTCCAAGCAGCAAGCTTCTCAATAGCTATAGCAAGTACATTTCTATACTGCTTATCAGTGCACTTAAGCACTCCCTATGCAGTTTATAATGTGTAAGCTACTTGCCCCCAATAAGCTGGGTAGTCATTTTAGCGACCTTGGAAGGATGCCAGGCTGAATCAACTCGGACACTCTGGCTGGTACAGAATTCACAACCTTCTGGTTTGTGGGTCAGTGGCTGCAGTACAGGCATTTAACCACTGTGCCACCAGGGCTCCATCAGGGCATCTTTCCCTTTGTCCACATCCTTGGACCTCACAAAATAAATAAATAAATAATGGAACACAACTCATGCATCACCCTTCCTTGCTACTGTGAAGTTTACAGTGGAATAAAGATTCCCTTTTGTTGAGACAGAAAATGAAGAGTGGCAAGCAACTGTTATTCAGGTGGCCAAACCTGTAACATAGTAACCACAGGTAGCAGTTCATTAGCTGGAGGATGGCAGACTTCCTAAATCACCATTTTAAGTCTCTTACTGATCACTGGATTCCCTAAGAATCCCCTGACATGTCCTTTCAATCATTTCTTTTGTGTTACTCCTGTTGCTTCGTGAGTGGAAATGGCCTCTGTCCCTAAGGACCCACTTGCACCTTTAAGGGGGAAAGACTAAGGAAGAAACTTTCCTATTGAATTTCACAATAACATGACAAATTCATTGAGGACTCTGATAGACAATTTTGTACCCTGGAGTGATGGGAAATTAAGGCAGGCAAACAAGAGAAGCCTAATTCAGGGCCTAATTAATGAGATAGTGACCCATTTGTTCTAATAGACTGTCCCCTTTATTGGTAGAAATAAATCAAAACAACATTTTGGGATGCAATGCACAGCAAAAAGTATTAAAAAGTGAAAGTGTTAGAAAGATACCTGCCACATGAGCTGTAATATATAGGTTTTTTGTGGAGCAGCCTGCCTTTGACATTTGGTCCCTTGTATGCTAGTAATACACTTACCAGACTAGTGTAGCCCAGAACTTCAGCTTTAGGATTATCAATGATAATAGTGCTCTCACCAGTGACTTCCATGTGTTCTTGTGCTGAGTCCAGTTCCGCACATCCTTCTGCATTATTGGGAACATTTTGAACAGTTAAGAACCATGTTCTATCTTCCACATTTCTGTTCTGTACTTGTGAGACCTTTGTACCAGTGCTCTGATAGGGTTGCCATTAATTGTTCAGATAGTATTGTATGGGTTGTTGCTTCCACGTTCTTTAGAAATTCATTTTGAGATGCTCACAAAACTATCTTCCAAACCATGACACTAGCCACCTTCACCATCTAAGCTACTGATCCTCTATTAAGCACTTCCCCATTTGACATTGCCTCCCTTACTCTTATTCTCTCCTACTTCTGATGCGTATAAACCCCTGATGCGTAGGCATTATGTGCTATTATGATACTGTTCATACACAGTATCCTAGGGAAACAGGACACTGGACTTCCTCTGGGCCCAGTAGGGACACTGAGTGTATGATTGCTCAGTTAGTTTGGACTAACTAAAATGCTTCAGTTATAAGAGAAGTCAAAATTGTGTAAGTTATAAAGGTCTCACACTGAATAAGCGGATGGGCTATTCAGAATTCAAAGGCTGAGTGTTCCATGTCTCAGTATTGGAAAGTATGTTGAGACTAGTGAGATCTAAACTGTGCAGAATGATTAGGCTCACAGAATTTGACCACACCAGATAAAAACAGAGTGTTAAAAGGCTTCATGATCTTGTTGGACCTGCCTGAAATTATATATCTTAACAGATCAGATGGGACAAATTTAATTGACACAGCTTCAGTTGGCAAGAAATGTTGACCCTACTGTTTCTCCTGACTAGAGTACACTGAGTGATTTCATAGGATTCATTTAATGGATCTAGTCTAGTTGGGAAACCAATAGCACCGGTAGTCATTGGGAGAAATATGGCAAGATCCTTCTGTACCATTCTAGAAGAAGCATAGGAACAGATGGAATCCATAAGGTGGAGAAAGTTTGTAAATGGGCAGAAGAAATTCTCTTGTGTGTTGAAAGGCTTCTAAAATCTGATAACAATAAGGAGAGTCCTTGGAATTTTCCTGATTGGTCTGGATCAACTGTGTAAAATAATATGTAGAATACATTTTAATTGGAATTGTTGGCAAGGACCACAGTTCAGGTGCAGAGCAACCAACAAAATACTCTCAGGTTTTATGCTTGGCACTTTTAGTAAAAGGGATCTCAGCTAGCAGGTCTGGTAAAGACCTCTGCTTAATACGTTGAAGAATAACTGCATAGTGGAGTAAGTAACACTTAACTGGTGTGACCTACTATTTGACCTTGTACGTATTGGGTAATTTCATGTGACTGTTACCTTTCCTGATCAAAAGTAGAATGCCATTTTGTAATATGTGAACTCCAAACCTTTAGATACAAAGCTTATGAATACTCATACGGTTTTACTAAAATAAGGCAAAGTACCTTGAAGCCCCCACAAGTCAATTATTAAAGCATTTTTCTGCAGATAGTTCAAAAAATCATGGGATGTCTTCATAGCTGAAAATCTAGCTACTTCCTCTATCTTCGGATTCACATTTCTCCAAACGGGTTTTGTATATAATGAGCATGGGAGGTCATAAATTTTATATCTAAAAGTGTAAAACAGACAAACAAACAAACATTCAATAACCAATTAAAATGAAGTTCAGTCTCCACAAAGAATATCAAGGGAATGCTGTGGATATAGCATACCTTGATTTCGGTAAGGCCTTTGACAAGGGTTCCTCATGACTTTCTTGCAAACAAGCTTGTAAAATGCAACTGTTAGACAATGCAACTGTTACATGGATTTGTAATTGGTTGAGTGGCCGAACTCAAAGGGTGCTCAACAATGGCTCCTTTTCATCCTGGAGAGTAGTGACCAGTGGGGTGCCACAGGGTTCTGTCCAGGGCCCAGTGTTATTCAATATCTTTATTAATGACTTGGATGACAGAATTGGGGGCATACTTATCAAATTTGCAGATGACACCAAATTAGGAGGAGTAGCTGACACTCCAGAGGACAGGAACAAAAATCAAAATGACCTGAATAAACTGGAAAGCTGGGCCAAAGCTAACAAAATGAAACTCAACAGAGAAATGTAAGGTTCTGCACTTAGGGCAA
The DNA here is from genome assembly GCA_034509955.1 of Urosaurus nigricauda. Lineage (NCBI taxonomy): Eukaryota > Metazoa > Chordata > Lepidosauria > Squamata > Phrynosomatidae > Urosaurus > Urosaurus nigricauda. The sequence goes on from JAOEGL010000001.1 coordinate 321,754,070, forward strand.
GAAAATGAAATGCACAAATATAGGATAGGGGACATCTGGCTGAATGAAACTATGTGTAAAAGGATCTAGGAGCCCAAGTAGACCACAAGTTGAACATAAGTCAACAGTGCGATGCGGCAGCTAAAAAGGCCAATGCAATTTTAGGCTGCATCAATAGAAGTATAGTGTGTAGATTGAGGGAGGTAATAGTTTATAATTAAAATGTTACATTTTTAAAAAAGAAAAACCCACAACAAGTCTTTATAATTAGAGGTTTTATAATTAAAATGTCACTTTTTTTAAAAAAAAAAACCCCACAACAACTTCTTTCCTCAAACAGTTTTATAGCATAGTTCTTTTTTTGTTCTTCAGATAGCAAAATGAAAACTATTTACAGGAAGTTTTAAAATAACTACCCAATCTGAATTCCTCTATGAGCTACTTCTTTAATCCATTTGACTCCAAGGCACTGTAAAATGTGAATTTGGAAATCGGTCCTTTTACCAATCAACTCCAGAGGGTCAATAATCATGTCATCCTCTCCAAAGAGTCTGTTGGGGGCAGAGGAGGAAAGAAGAATAGTGATTAATTATAAGGTGGTAATGAGAATGGCTTTTTTTGGATGTAACCTAACATGTTGAAGTGAAGACAGAATAGTGCCCCCCGCCAAGACTGTGTGTCTGACTATTTAGACCTTTCCCCAAACAGAAAGAAATCCAGGCATTCGTTCTTTGGAAGCCACCAAGGGCCTAAAACAAGGTGCAGGCTCTCCCTGGGCTTGTTTTGGACCAAAGTTCCACTTTCAGAAAACTAGACATGATCTGGTCACTTCCAATTTCTAGGAAGGGATCAGTGCAGCTCACAGGATGGGATTGGAACTGAGATGGGCATGGCCCCAAGTCCCACCATGACTGCCCATTCCTACATTAAAAGAAGAAGTTTGTTTCCTTGAATCTCTTCTCCTTTGGCATGGTTCTAGGGAAATATCCCATGCGGTCTAGCAAAATGGAAAGGGCTCTTTTGGGAGGCTTCGCTGCTTAAAAGGTAGATTTGGGGCATTTGGTTGTTGTGTGGTCACATTAGACTTTTGCAATGACCATAAAGGTGAATTGTGATGACACAGGTCAGACCTACACCATCACAATATATGAATAGGATACCAGTCATATTAATACTAATCATGCCAGCAAGCCTTGCCAGAGAAGGGAATACACACCATTGAGGCTTGTTTAAACACAATCTCTGCATTACAAATCATGGAAGATTATATAAAGTCTCATTCAAATTTGACCAGATTATTCAAAATTTATATTTAGCCACTTTTGTATTGGGTTCAAGGTTTTTGTCCACAATCTTCAGAAGCAAAGAGAAGAAAACAAGTTACCAAGTCTTTAACTCAAATAACACATCTATTCTTTTAACAACTGTGAAGATGTGGGAGAGATGAAACTACCCATCACTTTCTCCATTGCCCTCCCTCATATACTCTTTGCTCTATAACAAATGGGAAAGATAAGCAAGCAAACTGATAGACTGAGAAGGAGAGGAAAGGCACAGTAACTTCCCCTGTGCCTTGAGGCTTTTAAAGATAAGGTGCACAAAGATACTGTGACAGGCTTTCCTAAACTCAGTTTTTATTCTATAGTAAAAATAACAGATGCACTCACCTCCCATCTGGAGAACATGGAATTATATTGACTAGTATGATGGCTTCCTCAGTTCCTTCAGAATTCAGGAGTTCTGTCTGTTCTTCAAGTTTCATGCAATAAGCAAGGGACTGGAGCCAGATATGGGCTGATCCTAAATGAATAACTTCCACAGGATCCCAGAATGGATCACTCTCTTTGTCAACACACACATTTTCTCCATCTAAAAAATGCTGATAAAGCTCTTCCATTAAAAATTTCCTATTAATGAACTTAGGCTTTGACCAAACCCACACCTGGAAAAATTAGATTATTAATTTAGATTTGTATCTCTTGTATTTGGATTGGATACAAGCTTTTTATCCTCATGCATATGTTTATACTGTATATGCTAAGATGTTCTTCCCATCTCTCAAGTACTTAAAATTACTAAAGACCAAATGCAGCTTCCTAAAAAGCTGAGTTGGGTATTGCATATGCCTTGGAGCAGGTAGAGAAAAAAATTATACTATCTTTGGCAGACCAGCAACTCATTAAAATTGGGACCAGTCATTGCATACTAGCTTTAATGGGTACAGAAAGCCCAGTTTGTGCATTAAGCAAGCATTCTCTGAAACTAAACCAATGTTCCTTAGTACAATCTTCTATTAATACAAAAAAGCGCAAAATGGCTAAGACTTTTTACCTGCTTAGTAACTTTGTGTGTCACTTTAACTATGACCTCCTTTTGCAGATCATAGCCTCTTGAGTCAGAGGATGCCAAATTTTTCACTTTCAGTTCCAGCTCTAAATCCTGTTAAAGAAAAGCCTCTCAGAACAGTTTTTGTACTATATTGAAGATTATCATGCAGGTTAAAAATCATCATATTCAAACCTATTAGAAATAACAACATGAATATACTCAAGGTGCCTATAGTGCGAACCTATTTTGTTCAGTATTAGAAATGAAGGCAGAAACAGGACAGGGAACAGACGTGAATTTCTACAAGGGAAAGTTGCTAATACCTATTAAGTAGGAGGTGTACAAAGAGGTCCTTAAAGTTGCCTTCCCATGTCTCATACTTCAGTTTCCTTTTCTATAGGAGACAACTGTTTCTGTTTGAGATATTTGAGAGTCCCTTCCCAACTCACAAAATCATCTGTGAAAGCATAAACTTGTGATATTGGACAACATTCAATACCAGAGAATGGTATATTGGTCATAAACTATGCAGATAGTATAGCTTACACTGGGCATGTTATTGTTGTGGTCTTGAATACAGGTAGATGTGGGACTGTTTGTAGTTGGAGACCCACAGACATAGCGGCTAAAATAGGAAAGGAGATTGAATATATCCACCTAAATCTTGAATACAGTCCTTCTCCATGTTCATCTGATTTCAGCAACCAGTGGTTTTCACTTGAAGTCCTTATGTGCCCTCAAGTCGACTTTGGCCTATGGTAACTGTATCATAGAATCACAGAGTTGGAAGAAACCACAAGGGCCATCCAGTCCAACCCCCTGCCATGCAGGAACTCCTAATCAAAGCATACCCGACAGATGGCCATCCAGCCTCTGTCTAAAGACTTCCAAGGAAGGAGACTCCACCACTCTCTGAGGCAGTGTGCTCCACTGTCGAACAGCCCTTACTGTCAGGAAGTTATTCCTAATGTTGAGCTGGAATCTCTTTTCCTGGAGCTTGCATCCATTGTTCCGGGTCCTGTTCTCTGGAGCAGCAGAAAACAAGCTCGCTCCCTCTTCAATGTGACATCCCTTCAAGTATTTAAACAGGGCTATGATATCACCTCTTAACCTCCTCTTCTTCAGGCTAAACATCCCCAGCTCCCTAAGTCGTTCCTCATAGAGCATGGTTTCCACACTCTTCACCATTTTAGTCGCCCTCCTTTGGACCCACTCCAGTTTCTCCACATCCTTTTTGAATTGTGGTGCCCAGAACTGGACACAGTATTCCAGGTGGGGCCTGACCAAAGCAGAATAGAGTGGCACTATTACTTCCCTTGATTGAGACACTATACTTGTATTGATGCAGCCTAAAATTGCATTGGCCTTTTTAGCTGCTGCATCGCACTGTTGACTCATGTTCAACTTGTGGTCTCCTTGGACTCCTAGATCCCTTTCACACGTGGTCTCATTCAGCCAGGTGTCTCCCATCCTATATATCTGTGCATTTCATTTTTCCTCCAGAAGTGCAGAACCTTACATTTCTCTGTGTTGAATTTCATTTTGTTAGCTTTGGCCCAGCTTTTTAATCTATTCAGGTCATTTTGAATTTTGATCCAGTCCTCTGGGGTATTAGCTACTCCTCCTAATTTGGTGTCATCTGCAAATTTGATAAGTATGCCCCCAATTCTGTCATCCAAATCATTAATAAAGATGTTGAATAGCACTGGGCCCAGGACAGAACTCTGTGGGACCCCACTGGTCACTTCTCTCCAGGATGAAAAGGAACCATTGTTGAGCACCCTTTGGGTGCGGCCAGTCAACCAGTTGCAAATCCATGTAATGGTTACCTTGTCTAGTCCACGTGCAAGAATGTCATGGGGAACCTTGTCAAAGGCCTTACTTAAATCAAGATATACTATAGCCACAGCATTCCCTTCATCTACCAAGCTGGTAATTTTATCAAAAAACGAGATCAGATTTGTTTGGCATGACTTGTTTCTCTGAAACCCATGTTGGCTTTTTGTGATTATAGAATTATCTTCTAGATATTCGCAGACTCTCTGTTTAATGATCTGCTCCAGAATCTTTCCTGGCATTGATGTCAGACTCACTGGACGATAATTGTTGGGATCCTCTTTTTCCCCCTTTTTGAAGATGGGAACAATGTTTGCCCTCCTCCAGTCTGCTGGGACTTCTCCTGTTCTCCAGGAGTTCTCAAAGATTATTGGCAAGGGTTCCGATACAGTGGTCCCCCGGTTTACGAATCCCCCGGGGAACGAAATCCCCGGGACCCGAAACCGGCGGGACCAAAAAACATCCCCCGGGATCCGAAGGATCCCCCGGGATGCGAATAAGAAAAACCGTGCGGCCCCTTTAAATCAGCCGCGCGGTCTGGCAGAATTAGCGGTCCCCCGGGAAACGAATACTTCCGGGTTACGAAAGGTAATCCGGAACAGATTACCTTCGTAACCTGGGGGACCACTGTATTACATTTGCCAGTTCTTTTAATACCCTTAGATGTAGTTCATCTGGCAAGATTTATTCACAAGAGGCTTGCCATTACCCTCCTCTTAGTTTAAGGGAGTGTGACTTGGCCAAGGCCACCTAGTGGGTTTCCATGGCTGAAGAAGAATTTGAACCTTGGACTCTCAGAATCCTAGTCCAGCACTCAAAGCACTATACCACACTGATCTACGGCTCCTTTTTTTGAAATAGGCATCCATTTTAGGTTCTCATTAATCACCAGCAAATTTGTTGTTAGTGCTAAACAAAAGTTTTCTGTCCTGATGTCAGGTATGCTTTGATTGTGATTTCCTGCATGGCAGGGGGTTGGACTGGATGGCCCTTGTGGTCTCTTCCAGATATACAAGTCTATGGTTTTATGAAAGATACCCCTCTTGTTTCTCATTTATCCTTAATCTGTACTGATTTGGATTCTCAGAATTAATAATTTTGCACATACTATGAGTTCTGCTCAACATACAAAGCAACTCCAGCCCTGCAGTAAACAAAGAGATATGCATTCATTCAAACATACCTTCTTCAGCTCCATACTCATCTGATTTGCTTCAGCAACCAATGGCATTAACCTAATATAATCATGGAAGACAGCAAGGATACTGGGATCGGGTTTGCCATCCTTCCTATTTACCACACCTTTGAGAGATGAAATATAGTGTCAATTCTAAACAAGCAAAGCTTTCACAATTATGGAACTAAATAGTTTATTCATTTGTATTTGTGTGTTTTATATCCTTTCCCTCAATAAATGAACTCAAAGCTGCTTGTAAATTATTTAAAACAATACTGACTATACAAAAACATCAACAAAATGTACGAAAAAATTGTAAAATTACAATTATTAAAATGAATTAATTTTTAAAAAAAAAACCAATAAAATAGCACAGACTATCAAAAAGCCTGATAGAATAAGAGTTTTTTTATTTCCTGGTGGAAGGAGAGCAAGGAGGGAGCCACCCAAGCTGCCAAGTCTGGTTGTAGCTACCAAGAAGGTCCTCTCCCTTGTTCTCACCAAAAGAGCCTGAGAAGATGGCAGGACAGAGAGAAGGCCTCTCTTGAAAATCTTAGAGTGCTATTTGACTCACAAAAGGAGATAAGGTCCTTCAAATAGTTTTGGCTCAAATCACATAGGGCTTTATAGGTCACAACCAGCACATTTCTGTGGCCAGAAATGGACCAGCACCAATGAAACTTGTAACAAGAGTTTTGTGCCTGTGTCAGTCATCAACCTGGCTGCAGCTCTTCAGGTAAACTGAAGTTTCTGAGTACTTTTCAAAAGCAGCCCCACATCCAGCATGTGGGAGGGATACGGGGTTTTATTTCATATTGTTGTATTTTTATTCTTGCTGTAAGCTGCCTCGAATCTGTCAGGTGGGATAAAAATAAATAAATAAATAAATAAATAAATAATTATTATTATTACCATTACAGTAATCCAAATGGGATGTAACCCATTACTGTGTTACTGAAAGGCAGGCAATGTTTTTCCAGTATGATTAATTTTCTCTAGTGCCATGTTTTGCAAAGATACATTTTATGTTTTATCTTTTCATTTTGTGTCATTGCAGCAAAACAAAGAATTCAGTAGCAGCTTAATTATATATTTATCTGAGTTCTCATGAATCGCCTATTGCATTAAGTCTTATTCAGAATTAAAGTGGGATTATAGACAACAAGGCCAGAAAGTATTGACTGTGACAGTCCTTGTGACATTATGCATTCCCATTGTCACGACTTTATATGTTTAATTTCTTTTTGGCCTTGTTTTTTACCATCTCACTCTGAATCATGTGTACTGTATACATGTCTGAAATTCTGGTAAGAGTTCATGTATCTAACACAGTGAGCTATAGCACACAAAGACTCTGCTCTTATGAATTTGTTGGCATTTAAGGTGCCACACAACTTTGTGGTTTTTGCATGAGATATCTGTCAAAATAGTCTGAGAAATATCAAAAGTACTAGGATAAACAGATGTTTGGCAACCAGTACCAACATTTGCATTGGTTGCACATCCATGCTGGTGGGTATTTTTTAAAAGAGTAAATGCAGACAGTAGAAGCTATTAACTGATGGCCATGAAATGGTGGATCCATTCTAGGTTTCCACCCGAAGTTTAAAAGAACTATCCAATGTGTTGAACTATACCTCCAAAATAGGTTTGGTACCTTGGACAGTTCCTTTAATGTTTGAATTAAAACCAGAGCAGATTCATCATTCCACTGATAACACAGCCACCAGTCTTCACTGAACACAGGCCTGCTGTAGGAGGAACAATGTAGAGAGGTACGGCTTGTTTCATTTTGAAAAAGAGAAACAGTGCACTTAGAAACAGTTTATGAAGGAAAGACGACAATTTCTTGGAGCAAGAACAGACATCTGTATGCATAATGAACAACAATCTCACATGATCTCTTGAAGATACTTCCCTTTAGGAAGTTATATTCAATTCCTGTTAATATTTTGGTAGTAAGGAACTGATGTTTTTAAAGGTAAAACCAGAAATGACATGAAACTTAAGTTCTTCCCCAGATATGAAATCACACATAATATTTCATCAGCTTTGGGCTAAGGATTGGACAGAGCACAAAATTGACACATTCATTCACTGGGGGTAGGAGGAATGGGAAGAGAAATTGAGACATGATTAGTCTGAATATAAAGACTGGCAACAGTGGAAAAGAAAACAAAACAGGGAATTAGAGGGAAGCTTGATGAACAGCAACAGACCAGTTCCACAGACCATATATTTACTGTGTACAGCAGTGGAGGAAATAGATCAGCATTCTTCCCTCTACAGCAACTTGCCATGTTACCCACATACTCACTGTTTGAATTATTTTTTTCTCTCCCTATCTTTGTGTGTATAAAGATCACGCAAACTAAACCACCATTTCCTTTGCTGAAGCAGGTGGGTGTACACTTATTCATTTTGTGAAAGGTGCACTTTCCATGGTCAATGTATATGAGAGAACAAACACCTTGTTAGACACAGGAGTGGGATATCCAGGTTTCAATACCCTTGAACCATTTAACACATTGGGCCAATTTTCAGCTCAATTATGATGAATGAGTAAAAAAATGGCCAGGGGATGAATGCCATCTTGAAGGAAGGACCAAAGGAAAAATATCAGTAATAAAACTGAAGAAGGGCCAAATGCATGTAGCTGCTTTTGCTCACTTCCATCTTCTATTCCACTTGCCTCTTTCCTCCCCCTCCAATCCCTGTTACTGTTCCCCACTGTCACACTGAAAATTTAGAATCTTTGAGAAGAGACCAATCTCTTCTTTTGTTCAGTTCAGTTTATGTTACCCTCCAAAATCCCTTCTACCAGTGGTAAACAGTCTGCTGGTGAATACCACTGGGCACAACTCAAAGTTGTTGTTGCTGTTGTTGTGTGCCTCCAAGTGAACTCCAACTTACGTCAACTCTTTCCTAGGGTTTTCTTAGCAATATTTATTCAGAGGACATTTGTTGTTGCCTTCCTATTAGGCTAGGAAAGTGGGACTTGCCCAAGATTACTCAGTGGATTTCCATTGCTGAGTGGAAGTCTGATCTAGTCCAGCACTCAAATGACTATCATATACTGGCTTGCAACCCGAAGTAAGTGCTTGGAAATCAGACAGTACACTGGATCCCCAAAGCATTCTGCACACATGGAACCAGTAAGACAAAAGTCCTGATCATGCACTTGCACCTATGTTCTCCATTTTAAAAGATGTGCTGAAATATAATAGAATAATAAATAAGAATAATAATATAATATAATAATATAAGCACGTAATCTTATGGCTTACAACAAAATATTAACACCAGCACAATAGCTAAAACATGCAAATAAATTAGGGACACCAAATGTATAAAAACAGAATATGTGTAACATAATGCTTACCAAGTTTATCTACACTGAAGCCTTCTGCAGCTGCCAGCTCCGACTGAACAAAATCATAATCATATCTGCTCAGATCCTCACTCGTGCGATCTGTAGGAGGACCAATGTAGAGGTAGGCACTGTTTGATCCCAAAATAATACGATCCTGATGGAATGAGTACATAATGCTTGTTGAAACTGTTTCTATTGCACAATTAATAGTTTATTGACTATTCTGCTTTCAGAGCCTGAAAGCTGAGGACAGAAATGTGGTCTTGACAGCAATGAAATTGTGCTGTTGATAAGTGACTGAACTGTGAACCAAGAAGAGATTCCTAGCTCAAAACCCCTCAGTATGGGTTTTTAAATCAATATGTGGATTTTAAAAAGCAACTCTCAGTCTTATTCCTCTCCCACCTGCAATAAATACTAAGTACATCCTAAATGAAACTGTGTACCATTGAATCTAAACTGGAACAGGCTTGGGCTGCAAATCTTTGAAAATACACTATTCAATACTGTACTAACATCCAAAACTATTCAGGAGCCCAGCTTAAAGTTTCAATATGCCAGCAGAAGACTCTTTGTTGTTTTAGTTTAGTGTTTCTGGGCAAAATGTAATTTAAATACTTGCAATCCAACTCCTAAAAGCAACTACATTCATAATCTTTGTTCCATTGAAACCCTTTATGGTTGCATTATAAGTGCATTATAAATCTCTATACCATATTCATTTAAATATAATTTTGAAACATGCTTTATTCTCCTTTATGTTGTTATCACACCTATTTGACTTGTGCTTTGTCAACTGTCTACAGCCCAGCCACTCTAGGGGTTTGTTGAACAGGAAAGGTCATGATCATGGATCCCAGTAGTGTCCACTACTACAAGATTACTGTGGAGATAAGAGACTCCAGAGCTAAAGGGTGCCAGTGACTCCCAATATCCTTGAGCCTGGATCAGTACTGGTGGTCCCTGAGCCTAACTCCAGTGCCAACCCAACCTACCTATCTTCAAGAGTTCAACAAACCATGAGGCCAGTGCTCCAATACCAGCAAGGCTGTCTATCAAAGAGCTCTTGAAGAGACTAAGAAGTGCTAGTTTCCAGGCCAAAGGCCTGTCCTTTAAAACCTCCCATTTGGTAGAATGGGGTAGAGTTGGGTTAGAGTAGAGTGTCAAAGCTTTCAATTGGATCTCAGAGCAAATTACTTACGCAGAGGACTCCTGCTTTATGTCCGTAACATCAGGCTCCTGTTTTTGCCTGGAACACTGCAGGGAAGCTGGCCAGTCCAAGGAAGGCCATAATATGACCAGGATTGCTATGTGTCAGCTTGTTCACAAGAATACTAACCTGCTTTAGTTTTCAGTGTTTCTTAAAAATATACAGTGTTCCTGGTTTGTTTGTTTATTTATTAACCTTTCTCAGTTCCTCTCAAAAGATTCCAGGTTCCTCAAACTCAGATTTGTTTTTAAAATTCCAGATGAGAAAAGTAGTTAGATTTTGGGAGAACCATTAACACGTCTGCCCATGGCAAAAACTCAGTTGATGCAGATCATGTTTGCTTCCTCCTTGCTGGCATAGCCTACAGTGGGGGAAGCACATTTGCTGATCTTTTGGGTAAGAGTTTAGTATACAGCATGCTGCGTCATGATGGAGAATGGGTGGGGAAGGGGCCAAGATGAATGCTCTGGGCCTAGGTGGGAATTTTCTCCCCTTTCCATGGGTTTTTTGCTACTCCACACTGTTGTTTGAGAACTTTGATAGTTGGCTAGGCTGATGTTTTAAATAAGTGGTCACTTGGCAAGTACTGGGGAAAGATATAGGATTTTGGTGAGCACCTATGGCACCACTTTTGGGTGAAGAATAGGCCTCTGGAACTGCCTCCTTAGGCTTTGTGAGTGATACATAAATCCTCGCTGAAGTCCTGTGAGTTGAGCAAGGGACTCTCAGGGTGGTGTTCCAGATGCAGGTGGGCCAGGGTGCAACCCAGCATTTGGTTTCTCTTCAGGACTTAGGTATTTTTCCCAGAAGAAACTGCAGGGAAGGTCTGGGAGAAGATCACAGGCCTCAGCTGCTCCCCCATTAGAATGCCCTCCCTTTTGCAGCTCTCATGAAAGAAAAACTAAATTTAAAGATTTAAATTTAAAGATTTAAATAAAGTGGCCCAATTTACACCTCAACTATCCGAGTCTGGTCTCTTTTTTGCCTGAGTAGTTCAGCAAATGTAAAAGCCTAACATTTCACTAGCTTGCTGTTTAATGATCTAAAGCTGGAAGCATGCTAGAGGAGGGGTAACTTGTTAACAAATTAATTTCAACTAATAACCAACTCACCAGGTGCTGTAGTTTAGTTTTCACAACAATAGGAACCCCATTAACAATGACTTTACACTTATCACGAGGAGTTATTGTAACTTTGCCATCAGTATTTGTGAATGTTGCATGCTTATCCAGAATGCTAAAAGGGAGGAAGACAAATGGGTTTGAAATCTATTATAAAAATGTCTCTATCCTAACTCAGTTTAATTCTAACCCAGTTTAAAATATAAGTATTTTTATTCTATGAAATAAAGGCAGAGCTTGAGAGAGAGAAAAAACATTTTTGGAGTACTAGAATCCCCTAGCCAGGAAGCAATAGACTTGAAAGTCATTTTTCTGAGCACTGAATATTGCAACGGAGTAGTGATCATATATACAAGGTATTGATAAGGTGATTGATAAGGGAGCCCTGGTGGCGCAGTGTTTAAATGCCTGTACTGCAGCCACTCACTCATAACTACAAGGCTGTGAGTTCAATACCAGCAAAAGGGCTCAAGCTCGACTCAGGCTTCTGAGGTCGCTAAAATGAGTACCCAGATTGTTGGGGGCAAGTAGCTTACAGTTGTAAACCGCTTAGACACTGCTTAGGCAGTATGAAGCGGTATATAAATGAAGCTGTTTGTTTTTGTTTATGTTTGGAACAATTATGGAGAACCTGAAGGGAATGCCCAAAGATTATTTGAAGTGTTCATGCTTCATCTCCAGTTAAAGATCCCATGTCTGGGAAAGAGCACTTAAATGGAGTGGGCAATTGTGGGGGATCACTTGTCTATCCCTGGGATCTCTGGAGGTCGTTTGAGCTGCCAAAAATAGTGGCATCCACTTCTAGTTACAACAAATACAATAATGTTAAACATTGCCTATTTCCTTTTTTGGAGATTCCTTTTCATCCTTCTTTTTCTGGCCACAAAAGGGCCAGTTGAAAGTCTGAAGGTGCAAGAGGGCTCCAACAATAGCCTTGAGGGGACAGGTGTGGCCCAAGAGCCAGACTTTATCTACTCTTTGTATGAGTCATTGAAAAACCTTTACAAGACAGAACTGCTCTAGATTGACCAATGGCCTGAAGCAAATGTGATAAGCAAGGGAAAGGATGTGACCTCTTTATGACTTGTAGTAGTTTTCCTTATTTGTTGTCCCAATGACTTTGACTTCTGGTGATGCCATGGTGATGCCATGAATGAGAGACTTCCAAGATGGTGAAGGGTCTGGAAACCATGCCCTATGAGGAACGACTTAGAGAGCTGGAGGTGTTTAGCCTGGAGAAGAGAAGGTTAAGAGGTGATATGATAGCCCTGTTCAAATATTTGTAGGGATGTCATATTGAGGAGGGAGCAAGTTTGTTTTCTGCTGCTGCAGAGACTAGAACGTGGAACAATGGATGCAAGCTGCAGGAAAAGAGATTCCACCTCAACATTAGGAGGAACTTCCTGACACACTCGGAGTGTAGTGGAGTCTCCGTCCTTGGAGGTCTTTAAGCAGAGGCTGGATGGCCATCTGTCGGGGATGCTTTGACTGGAATTCCTGCATGGCAGGGGGTTGGACTGGATGGCCCTTGTGGTCTCTTCCAACTCTATGATTCTAAGTCACCCTACCATCACCAGCCCTGCTTAGGTCTTCAAGATTTTGGGCCATGGCTTTCTTAATCTTATGGGCATTCTAGATTGGCAAAAAGAAGTGTGTTCATGGCTGCATGAAAGTCTAGCCTTTAGATGAGAAAAAAGGAAAGTGTGCCATGAAAACACTTTCTTTTCTTTTTTTTTCTTTTCTTTTTTTCTTCTTTTTTTTTGCGTTTTAGGGGAGAAGAAGCGCCTTTAAAAAGGTGCTGGTTTTCCCAGCTTCTTTTTTAAAAACTGCGGAACAGCGCAGCTCCATCTAAAGGCTGTGGTGCAGCTGCTAAGCATTAAGGAAAAGGCAACTTCATGTCACACTTTCCTGCCAATCTAGAAAGCCCTATAGAATCACAGAGTTGGAAGAGACCACAAGAGCCATCCAGCCCAACCCCCTGCCATGCAGGAACTCCCAATCAAAGCATCCCCGACAGATGGCCATCCAGCCTCTGTTTAAAGGAGACTCCGCCACTCTCCGAGGGAGTGTGTTCCACTATTGAACAGCCCTTACTGTCTTAATGTTGAGGTGGAATCTCTTTTCCTGTAGCTTCCATCCATTGTTTCAGGTCCTGTTCTCTGGAGCAGCAGAAAGAAAGATTGCTCCCTCCTCAATGTGACATCCCTTCAGATTTTTAAGCAGGGCTACCATATCACCTCTTTACCTTCTCTTCTCCAGGGTAAACATCCCCAGCTCCCTAAGTTGTTCCTCATAGGGCATGGTTTCCAGACCCTTCACCATTTTAGTCGCTCTCCTTTCTTGATGGAGTTTATCTATCTGGAATGCAGGCTTCCTCTTTTCCTATGGCCTTCTACCTTACCAAGCATTATATGGCCAAAGTACAACAATCTCAAGTAATCTTGGTTTCTAGCGAGAGTTCAGGCTTTGTAGAACTCTTCTCCAGCAACACATTTCAAATTAGTTGATTTTCTTCCTATCAGCTTTCTTCATTATCAGACTTTCACAACCATACATAGAGATGGGAAATAGGAAGGCATACACAATCCTAACTTTAATATTAAATGATATATCTTTACACTTCATGGTCATGTCTAATTTCTTCACAGCTGACCTTCCTTCTGATTTCTTGACTGCATTCTCCATTCTGATTAATGACTGAACTGAGGGTATGGAAAATCTTTAACTCTTTCAAATGTCTTCATCATCTACTTTAAAGGTATATAAAACACCTGTGGTCGTTTTGTGAACATTTTCCCTCCCTTATGTTCAACTGTAAACCTGCCTTTTCACTTTCTTCCTTGAATTTCTTCAGCAATTGTTCCAGGCCTTTGCTATTTTCTCCTAGTATTATTATGTCATCTCAATATCTTAGATCATTGATTTTCTTCTCTCCAATGTTCATGTCCTTCTTCTGAGTCTAATCCTGCTTTACGTATATTTTTAGCATACAAGTTAGATAGGGTGAGAAAATGCATCTCCCCTTGCTAAATGGAAACCATTCCATTTCTTTTTATTCTGTCCTTCTACTTTAGTGAGCATTATCATCTTCAAGCTTCATGCTGCATTCCCACTTTCTCTATATATGAACAGGACTGATAACATAGTGAATTTAGCAACCTTGTGTATAGGAAGGCAAAGATGATGTAAGACAGCCTTCACCATGTGTGCCCACCATGCCTGTTGGACTAGTATTCCCATCACCCCCAACAGCACAGGCAAGCTAGTCTAAGAGAAAAGAGCAGATGGTCTGAGACAAATTATGTGGAATTAGTACAAACTACACCCAGAGAGAGAGAGATTTGACCAGATTATCTTGCTGAGTCCTTTTATCCTAGTTTAGTGTCAGAAAGTGAGAGTAATTTCAGGAGTGCTAGCTTGATGAATAGTTATTACATTCTTGTTGATCTCCTGCCCTACTAATGATATAGAAATGAATTTAAACCAAATTACCATATTGCTCTTATAATTTTCCTGGGAATGAAGGATGGAAAAGCAATGAGTTCATATACATACCCCAAACCTCTGAGGGTTATTGCATTTGAGGATGATTGGCCAACATCAGAAGAGCCTGAAAAAAATACTTGTCCTATAAAAATGTATTTGTTTTTGGTTTTCTTCAGAAATACTACAGTGAGCTACATCTTCTCATCATGAACTTTGGTATGTTTTCCAGAACCAGTTATATTGACCCCCCCCCCCAATTGCTCCCAGCCTACCAATGAGAGACTGTCAGTAGACAGCTGGCAGAAATCAGACCTGCCAAATTAATTTAGCAAAGGTTTAGTAAGACGGAGCACCAAACCACCAAGTAGTTTTCAGCACTTGGTAGACCAGCTTTTCCTCGAAAAACTTATTTTACTTTTATTAATTGAATTTATTTATTAATAATACATGAAAAATGCAAACTTTGTGTTGCTAATATAAAGTCTAATTTCCACATTTTGATTCATATGGTAGTAAAATTTTGAAATTGTACTAAAACATTCCTGACATTCTTATGAGATGTGACAGTGGCCTTAGAAAAGAAAAATATATTTTAGTCAAGTAATTCTGATCTCCAAGGTAAACATCCTGTCTTCCTGCTTATTAGATGGTAAGCTCATCGTCTCTTTTATTCAGATGTGGATAATTAAACAATATAATACCTTTTTGAATGAAATATTTAAGAACTCCTGAAAGTTGAGGGTCTTCATTGATATTCACAAGATAAGGAAATGTTTCCATCATCCATCTCTCCTATGGAAGAATTGATTAAACCTCATTTGAACACATTCTGCTCATCATTGTCATGGTAGAGATAAATAAACATCATGCTTGTAGGTTCTACTATATTAGAACCTATACTAGATCCAGAAGTTCTACCAACTCGAGCCTGATACAGAAGATATACAATTAGAAATAAAGAATTCTAAGACCAAGAATTTGTGCTGAGTGCAGGAATAAACAGAACACACATTCCTTCCACAGGGGAGTCAGTAAGAGAAAAACAAATCCATCCCAAATGGTCTTCCACCGATTTTTACTCTCATAAAAATCTCGATAAATGCTCATAGGTAAATTTGAGAACATATATCTCCCCTAATATCCAAGGATCCCAAGGTGGCATACAATAAAATCAGGGATCTGATATAAATATTAAGTTTGCCTGAAACCCTGTAATTTAAGTACTTCTTTCCATCCTTTTATCATATTTCCTGTAGATGGGCAAATGCATGAGCAGCTTGATAAGTTATCCAACTATACCATACTTAAAGATATGGATTGTTGTTTTATGGCAGCTATTCATGATCACAACTGTTGCTTCACCAAGGTTTATTTTATACCTAACAAAATGTGCTTGTGTAGCACATCTATTGTTATGGAGTTTGTAGTAAGGAATATAGATAAATTCTATCAAAAGCACACATTGCTCATCTCAGTCTAACAAAG
This sequence comes from Urosaurus nigricauda, assembly GCA_034509955.1. Taxonomy (NCBI): domain Eukaryota; kingdom Metazoa; phylum Chordata; class Lepidosauria; order Squamata; family Phrynosomatidae; genus Urosaurus; species Urosaurus nigricauda. The sequence continues at coordinate 321,770,065 of JAOEGL010000001.1, forward strand.
TGCTGTAAGCAGAGAGGTCCAACATGTACACAAAGCCCTCCTGCCCACAGCTCCAGCAAAAAGAGCTGCCTCTTGTATGCTTTAACAAGGAGAAGAATTTTTGAGTGTCTCTTTCAGTAGTTAGTTGAAAAGAACAAAGAGAACAAGAATGAGGCTTGCACAGGGACCCCAGATATGCTGCTTTGCTCTGAAATCAGTCCCAAAAACATACAAATAAATTTAAAAACCAAAAAACCAAAAAAACTGCCTTCCTGGATCAAAATGCTATTTAGTCCGGATGTTTCTCCCATAGTGACAAGCTAGAAGGTACATTCAGGAGCCCTTCCCAAGCTGTTCTGCTCTAAATGTGTTAACCTACAATCCCCTTCATCCCCCAGGCAGCGTATCTAATAATCATGGGGATGGGTGTTGTAGTCCAACACATCTGGAGGCTATCAGCTTGGTCATGGCTGAGCTACAGAGTTGATGGAGTTAGACATATAACATCCAGCATTTCTGACCTGAGTAACTGCAGCATATTGCTGTTCCCATTCTTTCCGGGCTTCCTCCAAACGATATTCCCATGTGGCTTGAATGGCTTGAATCCGCAGTTCATTTTCAGCGAGTAAACAACGAAGCTCTTCTAGAAAGAGTGAAAAAAATGATCTTGAAGCAAATTTGATTACTACCAAATAAAAAAAAAAAGGGCTGGAGATAACAGTGCACTCCTAGTGGTAGATTTGGAGAGAACCAGGGTCTGTATGATCCCTCTGGTCCTCTTTGTTAGAAAATTAGGGATATACCATATATACTCGATTATAAGTCAACCTCATGTATAAGTCGAGGACAGATTTTTAGGCCAAAATTATGGCTTTTGATATGACCTGTGGATAAGTTGAGGGTAAAACTCAGAGGCATATAACAAAGGATGTTTAAAATGAAGCAAAGGGAAACGATGCCAAACAACTTACAAAATTTAAGCAGACATCACTAAAGGCTGGATGAGAATAGGGGGGAATTAGTGCTATCTTGCCTTTCATCAGAGACTGGTTCCTTTTTTCTTTTTCTTTTTTGTAAGAGTTAGAGTATGGTACTTACATTGACCAGTGGATAGGCTGACTTGGTTTTTTGGGGTCAAATTTTTGACTAAAATTTCTAGACTTATACATGACTATATACAGTAATACTGTATTTCACAAGCAGAGTAATTAGTGTTTGCAAGTAGAAGGTGAACAACAACCAGTCCTGCCACACCCCTTCACATACAGGGTTTAGCAGAGAAATAAAGCAAGGTTAGTTTTCTTTGTTAAAAAGTAGCAAGCTTGCTTACAAATATTAAAGGTTTCTTGAAATTTCTTGATGCTCTTCAAAAAATGAGAAAGAGATAACTGCAGACTACAACCTCAGATTAACTGATGCAGGAAGAAAGCATGTGTGACTAAGGCGAGTAAACAGGAAATGACATGAATACATGTTATCCATAAACTCTTAAAGAGTCTTGCAACCTAGCAACTACTGAGTAGGCATGCCTAAGGTGCTACCTCTTTGTTCTTGTTGCTAGTTGTCTTCAAGTCAATCTCAACTCATGGCAGCCATGTGAATGAGACACCTCCAAGCATTTGATAGTTATTTTGCACATGGGCTTTGGGCATTCTGGTCTCAGTGCCCCCTGTCCCCATCACCTCTTGAGCCCTCTGGGGGCAGTGCTCATTCAGCTTTCCCTTCCTGCACTCAAGCATGAATTTGCCAGTAGTGGGCTAGGAGCTGCCATTGGAAATCCCACTCACAAATGACTCATCCAGGGATGGATGGGAAAGCAGACAGCCTTCCTTTTGCACCTGCTCATGTGCTTACCTAGTGGCAGTGCTATAATGTGCCATTACAGTGCTGCCGCCACTAGTTACAGCCATACATGTGAGGGAGAAGCTGATTGCTGCAGAGGTACTATGCTATGTTGTGGCATATACATCAGGGATCAGTTTTAGTGGACCTTACAGGGAGGCATAGGCCCTGGCAAATGTAATATGCTTTTTTCTGATTGCCTGGCCTGTGATAATTCATTGTCTGTTCATTGTTTGTTCAAACCTAACCTGGAGTATACTGTTTTCAGTTTATGTGAGTATCATCATTTGAGAAGGGTATTGGCAAGTGAGAATGTGTCCAGAGAAGGATAAAGGGTCTGGAAACCAAGCCCTGTGAGGAATGGTTGAGAAAGCTGGATATATTTTGTATGGAGAAGACAAGACCGAGAAATGATACAACAGCCACCTTTAAATATCCAAAGGGATGTCATGTAAGAGATGCAACATGATTGTTTTTGCTGCTCTAGGATTCATTTGAATCGATGGATTCAAATCACAAGAGAGAAAATTCTGACTTAATATTAAGAAGTTCCTGATAATAACTTATTCTACAGTGGAATAGATTGCCTTCTCCTACACATATACAATAAGATTTTTATTTTATTCCAGAGGGGCTATCTAGCTCTTGCATGTGTGTGAGCTAATTATAAAGATATCTTAGCTCATATTCCTCTTATTTTTACCTTACCCTTGGTAACTGCTTAAAAATAACAAAAGTGATTCCAAGAACCATTCATAGAGTCCTGTTGGCAGGTGATGAGCCTTCCTACTGCAGTATCCTGTGCCACAGTATCCTGTGCCTTCTGTGAGAAATGCTCCAGAGAATCAGAGGATGTGGTAAGCAAGGCTGCAGCTGGAGGGCAGTGGAAATTGGGCATTTTCATCATGCGCATGAAAGTGTCTTGTACTAAATATTGTTGGATCCAAACTGTTATCATTTCCAATCAAATCTCAGAAAATGGGAACTATTTGTTAATGTGTCCCTCTTAACAGTAAATGTCATGTTCTTACTTCATAATACACTCACTTGTTTCATCTTCCACTTTTTTACCAGAATTTCCAAGGTCTGACAATCTGGAGAACAGGTTATAATTTTCTGCCTTCAGCTCATTTATCAGCTTTGCAGTTGGACCTGTGTTTATCACAGCTTTATTTTTTATCTTTTTCGTCCTGGCAGTTGAAAAATGTAAGGGAAAATAATGATTTTACCATTTTGCAGAATCAAGAAAAAGAACTGAAATAAATATATATAAAACCAACCTTCACTGGCAAGTGGGACTGTACAAAGTGATAATTATGCCAACATGATTATTGAGTGTGGGCCCTAGGTCTGTTGTTCCTCATGCAGGAAATTGAGAATCCAGGGCTCAGCAACTTTGATCTAGACAATGAGGAAAACTGTAACTACAGACACCCTTAAATTAATTTTCCTGGATCCTCTTTCCCTGGATAAGGGAAAACAACTGATAAGGGAATGCCTTATCAGGAAGATACTGCATTTAAAAACTATAGTGCCTTAGAGTTTTAAAAACTGTCAGAGCATCCCCAAACAATACTGACTTTGAATTTGTAAATGCAAATTTAACCTTCATAGACAGAGCTTGATTTCTATATATGGCAGTGATGTGTGTTTAATGTTATCTAATTTAGCACATTTGATTTAAATGTTATATTCGAACACTTCCAAAACTTTATGTAGAAATTATTTTATTTGAATATTTGTAATAAAGTAAAGAGAATAGGATATATTTATGTTATAGTTAACAAAAAATGACTGCACCTGAAGGAATACTTTTTTAGGATGTGTATCTAAAGAGAGCAGTACCTGGTATATTTTACAGTTTAACTTCATTTACTGAGGTATAACTATGGAATATCAAGCTTAACTTGCACTCAGTTCCTTTTCTGATTCAGTACAATAGCTGAACATTTCACATTTTGTCTTTATGACTTGTACTTGTGACTGATAGACAAACAAGATTTTTTGAAATGGACACAAGTTCTTCAGTGCAGTAATTTGTTACTCTAGTCATCTGAGCACTAGGGTTTGTCAATGTTTATCTCTTTAGAAGGACAACTAGAAAACAGAAAATTTTCTACCTCTCATCTTGGCTCAGTGGGAATGAAAATCAATCACGCTGTTGGCTGGACAGGATTTTCGGAACTGAAAGCCAAGGTCCCACTCAGTAAAATAAGCAAAACTTGCTCACAAACACAGAAGGTCTTGCTTACCATAATTTGAAGTGACAGGTGTAATCGATTACAGTTAAATTGCTGACCTGCCACCACAAAGAATTAACTGTTCCACTGGTGAATACACAATACTCTCACCACCTTTTTTCTCCTTACAGGCCATTCCTATTATCATCCTTCCCTCATTCTTTCCCAGTCTTTTCATATCAGCTCCTCCTCAAAACTATGGTAAAACAAGGGTGGTGCTTGGGGATATTCCAGGCCTATCTTGTTATTGAGGTATACAGTGAGTAACCCAAGTTTTCCTGGGTAAGCCAGATGGTAATTGTCCTTCTTCATAGGCCCTTTGGTAGAAATCCTTTTGACAACCAATTGCTCTCCCTTTAAATGAGAAACATTGTGGAAAGAATACTGGGAGGAAATAGAGTGCAAGAGAGGAAAAAGTCATCATGATTTTCAAAACCAAGGTTTCTGAGAGAGTTCACACAGTTAAAAGTATGTCCAAGTCTGGAGATTCATGCTAACATTCATTAATTTGTTTTATCTGTCTTCTTAAATTATCTTGAGCTTTCCGTTGGAAATTAATATCTGGCAACCAGTCCTGTATCAATGTTATATGGAAGCCAATCGTGCTATTAGGATTCAATTGGCCTGGAAATTAGAACAGCCTGGTTTAACTGAGTATATATAAAAATTGCCTACTATTAAGTGCTAATTTAGAAGTGAGTTTGTACACAAATTTGGACGATAGATCAAGTGCTCTTACGGAATGGTTTGTGTGCACAAATAAATGAAATTTTACTATAATATTAACGCCTTGTCCCACCATTGGCCCCAATTTAATCATCTGTCATATAAGATGAGAAAAGATTGTACCTCTCAGCATACCGTAGTGTTGACAATGTCTCCTCGTAACATATGTCTGCTGGGCTAATAGCTGCAATCTGTGAATGTGTTAAGAGTATTAAACCAGAAATAGTTTTCATTTTGTTTATTTTTCTCTCATTAAGAATGGTTAGAGTAGGAATTGGTAACTGACAATCCTTTTGACTCCATTACACCCTACTGTCCCTTTCACTACAGGAATATTTTTCAGTATGTATTAATAGAAAGAATGTGCTGGTCAACATGATTTCAAGACATTTTGTAGCCTGTACAGAGTAACAAAACTTCCAGCCCTCAGTTAAGGTACATAGATACATACGGTAGTACCCTACAATATTGTTTTGGCACTGAAGGCAAAAAAAATCCAGTTTTGGTGCTGGTCTATAGAGGGGTGTGGGAAAGATAATCAGATTTATTAATTATATAATAATATAGGACTCAAGGCAGCTAACAATATATTTTAAAACAATACAAATTAAAAAATTTAGGCTAAGCACATCTACTGAACAAGAAAGCACAGCTATAAACTCCCCACTACAAGCTCCTTCCATAGCAATTTAAGGAGTTTTTCTTGGTGCCTTGCATTTTCACATTCATTTCTCTCCCGCCTACCCTCAAGTTTATATCTATGAATGCTGAAACATTATATGTATTCAACCAGGAAGCTGAATTCAATATGAAAACAGCTTCAGCATGATCCACAGACTTACCAGAATTCCAGTTGTTCCCCCCACATATGTGAGAAGTATATGCATTTAGTTCTGAAGTGAACATAGAAAGCTGCCTTATATTGAGTCAGATCTTGGGCTATCTAGCCCAACATTGTCAACTCTGGCTGGTAGCTGTTCTCCAAAGTTTCAAGCAGCAGTCTTTCCTAGAAGTTCCTGGAGATTCTTGGTGTTTATTACCTAGTGGTCTCTCATCCAAGTTCTAACCAGGCCTGAACCTGCTTTGCTTACAAACTCAAATGAAATGTTTTCATGTTACTTTATTATTATTTTTGATTGTTTTTGTCAGGAATTGAAAGTGAAATATAGATTACATGATGAACATAAGGCAAAATGTATGTTCTCCCCCACATCCATATCGCTAAGTGAAAAACAACAACAACAACAACAACAACAACGAAAGTTCACATTCTCTGAAGATGCCAGCCACAGATACTGGTGAAACGTCAGGAATCAATTCTTCTATAACATGGCCACATAGCCCAAAAACCCCACAAAAACTATGGAAGTTCACATTACCATAATAGTTCTGCTATTTCCTCCCAAAGCAGACTGCAAGAGTTTTGTAAGAACTGAATCTCTGTATGGAACATGCAACACTTTCCTTCCCATGGCAGCCTCAGCCAGAGCACTGCAACAAAAAGAAATGCTTCAAAATAGTCCCTTTTTAAAAATTGGGTGGTCAGGGGCCTTTGGGAGACTGCTTAGGGGACTTCAGATTCCACAAAAGTGGGTTCCAGGAGCCACATGCAGCCTCTAGGTTGCACTATGCCCACCCTTGACCTAGATTGAGGTTCTGATGGTGGTTCAAAAATGGGTCCTAATCTATTTTGTACCTGATAACATTTCCTAAAGTGGTTAAGCTCAGATTTACACGTGACCCTTCCTTCAGTCTGTCTCCTTCAGATCCTGAGGATTTTTGCCTTTCACTGCCTGCCAGGTCCACCAGATTTATAAGGGATTGTTTAGTGATGTCTTCTCTCAGGAAAATCTGAAAGAAAAAGCACAAAGAAAGGAACACAAGGGACACAACTCATTGAGAAATGCACCTGTGCAAGCCCTGCTTCTTCTGTTGTCATGAACTAAACTGGCTCTCATCTGTGAAAGACACACTCCTCTCCAACACACTTCAAATGTTGATATGATGATAAATGATCAAATGTACACTGATTTAAACGTGTATTCAAATGGACAAAGCAAAACTGGGTGCTGGTCAACAAATAAAATGACATTGCAACCGCATGTATCGAGGACATAAAAGCACCAGCTGCAAGTTCATCACATACTTAAGTCAAGATCATTGCTGGAATTCTTTGCTGCCCCTGTATGTTCTTTCCTGCATCTTCATTTATGAACTTAAAGGAGAAACTAACACGGCTTCACATGGGCTTTTGTATTGCCTTGGTCTCTCTTGTCTAAAACAACAAGCTGACCCCATGAAAGTTACATGGTATATTTTGTTATCTAGGAGGCCAAGGCACTGGGGAATGGGGTCATGTAGACTGGAGAAAGGTTGTTTACCTTGAAAGGGGCACCTGGGCTATAGTGAAAAATGAATTCGTTAGCGTAATGGAATTTTCCCCAGCACATCACTTTGCATAGTGACTTGGCAACCTTGACAAACGATATTAAAATGTATAAACTCATGGCTCAGGTTCCTATTGTCTTCAGATTTTTGTTTGTCAGGTTGAGAGATACAGATATTAATTTATTTCCCCAAATACAGTTGGATCCTTAATTGACCAGGCCTGGTCTAATTTCTCCTAAAGTTATAGGGGAAAGAAACTGTTCAAACTGTTGCAGGAGTAGGAGCCTACTTAATGTCCAGTTTCATGATGGCTCATGATTTCAGCAAAAGTGAAGTCAAATCCACAATATTTGATAGCGGAACTGTCTTCACTACAGTACAGACTCAGCCTTTGTACCTTGGTGATACTTTCCACTACCACAATGAGGGCAAGGCTTGTTCTATCCCTATGTATTCCTATGAAAAGTATGGGGAACGCATGACATTCCAGGTGTTGCTAGACCATAGTTCCCATGATTCATCACCACTGGCTATGCAAGTTAGAGCTGATGGAAACTGAAGTTTTATAACATTTGGAGGGACCCATGGTTCCCTCACCCTATGGTTTCACCAGGCTATCAGTTCTCCATTCATGTGTAGATGCACCCAAAACATTTATTGCACAGGATGACTGTCCACAGCCTGATAAAATAGTTCCCTATTTTAATGAATACATACGTGGAAGGATAATACTTCTGATAATAATCCAAACCATTAAAAGTAAATGCTTGCCAAGTTTTGCCACAACTAGGAATGTGAATAATAGAATCATAGAGTTGGAAGAGACCACAAGGGCCATCCAATCCAATTTTCACTGTGCTTCTTGGATTTTAACAAACATTCTTCCTTTACCTATATCTATGCTGAACTCTAAACTTTTTTTCTTTTCCCATATACATAAATTTATGAGCATCTTTGTGTATATTTTTACATGCACTTGTTTACTTCATTATTTTCTGTATGCATTTTCCTCACTACCCAAAATGTTTGTGTATTCTTGTTCAAATGTACACATTTTTATTACACGTGTTCTCCAAATACGTATAGTTTATGTGCATTTTTCTTGGCTAAAATCTATCATAAATCTCAATAATATACAGATTACTACAAGAAGTGCAAAATGGATATTGATGCAGGACAATGTGAACTCAACAAATTTGTTTTTCATCCTACCTTGAGATATTGGTACACTACCTGCTTGAACTGGATGGTGATGAGCATATGAGACCGACTGCTGGTGGCATTCATACTTGTTGAAGCCGTAGTTCTTATTTTGGTACCTTGTTCCATTAGCCTCTCAATTTGAGCATAACTGTCGCAAGGCACCCGTTTCAAACCATCCACATAGAAGCCTTGCTGCTGATCTTCCCTTACTTTGAGTCCACCTCGCTTCTTGATTTTAGATAGCAAGTCTGTCACCTTAGATTTGCAAAGAGTAAATTTTAACAGCGTTCCATTTGTGTGTGTAGAGGCCACTCTTGAAATCATTTAAGATTAAGTTGCAAAAGAATAGTGAATTTTAAATGCATGATTTTGTATTTCTTAATAATTACACCAGAGTCACGAATACAGCTCAAGTTGTCCACTGTTCCAAATTTTTACAACTACTACACAGGCCCATCTTAACTGTTTAAACCAAGTTAAAACAGACAAATCAGACAGAAATATAGATGCTCCTGAGGATATAGACTAATATTTGCATGTAGACACACATGTGTACTATAGGTACATGCAGAGATGCAATTTCTTCCACTTCCTCATATGGCACCTATGTTTCAATCAGGTTTAGCAGCCATCAAGATTCATTAAACAAATGTGACTGAGAAGTAGATGGGAATGCAGATTCTGGAGAATTATTTATAGAATGCATATGCTACACAGGACCAACACAATGAGATGTTCTAGAAATATACACAGACTGAGAAGTAGCAGCAGTGAACACAATCCAAAGAAATGGTTCCGTTGATAGTTCTCCTTCCATCAACAGAAGTGGGACAGAATCCCTTGGCCAGCTACACTCCCCACCATGCATTCCTCAAAGTGGCCCTAAATTACTGGGAAACCCCTTGGGAGATGGCTTTAGTCCAGTGGAGGAGACTTCAGGGAGGAAGAGTAGGGAAGTAGGGCCCATTGCACTCTTACTGTTATTACCTGTTCATTATAAATTTCCAGCATGCTAAATGTAACCTACGAGTTGAAAAGGAGAGAAAGGAGACATATCAAAATATGAGTTACTTTCTTCATATTTTAAGTTCATTCAACAAAAGTCAGTACTGAGTTTTATATAAATCTGGTATGGAATGTAATATGTTCCATATATAAATCTATTACAGAATGTATCTCGTAGAGTTACCAAATGTTTTCAAAAATCCAACACATCCACCTTCATCTTTTTTCATTGTATTTTAACAAACTATTTCAGTAATTCTTGTCAAAAGTACTTTTTTGTCTTGGCTTTTTAAAATTAAGAAACAGAATGATGCCCTAGTCCATGATGCATGGCAGAGTGTTGGATGAGGACTGAGGAGAGGCAGGTCCAAATCTCCACTTGACTATGAAGCGCACTGTGTGTCTTGGGTTAGTCATTTTCCATCAGCCTAATCTACCTTACAGGATTGTTGTGAGGATCAAAACTATCATATCATATATACCGCCTTGAGCTCATTATAGAAAAGTACAATATAAAAAAATAGCAACAATGATTCATTCTTGATCCCAATTAATTAATTTTCTTGTGGGCCAAGATGGAGGTAAATGAAATAAACAAAGTGTGAAAGACATGAAAACATTTTATTCACAAGCCCCATGATAAATCCTCAGTGTCTTAAATGTCTCCTACTCAGTTTGTGTGACATGCATCACCTTCCAGGCAGATAGTTTTTTGTTTCCATACAAGTGTGACACTCATAAACACCAATATGTTAATATACATAGAAGTGTACTGTACTTAAAAAACAACCATCATCCATCCACCAATTTTGGATTTTATAAAATTGCACACAATGTGGCCATACCTGGTACTGCTTGTTCTCCTCTTGGTTATGAATTGTTTTAAAGAGCTCTTCACACACTACTGGAATTATGCCCCTGTTGGCACCATATCCGATCATGGAATAGCTCTTCCCCGAGCCGGTCTGGCCATAAGCCAAGAGGGTAGCGTTGTAACCTTGCCAAGCACTGTCTAGAACTCCCTGTCCAAGATCACGAAAAACTTCCCTCTATGACAAGATTGAATATTAATATACACACAATTTTCAAGCATATATGGAGGGGGGAGAGTAGAAGTGGTGGTTAGTGTACATCCACACAGAGAACCTTACAGTTTTGTTCTTATTTAACATTATCTGTTACATCATTGAGTGAACACTTACAAATACAGATTGGATACTTACGTTTTCAGTACTGTATCATGATAAAGATTATTTGAAAGCCCAGCCCCCAGTACATTTTACCTGTCCTGAGTATTTGCTGTTTGGCCCAGCTGAAATGAGCTTGCCATCTTGGTCTTTCAAAAATCCACTGTGGGACCAATATGCCAGGTCAAAGGTAAATGTTTTCACATGGCTTGGATTCTTTGGATCATGTATGCTTGTGGTGCTGGCATTCATAGAGATCACACATCTACTGCCGGCATTCTTCTCTCTCTGTTGAAGTTATAGTCTATTTTTAAAAGGACATTCAAGTTCCAAATTCAAATTTTACATTTAGAGTGGGTAACTTGCTGTCCTCCAGGTGTTGTTGGACTGCAGTTTCTAACTTGACTATCTTGATTGAGTTGATGGGAGTTACTGCTTGGATGTTACAAATAGATACTGGAATGAGAGATTTCTGTTTTTCCTCACTTCTTTTCCTTTTATTTACTATGAAACAAGATTAGATTTTAATCTATGTTGCGAGCTGCCTTGGGCCCCATATTGGAAGAAAGGTAGGAAATAAAGAAGTCAAATGTCATAGGCTTTACAAAGTCTCTGCATTTTCTACGTTTCGACTATTTGTAGGAGAAATAAATACCTCAATGCTGGCATTCTGTTTTCATACTTCAAACTAGAGTTTCTCAACCAGGGTTTCCTGGAACTGTAGGGTTTCTCAAGAGGTTGAAAGGGGCTTCACAAGAGATTGTAACTGGGGGATTTGTTTTAGCTGCACATACAGTTTTTATGCATGGGTACTCCAAGACCTAAAAATTATTTAAACCGTTTCTCCAGGAAAAAAAAATTCAAAAAGTCACAGGTCTCCTTCCTGGTGTACACATTCTTGACATATACTGAGAAAGCCAAGATGATAACATGAACAGCAATTTTGTCTGAGATTTGCAGCTTATCTAAATCCCTCCCCCCCGCCATCCTTTGTTTTTAATTGTTCCAAGCAGCTGCTGTTAGCTGAATTCTTGTAACTGCTGACTTTGTTCAGTAAATTGTGTTGTATTTTTCTCTGCTCTGGATATGAGAGAATAAAGGTCTTATGTTTTGGTTGTAGTTACTGTCAGCCCATGCCTTTAATGGGACTCACATTTATCATTTTGTATGTGCTCTTTTACAGCCATAGTTTTTTGTTTTTTGTTTTTAGACTGTGGAAGTGATTGGAAATGGAGCTGTTCACTGTCTTTTCATTTTTTAAAATATATTTCTATACACCCCCAAGCTCTTACTGCATTAAAGAGTAAACTAGCAGCAAAAAACAGTAAGAACTGGTTATGAAGCTTGGAAAGACCTAGAAAAGAACTTCTGTTGTCTCTCAGTCCAGTTTTGTGTTCTGCTGTGCAACTTGTTCTCCACCTTTCATTAAAACTATCACCAAACAATTTGTTTGGATTTGGAGAAGACAAACTGAAAGTATGGCCTGGAATTCCACACTGGCATTTTTATCAGATGAAAAGGAGTTAGTTGTTTTATGTTTTCATTTGTAAACTACCTCAGAAAAATGAAGTGGACTGACCAACTAGGCCTGAATCTCTTAAATAAATTTTGTTTTCAGACAGGTATTTAACCATCTAGAACTTGAAGAGGAAAACCGTGAAAGATAGTAATCATTCTCTGGAACTGTGTTCAGTGGGTGACACCCAGAAGATGAGGTTTAACATGCATGAGTTGCTGCTTTTGACTGAGAATGTATGCCCTGGACATTAAAACATCTAGCGGAAGTAACTCTGTAGCCAGATAAGTGGCAGAGTTCAAACGACTGGCAGGCTGCATACCTGACTGGTCTGAGACCACAAAAAATCAGTACTTCCAAGCTAGTCTGAACATCCTTGAGTGGTCCCTGCTGCAGTAAAACTCTGACAGCCTACTCAAATAGGTGCGACTGGCCAGGGATGTGGAAGGTATGAGGCTCAGTGTGAAATTCACCAAGCAGAAGCAGTTGTGGGGACCCAAGTCAGGAGGAGTTGGTTCCACCAAAAAGCCCGCCTGGGTGTCCATCAAGCCAGTGAAGTGAGTGCTCAGATGGTGGAGGAATCGGTGTGCAGGTTGAATCTATTCAACAAGAGTGGGAGTTGTCAGGAAATGACTGGAGCCTGCCCCGAATGGTGCCAAGCAGCAGGCTCAGATGATGGATGCCCTGAGACCATGTTGAACATACTTACCTCTTCTTCTTTCGGGTGCAAATGTGAACCCAAAGGAAGAAGGAAATATGAACACTGTTGGCATGGTAGACTAGCTGTACCAGGTGCTTAGTGCACCCTGTTGCAGTCACTGAACTGGGCTTGCAGGTGGAGGAACTATTGACTCTCATAAAGTTTACACAGTTTTATCATACAAAAGGAGGAAAGTTGGCTCAACAGATTTTAGAACTGTACAGGATTAGAGTTTTCCCAAAACTACTATATAGGGCTCCTCCTTTGGGCCATGGCTAATCTAGGTTCACTAGAAAGAGCTCAAAATACATAGAGTTATTGTGGTTCCTGTATTTACCATGCAGAACTGGGTGTAATGGCTATCAAAGCTGAAGCCCTTAAATTAGCTTTGGGTGTTGTTTTTTTTAACTAAAATTATTTTTACACAGGTTTCAGAGCCTACTTTGTTGGTACTGGAAGACATGACACCAACCCCATGGAAACAAAAAATGCAGCTGGTTACCTTGAATTTGGTAATTTTTTAAACCTCTTTTCCTTTTGTTCAAGGATCTGATAGAGGTAAACTAACCATAGTGCAGAGAATCAAGGATACAGAAAGGCAATCTGATAGCTGGGGTTAAGACTAGTCAAACTAATACTTTTTATGTCTCTTTCATTCCTCCATACTTGTCATTTCCAAAGTACCTCATAGAACTGGCATATATCAGGGCTACATTCTGTTTCCCATGCTATTCAATAGCTACATGAAACTGCTACATGAAAAAGTTGTCCAAAGGTTTGGGAGCTGATGTCACCAGTTTACTGACACACAACTCTATTGCTCCTTTCCATCAAACTCCAAGGGAGTTGTTGGTAAACCAATGTTTGACATCAGTAATGTATTGGATGAAGACAAATTAAAGCTTCATTCAGACAAGATGGTGCTCCTGGTTAATTGAAAGGTCAGAGAACAGGGATTTAGTCTTTGTTGGATGGGAGTAAGACTCTTGCAAACAGTTTTGGTTTATTCATGGACTCAGCCTTGAACCTGGAGGCCCAGGTTTCTGTAGTGGTCAAGATTGCTAGGGCACTAGTTGTGCCCATTCCTGGAAATGCCTCATCTAGTCAAGGTGACAAACACTTTAGTTACATCATTTGAATTGCTCTACAATTCAATGCACACTTCATGGGTCTACTTTTGACGAGTTCAATAACTCCGCTGACTGCCAATCTGTTTAGGGGCATAGTTCATAGCACTGGCTATGACCTATACACCACTATGTGACTTTGATTCAGGCTGACCGACCATACCAACAGGAACCCACTTGAGCCCCCAGATCTTCAGAGGCGGCATATCATTCTGCCTCTCACCACCTTCACCAGTATAGTTAGTGGTGACATGAGAAAAGACCTCAGTGGCTGCCCTAGGCTTTGGAATTCCCTTCCTAGGGAGGATAGAATAGCTTTCGCTTTGTTGCTCTTCTGTTGGCAGGTGAAGAATTTAGCAACCTAAGGTGAACCTAACATGGAGTCTTCTGGGACGGAGTGTGTGACTTGGCCAAGGTCACCCAGTAGGTTTCCACGGCCAAGTGGGGAATTGACCCCTTATCTCCAAGTGGGGAATTAACCCCTAGTCACAGTCCAATGCTCAAACCACTACACCACATGTTTATTTATATTTTAATCTTGACCTGTAGTATTTTTAAAACTATATTGCGATTATTTTAAGTCGCTTTAAGTTGCAATCTAGGGAAAAGGCAGGGTATAAAGTTAATATTAATAATACTGTTAATATTAATAAATATTAACACAAATTAATATTTATTAATGGCTTTGTGATATCAACATGAATTAATGTTTGTGTTAATATCATAAATGAAGCCATCTTTTATGATGCATGGAATGGAAAGGGAAATATAAAGTCTCAGGGCTATGGAAAAAAAACCAAGCAGAAGAAAGTGCTAGGTGCTGTATGTTGGCAAATAACTCAATGGCTTAAGAACATCCACAATAATTGTAGGAACTGTGCACCTACTGGACTACATCACTTGGCAAGGACTAATCAAGATAGCCAATGGTAAGAAATGCTGGGAGTTATAATCCAATATCTTCTGGAAGAGTGCTTGACTTTTTTAGTTAGCAAAACTGAAGTCAATTCCACCTGCTCCCTAACATATTTATAGATGTAACACTTGGTGGCTTTGAGGTTTTCTGTTACTAACTATAAAGATGCTTTGCCAAGCAGATAGATGTAAACCCTACACTTTGAGCTCCTTCAAATCTCTTCAGAAAGAAGAAGCCACCAAAAAAGCCACCTTCTAGTCCAACTCTGGCAAATTTCAGTGTGGATGTGATGCAACATGTAAAGTACCTCTCTATGGGATAACATGACAAGACATTTGCAGGGTAAAGCACAGGGCTCCAGATATTGGCCTCAGAAAAATTCTGCCCAAAAACCTCTGTGATAGGTTTGCCTTATGGTTGACATAGGTCAGAAATGCCTTGAAGGCACACAACAACAACAACAAAAGTAGGCAATGTATCTAACACCAGCCTTCATTCTGCCTCATTATTTCGTCTATGATTACATCTGTGCTTTGATAGAAGAGTATACCTACACCCATTACTGGAAGACTGGGTTTGAGTTCCTTTTCACTTTGCTTTGCCAGACACACTTTTCTAAAATACCCTCAACAAACTTCCCACAACTGTGTTCTTTGGCCTTCGTTTTCAACAGAACACATAAAATGAGTTACTAACCTGACTGAAAGGTCTTACACGTACTGCCACTTTCACGCTGTCATAACTTGGCATGCTTTAGTTGCTTTAAATCATCCAAGGAACTCAGAAGCAAAAATAGAGAGCACACCCATCAGTTTATCTTCATCAGGCATTGAAAATAAAAGTGGTTCAGCAGAGTGCAATGCAACTCTCTTTCTAGGCTTTTGAATTATTAATGCTTTCATCACCTGTATACATTACATGATAAATTATTTCTAAGAGGGACTCCAACTGGTCAAATAAGCTACTAGTGTGTATTGTTCCCAAAATCAGAACATTACGAACACTGAGCATACATGAAACTATTTGAATTAACTGGCTATACAGCATGATTCAGAAAGAATGGTGCAAAATAGAGTAAGAACAGCTTCACTTTTGCACCATTCTTTTTGAATTGCTCAGTATTTTGATTCTCTGTCAGTTTGGACAATGATGCTTTCATAGCAAATAGTAAATTTGCTTTCACTATTCTCTGGGCTGCACTGGTGGGTCAAAAAGTGCAGAGAAATATATTTCTAGGCAACTTTTATTTTACCAAAATAGTAGCAGCATTATTAACTACAAAGTCTATAAAACATGCATCATTTCAAAATATCAAATGTGAATCAAGTTTATACAGGTGGAATCCCACAAAATGTTAGGTCCCATGGTGAAAATCTGTGACATAAATACCTTGAGAGTGTTAGAAGGTCCCTCTGACGCAGCAAATTGAAGAAAACCATGAAACATTTGAGGTGAAATTTTGTTTTATCAACTGAAGAGCAGCTTTCCCAGGTTAAGACAAATACAAAAAAAATATTGCACAGCTTCAATACAATTGTTTACATTCTGATTTCAATAAAGTACACGTTCAATCAGGAGACTAAGGATTTGTTTGCAATGGATAACCCTTTTTATCAGATCCAGAAGGTCAAAACATTTTCTATAAATCTTAAAACTGCCAAATTTTAATTTTAAAAACCTTGCAAGATCAAACTATCTTAAAAAAAAAAAAGGGGGGGGGGAAAGAACATTAGCCTCCCATGACAGAGGCATCAGCAGTGGTAATTCATCATTAAAATCCACTTTAAGTTGCTTGCACCACATACCCATTTTCTTTCAAAAATCTAGTGGACAACAGTAATTGTTAAGTATACATTTTTATTTAACATTCCTAAAATAAGATGTATTTACATATTATATAAATGTATGAAGTGTCTTATAAAATAGAAAAACTGCATTGACTGAAGAAATCACACTCCATATGGAGTTACTTATTGAAGACCTTTCGTTTTCTGAAATTTTACAATAATTTATATAAATTATCTTCCAAATTAGATGATTATTTCTTAATATTCCACACAATTCTGATGACTTTACAAACACTGGTGTATATTATACATTAAAAAAACAAAAACAAAAACAGTTATAGCATCTTCTTCCGAACAACTGGCTTTGGATAGCTAGACAGCCTCCTCTCTTTCCTATGAACAGTCTTTTGAGCAGTTTTTTCTGCTTTGTCCACAGATTCTCTCTGTTTCCTCTTTGTTCCATCTACTGGGGTGCCAAAAGGAGAAATAAACTTTATTTCCATTGGTGGTGGTGACCAGCTCTCTTTTCCTAAGACTCTGCAAAGAAGGAGAAAAAACAGGTTACGCTGACAAGTGTCTTACTTTAACTGAATTTAATTATTGCATTACACACTTTGATTAACAAAAGACCAATTAATGTTTTCATTTGAACATAATTCTGCACACTACAGTGATATCAAATGTGAAAGGTATTTGTACTTTTGAAAAAAAAATTAAAAAGATGGAATCACTGCATACTTGCTGGTTTTTGTTCCTTTTGACCTTGTAGTTCTGCTTCTTTTTATTTTTGGCTTTTCTAATGACTCTATTGAGATGGCATCCTTTTCCTCTTTAATTGGTAGTTCCTAAGGACAAAAGAAGAGTGTTAAGACATCTGCATTGTGAAGGTCCTGTTACTCCATCTTCTTTCCACATGGCCTCCAAAAAGGTATGCCCACATACCAACCAACAGGGATCTTGATATGGCCTACAGTTCACACAAGGCTATACTGTCATTTTAAAAACATTTCCAGCCTTTCCAATGAACTGTTATAGGGATTTCCAATGAATTGTTATTAAAAGCTATAAAACCTTAAACACACACACACAGAGTAAACCACAAACCTTTCCATCACCTATAAATTGCCTATTTATTTTATCTAAATTTATTCTCTCTCTCTCTCTCTCCTGTCTTTCTCCCAAGCTTTGTTTTTTTCCCCCTTCTTTTTTAATGAATGGATCTTCCACATAAATGAGAGGCTGGATGGCCATCTGTCGGGGATGCTTTGATGGAGAGTTCCTGCATGGCAAGGGGTTGGACTGGATGGCCCTTGTGGTCTCTTCCAACTCTATGATTCTATGAGTTAAGACAATGGTCACTGATCTATGTATTATTAATAAACAACTTTCAGCCTTCAGAGCAAATAACCTGGATTACACAATCAAATTTACATACTAATTCTTATGAAATGACTGTTGTTGCATGAAGGAATAAAGCATTTTCTCCGTATGAAACTTTTACTCTCCCATGGTACTTGTCCTATTGCTTAATGTGACTTCAAGAATGAAAACTGAGGAAACATTCTATTTCTGCTTTGTATGGCTTATTGCCAAAAATTCACCTTCTAGTGTGTGATGAAACAGGCTGTAATCCAATTAATGTAGCCACAGCATGCAGTACATTAGGAAGGCAGAAGGAATAATCCACAATGGCCACTGGATTACACCCTTGTGCTAGTTGGTCAAGGCAGGAGACAAATATTCTAATCTGTTACAACTATTGCTCCTTTCTCTCTCCCCTTCAGTTTTGCTGTATAGAATTGCATGGTGTGAATTAAAATCACTCAAGTGAATGTTTAAAGTCAAGTTCATGATAATTTCTAGCATTCTCTCCATCTGAGGAGAATGGATTGGTAAATTCTTTGCCTTTCCTTTTTCCTTATCTTTTAAAAGCTTTTTTGTAATTAAATTTTTAGATCTTACCATTGCTGCTGGTTCTCGCTCCATTTTGCTTTCATTGGATGCCAAAAATATTTTCTTTAATATTAACTCAGCAGCCAAGTCAGAGGAATGCCCCTCAATGCCCGACTGATTGGCAGATGTCTCTTTATTTATATTTTCTCACCCTGAAGACCACAAGCCTGCAGCTATTTAAGTAGATTTTGCTGCATTCTCCCAGCACTTTTCTTTTTTCCTGACAAGGCATCCGAATCAGTATTTTTCCTTTTCCTCATAGCTAGGCCCACTGTTGATGCTACATATTGTTGACTAGTAAATTACGCCCAACAAACTTTAAATGAAATACATTATTATAGCACTAGATAGAGAGAGAGAATAATTTCTTTAACTAGCCGGTAAGGCAGAAGAAAAACTGAAGGAATGAGAGAAAGGAGCAAAGGTAGTAATAGATTAGAATGTTGGTCTCTTGCCTTGGAGAACTGGCATAAGGGAGTAGCCCAGTGGTTTTGGATGGCTTCTTTAAAATGACCTTTCATGGACTGAGCTTAATGAAAGCATTAAAAATAAATATTAGTCTTTCAGATGTTGGAAGATTCTTTTATTTTCCTGCAACGGACTGTTGTGCTGACCTCCTTGAAAGATAGATTGTTTTAGATTGGAAACTCTTATACACTGTTCAAATCAAGAAGCTGTTTTAAACATAACCTAATGCTTCATATTTTGGAAGACAGGACAGAATGCATAAACATAGAAAAATGAAGCAGGAACACTTGAATAAAATTTGACTGACCACTAAGCAGCAGTAGCAGAGGCAGTGTAGTATAGTGGTTTGAGTGTTGGACTAGGACTCCAGAAAACCAGGGTTAGAATCCCCAATCAGTCATATAGGTGGGTGGCCCTGGGCAAGTTATATTCTCTAAGCCTCAAAGGCAAAAGAATAACTGTCTCTGAACAAATCTTTCCTAGGAACCCTTGTGATAGGTTTGGCATAAGTAAGGAATGACTTGAAGGTAACAAGCCACTGCCACAGCCGCAGCAGCTTGGTCTTGGCTTCTGATATGCTTTAAAAGTCTACTTAGAGAACGGATGGGCAAGCTCTGAGCCATTTTAACTCTTTCAGAGGACACACCAGTTCCTAAATACATTTTCTGCTAAGACAAGGTGTGGGGGCACATTCACTTTTTATAATTGTCATGTTTCCATAGAGGTGTGATACCACCTTTCTTTGCCAAGCAGCAGGGGGAAATCTAGATTTTTTGGGGGAGAGGTGGGTGGAATTTTTTTCTTGGGTTTGCAAAAGGTCTGGGAGGGGGGATTGGGACCCTAAGGGTATGCAATTCCCATCTGTGACTTCGAGAAAAGTGTTTCACTTAAATGTGTTGGTTGGCTCTGTTCTGACATATGAAGCAACAGAAACTATGGGTATGAAAGAGAAGCAAAAAACAAAACAAAAATCTCACCAACTCTTCCACAATCCTTGAAATACTGGACACTTGTTTTTTCCTGGATCTCAAAACAGGAGGTGAGAAGACAAACTGAGAAGTCAAGTCTGCCTCTAAACTTTTGAGCTGCACAGGAGTCACTGCTTTTTCACCTAAAATTAGAAACCAAGTATATTTATTTTTACTTAAAAATAAATCTTCCAAACCTTGGCCGAAATTGTGCAAAGAGGAAAGTTTGGTGTGAAGCAGATTTTAATGTAAACCCAAAGCGTCCATCTAACTGTTAGCCTAATACCAGGCCATGGATTTAAGCAATCTGGTAGACAGATCAAGTTAAGGTCTTTTTCTGATCCTTATTTTTAATAGCATCCAATGGTATACACTTGCACAAGTCTGCTTTTGCTGAAAATAGTTAAGTCTTGGAGGAGAAGCTGGATGTTCAATGCTATAATAGAAATCTCCATTTAAGGTGAACTAACAGCTAAGCTGCAATATTTTTGGTGCATTGCTTTACCAGACATGCAGGTGGGAAGGATTTCCTGGAAAAAAGTTCTATACCTAATTCTCTGTTTTCAGCCTTGGCATTCACTGTCTCCCAATATTTTCTCAAAATCGTCCATTTTAAATAGGATTTGTGGTAAATGATTCAGAGTCAGTATTATAAGGTAATAGTTATATTAAACCAAGACCATATTCTAGACAAATTAAGCCCTGCTAACTAAGTAATCTATCCTTCCAGAGTTAGGGGAGGAGAAAAAAAGGGGGGAATTCTGCCTGTTTTTCAATTACTGTTGATATGTTCATGTAAATATAAGATATCTTAATATCATAAGATAATATGAGATCACACAATCCCACTACAAGTTGGCTATGTTTTCATTAGAAACAACTTCCTCTTTCCTCCATAGTTACTTTGGGGACAAAATAAGACTTAACTCTCCCATTACCCCCAAATCAACATGGACAACAGGATCTGAGACAAAGCACAAAAGCAGTAGTGTCCCCCAAATGTTTCCCTTCCCCTGCCAATCGTGTTGGGTTCCCCAAACCAATATGCTCTTGCTGTGCTTGTAGTACACCACAGGGTAGCCTGTCTCTTGGCCCAGTTCTTTGCTCTTATACAGCCAATTTGGAAGCCACTGACTTATTCTACCACCCTTTTATTTAGAAGTAATCAAAACAAATGGGGTGAACTGGGCACTTCCTTCAGCCAGATTGATATTTCAACCTCCCTCCCAAGTATGCATCAGGATACTGCTTTCTGCTGCCAGAGATTATCTAACAAGTGCACAATTCACATGCACAATTTTGGCTTAAAATTAAAATGCTGATTCTGTGTTTTTCTACTACAGTATGGAATCTTTACCATCTTTAAATATTTTAGCAGACCCAACTTTTTGTCTCTCTTCCTCTCATGCATATTAGAATCTATAAACAACATGACAGTGAGCAGTTAGAAAAGACAGAGCTTTTCTCCCCTGGTTTGTCCTGTTTGGTGCTACCTTGGTTTAAGCACTATTTAAGTCATATGCAGAGCCAAGATATGTAGTGGCTTGAGCATTAGATTACGGCTTTGGAGGTCAGGGTGTGATCCTGGACTTGGCCATGGAAACCCACTGGGTAACCTTGAGTTACACATTCTCAGCCTCAGAAAAGCCCATGATACATTTATCTTAGGATAGACTTAAGTCAGAAATGACTTGAAGTCACACAACAACATCATGAGCAGTCATTTGCCTACTTACATGTATATAAAAAAAAGTACAGGAATGTGGACACCCATGCAAGCCCTGTCCCTAAAGCCAAAACTGACAAAGCAGCACACTACCTTTGAAATGTTGCCCTGAGATGCGCCCTTTAGAGAAAGGGTTTACTTGTGCATCCATGTCTCTGTATGTCTCTAAGTGACAGGAGACATGTTTCACTTATGATTTGCTAGCAAGATTGGAATTGTAAAAGGCACAGCTTACTCCCAACTGTAATCCTTATATGAATGGAGGCAGGCCATAATCTTTCCAGCTGTACTCTCTATATCCATGCAACCAATATCAGGCAGCAGTAAAACCTTCAGTACTCCTTTGGCTTTGATTCTGATCAATGCTCATGCACAGAAAGCAATTTATTTGTCTGTAGACTTTTAATGCTTAAGAAAAAATCCAAATACCTTTTGATTTTTCAGTGAGCTTTGTTAGAGGAGGAGAAAAATAGAAAGCATCATCCAGAGCAAGGCTCTCATTCATACTGTTTTTGTTGTATCTGGTCCTTTTAATGTGAGTACCATGCTGCATAAGAGTTGTCCCTGTTTCAGTGAGCCTTAGTTTGGTCATGTCTGCAGATTGCAATTCCTCTGGATCACTGGTTCCTTGTGTCAAGTGTTTCTCTTCTTCTGTACCTTCCTCAGAGAGAGAGGGGAGTTTGCTCCTCTTTCTGATTGCTGTCATTTTAGACTGTCTTCTTCCAGAACTCACTGTTGAAGTTACTGTCTTGCTTGATTGGACAAAATGCTCTTCTTGAAGAGATTTTTCTGCATCTGCTTCCCCTACACTTGCAGATCCAAACTTTGTTCTCCTTTTTGTAGTGTACACTGTAGACTCATCTGGAGAAGGTAAAGATCCTGTACCTGTTAATTGATTTAATGCTCTACTTCTAGTATTTCTTCTAGTAGTGAGAGAAGTTTTAGAATCTGTTTGAGGAGTAGGAAGAGGAGGAGAAGATAACTGAGACAAATCTAGTTGTGGATTTGCTGAAACGTTCAAAGGATTCTTTCTTGGTCTGCCTCTTTTACGTCGTACAGTTGATTGTTCAATAAGCTCAGTACCATGACACGAAGCAATTCCTGATACGCTTGTAATCTGTGTTCTTGCTTCTTCAGTTGGGACAGGTGTCAGTAGCTGATTTGGCTGTACATCATGTTCAGATGTTGCTTCTGGTAGACTGGACTTTCTAGTTCTAGTCCTTCTAACTGGTGTAGTTGATGATAGCTTCCTAGATTGTTTTTCTGTCTGGGGAGTTACTTCCAGTATGTCATTTTTTCTTGTCCTCCTCTTTGGTTTTGGACTCAGCTGCTGTTCATGGGGTTCCACTCTCTGATTTGAAATTACATTTTCTGTGAGTTGGAAAGCAATGTTTTTCAGTTTCTTTGCACTTTTAGGATTGACTGTCATCTGTATTGTATGATCAATGATAAACTGACTACCTTCCTGATCTCTTAAGCTTCTTGTAGTTCTAGAAGTTCTTCTGCGAGAAGATGGCTGTTCATTTGGATGCTCATCAAGTTCTGATGCAAGTTTTCTTTGTTTTTTCACCCCTCTTTTTGGAGTAATGGTTGCTTTAAACTCCTGTGCAACAGTCTGAACATTTGCCAACACTTCTAAGTCACATTCCTTTGCTTTCTTGGCACTGCTTACTGTAAAAGCTGAAGTCTGGAGTATTTGCTGTTCTTTAGATTCTTCTGAACTTACAGGAAGGCTTTCAGGAATGCCTGGAGTCTTTCTTACTTGTCTAGTACTTCTCCTTGGAGTGGGCAGTATCAGCACTTCTGGTTTATTCATCTTTGTCAATGGCTGGCCATCAGGTAACGAGACATTCAGTCTGTCTGTCATCTTCTCCGTTGTGCAGGTACTAGACATCACCAAATTCTCCATTTGACTTAATTTTGTATCTTTCTCCTTTTCAGAAAGAACCTGTGGAGAACTTGATACCTTCTTGCTTATGCTTTCGTGAAGCGTTTGTTCTACTACTTCAGTGGAAAGTTCTTTATTTCTTGTGTCCTTTATTACATCTAAAAGGTTTTCAGCAATAGCCATCTGAATAGGTTCAGGTACATAGGGCAGTACTTCAGCAATATTTTGAGAGATCTCATCATTAGTTACTGTGGACACAGAATTTGTAATAAGTTCTTGGTTTTTATTTCCAGCACCATTTGTACACTCATCTTCTTTTGGTTCAGCTGATCTAGAAGAAGTATCCAATACAGCAGAATCTATCTCAGCTTCTTCATCCCCTTCTAATATTAAAGAAAAATTGTTCTGTGACAGGACAAGCTCTCCTTCTCCTTCAGTAAAGTTAGGTTCTTCAGTATCTTTATCAAGAAATTCACATGTGACTTGTTGCTCCATTGTATCACAGGTGTACTGAAATGTAAGATTGTTTGAGGAACTGAGCTCAACACTTGGGAACCCTTCCACAACAGTTTCTGAAATTGAGACTCCATGTTTTCTGTCTCCAATGACCTAAAGAACAAAAAGTGTATGAAATCAGATCCAGTACAATGTTTTCCAGAATGTACTTTAGAGTTGAGAAAGAATCAAACTGTTTAAAAGCTATACTCCACTAGCTTGATTGAGTATACTAATTCAAACAGAGTAACCATAGGAACAGATCCATATGGGGGGTGGAAGAACCGACCCTTAGCGTCTATGGATACAACTGCCACTTCCTAGTTTCCTAGTAACAATTTATGATTATTTTTTGGCTGTAATACACTCACACATCATTGTAATAACCTAAAAATATATCCACTATAAAAAGAAATTTGTAAGCAGTTATACTGGTAAAACAATTCCTAACACAGTAACTGTTTTCAAATAATGTGTTGGTATTAAGTACAGATTTTACTTACTTTCCTTTCTTGAATTTCAGATTCACTATCAGGTGGTGTTTTTTCTTGCAGTATTATTGTATTTTCACTTCTGACAGCTTCTGCTTTATCTTCATCTACTACTACTACTTCATCAAGTTCATTTTTGGAATGAATACTGGCCACATCTTCACTATCAGGAATACTGATAACAGCTGAAAAAAAATTCCTCCCATTATTTATCTCACTTATTATTTATGCATTAACACTTTTTATTAGTGATAGTTTTTTTAAAAAAAATAAAACCCATCTACCATATTTAAGGAACATTCTAAGCCTCTCATCATCACTGAGTTAAAGGTACTGCAACGGTTCTGAACTATTGCATCTCTCAACTAATATTAAGCTACCTAAGTAATAAGAGCAGGGTAGGATGATTATATATAGGAAAAATATTAAATCCCACTGCTATTGGTACACATCTAAATCAGCAAAGAATTGTTAAATATATTGTACCTCCTAGTCCAAAGTAAAACAAAATGGTAACAATTATAGGTTTTTAAATGTCTGAGATAAAAAGGTATAGGCTTCCTCTTTGACATGATTGTCTACTCGTGTCCAACTGTAGGGGGTGGTGTTCATCTCCATTACTAAGTCGAAGAGCCAGCATTGTCAAAGACAACTCTGTGATCATGTGGTCAGCATGACTGCACAGAATGCTATTACCTTCCCACTGAAGTGGTACCTATTTATCTGCTTGCACTTTTACATGCTTTTGAATTGCTAGGTTAGCAGAAGCTGGGACTAGTGATGGGAGCTCACTCCATCACGCGGCACCTGGGTCTTGACCTGCTGATCTTGCAATCGTCAGAGTCAGCATCTTTAACCACTGAGCTACCAAATCCCAAAATGTCTGACATACTCCAACATAATATTCAAATTTTAAAAACAGCGATATAAGTCATCCCTCCAATATACTTTGATTAAGGCTAAGCTAATATTTAATCACATCATTCTCAACATTATAGACATAAGTTGGTATTCTCTAAAGAGACTCGTGATAGCTTGCAATCTGCAAATATGAAGCAGGGGCTTTTGAGTAAGTTTGTTAAGGCTCCAACTCATCTTTTAATACAGTTAGGTCTCTGTGTGAAGCACAGAAAACAGGGCAGTTTACATGCTGTCTTCTGTGCATATAGTATGGAGATTAAAGAAAGTGGCCTGTGGATGACTTTTTTCTAGGAAATGATCTTCAGAAACAGTTTGCTTAATAGATGACAGTAACTTCCAGGAAGACTTTAAAATAAAATGCTGTCAAATTAATCTAAAATCTGATACTAAATAACCATTGCAACTTGAATGCTCCCTTTGGATATATGCTTATACAAACTGTCATGTAATCAAAACACTGGTGTAGCAAGAGTTCAGAAGCTATCACAACATCACATTAATGAATATGCTTGGCTTCCAAAATTTTAAATACATGTATTAAAATCATACAGTGAAAGTACAGCCACATAGTCTAGGAATTTAAAGTATCTTTCATCTGTTAAAAGCAAATGGGGAAAACCTTTTTGTTAGTTTTATTTGTATGATAATTCAAATATACATACACTCAGCATCTGTTCCTGCTGGCTCCAAGGCTTGGGCATTTGTCTCAGCAAGGAGCCTTTCTTCTAACAATGATGGCACACTGGATTCTATAGCAGCTGTCCCACTTAGTATATAGAAAAAGAAAACATTCAATTAAGGTTTCCAAAAAATGTCTTAAAAACTCATATTTATAAAAAACACTAAACTGTTCTGGCAACACACATCTTAAGCCAGTATAACTACAGTTGAGCTGAATTGCAGGCGCTAAAGACTGTTCTACAGAGAAGTCTTTTTGGAAATTGCCAAGTCTTTGTGGCACAAAGTGGGTCACAATACAAATAGCTAAAGTCTATTTCTTACCATTCTGTATATTCAATTGACAATTATTATCAAAAAGCACCTTTACTAAGTAGCAAACCCCATTTACTTACAGAAAAAACACTAGAAATACAAAGCTTAGTTCACAGAAAATGAATACAAGAACACTGCTATATCTATTATCTCTGCACAGGACCACTCTGCACAAGGATCAAATACATACTACTAAGGTTATGGTGGCCATGTTCCAGGGGCCATTTTTACATCCTCTGAATACTCTGGGAGCTACAACCCTTCAAAAGGTAAGCAAACAGAAATGATCAGAAACTTACTGTTGTTGCTGTTTGCCTTCAAGTAATTTCTGATTTATGGCAAGCCTAAGGTGAATCTATCACAAGGTGTTCTGAGGGCTAAGAGTGTGTGATTTGCCCAAGATCACCCAGTGAGTTTCAGTGGCCAGGAAAAGATTCAAACCCTGGTCTTCAGGGCCATAGTCCTCCAGAGCCGTGGTCCAACGCTCAAACCACTACTTCATGCTGACTTACTTCCATTTAAAACAACCTCAAACTCTAACTTCCTCAGACTTTAAAAAATGGATAATTTGCTACAATATGGTGTCTGGTGCAAAGTTTATTTCAGATGAAAACTGCACCCTCTCCAGAGATACATTTGTCAATTTTTTTAAAAGTTGGAATTCTTCTGTGGGCCATAAAATTGGCTTTGGGGGCTGCATGCAGCCCAGCCTCTGGTCTGATTTTCTTGTTTTTTCTTACTAAAGGGTGTGATGACACAAAAAGTGAGCCAAATAGTATAGGAGGAGAAAAACTATCTCAAAGCTATATCAGAAGCTGTCAAAACGCTTTATAAACTTTATCAGACCAAGGTAACAGTTTGTAACTACAATCGTCCCTTCTTTTTTGCGGGGGATCCTTTCTTGAGCCCCTCACGAAAATTGAGTTTTGCATATATTAAGACCGCAAGAACGGAGGGAGGACTGTATAAGCATAAGAATAAGGAATATAAATGAACAAGGCTTCATAAGTGCCAAGCAGATTGAGCAGGATACCACAGGCTGAGCTCATGCTATGCTGGCCCTGGTGCTCACCTGTATCAGTTCCTGGATCGGGCAGGTTTTTAGACACCTGTCCCTGTGCTGACCTGGGACCCACTACTGGTTCATGCTCCTTACCTTGCTGCACGTGGCTGTTACTGCCAAGTCCTCTTTTCCTACGTTTGATGCAGAAACGGGGCATCTGGCTGCAACCATGTGGCCAGGCACCCCATTTTCATGCCTGATGTGGCAACAGGGGGCTTCACAATGACAGCCATGGTGCAGCAAGGTATGGAGTGCAGGGCAGGGTCATATAAACAGCAGGACTTCGCTGTGGAGTTTCCAAGAAACTGTGGCAAACCAGGGATTAAACTGATGTGGGGTAAATGCTGTTTTATCCATGTCCGTATTCTCCCCAGCCTCACATCATCCAGTTCAGATGACACAGTCTGGCTGGACTGGGCTTTGGCGTTTTGGCCTGTGTCATTTGAACTGTATGATGTGAGGCTGGGGACAACACGGACTTTTTGGCCATGCAGACAATCCCAAAATGGCTCCACCTGTGGCCTTCCTTCCCTTATGTACATCAAAATCACAGCAGCCAAGAATATTAACTAAAAAGCTAACCTTCAAAACCATCTGCTACACCTATTCATTTTTCCAAGATATATTTAAGCATATTCACCTTTCGTTAGGAGGCAGAAAAGAATCTACAGTGTCTTGAACAGCATTTAAGTGGTCCATCACCAATACGCTGTCCTTAGAATGTGTGTCATGTTCCGTTTCAGGCAATCCTATGAACAGAAGTTTCAGTATAATTTTCTTTAAATTAATAATGCACACATCTTCTAAAAAGCAGAGGAAAGACCTTAAGGAAACTCAGATGTTTATTGCTGTTAAACAGAAATTTGAAGGCAAGTTAAATGTTCTGATTTTAGTAGCTGACCATGGGCTAGTTACATGAATGCTTGACAATCTACATATAACTAACTAACTAACTAGACTAGAATAACATGCCAGAGATCTCAACACAGGTCTGATATCTTATAGGTGGCACAATGAAAGATCTCTTCTTTTGAAGTTTGTCAGAACTTTGTCCCATTCATCGAAAGGAAAGTCAATCACTAAAGGCAATGTTGCTTGCAGGGCCCTTGGAATGATATATTATTATTTTTTTCATAGGAGAAGAAAACTGCTGTGTATTAACTTAAAAGACCCATTGCCACAGACTGCTGTGAAGGAATAATTACATGTATTTTAAAAGCAGCAGATCATAATTTGTTTATCTTATACAGGATCTGTAAGAGGTGTTGCAGTGTACACTTCCTGCAAGAGAAGATATGACTGACCTTTGGTTTATTTAATTTAAACTAGCGTTCCTGACATTGGTATTCTCCAGTATTCCTATAAGCTCAAAGGAATTTTGGGAGTTGGAGTCTAAAATGTGAAGAGGGCATCATTTGATCAGAGAAGACTTGTTTGGACCCACCCTAACAACTAACTGTCATCTAAATCTAACTATACATGTCAGGACATCTGGTGCCTGCTTTTAAAAACACTGCTTTCTTTTAGTTAACTTTTTTTCCTTCCTGTGTATCCCTGACTATCGTAAAGGGCATTTTGTATTTTTCATGGATCTGCTCTGCTTCCAAACTGATACACTGAACAACCCAAGTTTACTGTTAAAGAAAAAGAAAATACAGTTGGCCCTCCATATTGGCAGGTATTCTGTTCCAGACCTCTCCCCGCCCCAGATATTAAAACACAAGGAACATCAAGTCCCATTATTGCTAATGGACAGGACTTCCATGTTCCCTAGAGATAAGTTGGTGGTAGTAGATTTGGCTGCCTCCATTATTTCTTACTACCCCCAATTTACCAATGTTAAGGAACCAATAACAGAGTAACTGGAATTCTGATCTGTTTCAACATTCTCTTGATGCCTTTGACAGTATATCTGTAGGTAATTAGGTCACAGGACACATACCAACTGATTGTTTTACTTCTGGTGATATTTGTTGTTCCATTTGTAAAGGATCAATTTCAACTGTCTCATTGTCATCCTTCTCAGCCGACCTTAATATATGTACAGTGTCTTTGGGGGAAAAATGAGTTGTCTGAGCGGGAACAAAGGTATTACTTCCATAGTCAACGGGTAATTTTGAATCATGATACTTTGAAGTTGGCTGTGCAGACTTGCCACCAGTGTTGTAAGTTCCTTTTGAGGCTTCATTTTTATCTAAATGATCGCCTTGTAAAAATTCTAATGATAAGTCCATATCTTCATGCTCTTCATGAAGGCTGTTGATGGAAAAGGAATGAGTCTTCCTATTCTTGGTCCACACATCCTCCAGTTGTATGTCAGTATTATATTCAGACGAAACTGCACTGTGTTTTACTTTACAATCCATCACCTAGAGGAAGAAAAAAGACAAGTCATGACAGATAAATATCTAAATTTTCCCAGTGAACAGACCATTTTCTGAACAGAAAAACTATTGAATGCCCTAAGCTCAGAAGGAGCATGTGCACACAACAAAACATTTACTTTAAGCACTCAGATGTAAGCACATTGTTTTGGATATGGAATGTAGAAACAGAGGGGTATAACCTTTTTAAGAGAAACAGGCCAAAAAAGAAAGGAGGAGGAATAGCATTATATGTGAGGGATATTTGCACCTGTGAAGAGATCCAGGATATCAATACTGAAAGCCAAGTGGAGAGCATCTGGATAAAAATTAAATGAGAGGGAAACAACAGGGATGTTACTGTGGGAGTCTACTACAGACTCCCGACTCAGGCAGAGGAATTGGATGATGCCTTTCTAGAACAGATGACCACACATTCAGATAGGAGAAATATAGTAGTAATGGGTAACTGCAACTATCCTGACATTTGCTGGAATTCAAATTCTGCCAAATCATCAAGGTCTAGCAAATTCCTCACTTGCTTGGAAGACAATTTCATTGTGCAAAATGTGGAAGAGGCAACAAGGGAGTCAGCTATTTTGGATCTGATCCTAACCAACAGGGAAGACCTAGTTGATGGGGTGCAAGTGGTGGGATCCTTAGGTGGGAGTGATCATGTTCTCTTGGAGTTTGTTATACAGTGGAAAGGAGAAGCTAGGCATAGTCAGACATGAATTCTAGACTTTAGGAGAGCTGATTTCAATAAACTTAGAGGAATAGTAGGGGTGAACCCATGGTCAAGTACACTAAAAGAGAAGGGAGTTCAAGACGGATGGGAGTTCCTCAAAAGGGAGATACTGAAGGCACAATTTCAAACAGTTCCAATGAGGAGGAAAAATGGGAGATGTCTCAAGAAACCAGGATGGATGACCAAGGAACTTTCAACTGAGCTAAGTTTTAAATGGAACATGTATAAGAAATAGAAAAATGGGGAAATCACGAAAGAGGAATTCAAACAAATAGCCAGTACGTGCAGGGATAAAGTCAGAAAAGCTAAAGCGCAGAATGAACTCAGGCTGGCTAGAGAGGTTAAGAACAAAAAAAGAGAGGCTTTTTTGGATATGTCCGAAGCAAAAGGAAGAAGAAGGAAACGGTTGGGCCACTGCGTGCAGAAGATGGCAAAATGATAACAGGGGACAGAGAAAAGGCAGAATTACTCAACACCTTCTTTGCTTCAGTCTTCTCAGAAAGGGCAAAGGGTGCTCAACCTAAGGATAATGGAACAGAAGACAGAATAGGGGAATTTCAGCACAGAATAAGTAAAGAGATAGTACAGGAATACCTGGTAAACCTAAATGAATATAAATCTCCAGGACCAGATAAACTACATTCAAGGGTACTAAAAGAACTGGCAAATATAATATCGGAACCATTGGCAATAATCTTTGAGAAATCCTGGAGAACAGAAGAAGTCCCAGCAGACTGGAGGAGGGCAAACGTTGTGCCCATCTTCAAAAAGGGGAAAAAGAGGATCCCAACAATTATCGTCCAGTTAGTCTGACATCAATTCCAGGAAAGATTCTGGAACAGATTATTAAACAGAGAGTCTGCGGATATCTAGAAGATAATTCCATCATCACAAAAAGCCAACATGGGTTTCAGAGAAACAAGTCATGCCAAACAAACCTGATCTCTATTTTTGATAAAATCACCAGCTTGGTAGATGAAGGGAATGCTGTAGATGTAGTATATCTTGATTTCAGTAAGGCCTTTGACAAGGTTCTGCATGACATTCTTGCAAACAAGCTTGCAAAATGTGGACTAGACAAGGTAACCGTTACATGGATTTGTAACTGGTTGACTGGACGAACCCAAAGGGTGCTCAACAATGGCTCCTTTTCATCCTGGAGAGAAGTGACCAGTGGGGTCCCACAGGGTTCTGTCCTGGGCCCAGTGCTATTCAATATCTTTATCAATGACTTGGATGAAATTATTGAGGGCCTAGTTATCAAATTTGCAGATGACACCAAATTAGGAGTAGCAGCCAATACCCCAGAGGACAGGATCAAAATTCAAAATGACCTGAATAGACTAGAAAGCTGGGCCAAAGCTAACAAAATGAAATTCAACACAGACAAATGTAAGGTTCTGCACTTAGGGAGGAAATATGAAATGCACAGATATAGGATGGGGGATACCTGGCTGAATGAGACAACATGTGAAAAGGATCTAGGAGTCCAAGTGGACCACAAGTTGAACATGAGTCAACAGTGCGATGCAGCAGCTAAAAAGGCCAATGCAATTTTGGGCTGCATCAATAGAAGGATAGTGTCTCAATCAAGGGAAGTAATAGTGCCACTCTATTCTGCTTTGGTCAGGCCCCATCTGGAATACTGTGTCCAGTTCTGGGCACCACAATTCAAAAAGGATGCGGAGAAACTGGAGCGGGTCCAAAGATTAAAATGGTGAAGGGTGTGGAAACCATGCCCTATGAGGAACGACTTAGGGAGCTGGGGATGTTTAGCCTGGAGAAGAGAAGGTTAAGAGGTGATATGATAGCCCTGTTTAAATACTTGAAGGGATGTCACATTGAGGGGGGAGCAAGCTTGTTTTCTGCTGCTCCAGAGAACAGGACCCGGAACAATGGATGCAAGCTCCAGGAAAAGAGATTCCCCCTGAACATTAGGAGGAACTTCCTGACAGTAAGGGCTGTTCAACAGTGGAACACACTCCCTCGGAATGTGGTGGAGTCTCCTTCCTTAGAGGTCTTTAAGAAGAGGCTGGATGGCCATCTGTCAGGGACGCTGTGATGTTGAGTTCCTGCATGGCAGGGGGTTGGACTGGATGGCCCTTGTGGTCTCTTCCAACTCTGTGATTCTATAATTCTATGTGAGTTTCTTCTTCTACTGAAATTAAACAATCACACAAGAGCTTTGCACATCTGATGTGGGTATTTCTGAATTAAGATTTTAACTCAAAGAACTTTCACTGTAAAAAAAGTTAATTGCCAGAAAAACTTCTCAATTTTGTAGGCCTAAATGTTTACATGATATTTTAACAGACTGCCTTCCTCAAAGACACAAGAGAAGTTGCAGTTCATGAAGGACCAGAGCAAGTCGTGCAATTCATGATCTAGCCCAATTAAGCAGACAAAGCAGATTGTGTCTTTTTGTGCTCTTCATAGGAATAGTTAGGCTCCTCCCAGATCCCAAGATAAGCCACATGTCACTTCTTCTGTGTGTCCCTTCATTTGTGTTTGCTCCTTTGTTCTCTACTCTACGACGGATTTCAGTCCCAGGGGATGATTCCATGGAGACCTGCCTTTTGCCACTCTGAAGTTAATGCAGCAAAGAGATAGCAGAATACAAGTAAGGCTCTACTTCTAGAAATCAATTGAATTGAATTTCTTCCTTGCATTCTGCTATCTCTTTGCTGCATTAACTTCAGAGTGGCAAAAGGCAGGTACTTTGAAGTGGCAACATGCAGGTATTTTTAAGCTTCAAAGAAAATGCATTGTTGACAATTCTATTTAGCAACTTTAATTTCATATTATTGCAGGGAAGTGGTAACTGTATTTGCCTTACAAACTGAACACTAAAGGTAGCTTACATTAGGTACCCTGTAGATATGTTCTTATGCTACCATGCAGAGCCTGTGCATGGAAGAGAGTTGGAAAAGGCATTATGCCCCCGCTTCTTGGGCTTGCCTGACACCTCTTCATTAGGTGACTGCAGCCCATGCATACAGAACCAAGTGAACTTGGCCCAATTTGTCTTACCCTCCCTCTCACTTTTTGAGAAGTAACAACAATGGTTCCACAGACAAAATCTAGATTTGTTTGGTTCTCTACAAGCAGAGCTTGCATTGGTTTCAATCCCATATAGTGCCTATATTTCAGGTAATCAGTCAGGCTATTATTTTTCTCCAGCATTAATTTCTTTCAACTTACTGGAACAGTCCATTGTGAAGCTTTATTTTCTTCCATAAATGATATTTTTGTTTCTTTTGCACGTACAGGTGGTGTAACAGACCTTCCTGGAGATGCAGTTGGAGTAGCTAAAGGAGTAGTGCGAAGACTTGATCTCAGAATAGACTGAGGGGTAAAACCAGGGAAACCAGAGGAAGATGTAGATGTCAAAGCTTTAGCTCTCTAAGGGGAGGAGAAAACATCTTAAAATGGGTGAACTAAAAATCCAGGTTAGTAGTAGTGCTATGTAGTGACAGGCTTCAGCCTATAAACCAGACAGGCTCGTGAAACCTTCACAATTTTAAATACCTTAACAACAGGAGGTGTTTCCAGTAATTTTAATTCTGGTGCTCTTCTAATGTTCTTAAGTAGTAAAGTTCTTAAGGAGCATTGAGGGTTGGAATGCAAAGGACTGGAAAGCATGCAGGCAGCAGAAACTCTTGGTGACATCTGTAAATTACTCTGAAGGGGTGGCGAATCAAGAGAAACAGGCTGGACCACCAAGTCAAGCAATCTGTAAATATTTTAGAGTTGAAAAGTTGCTTTATATTAATAAAATCTGCTTTTCATGGTTCTAATTTATGTCTTTATCATTATATTAATAAAATTATGTTTTTAATACTACTTCTTCACTTCTAGAGTTGGAAAACAGGTGAGAGCCAAAGTCTTAGCAGAAATGATATTCGTATATGAATTTAAGGATTATTTCCTCAGCATTACAAACACAAAGTTCACATGTCATTTTAGTTTAGCACCATAATAAGAAGCTTTCCAAAGCATGGAATAGACATTACTAGAACTCTTTTTAAAATAAAAATGTAGTTTTTATTTATGTTTCATTATTACAGAAAAAAAGAAACAGAAAATACCACATTTGAAAAAGAAAAGAAAAATACATGGAAGAAAACACTAAACAAAAACAA
Organism: Urosaurus nigricauda; assembly: GCA_034509955.1. Taxonomy (NCBI): domain Eukaryota; kingdom Metazoa; phylum Chordata; class Lepidosauria; order Squamata; family Phrynosomatidae; genus Urosaurus; species Urosaurus nigricauda. Next base: position 321,804,900 of record JAOEGL010000001.1, read on the forward strand.
GTAATAAACCCTTCTCCCTCCTCAGCCAGCTTCCCACTTAACTGACTAGTTATTTAGTTTATACATAAAGTTTCTCCTCTCCACTCTTAATTATATATACATTCTTTCCCCATACACAGAAAAGAATTCTTCTTAAATAGCAAGTTGAACTCTTTAATTTTTAAAAGGGTCTAAAAAATTTAATTCAAGGCAACTATCAACTGTATGTTACAACTATAAGCAAGTATTGTTGCTCATGTTACTAGAACAATAAAACACCCCAAGGTTATAAATCTCTATTGAACTTTAGGTGTATTTCAGAGTTAAGAATTTTACCTAGAGCATTTTCGTAATGATTTAGTAACTGGTGTCCCAACAAATGGATCAGGTAACTCCGTATTAGTAAAGGACATGCTAGGTGGTGGTTCTTCACTTCTAGATTTGGAAAACACGTGAGAGGCCAAAGTCATAGCAGAAATGATATTCATATATGAATTTAACAATTATTTTCTCAACATTACAAACACATTGTTTAGCACACTGTAGAACTATGGGAACTTGCTCTACAAAATGGATAAACGTTTCTATGACTGAAAGGCACATTTACAGAATACCAAGCTACTACTAGTGATTAATGGAAGCAAGGTGAAGAACTATGGACCACTGATTTGATATCCTATGTATTTTAGCACTGGAAGTGAGCAGTACAAATTACAGTTATTCCCTAATGTAACAAAAAGAATACTTACATTTCATTCTGAAATGATTTATTTTTCTGTTCAGTTCCTACCCACACCTCTCCAATTTTGGACAATACATTATTGATGAAAGTTGCTTTTGTAACTACATTCCCTGGAGCAGCATGCTTTGCAACTGTTGATAAAGGCTTTGGCCTCAAAACTATGAAGGAAAAAAGATAGAAAACTGACATTAAAACTGAGTTTCTCAAATTTCAAAATTTCATTTTAAGAATAAAAAAATCATTGATCTGCACTGAAATCTGCTTACCTTCCCGCCGTATTGAAGATGACAAATGGTAGGGCTTGGCTCGCTCTGCAGCCAGCTTCCTTTGTATTCTGGGAAGGACTTTCCCATACTGGTCTAATATAGAGTTTCTCACAACTGATCTCTCTTTCCATCGGGGATCACGATCATTCTGATTAACAGAGCAGTGAGGAGACATTCTAAATTAACATTTCATATAAACCATTGAAAGATACTATTACTTTTTAAAAAGAGTCTTTTAAAATGGGCACCAAATTACTCCCATAAAACCATGATGTGATGAGCAGCAGTTACACAAATTGTACAGATCTACATATGAATGTGTTATTTATGCCTTGACAATAAGAAGATTTATGGACAAATTACTGGTTTGTAAATTTAACAATGGTGAGAGGGAGGGGAAAGTTTTGTTTAACATTGCTTACATGGTAAAGTGAAAAACGTTGATTAAAAAGTAATCATTTAAGAGTCTGGGCAAATTAGATTCTCTCGTACTGACATATGTATTAAGGCTTACCATGAGATTATTCTTTAATGATTGATTTAACTGCAGTGCAGGAATATAGTTGGCATGCTGGAGGTGGTGTACTAATAGGAACTCGTGATTGTTAACACCAGCACTTGTCTGCAAAAACTTCTGTAAACACTCCTAGAAAAGATTTAGAATGTTTTATTTCATTTCTATAGTAATTAGGGTCTTATGCAAAAACATAGTGCTTCTATTGTGGTATTTGAATAGTCACATTTTTAAGAGTAGAAGTGTATTTTGAGAATCCATTTGTGCCACAGCTTACCTGTTCAGTTTCTGTGAATGGTAATTTCAGCAGATCCTCCATGAGCCCCAGTTCCTGACAGATTTCATATACATGTTTGAGCATCTCCTCTATGCTTAACCTAGTAGAATGTTGTCGCAACACACTCCAAGCTTCCACCATACAACTGAAATTGATTTTTGAAATGCAGATTAAAGCTATGATAGATTTTCTACATAAAAATGCATTACAAGTACTGTAATACTAAAAGTATTCCAAGAGACTAGAAAATATCTCCAATACATGCTACTAAAAATGAACAATCATTTGATAGTAAGTTACATTTTTAAAAAAAATATTGGGGAGTATTTTTGTTCATGAACATTGCAGGTCAGCATTTAAAAGAGCAAAGAAAGAATTTGCTATTCATGTTTTACCTGTTAAACAGCAAGACAGTTAGGTGAAGCATAACTTCACTGCTGCTCATCATGGATGGTTTCATTGTTTGCACATATCGGAGGGCTCTCTTGTGCTCTCCATGACACATCAAAGCTTGAATTATCCTCATGTGTTGCCAAGACAATCTGATTGTAGCTGGATGAAACAGATAGGCCAGAGAATTCTGCAAAAGTCCAAGGTGACAACTAGAATGCAAATAATACTGGCAATCTACAATTTCATTATCTATACTAAAGACCCAGAGAGATCCACAAGACCAAAATGGCTGCTGCCCTTTCCTTTCAGTATTGGACCCTTGCACCTAACAGCCTGTCACTCTATAGGTTAACTTTTATAGGAGTGAGTTACATGTATGTCTCTGTGTATGCAATCCTTTGTCTCCCACCCTATTCTAAATTCACTTTAAAGAGAACCAGAATTTAAGCAGAATCCATGTGCTTAAGAGCTGTGTTAAAATGAAAATACTGTACTGTAGTAAGCCTCAAGAAGCAGGAAGCTTGGACAACTGAAGCATTAAAACTAACAACCAATGAACATGTCCAGTATTATTAGTAGTAAGTATTTTTCTGCCCTGAAACTTGTATACACCAATTCCATATATGAGGTGGGCACCTTTGAGTGGGCTGGTGGCCAATCCTCCCAAAGCCACCAGGTGTTGCATCATCAAAATCTGATGGCAGAATTAGACTGATTCATTTGTGAAAGCAAATGACTATCTCTCTCTATAGAAGCATTGTTTTTCAAAGATATAGTCATGTCAGACTGTTCCAGCATAAAAAGGAAAAAGTCAGGGAAGGAAAGAAGGAATCTAGCAGTATCTTTAAGGCTAATTTATTTCAGCAAAAACTTTCACAGATTTCAACCTAATAGACTACAATATCAAGCTGTAGGTATTTAACAACAACTACACACTATAAAAAAGGCGTTGGCAAAGGCTCTGAATCTAATTGGACACAGATGTTATAAAATCTGGGAGAGCTAGGTGTACCCTAAAGCAAAAGAGAGAACTGGGAGCACAGACTTCTAAGTTATCATAATGGAGTCACAGCCATCAAAGTGGTGCCTACCTTGACACAAATTAATCTACTTAATCTAATTAAGACAGTGGTGGTGATTTATGTGATCCTCCAGGCTCCTGCTGGAACCCCCCCCCCCCCAAATAAGACAAAATTGATTATAGCAAACTGCTATTAAATTGTGGCACTTTTGTTGATCTATGCCCCCTGCCCCCCCGCCCCATCACTCCTCTCAAAAATGAGTCATTTTTAAATGAAATTGGAAATGACCTCATGTCACATCCAGTTCTGGAGTGTCAGTAGGCTGCTGGAAACTGAAAAGCAGTAAAAAAAATTAATCTGCTACTCCTGGTATAGTTGTCCTTCTCTGGCTTGATTTCGGTTTATTTTTTACTAACAAATATTTAAGAAACGCAATTGACTTACAGCCCACTGTACATGGAACAAGACTACTTGCATCAAGATATGTGGCCCATTGGCAACTAGGGTTATAATCCTGTTGGCACACCACATTAGTGGTTGCACTTTTAAAAAGAGTCATGCAACAGTGCTGATGGAAGGCAGGCAAAATCCACTAGCTCCAAACAGCCAATCTCTTGAACACCTTCTTCATGGCTGCTGCATCCATGCATAGGCAGTGGCAGCAGAAGGCAGACTGTGGGTGCAGCAGCCATGAAGAAGGAATTCAAGAGATGGGCTGCTTGGGGCTAGTAGATTTTGTCTGCCTTCTATCAGTACTGTTGTAATAATTATGTCTCACACTGCAGTAACAACCTACTCTGGAGTGACAGCTTGAATCAGCCTATCACTATGATCCCAAGCAGTGTATTAGTTCAAAAGGCATCGTATCACACTCACTGAAACCAGTACATTGGTAAGTAGAAGAGAAGTCTTGGAACTCCATCCAATTAAACAAGATTCATTTAAACCTAATGTGATTGGGCTTTATACTACAGACTGTTAGCAATGAAAGCATTTAGCTATGTATATTAAATGGCTAGATGTCCCTTATTTTCCCTTCATAGCCATTTATTCACTTACCTCATAGTCATTGTGATCCAAACACCAAAAACCTTGGATTAGGTTAACCAGACCTATAGGAATCGCAAAAGCAGTTGGGAAAGAGTCCACTGACGTATCAGTTCTGTTTGGACAGGAATGCATGATGTCCAATAGTAAATAAATTGTCTGATTAGAAACATTAAGGGCAATGATTTAGTATAAAATTATATATTCTACAGTTTTCAAGTAATACAATCACAGTTCTCATTGAACATGAATACATATAAATTCTTTTGTCAGTCTGAATTACAGAATGAAACTCCCCAGGCTAGTAAGTAACATTATGCATGCATCTTATTCATGGCTTTTTTCTTCACTCCACAGCTCGAAGTAATTTTACTAACATTTCATGCAAGTTCAAATATATGTTCAAGCATTAGAACTACTAGAGAACCTATGAAAAAACTACATGGATACTTGTTTAAAATGTGAAACATAATCACTATCAAACTGAAAGGCAGAGGGCTGGAAGACCAACATGTAGACTAAGCTAGACATGATAAAAGAATAATTCCTACAGAGGAAAAGAATAAAATTGACCTCTGGTCAGAAAATAAAAATCTGAAAGGAGCAGGAATGGAGCATTTAAAAATATTCTATCATGGCGCATGCCTATCTACCTACCAGATGGGCAGAGGATCTCTGGGACCACCTTCGCTATGTTCTCTCTCAAACTCATCCTACGGCGAGAGACATTCAACACCTTTTCAGCTACCTGGCTTCTACGATGGCCGTCGCCTATCTTGCCTGTCTGAAGTTCAGGCCCCTTCAACCACCTCTGCGACAGCCAGTCCAGGAGGCTGTTCTCCCTCTGTCAGTTCAAGATTCTCTCGCCTGGTGGTTGTCTCCATCAAACATCTTGAAGGAAATGCCTTTCCAAGCTCCGGAACCTTCCAGGATGGTCACCACTCATGCATCCCTGTCCGGATGGGAAGCCCACTACAAAGATCTGTGTGTTCAGGGTCGTTGGTCTCTGTAAGAAGCAAATCTCCACATCAACGCCTTAGAACTCCTTGCAGTCATCAAAGCCTTTTGTGCCTTCGAGAACCATCTTCTCCACAGAGTGGTCCAGGTAGTAATAGACAATACAACGATGGTCTGTTACATCAACAAGCAAGGAGGAATGGACTCTCCTGTTCTTTTTCACCTGGCCCAACAGTTCTGGATGTGGTGCCATCACTGCTCAGTCCACCCTGTGGCAGTACATCTCACTGGCAAAGACAATGTACTGGCTGACTCCCTCAGCAGGTACTCTGTTGACCCGAGCCTTTTGTCTTCTCACAGCTCGGGAACGCTGTCCATAAACTTGTTTGCTACCCCAGAGAACGCCCAGTGCAAACTATTTTACGCCAGAGCAGGCAGAGGCGCTGGATCTCTCGGGGGACGTGTTTCTCTGCAACTGGAATCAAGGCTTCCTGTATGCTTTCCCCTCTCTGCCGTTGATTTCCAGAGTCAAGGCCAAGATGACCAACAACAAATCCAATGCCATCCTTTTGACTCGCTTTTGGCCAAGACAGCCTTGGTTCACACCGCTGCTTCACCTGTTCAGGGGAATACCTCAAACTTCCGGATTGGCTGGACCTGCTGTCACACTCCAATGGAGCAGTCCTCCACCCGGACCTTCAGAGCCTTCACATGACGGCTTGGAGGATCATACACTGAATTCTCCTGAGCTGCTCCGAGTCTTGTCGGCTTCCAGGAAGGATTCCTCCAGTCTTACACTTACAAGTGGAAGCATTTTTGTGCCTTTGCAGAGGCCAGAGCCAAACCATCCTCTCCTGTAGGACTTTCTACTGTGCTCCAGTTCCTGCTTCACCTTCAAAGCCAAGACCTGGCTTTTTCCTCCCTCAAGGTCTACCTTTCTGCCATCGTGGCCTACCAGCCATCTGGCTATCTGTTGGCTCAGCTCTTCACCTCACCAACCCTCAAGAGGTTCTTTAAAGGCCTTCACCACATATATCCACCCTTGCCTCCTTTGGCTTCAGCTTGGTCTCTTTTCTTGGTGCTCACACAGCTCATGAGACCTCCATTTGAGCCCTTGGGCTCAACTTCTCTTAGACTACTGATACTCAAAGTGTCCCTTCTTGTGGCCATCAATTCAGCCAGGCATGCTTGTGAATTGATGGCCCTGTGCTCAGATGAGCCTTTTCTTGTATTTCACAGGGACAAGTTGGTCCTCAGACCGGACATCTCCTTTCTCTCCAAGGTGGTCTCAGGAGATTGTGCTACTGAACCTCTATCCAGACCCTACCTCGCCTGTGGAAAAGACTACGCACACTCTCGATGTTTGCCGTGCTCTGGCATTCAATGTTCAACGTTGCGCTGAGTTCAGGTTGTCCACCCAGTTATTTGTTATGGTGGACCCAGAAAGGGCAACCCTGTTTCCGCCCAAAGATTTTTGAAGTCGATTGCCCAGACTATTGGTCTGGCCTACGAACTGGCTAAGCTCTCTTTACCAGTTGGTGTCTGTTCTCACTTAACCAGGGCCATTGCTTCTTCTGCTATCTTCCTCCGAGGTGTTCCACTGTCAGAGGTCTGCGAGGTGGCTACGTGGTCTCAGCCTTCCACATTTGTTTGGCATTACTGGCTGGATTCCAGGTCCCGGCGTGATGCCAGTTTTGGTCATGCTGTTCTGTCTTCTATTCTGCAGTGACCTTCCCGCCTCCACAGGTAAGCTTTTTAGTCACCCTATTGTGAGAGGCACAAAAACCACGAAGAACTACAAGTTGCTTACCTGTAACTGTGTTTCTTCGAGTTGTCATCTGTGTCCTCACACAAATCCCGCCCTACCTCCCCTTGGTCAAGTCTCTGCTCTACTGCGACAGACTTGAACTGAAGGAGGAGCTGGATTGGTGGGATTAGGCATGCTACGTATAGGGGAGTGGGCGAATGGAGTCTCTGTGCACGCGCAGATATTTTGGACGCCTAGACCAAATGCTGAAGAAGCTATTTCCAATTCCTGCCCGCTCCAAACTATGAGGAAGGAGTATTATCTTGAAAGCACAGTCACAGAAAGGCATACAAACTATGGACCATCATGCAGATTTCCGAGCTGATCCACTGCTCAGCATGAGTCAGTTCCCCCTTTATCCTTCTCTGGGTGTGGAGAAAGGAAGTGAATCACTGTCTTGTGCTACAAAGTGAAGAGACGTGCAAATCAGAACAACCACCCATGATGCTAAAATCTCTTTGAGGCCTATAGTGACAAAATACAGAACTAATGAAATGTCTAGCACTAAAAAAAGACAAAAGGAATGCAAGGTTATTTCAACCTGATTTAGCAACCGAGTAGTTTTTAAAGAGACTATGTTCCAATGAACAAATTATGAATGAGGGTGACATTTTAAAGTTTAACAATAATCTGTGGAATTGTTTTATTATTTAATGGGTGAGAGGAAAGAGAAGTGAAAATGAAGTTTTTACAGCACAATTTTACTTATTTGAGAATCTTATTTACTGTATCCAATTGATACGCAGGTGAAGAACTGGCCATTATATTCTTTATTTCAAGTCACAGCACAGTATTAAGGATTGCATCCTTCAGAGTACCAAGTGCAAGCTCCCAGAGCTGGTATTCCCTCCAAACCTTTGCTCAAGTTTTGTGCAACAATTATACACATTTGTGCAACCATTCACTAGTGGTTTCAGCCTCATAAACTTATATGATGTTCTAGCAGAAACAATAGGTGCTATCATTTCTGCTATCAGGAAGATAACATCCTTAACACTGAGCTCAGAAATGTTAGTCATCTGTCAATATAAGCTACCTTGGAGGTTAACTTTTCTCCAAGCTTTTTTTTATCATTTTAAAATAATACTGCAATGTTTTAACTACACAATCTTATGCATATTTATTCAGGAATAAATTTAACTGCATTCAGTGTTGGTTACTCAAAGGCACAAAGTAACACATGTAGAGCAGGATAACCGATTTCTATGGACAGTATAAGCTTCCCTACACACAATAATCAAATTCTGCCATCACTGGAGAAACCTCACAGGACAGAAGGGCCACTGAAACGAAAACTTAGCTCCACCTTGCCCCTGCAAAAGAACTCTGTTGTCGTGTAGTTTCAAGTTGTTTCCGACTTATAGCAACCCTAAAATGATTGAAGTTCCCCCATCATCTCTCTGTCACAGCATCACAACTGGATCATCTAACTGGGAAATCATTCCATCAATCATTAAAAAAAATAATTCCATCAATCAAAATCCTGTCACTGGGCTTTCTTGGAAAAATTTGTTCACAGGGGAGTATGCTTCCTCTGAGGCCAAGAGACTATGATATGCCCAAGGTCTTTCAGTGGGTTTCCATGGCCAAATTGGATTCAAACACTGATCTCCATGTCCAACATCCCAAACACTACATCATGCGGGTGTGGTATCTGAACAGCTTAAAGCTAAGTACTATTTATCTAGCTGAGTTTAGTGGGGCTTTGTTTGCTTCACAAACACCTACAACAGCAGCATATTCTTTATGGTTGAGATACTGTACTGCATTGTTTATGAAGAATCTTTCATTGCTTCAACAGAAAAAGAGGGAAGCAGCTGGAAGATTTGAAATTCCAGCCTTCTCTGGTCAATAGAAATCAAGCAGCAGGGATACGTAGTACAGAGAGACTTATATTTTGTTTGTTTCTGGGTTGCCAATCAGCTAAGTACCAAACTGCCCAGAGAGATCGAGTGGCTGGGCAGTTACAGGATAACAGAAAATTCTGATATAACTGATTTTTTTTTTAAAAAAAGTTAGCAAGACTCCATTCTAGATATGTCTCTTTCATGTCAGGGATCATAGGAAAACACTGAAATTTCACAGCACAAAACTTTGTAATAGGTCTGGGTGTGACAATAGTTTTGGGCATGTTTATGTATGTGTTTGTGGCTAATACACCTCTGTCCCCCTTACAGATGACAGTTATTGTTTGTACTTTTCACTTCCTTACTGTCTGGTTTTTCAGTTGTTCTAACACTGTACATTAAATTTTACACAGAAATCCCACCCCCCAAATTAAGAAAGAGCTAACTCAGTACCTTCTGACGAGTGAACTAATATGTTTTAAGTATATAAAAGGATACAATTGCATGCTTGTAGAGTTCTTCTATACTTTCTGACAAGTAGAGATCAAGCAGTGCCTACAATAAATAAAATACAGTCAGATATGTCATATGTTAAAGTTTAGCAAACCTTAATTAATCACACTTACATGTAATGTAGGAGGAGGATATTTCTCTGTCCCCCCATCTTTCTGCCACAGCTTCACAACTGGATCACCTAACTGGAACATTAGTCCATCAATCATTAAGCAGTCAGGGTTCCACTTGCCTCTACAACAAAACAGGAATAATATACAAAACAATTTAATCCCAAGAGTTAAAAGCAAATGGAAAATTTCTGTCAGATAAAGGATCTTGATTTCTTTCTCAACATATACAAAAATCCATCACAAAAATGGAACCAGTTTGTCTGTAGGCTCTGTAGAAGAGTAAAATCCTTATTTTTTGAAAATAGTAAGTGGCTGGATATTATTTACCATGCTGCAATAACTTTGTTAGGATGGCTTACAATTTACAATTTTTTAAAAAAACAGTGTAACAGGAGAGCAAAAGGACAAGACAATGTAAAGAATTTTAAAACATAAAAATATTTACATAAAGATATTAGAAGAGTCAGATATCCTTATCCAGATATCATTCATTTAGGAAGTGCAAACCTATCTCTTATGCTGTCTTGTCAAGACCATTCTGCTTATCATGTTGACAGCAGCAAAATGCACATCCACTCATAGCAAGTGAAAACTTTTTAAAAGTTCTGAAATCTAAAAGAGCCCTCACCTGGATAACCGCTCCAGTTTCTGACGACAGCCGGCATAAAAACGTTGTATATGTTGGTAATTATAGAAAGGCTTTGATAACGGCGTATCTTCATCTAGTCATGAGATGAACATCATTTTAAAAATAGATAAAACCACTTCCAGTTGAATATAAAAGTAGACTATGTTTCTGCTCTGAGAACAAGTACTCCAACCATTTAAAAGTATGTTGTCACATTTTAAAGAGCTGAGCTGTCTTTCGCACTTATCTTAAGCAGTTCAAAATGTAAAATATATCCTGACAACCATGCTTGTTCATATTTGACCTTAGTTTGGTTCTTTCAAAAGGCCCTCAAGGCAAATTTTCAACCCAAACATACATCTTAATACAGTAAGAACAGACAAAAATAAAGCATCATAAACACATTCACTAAAAAATATTAGAAATTTACGGGGTAAAAATGTCTTTGTTGTCCACCAAAAAAAATTCAAAGACTGGGGATGGGGAAAGGGAGATGAAGAAAAACTTCCACAACCAAGATGCTGCCACTGAAAAGGCTTTATCTTATACCAGCATTAAGCATTTCTTTCTAATGGAGAAAGCCAAACAAGATTTCTGATGATGACTCAAAACTGAGAGAGTAACTCCTCCTTCTTGTCCAGCAAGGCTGAAGAGATACAGTGCAGAGAGATGCTGGAGAATGAGGGGAAGATCTGCAATTGTTGTTCAAAGGCAGAAGCAGGAAGCTGACAGCCCCATTGCTACTACAGTCAGAGGTGGCTGCGATTACTGGGTTCCCATGTCCTGAAGACTTGAGTAAGAAAACCAAAGCACATCGATTGGGCTTTGGGCTTCAGTGGTGGAAGCAGTAGAGAGGGGAGTTGCTTTTTTGGTGTGGAGCCCACTGTAGATGGCTACCATCAGCTTCCTCTGCCATGTCCCACTCTAAATCTCACTTAGGCTGGGGGATGGCTGTGGAGAAGTAGCTGCCGCCACTGCAGTTGCCACTTGTGCAAAATTTGGCTGCAAACTCAACTGCACCATCTCCCTCCCTCTTCCACATCACCTCTCCACAGAGGTGAGGGAACTCGAAGAATGCACACCTGGCAACTGGGGCTTGCCACTGCCTCTGCTGCTGCTCTATGCCATTTTATATACCTGTATCTGTATTACAAAATAAAACAAAACAACTTCCAACCCCCAACAACACACACTTCTAGTCCCAAGTATTCTGGATAAGGGATATTCAACCTATATTACCCAATTCCAACCCAGAAAATATTAAACGACAGCTAAATCACGAACAGTAGCGACCTACCATAATTCCAAAAGTATTAAGTATGCAGAATTTATACTTCACTTGTTGTCAAATATGAACAGTTAGCATGCCTGAGAAATGGAGAGCTTTAAATAGTTTACCTGAACTTTCTGGAAGAAGGTTGGATCGGCAGAACCAGATAACCACTTGCATATACTGTGAAAGGAGACCAATTACAACCTGCTTGTTTGTTAGATCTGTAATGCCTGAAAAGGAATTAACATAGGATTTTAAAAATTGCAATGGATGCTTAGAAAGCAATATGAATTTGCAAAATTTCATCTGCAATGTATATAAGAAATTATTTGAAATGGAGTATTGGTTACTTGCTGTGAAGGTCCATTCTGGACTGCAAAAAATGTCCAGGACTATATTACACTCGGGCAAGGCAGATGTCACAACCATCTTTATACAACAGACCCTTTGAGTCCTCACAGTTTTTTACACAGTAAAACTCAGAAATAAGGAATAAAAACACTGACTGAAATATGGTACAACTCAAATAAATCTTCAGTGGCCACTATCTGGATTGGTCTAGGACTGGTTCCTTCATCATAGAATGGAAGTCACCTTCCTTCTACTCTCTCTATATAGTGAATTTTAGCTGAGGCATACCACTACAATTTGTCATGCTAAGTGAAGGCATTACAAAGGGTTAGAGCATGTGGCCACTCTGCAAATTTCTGGAAGAGGACAATCAGCTGAAAAAGGCACTGAAGTGGTAGCTGTCATTTTCTATTGTGATGTGATATGCTTAGGTTTTGGCAAGAATTCCTACATTATGGAAACATAGGCTTTCAACCCCCTTGCTAAGGTGGAGAGTGACCTTTTCCTCTATGAGGCAGGCAGGAAGGAGACAGAATCTCTCTAAGTGCCCTATGTACCTCCAAGCTTTGCCATCCCATTCAGAGAGTAGGGAGAGTCTGGGTCAAAAAAGGTCCTCTGAATGTTAAAAGATAAAGTTTATCTTTGGCTTACAGGTAGAATCTATGTGTATCTCGACCATATTTTTATCCATATATACACAGCTGTCTGCTGAAAGTAGGTGCTTCTAATTTGGACACTCTCCTGGAAGATGTAATGGCATCCCGAGGGCAGGCAGAGAACTCTAACCTTCTGCTGACCAGAAAAGGGACTTGGAGATGAAATGGTGAAATTTCTGTTTCCTCTGGAAATAATTCTCTTGTGGAATTCTACTGTGATGTTCAGATAACCTGAGTGATCTCCAGCCACAGGAACAGGGCAACCATGTTCTTGTGGAAGGACCAAGGATATCTTTCCCAACAGGTTGTAACAACAACTTGTTCAGACAAATAATAGTTCATATGGCAGCACAGACTGAAAGTGGAACAGGGCCAACATGCAGTCCACATGCTCTATTTTCATATCTTGATAGATCTACATCTATCAAGAGTCAAAGACTGGGGGATCTTTGAAATAGGCTTCCTTTCAAAGAATGGAAGGATAAGAATATATAGAATAGTTCAAGAAAAAAGCCGAAGTAGTAAACTATTCCCTAGGCTAAAGCAGAGGAAAGAACTGAGGGAGGAGAAAAGACCTCTTCAAGATAAAATACAGATCGCATAACCTCTGCCTTGCATGGAGAGCAGTGGGAGTTAACCCATTCCTGAATGGCTCCTTTCTGCAGACAGTCACCTCTAATTCTACTTCCCTCAAGCCATCAAGTCAGCAGGATATGGAGGTTAACACCCAGGGACATAAGGCCTTAATATGTTTATCAAAGCTTTCTACATTTTTAGGTAATATCATGCTATGTTTTGAGGTTAGAAGGTTTTTTATTGGAAAAAAATACAGACTTTTCCTCACATCTCACTAAAAAAGCAATACATACAGGCATATAACCTGCTTCTGATAAGGGAGAAATTAATGGTTAAGATCCTCACTTATTAGAAAATTACATTAAATGTGAGTCTAATATGTGATCTCACACACCTTTTTCTGTCAGTTCTTGTGCTTCCATTATAAAACAGTTCAAAACTGTGCTAAGGTTGCTAAGAAGTAACTCGCAGTGCTGTAGAGATTGTAGAGTTTGTGGGTCAATGAAGTTTGATGATCCATCAAACAGAGGGACACCTTATAAAACAAAGAAAAAGAATACGAACATATTAGTGTGGAGTGAGAGTTAATGGTGCTCTTTCTTAACATCACTAAATGAATAAGTGAACCACCCCAATTACTGAATATGTTCAATACAAAGCAGTTTGGTTTCCACACTGCCAAGATGCACTATGCTACTTACAAAAACGAACAAAATCTTCTTTTGTGTTCACCACTTTATTCCATGTCCATTCAAGAACAAAACGCAAGTTAGGGGCAGAATCTGGTTGCTCTAAGAAAAATAAAACAGATGTTATGAGCATAAATGCCAGATCCTTACAGGTAATTTAATTAAACAGCAAGTTTATCTACCTTCAGCAGTCCACTGTTTGATACAGCTAGTGAGGAGCCCCAGAGAACTGGTTTGGATAGCAGCTGACAATACAGCTTCAAACTGCTCTTCCTACAAAAACAAAAAGTAGCATTCATAATTTATACATTTTATGGTGCAAATGGTTTTCAGGGTTCCAATTCAGCTCAGTGTGGTGTAGTGGTTTGAGGGCTGGACTATGACACTGGGAGACCAGAATTCAAATTCCTGCTCAGTTATGGAAACCCACTGTGTGATCTTGGGCAAGTTACACTCTCTCAGCTTCAGAAAGGGGCAAAGGCAAACCCCTTCTAAACAAATTCTGCCACGAAAACCCTGTCATAAATCAGATGATTTGAGGGCACACAACAACAACAGTCCAGCTGTCATTACATGCGGTGTGCAAAGTTGGTTCCAGACAGGTATGAGCATACCATCTTCAAATGATGCATCTAGGCAATTCTAATGAGGATTTAATGGAATTGCTTTTTCGACACATCTCTTAAGCTGTATCCATACTAGGGATGATAATTTTTGATTCTCCTTGTCCGCATGGATGTAAAAAAAATCCATCTATTTTTCTTCCCACATGGAAGATTTTTTCCCCCTGATGACAGGAAGCTGTGTAACTTTCAAAGGAAACAGAAGTTTTCATTGAAATTTTTTTTTCAGCTGACATGTTTTTCTGCAACTTGTGCATAGAAACTGTAAGCTATGAAAAGATGTTTCAGCTGTCAAACCAGTTGAGGGAAGGAGGTAAGGTGTGAGAAAGCTGACAGCTCTCATTTGAGAGATGCAGCCTCTAGTCAAGATTTCTGTGAAAGACTGGAGGGAGGGGAATTGCGAAGAAAAGTTGTGAAGGAAGAAAGTTATGGATGTTTGGCAGATGACAATGTAGTTTCTGTTTTTCCCCCAACCTCCCTCACTCCAAGCCCTACCCCTGATAAGAGACTATGAAAACCAACTTGTGGGGAAGCTGAAAGTGGAAACTGACACATCTTTTCACAGCCTCTAGTCAGGATTTCTATGAAAGATAGAGGCTTGGAGGAAGGGAATGTGTGGGAAGAACAGAAACTATACTTGCCAGCTGCCAAACATCCCCAGCTCCCCCACCCCACCCAATCTTTCACAGAAAGCTTGTAAAAAGAAAGGTTGTGAAAAGAATAACAGAACCACAGAGTTGGAAGAAACTACATGGGCCATCCAGTTCAACACCGTGCCATTTTTTTACATACTCAAAGATATTTCAGTTAATTCCCACTGTCTTCTCAGCCAGTTTGATAGCAACTGAAATGTCTTCACAGCTTATCGTCAGGATTAGTGCTTGTGGGGAAGGAACTTGAAGACTAGATTGTCATCTGACTAGATCATCAGCTGACAAACACCCAAAATTCCACCCCTCAAATCTTTCACAGTATTCCTGACTAGAGTTTTCTGCCTCTACCCCTGCTTTGACAGTAGCTGACTGTCTTTTCACAGCCTCTCATCAAGATTGGGACTTGGGGTGGTGGGAAGTTGTGGGAAAAACAGAAATTAGATCAAAACTAGCAATTTCCTCCTCCTCCTCCAACTCCCCTCACCCCCACCCTGTAATCTTTCACAGAAATCAGGGCTAATGTCTACAGTTCTCAAACGAGAGCTTTGGGGTTAGGGTAGGGAGAACAGAGGGAAAGTTGCAGAAAAAAACTACTGAAGGCTGTGCAGCTTTGGCCCAAGGAGGAAAAAACGCCTTGGCAAAGCTGAGGGAACGTAGCAATTTTTTTTCTTCCCACACCACTTGGAAATGGAAAACTGGCAAATTGCTATCCCATTCTCTAAGACACACTGCAGATTTATAGGGGTTTGATACTACTTTAACTTTTATGGCTCCATTGTACAGAATCCTGTGATTGGTAGTTTGGTGAGGTACCATGGCTCCCTGACAGAGGAGGCGAAATACTTGACAAAATTATCCACTCCATGATGGAATCATGCGCTAAAATGGTGTGAAACTGTTATAATTCTGAAGAAACTGCAAAGAGGAAACACCCTTGGTTAAAAATCAGGCACTTTAACTAAATTCAATTAAGTTTGGGTAGAAACAATCAAAGGAAAGGCTACATTTTCACTCACATAAACATTATGGACTCACCTGAGTAAGACTTGAAGGCTGTACATCAATAAATCTTGGAGAAAGTAAACCCGCTACCAGACATCTATTATAACCATCAGGAATAGCTTCATTTAACAAGGAAGCAGATTTTTTTAAGAAATGCAATGTCTGTAAGTAAACACACATAATTACTGATTTAGACAGCAATTAAACTACCAGCAGAAAGCTACAAAGAAAAAATGTCATGAAAAAACAATGGAAAAGACTACATACCCTTTGCCAAAATAAAGACAGTGCTATATTACAGAAACCAGGCCACATGCAACTGCACTCATGAAATGCAAGATCAAGCTTTCAGTGTGTTGCCTAATAGTACTGAGCCTATGCCCACTAGCCCTATTGCTTCAAGGGTTCATTGACACTGGCAGGTATATGCTTTGTACAAAGTGGTGTTAAGGAGACTGGATTCCAAAGAGACTAATATATGAGTAGCAAGTGATTCTGTGCACACATGGAAAAGAGGGCCAATTCTTCCATCAAATTTCACAGTGGAAGGTCCCTTGATCTTCAAGAACAGCTTTTTAAGGCCAGTCATATAAGCATGATAGGCTTCTGAAATTCTCACTTGTTTTGTACTATCCTACTTCCTCATCAAACCCACTTCCACATCCTTATAAGATTGAATAGTTATATTTAACATACTCCCATTTAATACCAAATAAATAAATAAATAAATAAATAAATCAGACTGATTTTGAATGGCTGCATTGGGCCCCAACTTGGGAGAAAGCCAGGATAAAAAAATAAAATAAAATAGCATGAACAGGCAGTAAGGAAGGTATTTCTGAGAAACTAAGAAAAGGAAGTTTCTCTCATGCTGCTATTTTTAATCAATAAAAAATAGAGGATGGGATTATATAAAAGGATTTTTATCTAACAGTTTTGTAAGTAATTAATTATGCAGCCCTTTATAAATTGCTGGCTAACTAGCCTGTTTGTATGGAATTTACTTACATAGTTATCAAAAACTGATATACCCTCACACTCAATGTTTTCAGGGTGGAGTACAATCTATAAAAATAATTTTCAAAACAATTTAAAGCCATCTTTTCATGGTTGATTGAGTGTACTGCAAAGTGCTAAATGTACAGAAGCTATGCAGATCAAGGGAAGTAGTCTGCTTTGGTCAAACCTCGCCTGGAATACTGTCACCACAGACTAAGAAGGATACCGAAAAGCTGGTTCAAAGCAAGGCAACCAAATAATCAAAGCTCTGAAAACCCAGCTCCGTGAGGAATGACTTAGGGAACTGAGTATGCTTAGCTTAGAGAATACTAAGAGTTGACATGACAGACAACTTTAAATATTTGGAAAAGTGTAATGCAGAAGATGAAGTGAGCTGCTGCTCCAGACTTGAACATGAATCAATAGATTTAAACTGCAAGAAAAGATATTGCACCTAAACATTAGGAAGAATTTCTTCATTAAAAGATCTGCCTGACAATGAAAGGATTTCATCAGAAAATGGTAAATGCTACCTTTTTAAGAGGTCTTTAAGCAGAGTCTGGATTGGTGTTTTAATGGTATATTCCTCCATGGAAGGGTACTGGACTCCCTGGCCCTTGTGGTCCCTTCCAACTCTAAGAATCTATGATTCCATACTAAAATAAAAATAGGCTCCACACAAGTTTATCAATCTAGTTCAAGAGAATGTCCTACTCACTGGCTACCGATGTGATAAAGTAGAACTGAGCGACAGTCTGTCTGAATGTGCACATTAGGAAGAAGGGACAGAGCTCCCTTCAAAACCGCAAATACTAGAAGGTTCTAAACTGAGGCTCTGAACAAAAACAAAACCTTGGTGAAAAGTACAGAGACCATGAAGACCATAAGAAGGACAAGCAGAAGAGGGACATAGCGAGAGCCTCGTACAAATGTTTTTCAAAAGGCCAACAAAAAATATGTAGGGTAGAAAAGTGGACTGCAAGTTGAAGGATCGAGTGCTCTATCCCTTCTCTACCTGCTGTTCATTTGCTAGGATGCAATTCTTTGGTGCCTATGGCAGCCAGACAAGGAACTGAATCCAAAACTGTTATAAGTGACGTTTTATTGAGGTCTACCAAGCTAGGATTGTGATGTGGAGTCAAAGGCTTTCATGGCCGGCATCCATAGTTTTTTGTGGAGCTTTTGGGCTATGCCAGCCACAGATCCTGGCGAAACGTCAGAAAGGAACTCTTCCAGAACATGGCCACATAGCCTGAAAGCTCCACAAAAAACTAGGATTGTGATGCTTTATAAGCACATGTTAGTTTTCAGGATGATCATCTCAGGACAAATAACACAGAGATTTTGCATACCAGTAATTCAGAGCCTGGGAACATTTGGTCTTCCAGATGCTTTGGGCTACAACTCCCATCAGCCTCACTTAGCAGAGCCAATGGTTAGATAAGGTATCAGACTGGAGAGTCAATAATTTCGCGCCCAGAAAATAATGTGTGTTAATTTTGTTTTCTTAGGCAAGACATTGTACCTATAGGCTCATTTCTATTTTAGGTTACATATTACTGAATGACGCTGTAAAAACAAATCCAGGTTTCAGAAAACTAATTTACATCAATAAAGGAACTACTTCTCTTACCATAGTTGCTTTCCCATTTCATTCATCCCCGAGCTACACGTCTCTTCTAGCCTCACTATCAGTTTCCCCATCCTTCGCCCCTGGCCCAGCTTTCCTAAATTCTTCCTCAGATCTCCAAATGCCTGCATTGGGGGGGGGGGGTGTCTCCTGGATCCCTATACATGCCACTAAGTGAGCCGATCACCTTTCCTCTTACCAGGCAGTGACAAGCTCCACCCCCACCTTTCTTTTGTTTGCTGCACTGCACAGTGAAGCAGTGTCATCGTAATTTCCTGAATAATGTCTCTGGGCCCCCAAGCACTGTGAGGAAATGAAATTGATTAAAACTAGAGGTCAGAGCTTCACTTTGAAGTGATTCCAGCCACCAGTTGAGAAAATCAAACCAAAGCATATCACAGGAGTGGGTCCTT
Source organism: Urosaurus nigricauda (assembly GCA_034509955.1). NCBI lineage: Eukaryota > Metazoa > Chordata > Lepidosauria > Squamata > Phrynosomatidae > Urosaurus > Urosaurus nigricauda. The sequence continues at coordinate 321,823,870 of JAOEGL010000001.1, forward strand.
ATAAGGCAGAGAGATGGAGGTGAGCTATTTCTAAACCAATTGATTATGGAAACTGGCGCAAGGAAGATCCACATAAAAGGTCTCAAAAATCCATGTAAAACCTAACCAGGTAATATGGTAACCCAGATAGGGAAAAGGAAGGGAATCATTTTTGTCAGATGATAAAATACATCTAGCTGCTACAACTGCCACTTTGTTCACAGTTGTTGTCCTGAGACTTGGCAATCTTAAATGGCATCGTATCTTTGAGTACTGTTCCCAGATATCTTGGAAACAGCTGCCAGGACAGGACAGAAGCAACATTTATGATTTGCAAAGTAGGTAAGAAAACAATAATGCAGCACATCATATTAAGAGCAGCAGCAAATATCTTTGTGAAACTCACATCTTTTTGAAACCCTGTGCAAGTCACATGAACAACTCCAGAATTCAGCAGACAAGTGGCATCTATGAAAGAGAATATTTCAATAAAATCTACTTTGTCAGCAACATGAAATCATAACACTTAATTAGCTGAAAGGTTAAATATGTGCTTCTTTTTTCTGACAAAAAATTCTCTAGAATAACAGTAAGGAAACTTGTGGCTTTCAAATCTTGTTGAACTCCATTTTTTATCAACTCCCATCAGTATGACCAATGGTCAGAGTTCAGCAACATCTGGAGAGTCAAATTTACTATCCCACCTGTAAAAAACCAAAAACCTATGCATGTATACCAGACCCAGAGGTATACAATCGGCTGCTTAGAAATGACATTGTCTGCTACATGTGGATACATTTTGACCATACAGGGGTGAAAGGGGTATCTCTGGCTCTCAACTATGTGAGCACCTATCTCAAATTACCGTAAGCACCACTATGAGGAAGGGTAATGAAGTAGAAGAGATCTTTACTAAGGACTGGAGGGCTGAGACAGGCCACATGCTTGCACAGAACAGTATGGAGAACACCATTCTAGATGGGAAATCATGGGGTTACAGTATATGATTTGCTACAGAAGAAATATGGTATGTAATTTCTATATAGGTGGGTGGCCTGCAGGGACCTTTATGAAGCTCAGCTGCTTGTGTCACTACTGTTGATGTTTTGGGAGGCCATGGGGAAGGCATAATGGGGAAGCAGATGGAGCAGGGTTGCTATCTGCATCCTTACATTCCTGATGGAATGCTCAAAGTCCTCAAATTTTAGGACCATGCATAAGGAGGACTACTCAGCAATCTTATTGGTTTCCTACCCTTGTGGGAAAATATTGATCCAAATGTTTCATCCAGCCTCTCCATCAAATCTCCTAAGTCCAGTACTGGACACAGGAAGTACATTCCCCCTCTGCTGATGACATCACTTGGCAACAGAGGATGTAAACACACTACCCAACAAAGGGAGAAGGAGCTCTGTGACTGCCAGTAAAAACTATGCTTACCTCCCTCAATTAACAAAGTGAAATAAAACATAACCACTAAGGTTGCCTTGAGTCTTAAGAATGTTAGTTTCTCCTGTTATTATGATGATCAGTAATAATTACACCCTGCCTTCTCTCACAAACTGGGACACAAGGGGGCTTCTGAAATGGATCAGACCATAATGGTTAGAAATTATTAAAACAATCACAGTAGTAAAGGAACTGGAAAATTTATCTCCACTTCTCTTACTCAACAAGTTCCTATAGAAGTAACTCACGGCATACATACCAAAGTTGTAGGTGCTTGGGTTAAAAAACTGTTCAGGTGGAGGATATGAAGGAGGCACACCACGACTAAAGCTTCGTTCATGTACTAAGACATCCAAGATCTGATGTGGAGAGGTCATACTCACTACAGCATCCAGGGACCATAATGCAAAATAGGGGCAATTATGCAGAAATTCTCCTGGTCTTGAGAAAGTAAACACGTAAGAAAGTCAAGCTGACAATATACTATGCATTCTTCTGGCAAATTTATGAAGAAAAGTTCACACTTCTTACCTTAATGAGTCTGGCATTTGAGCATGATACCAACGATTTATGTCAAATATACCTAAATAGGTATTTGGTTTGCCTTGACCATAAGTGTTCACTTGCCAGCTGAAGACAGACACACTTGTGTCAGGTGATATGACTGAGAAAAAACATTGAACCTCCGTAAGTGTTTGCAGCTACCAATTAGATAACTATAGTTCAATTTCATAGCTTATATCTAAGCACCTTGTAAAGTTCAAGTAGTATCGACCTGACAAAAATACCTGGTTATGTGCAGCATGACTATTCAGGTTTTTCATGTTCTTCAAGTTTACCCAACTAAATGAACACTTTTCTTAAATAAATTTTCTTGAATACAGATCAGAACAAAGTCTTCTAGCTCTTCCAGCAGTAGATTCAAGCAGCCAGTAAGTCAAACTATACATGCATACAAAAGACTCAATCTGTTGTAAAGCTATCACAATGGAGTGGGGGGAAAACATGCACACTACCCTAATGGCACAATGGGGAACTCATGGCTCTTTAAGCCCGCCTGTTTCGGGCCATTGTTAGCTGACTGTTCCTTTATAAGCATCAGTTCTCATAGAATCATAGAACTGGAGTTGGAAGACACCACAAGGGCCATCCAGTCCAACCCCCTGCCATGCAGGAACTCTCAATAAAATCATATCCAACAGATGGCCATCCAGCCTCTGTTTCTTTCAGTGATACTGTTATAAAATGGCATTTAATAGTGTTCTATAAAATCTAGAGTATACACGTAGTTGTCCATAACTTAAAGGTACAACAGTCACTATTCTGAAACAGCATTTGGATTTGGATTATTAAATTTAAAAAAATGGAGAAACACAATGTTTGAATAATAAGTCTTCCCTGGAAAAAGGGTTTTTTACACAATTAAGCTTTTAAAATGAGTGTCGTACTGACCTTCATTAATACCATCTTCTCTATCAACATGGCTTCGAAATTTTTCTACAGTCTGGCAACCAATTAATTTGGTATTGGTACTCTGACCCCTCAAAGAGAAAATTCCACATGTAAGGTCCAAACTGTACCTTTCTTCACAGTATTCCAAACCCTGGGGTTGGGGAGAAAGAACCACAGTAACTAGAATGAAAATATTATTAACCCCTACTGAATTCAGCAACCACGTTTTTTGATCACAGGGATCTTACTGTCTTAGTCCTTACTAAAGTCTTGAAATTTTTACTAATACTAAAACTATCAGCGGTAAGTAGAAAGATTTATAAAATTTTAAGAAATATTATGGGTTTAACACAACAGTAATGATTAAATTTAATATCCAAAATACAAAGGAGCCAGCGTGGTATAATAGTTTGAGCACTGAACTATAACACTGGACCAGGCTGTGAATCCCAGCTTGACTATGGAAACCCACTGAGTGACCTTGAGCAAGTCACACACTCTCAGCCTCAGAAAACCCCATGATAGGATAGCCTTAGGGTCACCATAACTCATAAACAACTTAAAGGCGCACAATGAAAAACCACTTTCCAATTATGATACAGAACCTTGGTTCAATATTGCCTTTAAAACAGGGTTAGGAAACTGGAAGGAGGGAACACAAGTCACCTTTTCCACTGCAGGGTGGATGACATCAGGGTGCGTGACCCAGCTTGTCTGAAGCCTACCAAAAGCTGGACAGAATACCTTAGTGGGCCACAATGGGCCTGAGACTAAATGGTCTCCATGCCTCACTTTCACTCCTTGGGCTTGAAATGCTACCTCTTTCACTAAACTGGAAGCTGCCTTCATTCCCACATCGAGAGGAAAACAGGATATAAAATGAAGAAACAAATGAATACAATTTTGGTATACATTCTCCTCTTGCTAAGTGTGAGCTTTCATAAACTTGAGTCGACTTCCTAAGATGCATGTTTTAGAGCGGAGAATCCAGAGACAGACCTATATAAGTCATGCGTGAGAATGTCAATTCAAATTCACAACCTTGCGGGTATGGAGATGAGCTGGCAAGTACAGTTTTAAAGATGGTTATTGGGGGTGGGGGTGTGGGAGGCAGCATGAAAGCTGTTGCTTACAGACAAGGAGAGCAGATAACTATGGTATATTGGTATCGGAATGTGATGTGAGAAACAGAGAGGGATGTGATGAATGGAGTCACAGGTGCCCGCATGAAGATATGGGTAAGAGAGTGTTGAAATGTGTATAGCATGCCTGAAAATCATTATCTCTGTTCAACCCATTACTGATGGACTGGACTCTGTTGATACAGTCCAATTCTGTTGTTTCTCTTTCCAATCGTCCTTTGCAGTTCTTCTGTTTAAGAACTGCTGTTCTGAGATGTGAGATGGAATATCACTGAGAGCCTTTAGGGCTGAAGAGTGGGTATAAATACCATAAATAAGTAAATAATAACCCAGGGAAGCTGAAGTGCTCTGCAACCAGTTTTTGTGTATTCCCATTCCTAATGTCTGATTTATGTCCATTTACCCTCTGGCACAGGGACTAGTCTCTCTGCCCAATGTAGAGTGCTGAAGGGCATTACTGGCATAGTATGGCATAAATCACAGTGCAGGATGAGCAAGTAAAAGTCCTTCTAATACTGTGGGTGATGTCATTAGTCTATGATGACATTTCCTAAACAGGTGTGTGGGCAGAGTTGGCACCTGGTTTTGTGGCAAGGTTTGTACCAGTGTCCAAATTTGTATTATGTGTCCTCCTGTATGTAAAAATACCTGTTTTGAGGTTTGGAGGCTATCTGTAGGCAAGTAAAGGTCTGCCACCAAGAGTTCTTGAAAGGGCAGCATTATTGTCCAGAATGGGTTGTAGTTCATTGATTATACGCTTGAATGATATACCTAGGAGCTGTATGTGACCACTAATGATTTTTTCACTTTCTCTCTTCACTCTCAAGCTACATTTTGTCTCAAACTACATTTTTTCAAGCTACAGTCCACAAACTACAATACCCGCCACATGAAGTAAAAAAGATGAATAAACAAGGAAGACTTGCACCCAGGACCAATCTATTACAGAACAGACTGAAGAGAGAAAGTGACATTCCAATACTCTTCATGATTATCTCCCCTCCTTGGCTGTAAGGAACAGCTGTCTTGCTGCCTTTGTCCCCAACAACCATTCTCACATACAAACCATTTATATAAGTCTGTCTCTGGATTCTCTATTCCAAAATATGCATTCAAGGGAGAAAGCTCAAGTCTACAAAAGTTCAACGCTCAAACTATTATGCCACTCCGGCTCTCTATAGTCAATTTTAATTTTGTCTCTAAAATCAAGGAACCAAATTAAGTTTAGATGCTTTTAGATCAGGAGTGACAACTACAGAGAATGTAGGAGCCAATTTTCATCCTTGTGGCAGGCTACACCACCCAGGAAAATCAGCTGAAAATGAAAGTTGAAATAATTTCTGGTTTTCATCTTTGGGGATTTAGGACCTCAATTTAAGCTATCTTCTATTCCCAGAGGCCTCCAGGAATGGTGAATTATGGGGCAATTATCTGATTTTCGGCGTTTAAAGGTTGTAGGAGTCCTAGGAAAGTTTTGAGGGCCGCAGTCTACCCAAAGTTATAGATGAACCTATGAAATGTTGTTTTAATATAAAAATACTTTACCTCATACATGATTTGTCCTGATGCCAAACGCCTTCTGTCACTGAAGGCCAACTGCAGCAAATGTAAGCTAACAATATCTCCTTCACTAGAATAGAATAAAATAAGTTAATATTTTAGAATAGAATAAAATAAGTTAATATTTTAGCAGCTTTGCTACTATTTAAGGTATAGTATACTATCATAAATAAGGTTTTTAAACATATCTTCCAGATAAAGTAGTTCACTGATTTTTTTTTCAATGCCACCCCTAGCATTACTTATTCTAGTAGCAAGTGTTCCAATACATACACAGAAATATACCTGATAACATCTTTCTTATCATTTCCATATTTGATCTGCATGGGATCCTTTTTACCTTAATTGCACATTCATTCCACTGAAGTGATCAGAAACCCTTATGCATGTAAGCTCCATATGAACATTTAAGTGACAAATAATAATTTTCTATTGCCATTATTACTGAAACACTCAAACCTTATTTGGTCTCAATGTATACTCTAAAAAGGCTTGTAACTAGCTTCTTTTAGACAGTTGACTAGATTTTGACATTTGTTTATACCACTTACATCCTGATTTTCTTCCAAAATGGGATCCAAGAAACATTGTTGTTCATTTTAATTGACTTTGGGACATCCTTGACTCATGGTGACTCTGTGGAAGAGACTCTCTGTCCTCCACTGTTCTGCTTAGGTCCTGTAAATTCAGCCCCATAATCTCCCTAATTGAGCCTAACCATCTAGAGTGCAGCATTCCTCTCTACTTCCATCTACCTTTCTGAGCAATATTGTCTTTTCTAAAGAATCATGAATTCTTGTCATGTGGCCAAAGTACAAAAGCCTCAGTTTGATCATTTTGGCTTCCAGGGAGATTTCAGGTTAATCTGTCCAAGGACCCATTTGTTTGACTTTTTGGCTGTCTATGGTATCCTTAGCACTCTTGTCCAGTATATCTCAAACAAATTGATTTTCTTCTTCTCCACTTTATTCACTGTCCAGCTGCTCAGTTGTATATCTTTACTCTTTAGGATCTTTTCTAGCACTTTCATAGCAACCCTTCCCATTTCTAGTCTTCCTCTGAACTCTTGACTGCAGTCTCCGTTCTGGTCAACGTTTGAATGAAGGTACAGAAATTCTTTTACTATTTCAATTTCCTCATTGTCTAGGTTCAATGTATGTAGGTTATCTGTGGTCATTATTTTTGTTTTCTATATGTTCAGCATTAAGCTTGCCTTTTCACTTTCTTTTTTTGTCTTCCTTAATAATTGTTCCAAGTCTGTGATGTTTTCTGCTACTAGTATAAAGTCATCCACAAATCTTAAGATCACTGATATTCCTTCCTCTTATCTTCACTCCTTCTTCTTTTGAATCTAAACTTGCTCTTCGGACTCTTTTTGTTCAACTTGTATGCAGAAAATAGTGACAGAATGCAGCCTTGCATTCAGCCTTGACCTTTTGCCAATTGGGAACCATTCTGTTTCTCCATATTCTGTTCTAACTCTTGTCTTAAGTACAGATCTCTAATAAGGACTACCAGATGTAGTGACACTCTCATGTCCTTAGAAACCATCCATTGCATTTTGTGATGTATGCAGTGGTTGCTATATTTAAAGCAAATGCTTATAGCTTATACTACACTATTTTATGCAAGATTCATAGATAGAATTAAATAATGATAATGCAATTTCTGACACTAATCTCTCTTTCAATCTCTAACAAGGAATTCTGCAACCACATTGAAGTGTCCCACCCTAAAGACATTTATTACATAAGGGGAGGGTGATTTTAAACAACTCTCCCATTCCTTTGCAGTCCCCTCCCCAACTTGAACAGTCCCCCAATACCATGGAACAGATTTGCCATTAATAGGCAAAAATCAAATAAATGAAACCCAATAACTGCACTCCATTAGAATTAATAATAATTAAGATTCCACCTCTGGAATTCTAGTTCAGACTACTTAACTGTTCTGAACATATGACTATAGTAGTAGAGAGTCTAAGCATTCTACTGAGAACAGAATTGGTGGGGTAAGGACTACAACCTATTTAAAAGGTGGAATGCGACTCCTGGAGGCTTCTCAGACAGGTAGGCAATTCCCCCTTTCTGGCCAGAAAAGGGGTGGGCTCAGGAATCTAGAGGGTTCAAGACTTGGAAAAACGCCAAAGGGAAGCTACATGTAGCCCCAGGGCAACTTTTCACCAAATATAAATTTAATGGACCCATTGTGTTCAGACAGCAGAATATGCAAATTTATGCTCACAGTAGTATTTAGAATTTAGACTCTATACAGATTATAACTTTAAAAACATTCAGTTGTATTTTCTAAATCTGATAATTCATCTTCACCCACCTTTCTTGCGTTGACTGAACAGCCCACAAGTAACAACAATTGCGAGGATCATTTTCAGGTTCTTGAAAAGTAACAGCATATACTGGAATCCTACCTCCTTCTAACTGGGAGTGGTATCTAAATTGGGAAGGGGACAGAGGGGAGACAGACAAATTAGCACTGTTTCACCAGTTCACTGGAGACTCCATAATAATATATCTTGGTTACCTGAAAAACTTCCTATTATATACTGAATGGAAAACTAATTGTCATATGTTTATTCCATCTTTCATCTACTCTGATGCTGGAGAAATGTGATACTGGTATGATGGTGAAACCCCAAAAACAGGCAAGTCATGAAGAATTTACAGCACAACTACTCAGCATTGCAGCCTGTTCCTAAAAATGCAGCTCTAGCAACTTCATATGACTCAGCAATGAAGAGATCAAAAAAGACTTACTGGAATAATTAGATGGGTACTCATATGTCTGAACCTTGCTAAACCTACTTACATGGACAGGCCGCCATGGATCCTGTGCGAAGAGAAAGGCAGGATACAGATTGAGCCGCCCTTATTTGAAATGCTTGGGACCAGAAATCCCCTTGAGATTTTGAATACTAGCATATACATAATGAGATATCTTGGAGTTGAGACCCAAGTCTCAACATTAAATTTATTTATATTTCGTATACACCTGATAAACATAGCCTGAAGGAAATTTTATGCATACTATTTTTTAATAATTTTGTGCATGAAATGTTTGTGTACAATGAAACAACAGAAAGTAAAGAAATCACTATCCATGTGGACAATTTTGGGTTTTGGAGTATTTTGGAATTTGGAATTCTGGATAAGTGATACTCAACTTGTCTAAATTAATAAATTAAATAAATAAGGTGTTTTTATTTCAAACAGATTTAACTGTCCTGTGTCTTTCATCTGAAGTAACTTAGTTATGGATGGTAAACAGATGCCGCATTGCAAGTTGATATCAATTCTATATTTGGATCTCCATAAAGAATTAACTGAGTTCAATGCAGGAGTTCCTTCTGTTCACAGAAGAGCATACAATTAATATAGTGGAGGCTCCACTGAAGGAAGAAGTCAGAACTGTTCTTCTGAAGGATGAAGAGAGAACTGATGTTTGACAATTTTTTTCTTTTGATAATTTTACCCTATCCTGCACATTAAATGATTTTTCCCAAGCACTCTGGAACAGAATTCCACTCTGCTTCACTTTCACTTAGAGAGAAGCATCATTGAACAGAGTTTCACTCATGGTATGCCTGACTCCAAGCCTTCTCAATCTCTATACTCCCACTCAAGTATTGCATAGCTCTACCACAAGCTGAATTGGCAAAATGACTGCAACTCAGTTCCTTTGGTTTCAAGCTACCTTTTAAAATCCTGTTAAACTACACAGTACATTTCATATACCTTTTCCTAGTTTTTGTAAACCTAATACAAGGACTTAACAAAAAGGATAACCACACTTTTTTTACGCATCATTGAAACAATCCCTGCTAATAAGTATGTCATCATCAAAGCTTTCTTTCAGATTTCACTCAATGGAATACTTAAGATATGATACAGACATACTTACTCTTTTTTCAAGCTTTTCATGTTCCACAGTGAGAGATAGCCATCAGAAAACCCCACAACTAACTGGTTACTCCTGTGTATGTATGAGAGAGCTGTCACAGCACTCCCTGAAGGGTTTAGTAGCTGGAAACAGAGATGCCGACCTTTCCTTGTTATCGCTTCCCTTATTTGTGGGACTTCAGGAGGGATTCCAGTAATAACTTCTAGATCTGTGTAAATGACAATATGCAACTTAAATACACATTGATTAGCTTTAAAGTAGTCCGTTTTTAAATAAAAGCTTTAGATTAAAGAGTAAAGTGTTCCAATAGGAAATGGGCTAGGATTTGTTTTATTTTTTGTTTGCTTCCATTTTTCAAGTTTAATATATTCTGTTTACAAATTCTGTCTTCCAGTAATTTAAACGGCACTCATTACTTTGTTCAGCTTTCCACAAATTTCAACAGATGGGCCAAGCAGTTTTCTGTGGCCTACAATGTTTCCCACTGAATTGCTTATCCTCCTCCCCCCGCCCCCATCCGCAGGAGCCAATCTCTATACTTTCAGAGAATTTAGGCAGGAGATTCCAAATTTTATCTGCAATTAAAATGTAAACCAGATAAGAGTCTTGTATCTAGACTAAACAGAGCCCCCACCCCTTTTAAATGTTCCACTGTTCTGTTCTCTCGTCTCCCTAGTTCTTGAACTTTTCAGAGCTGGGCACATATGGGCTATTTTTAAATAAGGCTTTTCTGTATTAGTTTCAGTATTTTCCTCAATCTACTTCAACTGTACATAGTTTTTACCCTATTTCTTCATTATAAAACAGTGCCTTATTTTTCAGTTCATTCTTGAAACAAACACCTCTATTTTGTTATTTCAAAGAAAGTAAAAATTCCTTATTGTGGAAAGCTCTTCTAAAACTCTGTACATGAATTACTAGGTGCTTCCTATTCAAATATCTTTGTAAGCATATACTACAATGTATTGGTTCACAAAATAATCACAAAAAAGACTTTGGAGAGTAAGGTAAACTGGAGAGACAATGCAGAGAACAAAGTTGCACTGGATTGTAGGCAGTGGTTTTAAAAATAATACTTGGAAATTATTGTCCTACCACAGTTTGGGGGGCGGGGGGGAGTGAAGGGTGGGCAAAAATTATGGCACTCAAAAAAATTGATTGTTTAGCCAGACACTTTCCCTCAAGTGTTGCATGAGCACCCAATATTGCAGAAGTATACTTCCTTCCACTTGCACAATGGGAAAATTTCCTTCCTCCTTGCATTCTGTGCCCTTCCAAGCCCACTCCAGGGAACTGAAGGTTCCCCAATTCCCTGGAGTAGGTCTGGGATATGTGGGAGGACTGGAAGATGGAAAATCCATTCTGCCAGAAGTGTCCATTTTGCTGGTAGACTGACACAGATGGAAATAACCTAAAGAATCTCAGATATTCTGAATACCAACGTAGGTTAGATGTTTATTATGCATTTTTCACACCTTAAATCGTCTATAGTATACAATTCCGCTATGGACAGGAACTCAAAAGGCCATGTTGTGGTCCCTCAAACTATACAATCAAGGGAACTAATGTGGTGGATCAACTGCTCTGATCCACCATCCCACAGAAACTGTAGTGAATGGGACTGGAAATATATTTTATAACTTGTCAAACTAAAACCAACCATCCTACTGGGAATGAAAGGATACAACACAGGTATCCTAGCCACTTTATTTATGCCAGTTATGGTCTCTAAAATGTGTAAAATGGCACATAGATAGTCTAAAATATTTAATTCATTTTCACCTAGTAAGCAACATTACAGGAAAAAAAAATCTTAAATGGATTTACCAGATGCCTCTATTTCATTTTGGCTACATGACAAGTCATCCAGACAAAGATCTATCAGAAGGACATGTCCAACATCTGTAACCACAGCAGCCACACCAAACAGCCACCTGAGACTCTGATGCAGGTGCTGTGTTGTCAGACTGGCTCCTCCATGGTTAATTATGGGTTCTATGGCAGTGACCTAGGGGGAAAATGAATGTTACTTACGCATTTAATAATAAATAATAATAATAATAAGTTTTATTTCTAGCTTGCCCCTCTGTCCAAGCAATTGGGATGAGGTACAACAGAAGTAAAAACAGTCACAATTTAAAAACAGTTCCTACAACCCAATCCCTGACCTCCCACCCCTTAAAATAGGATTAAACTGACATAAATTAAAACAAGCCAAGCAAGAATTTACAAGAAATAAAACATAATAAACCCAATAATTCTTTAAGCAGCATGGGCGGAGGCAACAGGATCCATAGTGCTGGGAATTAGCTGGAGAACTCTAGGACTTAGTTTAGGAGCCGGGGAGATTACACCGTTTCCGGGAAGGCCTGCTGGAAGAGATGCATCTTTACGGATCTCGTCTGGCAGGCCATTCCATAGCCTGGGAGAGGAAGCAGAGAAGGCCCTCTGGGAGGTCTGTGCCAGCCTAGTCTTCATGGGCTGGAGCAGGTTCCTCCCAGAGGACCGTAGTGGAAGAAATGTAAGATGAACATATAAATATTACTTTCTGGTATTTCTAGCCCAGTTCTATCATTCCTAAATGACATCTGTACCATTAATTTGCTACTGCTACACTCAGGAATGTAGCCTGTTTAGCAACTGGGCATAAATTAATAGCTCGGTCCCCTATGCCAAACAGTAAAAACAAGTTCAACCAAAGAGACAAATTAACCAAGAAAAAAGTGGGTAAGTTTATTTTTTCCCCATGAAAATATATCATTTGTCAGTTAATCACTTGCAAATACTTATATGAAATGCTATTGCCAAAAGCCTTTTAAACAATATCCAATTTTTGCCAATGCTTATAGCAAGGAAGCTATTTGTCCATTTCTGCTTTTTTCTCTATGTAAGGTACTTCCCCACCCCACCCCACCCCCTTTTGATACAAGAACAAGAATAATTGTCTGTTTTGGGGAGCAAATCTGTTCCAAGATAAAGGGAATTTTGAAGTTAGCAATATTTGATGCGCTGCTAACCAAGCCACTGTACTGTATACAGCCCCCTTTTTGGATGGAATACAGTGGTCCCCCGGTTTACGAATCCCCCGGGGAACGAAATCCCCGGGACCCGAAACCGGCGGGACCAAAAAACATCCCCCGGGATGCGAAGGATCCCCCGGGATGCGGAGAAAAACCGCGCGGCCCCTTTAAATCGGCCGCGCGGTCCGTCTCCTAATGCGGTCCCCCGGGAAACGAAGACTTCCGGGTTACGAAAGGTAATCCGGAACGGATTACCTTCGTAACCCGGGGGACCACTGTACAAGTTTGTCTCTGAAACAGCACCTCTTCTGGTATACAACACTACTGGACTCAATTTAGCCAACTTTCCTGATACTGGTGTCCTAAACTCTGAATAAACAGAATTCCTCAATGCCTTCTCAAAACATCTTTTGTACCAATAGTATTGTGCAAAGTATTGGTTTTTATTCTTCAGGAGAAAGAAAAAAAGAAAGAAAGAAAGAAAGAAAGAAAGAAAGAGAATCACCTCAAAGTAATCAAGCTCTCTTAACAGGAGCATCAATTTAGCATTTCTGAATACTGCCACTGTTAGTTTGGATTATCCCAATTTTGCAGAAACAGAGGATATTAATACAATACTTGGTTATCTGGGTGAAACTGGGAGTTGATCTCTGGCTCTGATGTTTTTCCACCCTTTCTATCTGCAACTACAGAAAGAGTGTACACACATTTTCCACTTTAAAAGGAATCGCTGCAGCCTCGCAAGCAAGATCCCATCCAAAGCTCACTGAGAAATTAAATGATACCTACTGCTGTCATCCCTACTTTTTATTGTAATGTTTTACAAAACTAGAAATGATCCAGACATGATAGAATGCAAAGAGCTATACTGCATGCTTTTCAGTTGCTTTATCACTCAATAGACAGAATGAATAAATAAGAATTCAGATTTCTGTCACCTTATTTGGGAACACAATCTAGCTGTCTAGATGCTACCTGAAATGCTAGTTATAAAATGATACACTCGGTATTTTAATTGAGCTGAAGACCTACATGTGTACAAAGATAAATCTGGTGAAGTGAGTGCAATCTGGACATTGTACAGTATGTTCTGTGAACAATGTACGTATTTCTTATTTAATTTCTGTTCATACACAGACAGCTCTCTTATCTCCTGAACTTCTCATTTTCAGGTTTTGTTTTATTTTTCTATTAAAGAAAGATTCGGTTTTACGTTATAACTTTTTTTGGGATTTTTTTTGGTACTGGAAGATTTTGAAAGTAACTCTGCATACAGATTAGTAGCTCCCTACTCTGATGGCTCCCATAATCTTAGCTCTTGGAAACTTTTGTTTCAGGAGAACCAAAGGACAGAATGTCAAAAGCAATATGCCTGGGAAAATGTGACTAATGAAGCTCTGGGTAACTTTCCATAAAAGATAATGCAATCCTCTTCTCTGTTGCATTCCACGGTGTACAACACAAGAGCAGCATATGATAAAGTTGAACAGTTGATGATTTTGAGTTGAACAGATCAATTAGTATGAAATACTGTAGCCCATTTCAAGTCATGGCTCAGTGATGGTACAAACGGTTAACATGGAGCAAAAAAGGTGTGGCTAGGAAAATAAAAGAGATTAGTTTTAACGTTCAGGCCTAGCGACTTCAGCCAAGAGATCATAGAATTATAGAGTTGGAAGAGACCACAAGGGTCATCCAGTCCAACCCCTCTGCCATGCAGGAACTCTCCATCAAAGTGTCCCCGACAGATGGTCATCCACCCTCTGCTTAAAGACCTCTAAGGAAGGAGACTCCACCACACTCCGAGGGTGTGTGTTCCACTGTCAAACAGCCCTTACTGTCAGAAAGTTTCTCCTAATGCTGAGGTGGAATCTCTGTTCCTGGAGCTTGCATTCATGGTTCCATGTTCTCTACTTCCATTGTACAGTGACAAAACAGTTCAGCAGGTTCAGTGAGAAGGTTAAATCTGGTAATTAGCAGGGGGTCCTACAATCATTTCTGTCAACAGATACACCAAAAAATATCTGGTGGTGATGAATCTCATTGTACACCTATTGTATGCCAACACATTTTTTCCATTTCTCTCACTGGTCTATAGAAATTATTTTGCAATTTTTAGTTATTTCCTTTAAAAGGGTTTAAATAATTAGTTAAAAACATGGTCTTGGATCAACAAAATAATTTTAAAAAACAGGATATGTCAACGAAAATTAAAATTCATAAGTAAGTTTTCAATACAGTAACAAAACATAGAATATTTCTATGGATTAGAGGTGTGCCATCATGGCTCTGATAAGTGGTTATGAAAATGGGAAAATATTGTGTGCTTGAACAAATAAAAAATTCGAGGCTTTACCATCAGCTCCATGAGTCCAACGACCTCAATACATTTGCCTTAAGAGCCCAAGAGGCAAGAATGCAACATATTTTAACAATGACTGAACACAAATTTGATCTGCAGCTGAAGATTGAATGCACTGCAAATAATAGCATTTAGCATAAAAATTTGGGGGGGCGTGTTTTTAAAAAAGATTAAAAGAGAAAGTTTTAAGGAAAACCCAATGTAAATTAATCTTTACTTCCAGTTCTAGACAGTGATAAAGAATGAATGTCATAATTTTTTTAAAAAATCAGAAAAGTACAATGGAATTACTTACATAAACAAGCCAGAAGCAACAGACAACTATTTAATCAAGCACCATAACGCTATGGGAATTGTCATCTCTCCGTCTCTCAGATGCAGCTCCAGAAAGGCGTATCCTGAGAACTAAAGGATCCTCAATGACAGCATAGAAGCTGCTAGAGGAGAGAATCTTTTCAAACCAGGTACAAAGCTTATGCAACTTTGTACATTCTCCTCCAGCAGCTATCACACCCTATCCCACTGTATTGGTGAGTCTTCCCGTTCTCAAGACAGGCCTCTCAGTGTCCACAGTGGGCTGTGGCATAAAGATCCAAACATAATGCTTTAATTTATTTATGCAAGGCTGGATACAACTCACTAGCCTGCTAATGTCTGGTTTTTTAAAAGAAATGGAAGAGATGAAAAATGCCCCAGATAGCAAGGCATCCTTTGTTGGATATTCGGCCCTATCTCTCCTTTACAACTGATGCCAAAAAGGCTGTGGTAGTACTAAATTGTTGCCTGGATGCCGTAAAGGATTGGATGTGGGTGAACAGACCAAGGCTTAATCCAGAAAAGACAGAAGATGATACTGGTCAGTAGGAAACCAACCTGGGATTGAGATCACACAACCTGTTTTGGATGGGGTTGCACTAAACCCAAAAGACATAGTTTGTAGCTGCTCTGGACCCAGCACTGCTCCTGGGAAGCCAGGTTGATGTGACAGCCAGAAGCGCCTTTTACCATATTCAGCAGGTGTGCCAACTGTGCCCTATCTTTGGGGCACTTGCTATAGTGGTTCATGCCTTAGTTGCCTCCTGATTAGACTATTGTAATGCACTTTAGGGTTTTAAAACAGCAACTGATTGCAATATAAATTCAGCTCATGCCAAGATAGATGTGTCTCACACATAACATGAGACAAACATGTGCTTTTGGAAGTACACACAGCAAAGAATTAATGTCAGTATTTTTGCATCTCTTTTCCTACAAAGCACCTGCCTCCTCTTATTTAGTTTCAAATACAACCATTAACGTACCCTCTTCATTAAGTTGCATTTTTGGATTCACCAGTTTCAGTTGGTTTATATTGCTACCCATTTGGCTAACTTCAACAATATCTATTAATCAAGATGGGAGGCCTCCAACTCCAACAATCCCTTATCATCTGCCATGCAGGGAAGGATTGACAAGAATTGTAGACGAAAATACAGTTGGCCATCCAAATTTGTGGGGGTTAGGTAAACAAGACCCCTGCAAATGTAGAATATTTGTGAATAAGGCAAGCCCCACCCACCCACCTCCTCCTCCAATGCCTGGGACAGCTATAGCTAGCTGTCCCAAGCATGGGAGGAGAGGCCAGGGGAAGCACATGCATGAGCCCCGCCCACCTCCTCCAATGCCTAGGACAGCTCTGGCCAGCTGTCATAGGCATCGGAGGAGGAAAGGGCTCATGCATGGGCTCCCCTGGCCCCTACCATCGTGAATAACCAAATTCGTGAATGGCATGTTCGCAAATGTGAAGGGCTGACTGTACCTGGAGGGATAAAGCTTCACTCCGGGTTATACCACTGTATAAAGTCAGAGGTGGGATCAGGCAGCCCTCCAGATGAAGTTGATTTGAACTCACAGCATTTTCCACTCTTAGCTACAGTAGAAAGGGCTGCTGAGACCTGCATTGGCATCCAGAGGACCTCATGATTTCCACCTCTCTACCAGTTCCTACTACAACAAGATCTGAATTTCAGATATAAAAGTAATTTTTTTAATGAACAAGAGAATTTAAGTTATTGCAAAGAGCAAGAATAGGAACAGAAAGAGTATTGAAATATACAGAACAAAAGGCTTGGTTTTTACATTTAAAATCCATATACATACCCTTCCAGGAAGAACTACTGCTTTAACCACTCTTGATATTCCAAGATCATACAAACACAACACGCTCCCTTCTGTTTCTTCCAAGCCAACAAGCAGTCCAGTTCTTTTCTGCCAGGAAAACTCTTTCACTGCAAGGATAGTAGGAGGCTGCTCAGTCACCCCACTAAAATGATATGCAGAGAGCCGTTCTCCAGTGACTGCATTTACTACCTCGAGTTGAGGACCACATGCTAGGCAAGCCAGTCCACTTCGCCCTGCAAGAAGAGAGGAGAAATACATGAAGTTAAGGGAAATGTAGCTGAGTCTGAACATGGAATTCATTAAGACAGAATATCAGAGAGGAGCAGAAAATGAAAAATAGTAAAAGAAAGAGTTTCCTTTCAGACATATTATATCAATTCAGGACCCTAGCCTCCAGAGTATACCCCACAGCAGAGTATACTCTCCAGAGTATACCCCACAGTGACATCAATAAACATACACAAAAGTAATTTATACATAGACATTATCTGCCTGTTACTGTAAAACCAATACTTAAATCTGTATTTCAAGAGTTCATTGATTCCTAAACCATCACCAGAAATTTTTCGGCCTATTTGATTTGCTACTCCTTGTTAGGGCACCTCAAAATTGCAGCAGCTCTCCACACAGAAATGATAAAAGCTTCTATTGTGGCTATTCAGCCAAATGAAAGGAACATTTACCAGCATGATGTTTCTTAGTTCCAGGACAAAATCCAAGAGGACAATGGAACTAAGAGAGGTCCCATACGGCCCTTTCCTCTATGGGCCACATGTGTTTCACAAGATGCTTGATTCTAACTCTAGGCAAAGGGAGGAGCTAACAGGAACCCTCTAATGGAAGGAAATTCAAACGAACAAACAAACAAAAACAGCTGTCAGAACTCTGTGCATCTCACAATGCATAGATCACACAATGTAAACAAACCTAAAAATCTTGATGCCACGGGGAGGGAAGTACCCCCAAAGGTAAAGGATCGAGGCTACAAACAACTCACAAATTAAGAATTAGTACATTAAATTGAGTTAGAAATTAAACCAATGCAGATTGGGTGGGAGCAAAACTGGAGTGATTTGCTTTCTTTTCATCACACCAATCAAGAGATGGATAATTACATTCTGAATTACCTAAGCTTCCAATAATCAACAGATAATAAAAACTGGCTATATTGTACTTGTGCACTGAGATGTTACTGTTAGATAACTTAGACAGGAAAAATGCAGCCAATTATTTGCTCAAACTAGTACAAAAGTGCTCAAGCTATTAATGCCATCTGTGAAATCTGGGGCAGTAACTTCCTCAAGCCATACAGTGGACTCTCCAACACTGGTGGGGCTGGCAATCTATGGACTGACTACCCATGGATTGCCACAACCCATATTATTCAATGGCAGCATGTGCACATGGATGTGCTGATATGTCCAGGCACACGTTGCCACCACTGAATAATATTGGGCAAGGCCATCCAAAGGAGGCCCTGGGACTGAACATCTGCAAATGGGAATGGTCCACTGTATATTTCTTTCATGAGGATTGTGACCTTGTTCCAAGTAGGAAAAATAATTTTATCTAGAACTGACAATGACCAGCACTTCCATTCTAATCTAACTTAGCTTCATTTTCCATGTAGACATGCCTGCTGGAGTATGGAGTATGAAGCTCAGACCTTGCTCCCGGATCTATAGCTGGCCAGTTGTCCACAAACTGCACTGCTTATTCAAAATAATTGTTCCTCAAATGGATCCAATTATGTAATCTGCTCTTATTTGCTTTCTGAGGAAATTTGGCCATGCATTCAAATATTGTAACAGTTATAATAGATACAAAAAGAAGTCTCAGAAGTTTACCTCCAGTGAATTTCCCATGAAGAACACAGCCTATTGTTATCTCATCTTCTCCAAGTGCCTGTACAGTAACTTCTGGAAACTGCAGCAGACTGCTGGTTACGTGAGCTGTTAGGTCTCGCATGCTTCACTGTAGACAAACAATAGAACGTTTATTCAGCAAGCTGTCAGTATCAGTAACTTATTACAACTATTACAATAGCTATGGGCTAAGGCTGTTGTACTGTGTGCTAGGAAAACCCACATTCTACTGTCAAAATAAATTCATGTTTGCTTATTCTGCATAACATCCTTCTTCAGCAATACACATTTGTAACATACTTGGAATTTTCCAGAAAACTCTGGCGGAAATGAAGGGAATTAATGGTAGATAAAGAACACTGTAGGAATAAAGGGCAGTAGCTAGGAAGTTGCAAACGGCTGTGAAGTGTTACTGAGATCCACCTCAGATTCAATGATGTCAAGCATATATTTCCCTCAGATTTTGTAGCCTTGTTTTATAGTTATAGGTTAAAAGCTCATTTCTAATTACTACTAGTCACTACCAACTTCTGATGAAAAGAAAAGACAACTGTTAACAGGATGTCACAGCAACCTTTTCTAGCTTGGTGGGATCCAGACAGGTTGAACTATATGTAAGGAAGTCTGCCATACAATATATCAAAAATATGGATACACAAGATACACATGATCTTCCCAGCCCTAACCACGAATATCAACTATTTCCATTCACAACTAAGCCAGCATTTAAAAACATTAACATGTGGGTTTGCGGCTTGATATATTTTCCTTTCAAACTACAAACAAAAGCTGTCATGGCCTTATCAAAAGTCCTAGTGTAGGTTAAGAAAGATCTTGTGCCCACATTAAGATGACTAGCAGTGGCTAGGGAAATTTGTATTTGCCTGCAGCAGAAGCCTTCCATAATTTGCCTGAACTTTTTGTCCTCCATTTGAAAGAACAAATCCTCCATATTGTAGGTTCATCAGTTGGAAAGCTAATGGAGGGATGGTCTATCTGCAATCTCTTGGAAGCCCAACTTTACAACTTTTTGTTTTCTTGACTTACAAACTCTGGACTAACTTGATTTTTAACTGGCTGTCTAGTTGTTAACATTTTGAGTTCCTAAAAGGAACTTCACATTAAAAGTGCTGTTTTGAGTTACTCACTTAGTAAAAATGAGGCACCTCTCTCAGATGTTGCTGTTGAAGCATCCATGCATAATCAAAAAGCAAAGTACTGTACACTTTATCTTTAAAATTATTTCTACAGTATATGTACATTCAGTTAAAACTCTTGAGTTTTTTCTTGAAGCAGATGTCAGCTGTTCTTATTGAACAAGAATAGAAAGCAACTACAGTACCGGTATGTCAACTCCATCTATAGAAAAATCTTCCCTCCTCAGTGTTACTGCTCTATACTTTCTGTTGTTTCCCAAGAACCCTTGGCTTTCCTTGGGGGATCCTTACAGGGGAAACAGTAGACATAAAAGCTGTCTTGAAATACACTGTGTCCATCACTTTGAAGCTTTGATTCTGATGCATTCATCTAATCCATGGAGAGGAAAGCAACAAGATTTACAGCCGATCCTCCATTTTTGCAGGGGATCCATTCCAGACTGCCCTGTGAAAACAGAAAATCGCCAGTATTCAAGCCCCATTGGCTTGCATGGTGACGCACACCCCATTTTGTCTCTCTCCGTTTGCTGTCTGCAAATGGGCAAGGGACACAGACTCCAAGTCCGTGAAAACAGAGGGGCGACTGTAATTGCAAGACATCTTACAGGACAGGACCATCTGAGTAGTTCCACAAAGCTGTACAGGTATAGCGGAAATTTCCATGTCACCTCTTCCTCAAAATAGGATGGTAAGAGAGCACTCTTATTTACTGAAAATATCTGCTGATGCTGCACTTCTTCCACCTTCTAAAGGAGGTTGTGAAAGCTAAAGCCATACTTAAAGCTTCTAGAAGCCTTCAAGCGGCCTCTACAAGTTTCAAAATGTCTTTATTTATACATGCAAGGCATACCTGACCTGGTTATTTCATTTCATACGTGCATATTGTTAGTTTTGAATTAAAAAGTTTGCTAAATCATGTTGAATTCTTCCTTGGTGGTGTAGGAACAGATCCTTATTCTGTCCATGTTATTTCTACCTCTGGTACCAAATTTTCTGTTTTAAGTATTAGTACCCAGGAACCTATCTCCTTCATTAACTGAGATATGCCTGCATTTCTCTTTATTTAAAGAAAATAAATAGGAATTACAGTTTTCTACACATACCCTCTCAGGAAAGACTAGCTTTTAGTAGAATGGTTCTGATCCTGAAATTTTCCTGCAGGAAAAGTTTGAACAGCACACCAACACTGTAAGAAGGGCATGTTTATGTGCAATAATTTATAGCAATCTTTTAAAAGACTGGCTTATAAGCCAACAGCAACTCCCTCTCTTTTCTTGCATTGCTTTCTTTAATTCCTGTGCTCTAAGTTTCAAAAAAGAAAGGAAACTCTCCAATATGCTTTATATCAAGAAGTTTAAATTGAAAAGTTGTGGTTGGAGCTATACCTCTCAAAGAAAGTCAATTCAGGCCATAGACCACATCTCACATGCCAGCTTGAAAAACTGGTAAATTGGGAGACACCCATCCACACAGTGCCTTGTATCTTATCTTCCAAAACAAAATATCTTCTTATTTAAAATCAACGTTAAGGTTCTGAACATCTACAGGCATCCCCTTGGCCAGGTAGGGACCACAGCACTGCCAAAAAGGGGGAAAATGGTTGAAAAGCATAACCTAGTTCTGTTTACGGAACACAAGATGGTGGTGAGGTGGTAAGAAGAGGAAAAACAGTACAGAGCCGACTAAGAGGTGGGGGGAAAGGTACATAGTTGACTGAGATGGGGAAAAAGAAGGATGTGATTGCAAAACTGTTGTGAACACACTGTCAAAAGAGCAGACCACACAACAAATACTTGTTATTAATTTAGAATGGCCAAAAGAGTGGATTATCAAAAGGCAAGATGTCAAATCAGGAGACACCGGTACCAAATAAAGAAATTCAGATCACTTATCACCTCCCACATACAAATGCTAAATATGGATATATTCACAATCCTGCTTCTACCCAAACATCTAGTCCAAATAAAGACAAGAAGTATACTTCCTTTTCTCGTATGTTGACCATTATAACTCAATTTCAAAACAGATGCAATTGTTTCAGAGGAAGCATGATTATTTGCATCCCAAAGTATGGCACTTAAGAGTGGGGCTGCCCAGTATTTAGTACAGATTTCATCAGCTTTCCTATGAACTTATTTTTGAGAGGAAATCTAGATAAGGAAAACTATTTACAGATAGAAAACAGGCACGAATGACCCCTACAATGCTTTTTAGAAGTTATACCTAATTTACATGTGGAATCCAATGTTACTAGTTTCTCTAAGATTAAGCCCATTGCACATGAGACTTCCTTTCCCAAAATATGAATCACATTGGATTAATAAAGGTGGTCTAGGTATACATGACAGCTAGCATGATGTAGTGGGTTGAATGTTGGACTATGACTCTAGAGACCAGGGTATGAATCTCCGCTCAACCGTGGAAACCCACAGGCATGTCATGCTCTCAACTTCAGAGGAAGGGAAAGGCAAGCTCCTTCTAATCAAATTTTGCAGAGAAAATGGCATGATAAAAACACCTTGAGTTGGAAACAACTTGAGGACAACGTGTGCATAGATTACACTGCAAATCTGACACTATCGCAGCCTGTAAACATATTCAGGGGAAGCCATATTAGCCATACAGTAAATTACAACAAAATCCAAAATCCATGAAATAGTAATACCTTTATTGGACCAACTAAAAAAAGCACAAAATACATCATGTGAGCTTGCAGACCTTCAGACTGGCTTCTCAATCATGCAAAGCCATTAAAAAACCATACAAAGCAAGAAAAAATGATTATATCACAGCTACATTTTGTCTTAAGATTTTACTTTTGTTGTCTGTTAGGGATACACCCCTTTTCTTGGACTGGGTAATCAAGGTACAATCAAGGTAATCAAATCCTGTGTTTCATTTTAGCTTTTCTACATCACTGCTTCTGCAATATGTAGGGAACAGAGTGCTTGGTAAAATCATTTTGGTATGGACATTAAGGTAAACAGTTCCATGAACTATTACAGGGGAAGGCTGACCTGTGATCCAAATGACCTTGCTTTGGGGGGTACCACTCAAACAGTTTGGGTTTTAAACATTTGGGTTTTAACCAAAGCTAGTGACGACAGCTTCTTCTCAATTTATTTATAACCTGCTTTTCCCTGAAATACTGGATGCAGGGAAGCTTCCAAACATTAAAACAAACACAGTTAAAAGCATTTACATTGAGTAACAAAAGTTTTTAAAAAATTAAAAATACAATTAAAAATTCATAGAACTAAAACAGATCCATTATAAGACAAAGGGGGGAAATCAGGAGGATAGCCCATCATTAAAAGACCATACAATTAAAAGTTGTCATAGACCCCAAACACACAGGCCAAATAAAGTGGTTTTCAGCTGCTTTGGGGGTGTGGCATTTACATGACACACAGTCCCAAAGCAGCCAGAAGTTGCGCCGAGGCCATGCTCAGGGGCTAAAAGCCAGACTACAAAGGATTTGGATTGACCCATGGCTGGTGCGGTTTGGGACTGCAGCAGTGGCCTGCTTAGGGAGCGGGCTGTGCAGCTGCCACAGTCCCAACCCGATTGTGGCCAGAAGCTGTTCTTTAATGTCCATCTGTTTCACTCCTTAGACAATTCCTAAAACCCTGTTTCACTTGCCAGGAAAAGGACATCAGGGTGAGGGACAGCACGGTGAAAGCAGCCAGAGTTCCAAAGTACCTCAGAAAATGCTCTCTCCTATGTTTCCATCAAATGGGCCTGAGAAGTTGGTAAAACTGAGACAAGAATATTTTGGAAGATTATGACAGTCTGGACAAGGTCATATAAGGTGATAAGCTCTGACATACAGTCTGAACCTAAACTGCACAGGGCTTGATAGGTCAGAACCAGCACTCTGAATTGTGTCTCAAACGAAGCTGCTGCAACAAGGGAGTGGGATGCTTCATGTAGCTAGCCTGTTAACAATCTGGTGGCAGTTCTTGCAGCCAATTGATATTTCTGAGCCCCTTTTGAAGGCAGTCCCATGTAGAACACATTGTAGTAATCAAAACAGAGTATAACTAAAACATTTACCACTGTGACCAGATCAGACATTTCTGAAGCAGTGCAAATGTGTTCCTGGCCACTACACAAATGTGGACCTCCAGTTGCAGAAACACACCCAGGAGTTCACTCAAACAGTGAACCTATGATCTTAGGGGAAGTATAACCCCATCCAGCACAGGGTGGATTTCTATTCCCTGATTTATCTTTCAACTGTTCAGTAGCACATACCTTACCCGAATTAAGGCTCAATTTATACGTCATCCAGTCCACTATTGGTGCCAGACAATAGCTTAGAACAGAAACAGATTCCTTGCAGTCAAGTGGAAAGGAGAAATAGAGGTGAGTGCAATCAAAAACCCCAAATCCTGGCAGCTCTCCCAATAGTTTCACATATTTATTTGTTTTGAAAAAGGAAGTATTTAAAAGATTTACAGTTGAACCAGAAGTGCCATTTTTCTCTTTTGTCAGATTCTGACATGTATGCTCTACATACAGTTATTATTTGGAAGTAAGGTGTACATAGAACTACAACCTTAGCAATTGCCATCAGCTCATAAAAACTTTACTGGAGACTAGTTTCACTGCAGGACTCTTGCATGTAACATTTATTTCAATTACTCAAGTGTGAAGGACCATGGACTCAAGAATATAAATATTCTGAGGAGTTGCATTGTTCACTATAAAAGAATGTTTAAAAAGAATATTAAGGTGCATGTGCCTAACTGTTTCTAACTACAGTATTCTCATTTGGTTCTGAAGACAACATATGAACAAAGAGTTGCAAGAAGAAAGTCTATCTGCTGATAGGTGTCTTAGGTAATACCTACAGGGCAGCTACTTCATTCCTCTGCATCAAAGCAGGATCCATCATCATCTTCATCATTTACACAGTAAACAACAATAAACTGTAACACCAACATAACAAATAGTGTGCATTTGGATGTGAATTGGTGAACAGGAAATCAAGTTTTGATTTGTTTTCCTTCTCAAACGAAGTAAGAATAGTTGTCTTATGTGTCAATTGATATTCCATTGTCCCATCGGGGATTTTGTTCAGTACATCTTTCCAGAGTACAACCTGCTATGTGTGTGTGTTGTGGGGGGGTGTTACAGGTAATATAGAATTCTTTACATAATCAATAAGAGACCATTTCTCATTAAACTGTGTGCAACTGCCTTTTCCAGTCAATCACGCAGTGTTATCAATGAGCGTTTCCATTAGGAACAAATCCCAAAACCTATCCCACCAATTTTCTCCAGTAAGGTTCCCCATTTTCCAGTTTCTGGCAATTACAAGTCTAGCAATAGGAAGCAGAAAAAGTAATGATTTCTTTTATGTTTCAGTGATTTGTTTTCTGCTAGGAACGTGGAGAGCAAAAAATAACTGGGTGTACATGACAGCATGGCAGTGAAGTGGGTTTTTTTGTGCCATCAGCATGAATTCTTTAAAAATGGCCGCCTCCCCCATAGTGACTGTAGTCAGTGGGCAGCAGGTCTCAAGCAGGTAAGTAAATTGCAAAGATGGATTTTAGTAGCTCACTTTTCTGCGTTGCAAGTAATGTTTCTTTTCTCTCTTCCATTCTCCTTGGTGAGGATCAGCAGTGGGAAGTTCCTTTCTGTTTTGTATTCCTTTCTTATTTCCTCTTCCAAGTCTTCAAAAACTTGGCTATCGAGAGCTATGAGAATGTCCAGAGATTGAGTAGAGGCTATCATATTGGTTTTGCCTTTTGTTATTGTTAATTTAAAGGGAAATTAATATCTGGTGCCTTCTTTATGGAGAAGTGTGGTCAGAGATCTGAAAATCCATCCCTTTCTGAGGTTTTCCAGTGACAAATCTTAAACTATCTGAATGGTGGTGCCATCATATTTGAAGTTTAGAGTGGCTCTGAGCTTGACAAGAGTTAAGACTTTTGGGGAATACTGAGAAAAAAGAATGAAAATATCTCTGGGTGGTTTGTTGGCTGATTGCGGAGGGAGTATGGCTCTAACAACACATTATCTGTCTCGCAGGGCCAATTCAAGTCATTGTTTGTTTATTCACATTGTTATGAATCTCATTGGATTCCCCATTGTATGTCCTCCTTGGACCTGTAAAGGAAGATGTTTATTATTTATTTATTATTTATGGTATTTATACTTCAACCCTAAAGGCTCTCAGAGCAGCTTACAATTAATATTATTTTTAATTAGACGGCTCCCTGCCTTCAGGCTTACAATCTAAAAAGACATGATACAACAGAAGAATGGAATGGTGATGGGGAAGGGGATTGGGTTTAACAGTTCATCTCTCCCTCTGAGAGAAACAAGGCAGGACTTTAACCGTCTCCCTCTATTTTCAAGGTCCTCCATCTTATTAATCAGGGAAGTGTTCGCCTCTTCCAGATGCTCCTCCTTAATTTGTGAGAATCAGTCTTTTTTAATGCTTCAGCTGCAATGTCTTCTATGTCATTTATTCTTCGCATTAGAGTTGCCAGTGTGGCATCTACTGGTACTAAGCTCTTGACCAATCTTTCTGGAAGTCTTTATACAGTCCACTGTTCAGGATATTAAAGAGGCTTTATATCACTCAGTTTGTAAGCATCCACCATGATCCCTTCATGGCAAGATGCTTTATCCTAAAACATCACTAGCAAATTGAGGGTATTTGAAGGCTTTCATGGCTGGCATCCATAGATTTTTGTGGGGTTTTTTGGGCTATATGGCTATGTTCTAGAAGACTTTAGACATTTCGCCAGCATCTGTGGCTGGCATCTTCAGAGAATGCTGGCCTGGAGAAGAGTTGGGTATATAATCTGTGCCCCTGGGTGGGGAGGAGTAACATGATATGCACAGGGGAGCCACTGAAATCCACAAACACCTGGACAACTTCAGGAAAGAAGAAACCCTGAAAGTAAACAAAGTTTGGCTACCAGTCCTGAAAAACAGCAAGATTAAGACTCAGCAAATGCAAAGGAAAAACCACCCAGGGTAAGGAGTTTCCCAGCAGACAATGAACACTCATCAAGCAGACACTAATCTTCTTTGCATATCCTCCCACCCCAAGGCCTGCCATCAGCAACAGAACAATACACAGATCAACAGGCAAATCACTCCTCCCTACTCAGGGTCACACCCAGCTCTTCTCCAGGCCAACATTCTCTGAAGCCACAGATGCTGGTGAAACATCAGGAATAAACTCTTCTAGAACATGGCCACATAGGCCGAAAAACCCACAAAAATCTATAAATTGAGGGTATGCTTGAATGTTCAAATAAGAGAAAAGCAGATGTATCAAGCTTCATTAACTTTGTATATTTTCTTACAACACCAAGTTTTGATCAGCCCAACCCAACTACTGACACTCAGCTTAGAAGGCACTATCATCCAGCTAAACAAAATGTACCACACAAGAGGTTGCAGCATAGCAGGTGTGTACAATGTGATTTGCCTCTCTGTCAGTTGGTTTGCCAAAGGCTTAACAATGACGTATCTTTACAGCTCTCTGCAGTAACTGAGATATGTGAACAATGCAGGTGGTTTCATGTCTTAATGGAACTCATTTTATATCTAGTTCTTCTGTAGCTTTGTTTTATTGTTCATTTTTAAATATTTAAGATGTTGTAGCTTCCTCATCAAATACCCACTTGGAATATGTGTTGTCATTTTTTTCAAATGCTAATCAAGCTTTAAAAGCCACAGAACATTTCTCAACTTGTTGGTAGATTTCATTTGGTTTGGTAGATAATAATTTGTAGCAGGTATGCAAAATGTGCAATGTCTTTATGGGGAAATTAAATACTTGCAGGGCCAGGAATACACCTGGTCCATGAAGAAAATTTCTGTGTACTGCAAATGATGACCACCACATTCTGCAGATGAATACAAACTCCATCCCCCACACAGTGGAGTATTTTCTTCTGCAAAAACTGAAGGAATATGTTTGGGTACATTCAATGATGGAGTAGGCTTTGTTCTGTTTTGTTAAAATAATCCGCAATTCCAATGTTCCTTTCAAACCCAGTTTAAGACTGCAGGCTTTTCCACTCTATCAGCTTCAAGTGAATTACATAAACATGCCAAGTTATGCAAGTATTTATGCACAGGTGCACAACAAGTCCAATGTGCTCTGTTGCAAATTGAACAAGCTGTGAATGGTTCTATTGAGCTAACCATGACTGGTGGCTCTGTACAATATCCTCAACTCGCATATGCCTTTACCAGATTAAGACACAGGGTCTAAGTCCTCAATTTTCCAACATTAAAGTTAAAGGGACCTTTGTTATCAGTTTCAGCTAATGCCAAAAATCAATCCAGCAAGATCTGCTCTCAGCCTAACCATTACCCCACCCCCAAAATCAAGAGACTTTTGCTAGTGCTTTTTCACCATTAAAATCAAAGGTTGTTCAGTTAAAAAAAATCAAAATTACTTTCAATGTGCCATAAATAAGTCATGATGTCTATAAATCAAATTGTTAACACTTTAGTCACAAACATAAATTGGACAGGAAAATCACTGCAGTATGATTTTTGAAAATAAACAGCTTGCTATATACTTATCTAAGGTTGCCACTTGGGAAAACATTAACATACAAGGAGCTGCCACATGCAGAGTGCTTAATGAACAGTAAAAGTAGTTTTTGTAACTAAAGGTCCATGTGCTAGATAGGAAAAGTGCTAACTTATCTTGAAACCAACTCACTGAACATCACAATGTACTGAAAGAATATTGCTTACTACACTGTCAGACTATGTCACTGTTTTGGATCTGTTTTGTGCCACAGTATGGAAAAACTAGTAGGCCTTTGGTATCCACTGGGGTTTGGTTATAGGACACACACCCCCTTTGAATATCAAAATCCGTCAATGCCCTTATCCCATTAAAAACCATGGCATAGTACAATTGTGTCCATTATGTAAAATGGCAAGATGAAAATTTGTTTTTTGGAATTTATATATTCTCTGAATACTTTCAAACCAAGGGCACTTGAATATGTGGATACAGAAGTCTGACTGTACTTACTAAATTTTAATATCATCCAGTAGAAACCACTACAAGCAAGCATCAAACACTTTAAAGCAACAAGACCTGCAGGTCATTTTGGGATTATGGCTTGTTCATACAATTAATGAAAAATGGCAAAACTAATCCTTCCTTTTCTATGCTTTTACACTTAACACTCTCTTTACTGTAAATCGAGAATGTACACTCTTAAGGTACACTCTGAATCACACTGTCTCTGCTTTAAGTGTCATAAAGTATTTGTTCATGCTCTCTATAATTTAATCAGATTAAGCTCTCCCTTTCAACACATCAGCCATAAACTAAGCCTGTATGCACCCATGCGAATGTTTGTTGTTGTTGTGTGCCTTCAAGTCATTTTTGACTTATGGCAACCCTAATTTACCAAGCCTGAAATCTTAGAAACACATGAGAGTAAGACCCAATTAACTTGGCATTTGAATACAAAAATACTGGTTGGTCTCTGAAGCATAAAGCTGCCATAATGTTAATACTCAGAGCTGGATACATTCTAATCAGAGTGAAAATATGCTGGCATTCCCCCACCCCATCCCCAATAAACTCCAAATTTAAAAGTAGTCTACACAATTAGGGTAGCAAATCACTAATATGCAGCCTGCGTAACTTTCTGTCATTATGATACTACTATCTAATTTCCTTTACAACAGGGACAGATAATATCCAATATCCAGAAAATTGTTAACAGGGCAATGGAGCTTGTTGCTTTCCTACACGTTGATACACTTTCCTACATAGAGCAGTTTAGCCCTGTTAAAAGCAATCTTCTCTTTCCCTGTAACACGTTTTGCATTCACTGTAATTCCAATCACATCATGTGGTAGAACCAATTCATTTTCTCTCATTAACAAAGATATATGAATGACCATGTAAAGGCTTCAAGATCACACCCCAGTTCAATGAAATCCCTCCACTTTCAATTACTACTGCCAAACCCAGACGACTCTTTCAAACGGGAGGAATTTCTCCCAACTCCGAATGGAGCCAATGCGGATTCATGTAAATTCGCTTGTTTAGCGAATTTACATGAACCCCTGCTCCGTTCGGAAGAACCCCTGCTTCGTTCGGAATTACTTCCCATTACCCGAAAATAACCCCCTCCTGCCCGAATTTGCATGCGAAGCTTTACTTTGCAATAACGTAAAACCCATGATTGCATTCGAATTGGCTTCCCTCTTGCCCGAATTTGCGTGCGAAGAGTTAATTCGCAACAACGTAAAACCCATGATTGCATTCGAATTGACCTTAAATTATACTTCCAATTTAGCCTCGTAAGAAAGAGTCCACAGATTATTGATAATTAACACACAACACTGTTGTTGTTGTTAAGTCTGGACCAAAGGTGGGTAACTGTGGCCCTTCAGATTTTTTTGAACTTGCTGTTGTTGTTATTATTATGTGCCTTCAAGTCATTCCAACTTAGGGCAGCCCTAAGGTGAATTTATCAAGGGGTTTTCTTGGTAAATTTCTTCAAAGGAGGTTTGCAATTGCAATCCCCCAATGCTGAGAGAGTGTGACTTGCCCAAGGCCACCCAGTGGGTTTACATGGCCAAGCCAGAATTTGAAACCTGAGGGCGAAGCAGATGGCCGGGAAGAAGCGGCCTCTGACCACTCCAGCCATGATCAGGCCAGGACTGCGACAACCACATGGCCAACTCCCAAAGCAGGTCGCTGTCTGCTGTCCCAAGTCAGGAACTCTTTATAGGGAAAGCTAATAATTTAAAGCACCCAAATGCAACCTTTTCTTATTTAGAAGACCAGGAAACCATCCTTAAGCAAAGCAGCAGGAATATCTAGGGTTATCTTCCACTAGCTTACTGTATATACTCATGTATAAGTCTAGAAATTTAGGTCAAAAAATTGACCCACAAAAACTGACTTGACTTATCCACGAGTCAATATAAGTACTATATTTTAACTCTTATTTAAAAGAAGGAAGCATCTCCTGGTGAAAAGCAAGAATATAATATGGAAAGCACCAACCTCCTTTACTCTCTCATCCATCCAGTTTTAAAAGTAGAGTTATGTGTGCTGGAATTTTACAAGTTCTTTGACAATGTTTTGCTTTGCTTCATCCTTTAGATCCTTTGTTATATGCCCCTAAATTTTACCGTGAACCTATCCATGGGTCATAGCAAAATCCATAATTTTGGCCCCCAAACTTGCCCTCGACTTATACATGAGGTCGACTTATAGTCGAGTATATACAGTATTCCAATTCCCTATAAAAGCAGATGTTCAAAATGAAGGATGAAAAACAAATGCAGGTTGGGAAAATGTTCAAGTTAGAGTCATGTTATTCAGCCCATATTGAAGTGATTCACCAATTCACCCAGCTCGTGAGTTGCACTGTGACACTGCAACCGTCACTGGTATTGTAGAAGCTGTGCTCATAACTCATCCATCTTGCTCTTTCTTGCCATTAAAGGGAACATTTGATTACAATACATTAAAAGTTGTTTCAACTCACTAGGATCTACTCTGAAATATATTGAACTTTTTTTTATAGATGTTTGCCAAATAGCCTAAGATCTTATATTAAGAATGTACAGGCTTGCCTTTCATCTAAATGTTTTGAGGATAACAAAAAATAAGCTTTTCAACTAGATACAAAGATACAATATCGAAATAAGTACACTAGCCTTCTTACAAGTCTTACTGTAACATACTTTATGTGGGGCTGCCTTTGTAAATTGTTCAGAAACTTCAGTGGGTTCAAAATGTGATGGCCAGTTATAGGGAGCATACAACTCCCATGTCCGGGAAACAATTCAAAGTGCTGGTTATGACCTATAGGGTGCTATATAACTGGACTCCAGGCTACATGAAAGAATGTAGCTCCCCATACAAACCTGCAAGAAGTCTAAGATCTTCAGGAGGAGGCCTTTTCTTGGTCCCACCACCATCACAGACGCACTTGGTGAGGGCATACGAGAGACACAGAGAGAGAGAGAGAAAGAGAGAGAGAAGGGGGCACCCACCCTCTGCAACTCCCTTCCATGGGAGGCTAGGTTCCCCTTCTCCTTGCTTTCCTTTTGCCAGCAGGCAAAGACATTTTTATTCAAGCAGGCTTTTAATATACAACCTTTAAGTTGGGAGAAAGGCAGCATATAAATGAAATAAATAAAATTTAAGTCTTTTTTTTTTTTTTTGCCCATGAAAACTCTGAAATGATTGCCTGACATGATCAAACAGTTTTCAGCCTCTGTATCAACTGGAATAGTGAAAACCAAAGACAGCAAAGGAAGAAATTAAGACTCAGCATGCTTCAGGTTTAAAAAATATTTTACATGCCAGCTATTCCACAGTCTGCTAGAATATGCATACCTTTAAAAACACAAAACTACTAGAATCTGACATGATTTTATGGTAATATTAAATAGTAACTTATCACCAAACAACACAATCTTTAGATTCTGAAGATAGCTGTAACTCATAGAATCACAGAGTTGGAAGAGACCATGCCATGCAGGAACTCCCAATCAAAGCATACCCGACAGATGGCCATCCAGCCTCTGCTTAAAGACCTCTAAGGAAGGAGACTCCACCACACTCCGAGGGAGAGTGTTCCACTGTCGAACAGCCCTTACTGTCAGGAAGTTCCTCCTAATGTTGAGGTGGAATCTCTTTTCCTGCAGCTTGCATCCATTGTTCCAGGTCCTGTTCTTTGGAGCAGCAGAAAACAAGCTTGCTCCCTCCTCAATGTGACATCCCTTCAAGTATTTAAACAGGGCTATCATATCACCTCTTAACCTTCTCTTCTCTAGGCTAAACATTCTCAGCTCCCTAAGGCGTTCCTCGTAGGGCATGGTTTCCAGACCCTCCACCATCTTAGTTGCCCTCCTTTGGACCCGCTCCAGTTTCTCCACATCCTTTTTGAATTGTGGTGCCCAGAACTGGACACAGTATTCCAGGTGGGGCCTGACCAAAGCAGAATAGAGTGGCACTATTACTTCCCTGGATCTAGACACAATACCTCTATTGATGCAGCCTAAAATTGCATTGGCCTTTTTAGCTGTCGCATCGCACTGTTGACTCATGTTCAACTTATGGTCTACTTGGACTCCTAGATCTATTTCACACGTAGTTTCATTCAGCCAGATGTCCCCCATCCTATATCTGTGCATTTAATTTTCCATCCTAAGTGCAGAACCTTACATTTCTCCATGTTGAATTTCATTTTGTTAGCTTTGGCCCAGTCCTCTAGTCTATTCAGGTCATATTGAATTTTGATCCTGTCCTCTGGGGTATTAGCTACTTCTCCTAGTTTAGTGTCATCTGCAAATTTGACAAGTATGCTCCCAATTCTGTTATCCAAGTCATTGCTAAAGATGTTGAATAGCACTGGGCCAAGGACAGAGCCCTGTGGCACTCCACTTGTCACTTCTCTCCAGGATGAAAATGAACCATTGCTGAGCAACCTTTGGGTTCGGCTGGTCAACCAATTACAAATCCACCTAACAGTTGCCTTATCTAGCCCACATTTTACAAGCTTGTTTGCAAGGATCTACATAATGTAATCTGGTACCTATATCCTGGCACACAGTTCTCACTGAGATGTTCAACTCATTAAATTTAGAATACCCACCACCATGCTTAACGCAGTCAGATTTTATGTTACTGGTTGCCAATGTGGAATCCAATGACATTAGTAAGCTCACCATTCAAACCTTCAGAGAATTTTATCAAACTCTGATTACACAGATCAGGGCATGTTAGCAGCTTTGTTGTTGTGTGCCTTCAAGTCGTTTCTTACTTATGGCAACATAAGGCAAACCTATCATAGGGTTTTCTCTGCAATATCTGTTCAGAAGGATTTGCCTTTTACTTCCTATATGGCTGAGTGAGTGTCACTTGCCCAAGGTGGGTTTCCATGGCCAAGGAAGGATCTGAACCCTGGTCTCCCAAGTTCCTAGTGCACTCAAACTACTACACCACATTGGCTCTCTTTGTTGGTAGCTATATTTCCTTTTGAAAAGAAAAAGTTATTTTATAGCATCGTTTCCCAAACCCACCCACATGCACAAGCAAGCAAAATTTCTTTCTTAACAACTACCCTGAAAGACACAAACAACATGCTGCAATTGTATGCATATTTATCTCAAAGCAAATCCCAAATGTGCTCAGGAGATATTTCTGTGTAGACTTGTATGGGATTGTACAGATCATCCCATTTAGAAGATTATAATGCTGCTTACTATTTAACACTTTCCCCAAGTGCTTGAAGAACTCCACATTCATGATCCCATAAGCCCAACAAACCTACGATACTAGAAACAAACATTATCCCGCATTACAGAAGGAGGACTAGAAACTGAGATATGCACACACCTAGCTCCCACATGTGCCATCCTCACACTAATCCTGCAACCCAACATTCCCTTAATTAATTAATTAACTAACTAACTAACCATGTTTGTTTCCTGACTTGGACATGTATGCTTAGCTGGATAGATACAAGCAAGGATATTAAACCAAGCTTTGACCTTGATTTAAGATCTTTATTTATTCCAGTCCTGACAATAAGCTTCCTAACATAATGCCTGAAGTGTGGAGAGGCAGTACTCTGAGAAAGCAAAAGTAAGCCACACAGGTCTTAGTAAAAGAAAAATGTGTTGAATGGACTAGATAATCAATTCATAAATGAGGTAAAATTTGAACCAGCCATTTCTTGTGTCACAGTTGCAGATATGCAACTGAAACATTATCCAGATCTACACAAACTACAGATAGCCAAAACTTATTTTCAGACACATTTTCTCCACAAAAGAAGCTTCATACAAACAAAAATGCAGCAATAACAACATACATAGGGAGGAGGTCAAGGCCTCAGCCTTCTCACTACAGTGGGCCCTCAGTATCTTCCGCGGTTTGGTTCCCCCATGGATGCTCAAGTATCATTATATATAATGTCCTAGTAAAATGGTGTCCCTTATATAAAATGGCAAAATCAAGGTTTGCTTTTGGAATTCTTTTATAATGTTTTCAAGTCATGGTTGTTTGAATCAATGGATGAGGAGGGCACAACTGAACTGTTGTACTGTGCTAGCTTCTACCTGAAAAACATTTTGGGTCATTGATTGGGGGGTTAAACCCAGGAAAGAGTCCACAAATGGGTCAAATCCCATCTATTACACCCAGACTGTACTGGATCATCACGGCCTGCAGGTAACAGACTAGACCATCAATGGCATCTTTCCATGAGGTATGTGTGCGTGCTTTGAAGGTCCAAAACACACTGCAGAAATAATCCAGTTTGAGACCACTTTAACTGCCCTGGCTCAATGCTAGGGAATTCTGGGAATTGTAGTTTTGTGAGACATTTAGCCTTCTCTGTCAGAGAGCTCTGGTGCCACAATACCCAAATCTTAGAATTCCCAAGCACTGAGCCAGGGCAGTTAAAGTGGTCTCAAACTGGATTATTTCTACAGTATGCTCTGGACCTAACTCTCCTGTCCACTTATAGTGACCAAATGAAAAACATTTTTAAAGACAAAGAATATTTCTGAGATGATTTTGCCACTTTTCCTTCTTCTGAAATATAGCCTGCACCATCTTGTATTCAAGTACCTTTAGGGTATTTAGCCTCTTTGCAGTATGTTTAGTGAATCTCACTTCCAAGTGATGTCCATGAGATTTATTCCCAAATATACAGGACTGGGCTTAAGTATTTGGACTAAGATTCTGGAGAGCAGGGTTCAAATTGTGGCTTGGCCATGAAAACCTGACCTAGTGACCTTGTCAGGTCACATTCTCTCAACCTCAGGGGAAGACAATGGCAAACCTTCTTTGAACAAATCTTGCCAGGAAAACCCCACGATAGGCCTTAGAATGGCCATGGGTCAGAAATGACCTGAAGGCACACAACACACAATGCACCTGAGGAAGTAGACTTACGTCTAGGAAAACTCATGCTGCCAACTTCTTTCTTCCAGTTAGTCTTAAAGGTGCTACAAGATCTCTCTACATACTGATTCTACAGACTAACACAGCTGTATCTTTGATTTCTGCACACAATACAGGCTTGCAATGCTTGCCAGTGCTGCCGACCCTTTCTTTGAAGCAAGCCCCCTTTGTTTTAACAGTGATAGGCCTGCTTTCCAGAGGGCCAGGCGGCCCAACCAGGGGTTTGAATCTGTGCCTCTGACAGACTTATGTACACTGGTCTCTCAAATAGGGCTGTTTCCCCATCGTCTTCTCTGTTTACCACGATAACTGCCATGTGTTCTCCATGCTCTGGACGAAAAGGGAAAGAAGGAGCTCAATTGTGAGGTATTCCCCTCCCCCAAGATAGGGACCAACAGGGACCCCCAAGTCCCACTCTCCTTCCTTCGATGGGCAAAAGGAGGCCTGCAGGAATGGGGGGGGGATAAGACACCCCTTTGCAGGGAGCCCTCCTTTTCCAGGACACATCCTACACTTCAAACTCCTGTCCAGGAGGAATCTCAAAATGTCCTCCCTTTTGAGCCTGATTAATAAGCATGGATTTTTATATTTCTATGAATGCTGCTCATCTATGTTTTCTGGAATGCCCTCCATTTTGTGGACCTTTGTCCTCCTTTGCAGGTTAGGCCTTCTGGTCGCTCCCTGCCCTTTCCTTACTGCTTGACCCCCTTAAAACCTCACAGTCTCCAGATTACTAAGGCCATGTTGCCCGCCTGCCTTCCTTCTTCCTTCCTTCCTTCGCTCAGGAGCCAGGCTGTGCTGCTGCTGGGGCTTAGAGGCACAGCCCTCCTTTCCCAGGACATGTCCTACATTTGAACCTTCTCTCTATGGGGGATTCCAAAATGTCACCCATTTGGTGCATCACTAGGAAGCCCACTGATCACAGGGTGACCAGACTTGGTCCTCCTTTTCCAGGACATACCCTCCTTTTTCAACCTTCTGTCCAGGTGGGATTGCAAAATGTCCTCCCTTTTCAGCACGACTAAGAAAAATGTGTTTATATTTCTGTATTTTCCGCTTTAGTCTTCCATGTTTTCTCAAACGCCTTCCATTTTGTGGTTTCTCGTCCTCCTTTGCAGCGAGGAGGACATCTGACCACCTTGATAATAAGTATTTCCAGCTTTCTTTCTTTCTTTCTTTTTATAAAATCAGGTCCTCCTTGTTATCTTGAAAGCCCTCCATTTTGTGGCTCCTTCTCCACCTTTGCAAGGGACACATGGCTACCCTGACATGAACATCCTCACCTTTTATTGGGTCCTCCATGTCCTCTGAGCAGTGGGGAGGACCATCTGGCCACCTTGATAGGAGTATTCCCAGCTTTTATTGGGGGGTCAGGTCCTCCATGTCCTCTGGAACAAAGCCCCCCCACCCCAATTTGGTGGTTCCTTGTCCTCCTTTGCATTGAGGAGGACATCTAGCCACTTGATACAAATACTCACAGCTTTTATTGGGTCAGGTCCTCCATTTTGTGGCTCCCTGTCCTCCTTTGCAATGAGGAGGACACCCCCTGAGATGAGCATTTCCACCTTGGTAAAGACACAGGCTGCGTCCACACTGGAGGAATAACCCAGTTTCATACCGCTTTAACTCTTTGTTTGACTCACTCGCTATGGAATTCTGGGAGTTGGAGTTTGTTGTGGGCCCGAAGGGCCCACAACAAACTCCAACTCCCAGAATTCCATAGCTGTGAGTCAAACAAAGAGTTAAAGCGGTATGAAACCGGGTTATTCCTCCAATGTGGACGCTTCCACAGACAACAAGGCCTCTTACATAAGCAGTGGCGCCTCCCTCCCTCCTTAGTCCTTCCTTCCTCCAGGCCTAGCTCCAACGAGGCCTAGTAGTAGTAGTAGTAGTAGTAGCCCTCCCAGTACCTGCCTTCGGGTCTCAGAAGAAGAAGAAGAAGCGCAACAACAACATCATGCGGCGGTTGAACGAGGCCGGAAAAAGGAAAAAAAAAAGCGAGCGGGCGGGCGCGCTAAGGATATAGGCCTTCCCGACCGCGTTGGTTCCTCCTTCCTTCTATCTGCGCAGCAGCCAAAAAGCCAACCTCCTCCCTCCTTCTTCTTCTTCTTCGTCTCTGTTTCCCCCGCCCACTCGCGGCCGTCAAGCTAAGGAGGAAATCTCGCGAGAACTAATCACTTCACCTCCTCCTCGCGGGTTTTTTCAAACCCGCTTCTTCTAATCTTCTCACTCAGGCCTTTCTCACTAGGAAAAGTACCCGGATGGAGGTGGCCTGACTTGACACTACATGTCCCAGCGTGCCTTCGTTTTTCGAACGTTCCCAACTTCCTTCGGTTGGGGATTTTTAAAAAAAGACTGAGGGCGGGGCTGGCGCTTGGGCCAACTTCCGGCGCGCGCCTAAAAGGTCCAAAGCACGCTGCAGATGTACTGTTGTTATTAATCCACTTCCACAGTGCCCTGCCTCAGAGAATTCTGGGAACTGTAGTTTTTGTTTGTGACTGAGCTAGCTCTGTCAGAGATTGAGAGAGAGAGAGCTCTGGTGCCACAATAAAGTACAATTCCCAGGATTTTCTACTGAGACAAGCACTCTCTCAAACTGGATTACTTCTGCTTCAGTTTTTTTGGACCTAGATTGTCTTCTAACTGCAAAGGAACTCCAGAACTCCAAAAGGAGGGCCTTCAAGAAAACACAGACATAACCAAATAAAAGTTTTAAAACACTCACATGAAAATATAAAGATTCATGCTTCTCTGTCATGTCATGCTCAAAATGGAGGACGTTCAGGCCTATCTATGGGAAAGTAAAGCCAGCCTAAACAAACTCAGGAGTGGAACTGTGCACTGCTTGCTTAATATATTTGTCTGAAGAAGGAATAATAATAATAAAAATATTTCCAAATTCCTGGCCCCACTGCAGAAATAATCCGGTTTCACACCACTCGAACTTTCATGGCTCAATGCTATGGAATTCTGGGAATTGTGATTTGTTGTGGCACCAGAGCTCTCCGACAAAGAAGGGTAAACGTCTCACAAAACCACAATGTCCCAGGATTCCATAGCGTTGGGTAAAGGCAGTTAAAGGGGGTGTCGAACCAGGGTGACCGGGTGTCCTAACCTCAAAAAGAGGACAAGGCACCGCAAAAAAAAAAAAAATGTAGGATATTCCACAAAATTGGAGGCCACTAGCAAATAAATGCTAAAGACGTTCATGCTTCTAAGTCTTGCTCAAAATGGAGGACTTTTTGGAATCCTTCCTGGACAGAAGGTTGGAAAATGGAGGATATGTTTTGGAAAAAGAGGACATCTGGTCATAGTCAGCCTTCGTAAAACTGGATTATTTTTGAAGTGCAGATGTGTCCAGGGGACCAGCTGTCCTCCTTTCCCAGGGAATACCCTACATTTCAGCCTTTGGCCCAGGAGGGATTCCAAAAGGTCCTCCATTTTGAGCAGGACTTTCATGGGATAATGACAGTTTAAACCCCTGCTTTTCCACAATTTCCCCCACATGATAAAGTCCATAAATATATGTGTGTTTGCTCATAAGTTATGACGGGGCATACCAATGTGGGCAGATATGTTTCACCATTGTCTGATCACGAAAGGATCCTGTGCGTGTGGTCTTGTGTGGTCCCCCACGTTACAATACACTTTCTCAATACAATGTCGGCTTCCTGACAACAGTCGTAACCTTTAGGCTTTTCACTGAAACAAAGAGCCCTTATTAGACAGTGCACAGAGGAACAGAAAAGCTGCCTTTGCATTCTCTGTATAAAGCAAGTTTGACAGCTATGAATACATTATTCGGGCCCTTTTTGTTCTAGTCAGTGTTTTCAATTACACACTTCTAGGGGAGCTAATAAACTATGTTATGTAACCTATTAGAAATTAAATACATACCATAATTTAGTACCTCAGGCAATTATTATGTCAATTTAAATTTGATGCAGGCCTTGGTGTAAAATAAGGTCTGTGCGCTCTTTCATTTTAACAAATCTCTCCCTGCTTTTCTGTCTTATTCTTTCGCATATCTGCCATATACACTTGACTATGAGTCAACTTTATGTATAAGTCGAGGGCAGGTTTTGGGGGCAACATTATGGATTTTGATATGAGATCATATGACCCTTCGATAAGTCAAAGGTAAAACTTAGGGTCATGCAACAAAGGATTTAAATGATGAAGCAAAGGAAAACAATGCCAAAGAACTACAAAATTATGGCAGGCATAAATGTTTTAGCTCACACTAATGGCTGGATGGAAGAGAGAGAGGGTTCAGTGCTTCCAGGACAGATTGCACTCTTGCCTTTCACCAGGGGGTGGTTCCCCTTTTAATAAGAGTTATAGTATTTACATTCACTGGTGGATAATTTGACCTAGGTTTTTGGGGTCAATTTTTTGGCTAAAATTTCTAGACTTATACATGAGTATATACAGTATCTTTTTCTAGTTATTATTTTTCCTGGTGTTATGTGACTAGATAGAAAAGCAAAAAGATGCACAAATGCTATAATTTTGTTGACAATGTTCATAAATTAGGAGGGTTTGGTATTATACAAGCAACATTCCTCCACAGATCTCATATTGTAAAGACTTCTGCTACAAACCATACCATATCTGAGTACATTGAAGTTACTTACTCTTTGGGACTTTAGCATGCACAGTGCTTTTAACATTGATTTTTGTTGCTGTTATGATTTTTATTAGTAAACTACCTTGAATGCCCACCACATAAAATGGCAGTTTAGAAATGACAA
Organism: Urosaurus nigricauda; assembly: GCA_034509955.1. Classification (NCBI taxonomy): domain Eukaryota; kingdom Metazoa; phylum Chordata; class Lepidosauria; order Squamata; family Phrynosomatidae; genus Urosaurus; species Urosaurus nigricauda. The sequence continues at coordinate 321,864,640 of JAOEGL010000001.1, forward strand.
ACACCAAGAAATATTAAGCCTTCCTAAACCTGCACTCTGTCCCTAGACCTGGTGACTTGGGCTATGCCTTGTATTTCAGATTTACAAGTTGTTTTTAGAGTATAAAATAGAATTATGTTTGCCCCACTTTGCTTGATTTCAAGGGTTCAGTGCTTGGTTGCCCCAATTCTGATTCTTTTGTAAAGATATGTGGTCTAAGAGTCCTGTGGTGATTTGTCCAGTATTGCTGGGGAAAAGATGTGCTCTAATTGCTTATAGAGATCCCATCCCTCTGTTTGCTAAGATGTGGGTGGATAAGGGGAAAGTGTGTGAGCATACATGCACAAACCCCACATGTGGATTCACACACAGCTGCTGGTTGCTCCCAATCTGCCACTCATTGCTGCATATAGAATTGTGGCCAAAATCTGTAGTGTGATTTTCTTTTCTTTGCAGAAGTCTAATTAAACTGTTTTTGACTGGCATGGAGGCATGCTCTTTTGCTCAAATATCTCTCATTTCCAAAGGAGTCTCTGGGCTCATTCAGATGTCTTTTTTTTTTTTTAGTGCAATTATGTAAATTATCACTCACACATTCTGGATTGTTATTCACACTATGAAACCATGCACATCTCTGCAAGTTCCATTAGTCACACAAGCAAGCATTTGAATAAAGATGGAATCTACAAATGCGTTTGGTACATGTTCAAGGCATGCAGGGTTTTATCCTGGGTCTATTCAAGTTTCTTTGCATCAGTTATTCACACTATCAACAATGTAGATCTTTAAAAAAAAATCTCAGGGAGAAACCCAATATCAATTATCCTGGATTGTGTTTTTTTTTTTACAGCCCCCCTAACCTAATTGGGTGCATTCAGGATGTGTGTTAACAATGGGGATTCAATCTGGATTCGCCCTGGATTATTTTCAAAGTGTGAATAACCCTGCAATCTATTACAAGTCTAGCTTTCCTCAACTTGATGGCCCCATAGGTGCTGTTACTAACTGCCCTCATTCTTTTGCCAGCATCACCATTTCTCTACTGCAACCTTTGGTGCCATATTGCATGCTATTTCAGGTTGACCTCCAGTCTTCCAAAGCAACATTTCAGGAGGTCTGAAAGGTTGGATTGGGTGGCAGTTGACAGGTGCCAGATCTTGTGCAAGTGGAAAGGATTTTTGTTTCATAAACTGCCTTTGAATAACACTATTGTTATTTCAGCTCCTCTTATACCAGTTTACATCAGGATTTGGAATCTGTAATGTTTTGTTTGAAAGGTCAGGCTAGCTATGAAGGAATGTTTGCCTGGAAATGGGATTGACTAAGAAATGCCAAGTATTGCTGATGGTAACATTCATGCCCACTGCTAGATTTGGGCTGATATTTCCTATATGCCCATTACTATTTACAGGAAAAAAGGGAGGTGGCATTTGAAAAAGTGTAGATAAATTTATAAATGACTTTGTAAATCAAAATAGTCTTTACCATTGCAGTGCCCTGCAGAGATATTGGTCTACAGCTCCCATCATCCCCAACAACAAGGATGATGCCCTGTGTAGTCCATATAAAAATATGTTGTTGTTATTATTGTTTTGTGCCTTCAAGTCATTTGGAAAGTCTGCAAGAACATGAAGTATGTCAGAAGAACTATCTGGAGAATGAATTTATGCTTACCACTGTTGTTGCTGTTGTTGTTGTGTGCCTTCAAGTTGTTTCCAATTAATGCAACCCTAAGCAACCCTGTAATGGGGTTTCTTAAGTTTTGTCAGAGGAGGTTTGCCAGTTATTATTATTATTATTATTATTATTATTATTTATTGTCATCCCCTGAAGTTGAGAGAATGTGACTTGCCTAAGATCACCTAGTGTGTTTTATGGCTGAGCCAGGATTCAAACCCTGATCGCCAGAGTTGTAGTCCAACACTCAGGTCATTATGCTGTGCTGGCTCCCATAAAATATAAACAACCTTATAAAGGGGGACAGCCTTTCTGAGTTCAAGTCTTCACAGGATTGCCCATCATATGTGTGTTGGTTTCTCTTCTTGGCAGCCATTCAACCATAATGATCAATAATATATGTCCTTTGCAATGTGTAATCCATGCCTGTATGTTTTGTTTCAAAGCTCTGCTCACTTGTTTATTAAATGTTCAGTCGTTGATAAATGATTACTGACATCAAAATCAAAGTAATTACAGACTTAATGAGCCAGAAACTGCATAATGGGAATTCTACTGTTCTCCAGTAGAGTAGGAATAATTTAATAGAAATTGAAAAGGACCTGCAAAATCTAGAAAAAACAGAAACCTAATTGGAGAGAGAGCTAGCTGCCTGGGGAAAGTGAGTGGAGCCAGTGAAAGGAGAGCTGAGCATTTCTTTTCTAGGAGGTGTTTTATTTCCTCACAAGGTGCGTAGTTATGCATAACTAACATATGGAATGTATTGCTACCAGACATGGTGACGGTCAATACCACTGCTGTTTCTTGTAAGGGTTAGGCAAATGTGTGGTAGATGGACATATCCATGAATGTTAGCCTAGATCAACTAATTGAGCCCCCTCTGAAGAAACTTCCCAAGAAAACCCCATGATGGAGGTTCGCTTTAGGGTTGCCATAAGTCAGAGCACACAACAACAGCAGTGATGGGCATAAAGTCATTCTCTAGATCTTGTGACATACTTCATGTTCTTGCAGATTTTCCAAAAGTATCTGATTGAGCACTATGGGAAACTGAACACTGAACTAGATGGGTCTGTTCCAGCATTCTTAGAGGTTACAGTGATGGAGTATCATTTGGAAGATGTGGGTTCAAATTCTCACTCAGCAATGAAAACTTACTGGATTGCTTTTGGGTATTCACTCTCAGCCTGACCTATCTCACAGGGTTGCTGTCAGAACAGAGTATGGAGGGGAAGAGTCATGTACACTACCTTAAGCATATGGGAGAAAAGATGGGATATGAATATAACTTTAAAAATGTAACTGATAAATATTGCTGTTTTGTTCCTCTTCTGATTTCCCCCCTTTTCTTGTTATATAATATTGAAACCTATGTAGTATAATAAATGATGTTTTTAGTCTTGGACAGTGCAAATATAGGAATACAATTTCTGCTTTGTCATGAAAGGACAGTAAGCAAACTATCCCTTAAATCTCTTTTAATTTTTTAAAAAATGTCAAGGGACACAGCAGCCTTCCAAGGTCTTGTCATGAGGCTCACTCACCTCCAATAGTTGCCCACTTCGGTATAGAAGTTGAAGGATTTGGGAAATTAGGGTTCCAATGCCCCTCAGCCATGAAGCAAAATAAAAACCAGTTGGTGGAAGCATGGGATACAAGTGTAACAAAGTTATATAAAACACTCTAGTCAGGAATTTGGGTCAAATCACTGAAATGTTTTTCAGATTATATCTAAGTCTCTCACATTGGTGGAGCACATTGCTGGAGAGGCATTTTGTGGCTCTTTGGACCTCTGCAATTAGAGCCAGAATCCCTTGGGATTGCTTTGCATCCATAGGACTTTAAGAGTCCTACAGCTGGTAGGGCAATCTGAAATGCTTCTGCATTCTTATTCTGAATTTTCAGCTCAGATGCCCATTGGCATATCAGCACTGTGCAAATGACTCCATACATTTGTGTCTGTGCAGAATTACAAGTATAGGCAGGTTGTTTTTTCCCTGTTGCTTCTTAGGTTTTCAAACTCCCTTCATCTCTTCTCATTCCAGTACCCTTTTGAGTGAAGTTGACTTAATTATACCCGAGAATTCAGGTATTTTGTTTGTTGAGTGTACATACCTCTTTTGTGAGGTACAGTTTCAGCAGTGTGGAAGGGATTATTGACATGACAGATGCCTCTCCTATATTCAAAATATTTTATGCACACGCCCAGCACAATTTTAAAAACAAAGTTGAAAACAAGTATATATTCCTGTTCAGATGCATGAAATGTCTTTATACAGAGTGGTGAAGTTATAGCCTAACATCTACTTTGGGCACATCTTCAAATTGCAAGTACAGTTAGCCCTCAATGTTTGCGAGGGTTAGTGGAACAGGCTCCCTATGAAAGTAGAAATAGCATGAATATTTTAAGCCTCCCACTCCAAACATGCATGCTACACACTCTGCTGCTTCAAAAATCTCCATCTCATTCCCAGGCCACCTCCACCATACTTCTGTCTCCAGTCCCCAAGTCTTCCCTCCTTGGCCTCCTAGATGAGGACACTGCTGCAGAAATTTGTTTTGCATTTCTATTGCAATTTACTCAGACAGCCTGCTTGATCTGTTCCAGCACCATCCACTCCATGTATCTGAGGAAGTAGGCTCAAGTCTACAAAAGCTCATGCTATCAGCTTTTCTTTCAGTCTCAAAGGTGCTGCAAAATCCCTTGCATACTGATTTTCCAGACTCTGATGGTTATGTTTTTGAATTCTACTTCTGCTAAGTGTTTATGAAGCATTAGGGCAGGGGTGGCTAACTTGTGGCCCTTCATCTGTTGTTGGATCACAGCTCTGATAAGCAGTAGGCAACACAGCCAATGGTAAGGAATGCTTGGAGATGTAGTTCAACCATTTCTGAAGGTCCACAAATTTCCTCGCCCCGCATCCACACTTAAAACATGTTATGTCAATTTTTCAATAAACATTATATTGGCTAGCTTATTAGTACCAGCTTTTGTTTTGCTTTGAGAAGGCATTATCTGTGCATCAAGTAGATATATGAAGCTTCACTTATCACTGCATCCTTATGTCAGGGAAATGCTCCATCAGCTTATTGTGCAATTGTTAAATGCTCAAGAGCTCTGCCTGAAAGAATGATGGCTGTTCTAGCTTAGCCAGAGAAATGTATGCTCTCGCCAAATTTTACCACTTTGTACTGAAGAGATGTTTAGGAAAATCCTGTAATTCCAAACTTACAGAAAAAGTACCCAATGTGTTGTCCTAATTCTAAATGTGCCTTTGTGTCATCATAGAAAGATAATTGTTCATAGATGGTAAAACAAGAAGAATGTGTACAACACAGGGGAAAAGCTGGAATTAACGGTTTAAAAAGCAGTGACAAGATAGAATGTATAGCCTCAATATGGTTAAAGAGTCTTCAGAGTGTGGAAGTAATAGGATGAAAATAATATACGGTGGGTCCTTGTTATCCACTGGGGTTTGGTTCCAGGATTGCCCGTGAATAACAAAATCAAGGATGCTCAAGTCACATTTAACACAATGGCATAGCAAAATGCTGTCCCTTATATAAAATGGCAAAAATCAAGGTTTGATATGTGGAATTTATACTTTTTAAAATATATTCAAGCCATGGATGCTTGAGTCTGTAGATAAAAAAAAAAATCGGTGGATAAGGAGGGCCAACTGTAATCACTTGTTGCATTTTTGGATGAGGGTCATTACTTTAAATATTTTAATGAAAAAGAGGCAAATATTAGACTTTTTCTTACATAATGAGTCATACTTATTTGTGTCTTTGCAAGATTGGTTAGCTTTCCATATGAAAAATCAAACACTAATAGCATTCATTTTAATAATGCATTATGTTACATCACAGTCACAAGTAACATGTTGCTTGTAAAAATGACCAATGAGTAATGCATTGCTTTTTGAAGTAAGAATTCCAATTCTGGAAATTCAGAAGGACAGAAGCATGTTTACTTGCAGTAGCAGCTGGTGGCTTCAAATGGAGCAGTAAATCCATTCTAAGGAGTTTATCAGACGGGGAGGAATTTTTCTCTATTTTGAATGGAGCCAATTCGAATTCACGTGAATTCACTAGTTTAGCGAATTCACGTGATTTCCCATTGTGTTCGGAATGCATTCAGATTGACTTCCCATTACCCGAAAATGACCCCCCATTGCCCGAAATTGTGTGAGATGCTTTAATTCACAATAAAGTAAAACCCATGATTGTGTTCGGAATGACTTCCCTTTTGCCCGAAATTGCGTGAGATGCTTTATCCAGTGCTCAATCCTGTCCTCAAAATAGGTTCAGGACCTTGAATAGCTCACTGTCCAACTCACATGGCCACCACTAACTGCCACTGCTTCCAACATATATGTGTTTTAGTGTTTTTAGCTGTCTTTAATCATGTTTTTAATGATATATATTTATTTTTTTAAATGTCTGGAAATTAATGTTTTAGCTAGAATTTTTAAAAATATTATAAACTTCCTTGAATCCCATTTTGGGAGAAAGGTGGGATATATATGAAATAAATAAATAAAATGCTAAAGGCAGTGAGGGGAACTTTCAGTCCTCCTCTGTTGTTGGACTCCAGTTCCCAAACAGAATGTGCAGATTGGTATTTCTTTCTCAGTTCTGTGAACAGGAAGCAACTTATACAGTGTTATGCTTAGTCAATTCTAATCATGATTAACAGTTTGACATGCTAACTAATTTCCCAAGCCAAGTGAACTTTTCCTTTCTTTATAAGGTGTTTTGTTGTATCTTAGAATGTATGCCTATAGGGCAGAGCCTGCTTTATGTTATACAATGCCAAGTGATTTTTAGATGCTTTATTATATTTTATTATTACTTTGGCTGAACACATGATATGGTTTGTCTTTCAATTTAACAAAAGCATATGTTTTAAAAAAAACAACCCACAGCATCCGGAATAGCTAGAGGATATCTTGAACAGATCATGAATAAACAGGAACAGACCATGAACAAACACACACATCATATAATCTAAGATGCTATGACATTGTTCTGTTAAAACAGATTGCTGAACAAGCCTTTTAGCACAAGTATAGTCTGAGTTTGCAATAAGTTCAATCACTGTTTTGTTATTTGAGTTCATAGTCAGTTCATGAACCATGTTTTACAAGGGAATGACACGTCCAATTATTTGTGTGCTTTTGGAACACTACACCCATTCTTGATTCTAATTATTTCCAGTAACAATCCAGCATCAAGAGGTCTTGGAATCAAACATTACTTTGTGGAATTATCTCTTGGTCTTTATGGGAAAGAACGCAGGAGTGTAAAAGTAAGGCTACAATTACCCCCCACACTAATTTTTTCCCTCCTAATAAAAGTTTCTTAACTATAATGGCTCCTGCTGTGGTTGGTATGGACAGGCAGCAACAAAGGTGCGGTCATTCTTCCAAATAAAAAACAGCATTCCTGACTGGCAACCTCTGCAATGAAGATGGGGGTGGGGGAAAACTAACATGTTTAAGGGCAGCTATACTTTATACTCTTAAGGGCCAAACTTCATTTTTTCCATGGTTTGTTTTTTCTCCTTTCAGGGTTGTTGTTTTGCTTTCTTTGCGAAAATCATGGGTGGAGCAGACAACTGGAGTAAGGGGAGGAATTGGAGACGCCTCCTTAATATTTTCTTTCCCTATGATCTATCTGCTGAAAGTCCTCCACTTTCTTGTTGTGTTCCTGAGTAGTGGACAGGAGCAGTAACAATGAATGGTTCCAATCTCAGTGCATTCTGAGTTTTAGTCCAAAGGAGAGTTCTGTGGTGCTGAACCTACTTTGGGTATAGAATTCAGTACCAAGGAGAGTTTATTTACAAGACAAGCTAAATGGGATTCAATGCCTGGCCAATATGGGATCAGCCGACCACTACTTGACAGGTGTCTGACAGAAAGAAGTAAGATTCCTTTAGATGAGTTGCCAATTCCTAAAACTGCAAGCTGCAGAGGTATGGCTGCTAATTCCTAACACTGAACTTTGTCCAGAGCAGGTCAGTCAAAGAACCCCAAATTGTGAATCCAGAAGATGGCTACCCCTGAAGAGGCAAAACTTGGAGAAGTTTTTTTTTTTAATCCCAACACTCAGACAGGAATGGGATTTTGGGAGCTATACTCCAAAAATGATCCCCTTCCCCACAAGCTCTGTATTATATCCCTTTACACAAGAGGCCCCCATTCCCCATGGCCTCCTCACCAGTACAGGCAAGACACGTGATGGGAGATGGCAAGTGATAAGTTTCGGGCTCAACGTCTATTCTTTGAAGGTTTCCTATTCTTCAAGAGTGGGGTGGAGCCTAGAAGGACAATATAAGGCCTCAAATGACTCTCTGTTGATGCAAAATATGAATGTGAAACTATCCAAGTTCTTGTGATCCCCACTCAGCGTAAGAAGGCTAGATGTGTTTCCCTTCAGATGCATCCTAGAGCACCATGATTTTCTGTTTCTGATCATCACAAGATTGCTTTTCCATCCAGCAGATAAAAGATGCAGAGATATAATTTCTTCCTCCTGTAGTGAGGAAAGCAGTCACCAGTGGAGCAGAAGAATGGTGCAGTGGAAAAGAATTAAGTACCAAACCACACTGTTGATGCTGTAGATTTTTGTTTAAACAGTTGGAAAGAAAGTAACAGAACAGTCTGTGACTTCTAATTTGGCCCCAAGACACCATCCATTTGTGGTAAATATATAATTATATATATACAGCAAAAACTCAGATCACATGGCAATATTACACAATGATAGATTATTTCCCTTTGAAATGTACAATGGCATTTTGCACTAAATAATAATGATAAAAATAAAGTAAGATAATAAATTGATACTAAAAAAAGCTTCCAGACAATTGCCTTTCAGAAAATAAAAGGAATCAAGGCTTTTCTTGATCTTGGGTAGCAGCTGAATGTCCTAATATAGTACCTGGAAGAAATGGGATACAATATAAAAATACAAATAGCCAATATTATATCATACAATAATTTTGCAAAAAACAAAATAAAAACTGTTTTAACAAAGCTGAATCTCAGGTTTCTGTTATTTTGAAGAATCTGAGGATTTCTCAGATTTCTGTTCTTTTGCTTTGAAAAGATATCCAAAAATAGTGTATGATGGGAAGTCTTCAGTGTGTTTTCATATTGAAGGAAGTGAGGGTCTTTACTAAGTGAACTTCATTTTAGAGATTATACTAAACCACCTGATCAATGGGAGGAAAGAGGGATTTTCAAGAACATTGAGAATTTTCAAGAAAACATTTAGATGTGGAGGTAAAATCAAATGGAAAGAACTGGAAAGTCCCAATACTTCCAGGAATATTTTTCTCTCTGGAGAAGCCCTTACAGCTGTGATGGCGAACCTTTTAGAGACCAAAGACAAAGGCTTTTCAGCAACAGGTGTTACCCAGTGCCGGGGGGGGGGGACTTCTGGGGGGTAGGACTTCCAGGGGTGGGACCTCTGCCTTTTGGGGGTGGGACTCCCGAGAGCAGAACTTCCCCATTGACAGCTAAAGGCTCGGGAGGGCAAGGGGAAGAAGAGGAACCGGCACATTTCCTGTTATGTTTGGGAAAGCTGAAAACATGCAACTCATAACTACCTGTTATTGACAACACATGAAAAAACATACGTAAATCTGTGTTTTGTGCTACAGGCAAATAATGGCTTTATAGACAGGAGGAGGCACAATATCAACAGAGAAAATGGAGTAGAAAGCAAAGGTTAATCTCCCCCTCTCAGTGCTGCGTTTTCATTCCGTATATTTGACTGGAAAATAATTGAAGAATACATTTTCTAAACTGCTTTTCCACATTTTCCACTTCTGAAACAGTTATTCTTTTTTTTTTTTTTAATGTCATGAAAATTCAGTCATTTCCATCTGTATGCTTTATATAGCTGGTCCCTACATACAGATACAGGCATACCTTAGTTAACAAAGCCTCTGAGAAAGAAGCTCCTTTTTACAAAGTCTTTTTATGCTCCATCCTCCTTTTCCTCCTGCTCCTCTGCCTAGCTGGACTTTTCAGCAGCATCGCCACTGGGATTATGGTGAAGGAAAGTGAAGAAATAGAGGCCTTGTTAAAGTATTCCTGCAATTCCCAGGAATACATCTGCTTTATTAACTGAAGTATACCTGTAATGTGAAGCAATGTGAAACTTCTGTCTTTGTAATCTGATATGTGACAACTAGTTTGCCCATGTACTGTGTATTTATCTCTTGATCAAATAGTGAATGCTGAACCAGTCTTAAATAATAATTATCTTCCTAGGGAGGCAGTATCAAAATAATAAAAGTCAGAAATCATCTGAATACCTGTGGTGGTGGTAAGCACGTGGCCCAATGCAGCAGAGTGTAAAAACAGCAAAGGCAAAGGCAGGTAAGGACCAGGTTGCTATCGCATAGCCAAACCATTCTATTATCTCACCGAAGAAATTTGCTCCTGATACATACGCAAAGAGTCCTCCTGAATGAAAGAGAACTTGTATGAGCACATTTGAACAGTAACAACTGGTTCTCATATCTTTTAACCACTTAGAAGGTTATCAGTTGGACATGCAAGGACCATAGGCGATTTGTGGCCAGAGCAGGGGGAACAATCACTCCATCATTTCAGGATGAAAAGCACACCATGAACAATGAGTTGCCACTGGCTAAGACCGCACTAGGTAACACCTCAGTGGGGTGTCACTCAATGTGCTGTTGGTAAGGGGTTTCTTCTGGGTTTGGTGGCTCTGCTAGCCAGGTGACAAAGCTAATCTGCACTCTTTCCCACCTAGCCAGCATCTTCACCAGACCTGGAAAATGTGGAGTCGAAGGCTTTCATGGCCGGCATCCATAGTTTTTTGTGGAGCTTGTGGAGCCACACACATTAGACAACATTTTCCAGGTCTATAATTTTTTGTGGAGCTTTCGGGCTATGCAGCCATGTTCTAGAAGAATCCCTTTCTGACGTTTCACCAGCCTCTGTGGCTCGCATCTTCAGAGAATGATAGCCTGGAAAAGGATTGGATATATACATCCTGTGTGACCCTGGGAAGGAAGGAGTAATTTGCAAATGTATTGTTCTGTTGCTAATGGCAGACCTCAGGGTGGGAGGATATGCAGACATTATGACATCAGATTATCCTAGGAAGCAAAGCAATCTTTGTTCTATACCATGATCTCATTATTAATCTGTTTATTAATCTGTTTATTAATCTGTTTATTAATCTCTTCTGATGAAGGGAAGGACCCTAAAGACATGATTTCCTTTTAGAAACAGCATCTTCTTCACCCTCTGTCTTTATGCTTCTCATACTGCAGGGACAGACTTCCATGGGTTAAACAGAGTATCTGAGTTCATCCAATATCTCTGGGATATCTAGGACTGTATCACACGGGGGAGGGGGCATTTTCCAGGACGTTCATACGATTGCAGGAAATGATCCTATGACATCATGCTTAAAGTGGAATTATCCCGGGAAGAACCAAGAATGCTTCAGCAACAAATCATTCATGAGGAAATCTCGTAAATGATTTGTTGCTGGAGCATTTCTGGTTCTTCCCAGGAGAAGTCCTCTTTAATCATGATGTGTGGGGAAATCTTTCCCGTGATTGAGCAAATGTCCTAGGAAAATACCTTTTAAACCTCCTATTTTTAAAAATCCTTGGAAAAGAAGAACATACCTTGTGGGATTTTGTACGTGAACTCTCCAGGTTTTCTTAGTTGACGTAGAAGGTGATCACTGTGGATATTGATTCCTATGCCAGTCAGAAACAATAAGAGGCCTAAAGAAAGAAAATGAGGTGTTTATACTTTGGGTAGCCATCTGCTTTAATGTCTATGTTTAAACAGTTGTTTTTGTTAAGCATAATTAGAACATCATGGCCACAATCATCTTGCAGGCTATCCTTGGCCTCCCAGGAAGGACATGGGGACACAACAACATGGCACTGTACTTCATCCAAAGAAGGAACAGTAACAGGGTGTTGCTTCACCATTCACTTCTAGGAAAAATACATACTAGAACTAGGAAAAAAAATGCATACTAGAATTTTAAATGTAGATTGTTTTAATATATGTCAATATGTGTACACCTTCTTTGCTCTTTTAATTGATGTGTGTTTTAACCAATGTCAATGTGGATTGTTTTAATATGTTTTGATATGTGTATATCTTGTTTGTTCTTTTAATTGATGTGGTTTTAAGCAATGTCTTTTGAACCAGTTTAGTTGTTAATTGCTGTTGTTCCCGATCTCGATCTGTGGGAAGAGGCAGGTAAGGAATTATGGTTGTTGTCACTGTTGTAGACTGGATCCATCCATTGGTGAAAGATGTTGCAAATGCTTTCTTCATTCCCCCTCATTTCCTTGTTTCTTGTGCTGTATTGGTTAGATTGGATGCCTATGCTCAGGAGCTATCTTGTTGTTCAATATCTGTCCAGGATCTAGTGGAATTTAGGCACTTTGTATGTGAATTACCACCACTGCCACCTATGAACTGCTTACATTCTTACACTAAAAATAAGAGGAAGCATCACCATAAAGAGGTATACAATATACAATGGGCACCCATGTCGTATAAATACAATAAATAAAATAAAATAATGTACTGTGTGTCTGATGAAGTCCTGCCTGGATTTTCATGCCACTATCAATATGCAATTGACAGAGACATGAGAGGAATAAGCTCCTTGGTGCTGCTCCCAGACCTAGAAACTACCTGTCACAAGAGGCCATGGTTTCACTTGCTTCAACCGTCTTGTCTTTCTGTATTTTCATTCAGCCAGCCTTTTGGCACAGAATCATATAATCATAGTGTTAGAAGAGACCATGTGCTCTGATGTCTTTCAGAAGTAATTTTAACTGTTAGAGTCTCCCACTTGTTTGCTTATTTATTTATGTGTGTTTTAACTGCATGTACTGTATTGTACTTGATGAATTTTAGTACTTTGAGTATAGCTTTTGTTGCTTTATCTGTATTTTATTTTTAGCCACCTAAAGCTCAGCTTTCAGTAGAAAGGTAAGGTATAAATGAAATAAGAATATAAATATACCTTTTAATAAAAGGTGAATACTTAAAACTTGTGGATGAAGAGCTGCTGTGCCATCAAGAGACCAGATCACATCTGGAATGTTTGTATTTCAAATCAGAAACACAATGGAATATAAACAAATACAGGTTGACTCTGTCTTATCCAGTATTCCACAATTCAAAATACTCTAAAATCCAAAACTTTTTTTCATGGGTGGCTGAGATAGTGACACCTTTGCTTTGTAATGGTTCTGTGTACACAGACATTGTTTCATGCATGAAATTGTTTAAAATATTGTATAAAATTACCTTCAGGCTCTGTATATAAGGTATATAAGAAATATAAGTGAATTTTGTTTTTAGTCTTGTGTCCCACTTTCAAGAGATCTCATTATGTATATGCAAATGTTCCAAAATCTGAAAAAATCCAAAATCCAAAACACCTCTGGTCTCAAGCATTTTGGATAAGGGATACTCAACCTGTACATGTGTACAGTATATGTAATATATAGGGCTTGAGATACAGCAGGGAGCAAGCAAGGTTGAAAAGTTGTGAGCCACTTTTATATGAACACTGCAATATAAATATGAGTGAACTTTGAATACCTGGTTGAGTATTAAAGCATGAATAATAAATATCTATCCACACTAAATAATAAATAAATGTATATTTCTGTGGCAATGGCAAATCTTTTCTGAACAAATCTTGCCAAACAAATCCTAGGAAAAGGTTAATTTAAGTCAGAATCAACTGGAAGGCACATAACAACAATAGATACATAATTGTTTTGCTCCTAAATGATAAGACAGCAAGTGTTTTTGCAATGAAAAGAAAGGAAGGAAGAAGGTATTAGGAGTCTTGTGGCATTTGTAAATCTAACTATTTTAAATTCCATTTCCTCACTTGTACTTATAGAATACAATATTCAAGCTTCTGGTATAAATGAAAAGTTACAAGGTTGTAATTATGGAATGAAGCTTATGAATATAAAAGAAATTGCCTAATTCAGAATTATCTGCCTTTGAGTTCACTTCTAGAGCATCTTTTGTACTGGAGTAAAAGGGTGGGTGAAGAGAGACATAACACAGAAGAAATCAAGATGCTGCTGCAAGAAGCAGATTCTTATATAACTGTTTGAAATGCACAAATAACTCCCTCTAATGGTTGGACTTTTTCAATACAAATGCATATATTTTATTTTCGCATGTTGCAGTATAAACAACAATCTTTGGCCAATATAATGGCTAAAGATTTTGCAAAAATGTTCTTCTTTTCCTTTTGTTACTCAAACACTCATCTTGACATTTAAACAAATAATGTACTCCCCCCCCCCTTGTGATTACACATTTAGATTTGACACATTTGGCAGAGCTCAAAATAGCTAGATGTTTGACATCACACAACTATAATTACCTGATGTAAATCTTAGGTTGTTGCACCAATCATCAGGGTATTCAGCACAGTAAATCATGTAATAACCTTGAAGGAAACCATTATAGGTACAGAACAGGACACCAAAAAACAGCATCTTCAGTGGGAAGGGCCTTCCTCTTGTCAGGAATGAATAAATGAATGTCCTGATGTAAAGAAAAATACACATACATGCACACAACATCAAAGATCTGGAATACCAATTATTACAGTTATTGTGTAACAAAATTATAGGAATACAACATAATGATAAGAACATAATAACTGTTCTAAACCTTCTAATTACAGCAGAGGCAATGATCCTGGATTGTCCTAGCAGGCTGCCAGGAATTCCCATTTTCACAACAGGCAAAACATTATTACTTTGCTATGAGTTCATCTCCTTCACCTTCACTTATGCTAACAAGATAGACAGTGGTAGAGTTTGTTTTTGATTATGTATGCATATCCAACCAGCATTCCTTACCTATCAATAGGGAAACAGCTGATAGTGTTTAGTGGGACCCCACATACACATCTGGACAGATTGCACAGCAAGGATGGTCTATGAGCCTCACCCTAAAATGCCAAGGGAAGTGTCCTCTGAGCTTGGAACATGATGTTGCACAGATACCTATACTTATTTGCAAAGACCTTTTGTGTAACCAGGTTATATACAGTAGCTCTGGAGAGTTTGCCTCAGCATTCCTCAACTTGACAGCATCTAGAGCCACTGGATAACAACTCTCGTAACCTCACATCCAGTCCGACATACATGGAGTTGGCCAGGTTGGATTGTGTATAGCAAACCATTTGTTAACACTGAGCTCTTGACCCCAATGAAATAGTTATGATCTGTCAGGAAATCATTTACATTGATGCAGTCACAGATCTTCAAAGTTTATTTGTCATCAAGTCAGCCTTGGCTTAATGGCAATCCCATAAATGAGAGTTCTCCAAGAGCCCCAGTCATCCACAATTCTGCTCAGGTTTTCAAACTCAGGACTGTGGCTCTCTTTATTGAATCAATCCATCTGTCTTGTGGTATGCCTCTTATCCTACTGCCCTCCGTTTTCTAATCTTTTCCAATGAGTCATCTCAGCTCATGATGCATTGAAACTCAGTTTTGCCATTAAGGTTTCTAGTTAAAGTTCTGGCTTGATTTGCTCTAGGACCCATGTATTGTTGGTTTTGACAGTGTATGGTGTCTATATAATTCTTCTCCAGAATTATATATCTTCTCCAGAAAGCTGTCAGCTTTCTTCACAGTCCAGTTTTCACAACTGGAAATACTGTGATATACATTATTCTGATTTTGTTATTTAATCATGTATCTGTATAGCTTCACAGCTGCCCCTCCAAGTCCTATTCTTTTTCTGACTTTATGAATATAGGCTTCATTATGATTTATGACTGAGCCAAAGTATAGAAGATCCTTAAGTGTCTTCAACATCCATGTCTTCATCATCTGTTCTTAAGCTTTGTAAATAAACTGTTGTCATTATTTTTGCTTTCTTAATAGTTAGCTGTAACCTTCTTTAATTTTTATCAGCACCGATTTCCAAGTCTTTGTTATTTCTGTTAGTAATATGGGGCCATCTACATGTCTTACATTTTTTATTCTCCTTCCTAAAATATTCACATCTCTATGAAGCCATTCCAAAGCCAATCCAAAGTCACCCCAGAATTCAGTGAATTCAGTAACAACAGAATTCACAGAAATCAGTTCCAAGGTCACTTCAGATTCAATCCAAATTGGTCTGGTGTGATAAGGTCCTTTGTTCCAAATGTAATTCCAATTTCTGTATATGTTTTGTGCACATAACATATGAACAGATTTTCTCTCCCCCTTGCTGACTGGAAACCATATTTCATTCTGATATTACCCATATTCTATCCTGATATTAGGTTGTTGGCCCAAGTATACCTTATTCATCCAGAAAATCTGATATTCTGGTACATGGATTTATTTTAAAATGATTCATAGTTTTTGATAACCTACACATTCAAAGGCTTTGTCATAATTATTAAAGCATCATTTGATTGTCTTCTGAAATTCTTTGATGCATTTGATTAGCCAACATATGTGTTCAATATGATCTCTAATGCCTCTTCCTTTTATAAATCCAACTTGGATGCCTAGCTTTTTTCATTCCAAATCCTGAGTATCACTTTGCCTTCATGGCAAATTAATGCAATAGCCTGATGGTTACTTCAGACCCCGGTGTCCCTTTTTTCAAGGACTGGAACATATATTGAGAATTTGTAGTCTATGGACCATTGTTTTGGTTTCAGTATTTGTTAGCAGTTTTTAAAAAAAATAATTCTGATGGATTCCAGCTCTGTAGAATGGCTTTCTCGGTATGCCATCTACTCCGGGTGATTTATTTCTTATAACTGCTTTCTGAGCAGCTTCCACCTCTCTTCCTAAAATTGCGGTTCATCATCCAAAGGTTCTTCCTTGAAAGACTCTATCATTCTTTCATCTCTTTTATATAGTTCTTCAAGTGTATTGCTTCCATCATATTTTAATTTTGTCCAGATCATATAATGTGTTCTCCTATTGATCATATAAGGGATGTGGCGGCTTAGTGATTAAGACGCCAATTCTGCTGATTGAAAGATCAAAAGGTTAGCTGTTCGAGGCCCAGGTGCTGCATGATGGGGTGAGCTCCTGTCACTTGTCCAAGCTGCTGCCAACCTAGCAGCTTGAAAGCATGCAAATGCAAATAGATAGATAGGTACCACTTCTCAGTGGGAAGGTGACAGCATTCACTGCAATCATGCAGCCCACATGACCACCATAGCTATCCTCAGACAATGCTGGCTCCTTGGCTTAGTAATGGGGATTAACACTGACAAACATTCATGTCAAGAGACTACCTTTACCTTTACCTTTTTATTGATCATACAACATCCTTATTCATCCCTTTGATTCCTTGGATTTATAGATGATGTCTTCTATTTTACTTCGTTTGTTTTTTGTTCTATTTCTTTGCATCAATTGTTATAATAGTTCTCTTTGTTGTTGAACACTTACATTCAGGATTCTGACCCTGTTTTTGACAGTCTTTTATGTTTGTTTCTTGTTGGTCTGTAACTGTTTGGGATCATCAGTTATCCAAAGAGACTTGTCTTTCATTCTTGCTACAGAAAGAATTCTTCTTCTTCTTCTTCTTCTTCTTCTTCTTCTTCTTCTTTTTTTTTTTTTTTGGCCTGATAATGTCTCTGTTTCCAGTCCAGAATTCTTCTGGTTCTTGGTCAATTAGATTTAGTAGCATACATTTGTTCCTTACATGGCTTTTAAATTCTACAGAAATACTCTGCATATTTTTGCACAGTGATTGATTTAGTGTAGTTCTTTATCTTCATTCTATTTTTTGATATTAGCTGTTCATGGTCTGTGTCACAATCTGTTCCTGGTCCTGGTTCTGCAGAGAACATGCAGCTTCTTCATCTCCTGCTTCCATTTCTGTAATCTATTTGATTTCTATACTGCCATCTAGTGACATCCATGTATAGATCCATCTGTTTGGTTATGTGAAGAATGCATTTGAATAAGCAAACTGTTGGGTCCATGAAATTTGGTAAGCTGCTCTCCTGCTTCACTTCTTGACCCTAAGCCAAATTCTCCAACAATCTTTGCTCTTTTTCCTGCTTTTGCCTTCCTATCACCAATTTCTTGTTTTGGGAGTGTGATCAATTTTATCCTGGATGCCAGCACTGAATCATTCAAATTCTTCCTTTTCTGTCCCTGTATTTGGAACATGAACTTGGATTATTGTTATACAGTCTGTCCTTCCCTTATGTGGGGGATCCGTTCCAGATCCCCCGTATAAGGGGAATTCCACATATGCTTGAACCCCATAGAAGGTAATGGGGCTTGTGCTTGCGGTGGTGCACAGTGTGCGCGCCATAGTCACGCGCGCCATTACAGCTTCCGGAGCGACGGAAGCTTTTTCCGGCGTGGACCTCCGGTGTATACTGGAGTCTGCATAAGGCACGCCCATGTATAGCACAGGCACACTGTAATGATATGTGTTCCCTGAAATCATATTGATATTGTATTGTCAAACTTTGCATTATATCCTGACTGCCTTTGCTACATCTCACCTCACTATTAATGTCACCCCATTTTAAACTACGGTAGGTATCTTCAAGATAACCAATGCAAATTATTAATTTTATTTACAAGCACCTTGGAGAAGGAGCAGCAAGAAAGAAAGAAAAATGGATGAAGGGTAAGTGAAACAGAAGAGAGAGAGAGAAACTGCACAGTTGTGTGGGCGGAATGTAGGGAAAATATGTTTCCATTGATTGTGAAACTGAGTATTTCTGCTACTGGTGTAAAACAAGTGAGATAGATGAGTTTTCTGGCAATCATAAATAACATTTTGCTTTTAAAGACAGGAAGTCAAAAACTGACCAATATCATGCTAAGGCACAGGTAAAGAGAGAACTTGAATGTGGCTCCATTAACTGTTTCAAATGTGTGATCTTACAGAGGGAATGACACTGTACCAACATCAGTATATTAAAAAGCTGTCAAACTAACGTTTTATGCAGCAGTGAAAGAAACATCAGATTTAACAAGGCAAACAACTTGGCAGCCTTTCAAAAGGAAAATGATCAGCTCCCAGGCCAGAGGGAGCAGGGTCTCTGCCAGAACAACAGTGACTAAAGAGGCTGCCAAGAAAAGAACAAATTGGTTTGTAGAACGAAATGCTTGGAAGATTGTCTAAACAGGAATAAGCAACTGTCCACCACCACAGAGCTCCACGTATATCTCATCAAGGCATTATGCACATCCTAGTTCTTAGGTCACTAGGTAGTTGCAAGAGTCCAGTAAGTGTCCTGGCTTGTTTTTCTGTCAAAGGAGGTTATGGGAGGGCAGGTTATTGGCATATCACAAAATGTGCTCATTTGCAAATATACAGACTGAACACAAGCAACAGTACTTCTAAAAACTCCAACAAATAACTACTGTCTTCTGCTCCCACTTCAAGTCTCTAAAGAGACAGACAGCACTTCAAGATGCTTATAGATCCCACAATCAACTCTGTGTGTCTACCTCTGTTTCTCAAAACCACAGCCTGTTGTTCTTCTCACACATGACACACGCTCACTTGACTTTCTTAACATGGTGGTGGTGGGGGGTTGCAAATGAAGATCCAGGAGAGTTATCTTTTGTGAGCATCACCTAGCCTTCTTAGCTGCAAGGAAGATTTATCACCAGACTGTGGAGTCGAAGGCTTTCATAATAATAATAATAATAATAATAATAATAATAATAATGTTTTTATTTATACCCCGCTCTTCAGCCAAGACTATCAGAGCGGCTTACAATTTGTTAAACAAACAGCTTCATTTACAATTGTAAGCTATTTGCCCCCAACAATCTGGGTACTCATTTTAGCGACCTCGGAAGGATGCAAGCCTGAGTCAAGCTTCAGCCCTTTGCTGGTCTTGAACTCGCCACCTTCTGGTTTTGAGTGAGTGGCTGCAGTACAGGCATTTAACCACTGCGCCACCAGGGCTGTTCATGGCCAGCATCCATAGGTTTTTGTGGAGCTTTCGGGCTATGTGGCCATGTTCTGGAAGAGTTCCTTTCTTACGTTTCGCCAGCATCTGTTTCTCTGAGGATGCCAGCCACAGATGCTGGCGAAATGTCAGAAAGGAACTCTTCCAGAACATGGCCACATAGCCCGAAAGCTCCACAAAAAATTATCACCAGACTATCCCAAACTAGCCACAGGCCTCTGTGGTAGGTATGGCCTTATTGCAGCCCATACCTTACTTAGAGAAATTTGCTGGCTGAGAGATTAAGAAGCTCTTGTTCAAAATTGTAACTTTTCCAAACTTGGCCTATTACATTATATCCCTCCCCCACACTTTGGTTAAAAGAATGTACTGTTTCATCGCATCACTCCTATCAAAAATAACAGCTTTTCTAGTGAAAGACAGTAAATGAACAAATTGATAAAGACCTTGAAAACCCCAACGATAAAAACCACATGGTGAAAGAAAAAGAAATCTCCATGAACCAAATTTTTACTGATTCAGAAAGATTCCCATTCAGATGTCAATTTGTAATAAAAGAAGGCAAGTTTCATAAACAACTCCTCCTCCTCCTCCTCCTCCTCCTGTTTTTCTGGAATTTAATTCAGATACTTTACCCAGTCCCAATACTTTAAAAAATCTTAAAGGTTTGGCTTGTCATTAACATGGTAAAGCAAACAGGTCTGAATTTCACTGAGTGTTGTTGTTACAGTAAAATACATTTACTGTGCACAAAACATCAGCAGTTACAATCCTTTGTAAAGTTAAATTTCTAGTGAACTTTAAAAGCTTATACCTACTTCCTGTTGAGAAATAGCAGAACAACTCTAAGTTTGCAGCCTCTGCTATTAGCAGCAAATATCAGAACAATTCGCAATTAAATGCCTGGGAGTACAGATGATAAAAAGAAAAATAGAACCTTAAAATTCAGCCACAGATGGAACCAGCCTTATATCTCTTGGGATGAAATTCTACAAGCAGTGGTTAACATAGAGAAGGCCCCATCTCTACCGATGACCAGTCATATTGATAATTGTAGCAAGCTTCTGAAGATTATCTTTAATTTTCCTAGCAATTGCTGCTTTTCTGGCAGCTTTTTCTACAACTTTTCCTTACAGCTTTTAATACAGCCTCTTTTCTTCCATTGGTGCTCACAGGGTGAAGAAATCTACCAACCGTTCTTCATATCCATGCTATAGCTTGTTTTCTCTTTGCTGCATTTCGTTTGCACTCTCATGCACTAGTCTAGTTCCTGTTTTCCCATACCTAACCTAGGTCTTCTGCTTCTGTCAGGTTTCTAGACAGTCAAAGCTTCCTAGTTCTCTGCCATCCACTGTATATTTACATAGCTCAAGCCTATCATCCAGTCGTCTACTAGTCTACAGTCACCCGTATCTGGATACTCTACAGTTACAATTGTATATCCTTAACCATTAGGGATGTCAGATCTCAGGGGCTAGGCATGAATCTCCACCTTTCATGGGTCATCTCCATGTGGGAGATGAGGATACAAATTCTCCAGTTTGGTGGGCTCGGATTTGGGCAACAGCCAGCCCAGCTAGTAGAGCAGCAGCTTGCTAGAATTTGCACAGATTGGTTTGTTGCTAGAACTTGCAAAGATTCTCCAAAACTAGCAAAATGAATTTTAACAGGTAGAAATATAAGTTACTGCACTTAGGCAGGAAAAAAAATGAAATGCACAAATATAGCATGGGTGACACTGGGTTTGACAACAGTACACGTGAAAGAGATCTAGAATCTTAGTAGATCATAATAACCTGAACATGAGTCAATAGTGCGATGCATTAACTAAAAAAGCCATTGTGATTCTAGGCTGCATCAACTGGAGTATAGTGTGTAGACCTGGGGAAGTAATAGTACTGTACCACTCTATTCTGCCTTGGAATAATGTCTGGGCACCACAATTCGAAAAGGATATTAATAAACTGGAGCATATCCAGAGGAGGGCAACAAAATGGTTAAAAAAGTCTGGAAACTATGCCCTATGAGAAACAACTTAGGGAGTTGGATATGTTTACCCTGGGGAGCAGGTGACATGATAGACACAGTTAAACAGGGGACATGATAAGACACGTTTAAATATGTGAAAGAATGTCATATGGAAGAAGGAGCCAGTTTGTTTTCTGCTCCTCAAAAGACTAAAATACAGAGCAGTGGTTTGAAACTACAGTCGACCCTCTGTTTTTGCAGAGGATCCATTCTGCCCCCCCCCCCCCGTGAAAATGGAGACTTGCTGATATTCAAGCCCACTAGGCTTGAATGGAGCGTGTGTCCATTGGTGCACTCTGGGGTACATCCCATTGAATTTAACAGAGGTCACCCCTCTATGAATATTCAAGACCATGGAGCTCAAGTCCGTGAGAACGGAGGGGCAAGTGTACAAGAAAATAGATTCCATGAAAATTTTAGAAATAACTTCTTGGTGGTAAGAGCTGTTCAACAGTGGAATATGCTTCCTTGTAGTGTGGTGGTCTTCTTGTTCTGGACGTCTTTAAATAAAGGCTGGATGGTCATCTTTTGGGGGTGCTTTGATTGTATTCCTGCATGGCAGGGGGTTGGATTGGATGGCCTCTGTGGTCTATTCCAACTCTATGATTCTATGATTCCAGGGATCTATTTAATTACTTACTTAGCATTCTCCTTCCCTTTCAGTCATTGTGGTGCCTGGGCTCACTCCTCCTCTGCTTCATCCACCTTCTGGCTAGAAGCAATCAGCCTAGATTAAATTCCTTATCCCATCTCCCTGAGTAAATGAGAAGGAATAATCCTCTCAGTTTCACCTTGATCTGGGAACAGCCCCTTTCACTAAGATTTCGACCTTAATTTCCAAACTGGGGGGGGGGGGGGGAATGTTCTGTGTCTCTGTGTGTTTGAATGACAAATTGTGAGCAACTGTGTCTGGTACTTAATACCGTTTCCTATCCCTCAGAGTTTGGCCTGGAAATCTCAGGGCCTGGGAGAATCCTGAACTGGCACCCTTTCACCAATCCCTTGCAGCTGCTGATAATGCAAAGCTCTCACTTTCACTCACAGAGGCTCCAGAGTACAGAAAGGCTCCTGTTGATTTACAACTCTTAGAATCACCCAGAACTCTTGCCCATGCTGGCTGCAGGAATATGGGAATTGTAGTAAAAGAAAAATAATTTTTCCCAGGATTAGCCAGGTTGTTTACTGGGCCCTTTTAAAACAGTTGGTCTTCTTGATTTTAGGCATGTATTTTTGCTTCAAGTTGTTGGCTTTGCTGCTTTGACTCGGGGTTGTCCGCCTGGGCCAAGAGGCTTGGGTTGTTCTCAGCCTCGCATCTTCAAATTCAGACAATGCAAGCAAAAACTCTCAGGGCAGGATTGGGCCCAGTCCTACCAGACCAGATGTGGATCCAGAGGATCCAGCCTGATCCCAGGGTAAACTGCCTTTACCCCGGAGTAAAATACCATTGGTTTTGCATGGAGTTTCCTAGAAACTCCACAGCCAAACCTGGCTGTTTACACCACTGCCACACACTCTCCTTACCATGCTGGCTATTGCTTTCACTCAAAAGGCCCCTTGCACATCACCGTGTCTGATGTGGAAACAGGACACCTGGCTGCACCCATGAGGCCAGGTGCCCCATTTCCACATTAGATGTGATGATGGAGGAGACTTCTGAGTGAAAGCGACAGGTAAGGTGCGTGTGCTAGTTGTGAGTCCTGGGTTGAAGCGTGGACAAGTGTGTGAATACTCACCCATGTCTGCTCCAGCCCAGGGACCAACCCAGGTGAGGCAGACCTATGGATAGTCCAAAGTCTTGCTGCTTTCTAGGCCTTTTCAAACCTCCCCACAGTACCATATACAAGGTTCTCCTCCCCAATGGCTCATCACATTGGACAATTGCTACCTCACCATCAGTGATGTAGACCCTCAATAAAATGTAGCTGTACTTCCCCACACATTTTACCTTTTGTTATCTGGGAAGATGGCTTTGATAAATGCATTGACTCCCATGTATCACAAAAGGCTTAACAAAACCAAGCGTTCTGGGATAGTGAAAACATACTTGTCTATGGTAGAATTCTGCTCTTGTTTACTTACTCCAGAATTCCCTCAGCAGCAGTGATAAATACTGTCACTTCCTCTTCTGTTCTTTACTTTGTATTTTGTATATTCACACCGGGGGGCGGGGTGTTCCCTTATCTGAAATGCTTGGGACCAGAAGTGTTTTGGATTTCAGAATTCCTGTATTTATATATACGTACATAATGATATGTCCAAATCTAAACACAAAATTCATTTATGGTTCATATACACCTTATACACATAGCCAATTTTAAATAATTTTGTGCATGAAACAAAGTTTGTGTACATTGAACCATCAGAAAGCAAAGCTTCACTATCTCAGCCATCCCATGAAAAAAAGCTTGAGATTTTGGTGTATTTTGGAATCCTGGATATGGGAGACTCAACCTGTGCTGAAATTTAATTTTCTGGAATAGTTAGTCATTTCCTTCTTCCTCATGAATCTATACAGAGATTTGGTTTAATAATGAACTCCCTGAAAGGACCTGATATCCCCATCTGCCTAAATTGATGAACAAGCAAATTTCTTTCATTTAGTCTCAAAGATGCTACATGATCTCTCAATGAACAGAAAAGTTAAGAAATATGTATGTATGTATGTATGTATGTATGCAGATAACACATATCATATGCAACAGATAATATTTTGGGTGAAGTGCCATTTTATTTTTGATCTTTGGCAGTTTATTTTTGATCTTTGGCATCCAGTTTCTCTTCCAAAAGTATTAGCAGTAGGTCACATCAGGCTATCTAGAATGTTAATAAAATCTCTGTTTCATGCTATCCAGCTAGTTTATCCAGATGCACCCACCTCTGTCTGGTAAACCAAGTGTATCAAATTTTGATTGTTAATGACTTCACTGTTGTTGTTAGATGCCTTTAAGTTGATTTTGATTCATGGCAACCCTGTAAATGAGACATCTCCAAGCCCTGCTGTCCCCCACAGCTCTGCCTAGGTCCTGCAGATCTTGCAGGCTAGGATTGTGGCCTCCCAAATTGAGTCTATCCATCTGGTATGCAGTCTCCCTCTTTTCCTATTTCCTCTCCTAGCATTGTTGTCTCTTCTAGTGAGACATGCCTTCTCATGATGCAGCTGAAGTACAACAACCTCCATTTACTCATCATGGTTTCCACGGAAAGGTGAGGTTTGATCTGTTGTAGGAACCATTTGTTTGTCTTTTTGGCCATTCTGATCAGTGACTGATGCAAGGTATGAGAAATCTTTAACTATTAGCTCATCATCTAGATTGAAAGTCTTCATAATAATTGATTTATTTACAAACAAACAAAAAACAAATATACAAGTGAATGAGCACTCTACAGCAGGCATCATATCTACAAATCCTAAAGGCCTTTGTACTCCAAAATGCCTCTTCAGTGAACTACAACTCTCTTTTTCTGATCCCCTGCCCAATTACAGCTGCAGATAATATCTAAAATATTTCTCTGCCTTCTACAAACCATCTCTGAGTGGCATCATATTTGAAGGCTAAGGCCATAAGGGTTATTTTGCTGGAACTCTGACTAACATCAAGTGACATTTCACGCAAAAATATAATGACGGGCTCATTAATCGTAATTGGCATTTTGAGCTCATAGTACCAGTATGTCCTAGAAAAACCTAACTAGAAAATGTAATAAAAATATTGCAGAAAGTTCATGTTGTAAATCTGCAAATGTAGATTTTATCTCATTGTCCATATTAAGCAATAAATCAAGCAAGTACATGATGTTTTCATCCATTTACAAACTGGTGTTTAGGAGCCAAGTTTCATGCAATTATGAGGGAACTTGAGGGGAAGAGGAAGCATCAAGTGCTTCCAAAGAGCACATCAAAACCACCAAAGTACTATTTTTTCCCCTCAAAGTACACTCAGGAGAGAATAGACATAATATGAAATGTTACTGCCAATTCCATCCTGTAGTATAGACAGAACATTTATGAGATGACAACTATAAACACATCACTTTTGCTAGCTAATAAAACAAACTTGGAGAATTATAGTTAGGTTATTTTTTAGCATACGCACTTTGAGAATTAGGATTTATATGTGTTTACAAAGTAAATTAGCATTAGAAAGTCAACTGGTGCTGGTCATACGTCTATAGAATAAAGATATTTTATCTGTGAATCTTGGATAATACCAGTACAGAATAGTAGCAATGAACGGTAAGTTTTCCACATAAGAACACTTAAACTTAAGTTAAGATGGGTGAATTTTGGCCCCCTGAAACTGGGAATTATTTAAGTAAAATGTCTATATTCTGGGGGGGGGGGGGGGAATGGGGGCTGGCCATTAGCTTTGTGTGGGTCCTCCTATTGCCTCCAGTCAACTGAATGTTAACTTCTCTGCTGACAGAGAGGTGATGATGCTTATCTTAACAGCCTCTTTGTAAACTCTTCAGATTATACCAGGCAGGGGAAGCCATTTCGCCTCAGAATACAAAACAATTGCTTTCCTCTATCAAGAAAGTCACTGTTTTGCTGATCTGCTTCTTTGCTGAAGAGTAGGGAATTTTACAAGGTATATGCTGTAAAAACAAGATGAGATGGATCCAAGATAGTCCAGATGGACAGAACAGGGAAAGTGAATAATGAGGGATCTTAGAAAAGCACAAGTGATAACCGCACTCAGGTAAACTAAGCATACATAGCAAAGAAGCCGAGCCCTCCCTCCATGCCATCCGCCTTGGTCCAGGCCTCAGAGGGAGAGAATAACTTTTGGACCTGATCCCCTTCCCCACCACCATTCCCTTCTCCTTTTGTGTGGCGTCTTTTTAGATGGTAAGCCTGAGGACAGGGAACTGTCTAATTAAAAATAATAATTGTAAGCCGATCTGAAAGCCTTTAGGGCCAAAGGGCGGGGTATAAATTAATAATAATAATAATAATAATAATAATAATAATATGTGCCCCAGTCTAGTTATTGTAATCCTTGCAAAAATAAGTAACAGAGAGGATGTATAAATTCTAGAACAAGTGGTCATATCTAGTCTTTGCTTAAATGAACCAATAATCATAAGAATTTAACATTGTTTAAATATAGGCTTTTATGCAATTGGGAAACTTGAAGGGAAGAATTCATTTCTCTTTTAAATTATTGGGGTGGTTGAGCTTTACTACTGTTTTACAACTCTAACGGAAGCAGTGTCTCTACTGTGGATGTAACTCCTTCCGTACACCAGTATTACTTATCTTAAAAATATTGAATTTGCACTCTTAATAAATATCTTAAGAAGATGGACTGGACATCTGTCTGGTAGGTTATTGGATCCTTAGTCAGTACTCTAGCAGATTAATTATCACTCCTTAGTGGTCACTGGTTAAAAATCCAACAAGACTAGCAGTGCCCCCAAAGCAAACACCTTTATCATGCAAGATGACACAGCTGCCTGAATGCAATTTAACATAAGCATCCTTATGACAACATTTTCTAAATCTGTAGCATAACTTTTACAAAATAGTACAAGTCAAATCAATATGAAAAGTCTTAAAGCTGCATGTTACTAGATCAGCTTTAAATTTGGAAAAATATTGAATGTTAGCTACTATTTTGTCTTTTTTGGTCTCAGAATCTTACAAATTGAAATTTGCACAGCATTAAATAGAGTGTAATCTAATGGTGTCTAATTCATTCTGCAATCATCTAATATTTTCAGTTAAAAACTGATTAAATGCTACAGTTCCCTGCTTCCATCCCACTTTGTTCAACAAGCAGCCCGAAGAGGTTTAGAGAACTCAAAACCATGCACAATACTTTGTGACCTTTATGTTGATCCTAGTTTAGGTATGGCTATGGAATTTAACTTTAAAGGAAGACAACCAGATTCTAAAGTTTTCATGTGTGAGGATTAAATCAGATTGTAATTAAAATTCAATAGAATCTATGGGGCTTTCTAGATGGGCAGGAAAGTGTGACATGAAGTTGCCTTTTCCTTAATGCTTAGCAGCTGCACCGCAGCCTTTAGATGGAGCTGCGCTGTTCCGCAGTTTTTAAAAAAGAAGCTGGGAAAACCAGCACCTTTTTAAAGGCGCTTCTTCTCCCCTAAAACGCAAAATAGCGTTTTCATGGCACGCTTTCCTTTTTTCTCATCTAAAGGCTAGACTTTCATGCAGCCATGAACTCACTTCTTTTTGCCAATCTAGAAAGCCCCAAAATTTGATTTCTAAACACCTCCTTTCAATTTTTGACCAACATTATTAACACATGGCATACAAAATGCAAGCAAGGCTCAAAGAAGTTATCTACTGTCATGTGTGAAAGCCTGCCTTTTGGAATGAAATATTTACATCTCCTGTATGCATGAAAAGATTAAAACTGAAGGAAGAGAAGGACATCTGGTGCCACCTAGTGTTTCTTACTCCTTTTAATTTTTCTTTTTGTAGCCAACAGGCAACTTGAAGGCACACAGAAGAACAAAACAAATGGCTTCAGTTATGTCTCAGGTGTACCAAAGTGTTGTTAACATGGAATTCTAAAATAAGACCGGTGGTTTCCTTTTGCAACTACATATAGTAAAACACTATTTATTAAAGCGAATGTTTTAGTCAATTCAGGTAGAGGGTGTCATAATGTTTTAGAAATTTGCAAAGCATTTCTTATCATATAAGAATCAATAATCTCTGTTCAGCATCAAGTAGAATGAACACTTCGACAACCTGATGAACTTGAGTGTATTGGACTATAGCTCCCACCTTCCCTAGCATCAATTCTAATCTATCCTATGAAACTGGGGAAAGATATATCCGAACCCTTAAAAACAGAAAAATAACCTGAGGTCCAAAAATTACCTCCCCAGCAATGTCCTGAAGTAACACTGAGAAAGGGATTGAGAGGGTGCTGTTGTCCTCCTGTCCTGTTGTTTGTCTACATGAAGGAAAAAACACAAATCTCCCCGCCACCAAAATCTGTGCCAATCAGGACACAAGACACATGGCATTTTCCCTGAATCTAGAACCCAATCAGCAGCAAGAGTAAAAATGCTTTAATGTCAATTTGAAAAATTCATTTTGCTGAGTACTTTCCAGGAAACTCCGGTATTTGCTGCATGTGTCCAAACTAATTTGTGCCAGAAAGAGTGAGGGACAGGTGCTGCCATTTTCAATCAGCTCCCATTGCCATTGTAAGTTCCCACAACCAGGACACATTGCTTCCTGGTAGGAACATTTACCTTCCCCGCCTGGAATGACATTAAAATTAATATTTTTTTCTGCTTCTGAGGCACCCAGTATCTCATTGTGACCTTGAAACTCACTGCTAGGATTGGTGCTGAGGAGGAAATGAATCAATTCCTCACCCAGAACAATGGTTTTTCCTTCTTGTTGCTGTTCTTGGCGGTGTGCTCAGAGGTTACAACAAGGTATCGGGTACCTCACAAGCAGAAAATTTTTTTTAACGTTGTTTGGGGGAGGGAAGGTAAACGGCAGCCCCTGCCCAGAAGTGAACTGTCCTGGCTCTGGGACCTGCGGGAAAGACAGTAGTGGCAGGAGCTGATGGCGAACCATAGCAAGAGCAGTGTAGACAACTGCTGCGGATAAAATGAGTGTAGGGCAGTTCTAGGATGGGTGCAGGCAGAATAGATGAGGAGTCCATTTGGACTTTTCCTCCAAGTGTAGAAGAGCTCCTGCTTATAGGCTTGCCACAGGCAACTAATTTTTCTTTTATTTTTGCTTAAATTGTTTTATAATTCTTTTAGCTTTTTAAAAATTGTTTGCACCCCACGCTGACCCGTCTAGTTATATTGTTGTTTTGTGCCTTCAAATAGTTTCCAACTTAGGGCAACCATAAGGTGACCCTATAGCAGGGTTTTCTTAGCAAGATTTATTCAATGTTTTCCACTACTTTCTTCTTTGTCTGAGAGAGTATGACTTGCCCAAGATCATCCAGATGGCTTCCATTGCTGAGTGGGGATTTGAACTCTAGTCTCACACAATCCTAGTCCAACAAACAAGCGCCTATACCATGCTGGCTCTCATCTCTAGTTATGGGGTGGCATATAAATATTTTGATTAATAAATGAAATGAACCAGGCTGACCCTATCTGAAAAGAAAGGTGGACTAGATAGGCCTTTGGTATGATACGGCGTGGCTGTTCTTATGTTCTCAACCACAGTTTCAAGAGTTCCCTAGGAAGAAAAAATAGAATGGTTGTTAAGCCATTACAGGTCTATAGCAGGGTATATAATTAAATATTTGAATAGCATTACAGAAATCTGGTATTGCATGTATTCAGTGCTGGATTTCCAAGCACACATGAAAGGTTTCCAGCATAAAATGAAGATGGATCATTTTGTGTGTTATTTGACACACAAACACATTGCAATCATAAAGATTCTACAAAACTAATTCTGGAGATCTAGAAAGCCCCAAGGAGGAGGTTTCTATTAGTGCTGGAGGGCTGGTAGGAAAAGGTCCCCAAATCCTAATTCTACCGTGATTGTCATGCTGGATTTTAAGTGTTTCTGTCATGTACACTTCTCTTTCACTATCAGTGAGTGATATTATTAGCATATGGTATAACAGCGCTTGCCATGGGTGGTAGATACTAAATGCAATGCAGGCATATTTCAACCAAATATCCCTTGCTATCCTTCCTGAAAACTGCCATTTAATATTTTGTGAAGACAGACCAGTTTGTTCCTACTGCTATTATGTGTGTCATATATCTGCCAAAATAAGGAAAGATGTGCCAAAATGACTTAACAAGACTACGAACTTCAAAAAGTTAGTTGTTTTTATGAACTGCAAAATTCCATGATTTATTATGCGGTCTTAATTGTGGAGGGAACAAAAAAGACTGTTTTGCATGTTTAAAATGGAATATAAATGTAACAGCTACATACAAATCAAGTTTTAATTCCCCATGTAATAGAAAGTATCACTACAGTACAACACATAAAATAACAAGAAGAAAACAAGAACCCAAGGAAAGAGATTTCTACTATAACTTATGAAAAATCTCCCAGCAATAAGAACTATTCAACATTATTCTGCTGTGGAAATTGGAGGCTTTTAAACAGGGGCGGGATGGCCACCTGTTCAGGGATGGCTTAGCTGTGGAGGTTTGCACAGGCAGGGGGTATGCTTTTAAAATAATTTTATATTGTTTTAATGTAATGATTTTAATTCTTTTAAAATTTTTATTATTGGGTTTGGGTCTGGGGACAGGTGGCGTATAAATGAAATAAATAAATTAATAGTTCCTTTTGCTGAATTCCTGATGATAGGCCATTTCTAAGACTTTTGCTTCTTGCTCTTTGGGTTTTTTTTTGGGGGGGGGGTGCTTCTTAGAGGCATTCAATTAACCAGATATTTGCTGAGTTCTAATAGGCTTTAAATTATAGTTCAAACCAGGACACCGCTGGAGACTTTGTAGTCAGTGCAAACATGAAGAACACACCCAGGAAGGGCAAGTGAGTTCAATCATAATTCTCATTTCCAAATTCAGGACAGTGTTGTTATTTTAAAAAATAATCCTCATGCACTAGAATGGGACATAGAATTTTAGTCCTTCAAAGTTGTATTTTCTGGCAGAATCCATATAGAATCAACATTATAAACACTCCACAGTATAGTTACCTGCACATTTGTAAGCAATGTGTAAAGATTTTGGCTTGACATGTATGTGTGTTTGTTTTTTTGCCCACAAGCAAAACAAAATAGTTGGAATGAAAACATCGTCCCATGAAATCTACTAATTTTTCCCATTTAAAGGTAGTCCCTTAACATAAATGTCTAGTCCTAACCAACTGTAAGGGGTGGTGCTTATCTCAATTTCTAAGCCAAAAAGCCATTCTTGTCCAAAGACTGCTCTGGTGATCATGTGACCAGAATGACTACACCAGTCACAGTTACCTCCCCACTGAGAAGTGGGTACTTATCTATCTACTTGCATTTGCATGCTTTCGAACTGCTAGGTTGGCAGAAGCTGGGACTAATGACGGGAGCTCACCCCATCATGCATCACTTGGGCCTCGAACTGCCAACCTTCCAGTCCTCTGATCATCATAACTGGTGTCTTAACCACTAGGCCACCGCATCCTTTCCATAAAACATATTGGGTCACAAAATGTAATTTTTAAAAAATGAACCATATTGTGACAAAATAGAAGTGACATGCTCTGGTTATCAACTGGTTGGCCAAATCAAAATTTCTTCTGTGGCGGAGCATTTAAATTAATTGGGGTCAGGAAATGACCCCGGATAAAAATAATGTATGTTTTACTTTATTTTGACTTATTTCCTTTTACTTTTTTCCACGTAATTTCTGGCAGTTGCATTTTTGGAAACTTGTACAAACACAGCACAGAGGCGCCAAATTGGGAGTGTAATGAGCTCCCATACACAGCATGTCTGATGCCACAGGATGTAGACTGATCATAGCAGGGCAGGACCCAAGTAAGGAAGCAGCCAAGTATCAACTTGCCAGTCTTCTAATTTACCATGTACTTGACTCAGCAAGCTTCTGAGTAACACAGTAGTTTGTTGCATTCCATGATTGTAGCTATTGAGCCATTCCATCTTCTATCCTTCCAGGCATGTGCAGCAAAGTTTTGTTCATATGCTTCCATTTACTTTGATTCAAGCTAACCCACTTCTTTGTGGGACTGTGAGAAAAACAGGACCATGGGATACCAGGCTTGTCTCTTCTTCAGTGGTGGCTTCCATGTGAGTGAGAGAGCAAATCCACTCCAGATTTCAGTCCAGATTTTAAAGGAGCTATCCAAAGAGCTGAACCTTAGCACCAAAACAGGTTGAGCACATCACAAACCATCAAAACTTCCCAATCTGTTTGTACCTGCATATTCATGGGTTTGCATCCAGGATCTTTCTTGAAATTTTGTGGGTTTTTCCTCCTCCTTCCATCTCTGCCCTCCCTCCCCTTCCCCCCTATCATGTATTGGATAGTCTCATGTTGGGAGAAAGGTGGGATATTAGACAATTAAAATAATAATAATAATATAATAATGTTTCAGAAACTGATTTTCACCAACTTCCACTGAGAATTTTTAAAAAAAATAATTATCCAGGAGTTATAGTCAAAATGCTAAAGTACTTTAGCAATATCACATTAATTAACCATTAGGACTGTTTTGTTTTAATGCTAGCTTTCCTTTTCCCCTTCCTTGATCTGTGTTAAATCTATGTTCCAGGTACAATAGCTGTTTTTACTTAGTAGCAGCTGATAATTTCTAGGAGTTCATACTAAAATACTTGGGAATGAGAAAAATGTCATATGGAACTCCAAAATAAAATCATCTTGTCCAGGAACAAACCTGTTGCTTCCAGAGACGTTTGGAGGTGCCCATTGTTAAAACTTTTTTGCATCTATCTGGAAAGGCAGAGGATAGGATAAACCAGCAGATGCAAGTGAAATCCAATACAATATGGTGCCATATGCTATCACTTACCAAGAAAATGGTTATTTAGATACAGTATCTATTGAGAATTTCAAAATGTTCATGTCTATGAGGGTCTGTGTATCCACAATACTGATTGCTTTTTAAAATCCCGATAGCAGTTTCAGAAGGACTTTTAGAAATGGATGGGAAAGGCAATGAAACTAATTGTAGCCTGTCTTTACACTGCTTATAGCTTTATAAGCAGTAGTTACATACAGTACTTGCCATACAAATTGTTAGCCGTAACTCATGGCTGACATGTTAATGTAGCTAGAGAGAGTGCTGATTAAAAAATTATTTGAGAAAGGATACATACTCCACCCAGCCCACTAGACAAGCATTTTGGCATCTAAGGGAACACATGCTAATAAGAAACCCCACACAAGAAGTCTTGTCCACCTGAAATTAACGTCCCTCATTTTGGACTTATTCCTTGTGTGGCAAAAAGTCAAAAGTATTTCTGGACAATTAAGACTACAACTTTGCTCTTTCCTCTCTGGCTGGATCCTTGGGCAGGCCTGCCTCCATCCAATGTAGATGTGGTCCGTGAGATTAACCCTTGCTTTAGACTATTCTAATAACAAGTACATTTCTAATGAGACAGGTGTGCCCAATTATCTGGAGGAACCATATTATTTATTCAAACAGATGTAAAAACTCTCTCCAGGTGGCTTAATCAAAAATGAAAAATAGTGGGACACACCATATAAAATGAACACTTACAATAGCTAGAATACCAGCTTACATTTAAAAAATAAGTGCAAAGACTAATTTTTCAAGGCCTTTGAAAAGGTTTGTGGAATGTGCACTCTGAGTTATGTCTCCCAACATACATACCTACTGTAGAGAGCGCCCTAAAAATGGGAACAAAACTCTTAAGATATCATATCCCACACAATGTCAAAGTCATTTCCAGCCCTTATTGCAATGCAGTGGAAGATTGTTGGCAGCTTTGTGTCAGGTCTTACATTAGACTGATGCATATGGCAAATATTCAAAATGATATGGACCTCTGACAAATTCCATAATACAGACATATTAAAATGCAGCCAAATACTGTGGTACACAAATGTGACTACTAAACATTCCTTGTTTATAAGAATATCCTTCCCTACTGAGTACAAGACCAATAAGAGTTGCTAGTTCATTTGTTTCTAGACTACAGAAAAGAATTTGACTTTTGCTTACAACTCAGCAGTCATCTGCACTCATATATTCATAAACTCCTGTTCAACCCCTTGGTCATTGAGATGTAATGTGCCACAGTGTCCTAGCTTGTCTCCCATGATGTTCAACATCTGTATGAACCTGCTAAGTGAAGTCATTAACCTTTGAGAGCCATGCTGACGACACTTGGCTCTCAACCTTTTCTTGTTCTCAGGGTTAGCTGAGGCTATGCAAGTGCTGGACTAGTGCCTGGATGCTGGACGAGGGCCAGGAAGCTAAAACTGGATCCTGATATGACAGAGGCTTTGTAGCTTGTTGGTTCTCAGATCTGGGAAATGGGTAAGTGACCTGACCTGGATGGCACTTCACTCCTAGAAGGGAGTAATTGTGCAGCATAGAAGCACTCCTAAAACCCAACTCTGCCACTGGAGATCCAGTTACCTGGGCAAGTTTTGACTGGTCCACCAGTTAATGGTCTTTGCTTGAGAGGAATAACTTCACCACAGCATACAAAGAGATCTTTTAGCACCTTTGAGACTAATTGAGCAAAAGAAATTGTAGCATAAGCTTTCATAGACTTGGTCTACTTCCTCAGATGCATGGAATGAAAAGGTGCCTATCAAGAACCTTTGTAACCAGACTGTATGAATAGCCATAGAAATGCAAAACTTGTGGGTACAGCGATGAGGTGATAAATTTCAGTACTGCATCTGAGGAAGCCAGCCAAGTCTACAAATGGTCATGCTTTCACTCAATTCATCTCAAAGGTGCTACAAGATCCCTTTTGCATATTGATATTCCAGACTAATGTGGCTATGTCCATGAATTTTAGCCACAGCAGTCCAACTTTCCAAGTAGACTACTGATATGTATTCTACATTGGGCTGCCCTTCTAGACACCTTGGAAAATACAGCTTGTGCAAAATGCAGCAGCTAGATTGCTGACCATGTGCAATAACTGAGCCCCCAGTCATCATTTGAGGACTTCTATCAGGCAGTAAAAAGTTAAGCTGGGAGGGAGGTACATGCACCTGAGTAATTATATCACAGCTGACGGAAGGCTCACTTGGCCAATCAATGAGCAGGAGCGAGAGTTTCTTCCATTTCCAAGAGAGGGCTATAAAAGGAGAGGGGCTGCTGTACTGCAGTGAGAGTTCTCAGTGGGAGTCTGGAGTGAGAGTCTCTCCCTTGATGTGAGTCTAGCCGGTTGGGAAAAACTAGAGTGTTGGGCCTGTGGCAAGAAGGCAGACCTCAGGAATAGTAGTTTGTGCTAGGCCGCGGCCAGTTCTTACATCTAAAACCCATCTGGGCTGGCAGATTCCATCTCTGTATCAGTTACTTAGCAATGTGACAGAATGGTTAGGCCTTTATTTTTTTTTTTTTTCTGTTGGCTTGCTTGAAATGAATATCTGATAACTACAGTATATGTATTGGACCTGCAAGGGACGGTACAAACCGCCAGGAAGTGGCGTCCTGGTGGTGATAATAGGGCTCAGGAGTGGGCACCAACCGCACACTCCCCAGCCCTACTACGTGTGGATGGCACCGCTATTCAGTGGCACCGCCCACATGGGAGGGCGTCACAGATGCGCAGCAGCTCTCTGCAGAAGCAGCGTCATTGCAGCCCTTATGACACTGCAAAAAAGGAGCTGCCCAGAGCATCTGTGCAGTAGCATGTCGAGCCCCTTAAATTAGAATAAATACTTTCTTTAAAAGTATCTGCTATTGCTACACTTCTTTACATGTGCCTTAGTTTGGTTATCGCTTGCTTAGATTAGCAAGGGAAGGGAACTATAAATCCTTAAAAAGTCCCAGTGTTTGTTAAAGGAAAGTCATTACAAATTCACAGGTGGTGGCAGCGTGACTCGAAGTTCTCCAAGGTGCTCAACTTCGCAGGGAATGTGAACAGAGACCAGGAGATTCGGAGGGAAATTAAGGATCTGCTGGGACTAAGAGCCAAATCAGGGCCGCTGTTTGGCTGCTTGGACCACAGAGGATCATTACACCATGTAACAACAGTTTGAAAAGGAAATGCACTGGCTGTCAATATGTTTCCAGTGTAAATTGAAGGTGCTAGTGATAATACTTATTGCAAGCACCTAAGTGCTTTGGGACCCTGATACTGTGGAAATGTGCCTTGCCTTTAACACACCTGGCTAAGGCCCAAAGTCTGCTTGAGGACACTCATTTGTAACAGTGGGGGCAATGTGGGAGGATGTGGACCTTCTTCCCTGTGTCACTTCCCTGCATCACTTGTGATATCTAATGATTTCATCCAGTTATATGTGCACATGGTTTTCACTGTCCTTTAACTTACTTAATTTCTGAGATAGTTCAATATGTCTCACATTGTACATTCAGCCCTCCGTTTTCATGGGGGATCTGTTCCAGACACACACCCTGCAAAAATGGAGACTCGCCAATATTCACAACCCATAGACTTGAATGGGACGTGTCCCCGCATACGTGCGTAGGGTGCGCTCCATTGAAAATAACAGAGGTCGCCTCTCCATAAATATTCAAGACTGTGGACCTCAAGTCCGTGAGAAAGGAGGGATGTCTTTGAATTCACATTTTAAAATGTTTTTATCTTCAGATATAGGGTAGAATATAAATATTTCCACATCTAAGATATGCTGCCTCTACTTGTGTTCAAATTGTTCCTAAAAACCCATAACTGTAAACCCATTTACAAGATTCCTATATTGTGTGGGGAGGGGTCACCAGAGCCATGTCTTTCTTTCCTTCCACATATATACCCTTTTTGATATGTTCACTTTTAAAAAATAATATTAAATTAATGGACTATAAACCATTCTTTCCCTCCAGAATCTCAGTGGATTTTTGAGTGGAATCACTGTGAAATTCAGTTTGGTACACAAAATGTCTAGGCTCAGAATTTTTTAATTTATATATGGGTGCATTGGCATGTCACCATAGAACATGATTTGTGTCTACCATAATGTGTTGATTAAGCCATAGAACTGTACATCTGGCAACCAAACAAACTATTATCGTCTTCCAGTTTCCCATATGTGTCTCTCCTGCACTGTCTGTCATCTTCTGTCTCACGGTTCACAGCTGGGGACAAAAATAAGCCACAGCTTCAGATCTGGATGCCATCACAACCTATGGTTTACACAAGCAAGATTTCATAACACAGCAACAAGCCACCAGTTTGGATTGTGGTGGCAAAAATGTACACCACAAATCATACCATGGCTTGTCATGACATATAAACACAGTCAAAGAATGTGTGCCTATTTTCAGAGAAGAGGGAGGTTTTGCCTAAAAATTGTAGTTTTTGACCTCTGGTATTCCAGATATTTTAGGCTTCATTTCCCAGAAGCCTTGGCAATTGGTTGGGACTTCTGGGAGTTGAAATCCAAAACATATGAAGGGCCAAATATTGAGAACCAATGCCAAAGGATAACAGTTACATTATGAGATAAGCTTTTAAACCAGTCCACTTCATCAGGTGCATAAGTACTATTCCCAGTATCTGTGAAGATAAAGAACATCTTTTAAAAAATTATGAGGAGGGTGGATAATACACTTCACTAGCTGAATGATAAGAGCATTCTTCTAATGAAAATATCCAGAATCTAATTTTTACAATGAGATCTTGTAGAACCTTTGAGACTAACTAAAGAAAGAAGTTGGCAGCATGAGCTTTTGTACAAAGTCTACTTCCCTCAGATGCATTTGGTGATGGCTTGTATCTGGTGATAGAAGTTAATCTTAAAAATCTAACAGTACTGGTCGTAGGTATCTATACATAACAGAGAAAAATATTTCAAAAAAAATACTGAAGAATCAAATTATAAAAATATAATATTGATGGGTGACTTTAATGCCGTAATAGATCCTCCATTGGATAGAATTTCAGATAAAGGGGGGGAAAATAAAGAAAAATCAAGGGAAATTACCCAACACATTCTTTGAAATTTTAGATGAGTTCAATATGGCAGATGTATGCAGAGCAAAGTATAAACAAGCTAGAGGATTCACCTTCTTTTCTGAGGTACATGACCCCTTTTCGATGATAGATTTGTTTGTTGCCACTAAAACCTTGTTGCCCCAAATAAACTCAATGGAAATATTGCAAAAAAAAAAAATCACCTCCTATCAGAATCTGTTAGAATTGAAAATTAAGTGAAGAACAGAAGGAGACACTAAATAAAAAAAATAATGATTACTGAGATATCAGAGGCAATTTAAAAAACCAAAGTTGGTAAGGCTCCTGGCCCAGACAGCCTTTCAGCTGTCTATTATAAAAAGATGGAAGAGATATTGATTCTTCCTCTATATACATTGAATGATATATTGAAAGACGGTATCCCCAATTTGTGGAAAGATGCATTTATTTCTTTAATACCAAAAGAAAATAAGGATAGATCTGAAATAGGAAATTATAGACCTATATCTTTAACAAATGTCGATTATAAGCTGTTTGAGTCAATTATAGCCAAGAGACTGAAGAAATAGTTTTTTTGTGGAGCTTTTGGGCTATGTGGCTTTCTTGGTGCTGTTTCCAGGGCCCACAACATGGTTCCGATATGTGGACGACACTTTCATCATTTGGAGCCATGGAAAAGAAGATCTGGCTGTATTTCTGAACCATTTGAACAACATCCATCCAATTCACAATGGAAAAACAAAAGGAAGGAACCCTACCATTCTTGGATGTCCTAGTAATTCGCAAACCAAACCGTTTGGGCCACACAGTATATAGAAAACCTACACATAGGGACAGATACCTGCACAAGAACTCCAACCATCACCCAGGACAAAAAAGAAGCACTATAAAAACACTGGTAGACCGGGCAAAACGTGAACCCCACTTCTTGGAAGATGAACTGAAACACCTGGACTGGACTGTACAGTAGGCCAATGGTTACTCCAGCGCAGACATCAGAAGGGCTGTCAGGCCCAGAAAAACCCAGAAGACTCAAGACAAGCAACCACCCAAAGGGAAGATATTTTTACCATACATCAAAGGAGTCACAGATAGAATAGGGAAAGTGTTGAAGAAGCACAACCTTCAAATGGTTTACAAACCGACTAAGAAAATCCAGCAAATGCTTCACTCAAGCCAAGAACAAGAGAGACCCTCTCACGGGTGCTGGAGTCTACTGCATTCCATGCAGCTGCAGACAGGTCTACATAGGGACCACCAAACACAGTGTGCAAACAAGAATCTAGGAACATGAGAGACACTGCAGACTGGGTCAACCGGAAAAATCAGCAGTAGCAGAACATACTATAAACCATCCTGGGTGTAAAATGTTGTTTGAAAGCACTGAAATTCTGGACCATGCCAACAACTACCATGTCAGAATGCACAGGGAGGCCATTGAAATCCATAAACACCTGGACAATTTTAACAGGAAAGAGGAAACCCTGAGAGTAAACAAGGCTTTGCTACCAGTGCTGAAGGACAGCAAGGTCAAGACTTAACCTATGCAAATGAGCAACAGCCTAAAGCCAGGAGATTCCCAGCAAATGAGCATCAGTTAGCAGACATTAATCCTTGTTTGCATATCCTCCCACCCTAAGGACTGCCATTAGCAACAGAACAATACATTTGTAAATTGCTCCTTCCTTCCCAGCGTCACACAGGATATATATCTCCAATGCTTTTCCAGGCTATCATTCTCTGAAGATGCCAGCCACAGATGCTGGCGAAATGTCAGAATGGAACTCTTCTAGAACATGGCCACATAGCCCGAAAGCCCCACAAAAAACTATGGATGCCGGCCATGAAAGCCTTCGACTCCAGACTGAAGAGAATTTTGGCTGGCCTGATTCATGAAGATCAGAATGGGTTTCTTCCCAATAGATATATGAGAACTAATTTAAGATATGTGTTAAATATCTTGCTGGTGAAACATCAGAAAGGAACTCTTCTAGAACATGGCCCCATAGCCCAAAAGCTCCACAAAAAACTATATCTGAATTTGCTGAAAAACATATCGAAAAGAAACTTGCAATTGTATTCTATGACACTCAGAAAGCTTTCAATAAGGTGGAATGGTCATTTATGAAAGAGGTTTTGAGGAGAATGAATACAGGTAATAATTTTGAGATGTAGATTCAGGAAATCTATAGTGAACAACGGGCACAGTTGCTGATAAATGAGGAGAAAACAAACTACATAAGGATAAATAGAGGAACATGACAGGGGTGTCCCTTGTTTCCCCTACTGTTTATAACAGTAATGGAAATATTGAATAACAGAATAAGAAAGAATCAGAACATCAGGGGAGTAACTTTTAGAGGTCACACTTATAAAACTTTAGCATACGCAGATGATCTGGCTTGTTTTCTTGAAGAACCTGTTCGAGATAATGTATGTTTGCTAGAGACAATAGAAGAATTTGGTAGTCTTGCGGGCTTTACAATTAATCATGACAAATTAGCAATCATAACAAAAAATTTAACAAGAGAAGAAGAGGATGAAATAATTAAAAAATCTAAACTTAAGATAACCAATAAGATAAAATATCTAGGTATTTACTTAACTAGAAGAAATTTAGACTTATTTCAAAATAACTACGAGAAAACCTGGAAAGACATTAAAGAGGATTTGATAAGATGGATAAATTACATCTTTCCTTTTCAGGAAGAATGAATGTGATAAAGATTAATGTTCTACCTAGGTTGTTATACCTATTTCAAAATATCCCAATTATTGTAGGTGACAAGTGCTTCAATAACTGGCAGAAAGAATTATCTAATTTCTTATGGGGAGGTAAAAAAGCTCAAATTAGGTGGAAAAATCTTACTGATGTAAAAGATAGAGGAGGATGTATGCTACCAAATCTTAAACTATACTTTCAAGCATGTGTTTTAAAATGGATAGAGGAGTGGATTTATCTCAAAAATGAGAGGCTACTAAATCTTGAAAGCGTTAGATTAAGATTTGGTTGGCATGCATTCATGTGGTACGATAAACTAAAAAATGACAAAGATTATGAAGAAGAGCTTTGTTAAAAATTTGGCTTAAAATCAAAATGAAATTTTATAGATCTATTCCATTATGGGTCTCTACACAAGAAGCTTTCTTCAGTAGAGATAGAGAACCATGGATTATATACAAGGATATAGTAGTCAATGAAAAAAGAAAACAGTGTACAATGAAATCGAGGGAACAACTTGAAAACGAAAATATAAATAATAACTGGTTTCTGCATATTCAATTAACAGAAAGATTTAAGCAAGATATGAATACGATGGGTGTTAAAGAAGGAGACAATGGACTAGATAAAATTATTATAGAAGGAAAGCAGTGAAATATAACAAAATATTACACAGTTCTCAAAGAAAGAGATATGGAATAAGAAACAGTAAAGCATACTATGATTAAGTGGTCACAGGATATCAGAGAAATCATACAATTAGAACATTGGGAACAAGCTTGTAGGAATTTACATAAGTTTATGCTCTGTCAAAACTATAGAGAAAATTTTATTAAGATGATGCACTGTTGGTATCTTTCACCTAGGAAACTAAATGCCATATATGGGACTGGAAACTCACATTGTTGGAAATGTTTAACACCACAGGCAGATTTTTTTCCATGTTTGGTGGAAATGTAAGCTAGCTAAGAAGTTTTGGATTAATATTCATAGAGAAATGACGGGAATCATTCAGATTAATATTCCTTTCATACCACAATTTTTCTTGCTGAATATGACATATGAAAAATTGCCTGAAAAATGTAGGACATTCTAAAATAAAAGCTAAAACACTGATATAAATGTAAATTCATGTTTCTTTGTTATGCTCAAAATTGAGGACATTTTGGAATTCCTCCTGAACAGAAGTTTGAAATACAGGACATGTCCTGGAAAATGTGACATATTTACTTAATTTCTGTGCTAACTCCCCACCCTACTGCATCTTCTCCCATCTCCCTAATAGGTAGTAGCTAGGAACTTCATTCTTTTCCATCCCACACAACACTCCTCAGATTAAGTTCACTAGAGCCACCAAGGCAACATCTGCAGCCCTGGTTAGCTCCCAGCTCATCTCCCCTAAGCAATGATGTGCTGGACCAGACAGCAGTTCTCTAACCACAATGATATTTTAGTAGTCATTGGTTTTAACTTTCTATCCCTTCCCACACTGAGCCAATTTTAATGAATTTGTTTTTGACAGAACTTTACTCATTTCGCTCAGCTTGAAGAGTCTTCCAATCCCACATTTGGTTTTAATCTTAAGAAGCC
Organism: Urosaurus nigricauda; assembly: GCA_034509955.1. Classification (NCBI taxonomy): domain Eukaryota; kingdom Metazoa; phylum Chordata; class Lepidosauria; order Squamata; family Phrynosomatidae; genus Urosaurus; species Urosaurus nigricauda. The sequence continues at coordinate 321,907,174 of JAOEGL010000001.1, forward strand.
AAACACAAATGTCACATCTTTTTACAGCAAAATGCTATTGGTTGCATCCTCCAAAAGCCAATAAAAAATAATAATCATTAGGACTATTCATCTTATTCTTGTCAACAGTGAAGTGCTGATAATAAGATTAAAACCCATCTTTACCTCCTTTCATTTCATTTCATTAAAAAGGATGAAATCACACTCAATGTGACATTTACAGAGAGCTATTAACATGTTAGAAGAATTTACCTTTTATCAGCTCTTTCAAAGTCAATTTTACTTGATATACTGCTACAAGTATACTTGCACTACACAATTCTACTACTTTCACACTTCTTTATCATTACTCCATCCTAAGGAATCCTGAGGTTAAACTGAGGTGCCTGATTATAAATATGTTTCTTCTGGAGAGCAATACTCCAGTTGTTCTCATCGAGATCAAGAGTAGTAGTAGCGCCACTCTATTCTGCTTTGGTCAAGCATCACCTGGAATACTGTGTCCTGTTCTGGGCACCGCAGTTCAAAAAGGATGTTGAGAAGCTGGAGTGTATCCAGAGGAGGGCAACCAAAATGGTGAAGGGTCTGAAAACCATACCTGATGAGGAGAGACTTAGGGACCTGGGTATGTTTAGTCTGGAGAAGAGATGGTTAAGAGGCGATATGAGAACCCTGTTTAAGTATATGAAGAGGTGTCATATTGAGGATGGAGTAAGCTTGTTTTCTGCTGCTCAAGAGAATAGGACCGAGAAGAATGGATGCAAACTAGAGGAAAAGAGATTCTAGCTCATCATTACAAAGAACTTCCTGACAGTAAGAGCTGTTCAATAGTGGAAGACACTCTCTTGGAGTGTGCTGGAGTCTCTTTCTTTGGAGGTTTTTAAACAGAGGCTAGATGGCCATCTGTCAGGAGTGCTTTAATTTTGTGTTCCTGCATGGCAGGGGGTTGGACTGGATGGCCCTTCAGGTTTCTTCCAACTCTATGATTTGGTCTCCCAGATGGTTTGGATTTCAGCACCCAAAAGCTTCTGCCTGTGCATGGATAATGTTCAAAGATTCTAGGAAATGAAGTCTCAAACATCTAGAGGGCTAAAGGCTGAGAAGAACTACTGCTTTAGTCTATTCTGAAGAATTACATTTCCCAAGATAACCTAGGTACCTGTCTACAGTACAGAATTAAACTGATTAAATAATTTCAGCCAGTATGGTCAGAGAGATTTAAGTGTTGGACTAGGATTCTGGGAGACCAGGGGTTGAACTCAGCCATGGAAACCCACTGAGTGATATTGGGCAATTCGCTCACTCTCTCTTTCTCTGCCTTAGAGGAGGGCAATGGCAAACCTCCTTTGAACAAATCTTGTCAGGAAAATCCTATAATAGATTCATTGCCATTAAGTCAGCGTCAACTTGAAGGCACATAACAACCACTACCACCCTCTCTTCTCAGGGAATGTTGGTGTCTACTAAGTATCTCTCCAAACTACAAGTCACAGGAATTGTAGGATGAAGCAGCGACAATTACAGTAGTATGAAACGGATACATATAATTGAGCAGATATACTTGACTATAGTTGGCCCTCCACATTTATGGCTTTGATTATGTGCAGTTTTGATTAATATGTTCTCTCTAGGAGTCTCTAGGTCCTCCAGTGCAACTCTGCCAGAAGTTGACCATAGAGTTGTGCTGGAGAATCTAGAGGTTCCTAGAGAAAACACTTCTCTAGGCGTTTGTAGGTCTTCCAACATGATTCTATGATCAACTTCTGGCAGATGTTGACTACTGAGTTGCTCTGGAGGACCAGGTGATTCCTAGAGATGTGTTCTCTCAGGGGAAAAAAGTGGGTTTTTTTTTAATTTGCAGTTTTCTCCCATTCATGGGGGTCTTTCACCCCTTTCCCCAGCGAATGTGGAGGGACCACTGTATATGTATGCCTGAATAATCCATTTACACATAGTACTATTGAATTCAGTGGATTCACGTTGCAAGATTTTTGCATTCTCTTTCCCCCTCTTTAGATAAATAGGGATTTCCTGCATGCAATCTCCCCTCCCTCTCTCTCTCATTCAAATGTGATTTAGGTCACTTCCCCTTTAGGACTGAGACATTATTATTATTATTATTATTATTATTATTAACCTTTATTTATATAGCACTGTAAATTTACACATTCTCTCTAAAGATTTTCAGCTGTTGATATTTTCCACCTTCCCCCTCTCTCAACTTTCTTTGAAAGATGGTGAGATAAATATTAGTTTTCTAGCTGAACTATTCACTAGCTAGATTAGGATATAGCTTCTATATAAATACAGATTAAAGCTATTAGTAAACTTCTGTCTGAACTTCAAGCTACTTATGTTGTTTTTGAGTCAGGACCTTATCAGACGGGAGGAATTTCTCTTTATTGTAAATGAAGCCAATTCGAATTCACATGAATTCGCTATTTAGCGAATTTACATGAATTCCAGTTGCATTCGGAATGTGTTCAGAATGACTTCCCATTACCTGAAAATGACTGCCCATTGCCCGAAATAGCATGAGATGCTTTAATTCGCAATAACGTGAAACCCCATGATTGCATTCGGATTGCCATTAGATTATACTTCCAATTTCCAATGTCTGATAAGGTCCCATGTCTCAATTCTTAGGGAAGTATGGTTAGACAAGGGCACATTTCTGCTATTCTGCTGATTTAAAGCTAGACCCTAACAGGTGTGATGTTGACATTTGGTATTTCAATATTTTTCTTTCCTTACCAAAGGCTGAAGCCTTAGGAAATTTAAATTATCCCACAGTTCCCCCATCTCTCTCTCATACACACACAGAGACATACACAGACAGATATGCAAAAATACACATGCCTTCATTGAGCTAGAGAGGCTTTGGGTGATATATTAGATCTGGAAAATATCTCAAAAGAATCCCTTTCTACCAATAAAGCTGCACTGAGGACATCTACAGTCCATTGTGGTTATTTTAAATTAAAGAGAAACATGCTGTAGGAACCCATTGTGCATCTGCCATGCAATGTGTAATTTGGCCCCGAGATTAAAAAAACTACAGTCCATGAGAAAACTGTCTAGGAAATCTGCTACAATTCTGGAAGAAATCTGACAACATTCATGTTTTTGTTAAGTATTTATGCTTATACTCCATCATATGTTGTAATTTTTGTGTGAAACAGAATAAGAGATCAGTAAACAAGGCATTTTGAAGCTGGAAAGGAAACATTAGGGGAAGAAAATGATATTTATAATCATGGTAATTATCAAACCGGGCTCTTCCAGAGGTCTTAAAATCCAGTCCTCCATCTGTGCAGGGCGATCAGATGTCATAACCACATAAGAGGACAAGGCACCATAAAATGTAGGACATTCCAGAAAAAATGTAGGACATGACAAAATAAAAGCCAAAAGCACTCATATAAATGTAAATTCATGCTTCTTAATCATGCTCAAAAAGGACATTTTGGAATTCCTCCTGGACAGAAGCTTGAAATGGAGGATGTGTCCTGGAAAAGGAGGATATCTGGTCAGCCTGCATCTGTGTAAAAAAGTAGGGGTTATATACAGACTGAATTTTTATAGAGTATAAATTGCAGCACACAGGGGTAATGTGGGAAGCATAAGCAATTAAGGGTAAGACATCCCAAAAATTTCACTTTTGCCTCCATCCAGTAAAATCTGCAGGCAGGTCCCAAGCATGTTTTCTTAGAAAGCATCCTAACAGGTCAGTGAGAAGGGCTGATCTTGTAGCACCTTTGAGACTAACTGTGCAAAAGAAATTGTAGCATCAGCTTTTGTAGACTTGGGTCCAAAATACACTGCGGAAATAATCCAGTTTGAATCCTGGAAACTGTAGTTTGTTGTGACACCACCAGAGCTCTCTGATTGAGAACTTGAAGGCTAAATATCTCACAAAGCTATAGTTCCTAGAATTCCCTAGCATTGAGCCAGGGCAGTTAAACCAGTCTCAAACTACAAGATTCCTTTGTATACTGTTATTCCAGACTAACAGGGCTCTGTTTCTGAGGTCAGGTCAGGCACAACCCAAAACTTATTTCTCCATGAGAGTAAGTCCCATTAAACTCAGTGGGCTTACTTCAGAGTACATATCTGACAGGCTCCAGGAACACAGTAGTGTCTCTTTTCAGAGTAGTATAGAATGTGATGTTGGCTTCTAGTTCCAAGAAACTTGCTTCTTGGTACTTTACTTGGAGATGGCTTGATTTCAGTGGGACAAGACTGTAGCTGCATCCACACTGCAGAAATAATCCAGTTTGACACCACTTTAACTGCCATGGCTCAATGCCATGCAATTCTGGGAGCAGACTTGCTAGGAAATTCTGGGAACTGTAGTTTCTCGTGCCAAAATAGCTACCTGATAGAAGGCTAAATGTCTCACAAAACTTGGATTCCCTTGCATTGAGGCAGGGCAGTTAAAGCAGTCTCAAACTGGATTATATCTGCAGTGTGTTTTGGATTAGATTTTGATTACCTGAAATCTGTGGGTTTTAGTCCCAAGATGATGTCCTCCGGTAACATCTGATGTATATCTCCTCCAAAGTAAGTTTCCACTGATTTCTTTGGGACTTAAACTGGTTAGGATTATAGCTATAAATATGTTTACAAAGCTGGAATCCACACTGCAGAAAAAATCCAGATTGACACCACTTTAACTGCCACGACTCAATGCTATGCAATTCTGGTAATGTGTTGTGGCACCAGCAGGGTTGCCAAGAATCCAGAACAATGTGCCCAAGTCCTTTCTTATCTCCCCAGGCACACAACACCCACATAAAGGTAGAGGCATTCAGCCCGACCACAGGGCTCTTTAACCAGCCAGCATGGTGTACTTTGGAGAACAGGATTCAAATCCCTGCTCAGCCATTGAATCCTACTAGGTGACCTTGGGAAAGTCACACACTCTCAGCCTCAGAGGAAGGAAGGCAAAGGCAAACCCTCTCTGAAGAAACTTGCCAAGAAAAACCCAGGATAGGATCAAGTCGGAAACAACTTGAAGGCACACACAAAGACAGAGGCATTCACCACCATCACCTTCTACATGGGCTATTTAATCAGCCAGGGTGGTGTAGTGGTTTTAAATATTAGACTAGGACTCTGGAGAGCAGGGTTTGAATCCTGGCTTGGCCATGAAAACCCCACTTGGCGACCTTGGGCAAGTCACACTCTCTCAGCCTCAGAGGGAGGAAGGCAAGGGCAAACCTCTTTTGAAGAAACTTGTCAAGAAAATCCCATATAGGTTCACTTTAAGACTTGGAGGCACACAACATACACACACAAAGGTAGATGCATTCACAGCCATCACCATCTTCCCGGACTATTTAATCAACCAGCAGCCAGCATGGCTTTGTGGTTTGAGAGTAAGTCAGAAACATAACACATACACACACAACGCACCTGAGGAAGTAGACTTAAGCCTAGGAAAGCTCACGCTGCCAACTTCTCTTTCTAGAGACTGACTCCAAAGACTGCCATGGCTAAAATCTTTGAACTCACAGACTTAGAAGTTTATCACACTAGGGAGATCCTGAAGAAAAATGGGATTTAAACTAGATTTAAAGCAAAAAACAAAAGCCCGCAAATGCCCAAAGTTCATCAGACGAGGTTGCGGTTAAAATGAAATAATGCAAACTTAAACCAAATGTAAAGCAGAGAAAAATGGCAGTGTTTTTACTTTTGGAATTTCCCGAAAGTAAAAAGTTGCCGGTTTTCTTCGCTTTATGTTTGGTTTAATTTTGTGTTATTTCACTTTGGGGATCATTTAGTGTGATAACCTTCCTGCATTTGCAAGTTTTCTTTAAATCTAAATCTCTTTTAAATTCCATTTTTCTTTGGGATCTCCCTAGTATGATGAACTTCACAGTGATCTTGTAGCATCATTGACACTCACTGAAAGAAAGAAGTTGGCAGCAGGAGCTTTCTTGTAGACTCAAGTCCGCTTCCTCAGATGCAGGTGGAAGTAGATGTGAGTCTAGGCAAGTTCATGCCACCCACTTCTTTCTTTCAGTGAATCTCAAAGGTGCTACAAGACCTCTCGACAGACGGATTCTACAGACTAACATGGCTATATCTCAGAATTCTAGGGGGAAACCCTGTTATAATAGTGTAGTGTCAATATGTGGAGAGATCTTGTAGCACCTTTGAGATTCACTAAAAGAAAGGAGTTGGCAGCAGGAGCTTAAGCCTACTTAAGTCTCTCTACCCAATGCACCTGAGGAAGGAGACTTGAGTTAAGATTGAGTTAAAGCTAAGGCTGCCAACTTCTTCTTTCCAGTGAGTCTCAAAGGTGCTACAAGACCCCTCTCGACAGACTGAAACTATAGACTAACAGGGCTATATCTTTTTGATTTCTACTCACACACAGAAAAGCTGAGGAAGCAGACTGAAGTCTAGGGAAGCTCCTGTTGCCAACTTCTTCCTTTCAGTGAGTCTCAAAGGTACTACAAGATCACTATGGAGTTTATCATATGAGAGAATTTGGGGGTATAATGCAATGGCAATCTGAATGCAATCATGGGGTTTCACATTATTGCGTATCAGTGTATCTCATGCAATTTTGGGAAATGGGAACTCATTCTGAACGCAATCATGGGGTTTCACATTATTGCGTATTAGAGTATCTCATGCAATTTTGGGAATGGGGGGTTCATTTTGGGAATGGGGGGTTCAATTTTGGGAATGGGGGGTTCATTTTTGGAAAATGGGAAGTCATTCTGAATGCATTCCAAATGCAATCAGATTTCATGTAAATTTGCTAAACTATTCAAAATTAGGAGAAATTCCTCCCATGTGATAAACTCCTATGTAAATGAGTTCAAAGGCAGAGCTCTGTTAGTCTGTAGAAGCAGTCTGTAGAGCGAGCTCTTGTAGCACCTTTCCTAGACTCCAGTCCATTTGCTCAGCTGCATTTGGTAGAGAGACTTAAATAGATTTAAGTCTAGGAAAATGCAGGTTGCCAACTTCTCCTTTCAGTGAGTCTCCAAGATGCTACAAGACCCCTCCCTGCAGGCTGGGTCTACAGACTAACAGGGCTATACCTTTTGATTTCTACACACAGAGAGTGAGACACAAAAGCACCTGAGGAAAGAGCCAGAAGTCTAGGAATGCCCAGGCTGCCAACTTCTTTCTTGTAACACTTTCTTGTAGCACTGAAAGAAAGAAGTTGGTGTCAGGAGCTTCCCTAGACTTAAGCCTACTTCAGTCTTCCTAGTAAATGCACCTGAGGAAGGAGACTGAAGTCTAGGAAAGCTCTGGCCGCAAACTTCTTTCTTTCGGTGAGTCTCAAGGGTGCCCCAAGATCACTCTGGCTGTGTTCACACTGGAGAAATAAACCGGTTTAATTGCCATGGCTCAATGCTGTGAAATTCTGGGAATTGTAGTTTGTTGTGGGGCCCAGAGCGGAGCGGAGCTCCGCTCTGGACCCCACAACAAACTACAATTCCCAGAATTTCACAGCATTGAGCCATGGCAATTAAACCGGTTTATTTCTCCAGTGTGAACACAGCCTCTGTCTACGAGTCCAAAGACAGAGCCCTGTTATTCCGCAGCATCAGTCTGTAGAGAGAGCTCTTGTTGCACCTTTGAGACTAAAGTTGAGTGAAGTTTGGGAAAGCTCAGGCTGCCAACTTCTTTCATTCAGTGGATCTCCATGGTGCTGCAAGACCTCTTTCTACAGACTGATTCTACAGACTAACAGGGCTACTATATCTTTGAAACTCACATCTACAGTGATCTTAAGTCTCTCTCCCAAATACAGTTGAGGAAGCAGACTGGAGTCTAGGAAAGCTCCTGCTGCCAACTTCTTTCTTTCTGTGAGCCCCAAAAGTGCTACAAGATCTCTTTACATACTTCTTCTACAGACTAACACAGCTCTCTCTTTGAAATCTAGCAAAAAAACCGTGTTCTAACAGTGGAGTGTCAGTCGGTGGAGAGCTCTTGTAACAGCATTCAGACTCAGTGAAAGAAAGAAGTTGGCAGCAGGGGCTTCTCTCTACCAGATGCACCTGAGGAAGGAGACTGGAGTCGAGGAAAGCTCCGGCTGCCAACGTCTTTCTTTCTGGAAGAGTCTCAAAATGCGCCAATATATCTCTCTCTGGAGAGACTGAGTCTAGAGGCGAACAGGGCTCTATCTTTGGACTTCTACGCCCATAAAAGCACCTGAGGAAGAGGGCTGCCAAGTTCTTCCTTCCCATGAAGAGTGTCTCAAAGGTGCTGCAAGAGAAGATCTCAAGTCTCAAGAAAGAAAGAGAGAGAGAGTCGGGAGCACCCTTTCCTTCCCTCCCTCCCTCCCTCCCTGTCCCTCCCCTGGTGCTTTACCTGTAGAAGTAGTGGGTGCAAAACATGCCAGCCAGCATCCTGCAGCCCAGGGGCCCGAAGCGCGGGGGGCTGCGCCAGGCCAGCAAAAGGGCCGGGACCAGGAAAGCGGGCAGCTCCTGCAGGAACCAGGCGCGGCGGGCAGGGAGCAGGTGGGCAGCAGCAGCAGCATCAGCCTGGTCCTGGTCCTGGTCCTGGTGCTGGTCCTGTTGCTGGTGCTGCTGGTGATGCTTCCCGTAAGGGATGGGGCGCTGGCTGTTCCAGCGGAGGTGCATCAGCCCCAGGGCCACCAGCAGGGAGCTCAGGGCAGCCACCAGGATGGAGGAGCAGCAGCAGCAGGAGGAGGAAGAGGAGAAGGAGGAAGAGGAGGGCATGCTCTCAGCCTCTCAGGATCTCTCTCTCGAGGAGGACAGGAGGGATATACACCCCAAAGAGCCTCCCTCTCCTGGACAGGCCCCTCCCTTGAACCCACCTCCTGCCTCATGTTCATCCATCATTCATCATCATCAATCATCATCATCATCCTCCTCTGTCAGGAGGCAAGCATGCATTCAGAGCTGTGTGTTGGCCATTTAACCAATGCAAACTAGAATCCGTCCACACTGGGGAAAGAACCCGGTTTGGCACCGGTGCCAAACCGGGTTATTAGCGCGCAGTGCGCAAATTTTTTCCTCTAGCAAGCTTTCGGGGCTCCATGGGCTTCTTCCTCAGGCAAGACTTCAAAGCTCTAGCCCTGCTAGTCTGTAGAAGCAGTAGGCAGGGAGAGATCTCACTGGAAGGAAGAAGTTGGCAGCTGAGTAAGGGTTAAATATCCGAAGGGATGTCACATTGAGGAGGGAGCAAGCTTGTTTTCTGCTGCTCCAGAGAACAGGACCCGGAACAATGGATGCAAATTGCAGGAAAAAAGATTCCACCTCAACATTAGGAGGAACTTCCTAACATTAAGGGCTGTTCGACAGTGGAACATTCTCTCTCAGAGGGTGGTGGAGCCTCCTTCCTTGGAGGTCTTTAAGCAGAGGCTGGATGGCCATCTGTCAGGGATGCTTTGATGGAGAGTTCCTGCATGACAGAAGGGGGTTGGACTGGATGGCCCTTCTTGGGGTCTCTTCCAGCTCTACGATTCTATGATTCTAAGTCTACTGAAGTCCCTCTAGCAAATGAAAACCAAACAGGAGAAAGAAAGAAAAACAATTGGAGAAGATGTTAGATGCCTGCATTTTGTTGTTTTAGTCCATAGTAAAGATATACTGCTGGGGAGGAGATATTTTGTGCAGCCAGCCTCCTCCTCCTCCTTCTGCCCATGCAGCAATAGGGAGGTTTTTTCAAAGTCTAGGGAATTGAAAAATCCATTTGCATCTCAACACTGGGACTCCTCTTTTGCAATCCAGAACCCGTCTCCATTGGATTGCAAAAAGAAGGATATATATATATATATATATATATTACATTGCAAAATGGGAGACAGATTGGATTGCAAAACTGGAGGCATGTTGGATTGCAAAAGCTGCATCTCTTGACTTGCAAATGGACTTTTAAATTTCCTAGACTTTGAAAAACTCTCAGGCCAGAAGGAGGAGGAGGAGCCAGCCTGAAAAATTTACCCTCCCCATACCATCTTAACTAATGACAGAAGCAACAAAATGCAGGCATCTGACTAACATCTCCAATATTTTTCCCCGTTTGGTTCAAAACATCTTGCCTGATGAAGAAGCCCGTGGAGCTTCGAAAGCTTGCAACAAGTCTCTTGTGCATTTCACTTGGCCAATAAAGGTGACACTGTGATACCGCAAAATTTGGAAAAATTAAATCTGTAGGAAGGATATCACAATATTTGAGATTTATTTCTTAATAATAAATTGTTAATATTCAAGGATGGTTTAGATAGGCTTAGAACATATAGAAGATGTCTTTGCCTGACAGGAACTAGACAGGGTTGTCCCCTGTCACCCCGATTGTTTCTACTAGTGATGGAAGTTCTTCTGGTTGATATTGGTGAGAATGAAACAATAAAAGGTGTCAAATATAAAAATTTTGAATACAAGTTTAAGGCTTACACCAATGATCTTCTTTTAACTTTGTCAGACGTAGATGAAAGCTTAGATTCTCTGCTAGAGATTATGGAAAACTTTAATAAAGTTTCAGGACTGAAGATTAATAGAAGTAAAACCTCAGTGTTAATTTTGAATATGGAGTTTATCATATGACAGAATTTGGGGGTATAATGCAATGGCAATCCGAACGCAATCATGGGGTTTCACATAATTGCGAATGAGTGTATCTCACGCAATTTCAGGCAAAAGGGAAGTCATTCCAAACGCAATCATAGGTTTTACGTTAATGCGTATTAGAGCATCTCATGCAATTTTGGGCAATGGGGGGGTCATTTTTGGGCAATGACCCCCCCCATTGCCCAAAATTGCATGAGATGCAATTCCGAATGAGATGCAATTCCACATTCCGAATGCAATTAGAATTCACGTAAATTTGCTAAACTAGTGAATTTACGTGAATTCAAATTGGCTCCATTCGAAATTGAGAGAAATTCGTCCCGTGTGATAAACTCATATGTCAAGTGAAGGGAAACAAAGAATAATGAAAGTCTCTGGATTCCAGGTAGTATATAGAATTAAGTACTTGGGTGTTATCTTTACTGCTAAAAATATAGACTTATTCAAAAACAATTATGAAATGTTATGGTCAACCATTAAAAGATCTAAAAACGTGGCAGAAGCTAAATCTTTCTTGGCTGGGAAAAATTTCAGCCATCAAAATGAAGGTCTTACCCAAGTTTATGTTTATGTTTCAAAACAATCTCATTATTATTAATAATAAGCCTTTCAAACTATGGAATAAGGAACTTTCTAAATTCATATGGGGCGGAAAAAAGCCGAGAGTTCGATTTCAGGTAATGCAGGACTTAACAGCTAGGGGTGGGCTAGCCTTGCCTAATTTGCAAATCTACTATGAAGCATGCTGTCTGGAATGGCTTCAGGACTGGATTTTGTGAACTGATAAGAGACTGCTGTGTTTAGAAGGAGTAGACCAAAGGTTCAGTTTACATGCTTGCTTATTGTATGATAAATGTAAAGTCCACAATGATTTTCTGAACCATTTTGTAAGAAGGGCCTTGATGTTGGTGTGGACAAAGTACAAAGCAAGGCTCTGCTCGGGTCTCCCAGAATGGACCTCTATTCATGAAGCCTTTCATAGAGGCGAGGTAATAGCCCATGAAAGGTGGATTACATATGCGGAACTAATAAACAGGGCACCAGATTTACATGTTGACTTTAAAAAACTGGATCAGATTGTAGAGGAAGGCTACTCATGTGGTTGGCTCCTATGTAGGCAGATAAGGGAGAGATTTTTATTAGATATTAAGACAAAGGGAATTAGGCCTGGATATGCTAAATCTGAAGATATTTTAAGTTCTGAAAATCCCCATAAAATCACCCTGTTCTGTAAATGCTTATTAGAGCTTGAGTTGGAAGAAGAGACAATGGAGTTTATCACACGGGAGGAATTTCTCTCAATTTCGAATGGAGCCAATTCGAATTCACGTAAATTCGCTAGTTTAGCGAATTTACGTGAATTCTAATCATGTTCAGAATGCATTCAGAATGACTTCCCATTTACCGAAAATGACCCCCCCCATTGCCTGAAATTGCGTGAGATACTCTAATACGCAATTACGTGAAACCCCATGATTGCATTCAGAATGACTTCCCTTTTGCCCAAAATTGTGTGAGATACACTCACACGCAATAATGTGAAACCCCATGATTGTGTTCGGATTGTCATTGCATTATACCCCCAAATTCCGTCGTATGATAAACTCCAATAAAAGAACAAATGGTTAAAAGGTCCCAGGATTTAAAACAGAACATAAGGAGGTTAGATCCGTGGGAGAGAACTTGGAACAAGCAATTAAAATACACATTGGTCAATGAACTAAAATAATTTTTCCCCCAAAAAATGCAATTTAGGTGGTATTTGACCCCGGCAAAGATGGCCAGAATGTTCAAAGGTTTTTCCAATAAATGTTGGAAATGTAAACAAGAGGTGGGGACATTCTATCATATATGGTGGAGCCGTAAACAAGTCAATAAATTTTGGAAAATGGTTCATAGAAATGTAAATAAGATGTTACAACTTAATGTAATCTTAGACCCAAAGCTTTATCTGTTAAGCATGTGTGATAAGGAAGATTTGGAGTGTAAATATGGGAAATTACTGTTTTACATCACAACAAGCGCTAGAATAGTTTTTGCTAGCAAACAGAAACGAGAGGGTCTACAAGCTGGTCAAGCTAATGGACTTGGTTAAGCTAGATAAGCTTACGGGCCTGTTGAGAAATCAAGATTGGGAAAAGCAAAGCGAAATTTGGAAGCCACTGTATATGTTTTTAAGCAGGAGAAAGATCAAGAACGAGGATATGTGACAATATCATGTAAGCAAATTTAATTAATGGAACAATATTGATAATGATATGAATGAATGAGACTATAAAGTCAATTATGATTAAAAAAGAAATTTATCGTATAGTTTCACTAATTAGAAATAAGGTTGGAGTGGTTGTAAACTTTATGGATATAATGACTTGGTTGAAGTTCAGGAAATCAACTCTTTAATTCCCCCTCCCCTTCTATGTTCGTTTTTGTTTCTTCATTTTTTTCTTTATGAGTTTGTTTGTGTTTCTCTTTGATTATATGTAATGTATGTAATATATGTCTGTAGCTTTTTTTTAACCAATAAAATCTTTAATAATAAAAAAGAAAGCTTGCAACAAGTCTCTTGTGCATTTCACTTGGCCAATAAAGGTGTCATCATGATACCGCGAAATTTGGAAAAAAATGAATGTATAGGAATGATATCACAATATTTGAGATTTATTTCTTAATAATAAATTGTTAATATTCAAGGATGGTTTAGATAGGCTTAAAACATATACTGAATCTGAAGATGTCTTTACCTAACAGGCAAGAGGCAGATGTGTCCTCTGACCTTTCTCCAAAAAAGAATAACTATTTTTAGAGGAAACAGAGGGAGTTATATGATCTAACTATACCCTCTTTGTAAATTAATTACGTTTAGATATCTGCGAGCTCCTTAGATAATGACTTGACCTTTGGCTATATATGACCTTACCTTTTAGATGATGTGATTTAAAGACAGCTGGTGACCAAGCTATATACTCTTTTGAATGATTATATCTTTTTGTGACCATGTAATGGATATGTAGTAGAGTGGTAACAAAAAGAAAAAAGTTAATGGACAGAATTCGCTCTAATTGGCAGATGTCAGTAGCATGGATGATGTAATGATGGGGTTGCCAAAAAGGTATTTAAGTTGTAACTGTTCTTTGTTCTTCACCATTACGGATTTGAGCGATTTGGCTTTCGTTTGGTCCACTTGCTTTGGTTTTACAAAACCAAATAAACTTGTTCTTGTTTGTTTTAAATCCTCTGACTTCTTGTCCATATTTTGGCTAACATACTGGGCATGAAGGTTACAAGGAATATATGCATTTTTGGCAGTAGTGATTTCAACCGATGGGTTTTTGTGTGGATTTGGTAAACATGCAAGGGTAGCCGTGTTGGCCATTTAGCAAATCCAAGCAAAATTCTACCAAAATTCTACCTTGTATTGGCCAACCAAAAATGTGCCATGCTGCTTTATCACACTAGGGGGCAAATAGGATTTAAACAAGAGTTAAACAGGAAATGCCCTATGTTTATCACAGGACATTTCCTGTTTAACTCTCGTTTAAATCCTGTTTGCCCCCTAGTGTGAAAAAGCAGATGGTGACCCTAAGGCCATAAGTATCATGGGGTTTTCTTGGCAAGGAGGCTGAGAGAGTGTGACTGGCCGCATCCTACACATGTCAGCCTTCCTGTCCAGAAGCAGGAAACTGACATTTCTAGGTGGTGCCTTGTCCTCCTTTGAGGTCAGGACACCTGGTCACCCTGAGGTAAAACTCATACGTCCTCCTTTTCCCAGGCATGATGTGCTCCATTTCAGCCTTCCTCTCCAGGAGGATGTCCAAAACGTCTTCCCTTTTGAGCATGGCTAAGAAGCAGGGAGTTCCATTTCTAAGAGTGTGGAGCTTTACATTTGGTCACTTTTTCTTAATTTTTCTTAATTGCCTTAATTTTTCTTAATATCCTCCATTTGGCGGTGCCAGGTCCTCCTTTGCGGTTAGAGGACATGTGGTCACCCTGCCTCTTTCCAGTCACTTTCCTTGAACCTCCTTCATCTTCCTCCTCCTCCTCTTCCTCCCTCAGGGACCCAGAAATAGTCCTCCTTTTCCCAGACACATCCTACACTTCAGTCTTCCTGTCCAGGAGGACTAAGAAGAGGAATTGACATTTCTAGGAGTGTGTGTTTGGAGCTGTATATTTTGGTCACGCCCTCCATTTTTTCTTGACTGTCCTGCATTTGTCAGTGCTTTGTCCTCCTTTGTGGTTAGAGGACATTTGTTCACCCTTCCTCTTTCCAGTCACTTCCCTTGAAGCCCCCTTCATCCTCTTCTTCCTCTCTCAGGGACCCAGGAATAGCTGACCTCAGGGTATCACATGTTCCCACCACAAAGGAGGACCAGGCACTGCTAAATGGAGGACATTCAAGAAAACTGGAGGACCTGAGCAAACAAAAGCTAAAAGCGCTGATATAATTGTAAATTCATGCTTCTTGGTCTTGCCCAAAGGATGGAGGGCATTTTGGAATTCCTCCAGGTCAGAAGGTTAAAATGGAGGATATGTCCTGGAAAAGGAGGACATCTGGTCACCCTGCTATAACCATAAATTCATTTCATATGCTTTTTTGCACAGCTGTATTACATATACTGTATTTTAATATGTGTCGTTGTGTTCCTCCAAGTCCTTTCTGACTTACAGCGAACCTATCATAGGGGTTTCTTGGCAAGGTTTGTTCGGAGGATGTTTCTCATTGCCGTCTCCTGAGGCTGAGATGGTGTGACTTGCCGAAGCTTACCCAGAGGGTTTCCATGGCTGAGCAGGGAAATTAACCCAGGTCTCCATAGTCATAATCTAACACTCAAACTACTACACCACACTGGCTCTCCGTTATTGATTATTATTGATTATTTTATTATGTACCCAGCTGTATTTTTCTGATGACGTATCTTCTTTAAGCATACAATAGTCTTACAGACAAATGCTTAAAATCGTACTTTGCTAGGAACCAACCCTTGACTCAGTCTACATTTAAATTATTCCTTTCATTTGTCTATTGTGGTGGAATTAAGGGGGAAACTTTCAACATTTGCATTGCATTCTCTAGCTTTGGGGGAAAGTCTTGTCCACTGCTACTGCTGCTCCTAGGAAAGAGTAACTTTAAAAGGATCCAGCCTATCCTCCTATTTGCAGTGAAGAAGACAGTGGCTGCATTTCTCGAAGGGGAACAGCAAACATAGTGTTACCCAATGGGTTTCTTAGTCATGCTCAAAATGGTGGACATTTTGGAATTCCTTCCAGACAGAAGGTTGACATGTAGGACATGTCATGGAAAAGGGGGACATCTGGTCACCGTGGGTCCTGACTTGGGAGGGATTCTCTGACGTGAACATGCTGCTTGGCAAGAAGGAAGAACTTTTTGAATGATGCTCAAGTACAGGGATCCCAGAACTGGGTTTGGTGGGAGGGCAGTAAACATTGGCAGGCAGTGTTTTTTGTTTTGCCTACTTGCAAGGACTTGCAAGGTGGAGAACAAATTACTTTCCCCATCTGTTATCAGTGAACCATCCTTAAATGTGAAGACACTTACAAGTGCAAGGTCTTCTTAGTGCTCTCCATGTGTCCAGTGATTATTCCTGGAAGGACTCATCCACAATTGCTGTTTTAGGAGACTCCACAATAGTTCCACAACAATCCATTATCTTCCAATTCCACAACAATCCATTATGTTTCCATTGCCTTCCAATTCCACAACAGTCACTCTTTTGGAAGATAATGGAAGCATAGCGCTATGGCAATCTATTGTTCTGCACAGTGAGTGAGGCAATCACGCTATAACAATGAAATAAAAACAACACCAAAATGTAGTCACGTTCCGCATACAAAAGCTGGTTGCGTTGCTGTACTGTTAGTATATCGTCATTGGATGTTTCACGTGTGTGTCATTATCATGCTACTGCGCATGTCCAAAAAATATCAATCAATCTTTATTTACTACTACTACTACTATTGATGTAACTATCAATAGACCCATCAAGGCTTACAATAACTTAAAACATAAAAATGGAAAGATTACATATAACATAAAACCAATATAAAATAGAAAGGTTTCATTAAAATGCAGAAAGTTAAGAATGAAATTAAATGGTCAGATTGGATTACAATATTGGGGATTATCTTGATTATGTAATTATAGTACTAGGATATAGATCTATTAGTTAGACCCCTTTTTATTAGTTCACTCTCTCTAATTTTAACAGCCTGTGACAAAGATTTTGCAACCGACACAGTAATACTCATGCATTTCTCTTGCAACAGCTTTTTGATGTAAAATAATTCAGAGCAGCCCTGCTTGCATCTCAATAAGAGAGCTTTTAGCTGATTACTGTGCTATTTATAAAAAACACATGAGGACAAAATGTGTGATAGAGTTTCAACTATTTGCTGTCCACAAGGACAAAGTCTAGCAGAGGTGGGTAGTCCAGCAAACCTTCTGAAAAGAAGGTTTGAGGAAAACACATTGCATCTTGCTTCTGAGAACATTATGCGGTACCTTGGGACAGTCAATTTTTTTAGGTAAGAAAGCTAACAAAAAGATCCTGCATAATAAATGTGTAGGGCACTAGGAGAGCAAAGTGAAATAGAATTGGTTCTAGGACTGCAAAAAGCAATGTCCCAGAGTCTCTGTCTTAGCAATTTTAGTGCCATCTCATAGCCTAAGTTTATAAGCAGGGATTCTGAAAGGCCAACAGAAGCCTCTGTATGAGCAACAAGTTTAGTCCATCTACTGATGTAACTATCTGAAGCCAAGAGATTAACCAGGCCCATACCTATCTTAAAGACAAAACCCCTGAGCCAAAGTTTAAATGCAAGTAGCCAAGCCTAAGTATAAAGAGTACACTCTCCTGTTTCTAGTAAAAGAACTGGGTTGGGAACACATCTAGGAATACATAAAAGAGCCCGTAGGAATTTTACTTGAAAGCTATCAAGTTCAGAGTTGGCAGCTTCGATCCTAATGGCTATTGCATATAACAGTTTAGCTGCAATATTTGAAGGCTTTGGGGGCCATTGGATTGTATTGATTCCACTTGGTATGGAAGAATCTTATGATACCTGATTTGCTGCCTTGAGATCCTTTCAATAACAAAGGTTGATGATGGGGTAAATGGGCATTGTTGTCTATCACCTCAATTTCAAGGTCATTTAGGTAAAGAATAAAAAGAGCTGGTGCCAGGATACAACCCTGCTTCACCCCTATGGACATAGGAATAATATCAGAGAGAAGCCCCTGGGCACCCACCCTTACTCTTGATTTGGCTGTTGTTGTAAAGAGCTTTCATAAGGGCAAGGAGTCTAATATCAGTAATAATAGACTCTAATTTGGCCCACAGTTTAAGTCTGGGGATAGAGTCCAAAGCAGAATTTAAATCCACAAAAGCTGCATACAGTTTGCCAAACAATGGTTTTTGAATATTTCTCCACAAGGTGAGCTAGTACCAGACAATGGTTACCCACCAGACAATGGCTCACATCTCATGGCCAGGATACTTTTTGCTGTGATATTATTAGAAATAAGAATGGCTAGTCCACCACTTGGCCGTCCCTTCCTTTTGTATCTGGGTAGCTTGTATTTTATTTTAGTATTTTTTATATATTTTTTTATTTCTTATATTTATTTTATTTTATTTTTTCAGTTTGACAGCTCATTCGCATTGGCTCTTTTCCCCTCCGTTTTTATGAATGGAGCACTTTAAACCAGGGGAAACCCCTGTCCATTATGCGTCTCCATTCCTCGCAATCATAAATAAAATAACCATAAAATAAAATAATACAATAAATAATTGATAAAAAATACAGTAAAAAATATTTTTAAAATGCTGGAGTGCCCGATTTTGACGGGAGAGGAGGCATGTTCCGCCCCCTGGCCTTCTCCCCTCCCCTGAACTTGATCTGTTCATGATCGGAGCCAAGTTCACATTCCCTGCAAACCGGTTTCTCCCAAAAGAAACGGTAAATATACCGTTTGAAAGAAACCGAGTTATGGGGGATTTGCCCCGCTACATGTGTGCAAGATCCGGATTCAGTAGTGTTAAAACCGGTTTCAGTCTGAACTTGATTTTAAACCAGTTTGCTAACCGGTATATAATGTAGTCTCAACAGCCCCCTAGGTAGGTCTGAGTGGCGCAGTGGTTAAATGCCTGTACTGCAGCCATTCACTCAAAACCATATGGTGGCAAGTTCAATACCAGTGAAAGGGCTCAAGCTCGACTCAGGCTTGCATCCTTCCGAGGTCACTAAAATGCGTACCCAGATTGTTGGGGGCAAGTAGCTTACAGTTGCAAACTGCTTAGACATTCCTTAGGTGGTATGAAGCGGTATATAAATGAAGCTGTTTTTGTTTTTGTTTTTTGTTTTGAGTGTGGTTGGCGGCAGATGGTTCAGTCAAATCAGAGTGATATAGGTAGATTGTCAGAAAGGTTAAAATCATTCTGCTGATTCACCAGGTTGAAGGTGGTTTATAAACTTTGGTTGACCTGAGTTGTTTAAAGTAAACAATCTAGATGGTTCAGATTCTAAGTGATTTGTATTTTCAGGGAAATTCCTGGCAGTGTGGTGGGAAGGATTGAAAGGCACTGCAAATCTTTGTAGTTGTAAAGCTGGAGTTGGCAACTTGGGAGAAGTGCTCTGAGAGGAGATGGTTTGAGCCTCGAGTGGCAGTACACAGGGGGCCTCCAAAGGGGTTGGACACAATTTCACAGCATTCCTGGTTCTTCAGCAATAACAGATTAAGGAGTTCTTAAAATAGCACCTAGGAAAATTCATAGACTGGTTAAAGAATGTTGTTCTTTCAGAATCATTTTGGGAATAGAAGGATTTGAGAAATTCAGCAGCAATCGTGAAAAGTGAGGGGAAGTGTGCAAGAGTTCCACAATATTCACTTGCCTTAGACCTAATAATTGTTTGAGGTGCTAGCTTGCGCTTACAACCTTGACAGACTGGTGATAAAGGCCTGCATTGGGGCTTAATGAGGGGCATGATGCATGCCCCGAATCCACCCCCATGCTGGTGTGATGCCATGCACCCCACCACACGGCAGGCAGCTTCTCTGTTGCTGCATCCAGATGAAGCAGTGCCAAAGGAGTGCCGAAAAGCTGCCGCGCCAGCAGCTATGGCACCCTTTCCGTGGTGGAAAAAGGAGCCACTTTTTGCGGCTCCTTTTTGTGCTGCAGAAAGGCCAGATTGGGGCCCCGGCATATAGTTGTTGAGGCCCAATCCAGCACTAAAAGGGGTAGGTGCAGGCTGCCCCACAGGCTGTTCATTCCTACAATGTTGGAATACAGCTCTCTGACAAAGAAAGCTAAATATCTCTCAGAACTATAGTTTCCAGGATCCCCTAGCATTGAGCCAGGGCAGTTAAAGCAGTCTCAAACTGGATTTTATCTGCAGCATATTTTGGACCCGATTTTGATTACTCAAAATCTGTTGGTTTTAGTCCCAAACTGGTGTCCTCCAGTAACATCTGAGGCCTATCTTCTCCAAAGTAAGTTTCTTCTGAGTTGTTTGGGACACATTGCAGGCAAGCTGTCCAGGATTGTAGCTACAAATATGCTTACACAGTTGCATCTGCACTGCAGAAATAATCCACTTTGACACCACTTTAACTTATGTTGTTCTCTTTTTAATTGCCGTTGTTCCTTACCTCAATCAGTGGGGAGAGAATGGTAAGAAATAACAATAATGACTGCAGTGTATGGATTTTTGGAGCCTGTTGTTTGGTGAGACCCTAGAGCTCTTCTGGTTGAGAAGTCTAACTACTCCTCCCTTAACTGGAAATCTTAGGATTTCACTGGATGTTGCTTAGAATTTCACAGGATGTTGCTATGTTAAAGTGAAATATGGTACTATAATTATGAACTGTGAAAGGGCCCAATACTCTATTTTCTCTGAAATTTATTTATTGATATTTGTGTATTGTGCTTTATTTTATACACCTGGTAACACACACATACACAGAGGGTCACCTCTCTTTATACCCTCTCACCCAGTAGGTTAGGTTATATATATAGAAAGAATCTCATGTTCACTGTTTAGAGTTCTTCAGCAGCTGCTATTGGTTTATGACATGCAAACAACCACATTTTCACGCATTACCCATAGACTAGCAACATGGATAAACAATAACTGTTTTCCAAAAATCCACTAAACAGTGATACTTTTATTGTTTTTAACAGGAGTATTTTTTCTTATACATTTTAAATAGATATTTTACATTGTTTCTAATGTTACAGTTTTTGTTTCATTTTAATAATAGCCTTTTGTAGGTTTTTATCTATATTGCATGTATTTCAATTTTGCAAACTGCTTTGAGATCTTGCTCTAATGAGGAAAGGTGGAATATCAATCAGAGAAATAGATAATCAAATTTAAGCACGTTTCCCAGCAAAACATTGAAAAGTTCTGCATTGAGATGTGCATATGTGTGTGTATGTGCCTTCAAGTCATCTGTCTGCTTCCAGTGCCCCATTAATTTCATAGGGTTTTCTTAGGCAAGAAATAATCAGATAGTTTTGCCAGTTCCTTCCTCTATCATATGGTAATCCAGCAAAAGGCTAGAGAGCAACAGGTGGGAATGAAAAGTAATAGAAGGAGGAGGAAGAGGAAAATGAGGAGGAGGCAGGACCATTGAATACTAGTCAGGATTGTCCATGCCTTCAGATTTCCAGTTTCTATGTATGGACAGTGAAGGAAGCTGATAGGATGAACATATATTGAATTATGGTGCTCGAGAAGAGTTCTGTGGATACAAAAGAAACAAAAACCGTGGTCTTCTAGTTTTGTGCCTACCCTTGTACTTAACTATAGCATTCAAATATATATTCTGAAATCAAGGTATGAACAAAGCAAAGAAACAATGGGTGTTCAAGCCTTCCAGAAACTGGGACTTAAAATCCATATACATTTTGGATAATTGTAGAATTGGGTTTATTTCCAGCCAGCTCTCCAAACAAACCCTCATGTATTGCATTAGCACAGACCAAGTAGAGCCACAGGAAACGGCATTAACCTTCTGCCAGAATGATAGTTCCGCCAGGATATTAAATGCTTTTTCTGGTGTACTATTCATTGCATCTGCAATACAATGTGTGAACTCTGGTGCCACAAGAAACTACCATTCCCAGGATTCCCTAGTCTTGAACCCTGGCAGTTAAAGCTGTGTCGAACCGGATTATTTCTGTGCTGTGCATGGAAACAAACAGTCCTACTCAGGTCTTGAAAAGTGACAGCTGTGCTTCCTTAACTGGTGGTTCATTCCAAAGATATTAAATGTAACCTGGCATAAAAACACCAACGATATAAATAAATATTTATTATTATTATTATTATTATTATTATTATTAATGTAACTGTGACTTTTTAAGTGATCGAAGGGACTGCTCCAAGATGTATGATATCTCACTATCCCGTTGTAAGCCTTCTTACTATAATAAAGTCTTTCTCCTCCTAAACTCCTCTTTCTATCCTCACTTGTATCTTGCATGCTCTGTGCACTTGTGGGATTTCCATCTCCGAGGGGAGAAAGGCAAGGGTTTTAGTAAAAGCCAGGGTTTTATAAAGGGGCAAAATGGACCCTTCAGTGATATCTAGCCCTGTCACCATTGGGGAGGGGGTGCCCCAAAAGGAGTGGGGCTAGTTTTTGGTAGTTACTTTTGAATTATTCAAGTGAGGATCCTTTTGTGCAATGAGTGATGGGAGGCAGGAAACAGATGCAGGAAACAGATTCAAGAAACCGTAATTGAGCAACAACCACAAATGGAAGCTTGATCAGATCTTGGAGTTTGAGATGAAATAAGGATGCAGAAAGGATACTTCTGGGGATTCTCACGGCACAATATTTGTTAAATGAAAAGAATATGTTAAAACCTGACCTACCCAAAAATGGCTGAATAGAAGCTTTCAGTCCTCTTTTAGGATTAATTGTGCTGTTCTGATTTCTCAGATTCATTTAGGTGTGAAGTCATTACTGAATGGCTTTCTGGAATACTTTAATAATAATCTTTTAACAGTTACTTTAAAAAGTGTGATGGAAAGGTTAAGGCATTGGACTATGAGTGGAAACCTGGCTCAGTCATGTAAATCCTCTGGGTGACCTTGGGCAAATCACATTCTCTCATCCTCAGAGGATGGCAATGGTAACCCCACTCTGAAGAAACCTGCCAAGAAAACCCCTTGATAGGTTGACCTTTGGGCCACCATAAATTGGAAACAACTTGATAGCACACCACCACCACCACAACAATGTGGAAAGTCAGATTTTCCTGTTTTTGGGGGAAATAATAGAATTGGACAGGTTAATACAAGTTGAGAGCCAGCATGGTTGGCCTTGGGGAAGTCACATTCTCTCAGCCTCAGAGGAAGGCAAAAGCAAACCTCTTCTGAACAAGTGTTGCCAAGAAAATCCTGTGATAAGTTCATTTTAGGATTGCCATTAGTTGGAAACAACTTAAAGGCACACATCAACTACCAACCAAATTAAAAAGGTAGAGGAAAAACAAAACGTGGGAGCAATAGTTCACTTTTTGTTAATAAGGTTGGGAAATTTCTATCCAGCACCTATCCAAGTGTTTAAAGCCAACATTGTCCTGCAGATTCTTCTCAGGGCACCAGTTTGGTTTCTTCACTTTGAGAGCTCCCACTGACTGAAGGAATTTATTCTTTTTTCCTAAAAGTTAATATTTGATATCATCAGGTGTGTTGCGTAATCTGGATGCTAACGTCATTCATTTGTTTGGCATGTATTGTATGATGCAGGAGAAAAGAGTAAGGTGTACATCATAGAGTACAATGCAAAAGGGAAGGGAAGGGTGTGTGCAGATCTGTAGATGTGTGTGAGAGAGGAAGAAGCAGGGTGATCAGATGTCCTACTCGAAAAGCAGGACAAGGCACCACTAAATGTAGAATATTCAAGAAAAATCTAGGATATTATAAAATAAAAGCTAGCAACACTGATATAAATATAAATTCATGCTTCTCAGTCATGCTCAAAATGGAGGATATTTTGAGATTCCTGCTGGACAAAAGGTTGAGATGTAGAATATGGACTCTTTCACACGGGAGGAATTTCTCCCAACTTCGAATGGAGCCAATGCAAATTCATGTGAATTCGCTAGCTTAGCGAATTCATGTGAATCCCCATTGTGTTCGGAAGGCGTTCGGAATGACTTCCCATTACCCGAAAATAACCCCCCTTGCCCGAAATTGTGTGAGAAGCTTTAATTCACAATAACATGAAACCCATGATTGCATTCGGAATGACTTCCCTTTTGCCCGAAATTGTGTGAGAAGCTCTAATTCGCAATAACGTGAAACCCCATGATTGCGTTTGGATTGCCCTTGGATTATACTTCCAATTTCCCACATCTGAAAGAGTCCCATGTCTTGGAAAAGGAGCACATGTGGTCACCCTGGACAGAACATACGTGTATGTGGACACCCGTGTGCGTGACAATCTATCCACCTGCCTCTGCTCCTAAACCAGGTTATCTTTCATGCTGTGCTGGAGGGCTCATTCTGTGCAGGTAACACAACTTCTGGCCTTAAGCAGAAACAGAATTACATTACATTTCCCTTCACCTCTCAAAATTCTACGTTATGCAATCAGTTACATTACATTAAAGCTTTTATATACAACATACATGCTGTTTTGCTCTTAGGGAACCAAAGTGACATATATGTGTTGCTGGCAGGGAAAGAGCAGGAGGGGTAAGGAAAAGCTGAGTACACAGAGCCTTCTCCCTTGGCTGTGCACTCAGCTTAACTTAATGTCTGCAAAGGGAATAATTGGAAATCACCACCACCATTGAGTATTACAGCAGCTAGCTGTTCTCTGAACATAAAGAGGGTGAGAGGAAGGTGGTCACCAGCAGCATCAACTGTGGACTTTATCACACGAGGCTAGAAAAGCAGAATTTTAACACAATAAAAGCATCTTTGGCCAGTACTTATTGCAAAACATCATGCCTGTCCTGCTGTTGTCTTGCAATAATGGGCACTACCAGTTGCAGAATACTCTTCACCAAAAAGGCTCCTTTCACAGTTCAGCTTACTGACAAGGTGGAAGGTTTAAAGGAATAACTTCCCACTTCTCAGTACATGCTGACTATGGGATGTATTTCCGCACTGCAGAAATAATCCAGTTTGAGACTGCTTTAACTGCTCTGGCTCAATTCTAAGGAATCCTGAGAACTGTAGTTTCTTGAGGCACCAGAGCTCTATGACGGAGAGAAAGCTAAATGTCTCACAAAACTACAGTTCACAGAATTCCATAGCATTGAGCCAGGACAGTTAAAGCAGTATCAAACTGGATTGTTTCTGCAGTGCTGATGCAGCCCACATCTAATGCAAGAGCATCTTTCCATAGTACTATAAATTCAACATTATGATTGTGTCCTAACATTAGCATGGCTACCCCTGAATATTTTTTATTGATTTTAGCCTATGTCTGTCTTTCTTTAGAGTTAGATTAACATTCCTTCAACTGCAAATTGGTGTCTGTTGACTCATTCCATTCCTAGAAGGTCTGAGTCAATTGCTAACAAGAACTAATCAAAAGCATGTCAGATGCCTTCACTGTTCTCCTTCCAAACTGAAACGTCCAAATTGGGCTGTGCATCCATGAAGCCAATTTATATCAACTTTCTGGCAGAAAGCTGGCAAAAATAATGGAAAAAGACCCAGTCTCTACATTTGGATCTGCTTATACTTGTTTTGTGGCATCCTCATCTTGCACTGCTCCCTTGTTCAGATGTCTTCTCTCTTAGGATCCTTTCGCACTACACAATTATAAGGCAACATCCTATGGAATCATGGGAAGTGAAGTTTCAGCCAGAGAACGCCAGTGCCTCCCTGAACTGCAAACCCCAGGATTCCATGGGATGTTGCCATGGCAGTTAAAGCAGAATTACTATGCTAAAACTACGTATTGTGGAATGGCCCTCTTTTTTGAAAAAAATGTTTGAAAACCTTTAAATAATTAGAAGAGGTGCTTATGAGAGCAGCAAAAAACTGGCACATTATACAAATGGCAACAGAAACAAACTATTCAACTGAGGCACAAAAAACGTGCCATGTTAAATGGAAAAGTAAGACAAATAAGCCAATTCACAACTATAGAAACCATAAACAAACTGTCCAGAAGTCATTATGCAGTCTTCAATTGCTCCTGGGACTTAATTAGGGTTTGAACAAGAAGAAAGATTTCAGCCATGTAAAAGGCAACATAATTTAAACAATGGTCCAGAAAACAAGGGCATTCTCTACTAAGAAAAATGTACAGCTAATGGCTGTACATCAAAACCATTAACAGAAATAATGTTTGTGTTACAACTCATGCCAACATTGCACAATCCTTTTTCTTATGAAACAAAAAATAATAATAATAAGCTTGGTTTGGGCTGTGGTACACACAGGATCTGTTCAATGGACCCATGTAAAATCATGTGGGTTTCATTCTTCATAGTGTCGAGAAATTAGTCCAAACTGGTTTTAGATGCTTTGCTGCATTTTCCCACACCACATTTCAGTTCTGAGGAATAAACAATAGGCACACACCAGATACTATGTTAGAAAACAGCTGTCCATCATATATCTGGATCAGTTTGAAAGTTGTGGTGAATTTGAAAAGTGTTTTTAATTTTATTCTAATTTCCTACAATCATAGTGATTTGTTTTGAAGAAGTGAAAGCAAATTGTCCTACTGGCACCCTAAGAAGTGTTTACTGCAAAACTAGGATCGGATGTTATCGGGTGCATAAAATAGTAACTGATTATTTTTCTTTTAACAGGACTTAACTCCAAAGGCAGGGATGTCCTCCCAAAGTTGAATTTTAACTGTGCTTGCCTATGAGTATATGAAATCACAGAGGGAGTTCATACTGATTCAGATCTGCTGAATTTTCAGTGGGCTGCACCAGCATATTCAGCAATGACCTGTTAGCTTTTCACATTATACAATTACAGCACTCTGAAGCCACTTTAACTGCCATAGCTGCATCCTATGGAATCCTAGGGCTTGTAGTTCACTGCGGCACTAGAACTCTCTAGCTGAGAATTCAAAATACCCTCCCACAAATCCAAAGTACCCTACAAATCCCAGGATTCAATAGGACATTGGCATGGCAGTTAAAGTGACATCACAGCACTGTAACCAGGGCAAACAGCAATATTTACATGGCACCTTGCTTGTTATGATCCATTTTTATCAGACAGCAGTGCCTATGTTTATTCAGTGTAACTATGGTTATGAAATGAAAAGTAGGTAGGCAAAAGTTAAATAATGATTGTTGGGAGATGACAAAAAGGACAGATATCACAGATGGGGCTGGGGTAGGGATTCATCTCTCTCTCTCTCTCTTAGTTCACAGCCTTGGGCACTCCTTGGATCTACAGCCAGGCTTCCTTATCCATGGATTTTTTTTATCCATGGATTCAAGCATCCACGGATTGAAAATATCCAATATATATATATAAATTTCAAATAGCAATCCTTGCGGGTTACAACAATAAAACCACCGAAGTTACAATAAAATCATTATATACATTTTAATGCATGAAGTGCAGAATGCAGAAAGAAAGCCAAAGTATCAAAGCAGAGACTGAAGCATATGCTACTTGTGGATGAAGATAAAATGACAAGGGGCCAAGACATTTTATTGTCTGAGTGGAAGGACTAATAGGATACTTGCTTCAAGAGTTGCTAAGTCGGGGCTATCCCAGGCCCTAAGATTACAGGACCAAAACCTGAGAGCTAGGGACAACCCTCATGTAATGTCACAGGGGCAGCACCAGTGATGTTATTAAATTGGATACATTAAGCATCACCCAGAATTGCATGAAGCATGCCATTCAAATAAAAAGGACCAGGTCAAACAGATTAGGAAAGTATATAACTGTACACTTTTCTAGGCAGTACCCTCTCATGCTGAGATTTGTCAGCTTAACCTGGACTGGAGTGAATTGGAGAAAAGGAGCCAAGCATTGAGACTCAGGCTATGGCCTTGAGAGGCAAAACTCCTCTGAACAATTCTTGCCAAGAAACCCCCATGGTCTTAGGGCCGCCATAAGTCAGAAATGACTTGAAAATACAACAACGACAACAACAACAACAACAACAACAACAGCAAAAAAATTAATTGTATTAATTGCAATTGTAAGTATTAATAATATTAGATGCTTTTGCTTCTCTTTTTATAACTGTTTTAAATTGTTTTTGTTTTAATGTTTATAGTCATAGCAACAGCAACAGTAAGGTTGGCTGCGGCAGATAGACAGAAGAGAAGCTGCGAATGCAGAAAAAAAGCATGTAATTTAGGAAATACTGATGGCACTAAAGCAGCTTCACCAAAACCTGTAAAAGTCACATAGAAAGTGGTTAAGTTAATAATACAGCCTGACTGTGACACCAAATGCCATTAAAAGGCCATTGGAAGACAACTGTTTGTTTCTTGCTAGAACTTTATTTCCCACTGAACTATGTTTTTGGCTTTGTTTAACAGGCCTCAAGTTTCTGTCTCCTTTGGCTTCTGTACCACATTGGCGTGCATTTTGAAATGGAACATAACACACTGTCCAGCCTTCCTGCATCCTAAAAATCTTGAAGAGAGTAGCTACTTTTTGCAAATTTCCAATTTCTTGGCTTCAGGCAATGTAACAAGCGATACTGGGATAATATATATATAATGTAATCTTAGGTACACACAGGATGCTGTCTGGCAGTTTGAGAAAAAGATATAACCCTTGTGGACAAAAAGGGACATGTACTGTACACTCACTTCAACCAGGAGCAATAATTAAAAGCAAGATAACCTTGTTTAGTGTAAATATGAGGTCAGTTTTAAAGAGAAAATCCATGAAGAACATTTTTTAAAAGTGAAATCTGGTTTTAGATGAAAAATCTGTGCATTCTACAATCAGTAAATCCAGAAAGAGAGAACAAAATTATTATGTAAATAAAAATACATCTGTAAATGAGCAAAGTCTGCTTACTTTACTGTCATTCCCTGCACTGCTAATCAGAAATTACAAAGAAAGGACTGCAGGAGTATTAGGAACACAGCTGCATTTCCCAAGAAATGGAGACCATAGAGAGAACCTTTTTTTTTTTTTTTTTTTACTACAGAACTTCAAATTCTGAAAGCAACAATAAATGTTCCAAGGCTCTATTATAATGTGAACACTGAATGTCCAAGTTCAGGTAGTTAACAAAAAGGTTAATCTGAAAGACACTGGTGCTGGAACTATTTGTGGAGACATAAGAATATTTTCTTCACTTGTCAGCCCACCCTGAGCTGTCCAGAATGATCAGTGAAAGGATACCCCTATCTTACCCCTTTGGTTATTAAAATGGCTATTGACAAAAGAGCTCAGGAACTCTGTCCCTCCAAATGAGTTTGAATTATGGAACTGATTATTCCTTACTATTTGGCTGTGCTGCCTGAGGGCAGGTCTAGACTGGCTGCTTAATCCAGGGTCAATCCAGAGCATTATGTCCAAGGCTGGTCCCAGACCGACCATGACAGCAACCACTTGCACCAGGCTGAATCCAGTACAACATTATGTCATGCCCACAGGACAGTTGGGCCAGCACCGCATCGGCCCTGCTGGCCCATCTGCCTCAGTGCTACTCTGTTTCCTCGTGGGCAGGAGCAAAACTATGAAATGAACACTCATAGTTCTTAGATTAACAAAATACTTAACAGTTTTAAGCACTACGATATAAACTCATATATAAGTCAAAAGATTTATGCCCCGAAACAACTACTCCAAAAAGCTGGGTTGATTTATATGTGGGTTAATGTGGTACCACAGCCTGCTGTGACAACACCTCTGCTTTTTGTAACGACCACTTGAAAAAATGGTGGTGTGGCAGCTCTTTTGGGACTACTGTGCTGTGGTGGGGAGAGCAGAGGAGGTGGGTGCTTCTTCCAGGATCTCACGGACTTTCAGAAGCAGGGAAGCCAAGAAGACTTCCTGGTGATTTGGTGAAAGCCTTTTACTGTGGGTGGGGAGGTCTCACCATAATCTGCCATGAGAGAACCTTAAAAAGCACTGACTACTGTATCTTGCAGCCTTTTGCAATGCCTGGGAGGAAAATGGCAGTGATGGCAGCTACAACATTCCAAATCTAGTTTTTTCTGCTGGTCTAAATGTGCAGTGGAATCTAGTTAATTAGCATGAATGCTTATTTCTAAATTGCTTGCTTTGGGCATAGAGAAGCAACCCTTTATTAATACATAATAATAATAATACATTTTATTTATACCCCGCTCTTCAGCCAAAGCTATCAGAGCGGCTACCAGCAGTATTTCAAACTTGTATTCATAGCTCTCTTTAGATTCATTAGGCTCAGACCATAGTTCTTGTGACTCTAGGTATAAACAGGCCAGCAACTCCTCCTTGATCTGCAAACCATATGAAGTCCTGGCATAAACATGTACTCTGGATGAAACATCAAGTTTCATCTTCATCTGCTAAGCCAATGTTTTATTTATTTCCCTGGACTGTCAGTTTCCCCTTTATTTCTGTTTCTTTTATGTGAAGTGTCCTGTGCATTAGAGTCACATTAAATACATTATAACTCACCTTGATTATTGCCTAGGTTATGAGTTGTTTAGGGTTTTGTACAATCATACTGAATCAACTCTTTAGCAGATTCAGTCTATTGATGATTTCTGTCAATTGAGAGAGAGGCAACAAGGAGAAAAATTGCTCTGATTATTCCACAGATGAATCTAAGGTGTCATCTTTAGAGTCACTGTTTGTGTGTGTGTGTGTGTGTGTGTGTGCAAAAGCTTGTACATACAATGCCCTTTAAGAGTACACCTATCTTCCAAAGGGCCATCCCATTTTATCAACTCCTCTTTTGCATTGTTTTTTATAAGGCAGATTTTTTGTGTTTTAATTTGCAATATACTATTTAGGCATCTTAGTATCCATTAAAGGTTGTTTTTGTGTTGTTAACTCCTATCAAGTTCTCAACTTGACTTCAACTTATGGTCACCCTACAAACAAGAGACTTCCAAGTCATTCTGTCATCAATTGCTCTGCTCAGATCCCACAAACTCAGGACTATGGCCTCCTTGGTTGAGCCTATCTACCTATAATGGAGTTTCCCTCTTTTCCTACTGCCTTCTACCCTATCACGCACCATTGTCTTTTCCAGTGACTCATGTCTCCTCATGATATGCCCAAAGTATGGCACTCCCAGCTTAGTTATCTTGAGTTCTATGGAGAGTTCAAATTTTATTTCCTCCAGGACACATTTATTTGTCTTTTTGGAAATCCAGTGAATCCCCACAGAACTCTCCTACAGCGACACATTTTAAATTCTCTTCCTATTTTTCACTGTCCAGCTTTCACAATCCTACATAGAAATCTGAGATACAATGGCATGGGTAATCCTGACTTTGTTATTCAATTATATATCTTTACCCTTAAGGATGTGGTCCAGCTCTTTCATAGCTGCTCTAAGGTTGTCCTACATGTTTGATTCCACATAAATGGGATTAATAACCACATATCTTCTCATTCTGTTTAACTTTCCAACTCTGGGGGTGTCTGTGAACTGAACGTGTGGGAAGAAGAAATTATGCAAAGATGTGAAAATCTGCATTGGCCCAGAGATAAATGAAAACAAACAAACAAATGAACCAATTGGTAATAACCCCATGGTTTTCACAGAAGAGCCATCTATTATGCATGACAATTCACTAACAGGATGAAAGCCAATCTAAACAGCTTGATAGGCTGGATACTACATATCCAGCCTATACTGTACAGATCAACTTGAGTGAGATGAAGTCTCTAACCTGATCTCAAGAATTTCAGTTTGAAATTCCTTGACTCTTCGCTTCACATGACTAGCCAGGTGAATGCGGTAGTCAGGAGCGCCTGCTATCAGCTTCGGCTGATACACCAGCTGCGCCCTTTCCTGGATACGAAAGACCTGGAGACTGTGGTACATGCTCTAGTAACCTCACGTATGGATTTCTGTAACGCGCTCTACATGGGGCTACCCTTGTGCCTAACCCGGAAACTTCAATTGGTTCAGAATATGGCAGCCAGGCTTATCACAGGAACATCTAGAAGAGAGCATATAACGCCAGTGCTCAAAGCTCTCCACTGGCTGCCCATTAGTTTCCGGGCACAGTACAAGGTGTTGGTACTAACCTTTAAAGCCCTGCATGGCTCAGGCCCATCCTACCTTAAGGACCGCCTCTTCCCGTATGAACCGCCCCGCACACTTCGGTCCTCTGGGAGGAACCTACTGCAGCCGATGAAAACCAGGCTGTCCCAGACCTCTCAGAGGGCCTTTTCAGCTACTGCCCCTAAGCTCTGGAACGGCCTGCCGGACGAGATGCGTCTAATTACATCACTGGCTAGTTTCAAAAAGGCTTTAAAGACGCATCTTTTCCGGCAGGCCTTTCCCTGAAGGAGAGAATAAATGAAACTCTTGCTCCCTGCTCTGAAAATATAAACAGCACTGGAAATTATTAGCGATCCTTTTACTTAATACTTACTTGAATCGATTTAATGCGGCCTTGCACACGGATTGTTCATGAAAATGCACTTTGTTTTAATAACTGCCGACCAATTTTAACTATGTTAATTTTAAACTGTCTAGATTTAATTCAGTTTTAAAGGGGGTGGATGGGGTGGGATGTGATTGTTTTTTTTACTCTGTATCTTTTTATTCTGCTGTACCCCGCTCCGAGTATTTATTAGAGGAGCGGGCTATAAATAAACTATTATTATTATTATTATTATTATTATTATTATTATTATATGATTGGACTAAAATTTTCCTTACAAACAATACCAAGCCATTTCTTATGATGGACTACATTCTGTTGATAAATGTGTGCTTAATGTAATGACATATTTGTAGGATAATAGTACTGGGATCTTCTTCTCCACTTATGGTTTTAGGAGACTGCTGTGTCTCCCCATATTGACTACACTTTGTTACCAAGTGTTCCAATTTTAATATGATAGCATTTAATTGAGAATTGCTCTGCCCAATAGTTACTGCTATTAACTGCATTATTCTCATAAGCCCTGCTCTAAGGAGTTCCCATCAACTAAATTTTTATATTCATTGTCTGTTAATTTCCCCCACAGACTACTCCTTAGTGAATTTGTTTTACCTTTGAGGGATTTTTTTCTCATTCACAGGATCAAAATGTTCAATTTCATCCTCTTAACGCAACAGAGAAGAATTATTATTTACTGGCATACTAAATATATTGGGCAATCTTCCATATCCATATTATTTGCTAGAAATTTCTGTGACTTTGATGAATCACTCAAGGTCACATCTTTGGTCCTAGACGTGTGTTGTCCAGACAGGATGATGCCAGACCAGGCAGGGAAATGGACCTTTTGGCCCATGCAGAAAAGGTCCTTGATTCTTAGAAAGAAAGCCTTATCATTTTTACTGGAGAGAAAATTTAACCTTATTTGCTTCAATCATGTAGGGTCAGTGTCCTCCTGTGACACAGCTCCACTGATTTCAGCCTGAGATAGAGGAAACCATATCCTGAAGAGTGCTCATTGTTACTGTTAATTCTCTACAGCAATGCTAACTGGAGAGAAATTCTCCTCTGCTGACTCAGATTTTTACTCAAGCCAGAGAAATATTTTAGGCTTGTAATACTTGCCTTGCACTTGAGACAAGTATTACTTCCCCCATAAAAACTTTCACTTCCAAGGCCAGATACATGAGATGAACAACAGCTGATTCCCTTCCAATATTAAAAGGGCACAGAAGTTCCCCTTCAACCAGGTACAGCTACCAACAGGTATGCCTACCTCACATCCAGGTTACATCTCTGCTGCGTACCCTTTGGTTGCCTAGAGCAACCTTGGCACGCAACAAAATCTAACCATTTCCCAAGCAAGGCTTTATAATGGAATTTGCCCAAATCTTGGATACAAACAAGATAGCTCAATAGGCATTAGAAGATTATCTTTAAAGGGAAGTGTTACACTTTTGTACTGACATGAGGACCCCTCCGCCATGTTTATGAGAGGCTGATGGAGTCTGATCTATCATAGTGACTAACAATGGTGTGTTCGCTTTGACTAGGGTTGCCATACTCCCAGTTTGGCCAAGTTCTCAATATGCCACCTAGTACACTAGAGTTTTCTCCTGCAGAGAACCGAACAATGAATCCCAAAATACCAAAGAATGGAACTATCCCCTCCATACCCCTGGAGGTCTGTTGGGCGCCAGCATTAGTTTCTTCGCAGTGTCAAGCCAAACATGGGTTTTTATTAAAGCCTTTGAGGCCTAATTTAAATGGGTTTAAGCTGTTGTAAACTGTTTTAACTGTTTTCTTGTTTAATATGTTGTCATCCTGTTTAAGTTATTCTGCTATTTTAATCTGGAATTGTTCTAACTTGTTTGTATTGTTTTATTTCTAATTCACCCTAAGATCCCATGATAGTGGGCAGGATATAAATATTTGGATAAATAAATAAACAAACAACACACTCTATGGCATTTACTTCTATAACTGTGTTATCCATGTTGTACTGATACAGTGTATTATACAAATGCCTTTACAGTTAGAAAAAGTGTCAGATATTCTACACCAGCTACTCAGGGTTTCCCCCCCTTCACCTAATTGCTGGAAAGGCTGCAGCTCCAAAGGTGCCTCCCCTCATATGTAGTTATTTTGCCTTGTGGTAGCTCGCTTCTGGTTTGAACTTTTGAAAACTATCATTCCTATTACAAACCAAACAATAAACTTTTGCCCTGTTCTACATGTGTTTTCAATATACAGTCCACAACATAAGCAGCTGAATCATGAGGACCTTATTAATTTTTTCTTTTAAAATGCAAGAAATTGTTTCCAATTGGAAGATGGGCAATGGTGGAAAAGGAAAAGAATCTGGGAACACGTGCTTAATGGAAAAGTTCACACACAACATGAGGGTAGCAAAAGCAGATGCCATAGAAGACCCTTTTGAAAAAGAAGGGCTTCCTTTCATTGACTATATCAAGAATGTACAACACATCACCAATATCCCATTCAAGATCTTGACCAAATGCTTCCTTAAATGACCAGATGTAATGGTAACAATGTGGCACTGCCAAAGTATTTCAAAATCATTCACTCCTTTTTACTGTGTGCCACCACTGCCACCACTTATGTCATGGTGAGTCTCACTCACCCAACTATTTTTCTTTGATGGCAGCAAAATGGGTCTTTTTATCCCACTACTGCCACCAATATGTGACAGCTATCTTCCTAGCTGCCATCAAATTGCACGATGAGACTCTCGAACTCGGATCCCTCACTTGAGTGACTCCCACCCTTTCCCTTTCCCTCAGTTATCTCTGTAGGAAGACAGGGCACTCACTATTTTGAATGGTCTGAGCAATAAAAGTATTATTAACCCATGGTAGCATTTGGCTTATAGTTTCTTAAAATACCTCAAGCGACCAACCTGGGTACTCAAACCCCTTCCCACTGCCCCTTTTCAGCAATGTATCTCCTTAGGGTCTAATAAATCTCTAATTCGGAGCTCTGTCTCTATCTGGTCCCTATCCAATTCCCTATCTCCTCTCTTCCTATTTATACTTGCTCCTGGGAGTAGCCCTGCCTTTTCTTGGCTAAGCTTCCATTAGTTGATACAAGGCTCACTCTGACTGGATGTTGCCAATACTCCAGTCTGCCTTTTCTCCACACCAGGGTATCTCTGGATATGTACAATTGAGTAGATTTGTTAATGTTTGCAATTAAAAAACAAACAAAAACCAGCTACTTAAGTACAGTCATCCCTCCATATCCACAGATTTTTTTTTTTATCCAAGGCTTCAAGCTTCCACAGTTGGAAAATATTTTTAAAATATATCAATTCCAAAAAGCAAGCCTTGATTTTGTAATTTTATATAAAGGACACCATTTTACTATCAATTGCATTTAATGGAACTTGAGCATCCACAGATTTTGGTATCCACAGGGGATCCTGGAATCAAAACCCACTGTATACTTAAATATAACTACAGCAAAGCCTTTGACTGCATAGATCATGAAAGGCTTTAAGGAACATGTGCTAACACATCTGATAGTCCTGATGAAGAGTCTCTACTCACGAGAAGAGGTTACTGTCAGAACAGAATACAGAGAAACAG